>CM057227.1:42044669-43445502 GCA_029891385.1 Erythroxylum novogranatense
GCGAAGTGTAGGAGGATGGATTGATGTGTCTTATGGATTAATGTGTCTTACGACTGAAATGGTTTTTTGAAACTTTGTTATACAAAATTAAAGAAGAGGAGATCAAAGAGAAGTTTTAAGAGAATCAAACGAAAGGAGCAAAAGAACCATCTCGCCAGGGCGAGGGCGAGCCAGGAACAGAAGAAGCATTTGGGAGAAATTGTGACCTTTTCTTTTTTATTTTATTTTTAGAATTAATAGTATTTTTATTTTTAATTTCCTTTTTATTATTTAATGAATTTATTTTCATTAAATGAGTTTGCTTTTATTTATTTATATTAATAATATGTTATGAATAATAATAAACATTTTATTAATAATAATAATAATGATAATACTGAAAATAAAATAACAGTAATAATATTAATAATATTTAATATTAATAAGGAATTTAATAATAATAATAATAATAATAATAATAAGTTTTATAAATACTGCACAAAAATTTAATAATAATATTTAATAGTAATTATTATTATTATTATTATTATTATTATTATTATTATTATTATAGTAATAATAATAACAATAACAATAACAATAACAATAACAATAATAATAATAACAGTCATTGGAGGTTGACTGAGGTGTCCATGGACGTCATTCGGAATCTTGAACCACCAGGATATGTGCCTAATTCGTCCCTTCCTGACTGTCTGGAATGGTTAGCGAGCCCCTCCAAAAGATATACCAATGCATCCACTTATAAAATCTTACGACCTCCCTTACCAGAAGTACCTTGGTTCAAGCTGGTCTGGTCAAAGTATTGTAAACCTCGCTGCTCCTTCACCTTATGGTTAGCCTTTCTCCAAAAATTGCAAACTAGGGATAGATTGTCCTACCTTTACACCCCCAATCACTGTTCGTTGTGCCTAGCTGCTAATGAATCTGTCGATCTTTACATGATCCTTTTCTAAAAATATTTGGGAGCGATGCCTTACCTACTTCCAGTTACCTGTCTCTCAACTCTCTAACCTCTCAATCATTCCCTCCTGGTATAACAGGGTTTCTAGTGCCAGGTTCTCGGCCTTATCTTATTTCCTGTTTATCCTTTCCACAATCGTGTACCTAATATGGTCTGAACGTAATGCGAGATCCTTCAAGAACGAAGCCATGGATATTGAGCGAGCTTATCTTGGGGTAATCTCCCACGTTAGGGAGCTTCCTAGCCTTTTCATTGATGCGAGGTAAATTTTGTCTTTGTTGGTTCTTGTGGGTTTCACTAACTTTGCAGGTTGAAGTGCACACTCGAAGATCCACTAAGTCTCTCAAGGAGAAGGCTACAAAGGGGTGTAGATCATACTTAATGTCTTGCTCATTGGAAGCCTTTAGTAGTTAGTATGTCAGCTAGCTTAGTCACTCTCTTTACTTTAATAGTTGGTGTAATTCTGATGCGATTGTATTATCTTCTTGAGTTGTCATGGGAGGCTATCCTTTTAATGCAGGGTATTTCTTGTCTCTGTTTTAAGTTGTTATCGGCTGTTGCTTTGAATCCACGTTGTGTGTCCCTGAGGCACTTGTAAAGACCGCTATGTACATATCTCGTTCTTATTAATTGATTTTTTCTGAATTACCAAAAAAAAAAAACCAATATATAAATTCTTAATTATAACACATCAGAATAATTTTATTTACCATAACAATAATAATAATGATAATACTAGTAATAATAATAATAGAAACAATAGTAATAATAATAATAATAATAAATACTTAGCACAAATTTAAATAGTAATCCCAACAAATTTCAAAAAAAGTATGCAATGATTATTAAAACAATATAAATAACATTATTTTATAAACTATTAAAATAATCATAAAATAATAATAATAATAATAACTACACACCATTATTATTATTATTATTATTATTATTATTATTATTATTATTATTATTATTATTATTATTATTATTATTATTATTATTATTATTATAAGTCCATAGATAATAATAGTTACATAAATAAAATCAAATAAAAATTAAATCAGATCAGCCTCGCGAGGGCGACGGGCAAGGACTCACTCTCGCGAGGCTTGAAAAATGCCCAGCCTCGGGTTTGATCGCGAGGCTGACCATATTCTGGAGACGTTGTTGTTATTCTTATAACTTATTACACGATTTGGGTTTGTGATTATATTAAATAACCTTATTACATTCCGGATTGTTATTAATTTTGTCCTTGATAGTAATAAGGAAAAATTATATGCTTATTTTGCTAATTGTTTATAATCAATTTTAATTTATAAATTATATGAAGAATTATTATTATTAATTATATTATAATAAATAATAAAATGTTTTCTTTTTAATCATTCTTATTATTTTAATTGCTTTCAAATATGATAAGTGCTTATTTTATATTCCTTATTATTATTCACCATTACATTATTATTAACAATTATTATGGTTATTTAATTATTCTTATTAATTTAATTGTTTCAAACGGCCTTTAATGATTAATTTCCTACTTAATAATTTAAATGTGTTTTAATAATGTTATGAATAAAATAAACTATTTAATTAAATATAATACATTAATTAATATTCAGTAATATACCAAGTGCAAAACTAATCATAATAATCACATTAACTAAATATTTAATAACTCTACACCTTCAAATAATTAGAAGGTAATTAATAAGCGGAAGGAATAATAATAATAATAACAATAGAAATAATAATAATAATAAATTTAATATCAATAACGAAATTAATTAAATTATTATTAATATATTACATACTCACCAATAAATTTAATAATAATGACACGAAATTTAATAAAAATATTTTAAAGTTCTTATCATAATGGAAATCAAAATAAATAATAAATTTAACAATAATAATAATAACTAAAATAATAATCAAGATGTATAACAATAATAATAATTCCTATCATAAGGATAATAATAATAATAATACTAATTAGAAGGAATTTAATATTGTTAATAGAAATAATGAAGTCAAACAAAATTAAAATATGAAAAGGAATATAATAATAATAATCTCAACAAGTACATTAATTAATATAGAGGAAGTTAATCTATTAATACTACTACTAATAATAATAAAAACAAAATCTGCTCACTGGGAAGAATAAGGGGACCTCGCAATGGCGACATTAGCTATATAAGACCGTCTCGCGATCGCGAGTAGTAGCGATCGCTAGATGGGCCAAATTGAAGCAACCTTGCGCCCGCAAGGTCTTGCACTCGGGAACTCCCCTTTTCTCCTCCCCTTCTTCGTCTTCCTCTCCTTCTTTACTATTACTATTGTTATTACTAATTCCTTAAAATTTGTTCAATTATTTTATGAAATGCCGGAAATTGTTATTCATTATATTATGTCATATGATTAAATTCTTTATTATTATTTACTCTCTGACAAAATATTATATGTTTATGTTTGCTAATTCCTTATAATTTGTTATTTTATAAATTATTTTCAAAATTATTATTATTATTCCTAATAATAAATATAATTACAAAATTTATGAGTTATAATAACAAGTATATATACTAAAGTAGGAAACTAATAATAATTATTAAGAATTAAAAAATAATTAAAATAATCATAATAATAAAGTTAATAATGATACTGAACAAAATAACTAATTATTACTTATTTCATATTAATAATAGAAATCAAATTTATTTATACATTTAATTATCAATAATACTAATAATAATCATAACAATAATAATAAATAACCACACTTTATACTAATATGGAATTTAATAATTTTTAAATAATAATAAACATTATTATTATTATTATTACTAATAATAAAAATAATAACAGCAATAGAAAATTTATACTATTGTATAAATATAATTACAAAATTTATGAGTTATAATAACAAGTATATATACTAAAGTAGGAAACTAATAATAATTATTAAGAATTAAAACAATAATTAAAATAATCATAATAATAAAGTTAATAATGATACTGAACAAAATAACTAATTATTACTTATTTCATATTAATAATAGAAATCAAATTTATTTATACATTTAATTATCAATAATACTAATAATAATCATAACAATAATAATAAATAACCACACTTTATACTAATATGGAATTTAATAATTTTTTGAATAATAATAAACATTATTATTAATAATAATACTACTAATAAAAATAATAACAGCAATAGAAAATTTATACTATTGTATATTAATAAGGAATATAATAATAATAATAATAATAATTGGTCGAGTCGGTCGAATTGGGCCCGAACTCAATCACGATAATCCACGGGTCGATCGGTCTATCTCTCAAAGATGGGTCTCACACCCATTGGTTAACCCGGGCCCGATTCACACATCCATGGCCCATTAGCAGGAGAAAACCTTCTATGCAGAAGTAGAAGTCTACGTAAAGGCGTAACCCTAACGTCCATCCCATATATAAGGTATGATTTCATCATGATGGAGGTACGAAAAACACAACCCTAATTCTCTCTGATTATAACAGACCTACCTTCACTAAAAAACTTGACTTGAGCGTCGGAGGGGCTTATCGGGAAACAACCCCTGACGTGCCTTCTTTGTTTTGCAGGGACTTTAACACTGAAGCTCCCACGAGAAACTATCAACCCCATGGATCCAAACGGCAACGTTCAATTCTGTCAGAATCTGGCAGAACCAATTGGCGCCCACCGTGGGGCCCGACTTCAGGGCACCACGTCCAGAAACACACAGATCAGCCAGGCGGCGGCGACAAACCCTGATATAGCCGCTGTCGCGGCTCTGGCGATGCAACGCATGGGTTTGCAATTACCTACAACCCTGCCGCCTGCGCCTCATGTTTCCCGCACGGAATCTTCAGACCCGAATGATCAACCGCAACTTCAAACCTTGGAACAAGAAGAACAGAGCGTAGCTTTGGAGGATAACGCTGCACTCAATATGCGCCCGAATCTCCAACACCGATCGGATGCAGATCCTCTTCTGCCTATACACACCACCCTCACCCCAAAACAGATTGAGGAAGCGACTGATCTGTTGATTCGCCAGATTTTGCGTCTCACCAAGATAACAATGAGCCGTCGCACGGCAAGCCGCACTGCATCAAAGATGACGACCGATCACCACCCTACCGAAGCCCTAGAGAAAATCTTGGACGATCGGATTAACGCAGCTATGAGCTTCTGCCCAGATCGCCGAACGGCACAGTACAGCTCTCCCTTTACTCCGGAAATTTTGGATAGCTTACCGGCGGCCGGCATCAAAATACCAACGCCTGAAAAATACACTGAAAAGACCGACCCCCTGGACTACCTACAGTACTTCCAGTCCATGATGAATCAACATTGTGTTCCGAACGCCATTCAGTGTAAGGCTTTCTGTACAGCCTTCCAAGAGGGAGCTCGGCGATGGTTTAATAGCTTGCCCCCGAGCTGTATCACATGTTTTGAAGATTTCAGGTTATTATTCTTGAACCAGTTCGCCACTAGTAAGCGTCCACAGAAAACAGCTTTGGAGGTAATGCAACTGACCCAAGGAAGAAACGAAAGTTTGCGGGAGTTCATCACTCGGTTCAATAACGAAGCGGTCGAGGTCCCCGACCTCACTTGCTCGTCCATGTTGGCAGCACTTATGAACAACACGAGGGATGAGGAGTTCAAAAAGTCGTTAGCCATTGATCAGCCCCGATCCGTTCAGGAAATAAGAAACAGAGCGGATAGGTACATTCAGCTTGAAGAAGTGCTGAAAAATACGAGGCGTCGGACGGATGATCGCTCGCCAAATGACAGAGCGAGCAATTAGCACAAGCGGCAAAAAGGCCAGTCGAGCTGGAGAAAGCCGACCGATCGACAGGGATATCGACAGGAGTTCACCCCGCTCAACAGGCGATATGCAGAAGTACTGGCGGCCATGAGAGCGGATGGGGAAACTATCCGAGAACCCGATAAAATGAAGACTCCCTCCAAGGATAGGAACCTCAATTTATATTGCCGTTTCCACAAAGACGTCGGTCATGATACGGAAGATTGCTGGCAATTGAAAAAAGAAATCGAATTCCTCATACAAAGGGGAAGGTTAGGCAGATTTGTGAAGCACGCGCAAAATGTCGATCGAGATAACGAGCATAAGAGCGGTCGGTCCAACAACAGACGACAGAATTTGAGACGGAATGATAGAAATGATGGAGGGAGGCAAAATGCGAACACTGACAATCGACGCGAAGAGAGAGGACGATCAAGGGAAAGAGACGATAGAAACGTGGGGCAACAAGATGACCGACCGACTGGGATCATTAACATGATATTTGGTGGAAACGCAGCGGGGGGATTCACTGCTAAAGGGAGAAAGAGATATGCCAAACAGGTCGGCAGAGACTCATCAACCAAAAGAACGAGGGAGAACGACGGGATGATATCGTTCGACGAGTCCGACCTTGATGGTGTAAGTTGTCCCCATGATGACGCCCTCGTTGTAAATCTGAACATGGACGGCTACGAGGTGAAGCGGGTGATGATTGATACGGGCAGCTCGGTCGACTTGTTGTATTATGAGGCCTTCAAGCAGATGGAGGTACCGGAAGATTGACTACTGCCTTTAGACGGACCTATCAAAGGGGTAACTGGAGCATCAGCCTACCCGTTCGCCCGAGTCCATTTAAAAGTGAAGTTCGGGCAAAAGTCGTGTCAAATAGAGAAGGATGTTGAATTCCTAGTCGTGAAGTTTCAAGGGGCATACAATGCAATAATCGGACGAGCTACACAGAACGCCCTTAGAGCGGTCTTCTCTACCTACTACCAAGCGATGAAATTTCCAACGTCTCATGGAATCGGTACTGTCAGGGGTCAACAGAGAATCGCAAGGGAGTGCTACTTAGCGGAAACAAAAGCATTAGACGGGACGGTAGTCCTGACGAGCTCTCTTGATGTGAGAGCTGATGAGGAGATGGATAGGTTCCGAGCTGCAGAAGGACCTAGTTAAAGAAATCACAGACTGTTTAGTAGAAAATAGATCGGTCTTCGCTTGGGTACCGAGCGATATGCCTGGAATTTCTCGATCGGTCGCCTCGCACTCACTTGGTATTCGACAGGATTACAAGCCGGTTAGGCAAAAGAAGCAATGGCACAACAAGGAGCGACAGGGGGTGATCGAGAAAGAAGTAGAGAAATTACTCGAGGCCGGGTTCATCCGAGAAGTCAAGTACCCTGAATGGCTCGCCAATGTGGTTTTAGTGAAAAAGAATAACGGGAAGTGGAGAATGTGCATCGATTTCACCGACCTGAACAAATGTCCAAAGGACAGTTTCCCCTTGCCTAAGATCGACCAGTTAGTAGACTCTACCTCAGGGCATGAACTTCTCAGCTTCCTGGATGCTTTCTCGGGCTATCATCAGATTCAAATGAGTCTGGAAGACGAATAAAAGACGGCCTTCATAACCGACCAAGGCACATATTGCTACCAAGTAATGCCTTTTGGCTTGAAGAATGCAGGGGCGACCTATCAACGGCTTGTCATGGAGGTCTTTAAGAAACAGATCGGCCGGTCGGTGGAAGCATATGTGGACGATATGGTGGTCAAAAGTAAGACAGCCACGGAGCATGTGGAAGATCTCAAGGAAGTCTTCCAGACCCTGAATAAATTTCAGATGAAGCTGAACCCGAAAAAATGCGTTTTTGGGGTGGCATCCAGAAAATTCCTAGGGTTTATGATCACTCAGCGGGGGATTGAAGCTAATCCAGAGAAGATTGAAGCCATCATCCAAATGTCTTCGCCGCAATGCTTGAAAGATATACAGATATTGACCGGTCGGATAGTCTCGCTGAGCAGATTTGTCTCCAGGATGGGAGACAAGTGCCTCCCATTTTTCAAAGTTTTAAGGAAAACGGATGTGACACAGTTTCGATGGCCAGATGAGTGCGAAAGCGTGTTTCAACAATTAAAGCTATATTTGTCCAGCCCGCCCATCCTGCAGAGCCCGGTTGAAGGGGAGAATCTGATTCTATACTTGGCCATCACAGAGGGGCCGATTAGCGCGGTTCTTGTCCGCTCGGAGGGAAATGAACAACGCACGGTCTACTACGTTAGTAAGGTGTTGACCGGACCAGAAACGCTGTATGCACCTATAGAAAAGCTGGCTTTCTCCTTGATAATGTCAGCACAGAAGTTAAGACCTTACTTCCAGAGTCACACCATCGAAGTATGGACCGACCAACCCCTCAGACAATGTCTTCAAAAGCCCGAAACCTCGGGTCGACTAATAAAGTGGGCAGTAGAATTGGGAGAATTTGATATCCAGTATAAGCCTCGGACGACGATCAAGACACAAGTGTTGGCAGACTTCATCGCAGAAATGAGTCAACCAGACTCGCAGTGTGAACAATCTCCCGCCTGGAGCTTGTTTGTTGACGGGTCGTCCAATGCCGAGGGATGCGGAGCGGGAGTGGTGCTGATCAGCCCGCACAATGAAGAAAGGGTAGAATATGCCCTTCGACTTGAGTTCAAGGCCTCCAATAACGAAATAGAATACGAGGCCCTGATAACCGGCCTCCAATTGGCCAGGGAAATGGAAGTGAAACATTTAAAGGTGTACAGCGATAGCCAAGTAGTGGTCGGCCAAGTTACTGGACAGTATGAAGCCTAGGGGAGCAACATGATCAAATACCTAGAGTTGGTAAAACAGGAGTTGAGAAATTTCGAGCAATATTCGGTCAATAGAATAGAGCGAGCCCGGAATGCTAAGGCAGACGCGCTCTCCAGAATGGCTTCCGATCGAGATGCCAAAAATAATATTTTGGTCGAACGACTAGACCAACCTAGCATCCAGAAAGCCCAAGAAGTTCTTGACGTGAGCATCGGTCGGTCGAGTTGGATGGAGCCGATCAGACAGTACCTCTTGGAGGGAACACAATCGGAAGAAACATTGGAGGCCAAGAAACTAAGAATAAAGGCGGCCGAGTACACGGTCATTAATGGCACTCTATACAAGCGATCTTACGACTGGCCACTGCTGCGATGCTTGAATGAAGAAGAAGCCGAGCAGGCAATGGCCGAAGTCCACGAAGGAATGTGTGGAAATCATGTAGGAGGAAGAATGTTGGCTCACAGACTGATCAGACAGGGGTACTACTGGCCGACAATGAGAAGAGACTGACAGGAGAAGGTCGAGCGGTGTGAGGCTTGCCAGAAAAATGATAGCCTGTCTCATCAACCGACCGAAAGGATGAAAATTGTGAGTCATCCTATCCCCTTTGCTCAGTGGGGAATGGACATACTGGGGCCTTTCCCTCTCGACCCTGGACAGAAGAAGTTCTTGGTAGTGGCAGTGGAATATTTCACCAAGTGGGTTGAAGCGGAAGCGGTCGCCACAATCACCGAAAAAAAGATGGATAACTTCGTGAGAAGAAATATACTAACTCGCTTCGAGATGCCTATGGTGTTGATTATAGACAATGGTCGGCAGTTCGACAACGACAAGTTTATAGACTTCTGTGACCGACTAAAGATAAGACTACAGTTAACCTCAGTAGCTTACCCTCAGAGCAACGGTCTTGCGGAGAATACCAACAAAAAAATAATGAGTGCTCTCAAGAAGCGCCTAGACGGATGAAGGACTTGGGTGGAAGAATTAGACGAAGTATTGTGGGCATACAGAATCACACTGAACGGAGCCACAGGGAAAACACCGTTCAGGATGACCTTCGGAGCAGAAGCCCTAGTTCCAGTAGAAGTGGCATTGCATAATCAAAGGGTGTCGAGCTATGAAGAAGAACGGAATGATGAAGCCCGCAGAGCGGAACTCATTCTCCTCAGTGAAGACAGAGAAAGGGCAGCCGCCCGTTCGGAAGCCATCAGACAAAAAGTGACCAAATTCTACAACAGAAGGGTAAAGCCGAGTGACGTAAAGGTAGGCGGGTACGTCCTGCGAAAGGCCGAGGCGGCTGGGAAGCATCCTGGAAAGCTCGGACAGGCGTGGGAAGGACCCTATCGAGTGATCAAGCAAGCCGGGCATGACTCTTACATCCTACGCGATGTGAAAGAGAAGGTTCTACCAAGGCCTTGGAACTCTCGAAACTTGAAGGCGTTCTACCAATAGATAAGTTTTATTTTAGTTAGTCTTTGCTTATTACCGTTTTTGTATACAACACGTGGGAACCTTTTTCCTGTCCCTACCAGACAGGTTTTTTAATGGCCCATGCCCTCATTATCATCAATAAAGGGGATTTCAGATTTTTTGGCAATAAAAAGTTCCATTATATGTGGCAAAGAGTAGAAAATCCAATCAGCCACTGCCCGACATCTCCATAGATCGACTACGGTCGGTCGGGTTGCCAAGACAAGATCTTTGGGACCCTCGCACGCCATCGCTCAGCATCTCCATAGATCAACTATGGTCGGTCGGGTCGCCAAGACAAGATCCTTGGGACCCTCGCACGCCATCGCTCGGCATCTCCATAGATCGATTACGGTCAGTCGGGTCGCCAAGACAAGATCCTTGGGACCCTCGCTCGCCATCGCTCGGCATTTCCATAGATCGACTACGGTCGGTAGGGTCGCCAAGACAAGATCCCTGGGATCCTCACTCGCCTCACTCGGCATCGACACAGATCGACTACCAAACCCCACTACCAAACGAACGATAAGAAAACAGATGCGGAAACGGCATCAAAATAATGGGAATAAAAACAACAATTTTATTTCCTTAAATCCGCCCTGGTCACAAGCCCGACCAGGTGAGCTTCAAAAATCAACAGAAGGAGAAGTGGGCGGATGCCCAGGGGAAGCCTCGGAAGCGGGCGAAAAAGTCGAAACGGGAGCAGGGTCCAAAGGAGCGGCTGGAGAAATATCCTCACAAGGAAGTTCGTCCTCCCCAGCCGAGCTAAGGTCCAGCTCCTCATCCGGGACTGACCCCCGGTCCTCCATGGCTCTCTCCCTTACTTCCTCCAGAGAGAGGCCAATAGGGGTAGGAAGCATCGGCTCTGCAAATCCCTCAAACGGAGGACCGTCCGAGCCCTCAGGGACGCAAACGCCATAGCAATTTTTCAGGATCATAAGGGCTAAGTCACAAGAGTACTCCAAGCACTCCTCCTGCAAGAACCGCCTCTGCCATCGCCTGATCGCCTCGATCCTTTTTTTTTTATGGAGGCTCGCACCCTCTTCAGCGTATCTTCGGTTCTCGCCCGGCCACTCACCGCCGCATGACAGTCCTCGAGGTATTTTGCCTTAAGCTCTCTCTCCGACTCCAGCTTCCCTTGCAACACCGCACATTCCTCGGACAGCTTGTTCCTCGCCGCCATCGCCCTTACCCTCTCCACCTCCTCCCCGGTGAGTTGAGCTTTCAAGGCGCTCCTCTCCTCCTCTCCCGTAGCGAGCTGAGCTCTCAGGACGTCACGCTCCTCCTCCCAAAGTTTCTTCTCCTCCTCCAAGGAAAAGAATTGAGCCCGGGAGAAGTCTCTTTCTTCTTTGACCTCTGAGAGCTCGGTCTTTAAATTATCCACCTGCTCAAGGAGGGAATGGATCTCCCGATCCAGCAACTCGATACGCTGACGCATAGATAAAGCGAAAGCCACCTCCCTTACAGAATTACGGATGGCACGACCTGTCAACTCCTCAACATTCAACGAGTCAAAGCGCTCCCCGTCCGAAGTAGGAATGACCCCCTCAGCGATATGAAGAGCCACTTCGACGTCAGCAATCGAGGCAGTCCTATCAAGACTAATCGCTGGCTCCCATTTATCAGCATTCCCCGTTTGCTTTTTCCCTTTACCCTTAGCTGAAGGGGCAACACGATCCTCCGTTTTCTCCTTCCCCTTGCTTTGGTCTAAAGGACGAGGAGATCGGTCAGCTACTTGAACGACCCTTCTCCTCTTAAGAGGTCGATCACTCTCCTCCTCTTCCTTAATAACTACCAGGCGACCACCAGGCGGGACGACAATAGCAGGTCCTGTAGATGGCTCGGAAACGGTAGGAGGAACACTTTGCTGCTCGGAAGCAGTGGGCCGAACGAAAATTGAACTGGTCTCCCCCCTATCCTCCTGTCCTCTGGCCTCTGAAAGCCCGGCAACCTTACACTTGCCCTTGGCAGACTTTGGGAGGCCGACGAATTCATGAACTTTGACCATGGCTGCACAAACAACGAAAACATGTTAGAAATCGAACCAAAACCTACAAGCATGGTAAACAATTCAACCACGAGGGGTCAACCAGGCGGGGCGATTTCCTCTCCTAGCCCGCTAACTTGTGGC
Source organism: Erythroxylum novogranatense (assembly GCA_029891385.1). Taxonomy (NCBI): domain Eukaryota; kingdom Viridiplantae; phylum Streptophyta; class Magnoliopsida; order Malpighiales; family Erythroxylaceae; genus Erythroxylum; species Erythroxylum novogranatense. Next base: position 42,056,921 of record CM057227.1, read on the forward strand.
GGGGGGTCAATTAGAAAAGAGTTGGCCGAGGCCCCCCCACGATATCCCGAAATGAGCTGAGCGAAGTTATATCGGCCGAGCTTCTTTATTCGACCGACCACCTTCCGCTCCTCTCTAGAAAGAGATAGGCTCGATGAGTCGTTCCATCACTCGGCTAAGGGATACCTCCACGGCTGGGACTCGGGGGAAGATCCCGGAGGCTTCACGAAGAAATATTTCATTCGCCAACCGGTAATTTTAGAAGCCGTTTCGGGCTGGGCGATATCAGACATCTTTGTACATCAGAGAAGGAATCCCACCCCCAGAGCTCGGACTCTGGTTCATTCTCAAAAAGTAACGCAAGATGTTGACCGAAGGCAGACAACCAAACTGATGGCACAACAAAGCCAGACCATTAATGAACCTCCACCCATTCGGAAAAATCTGACTCGACCTTAGTTGATAATCAGCGCACACTTCATCAATGATCGGGATGTACGGAAGTCTCAAGCCGCCGACCGAGAAGAAACTCTCAGAGACGACAAAACACCCACTTATGTTGCTGTGGATTCTTTCATCCCCCGAGGCCAGCCTAGGCTCCCAGGACCGAGGGATATCATTCCTAAGAATCAACCGACTCAACTCCGCCGCGGTCATCCTCAATTTACCTTTGGGCAGCTCCTTTACGACCAGCCCATCTTTTCGCTCTCTTGTCGAGATCTCTTCGACATCTCTCAACCTCGACGTCGCCACCGCCTCAGCCATAACTTCAGACGCCCTTTCGGCAACATCATCCCTTGGAGAAACCTCACTTCGAGAACCGGTGGACGACATGCTCATCAAGAGGAAATTTAGAAGAGGAAACAAGGGAAAAATACGTACCTATTTAGTGATATGAGGTCGGAAATTTGTACGGCAGTTGGAGGAAAGCTCTGGAAGCTGTGGGCAGGAAGATGAAAATAAAGCCGGAGAACAAAAGCGTGAAGAAAACCTGCAATTCATCGGCCCAGAACATGTATAGAGGAACAGAGGAACGGGTTTTCCAACCAACGACTGACGCGTGGAGAAGATCCGAGCCGAGCTCAAACACATGGCAGGATCTGAGCGGAGATAAATTAGAGTTATTAGAAACCCGGAGCGACGCAACAGTTGAAAAGACGTACATAACAACTGTACAACGGTTATAAAAGACGATTCGTTTCAGATTCTGAATATCTGTCAGAGGACACGCGCCATCAGTAATAATTACTCCGAGTGTCATCACGCGCTCACTAATAACGCTCACCCGACCTACCTCAGTCCGAGCTATCATGCAATAAACGCCTCCCGACGCGAGTAATCACACGCCATACATTACCGCCCGACCAATCGAGCCTACTACGAGCTGACTCGTAGACGAGCTACAACGCCAATACCCGACCGATCGGACCAACCCCGAGCTGTCCCATGGACAAGTGACAGGATACTAGTGTACTCCTTCGACCCTTCCCCTTGCTCAGGCTCGAGGAGTAGGGGGCTTATGATCGGGTCGGTCGAATTGGGCCCGAACCCCATCACGATAATTCACGGGTCGATCGGTCTATCTCTCAAAGATGGGTCTCACATCCATTGGTTAACCCGGGCCTGATCCACACATCCATGACCCATTAGCAGGAGAAAACCTTCCATGCATAAGTAGAAGTCTACGTAAAGGCGTAACCCTAACGTCCATCCCATATATAAGGTATGATTTCATCATGATGGAGGTAAGAAAAACACAACCCTAATTCTCTCTGATTATAACATACCTACCTTCACCAAAAAACCTGACTTGAGCGTCGAAGGGGCTTATCAAGAAACAACCTCCGACGTGCCTTCTTTGTTTTGCAGGGACTTTAACACTGAAGCTCCCACGAGAAACTATCAATTCCATGGATCCAAACGGTAACGTTCAGTTTCGTCGGAATCCGGCAAAACTAATAATAATAATATTTTATAAATATTCTGTAATAAAATTCAGAATAATATTTAACAATTATATTAATAAAGATAATTAATTAATTAATTAAAAAGAGACGCGTTGATTATTTTCTACTTTGAATTTGACTTTGAAAATTCAAAGCTAAAGTTAGATATGGCTTGAAAACGGCGCCTATGGGTAGGTCGCCCTCCCACAAGCACCTGTCCATTTGAATAATGCTTTCCAAATTCCAATTTTTATAATAAATCGACGCTATTTAGTCATAGGACGAAAGATGAGTTAAATTAGCGGAGGATCTCTTTCTCTGACAAGACCAACCACCACAAGAGACGCGAGTCACCGGCCATCCACAACAAGAGAAAGTTTCCTTCTTTTTGGATTCCATGGCAAGCAATCCGTTGCAGCTCCTTCCCTCAGGTTCTGTGTCTTAAAATTTATTTTTTCTCATTTCGTTGAATCTGATTTTTTTTTTCCAGAAAAGATAATGTTGAAGAAAGCTCAATCTTTTTGTATTTCTGGGTTGGTGCAGAGTTGATTGATAGGTGCATAGGATCGAAGATATGGGTCATAATGAAAGGAGACAAAGAACTCGTCGGTACTCTCCGGGGCAGGGTTTTGAAACCCGGACCGGACCGGCCGGTCCGATCCGGTCTCGACCAAGTGACCGATCGGTGGTCCTGTCCCGGTTCATACCTAAACCGGTCCTTAATTGGATCGGTGTGAACCGGTCAAAACCGGTCAATTTGACCGGTTTTGACCGGTCGGACCGGTCCGGTTGGACCGGTTCGATAATTTTTTTTTTTTTTTTTTTTTTTTTTTATTTTTTATTTTTTTATTTTTTTTATTTTTTTATTTTTGAATTTTTTATTTTTTTATGAATTTTTAAATTTTAATATTATATAATTAAATATAATTATTGATAATTATTACGTCATTAACCTGGTTAATTTAGTAGTTGAGCCGATCGAGCAAATTGAACCGAAGAATCAGAAGGCCACCGGTTCGACGACCGGTCCGGATTTCAGAACACTGCTCCGGGGTTTTGATGTCTATGTCAACATGGTCCTTGAAGACGTCACTGAGTAGTATGAACTCTCTCTGCCTCTTCTCTTTTTTATGAAAAATTGTGTTACCCTTTAAGTCCAGCATAAATTTCTGGGATTATGTTTAGCTAGATTATGTGATTGGTGGTTTGGGTGTTTTTGTGGTCTGATAGTGAAATGTGAGGAATACCAATCACTAGTTAATTGCAACGTGACACCATAATGCAAACACTGACTGATAATCATATTAAAATGAGGATAAGTGAGTGAACTAACGTGTTTCCATCCCCTCTTTTTATTTTCACTTTCTGGGGTTGGGCCCAGGGCATTTGATAAAGGGTTTGGAGTAGAATCAGGGTTTGGCTTCTGAGTTCTGCCACTTGATAATCAATCTATTGGCATATAATTAATCTGTTGACATTATAGTTAGGAGTAATTACTTTATCAATACTGATTTTACACCTCTTTTAGGACAATCGTGAATCTAACATTGGTATGTCTTCTGATGGAATGGGAATTTAAAATCTGGAAGTTTCATGCGTATTACAGGAATGTAGACAGCAGGTTTAAATAGTACATTGCTGTAAGGACAAGGTTTTGATTATTTAACAAGTGATGATGGTCTGTGTAGTAATACTTGTTATAAGGCGTTATCATCGAGAAATGTGCTGAAGTGTAATAATCCCCGAAATATTTTGTTATATAAACTTGTAATTAGAACTACCAAATGAGAATTATAACAGTAACTTTTGCTTGGAAGTCCTGGAGTAATTGATCAAATAATTGAAATGCACTTGTTTGATGCTTGTTGCACATTATTTAACTTTCTTTACTGGAATCACAAGATTTATTTGTTTGCTTACTCATGAAATCCCTCCTTAATCTTTTTGTCATTCATGTTGCAGTGAGATTACAGCTGAAGGACGGCGCATAACCAAGCTTGATCAGATATTACTAAATGGAAACAACATTGCCATTGTAAGTATTAACTTCCTGTTGTGTCTACCTCATTAAGCTTTAGAGTTCCCAAGATTAGTGGCCAGTACAGATTGCTATGAGCTTGATATATGCAGACTATATTTATTTTTGCGAAGATGAATGGCAATAATACAGTGTCTTGTAATGTAGCTGGTTCCTGGTGGTTCTCCTGACCCAGAATGAAGGACTGGTGGATTTGGTGGTTATTGGAGCTTTGGACGCATTTGAAAGCAAATAGGTTTGCGGTCTTTTTTTTAAGGAATTTGGCCAACAAGAGTGACCTGACTTAACCGAGACCTGATCTTCTGGCCCAGGTGCTCTGGCCCTACCCTGTGCCAGAGGATCTCAGTCATTCATTTAAGTTAAATGGATGGCTGAGATCCTCTAAAGATGCAGAGCCAATCACTCTGCGAGGATCTGAAGGCGACTTAACCACCTATGTGTCAAAGCTTATCATCTAAATTATTTGGTTATGTCCAAAACTGGTAGATATATTTGATTGTGATTCAAGATTTAGACTATGGTATTTACTACAAGTCATACGTACTAGGGGGACTAGGTCATAATAGAAGCCTTGAAAGGTAATGAAGGTTCCCTGACTTGGATACAAGTCGTTAAGGCTAAAAATTCCTTCTGCTAAACTTTTTAAGATTGTCCAAGTAGAAATTGGTGATAAGATGAGATAGAAGAAAACTAAAACATGCCCATTATGTAGATGTAAGATCAAAGGTGCAGGCTTTAGCCGCATTTATGTCAAACAAAGTAATGTCAACTTGAGATCGTCCTATCCGGCAAAGGCCAATACTTCAATTGCTAGAAGTGACTTAATTTTCAATGGTAAAGATAGCAAATGAAGTTGTGAATTGAAGGGGTAATGAAAATCCACAATTTCTTGTTTTGTTGGAATTTTGTATCTGATAGATTTGATCCTCGTACCGCGTGTTCGAAAACTTGTAAAATAGGATTGAAGAGTGTTTTCGACGTAAAGTCTTGGACGTTAAAGTCAAATTTGTAATATTAGAGTAGTCTGAACTAAAAATGGTGAAATGGCAAGCTTATATTTTTCTCGATAATTAGTTCTTTTTATGTTTGAAATTTTAAATATTACTTTTCCAAATTGCATGAGAGTTACATAATGGACGAAATTGATGACATTGATAAAATGGTTAATATTGCTCATTAGTCAACCAATAAGCACCAGCAAATTTATGGTATGTTAAATTTAACAATTTCAACTTATGTTGATCTACCACTAATTTATATAGTTTAACCAATCATCTTAAAAATATGATTTTAATAACTAAAATGTTCAAAGTCAATTTATGTAATGCAATTCAATTCAAGAGGCTTTTATATTAAAACAAAAGGTTTCAATGACTTTTGACAAATGGAAAGACTCATGCAATGAAGTGAAATATAAATATCAATGAAGTGAAATGAAATATTTATATATGATAAGCCATTTAAAATATTGAAGTGATTAAATGAGATTACAATTAATATTATAAATTAAATAATAAACTCGAAATGTCTTGACCTTTTTAGCTCTAGGTTTGATCTCCATTTTGATGACTGCAAATTTTAACTTCTCTTTATTAACTTCATAAATTATCTTTTGAATTTATAATTTTATTTTGTTTTATAATATTTTATCAAAATAATAAACTTATTAGTAGTAAATATATTTTGTCATCATCAAAATATCGATTGGAATCTTCTTTGGTTCAATAATCTTCTCATTTTTATGATGATAAAATACTTGTAGTGTTAGAGCACAGTAATAAAATTAAGCATGCATGCAAACAACTATAAAGATAGTGATTAGCTCCTCCTTAATTCCAATATAAAACAAAATATCAAAAACATAACTCTAAGTCAAGAACAAAGGGATATTCAATATCAAAGAAATATTTATACATATAAATAACATAAATTTATTCAAGCGTATCACATAAATTGCAAGAAATACAACAACAATAAAATAATCACTTTTTGTAAATTTCACCACTCCTTATAAATCTAATATCACTATCCCTTTTCCGGTTTCGAATCATAAAAGAAACCATTTATTTTAAAAATAAAGTTTCATGTATCAAACTAATTTAATTAAAACATTTAAAACTTTTGATCAAGATTGATAAACTTTCTCACTAAAGAGTGATATTGAATATTTTAAGAGTCAAAACAAAAGGTCAATTTTGATAGAAGCATCCCTAATTGTTTATAATTTGAAAATTTCCAAATTTGATATTAGAACATGGGACATTGATTGACCATTTGAAGATATTGGTCGACCAATGTACATGGATGGTCAATTAGAGGAGCAACCAAACTCCTTACAAAATCAATAGAACAATAAAAATTCTTAAAAACTAGTCTATTGGTCAGCCACTTAAAGATATTGGTTAACTAGTATGCGTAGTTGGTCGACTAGGAGAGCAACCAAACTCTTTGAAAACTCGCTAAATGATAAAATTTTATAGAAAATGAGATATTGGGCAGCCACTATGACACATTGATCCATCATTGTGTTTTTAAAGCTAGAAAACAATATCAAAAATTAAACAAAAGTTATTAAAACTCATAATCAACAAACTAAATATTAGTAAAATTGAGTTAAATCACATAAGGGGCCTTATTATATAGAATTCCTACACAATAAAATCTAATTTATCCTCATTCAATAATTTTGACAACCTAATTGATGTAACGTCTAACTAAACAACGAAACCTAATTTATCCTCATTCAATAATTTTGAGAACCCAATTAATGTAACGTCTAAATTAATATGCTTATTTTATTTAAAAAATCTCCAAGTAGTAAAGTCTGCACTATGCACTTTTTTTATTAATTTTTTTTAAAGTCCTTATTTATAATGCAAAACCAAACACTCATGACCAATGATTTAGACTAAAATTAATGCATAAATGCAAGATGTCACATATTTCTAAATTGTAAACTAATAATTACCTCTTGTTGAACATTACCTATGAATGATTTGAATTATGATTCTTTTTTAGTTTTTAATCCATTGGCAGCATCTTATCCTTATCATCTTTCTCAATTCATTTAACAATTGACTCTTTAAAGAGACCTAGTAGCTATATTTGGGAGCTAAATTCTCCATATCCTACCATAACATCTTCAAGACTTCCTTGGACGCAAGAAGGTTAGATTCATCAAGATATGGAAAAAAAAACATAAACTCTTCAAACATAATACTCAATTCAATAATTACATGCCATTTGTTCTTTTTATTTTTATTTTCTAATATCCATACAAAACAAACAAATTAATGTGTTTTAGGAACTCAAATAAGTTTAGATCCTTGGTTGCTAGGTTCATTCTTCTTTTCAACTCACACTTTCAAGGGTTTTCTTGCCATTCTTTGTTTATATATATATATATATATATATATATATATATATATATATATATATATATATATATATATATATATATATATATATATATATACATCAACATGTCCAAACTTACCACAAAATGACATATCATGTTATATGAGTGATGATGATGCATAAATGCATTCCTATGTGTGTATGCAAAATGAGGAAACTTCCTTTAGACATTAAAAGAATTAAATGGTTTCCTAGGGTAGTGAAATGAGAAACAATGATTATATGTACGATTTCTACTATGAATGAGAGCTTAATGTATTCTTCTTTGAGGCTTAAAAGTGTTAATGGGCTTAATTTACAACTTCATTTTATTCTTAAATTACTTTTCATCAAAATAATAAACTCATTAGTAGTAATTACGTTTTGTTATCATCGGAACATCGATTGGATACCTCTTGGTTAAACTATTTCTCCCTTTTTTACAATAACATAACTTTGTGATATACAAGCACAATATTAAAATTAAGCACACAAACAACTATCAAGATAATGATTATCTTCTTTTAATTTATGTATAAAAATACAAAACATAATTTAAAATCAAGAATAAAAGAGATATTCAAGATAAAATAAATATACATGCATTTTAGACGACATGCATTCTCCCTAAATCTAATATAACTATTTTGTCTCTCTTTTGGAATCATCAACAAGAAATCATTTATTTTAAAAATAAAGTGTCATGTATCAAACTAACTTAATTAAAATATCAAAATTTAAATTTGATCAGATTGATAATCTTTCTCACTAAAGAGTGCTATTGAATATTTTAATGATCAAAACAAAAGATTAGTTTTGAAAGAAGCATCCTTACTTATGTCTAACTTAAAAATGGTTAAAGCAACAAGGACAAGTTTTGACAAATTAAGGATTAAAAACAAAATTGCAATACCCAACAATTAATTTCATACAAGAGCATATCATTTTATAATTTAAAGTAATATGAAAAGACTTATTTTATAATTTAATTATGAAAGTATCAATTTGGGAAGATAACTCTTAATTAAAAATGTTTAAAATCCCCTACTTTAAAACTCAATAATGATAAAATTTCAATTTGACGCAATTTAACAGGATTTCTATAAAATGGGGAATGATATTTTTTTAAAAGAAAGAGTGAATTGTTAGGGGTTTTAGGAGATATAAAGCACCAAGATGAATAATAGAAAAAAGAGGCAGATGAGAGATTAAACTAGAAGAATTGGTCAATCATATGTCTTTATTGATCAATCAGTGCTAGCATGTTGACAATACTAGTAACCAAATAAGTTACAAACTTACTAGAATGAAAAATTTCCTAGATAATAGAATATTATTCAACTGTTTAAGGATATTGATTGATCAATATACATGGGTGGCTGACCAAAGAAGCGACCAAACTCTTTACACATTCATTGTAACAATAACATTTCTTAGAAAATGGGACATTGTCAACCACTTGAAGACATTGGTTAACCAGGGTGTGTAGGTGGTCAATCGAAAGAGCAACTAAAGTCCTTATAGACTTACTGGAATGATGAAATTTCATAAAAAAAAGGGGACATTAGCTAACCATTTTAAGATATTAGTCAGCCTTGGTGTTTTAAAAAATTAGAAAATAATGTCAAAAGTTATTTTTTCCTTGGACAAACACAAGAACAAGTGGATTACTACAAAAGCCTCAAGCTTTTATGCGGCCTACCCATTGCACAGGTTTTTCAGTTAACGCATCTTATAAACTAAGAGATGATTAGATGAGCGTAAGGAAAAGAAATTAAATCGTTACGGTAATAGAAAAGGGGTTGAAGTCCACAAAACAAATGATGAACAATGAATTAAATGGTGTTGCAGAAAATGAGAGAACTTGAGATCAAAACACAAAGTTTAAAGTGTTCTAACTATGTTGGACACTTTCCTTAAAGTGTTATTTCCCCCCACTATACTTGCAAACTAGGTTAAAGGCTAATTACATCTAGGATACAAAGAATATAAGAACATTCAAGTTATAAGAGTATGAATGTTCTTCAAGAATTATAAATGCAAAGATTGTGTTGGTAGAATGGTTCAAAACTTTTTAATCTTGACTAAAACTCATATATATATAGAGTTTTCAGAATAATCACGTATGTTCATGACAAGTCACAACTCTTAGAAAGGAAGCAACCCTTCATAACAGTCACGTTGTTTACGAAAAGTCACAACTCTTGGAAAAGAAGCAACCCTTCAGAAGAGTAACTTCTGTTCACGACAAATGACAACTCTTAGAAAGGTAGCAACTCTTCAGAATAGTTGTGGCTGTTCACGACAAGTCACAACTCTTAGAAAAGAAGCAACCCTTTAGAACAACCACATCTGTTCACTACAAGTTATAACTTTTGGAAAGGAAGCAATCTTTCATTTCCATGTTTGACTTTAACTACTTATATCACAAACTAATTTCCAACAATCCCCCACTTAGATTGTGAAATATAAAAAAAAAACACAACACAAACAAAAAATCATGCCTAAAGGAAGGTTAATTTCGCCTTAAATGAACCTATAGTACAAATACCACAAAATCCAAAGGAAAAGATTTGTGGCTCACTGCTTAAACCATCATTCACAAAGGTTCAGACATATCGCACACATGAACCTTCTTAGCATTCAATTAATTCACATTACAATTTTAGCATTATTGCTGGCCATGTGCTCGTCCTAGTTCAAGATCATTGTGATTGATTTATGCATTTTCATAAATCGATCATAGACTGAGAGGGTGAACTGATGAAAAATAATTAAATTGGGCTAATGGGAGTTAGGTAATTTAATAAGAATGAGAAATTAATCAAATTGGTAATTGCGTGATGAGAGATCTCACATAGGTTCTGATAGTCTAGTAGAAAACTTCAGATTTAATTAGGGTTTGGATAAATTGTGAATTTAGAAATTACATTTTTTCATAATCTGATTAGGGTTTATAATTTAAGGCTTTTGATTATAATTTGAGAGAGAGTAACCAACCCGATGATAGTCCAGGACCAATAATCCGACATTTCATAATTAATTAGGTTATTGTTGAAGATAGTTAAAAATTTTCCGTTTCTCTTAATTGGTAGTTCTTTATGTTGATTCTTGGTGTGTACATTGCAATTTGTTGATTTGTTAATATTTCATGATTTGCTCTTGAGTTGAATTGGTTGATTGAATTGATTGATTGAATTGCATTATTGTTTTAGCTTAGTTACAGTTGAATTTTTGCAATTTGTTTCGGCCTTAGAGTTTAGGATTAGATTAACCTTCCTCGTGAGATCGACGCTTTAGATACTAGGCAAACGATCGATATGCTTGCAGAATATCGAGGTTAAAATATTAAAAATACACATTTCAGAAAATTGCGATCAAGTTTTTGGTAGATTTGTTGGGGAGGTGATTAGTTTAGTTCTATAGTTTAAGGCATTTAGTTTAGTTTTTAATTTTAATTTTAATTTTCATTCATTCTTTTCTATTTCTAAAATTGTGCTTTTACATGAACACAAGAGTCATGAGAAGTTCAAGCCACCAGGGTTCAATGTAACTAACTAAGGAGTAGTTACACTGCCAATGTAAGCCGTATAATTTGAAATTAAACCAGCTATCTTAAACATGTTTCAACAAAATGTGCAATTTTATGGACTAGCAAACAAAGACTTCAACGCGCACATAGTGAACTTATTAGAAATCTATGATATCTTTAGGTACCATCAGATGTCAGAAGATGCAGTTAGAATTAGGCTCTTTCCCTTTACCTTTAGAGATAGAGCAAAGGCTTGGTATCACTCCCTTAGCCAATGTTACGGCTTGGGATTAGTTAGTCTGTGTCTTGTTTGATAAATATTTTCCCTTGACTAAAGCCACTAAGATCATCAAGGAAATCACTAACTTCCAACAAGGTGACGGGGAATTGATCTACGAAGCACATGAACAATACAAGAATTTACAATGGAAATACCCACATCACAACTCACCTAAGGAATTTTTGTTACAAATGTTCTATAATGGAGTTACCATGCATACGAGAGGCACGATTGATGCAGCTTCAAGAGGATCACTGATGAGGAAGATAGTTGATGAAGCGAAAGAATTAATAGAGGATATGGCGAGAAACATTTGTTTATGGATGAATGAGTGGAGTAAACAAACTACTACATTCCGTGAACAAAAAGGAATTATGGTTGATTATCAAATGATGGAAATGCAAGTGAGGATTGATAACTTGACTTGACAGTTGAGCAACATGAACGCTTCATCCTCAACTCCGGTGAAGGTCGTACAACTTAAGTCTGAATTATGTGGACAATTGGACCATGACACAGTGGATTGTTTCTTAAAGAAGGAAGGTGATCCAGAGTAAGTGAATTACATGGAAGCCCAGTATGGAAGAGGAGGAGAAACAACCCCTACTCCAACACTTATAACCCTGGATGGAAGATTACCCTAACTTCTCTTGTACAAATAATGCAGGAGGACAGTTCAGACCTCAAAGACAATCGGGCTTCCAACAAGATAAACTAAGCTCAATGGAATCCAAGTTGAATAAGATTTGAGATAAGATTGGAGACATAGAGGCTGCACATAGGAGGCTTTAGAGCAAATTTGAGCAAGTTACCAAGAACTATGCCTCTTCAATACATAATATGAAGGTCCAAGTAGGTCAACTAGTTGAAGCAATATTCACTTGAAATGCAGGAACCCTTCCAATTAGTATCGAGTCTAACCCAAAGGACAGGATTTAGAGAATTATTAACTAGTAGAATAGTGAATTGGGATTCTTTGATTAAATATGCAGCTTAATTAGGATTTAATGTTTAAGTGTAGCCCTCTAAATTGTCACATTCATTCATAATTTGAGGCATTTTAACCTAAGTAGTTGTGCTATTATTTGTTTCATAAAAATGAGTAGCTAAAGCAACAAGGTAGGCAATAAAAAAAGTTGTTATTTTTAAAATAAGTAACTATTCCACTAGCCTTCAAATTATGAATAGAGCTAATAGCCAGTTGAAAATGTGATATAGCTTAGTAACTGGATTGACATGCATCGCAAATGTGTGCCTACGCATAAAGAGACTAGAATGACATTCCCACCAAACAGCATAATAAAAAACATGATTTAGTTGAGTAATTGGATAGACATTTATTACCAATGTTTACGTCAGTGTAAAAAGACTAAGGCCATGTTCATAAAAAGTTAATAAAAATAAAAATGTATTTTCGAATAAACCTACCGAATTTGTAATAGTTTGACTTTTCATAAAAACATATTTAGGATTAGTTACAGAGTTGAAGAACCAAAGAATTATTAATAAGTGTGTGCAATTGAGAAGTGTAAACAATTTAACACTTGAGTCAGGACTTATATATATATATATATATATATATATATATATTTAGGTCAGAGTCCCACGAAAAGGATTTTACATGTTAATAATTTGAAATGACTTAAATGATTGTGTTTTACATTAAATTTATTTCATGAAGTTGAAGCCACTATCTCATTACTATATTGTGTGTTGTGTGAATTAGTATGTGTTTGTTGTTTTGTTTGCTTAAGGATAAGCAAACGTTTAAGTATAGGGATGTTGATAAGTGTGAAATGTATCGTGTTTTAAGGTATAATTTGATATGTGTTTTTAGTATGTATTTTTGGTAGAATTGTGTTAGTTTGTGAATTATTTGTGTTTAAGTGTTTTTTGGATTAGTACAAGCATTTGAGCTTACTTATTATATGTTTGAGGTATTTTGATGTGTTTGTTAGTGTTTCAGGATCAACAACAAAGAATAAAGAAGTTTTGGAGAGACTTGAACAGAAATAATAGCCCACAATTGTGGCTTGGCTTATCTGCCACGATCGTGATGGAAGCATAAAACTCGGTTCGTGATAGAAAGTGTACAAGTAGCCCACGATCGTGACCTGCATTAATCTAACATCCAAACACATAAAAAGTTGAGTTTTAAGGGATTTTTTTAACCTTTCAACCCCGAAAAAAACCTAGGGTTACCCAAAACACATTAAGTATATAACTAATGAGAAAAAAGAGAGGAGGAGCTTTTTGCATCAGGCACCATTACAAAACCTTAAAGAGAGTTCATCGACAGATTAAGAAAGAGACAAAGGAAGAGAGACGTGGAGAAGAAGCCTACACGAAGTACCTATTGGAACAAGAGGTTTCCCGTCGTTGTTGCCTCCATCATCCATTTGTATCTATTTTCTAGTGTATTTCCATGTTTATCTATGTATAGAATTGGAATAGCTATTGAGATAAGATTTATAAACATTGAGGATTGTCTAAACTTACCTTCGGGTTATTTTTATCTTTGATTAAATAAAAATTTGCTTGTTTATATGAATCGGATTCATTGTGATTGATTTCTGCATTTTCATAAATTCGTAATAAACTGAGAGGGACAACCGATGAAAAATAATTAAATTGGGCTAACAAAAATTAGGTAATTTAATAAGAACGAGAAATTAATCAAACTGGTAATTGTGTGACGAGAGATCTCACATAGGTTCCAGTACTATAGTGGAAAACTTCAGATCTAATTAGGGTTGGATAAATTGTGAATTGAAAATTTGCAATTTTTCATAATCTAATTAGTTTCATAATTTAGGATTTTTGGTTATAACTCGAGAGAGAGTAACCAACCGTAGGATGGTCCAGGACCAATAATCCGACATTTCATAATTAATTAGGTTAGTGTTGACGATAGGTAAAATTTCCCCCTTTCTCTCAATTGGTAGTTTCTTAGGTTGAATCTTGGTCTGTGCATTGCAATTTGCTAATCTGTTAATATTCCGTGATTTATTCTTGAGTTGAATTGGTTGATTGACTTGAATTGAATGACTGAATTGTGCTATTGTTTTAGCTTAGTTATTGTTGAATTTTTGCAATTTATTTCGGCCTTAGAGTTTAGGATTAGATTAACCCTCTTCATAGGATCGAAACCTTAGATACTACACAAATGATCTGTTCACTTGCGGAATATTGAGGTTAACATATTAAAATTACACATATTGGAAAATCGCTATCAGTTATGATGGACAATTTGGTGTCAATATTACAATCTATTAAATAATCTCCTAACATGTTCATCGACCTTTAGCTTATATGTGGTATCAACATATAAATGAACCCACCATGTACAAATATGACCAATATTAATCATAATTTAATCAAAAAAACAAATGATAATAATATAAAAGATAAATTACCTCAAAATTTTATTACATAGAGTCTAATCATTGTCAACATGATGTGTTGTCACTACCAATAACCATTTTTTTTAATTATCGGTTGTCAATTCATCCTTCAATACTCAATAATGTACTTAAAATTTGTTTCTTCTTATCCTTATATATCTTTATAATGTTGTTCTTCAACATATTCCAAGTTGAAACCTTAAAGTTCAGTTATAATGAATTGTAAAACATTTTAAATCTTTTGGTATCAACTATATATAGTGGATGTTCATCACCAATTACCATAGAAGTAATAAAAAATCTTGATCTATTGCTATCATAAGATGTTGCTGTCATAAAAAGTTACAATCATTTCTTTCTTCCCTTTCATAAAGTTAAGGGTAAAAAATGTTTAACCTCCTTATATGATCTTATTTTTATTACATGAATCCACATATCTCTTTAAATGAGAGGTTTCACCTTTTGAACTCCCATCTAACATCTTTTGACAATACTTACATTTGGCCTTTTTCTAATTCGTCCATTAATCTAGTTTTATTGAAGTGATTCTAAAATTCACTTTTCAATTGACTTGGACTTATATCTTTATTTGATACAAGAATAAAAGTTTCCACTTCTATCTCTAGTACTAGATTACAACTCTTTTTGAAGGAATATGCTTATCAATCTAAAACAAACAACATATAAATATATATGTTATTCATAGTCGTAAATGATAATTCATAAACATAGAAGAACTTAAATCGTAATTACATATTTAAAGTTTATCGGTGACTTACACAAAGGACATATATGGTCATCTGAAACAATCAACATATAAATATATATGTTATTGATAATCATAACTAATAATTTATAAATATGAGAGATAATATGAGAAGATAAATCATAATTATATATTTAAAGTCTATCAGTAACTTACACTATCACATATCATGTTACACAACACATAGGTGTGTGTATGTGTTCATAGACTTACATGATGTAAGTATGCACAAAAACTTCATAGTGACTTACACAGTTATATACATGTAGTTTTTGTGCATACTTATACAGTCACTTACACAAACGTGTATTTCACTATATATCTCACTTAATCATGCTTACATGGTCACATTGCAAGCGTGTATATGACCGTGTAAGTTCTCAAAACTTTACTTCACAGTCACGTGCATGGTCACATACACGTCAGTGTATGTAACCGTGTATGTCTACACAAACACCCTCCAAATAAAAATATTCTTAGTATTTCATAAATTCAATCTTCAATCAAAAAATTCAAGGCCAACATATGAAGAAAGAACTTTAGGTTGGAGGATGTGTGGTGAAGAAGAAGAAAAAGACGATGGCAAGGTGGTAGGAAATGGGGTAGTAGAGCGGCAAGAGGGAGTGCGAAGATTGAAGAGGATGACGAAGTGGCCAATAGGCCGCAAATTGGTCTGAAAAGGTAAAACAATGACATTTTACTTTGTCATAAATGAAAAAACTTAACCTAAAATGATATCGTTTTGCTTTTGATTAACCTAAAATAAAACGACGTCATTTTACTTTGTCAAAAAAAAAAAAAAACACTTAACCTAAAATGACATTGTTTTGCTTTAAAAGTAAAACGATATCGTTTAAGTTTTGAAATCTACGAAGCCTTGGGCTAGTTTCGAGCTTGAGCTTGACCCAAGGTCTAATCACTTGAGCTTGGCCCGTTGGCCTTAGGGTGGGTTAATTTCAGGCTCGAGCCTAAATGTCATCTCTACATGGAATAAACAATTGAAGCTCGTCTACTTGCTTCTTCATTTAGTCATTGAAGCATGCAATTTTTGGTGACTATTTCCCGTAATTATTGGACTAAAATGTATTTTTGCCCATTTTCCTATAATTTTCTAATAAAATCAAATTAAAAATAAATTATATATTCAAGCAAAGATAAATAAATTTATCGATTTCTTTATGAAAAATAAAAATTTATTTATTCATATAATTATGAAAATATTCTAATACTGCATGTTGAATATGGTAAAACTTCATTGGTTAATTCATAATCAACCATAAACTTGTATAAATAGAAATAATGCGAACAAACATACTTTCTTATTCATTTATGTTCAAATAATTAGTTAAAAACTTTGAATAAATTGGTCAACCTTTAAATAAAATATTTAAATTTTAGATTGTTTTATATAGAAGCTTTTAGAAATGTAAATAAAATCTTTTATACCTTTTAATGTAAGAATCTTTTAAGAGACTTAGAGAAAATTAAATATATATAACTTTTGGATATTCGATAAACATATGATTTACTCTAATAATATGTCATTTTATTTATTTGACTTCAACTTGCTTAATTATATTATTCGTTAGACTATTTTATTATCTTGATATCAATCAAATTTAAAAATTTTAATCTTATGTTTAAATAATAATTAATAAATGTTCAACGAAAATTTCTAACCTAGCATGATCACAATATGAAAATATCTATATACAATGAACTGTCCGAGTCGTGATCGCTCATCAAGATTTCTCTGTCTAACTCGTCTAAGATTAAAACCGCTGCTTTCAGGATAAAATGGCGAGTTAAGTGGAATAAGGCGTAAGACCCACAGCGCCATTTTGCAAGCAGAATGACCATTTTGCAACCCTTTTCACCAGTCATTTTACAACGTAATAATGTTTTGGCTTTGACAAAGAATCATGTTATCAAATATTGATATAATTGTTTTTTTTACTTCTAGACTTTTGCAGATCATTTACAAACATTATTAATTTTGTTATTATTATTAATTGTATATATTTATTTATAAACTTTTAAATTTTATTTTAATATTTTTATCATTATTATTATTATTATGTTATAATTATTATTATGATTTAAAATTATTTCCATTATTATAATAACTATTAAATATTAATATGAACATATACTTATTGTTATTATTATTATTATTATTATTATTATTATTTAAATTTAGTGCCATTATTATAATAAGATTTCATTTATAATTTCTTTGTTCTATTCTTATTCTTCTAATTATTATTATTTATGAAATTTTTATTTCCATTATTGGAAATATTGTTTCTTGTTTTCGTTAAATAGTTATTATTAAAAAACCCGGTCAAGAAATTATTAAAATTATTTAATCTTTTGTATAATTTATTATTATTATAATTACAATATTCCTTATGATTATTGAATATTATTATTATTATTATTATTATTAATTCTATTAATTATACTCTTATTCTATGCCTATAATAATAATTATAATAATGACAATAATCATAACGAATAATAATAATATTTTATTAACATTAAAATAATAATAATAATTATTATTATTATAATTATAATTATTATTAAATTTATTATGATATAAATTTAATAATATATATTATTAAATATCATTATTAAATATTATTTATTATTATTAATAAATAATATATATTATTAAAGATTATTATTATAATATGGTATGCCCATTTCACCGTATGCAGGTCCTCGCCTAGTGAAATGGCCATTATTTACCATTTAAATAAATGGCCATTACTAGGCGAGGACCTCGCCTAGTGAATGGCCATGTAATAATGGCGAATGGCCATTTATTTAAATGGTCATTTGTAGATAATTTATAATATATATTATTTATTAATAATAAATAATAATATTTAATAATATTATAAATTATTAAATAACATTATTTAATAAACTATTAGAGCAATCATAAAACTTTTACAATAATAATAATAATAATAATTATTATTATAAATCCATAAATAAATATTTATAAATTAAACCCAATATTATTAATAAATAAATAATTTATTAATAATAAGAATAATAGCAAGTAGAGAATTAATAATCAAAGCCCATTTTAAATAGTTAAATTAATCAATTGTAAATGGCCATTTAGTTTTTTATTACTAATAAATACATATTATATAATAATTATGATAATTATAATTTCCTTATAATTTGTTTATTTAGAAATTATTTTAGGCATTATTATAAGTTCTACTATTATTATTATTATTATTAACTTATTAATTAATAAATTATATTAAATAATATCATTAAATTCCTTATTATTATTAATTTTGTTCTTAATAATAATAAGGATAAAAATATATGATTATTTTTGTTATATAAAGCCATTTGAGAATACTTGACAAATAAATAAATACACTTTATAATAAAACAAATAGAAAATTTAGTAATTATTATAATTTCTATTCCTTATAATGATAAAATGCATATATCTTTATTTGATATATATGTTATATAATTGCTTATTATGAATAATTATGTTTTGATTATGATTATATTTAGTTTTCTTATTAATATAATCATTCTTATAATTTCTTTAATTTTTTTAATTTTCCGCTTTAGTTTATATTCTTATTACTATATATTAAAATAAATAGTATATAGTCGCCCTACATTGTACAGCCTTTTAGGCTGGATCGCTAGGGTGAACTTCGTCGCCCTAGCGATCCCAGCGTATGAGTCGCCCTAGCGATCCCAGCGTATGAGTATCTGCATCGCTAGAGCGGCACCCGTCGCCCTAGCGAAAACATCGTATCGCCAGAGCGCTTGATGAGGCGAGTGTCGCTCTAGCGATCCAGCCTAAGACTGACGTGGATCGCTATGGCGAGGTTCTACGCTACTAGCGACAACAAAACCTCAGCAAGTGTCTCGGATCGATAGTATGACAACACCCTTGAGACCACTAACATTAATTTTAAATTATTATTCAGATTGTTATTTGTATTTATTAGCAATCAAAATATTAGTTACTTTTTATTCAAATTGTTATTATTGTGTCTAAGTATTAGTAATATTATTATTATTGCTGTTATTTTTAGTATTATGTTTATTAGTATTCTAATTATGATTATTATTATTATTATTACTGCTTAAAGTTATGATAATTAATTTAAATCATTATATTAAGTTCTATTATAATCGAAATGTTTTGATAATCATAAATATTATTATTATGTTATTTTTATTATTGTTATCCCTGCCTTGTGTTATTGTGTTTTTTATTGTTGTTAAGATTATTGTTATAATTATTATTATATTTATTATTGCAATTGTTATGATTGTTATGATTATTGTTATTATCTTTATTATAATAATAAAATTATTATATTATAATAATACTAATAATAATTATTATGTTTATTATTATTATCTTATTATTATTATAATGATTTTTATTATGACTATTATTATTAGTTATGATTAATAAATTTCGATATGAATTACAAATGTCAATTATTAGTCATAACATAATTGCAGAAACGAAATGAACTTATTTTTCATTACATTATTTAAGCAAAGAAAACTAATATGAAAAACATATGCAATATGACAAAGTTTACGATTAATTAACAATAATCATGACATGGGAAAGAGTTGTCATTTCCACATAAATGCTCTCAAACAATTCCGCCATTTAATTCGCTGGTAATATTAGGAAGTTGTTTACTCTTTAACAAAAACACGAGCTTCTTCTCGCAACAATCTGCGTTATTGCATAATCGAGTTTAATTTTGGTCTCCTTCTCGGTGAAAACATTTAAAACCATCGCTTAATGTTGTGCGATACTAGGAAAATGGCGGTGTTTTATATTGTTTTTACAAGTTGGTTGTTAAAGGAATGTATAGTCATTTATGTCTATTTAACGCTTTTGTTATTCATTGTCATGTATCTGGAATGTTGCGGTTATTTAATGGTTGTTGACATAACGTTAGTGGTAATTAATATGGGATAGTTGAGTGGGTTGTGTTGTATGGATAATGGCAGTACTATGTGTTGGTGAATAATAATGGCTTCCAACGTTGTTTCTTGTGTTAAGGCAACTCTGTGGTATGGTTGGCAATGGTAATAACCGTAAACACTCTGCTAACTTGTTTTCCTGTGTTAACGCAACTTGCTTCTAATGGCAATAAATGTTTTACAGTTTATTTGGTAAACATTAAGGTATAGTTCATCTTACAGTAAAGCTATTGGTTGTTAACAGGAAACAACTTACCATCAATACACATAAGTTTTGCTGAAACATTAATGACATAACACATGGAATGGTGAAAGGCATGGATGGGAACAAGAAACAGTTATGAACTCTGTGGGAATTGTAGTCGTTATTGCTTGTGTTATAAATCATATGTGAAATTTATTGACCTCATGTGTGAATTTAACAGGTCTAAAAATGGAAGGTACATCGAGACCATGTCGTCGTTTAAATTATGGATGTGATGATGACCAAGGTGAGAATGATATTGGCATTGGGATTGGGTTTGGTAATATGAACGCAAGGGTGAATTGTGGAAGCGAGTTAGTACCAAAACTTGGCATGAAGTTTGCGACAGAAGAAGAAGCCTACCAATTTTATGTAACTTATGGGAAGCATATGGGATTTGGCATTAGACAAAGCAAAAGTCACAAAGATAAAAGGGGTAACTTAATTTTTCGGCTACTTTGTCAGAAGTCTTGCAGGTCGTGGATGCCTGATAAAAGAGATCTGTTTGTAAGAGCTCCATGACCAGCAACAAGATTTGGGTGTGAGGCAAAGATGAAAGTTCATAGTTTGCAAAGTGGAACATTTGAAGTCATTGAATTTGTGGAGGAGCACAATCACCACCTCTCATCGCCGAACAAGGTACATTTGTATAGAAGTCATAGGAAGATATCTTCAGCTGCGGCTATGCAAATTGAAATGGCAAATGCTGTGGGAATTCTACCGAAAGCATCCCATGATCTTATGGTCAGGGAAGCTAGTGGAAGAGATAATGTTGGATTCATTCGGGATGATTACAAGAATTATTTGAGGTCTAAACGGACTAGAGAGATGCCAAAGGGAGATACACACGAGGTGTTACAATATCTGTATAAGATGCAGGTGGAAGAGCCCAATTTTTTCTATGCCATTCAAGTCGACGAAGATGATATGATAACGAACATATTTTGGTCCATGCTCGATGCACCATAACAAGAAAAGCTCCTTCGTCGAGCACTTTATACTTTGTTGTTTGCCAAACACAGATCCACACATGAATTTATGCAGCAGCCTGAATTCCGCTTCCATAATCTGTGCATTGGATGCAAGGTGTGGATCATACGCATCCAAGTTTGTTAAACGTTTCCAGTACGCATTTACATTGAAACTCGGATGCCCATCTTCAATATCGTGCGCCGCAAACTCACAAACGGTCCGTAACACCATCTGATCCATAAAATACACCTGCCCCCGTAACCTAAACCACAATTTCTACGGTTGTCGTGACACCCACCTCAAAGATGTGAAAAACTTTAGTGTCAAGTCACGGGACACGGGCCAAGATTTTTGCACAAAATCTTGCCAGCCACCTCTCCGACATAATGTCATCAAATTGTCTCTCAACCCTATGTCATGAAGCAGCTCAAAATTAAAATACGTAGGAACCTCCACGCTCTTACTTTGAAGTTCCCTGTACCTCTCTCCTTCTGCCTGGGAATAAATTGGAAACGGGGCATCATAATCATTAGCAACGTTTGCAGCATTGTCCCCTCTCACCTCAGAACAGATGCTTTCCTCAGACTGTCTAGCTCTTCGAGGGGGCATTGTCACGGTAGAAGCTGCATATGTCAGAAATTAAGCACACAAATTAAGAACAATAAGATCACAACCATCATTTGGGCTTCTTCATGTTTCTATAAACAATGCAATGTTTTTGTTTGTTGTTGGCTGTGATTTAGATACTCTGTCTAATTATATATAAAGTCATTTACATGTAACAAAACTAAGCTCTCATCACAGCATGTGCATAGCAAGTGTAATATGTCTATAAGTGGGTTAGTAGAGGGATTTGAATTATGAGTTAAGTTTTCTCCAAGTTCTGAGTACGTAATAAGCAATTCCAAGTTTCTTCAGCGCTGTTATAATTGAATCAAAAAATATTATGTACTACATAATGTCAGATCCAAAAAACCGATGATTATACAAGCAGGGGTGTTAAGTTGATAAGTATAGGTGCTGTAGAAGACCAAGATGTATCGTTGTAATTGAGGAAAAGCAAACAACTTTTTTGATATTTGGGAAGAGAACTTGTCTTAAAAGCAATCAACTTGTTGATTGCAATCATCGCATTACTTATACACTTTACTAATATCATCAGATTCGTTTGCAAATTGTCAACTTTGTCTTTGCTACAATTCATAGTGCTCTTTGGAGTGCATTATTATTTGTAGCATATACAACAACCTCACGCTTAATCCTAATGACCAATTACTACTCAATAACGCACATGAAGCGTAATGGGACAAAAATATGACTGCAACAATGAAGAGGACAAACAAATTTATTTCAGATAACATTATTGGTTCAAATGTGTACATGCAAATATATAATTCCAATTTCAAGCAACCAAAATATATGCAAAACATCAATCACAACGACAAAGAGTCACAATTTGAAATTAAACAATCCTCATAGCAATCCATACCTAAAGAACGTAAAGATGAAACACCTACTAGGCTTCCACTGAAGAGAGTTACCGAATGTAATAGTCCAACGCCCTGCAATACCGATACGAAATACCCAAACGAAATTATCCACATGAAATACCCAATGGGAAAAAAATTCCGACGAGTTACCCACATGCAATTCAAGGGAGATACCCATTCGAAAACCAAAACCCAAACAAATTACCCAGATGCAATTCATCGGAAATACCCAGATCTGATACGTTGTTCACAACATATCCCTCACTCAATCCACACACATAACCCAATCAAAACAATACAAACAACTTACCTAAAATGTGCTGGTCGAATGTCGAACGCCAGCGAGAGGAAGAAGTGTTCATCAGATCGCACCCAAATGAAGAACTTTGGTAAAGAAGAGGTTTGAACTTTTCAATTGGTATCGCAAATGGTCGCATTAGGTTAAGTGCGATAATTGAATATACTTGTTTTTATTTTAATTACTGATTTTCCGATTTTCATAAATTACACCACTTTTCTTATTTTGTTTGTCTTTCCTCCGTTTCTTTATATTTATTTATATTAATAATATGTTATGAATAATAATTGAATTAGTACATTTATGATTGATAATAATAATAATAATAGTAATAATAATAATAATAATAATAATAATAAGAATAATAATAAGAAGAAGAAATTTAGGTCTAATAATAATAATAATAAATTTGAACAATACTCTCCAATAAATGTAATAATACTAATAATAATACTAATACATATACCAAAATATTTATGATATTATTAACAACCAATTTAATAATTTCTCTAATACATTTAATAATTACGACATAATATATTAAATAATTTTCATAATATATTAAACAATTTTCATAATAATAATACAAATGCCTATGGGAAAAATATTAACAAGAATAATAATAATAACATCATCTAATATTAATAAGCAATTTCATAATAGTAATGATAAAAAATTTATACATCGTATGCACTCAAATTTATTCACAACTTTAAACAGAATAATAATAATAATAATCATAATTAGAATACTAATAAACATAATACTAAAAATAACAGAATAATAATAATATTACTAATACTTAGACACAATAATAACAATTTGAATAAAAGTAACTAATATTTTGATTGCTAATAAATACAAATAACAATACGAATAATAATTTAAAATTAATGTTAGTGGTCACAAGGTGTTGTCGCCATACCAGCGATCCGGACATCGATATTGTTGTGATCGCTAGGCGACGTTCGTCGCCTCAGCGATCCGACATCGATACGTTGTGATCGCTAGGCGACGCCACACCCTATCGATCCGCATAATCTTCTTAAGTCGTTGTCACTAGTGGCCGAACCTCGCCATAGCGATCCACGCCGTCTTAGGTCGATCGCCAGAGCGACACTGTCGCCTCTAGCTCCCCGAATCGACATGATGTTTTCGCTAGGCGACGGTGCCGCTCTAGCGATACATGCATAACAGTAGGGCTACTATATACTATTTATTTTAATATATAGTAATAAGAATATAAACTAAAGCAGAAAATTAAAAAATTAAAGAAATTATAAGAATGATTATATTAATAAGAAAACTAAATATAATCATAATCAAAACATAATTATTCATAATAAGCAATTATATAACATATATATCAAATAAAGATATATGCATTTTATCATTATAAGGAATAGAAATTACAATAATTACTAAATTTTCTATTTGTTTTTATTATAAAGTGTATTTATTTATTTGTCAAGATTCTCAAATGGCTTTATATAACAAAAATAATCATATATTTTATCCTTATTATTATTAAGAACAAAATTAATAATAATAAGGAATTTAATGATATTATTTAATATAATTTATTAATTAATAAGTTAATAATAATAATAATAATAGTCAGTAGAACTTATAATAATACCTAAAATAATTTCTAAATAAACAAATTATAAGGAAATTATAATTATCATAATTATTATATAATATGTATTTATTAGTAATAAAAAACTAAATGGCCATTTACAATTGATTAATTTAACTATTTAAAATGGGCTTTGATTATTAATTCTCTACTTGTTATTATTCTTATTATTAATAAATTATTTATTTATTAATAATATTGGGTTTAATTTATAAATATTTATTTATGGATTTATAATAATAATAATTATTATTATTATTGTAAAATTTTATGATTACTCTAATAGTTTATTAAATAATGTTATTTAATAATTTATAATATTATTATTTATTATTATTTATTATTAATAAATAATATATATTATAAATTATCTACAAATGGCCATTTAGCCATTTGCCATTATTACATGGCCATTCACTAGGGCGAGGTCCCTCGCCCTAGTAATGGCCATTTATTTAAATGGTAAATAATGGCCATTTCACTAGGGCGAGGGACCTCGCCTTGGTGAAATGGGCATGGCCATATTATAATAATAATCTTTAATAATATATATTATTTATTAATAATAATAAATAATATTTAATAATGATATTTAATAATATATATTATTAAATTTATATCATAATAAATTTAATAAATTTAATAATAATAATTATTATTATTATTATAATAATTATTATTATTTTAATGTTAATAAAATATTATTATTATTCGTTATGATTATTGTCATTATTATAATTATTATTGTAGGCATAGAATAAGAGTATAATTAATAGAATTAATAATAACAATAATAATAATAATAATATTCAATAATCATAAGGAATATTGTAATAATAATAATAATAAATTATACAAAAGATTAAATAATTTTAATAATTTCTTGACCGGGTTTTTAATAATAACTATTTAACTAAAACAAGAAACAAGATTTCCAATAATGGAAATAAAAATTTCATAAATAATAATAATTAGAAGAATAAGAATAGAACAAAGAAATTATAAATGTAAATCTTATTATAATAATGACACTAAATTTAAATAATAATAATAATAATAATAATAATAATAATAATAATAATAATAACAATAAGTATATGTTCATATTAATATTTAATAGTTATTATAATAATGGAAATAATTTTAAATCATAATAATAATTATAACATAATAATAATAATAATAATGATAAAAATATTAAAATAAAATTTAAAAAGTTTATAAATAAATATATACAATTAATAATAATAACAAAATTAATAATGTTTGTAAATGATACTGCAAAAGTCTAGAAGTAAAAAAAAACAATTATATCAATATTTGATAACATGATTCTTTGTCAAAGCCAAAACATTATTACGTTGTAAAATGGCTGGGTGAAAAGGGTTGCAAAATGGCTGTCTGGCTTGCAAAATGGCGCCTGTGGGTGGGACCCACAGGCTTCTGCCCTTATTCCACGCAACTCTGCCATTTTTATCCTGAAACGACGCCGGTTTTAATCTTAGACAGAGTTAGACAGAGAAATCTTGGACAGACGATCCGGACTCGAACTGTCCGGTCTCCTTGTCATGATTTGGATTGTCTTGTAATGCTCAAAATTTAAAGAAACAACCAGGCGTCAGAACCAGATATATCTGCATGCATGTGGGTTCTTCTTCAACCCAAGAACGTCTATCGATAGAGTGTGTGACATTCATGGATATGACAACAGCATGTCGTTGGCCCTGGCCACAGCAACAAAATCTGTATACTGCCTTTTTTCATTGTCGTCGACCTTCACCTTCTTTTTTTTCTCCAAACTAAACTTAAAGGAATTCTTTAGTTCGACACAAGCATAGCTTTGTTTATACCTAAACGGCTGCTATTTACTTCGAGCGTTGTGCTATATCTATATAGCCAAGTGAAGGTAGGGGATAAGACAAATAACAGGCTACGGATTTTCAGAATGGTGAGAGTATAGAATTTTCTATTCTCTTGAAAAGTGAAAACCCCTAAATAGAAACCGAAAGAAAAGGAGTTTTTGGCCTAACCTTTGCCTGTTGAGGAACTGAGGAAGAAGCAAGTAAGAACAACTATAACAATAATAGAATTGTGTATAGGAAAATATCATTCACATGATAGTCTGAAGGAATCCTTGGGAAAAGAGCATGATTCACTTTGTCAACGCAGGTTGGTATTTGCTAAACAAAAAGAAGCTTTAGTGGCAAATAGCTTACTCCCTGAGGCCAATGTTATATGCATTTTTGCAACAGTTGAGCATTAGATTGTATCCCCATTTTAGCATAATCAAAATAGAATGTGTAATTTCTATTATTACTGAAAGTTCTACATGAGCTAGAACGAGATGACAATGTTGTATCTTAATTATAAATTCATTGGGTTCTATCTAACAATTTATGATCTTGATTTACTCTGGTTCGATAAATCCTTGACATAGATTGCGTTTTCAGTTTTTATCTATTTTCCATGTAGGATTGAACGATAAACTTTATTTCATTCCAGCTACATGTCAACATACATAGAGTGATACTGTTGGCGCTTACAACTTGAATGCATGTGTCAATGGCAATTCACTACGCTTTTACACCATGTATTGAGGAACGGTGTTTGTTTCAAAGTCAAATCATCTCACATCCCAACTTACGTATTATTTAGCACCCAAACCACCATCTATAGAACGGTTCTTGGGCTACGGTATCTATTAAGAACTTACTTCATTCAATCAAAAAGACCTGCTGCTTAAAGATTTGAACTTTACTAAAAACTCGTAGGCTTGACAACTATTGAGTTACAAGATTCTAAAATTAATCTAATTTAGAGTATAATGATTGGAGCAATTTCAAAGCCAAGTTTCTGTTAACCTTTTATGTTTGCTTAGTAGTACCCATCTACTTTGCAAAGTGAAAAAAACAGAAAAAGGCTGCCATGCAACTATCTAAACTTTGTGACTTTATCCTTCCTTTTCTTGTCCTGTCCCGTCCAGTGCTAACAGAAAGCCAAAGGAAAATGCAGTTCTTCTGGTACTGAATATGACAAAGAGTCTGGAACAGAGGACTAAAGAAGAAAGTGGTCAGATTCAGGACAGAGACAAAAACACAAAGAATTCTATGGAAGAGTGAAAGAAGAAGACCCTTTTGAGTTGCACTTTTCCAGATGGTGCAGAATGCATTTGTAAATAAATAGTCATTGGAATTGATGCATGGGATTCTATTGTTCAAGTCAAACTATATGATCCAACGGTCCTTGTTTCGAATTCAACCTGCAGACACCCTTACAAAAGATAAAATGGTTTTTTCTTTTGCCATGATTCAGATTCAATAGCTAATCAGATCTCAACTTATTTATATGTTGCCCTGCTCGTGGTGGTAAATTAAATGCCCTGCTTTTGAAAACTCACCTTCTGGCAGTGGACATATCATTTATTTATTTATTCAAGTCTTATGCTGAGTTCCCTCTATCTGTCTGTTTGACCTGCAGCTGCAGGTTGTTATTAATAGTAAACAGAAAATTGAGGCAAACTTCAGTACCCATCATAAGGCATGTTACACACCCCACATGATTCTTGGTTTAAAAATAACTTCTGTGGATTCTTCATTGGAGCTTGATTTGTTCTTCATGTCAGATGAGATTCTTGAGGTCTCATATCCAAGCTTGAAGCTTCAGTCTTGGTGAATTCTCTCCATTTTCACCTAAGAAAACATGGACTGGGTTTTCTTTCAGAACAAGGAAATCACTTCTCTTTCCCCATCACAGCAACCATACTTACTTTCTCAGCCACCTCCTCAAACAAAACTTGATTCAGATGGTTTCAACTTTAGCAACAAGGTTAGTCCTAGTATATTGCTTATAATCATAATTCTTGCTATTATTTTCTTCATTTCCGGTTTGCTGCACCTCTTAGTGAGGTTTCTGCTAAGACCCCCTATTAGAAATCCTGATGATATGGACAATGAGACTGCCCTTCAAGGGCAGTTGCAGCAACTCTTTCACCTCCATGACGCTGGTGTTGATCAATCATTTATCGATACTCTACCAGTTTTCCAGTATAAAGCCATCATGGGATTGAAGAACCCTTTTGACTGCGCGGTTTGTTTGTGTGAGTTTGAGCCTGATGATAACCTCAGATTGCTGCCAAAATGTAGCCATGCCTTTCACACGGAATGCATAGACACATGGCTACTGTCTCACTCCACTTGTCCTCTTTGTAGAGGTAGCTTGGTCCCCGATTTCTCTCCTAAGAATGACTGTTCTCCCATAGTTCTTGTTCTTGAATCTGGTAGTGAGAGCTCAAGAGAATTTATTAATGACAGAGAGGCCAACGTTGGCCGAACTAATTCAGTGCTGAGAACAAATTCCCATGATGGTTGTCATCGAGACGGTGAATTAGGATCATCGCGAATGGAACATTCGCGCAAATCATGTGAAATCTTGGCAAAAGATGATCCGATCCCTCTAACAGTGGTTGATACTAGAGAGACAGTTGTCCCTGTTAAGCTAGGAAAATATAGGAATATGGATTCGCGAGAAGGAAGCGGCATCGGCATCGGCATCGGCAACAACAATGTTGACTCGAGAAGGTGCTATTCAATGGGGTCTTTTGAGTATGTATTGGATGAAAATTCGTCATTGCAAGTACCCATACGGACTCCAGTGAAGAAACAATCAAGCAAGAAACCTTCTTTGCCATCAACTCCTGGGCACGGGCTAGCCATGTCTGAATGTGATTGTGAATCAAGGCGAGAATTCCTCGGTTTCCAAGGCATTAGAGTTGTTGAATCCAGGACTGATGCTGGCAGTGGAAGCAATGCCATTGATAGTCATAGAAGCAAAAGAGAGAGCTTTTCAATATCCAAGATTTGGCTCAGAGGGAAAAAGGAAAATCAGCAATCGTTGGAGGTGACTTCCAGGAGGGCATTGTCGTTTCGTTTTCCGGAAAATAAGAACATAATTGGTGATGATTCCAAGGCAACGAATGGGAATGCTGATACATTTCAAATGGGAATTTGCAGGTGGCAAAATGAGAGCGGTGATGAGGAAAATCAGGGTTGCAACAGCTTGGAATCTCAACCCAAAACGCCTACTTTTGCAAGGAGAAGCCTGTTTTGGCTGGTTGGAAGGCAAAGCAAGGTTGTTCAGTCACCCAAAGTCTAGCTCCTTTTTTATTTTTCTGATTCTTTTTCCAGGGACAATCATGAAATTGGATTTATCTTAAGTTCAGCAGAAGAAGAAGAAGAAGAAAAGAACAGAGATACCGAAAAGCATCTAAAACACATTCCTTTTTGTTTTCATGTGTCCAACAGATATTTGTCCTAATCAGAAGTGTTGATGGTGCTAAAAAAATAAGATGTTATTGATAAAATTTGGAGCTACTAACACCAATGCCCTTGTTCTGTCAGCATATGCTCTATGAATCATCATTGATGCAATTTCCAGCAGAAACAGTTAAGAAGAGATTGCCATTAACAAGAAAACCGAGTGCTTGAGTTTTAGAAAGACTTGGATTTCCTTGGAAGATTAAAGACCTAATAATCTTTTCATCAATAAAAACAAATCAGAGTTTCATAACAAACAACACTTTTCTTTTTTTCAATAATTCATGTCTATAGTAAATGCAAGTGCAAGTTTAGCAAAGGCAAAAGCCAGCTGCTCCTCAGTAACACTGGCCGTTTTCGCATTTAATGTGATGTTGTTGGTAGTATCAATAGAACGGCGTGGAGAGCCATTGTCCTGTTTTATAGGTGACAACTAACCTCATAACTCGTGTGCTTGTCCTTCTTATCAACACCACTCCAATTTCCTTCAATGCCAAAACCAAAAGAATTAGTTATTTCTCCCAAAGTATATGTTCTGCTGTGAGAGACATATTAAGATCTTCATATGCTTTTAAAGAGGAATTGTGGAAATGTACTGAGAGTGGAGAATGGGGAATGGAGATGGCTGGTACGGATCTTGCTCAAAATTTTGTGGAATCCTCAAGTTTTTCTTTATGAAAATATCAACTTGAAATCTCATGCTTTTAAATAAAAAGATATACCTTGAAAGGAATTGAAGTATAATAAACGTTTATATACAATACAAGCATGCATCATGCCAACTACATTTAGAGCCTGTTTGGAACAGCTTTTGGAGACCTCAAAAGCACTTTTTCTCACCGCAAAAGCTATTTTTAAGAAAAAAATGGGTGTTTTGCTACAAACTTTAAAAGTACTTTTTCAGTAGAAATAGCTTTTAAAAAAACCAAAATATAGCTTTTTCAAAAGCTAGAAATTGAAGCTTTTCAAAAAAGCTCAAATTAGAGCTTTTTCGGGAAGCTGTTTTTAAAGTTAGTTCCGTCAGTTACGTTTTAAACAAACATCTATTCTCCTCTTGGTCTTTTCTGAAACCTACAGCCGACTCTTGGTTTATGCTTCTGCTCACGTATCCCTCTCCTCTTCAGGTTGGTTCTTCTATATTATTTTTTTTGTCCATAAAATTGATGCCCCATGTCTGCGTTAACAACGCAGACGTCTGCGTTGTTGACGCAGACGAACGTCTGCTTCAACAATGATGCAGACGTTCGTCTGCGTCAACAACACAGACGAACGTCTGTGTTCTGTCCAGTTATATTCAACTTGAACCAACAAATAGTTTCTTAAATGAGAGATTCTTAACTTGCTCAATTATTAAAACCCTACAAGTTTGACCGTTGAATCTAGCATTATTCATATTCTCTTCCAACCAACTGGGTAGTAAATGCATGCTCTTTTTCTTTGTATGACAAAGAATCTATTTCTTTTAGATTCTGATATGTCAATAGTACATCAAGAAAAAGAAATACCAAAGCCTTATTAAATCAAAAAAAAGTCAGAGAAATCTTGAGGCTTTATTGGTGACCACAAATTTTAATTAGATATTTTTTGGATTATTTTCATTTTACTCAAGTTATCCTGTAAAAATGTTGATTAAACTAAAATTTATAATAAATAAATAAAAATGTAAAGACAATTTTTTATATTATAACATTATTTAACCTTTTACATGTTTTAATATTTATTATTCATATTAATTTTATTTCCTATAAAAAAATGAGACATCTCTTTAAATTATTTCCTAATGATACTTTGCATATTGGTATACTTGAAAATTATTTAACATAAATAGTTTTATTGTAAAATAAAATATAATTAAAATTAATAAAAGTGCTTTTATTTTATGTTGTCAAACAATCTCATCATATAAAGCTCTTTTAAAAAGTTGTTTTTTAATTGATGTACCAAACAAATAACTGGTTTTTTAAAAAAGCTTTTATCAGAAAAGCTCTACTGATAAAAGCTCAACCAAACGGGCACTTAGTCATCTGAGATCACGTCCAATTTTCTAGTGAGACGCATCATTCCACTTGATGACAATTTATTAGCTTGAGCCTCTCTCAATGTTAAAAGTATCGGTCCGCAGGTCAGATAACCTGGACAAATTAGCGATACCGGTTAGTACAGGATCATATAGGCTTATATCTGCTGATACCCAAAATGTTGTAAAAATTGATCGGATTAGAACAGGTTCGCAGCTAAATAGGATTGAGAGAATAGTAAAGAATACACAAATTTTACGTGAAAAACCCTCAAATTAGGGTAAAAACTACGGGCAAGGATAGAAGACTTTTACTATTGAAAACTAGAGAATTATAAGGAGAAACTAGACTCACAAAAATATACAAATATTTTTGTCTCTCTCTTTTTCTCTCTCTCTCTCACACACCTCACTTCTCTCTATTTTCCTCTTCTGTTTGCTACTACTTCTCCTCTTCATCTCCTACCTATTTATAGGCAGGAGAGCATGTGTTAGGCAACCAACAAATGTTGGCTTGTCTTGGCTGTGTTAGGCAGCCAACAATTGTTGAAAGCCAACAATTGTTGATTGCCAAGGTTACTGTCAACAATCGTTGATAGCAGCGACAGCAGCCAAGGCTAACAATTCTCCCACTTGAAGATTTGATTGAGTGTCAATCAGATCTTCACACTATTCTTTCTATCTTGCCGCTTCATGTTGCTTACGTATCTATCAGGTCACACGAGGATCGACACCACATAAACTTGTCACCATTGATTGCTTTTGTCATAAAATCTGCCAGGTTATCCATTGTATGAATTTTCTGTATATCCATCGTTCCTTCTTCCACTTTCTCACGAACGAAGTGATACTTAACTCGGATGTGTTTTGTCTTTGAATGAAATGCTGGATTCTTGGCAAGATGCAAAGCACTCTGATTGTCACAATACAGAGTAATCTTCTCTCGTTTATTCCCAAGTTCCTCCAACAACATCTTCAACCACACTGCTTCTTTACTTGCTTGTGTAGCTGCTACATATTCTGTTTCTATTGTTGATATAGCCACAACTGACTGTAGTTTTGAAACCCAGCTCACAGCGCCTTTAGCTAATGTAAACACATATCTTGTAGTGGATTTACTTTTATCAAGATTACCTGCATAATCAGCATCAACATATCCTTTGACAGTAAAATCTGATCCTCCATAACATAATGCAACATCTTCGATTCCTTTGATATATCTAAGAATCCTCTTAACAGTATTCCAATGCTCTCGACCAGGATTCGTCATGTATTTACTAACAACTCCCACTGCATGTGCAATGTCAGGTTTTGTGCAAATCATAGCGAACATTAAGCTTCCCACTGCTAATGCATACGATACTCGAGACATTTCCATCCTCTCTTCTTTATTGCTAGGACTCATACTTGAGGATAACTTGAAATTAACAGGAAGAGGGGTATAAATTGACTTACAATCTTACATGTTGAATCGTCGCAAGATCTTCTTTAAATAATTCTTCTGAGAAAGCCAAATCTTCCTATTCTTTCTGTTTCGATGAATTTGCATCCCTAAAATCTTGTTTGCTGGTCCCAAGTCCTTCATTTCAAATTCCTTAGCCAATTGTGCCTTCAATTCTTTGATACGATCATTATTGGGGCCTGCTACCAACATGTCGTCTACATACAGCAGTAAGATT
Source organism: Erythroxylum novogranatense (assembly GCA_029891385.1). NCBI lineage: Eukaryota > Viridiplantae > Streptophyta > Magnoliopsida > Malpighiales > Erythroxylaceae > Erythroxylum > Erythroxylum novogranatense. The sequence continues at coordinate 42,090,923 of CM057227.1, forward strand.
ATAAAATCATCTTTTTCAAACCTCTTGAAGTACGCACAAGGGTCTGCATTTAGTCTGCTATATCTAAGGCTCATGATGAAGGAATCAAATCTCTTATACCAACACCTCGACGCCTGCTTTAAACCATATAGAGATTTGTTCAACCTGCAAACCAAGTTCTCTTTTCCTTTTTCTTCAAAACCTTCTGGTTGGAGCATATAAATTTCTTTTTCAAGATTTCCATGAAGAAATGCAGTTTTCACATCTAACTGCTCAAGATGTAAGTCATATATAGCACACATTGCTAGAACTACTCAGACTGTAGTAAGTCAAACCACAGGAGAAAATATTTCGTTAAAATCAATACCTTCTTTCTGAGCATATCCTTTTACCACCAATCTAGCACGATATATCTCCACTTGATCATCTCCACTTCGCTTGATCTTGTAAACCCATTTATTGCCAATAGGCTTTCTTCCTTGCGGTTGTGATACTAGCTCCCATGTCTTATTCTTATGCAGAGCTTCAATTTCTTCCTGCATTGCTGCCACCCACTGAGATGCATATGAACTAGTTATTGCTTCTTGAAGAGTTGACGGCTCTTCATCCTCAGTTAAAAGACAGTATGCAATATTGCTCTCCATAATATAATTTGAGTGCCAGCTCGGTGCTCTTCTTATGCGAGTTGGCCTCCGAGCATCTGAAACATCATATTCAATTGGTTCTTACTCCTAGTGCTCTGGTGCAGCTTCAGAAGAATCATTGTGATCAACTTCCCTATCTACTTGTATTGTTGTAGTTTATGGATTCTCTTGTACTGTGCCAACATTTTCTGCTCGCTCTTGATCCTTATCTTCTATAAAGATAACATCCCTGCTAATAACAATCTTGTGGGCAGTGGGATCCCACAGATGATACCCCTTCACACCTTTTGTATACTCTAAGAAAATGCATCTTCTGGATTTTGGATCCAACTTTGTAGTTTCTTGGGCATTAAACATCACATAGGCCGGACTTCCAAATACATGAAGGTTGGAATAATCCACTAGTTTACCAGTCTACATCTCCATCGATGTCTTCAACTCAATTGCAGTTGATGGAGCTCGATTCACCACATAACAGGCAGTATTGACTGCTTCTGCCCAGAATTTCTTATCTAAGATTGCAGTTCTCAACATCGCTCTGGTTCTTTCCAACAGAGTTCTGTTCATCCGCTCTGCTACTCCATTTTGTTGAGGAGTCTATGCCGTAGTGAACTGCCTTTTGATGCCTTCTTGCTTGCAGAATTCATCAAATTCTTTCCCAGTATATTCACCTCCATTATCTGAGCGCAAACACTTGATCTAATTTTCAGATTCGAGTTCCACCCGCGCTTTGTAAGATTTGAAAGTTGGAAACACATCTGCCTTCATCTTGATAGGAAACACCCAACATCTCCTGGAATAATCATCAATAAAGGATACAAAGAAATTTGCTCCTCCTAGGGACTTAACTGGTGCTTGCCATACATCAGAGTGAATCAATTCTAGAATCTCTTTACTTCTGAACTTTGATGTGTTGAACTTTAATCGATGTTGCTTACTCACAATGCAATGCTCACAGAAGGGTAGTGTTACCTTTGTGAGTCCTGGAAGTAATTTCTTCTATGCAAGTATCTTCATTCCTTGTTCTGACATATGTCTAAGCTTCTTATGCCACGTTATTGCAGATTTGTGGTCTAGACTAGTCACTGCAACATATACCTCTCCTTCTTGCAACGTTACTCCCTTCAGCATATACAGATTTGCAACAATCTTCTCTGCTTTCGTAAATACTAGCGCTCCTTTAATCACTTTCATGATCTTATTTTAAACCTCAAATTTGAAACCGAGATCATCTAGTTGTCCTATAGACAATAAATTCTTCTTCAGGCCCTTCACATGACGCACTTTTTTAATAGTCTGAGTTGTCCCATCATACAGTTTTAGCTTGATAGTACCAATATCAACGATCTTTAGAGCTTGATCATTACAGCTGTACACAGATCCCTCAGAGAGCTTCATATTGATGGAACCATTTTCTTTGAGAGGTCATATGAAAAGTAGCCGCTGAATCGAGAAGTCATACATCAACAAATCTTCTCTTACCTCCAATAGTCGTTGCTGCTTCACAGACCATTGCACCTCCATCATCTGAAGTATTCGCCGCATTTCCTTAAGGAATAGAATCTTTCTTATTCAGATTCCAGCAATCCTTCTGTAGGTGTCCTTTCTTTCCACAATTGTAGCACTTGAAATTCTTCTTTCTCCTGGATTTTGATGATCCATGATTATGAATCCCACTTGAGCCACGTTCCATTGATCTTTCTCTCGTCACCGTCAAGGCCTCCGCTTGTTGCGAAGTTGTTAGCCTGTCTTCCTTACTTTTGCGCCGACTCTCTTCTTCTAGAATAGCAGCTGCAATATTGTCAAAGACTAGAGTGTCTATGTTATTTGTTAGATTGATGATGAGTTGATCATATGAATATGGTAGACTTTGGAGTAGAAGTTCCGCACGTTCACTTATCTCTACTATATGCCCCAATGATGTGAGTTGGAAAAATAAAGTATTTAAAGTATTTAAGTGCTCCGTCACCGCAGTGGATTCCGCCATGCGTAAAGTGTATAGTTTCCTCTTCAGAAAAATTTTGTTGTGGAGTGATTTGGCCTCGTACAGTTTTGTGAGGTAGTCCCATATTTTCTTTGCAGTCTTCTTTTCTTCTATGCTGGATAATACTCCTTCAGCTAAAGCTAGGTGAAGATTAGCTACAGCATTCCCGTCCATCTCATTCCATTTCTTATCTGTGACTCCAGCTGGTCGTTCACTAATGGCCGCCAGACAATTATCTTTCCTCAAGATTGCTTTTATCTTCAATTTCCACAATGAGAAATTACTTCCATTGAACTTCTCAATCTCAAATTTTGTTGCCATTGCTTTTATCACAAACAGAATTTAGCTCCCACTATTTTACGTGAATAGTACCCGTACGTATGAATAGTACCCGTACATATGAATAGTACCCCATATGTATGAATAGTCTCCGTATATGTGAATAGTACTATGTACGTGAATAGTACTGAATAACAGTAACTGCACAGTATAACGCAAAATTAAATGAATGAACATTTGTCACCTTTTGGTTACTATTTACCGACTTTCACTGTGCTCACCGGAACTCCAAACGGATTACGCCAAAAAATTCGTCGTAATTTTCTGATCTCGCTCTGATATCACTTGTTGTAAAAATTGACCCGATTAGAGCAGGTTCGCAGCTAAATAAGATTGAGGGAATAGTAAAGAATACACATGTTTTATGTGAAAACCCCCCAAATTAGGATAAAAATCACGGGCAAGGATATAAGATTTTTACTATTGAAAACTAGCTCTCTCTTTTTCTTTCTCTCTCTCTCACACCTCACTTCTCTTTATTTTTCTCTTCTGTTTGCTACTACTTCTCCTCTTCATCTCCTACCGATTTATAGGCAGGAGAGCATGTGTTAGGTAGCCAACAAATGTTGGCTTGCCTTGGCTGTGTTAGGCAGCCAACAATTGTTGAAAGCCAACAATTGTTGACTGCCAACAATCGTTGACAGTAGCCACAGTAGCCTAGGCTAACACAAAATACTAAAAATCTTGACCAAATTGAAAAGTTTAGAAGTTAGAGAACTAAATTAAAAAAAACCTTAATCTAAAATCAATCCATTTTTATTCTCCTTCAGTCTTCAGTTCACTCTTCGCTTCAGAACAGTCGTCGATGCACACCCCCGGTCTTACTCGTATTTGCTGCCACTTGCTTCACTGTCGCTTCCTCCTCTGCCACTTTTTTTCCAGTATGCTCTCCAGTCCACTACACGGTGCTCTCCACTATTGCTACTCATTGGTTGCTTCTCTTCACGCACCGTTGTTGTCCACTACTTTCCATGCACGACCTTTGCGTCCATCCAGCCAGTCCCTGGTGCAAAAAAAGGTTTGCAGTAAAATACTTTAGATTTCCGATTCCAGAAGCAATTTCTACGTCTTGTTGACTTGCAACCCAACTGGACAGACCTGTGACCTGACAAGACCCACATTCGTCATTAACTTGGTTGTAATTTAACTAATTTTAATGTATACGGATTATGGAAGAATATTTAAACATTGTGAATCGTGCACAATTCAAGAATATATTATATTATTTGTTATTTAATGACCATAAAAATGGGATCAAATTAATTAATTAAATTGTTAATTAATTTATACGAAACATATAATCTACATATTATTATTCGTATAAAAGGTATTTAACATATGATTAATGATTTAAATATAAGATTTAAAATATAATTAAATCATTCATTATATGTAATTAAGTGAAAAATTAAATGTTTGTGTTTTATATTGTTCATTGTTGTCGTTAGGAAATATTATTACAAATATTAATCCTATTTTATCACTAGCAAATCCACATTAATTATCTTTTCTTATGAATAGTTAAATACATAGTAGCAAACACTCAGAATTTACGAGAGAATACTCATTACTCGACATAATATGAAATTGTAAGTATTTAAATCATTTTTAATGAGTATTATCATTAAAAAGATAAATTTTGAAATTTGTATTGTCATATCTAATATTTGGATTTTTATAATTGAATATTGAACTTTTATAGTTATGAAATGATACTGTACAAAAATTATATTTTAATATGAATTTATTAATTTAATTTTGACATGTGTCTTCATTTATTTTTTAGATAAATTGAGTCGTTTTAGGAAGATTTGACGATCTAGCTTAGACTAATGCTAGATTAGTTCCAGGGATAAAGAACCATACTTTATATGTGTTTGCATCAAGTATTTGAAAGGTGAGGAATCATTAGATTAAAGAAGCATTTATCTAGGATTAAAAGGTGAAACTGAGTCTTGTAAAAAAGTGAGTCATAACATAAAATGAGAAATTAAGACTTTACTTGAAAAGGATCAGTATGAAAAAGATATAAGACAAAAGTTAAATTACAAAATTGGTTGCCGAAGGTTTTTTTTTTTTCCTGATGGTTGGATAATAGTGAGGATGTTGAAGATGGTGGTATTCCTACCCAACAATAAGGAAATGTTGTACTTGATGTGAGGAAAAGAAGAAGATATGTGTTTAATTTTTTTCATCACGAATAACTCTTAGAGCTCAGTCTTCAATCCGTAACACCTTATAATCTAAAGAAGCAACTCAGAATATAGATATGACAATGATTAAATGGTGGTATGATTTAGGTATAATATTTGATGTTACTCAGTCTTATTATTACAGTCTATGATAGATGTTATTGCCTCTAATGGCCCAAGATATACGGCTCCTTCAATCAATGACTATAAAGATAAACTTCTAAGCATCTTTATTTATAAAATACAGAGTTATTTGGATGAAAGAAGACAACTTGAGTAACTTATGAATGTTCAATCATGTGTGATAGTTGAACAAATAAAAGACATGAACTTGTCATCAATTTTTAGTTTATTTGCTAAGGGAATAATATTATTGAAGTCTATTAATGCATTTGGTCTTGTTAGAAATGCTGACAATTTGTTTCATATATTTAATGAAGTTATAAATAAAGTTGGTCAAAAAATATTGTTCAGTTCATTACTAATAATAAATTTGCTTAGAAAGCAACTGAAAAAATTACAAAGCGGATATAATTCTTTTTATTAAACCCCTTATGTTGCATATTGTATTGACCTGATGTTGAAAAATATAAGAGATACTGGATATTTTTTCTATCATTGATGAGATTGTGAAGAAAGTAAATAAAATGACTAAGTTTATCTATAATCATGCATGGGTCTTATATTTGATGAAGAAGAATTTTCCTAATGGTATGAATTTGTATCGTCTTATTGTAATAAGGTCTGCTACTAATTTCTTATCATTTTAATATTTTTGCTGATGAAAAAGGAGTTGAAATAAATGTTTACAAGTGATAAGTGAGTTGTATCACAATATGTCAGGTCCAATGTTAGAGTTGAAGTTTCTATAATTATATTTTAAGGTAATGAATTTTAGTCCCAATGTCAATTTGTAACATGAGTTTGTGAGCCTTTGATTAGAGTACTTCGTCTAACTAATAATAATGAGAAGACAACTATGAGTTTTTCTTATGATGCCTAGAGAGAGCGAAGGAAGCAATCAAAACTAATATAAAAAATAAGTCTTTGTATACACCTTATCTTGCAATCATCAATGAGAGATAAGAAAAACAACTTTACTCTTCGTTGTTTACAGTTATGACATTTTTTGAATACTCGTGTTTATTTTAAACCAAAATTTACAAAGAAAGCCAAGTTAATAGAGGAATGCTATTAACTATTATGAGAATTGTTTTTTATGAGATGGTACAAGATCTCCTAAGCTCATAAATAGAGGCTTATAACAATGCTTCTAATAATTTTGAGATGCCTATTGCTATTTTTTAAAGAGACAAGCTTAATCTAAGTGTGTGCATGTGTGTGTATAATATACCTTTGTTACTTGCTGGAAATTAATCATCATTTTATTTTGTGTATAATATTACTTTTGTTATCTTACGGTTGCTTAGTAGGACTAATTCGAGATTAATATTCTAGAATTTTAAAAATTTGCAATTTTAATTCTGAGTTAATGCATGAGTACAACATTGTGTGATAGGAATTGAAACACGTTTGAAATCATCCACTCTAAGAAAATGAATAGATTAAAATACAAAAGATTGAATAACTTAAACTTTGTTCGATATAACTTAAAACTTGAATATATGTGTTATTATCATTATTAAGTTGAATATAGTTCCTTATAATTTATTAATAATTTTATTTTATTTATTTACTATGGCTCTTAATAGAACAAATAATTTGGTAAATCCAATTTAGTTTGACCATATTGATCTTTTGACAGATTGAGTTTTTAAGAAACTATATTTAATAGATGAGAGCAACTTATAAGATAATTTAGAAGGGAAAGTAGTACGATTCAAGGGAATTGCATATTTCCGGAAGGCATATAAAAAAACTAGAGTAGCGAGGGACGCGGTCAAGGACTCAAAGTTTGTCAAAGTCTGAATCGGTCCCAACTTATAAGATAATTTGGAAGGGAAAGTATTAACATAGTATTTGGTGCAATGAATTTGAATGAAGATGATGATGAAGGTTCTTTCAGTAATGAAGATTTTATACCAAAAAAAAATTGAGCTCAATGTGATATGTGTATATTTCGATTGAATAAAATATTAAGTTTTCATTTTTTCTCTTATTTTAATTTCACATATATTTCATGTATATATTAAGTTCTATATTAGTAATATAAATATAAGTGTAAATGTTTTGTTTCAGTTTCACTTTTAGTTGATTGTTTCCTCAGTATGAACTGTTTTTGTAAATCGTAATACTTAAAGTTATGAATATTTATTATTTTTATATTTGATATTTTGATGTAATATTATTTATTATATGATAAAATTGCAACATTTCATGTACTTTATATTATCCTTAATTTTATATTTGTAGGATCTTTTTCATATTAATTGTTATTATTAATTATATGCTAAATATGCGAAAGGTTATATTAATAGAAATAAATAAATTATTATTATTTTAAATTTCTATTATTATGATTTTTGGAGATATGAATAATGTAAAATTATAAACGATATAATACAATATATTAAAAACTATTGTTATAATTTAAAAATTCAAAACTATTTTATAAATTTAAAATATTATCTAAAAATGTGACCGATATCAATACAATATCATACCATAATAAAATTAAATACCAATATCGATATAGTATTCATAACGTTGCTTTTTCTGTTAACGTTTGTTTATGAAATATTAGAATTTAGTGTAAATTAAAGTTAATAATATTAAAACATTGTCGCAATTAAGATTGTACGTAAACAAGAAGCAATGTTACAACGCCAATATTGAATGATCAACAGCTTTAATTGCTCGATGCCCAGACAATGGCTCCAAGTTAAGACCAGTAGCTTTCTCCAGTGTTTCGCTAGAACCATAAACATTTACTAAATAGCATGTAAAATAGATGTAGCTCTTAATCTTATGTTGCCTATGCACTGTTAAAAGTATCATAGTCTTGTGGCAAGCAGTCAACATCTGCAGTTCAACAAATTAGTCCCCAAGCCTGGCGAAGAATCTCGTCGTTGACAAAGGGCCGCAGAGACCACATCATGCAGAAACTCTCAAGTTCCCCTGAAGATGTTTTGAGGTTTACTGAACTAATAATTCTTTCCTGAAACATAGCAATACATCTGTCATGCTAAGAATAGATCACGAAGAAGGAATGTGAACGGAAAGTGGAAAGTTTGACACCTGCATGAGGTAGTCTTGCTTTAGCATACGGTAAATGATACCCATAATTGTAGCACAATCCATCATTTTAGATTCTTCAACACCAGCATGTGGGTGATCCATCAACTGAAAAGAATTAAATATGACTTGATCAATCTAGAGCAGCTATATTAAAGGTTGCATGAGATATTTCAACATAAGTTTCTCAACAGATGAAGGTGGCCAAGAATGTAAAGGCCACTGCTAAGGAGACAACACAGATTCATATATGATAAGGCTACATGATTGAAGTCAGATGGATTAATAGACCAGCTTTAGCAGAAGTCATAAGTAGGGATTTCTAATTATTTTGATGATTAATAAGATAAAGACAAATCTGAAAATGCCCACTTGAATGGCTTTCAACTTAGTGGACTCACGTGTACTTAATATGGTTTATGTAGCACTAGATGCATTAGCCTGTTCCCTTAATTACTTAGAAAACAGTTACTATTTCCAAATCGTTGTAAATAGCCTACCAACTGATGCATACGGATAAAAGAAAAGATGAAGAAAAACACATGAAAAGAAGGATGAAAGAAAGGGAAAGGAAAGAAGATAAAGCTCTGCACATCTTTACTTGGTTCCAAACATTAGGAATGTATATATGTCACCCTTAATTTATGGAAACATTATTATCTATTCACACAACATCATATCATCTACTGCATTGTAGTAACATGAAAGCTCTTAGACACTGGGAAGAGTGAGTATACAGCTGACAACTGACTGTAAATAGGATTCAAAATTTCTCAACCTGATCACTTGATTGCTGATTCAATGGGCCAGTAGAATCACAATTTAGCACTGGTGATAAGCATCCACCAGACATTTGAGCTGCTCCAGCTAAATCCTTCAGAAAGGTTTCCATATCATTGAGTATGGTTTTGGCTGTGTGGTCAGTTGACATGCTCAATATCAAATTAAGGTAATGACAGAGTTACGTGTTATTACAAAGGCAAAAGCAAGGAAAGACTTGGACGATAATTTCCATGCATGCATGGGAAACATGTTCCAAAACTGGACAAACATAATAACAATATAAAATTTCTCAACAAAAGAAATAAACGACATTATCACCCAAAATGACAAATGGGATTTTGGGGGACTGACCATGTACTAAATTTGGAGCTTTTAATAAATAAACCAATGTATAAGGCCCTTGCATTAATGGGTCGAATTTGTTAGATCAGAAACACATCAGGCACTACATAGAAACTGCAGAAGTACTCTTTAGCTAAGAATTTAATGTGATTGAGCAAGTGAAAGTTACCTCTACTTAGGTGGTCACGAAGTCCCAGTAGGCATACAGGTACTTCTGTGTGTAAAAGTTCACAACAGCAGGACATAAGACATTGCAGGACAAAAGAAAAATAGCTTCTAGTTTACAGAAAGCTTCACTTAATTGCAAGTTTTAACCTACACAAAATTGATGAATTTTAAAAGTCTGTGCTGAGTATTTACTACTGAAACTACAAGCATGGAATGGGGAATAAATGCATTAACTCTATAAAATACAAACAATAATATGCACTGATATACACAGGAGGAGAAAAAGGAAATAAGCCCATGCTGTTTTACAAGAAAATGGAAACCCTCAATTTCAATAAACAAGAAACAGTAAAAAAAGAACTGTCCTAGAGATCCAACCCGTACAACCAAGGCTAAGAAACTAAACTTGCAGCAAAAAATATAGAGAAATTCAATGCATCACAGGAATTTGCTATTTCTCTTACACTTGCTTGAGTTTTGTACGATGTCATAACTGTTGGTGCAACTGGCTTCTATATAGAACTTAATTCTCTTTGTTTCATTGGACTTTATAATGTTTCGAATCAACTCAGATTCTGTGTTTATAGGAGGTCTTCGGAGAAATTCTACCCACAAGATTAAAATGTATTAATCTGCAAGTAAAATCAGTAAAAGGGGAAAAGAATTGTAGTATAATAATAGTTTCAACAAATGATAAGTTATGCTTATATGACCAACCAAGCCCTTGCTGAAAGCCACTGAGAAGTCTACTTCCAGCAGTCCCAAGTTTGTCAAGCATTGTGACCCTATAATTACAGCAGATCCATCAACATATAAGTCAAAGTTCTTAATGCTATCAAGGTTATTTACTGGTTTTGATCTCATAATTCATATTCGCATCAATAAGGTGGTCCTATGTTTCGCAACAAACGAAAGACATGGTTTTTTAGGCGTTAAAATCATTACAATAATGAAGGTATACCTTGTTACATCAAAGGTCAAATAAGTGAATCTTAGAAACATTACCTGGTCATAAAATCTTTTAAAATATGGAAAATCTTCTCTTTCATCTCAGCTCGTTCTTTGCAGTCTTCACCCTGCATTCTGTCATAAAAGGAACTGTAGTGGGAGAAAGCACAGAAAACATTAACATCCAAGTTTTAACGATCACTAAATTGCAAGCCACAAACTTTGAATAACGGAGATAGCAAAGCACGCAAGAGTTTATAAGGGCAAATTATCCATGTTATTCTTTACCTCAATGAAGTATAATAAAACGGAAGAAAAGTGACAACAAGTGGAGAATAGAGAGACCACCAGGCTTTCAGTCGTTAACTTATTATTGCAAACTATTTATGTACACTCGATAGTTTACTCAATATACACCAGAAAGGAAAAAGCAACGAACTTGAAAGCTGACAGTGGAGCAAGTGTGGGTGAAGAGTAAACAGAAGAAGGGAACGAAGAAGCCCAGAAAGAAGTGAGGTCTTCAAGGACTAAAAGCGAAAGAAGATCAAACAAAGAAAAGGGATTAGGGAGAGATAGATACAGACCCATCACTCATGTCTAGAAAAATATAAACGCAGAAGGGAAAAGCGTCACAGAAAAATATAAATTGCAAAGCACAAACCAGTACAGGGGATTTACCTTAAACGCAGATCTCCTTAAACAAGAATTTTCCCAACAGGAACAACAAGTAAAACCTGCGATAGAGAAAACACGCAATAGAAATCCGCATCAGAAAACAAAAATGCACAATAACCTCAACCCATGATCAGAATACGAATAAAAACCAGAGATTATGGAAAAGAAAGGCAACAACAAGAATGTGTAATATTACAAGATCGAGGGACTAACGCACGATACTGGAGAAAAAGCTTCAAGACGGAGGCTCGAAGAAGTGGAAGACGTGGAAGAAGGAAAGAGGGAGGGTTAAACTTGAGAAGATAAAAGTTGCCTTTGATTTTCTATTCGACGAATACATAAAGATAGCTACATATGTGTTTTAGGTATTCTGCAAATTTTAATAAATACCCATTCCAGTGATTCTCTATTCTGTGTTTGGTTACAAACCAAACACAGGTTTATTAATACATTAGAAATAGGGTGGGAATAGAATACCTATTCTCTTGTACCAAACAGGCTATTAGGGTGCAGGGTTAGTTAATAATGAAACTAAATAGAGTAGGGTTTTGTAACGAAATAGAATATAATAAAATAAAAATAGATGATTTTATGTTAAGTTCTATTTTATCTTAAATAATAAAAATAAAAAATTTAAATTTTAAAAATTTCAAATGAAGCATAAATTAACAAATATATACTACATAATATACTTTTAATAAAATTTTGATATTAATTATTTCATCTAATCCTAATTCTTATTTTTAAACTCATTTATTACAGATTATGTATATAATTAATAATATTTTATATTATTTTTCTTAATCTAATAATAATATTTTATATTATTAATAATAAATTATATATAATTAATAACAAAATAAATTTTTAATAAAATAAAAAATAAAAATTATTTTTAATTGTTTATATATATTTTATATAAATAAAATAAAAATAAATTATTTTCAAATATAAATAACATATAATAGAGTAGAATAAAATAAATAATAAATAATAATATGTTTATATAATTAATAAAATTGTATATAATTAACAATAAAACAATAAAATTTTATTTATTTATAATCGTCACTTTTTAATTAAATATAATGTTTATTTTAAGTTTATAATATTAAATATCCTGTAATAATTATTTTAATACCTAAAATATAATATAATAATTATTTATTATATAATACATTTCATTTTATCGATCTTCTTACCAATTTAATTTTTGGCTTTCATTATTTTAATTAACATGTTAGTATGTACAGTGTCCGTCCGCTGATCTAATAGCAACAGAGTGATAAACGAAAGAGGAAGAAGAGCAAGAAATGAAAGATTGTGGTTTGTTAACATACTCTGTTTCCAGAGAGAAAAGTATGAGGCAGAGGCAGAGGCCAGATGGTGCTAAAGCAACTAAAGAAAACTCCCACCTTACCAAACAAGAAGAATCAGTAAATAAATCCCAGAAAACAAGCTTCTTTTCTTCTCAAAAACGTGTTTTTCTACTCTGTATGGCATTTCGAATTGCTAATTCTCTGCTTATTCAAACCTATTTCAACCCCGATGAGCACTGGCAAGCCCTTGAAGTCGCCCATCGGATTGTGTTCGGGTGAGTCCTGTTGGATTTTGAAAATGCCCTCTTGTTTTTGTTAGAAATGTCTCTACCAATTTTCTTTTTCTTATTACATTTAGTTAGAAGTGTTTTACATTTGGCACAGGAATTTTGGAAACTACCCTACTTTCTTCTTTCTTCCTTGGGGAAAAAAAAATAAAAATTCCAGGTTGTATTTGTTCATGGAAGTAACTATTCGAGCTTCTTTATTGTGTCAAGTGCAAATCGATTTTAGAATTACTTTTTTCTTTTTTGAAGCTTCGTTTAATCGATTTCATAGCTTTAACTTTTTAGTCTTCAGTTTGAAGCCATTTTAGAAGATATTTCATTTAGGAAGAAGTGAACATTTTTCAACGTGATCACTGGTAGTTCCTTAGATGGCAGGTATGGGCATTTGACGTGGGAGTGGAAGAAAGGGATTCGTAGCTATTTGCACCCGTTGGTGTTTTCGCTGCTCTACAAAGGTCTTGCATTGTTCGATCTTGATACTCCGTTATTCATGGTAAATTTTATGTTAAATCTGACATGGCTTGTTATGGTGCTATATATATAATGCTATTATTATTGAACTGTGCCGATTCACGGTTCACAGAATTCCAGAGTAGCTCCTCTTCATATACCGCTAATGTCCATCTAAGCAAGACTAAAAAGAAGCATAAGATGGATATGCTAACTACAAAACCACAATGCAGCGATTTGTGGTTCATCCTTTACAATAAATCAGATGAGAAGATAAGAAGAAATGTTTATGCACCAGTGACCTCGTCATGTCTTTTACTTTATTCTAGAAATTACAAAGATCTGTGAACTTCCTTTAGTTTTCAGTCCATACTAATATTGATGCATTTTTTTCTCTGCTATTTACGTACTATTGAGTTTTATTCCATTCTTATTGCGCATAAGTTTCTTCAGGCACAGAAAAAAGCATATTGCTTCAAGTCAAATCTGAAATGATTGCTTGTTGTTGTACTTTTGTTTTCTTGACTGCTTTATCTGGTTGTGTTTTGCATGTATTGCCTTCATAAACTATGCAAATGGCTGGTGTATGAGTTAACAAGTTTTGGCTATTTGAAAGATGAGTTAAACGCATATTTATATGCTTGGAATGCTGGCTTTCAAAGTTTTGGTTATTATGTCCCTTGTTTTGTAGACAAGAGCTCCACGGTTGCTGCAAGCCCTGTTCTCAGCCGTTGGTGATTTGTATATGTACAAGCTGTCTTATGTAGTTTTTGGTGAATGTGTAGCACAATGGGCAGTATCCTTGAAGTTATTTATTCCTTTAACCCAGCCCTTGCTTGGGTTGAGGTATCATTTGCTTTATTCCGCCTCTTTCTCCATATAATCAACTTATCTGTGTTTATTGCTTCTAATGATCAATAACTTTTGCTTGCTTTGATGCACTTAACTTTATTAGCTCTTTTCTCAGTTGTGCAATTGGTTCATGTTTTTCTGCTTTAATCGTACGCTGTCAAATAGTATGGAAACTGTTCTTACATTGGTGGGTCTATACTACTGGCCATCTATGAGATTGAGACATTCTCCTAGCAAAGTTGTGTTGGTTTCAAGGAAGTGGGGTTTGGTTATAGCAGCAATTGCCTGCGCAATTCGACCAACAAGTGCTATTACATGGATATATGTTGGCCTTGTTGAGCTTTACCTTACACGTGATAGGTTGAGATTCATTTTCCTGGAGGTGTTCCCCATTGGGTAAGCAATTATACAATTTGCTCTATCTTCATCAAAGTATTTTCACCATTGCTTACCATCTGTGAACTTCAAGTTTCTTATCTACTTGTTGAATTTATTAAACTGCATTAGAACAAATAATATTTCTTTTGAATTGAATGACATGACCTTGCATAATCAAATGGCTTCAAATCAAGTGCAAAGTATTCTGATGCTACTGGCTGATGATTGTACATTCAAAAAGATGTAGATTGATTACTGCCATAACCTTTTAACTGAACTCAAATTTATTTTAGGTACTAAAACAAAAGAAAAGGCATATTAAAAAGTTTGGATCATCACCACCATGCCAATAATAAACACACTTCAGCATAGCTGGCCTCCAAATACTTCTTAAATTCTTGTTTATAGTGCAATGGTATGTTAATCGTGAAAGTCTGTCAAGAGGATTTGTCTCCCAAATCCCGTGGCTCAGCGGAATTCATACTGGGTGCTATTATTATTGTTGTTGTTAACAGGATTTGTCTCTTCTTGTGAGCACTCAAAGTTTTCATGTTGTTGCTCTGGATATATTTTATGTCGAAGGAAGTCTCACCCTTCACCATATTTTTATGCACAAATCTTTTTGAGATATTTCAGGATAGCTTCCTGATCTTCAGCAAGGTCAGCAAAGTTTTATACTGAATACCTAAGTTAAAGTTTGTTGTTGATTTGAGCCTTATAAGCAACTTCATGTAAAAAGAGTGAAATTTCTTTACTTCTCTTTGCTAAAGGCCACTATTACTGGATTGCTATGGGGCAATGCTCTACTGATTATTAGAAGTTATAAGTGCTTCTCTTTTTCTGCTAAAGCGCTATGATCACTATGACCTCTCCAATGAGTTAAGACCTGCTGGTTTATACTTACTGTTTTTCTCTAACTTCTTGTGGCTTCAAATTTTTGCCTTTTTATCTGGTTATTGGCAAGATTATGATACTTTTTAGTTATGTGGAGACATTTTATATAAAATTACATGTACTCCTTTGCTGCTTTCACTGCATCAAGTGATTGTGGTAGTTGGATGTTCTTTTCAGATTCTTGGCTTTATATGGTACGGATTGTCAGTTGTGAGGATATCGAATCCCCTTTGATGCAAATTTTCTTGACTGGATTGAGTCTACCAATTGACCTTGAGGAGGAAGAAAATAAAATTTCTCTGAACCGCATCTAATTGATTACACCTGTTAACAAAAGAAATCTTTCCTCAAATAATATGGAAAACAGAAGGAAAGGAAATTTCTGTGGACCCTTTCTTTTAGGTCCCATTTGTTATTGTATTTGGAGTTCTTACTATTTCACTCGTGCATCAGGTTTTTGGTGCTTGGGCTGTTGTGTTTGTTGGATCGTTTGATGTATGGTTCATGGGTCTTAGTGCAACTCAATTTTCTGAAGTTCAATTTTCTTTCCTCTGGCGGGGATTACTATGGAACTCATAAGTGGCACTGGTACTTCTCTCAAGGATTTTCGGCCATGCTTTTCACCTTTTTGCCATTTGCATTTGCTGGCATCATCAGATGTAAACATTGGAAGCTTTCTGGCCTGATTTTTTGGGTTTTAACTCTTTACAGTCTATTAGGTCACAAAGAATTTAGGTATTTTATATTTCTTTGCTATGTTTTCTTATATTCTTGGTATCTACTTGAAGCGTAGATTTGACTTTTTTTCCGCTGGTCATCAACATCTAATTGGACTGCTGAACTGCAGGTTCGTCTTGCCTGTACTTCCAATAGCTTTAATATTTTCTGGATATTCACTAGCTGTGATGGCTAGGTTTGATACTTCATCAGTCAAAAGAAAAGGCTCTTCAAACACTCTTCTTAAAGGGCCATCTAAAAGTGGGTTTGCAATCTTCTTCTTGCTTGCCACGAATATTCCAATGGCCTTGTACATGAGCCTGGTACATCAGGTAGAAAAGGAGTCCTCAGTCATACTGGAGTTTAGTACAAGCTTTTTCTTCTTCAGTGTCACAAGTTAACGCGGTTTTAGTGGTGAATTCCAAACATTTTGAGAAAAGTGATATAAGTTATGGTTTTTTTTTTTTCCTGTCCTTCAGTCTACACCCGGACTTCATTGAGTAATGAGACAGGAAATTCCTTTTATCGGTGACCTATAAGGGGAAAAGTCCTCTGATTTCCTTTTTTATTGACCTTTTACTGTTTCTTACTACTAAACCTTCCCAACAGAGAGGAACTGAAGATGTGATGATCTATCTATCAAAGGAAGCACGCAATGAGAAAGTAAAAAGTATTCTCTTCCTAATGCCCTGTCATGCAACGCCTTACTACTCCACTTTGCATTCCAGTCTACCCATGCGATTTTTAGATTGCACACCAAGGTTTGAACTTTCAGATTTGATTGCTGTGAGTTGCTTTTTTCATGCTGCCTGGATCTCCAGTTGCTTCAAATCATCAATTTTCCTTTCTCACTTTTTTTCTGGCAGTGAAGTGAGAGGAATAGCAGATGAGTCGGACAGGTTCATGATGGATCCTGTTGGATTTGCATCGGAACTGAGAAGAAACTGGTCTGAACCTAGTCACATTGTCTTATTCGAATCAGAAGAGAAATTGTTGAAAGATTTTCTGGTTTCACATTCCTTCAAAGAGGTAGGTAAAGGTTAGGCTAACAATTTTCTGTATTCGACATTCACGTCCTTTGCTCTGCATCTGTCATTTTGAATTGTATTGGCAGATAAGAAGGTTCTTCCATGCTCATTTCAAAGTGGATCGTGATTTGCAAGCTTCAGTTGTTGTCTATGCCTCCACTATGTAGTGGCAATTCTTTATAGCCAGACATTACAGTTGGCTTGCAGCTTTCTTCAGAGTTTTGAGAGGATTTATATGGATAACAACCGAAGTGGGAAATAGACTTGATGCATGCCACTTCGGTTGCTGAAAAGGAGTGTTCTTTACAAGTCCCTCAACATCTTTGAGCTTTCCATTGGCTTATTGGGCCACTTGTCTCTTCGCTAACTTTTTGGAATTTCGTTATGCATTCTTGTACGATTTGTACAATCGTTTGGTAGATGTGTTAAACAAGATTATTCATTTTTGTTTGAGAAACCATCAATTTTTTCCTTTTTAGAGAGAGAGGAACACCCTCAACATTTTTCATAATGTTTAGCACAATTTATCACAAAATAAAACTTTCTTTTGTTTTAGGTTGGTTCTTCTGTAAGGATTGAAAATTAGGTTCAAGTAAGGCAACTTGCGTTTTCAAAAGATTAATTACTTATAAAAGGCTTGAAACGATTGGTCATGCTGTCAAAAACATGAGCTTAAGACCAAACTTCTCTTGAGTAAGAGAAATTATTTTATTGGAAAAAGAAAAAGAAAAGCATTTATTTGTATACAAGCACGAGTTAAGGACAAGTAATCTGTAAAAAGACTGCATAGGCAAGGGGGACAGGGAATAGATTTAAAGCTGACAACAGTTGTGTGCGTCTGATCAACATCAAACAGAAACTAAAGAGATGGAAATCGGTGCAGTTTTTACATTAATTTTTCAGTCTTGATACGGTGAACTCAAGGGAAGCTTTCTGAGAAGTGTCATGCGGTGTCTGCAAGTTGGCCTACTTGACTGATCAACAGGATGCATTCTCTGAATCTCCACCACATTGGGTCTTGGAGAGATCAAGTTCCAATACTTGTGCCTTGCATTGCATGCCCATAATGAGCAGTGCATGACCAGCTTATCTATAGCCATAGCCCACTGGAGTTGCCAGATCCTCTGGGAAGCTATTTTTATGCTTTTAAACAGCTGTTGGTGGTTGGATAAGTGAACCCGACTCCACTAGCTGCACCAAGATTAGGTTCCTGCAATATAAAGCTGCAGATGTTCCAAGGACCACATGTTGCTGCAGATGTTCCAAGGACCACATGTTGCTACAGAAGGATCATGTATGCTATTAACTACTAAGTTTCCAGGTTTAAACCATTTGTTTTGTTTCTGATCTTAAGAAACGGAACTGATCAATAACTAGTAAGTTTCCTCGAGGCTTGGTCTCTCCAAATGTTCCTAAAATTCAATGCAGTTTTTAAAGCATGGTAAATAAGCATACTACACAAAAGCAGAGAAAGAGTTCTGAGTTCAGAAACGACATGGTGAATTATCACATCATAGCCAGAAAGGCAGATAAACCAAACTTGGTAAACGTGAATTGAACATGTATATTCTCATTCCAAGTTCATCTAAGTAAAACTTATCTGGAAAGCATTGGGCATCCAAATGTGGGAAGGCTTAGTTCTTAAGATCAATTATACTGTTGACCTTTTGAGTTACTATGACAAGTCCCAATTGCCTGCCCATAAAACTTGGGGGAACTTAAATCTGCAAGACATAATCATTTCTGACAGACTGAAAAGGACCGCCAGACAACCTTTGGCTTGGTCTATATGTTCCCCACGTTGCTTTGTAAAATTGCCCTCCATTGTCAGCTTGAGTTCTATAAACTTCCCAAAATTGCTCTTGACAATTTCTGAGTTTCTCTTAGTGTTTCAAT
This sequence comes from Erythroxylum novogranatense, assembly GCA_029891385.1. Lineage (NCBI taxonomy): Eukaryota > Viridiplantae > Streptophyta > Magnoliopsida > Malpighiales > Erythroxylaceae > Erythroxylum > Erythroxylum novogranatense. The sequence continues at coordinate 42,109,993 of CM057227.1, forward strand.
CTCAATGAACAGAAGAAACCTCCCCAAGACAAAGAAAATCGGTTGTTTGATCCCGGAAATATTTGCAATGCAGTGAAATGTGGCGACTCTGAGGAGGATGATTCCAGGTTTCCAGGAGTTAAAATTATACCAATTTAATGCCACACTATCTTCCCATATTCAAAGCATGCAAGGATCAACCATGTTCACATACGTAGTGTTATTAAGTCCAAAAGGCCCTTTACCTGTAGTTCTCAACCGCTTTGGTTATTCTGTGGATTCTGTTTACCTAGCCCTGCTAAGATGACCTATTTTCTACATCGTAAGCAATAATCATTGACCATGTCAATGGGATTGACCTTCTTTTCCGTTATTGGAAATCGAGATGAATTCCTGTTCTTTTACAATATAATTGATGCTTCTCATTAATATTCCTTCTGCTAGAAAATTGTTAGCCTTATCTTAATCTGATGAGATACCTGGTGGCTTCGTTTCTGAGTTCCTGGAAATTTTGTAAACCTTAAGCCATAAGTATATTGAACAGTTCATACTATATTCACTTAGTAAACAAAAAATTACAATATGATACATTATAATTACATAATTAAAGTACACACTGATAAGCAAATGTATTCAGTACATGGGAGCTTAGTGGATTCATTTCTTGTAAAATGGAAGATCATATTTATTCAAGGAACTAGAGAGCGTGAGCATATGACTAATGGTTGTGGCCCATGTCTTGTAGAAATGATAATCATCGCCCATGTCCAGCTTGATGACACCCTGATTTGTGGTTAACACAATCAGATAGCATGTATCAGCCTCTGAATCTGAATCTTTGTACAACTCAGCATGCATGTCCAGTATTATACCTACACCAAAATTCATAATTAGACGCGACTTGATTTCTATCATCGCCTTGATTTATCAAAATTAACTTCAAAAGCAGAACTTACTTTCCTTCTTGCTTTTCAAAAGGTTGAGCTTCCTCATTCTAAGTATAACCTGTAAAGTTAAAATCAAGTTTCAAAGATCTTTCTTCACCTCATTTCACTCAAATTGGCCACATAACATGACAAAAATATTCATAGGGGAAATTAATTATTGTGTAGCTTAGTCTAACCTTGGCTTGGCTGTTTAGGATGATAGACACTGATCTCACTCTAAAATTTCCTGTTTGCATGAGAAAAATTTATGACAAGCAGACATGACAGGAACAAAGTTAGAAGTACGAAACCAAAGGGTGGCGAATGTTGTTAGCAGATGTTGGGCTCATCATCTATTATGTATGTTTTACATACCATCTGGGGTTTCAACATGGAGCTCCGCACCATTGGCAAGGATAGACCTACATTCCTCCAAGTTGAAGTCCAAGTCTTCGTTGCCCTCATCAATAGGAAGCACCGGTGCACTTCCATTTAACCTGTTCTTGCATTCTGTTCTTGCTTTAAGTGTGGCAGCTCCTCTCAAAGCTGCTTGTTAAAGCATAACATACACAATTAGCTGAAGCAATTCACTTGGCATATGATTCATGGGCTTTATTCACTTGGTAAACTTAAAGATTTCAGCAAAGGGTGAGGTCATGACCCTACTACTGTCACTTTTCTCATCTCAGAAACCCACCATGGTCGTTAAAGGAGCTATGTTATTAGGAGGCAACATTTGAAACAACGTAGGAGCCATTCGACAGGCTAGAAAACGTTGCTTATGCCTAGCAAAATTATAGTCAACACAGTTTATTGTTATGGTGACACTGTAACAAACCATAATTAGCTGATATGAGGTTCTTCTGTAAAAACAAAATATAATATAAATTTAACTGTTTGAGCAAGCAATTTTAAGTCACGTTACCGTGTGGGAATTCAGGAAGTTGAAAATAATTAGAGTCAAGGAATGAGTTATTACAAGTAGCAGCAGCAGCAGTGAGTGTTAATACGTCACTTGCACTTGTACTACTCATGGCTGAACCTATCACACTACTAAGCTGCTCTCTCTTTGCTCCCATGGCTTCTGCGACTTGTGCACATTGAGCAGCCACCAGAGCCGCCGCGGAGGCCACTGCAGCCTCCTTGTTTGAGCTCACCACCAAATCTTCTTTCTCTGAGCTCTCAGCGGCAATTGCAGCTAAAGCAGCAGCCACTCCTGCTACTGATATGGCCGCATGAACTTCAGCTCTTTGTAACCTCTCTTCTTCTTTTCTCTTTTGCTTTATGTCTTTCAACCATTTCTTGATTGATAAGACCTTAAAGGGTATTATTTTCCATGGCAACTGCTTCACGAATATCTCCGCATCAACTTTGTTTACAAACTAGTCATATATTTCTATTCTAACGTAGCATAACCAAATGATCACTATCTAGCTACTTACCCATTTCCTACGGAAACAACTGTTGTAATTGAGTTCAGGATGCATTGCCTGTTGCATCCATATCCATGACTGCAAGAGAGAATTAAGAAGATTGATTCAACAAAAACCTTTTTTTGTTTCAGATATGTATGCCCTGATCATGTATTTGTTTAACTCTATATATCACCTTCACATCATTGGATTTCCATGGCGGCAGAGGCTTGAAGTCTGCTTCCTCCATTTTCACACTCTTTTCCACCTTCTGAAAGTGAGGAAATCATGTCACTTTCATTGTTTAACTCCTATATCTCTTACCAATACAAGAATAATATATTGAAATGTTAAGCATGGATTGACTCACCGAGAACGAAGTCTTAACTTTGCAACCCAATTTCTTTATTTGATTATCCAGGAGGAAAATGGACTGATGGTCTTGCAGTTCTGGTTGCAGCGTCTGAACTGCGAAGTTGCACCAAGTACGCGAAAGAAAATCCATTGACTCCGGATATGCTTCTGATGGTGATAGCTTCATATTTGATTCCATGCAATTAGGAGCTAACTATCTTCTTACTTTTGATGAACGTATAATAGAGTGAGAAAAGTGTAGACTTAGCTTCAGATCATATAATACTTAAGTTGAAGTGTAACTAATAAATAGGTAGCCATGGTTCATTATAGCGATTCCAACAGTATGATGTGGGTACCAAACTTATGGTCCGTGCACATCTAGGCAAATGCAAAGGCTAGATTGGGGATGCTAGCAGGGAATAAAGTGTCCTGGAATCATTTCCATCAGTTGGTTGACCCACATTGCAGATCAGATTCAAATAGCTGTGAGTAGGATTTTTGGTCAGGCGTTAAAAGGGTGACACTGCACTTAGGTACAGCTTGTTCCTGCCCCTTCAGTGCAGCTCAAAAAGGCTATGTGGACAGAGGAGGGTAATAGGTGGAAAGTGAAACAAAATGTTTAAAAACATACAGGCATGCGAAGTTTGGATAAAATAAGGACCTACCAGATATTAGAAGAGTTGATACAGAAATAGGTTTTGATTGAAGATGGTTCAAGATGCATAGTTTTTGATTGATAAGAAAGAAAACACATGCAAACCATTATAGGAGCATGGAAACTAGGTGGAAGAAAATCATAAAGGGAAGCAAGAGGGCCCTTATTTGGTATCTTTAAATGGAAACCATAAATTTGAGCTAAGTATGAAGAGATGGTTTTTTTTTTTTTTTTCTCTTTATGGTGAAGTGACCTTGAATTTCTTGCTAGAGCTGTCCAGGGCCACCACATACATTTGCCCATCTAACAATCACATTAAGAGAGCAGGTTAAGAAAAGGTACAAGAATTGTGAGCCAAGCATGCACTTGGGATCCAACATTGCTAAAAAAGAAATAGACGACAAGCATGATTGACAATGATGTATCATTGAATCTAAAACATTCTCTTCTTTAGAATAAACAAATGCCAATGAAGGTTAGCTTTTAGTTAATTAAGAAGGTTAGCTGAGTAGCTTTAGAGGGGTTGATTATCGTTCAAGATGGCTAATGGGGTCGCCACATTCTTTTTTGATGATGGATTAATGGAGTTAAGGAGACTTGGTTAAAGGCATTCTCATTAAGCTCATGTGAGTAGGGAATATAGCTTTCAATTTATGCTTAAAATAGTAGTGATCCAACGCAAAGTAGGATCAATTCATTGTTAGCTTCAAAGTTATACAAATTCTTAAATGCTGCTAGACTAGAAGTTCTTCGGTTCTCAACGGAAACTCCGAGGATGCACCACACATTAGTTATGCGATTTTTTTTTTTTTTGTAAGCTCAGAAAGTATTTTAGAAATGTCTCAACTTATGAGAAGACACCTTTAAGTCATCCACTCTTAAATTAATTAATAACGGCCACCAGAAATTTGTAAAGAAAAAATCTTGGCCAAATAGATTTTTCCATTCCCAAAACTTAAACTCGAGACCTCTGGTATAAACATAATATTAATAGTAAACATATCATTTCCTTATTTTTTTTCTTCTTTTAAATCAAGCAAACCATGAATGGAAAATGAACGAGAGATAATTACATATCTAATACTGAATTTTCACTCTCACAATTATTTAGACGTTCCTACTGCACTTATACAAGAAATCATTTGACCAAATCCAAGAACATACTCTGAGGTTTAGCTTAGGCAATTGAGAACATAAGGGATTCATGTGAACAGATAAATAGAAATCTACAGCAATAGTGTTTTGAAGATCGAAGTTAGAATTTCCTTTGATAAGAAGTAAGAAGTACCATTTTCAAATTTAAACAAAAACAAAGAATATAATTAGTTAATTACCAACCGGGACAGGATTTATTAGGTCTTCAGTCTACTTGTCAATGGATTTATATGGGCCTCTTGTCAGGCATGATGGACTTGGGCCTTGGACAGCCGTTGAGCTACAAACCTAATGGCCTGTAGGAAATCTGACCATCACAAGAAGCTACCTGAAAAATGCAATAAGATCAGGTGAAGACTATAACATAACATAACGGACTTTCAGCGGTGAAAAAAAATCATTGCTAAAAAGTCCAAAAATTGCGGCTAATAATAATTCGAAACGATTTACATTTGTCAGAAACATTTTCAAATTTCTGTAGCTGAAATCTGTAGACGATGCTTTTCCGTATTCTTGGCTAAAACATTTTGCCAATGCTTCATTTTCGGAGCTAGAAAGTATTAGTGAAAATTTGAGAAATCGTCACCAACATATTTTCACTATAAAATATTATTTGCTATATTTTTCAAAATGTAACTAAAAGTTTTTACTTACCTTTTTTATAAACGTAGCCAAAAACTATTAGGGATGTTTTGAAAACGTAGTAGAAAACTTTTAGATACATTTTCAAAAATATAGTCAAATTTTTAATATATATTTTAACTAAATGTTTTACTATGTTAATTATAATTATTTGTGACATTTTTAATCCATATTGTTGTATATAATATTTCAATTTTGTTGTTAATTTATTATTAAAAATATAATAAAAATAATTAAAATTAGAAGCATTGTATAATAAAAAGTTATTAAATTATACTGTTTACAAAATTTTAATTACAAATTAAAAATATTTATATGTAAAATAAAAATAAAAATAAAAAATAAAATTAATCACTTATACCTGTCTTCATCTTTGCTACTTACATAATCCGGGCCAAGTAATTTTCTTAAGTACTTTTAATTCTTGGCCAACTTTTTTTCTTTTCAAGACGTTAAAAATATGTTGGTCTTGATGAGAATGAAACAGTTGATTTAGAGCCAAACACAAGCCCTTTGATGTATCGGGATCGTATATTAAGTACCTTGTTATAAATCTCATATACATTTAGCTCATTTCTATCAGACATTGAAATTTGTAACAACTCTTGTATTTTATTCTAAAATTAAAAAAAAAATCAATATTCAATTCAAATATTATCAGTTAGTACTACATAAGTAAATGAACTTAATTTAAATAAAATTTTATACTTACATAATTATTGTATGCTTCTTTAAATATCCAGCCTTCACTTTCCTTACAGTGTGTTAGTTTGTAGAGTGTGATCCTATCATACTCTTCTACGTATAGTTCCTTCTGACTCTATTTTATAGAAAAATATAAAACACAATAAATAATAATGTGTTTATTGATATAATTATAACTTGTAAATAAAGAATTTACACATTCATTTTGTAGGACAATAAAAGAATTAAAGCCTTGGTTGTGAAGAGTTTTTATTTTTCCTGACTTTGACCTTTTCACACTTTTCCTAAATAAAGAAAAGGAATAATCATTAAATTTTGTAACAAGATTAATGGAAACAAATGTGAAGAGAAAGAAAACAAACTTAAACGTTGGAAGAGGCCTAATAATCACAAAAATTGTTTCAATTTTCTTGAGACAACTGTTCCGAAACATGTTTTCTTGTCTCCTCATCCGAAAGAAAAGATTTGTAATATTTATGCAGTCGATAACAATGATCCTAATCCTTTGTTTTAAAAGTAAACTAACATAGTTTCAAACATCAGGGTTATCGATATCGATAACATTCAACTTCATCTGTGAACAACGAGTAAACGTGAAATTAATCTTTAAATAAGTAAAACAATATTGCATATAATTAACTAAATTGAAATTTTACTGAAACTTTATCCAAAGCATTTTCTAGCAAGTTTGTAACATCCCCTCTCCTATAGGAAAAGGGTATTTTGGTAATTAGGACGGGTTCGGGATATTAAATTATATCTCGGCATGCACATACAACATATACCCTTTCTGATTACTGATTGGTTGCACATGCACATAGTATACATGCATTCATGACATTTTCCGGCTTAGGTTTTAAATTGAACTTCTTTATGAAATTAATGGGATAATTGAGTTTGGAAAAATTATTTGGAGTGCGTCATAAATTGTTTTACATTTTTAGGGATTTTTAGGAATTTTTCTGGATTTTTTCGGAGACAATTCCCGGACCGGAAAAATCGCCAATTAGCTTAATTCGATTCTCAGAGCAAAAATCGCTACCCACTGGTACTGTAATATTGGGTATATTATTTTGGGACTGAAAGTAGGGTCATTGGAGTTAAATGGAGTAAAATTTTGGACTGAATTAAAGAATTGATATTTTGACTTTTTTAATAAAAAGAAACCAATGAGAATTTGCCATTTTTAAAAAGACATTAAATGCTTCTCTTCATTCTTTCGGACGTGTATATTTTGAAGGAAAGGAAAGGATGAGTTAATGCTTTTATTATTCACCGAAACACTCAAACACAAAAAACTCTCTTGATTAAACCATCGAATATTGGCTCTCCTTTTCTCATCTTTCTCCATAACTTCAAGCTACTCTCTTAATCTATCAAAGCTAGAAGATGAGCTTTGAGCATACTTGAGAAGGAAAGGAGGTTGGTATTTTGGTGTGGAAGTTAGAAGTGGTTATTGAAGCTTTGAAGGAGGTTTTGTCTTAGGTAAGTTTTCATTTAAGGTTTGAGTTTTAAATGAGATTTGCATATGGAATTAAATGCCATGATAGTGAGGAGTGATTAATAAAAGGGTTTAAAGCATGTATTAGGTTCATGTAGGCATTAAAGTGATGATTATTATGATTTGAAGAAATGGGTATGAGGCTAGGTGAAGATGTATTGAAATTAATGATAGGGTTTGATTTTGAATTGAATATGGATAATTATTTGAGTATTTGAATTGAGGCATTTAGTGCTGCCAATTTTTCAGTATTAGCCCTAGTATATGTATGACTGTAGTAATACTTAATTTGTATTTATTTTGATGTCTAATGATGTGAAAAAGGCATTGGAAGTGATTGAACTAAGGTTAACATTGAATCTGAGAAATTGGAATTATAATTGATGCTACTGATTTATTCATAACTTATTGTGTAGAAATGAAAATTAGGTAAGGTTAGTGGCCACTGAAACTTTGGGATGTTGGCTTCAATTTAGTGTGAAATAGGTGTTGTTAAATTTCAATGTTAGAAGGGTGAATTTTTGAATGGAAAGTTACTGTTCCATTGCCTGTGAACAGTAACCGAAACCACAACATATGAACTTTGCTGATTTTTCTGAATTAATTGAGAAGGAATTAGGGAGAATGGTCTTCATGAAAGTTGTAGCTTATTTAATTAGCTTTCCATTGCTACTGATCTTGCTATTTTTAGAGTTGTATATTGGGAGATATAAATTGATTACTAATGACTGGTTTTGAGCATTTTGGATGAAACCTAGCTTAAGTGTGATTTTGTGAGTTTACTGATTGGAGGCAATTTTAACATTTTATGTGGACTGAATTGGTGTGAGTGAGCTTCTGAAGAATTGTAGAGGAAGAGATTACCTTGAAAATGATATATGGTGAGTAATTTTTAGAAGTCAGAATTGGGAGTTATGATTTTTCAAAAATTGACCCTCCATCAGGTTATGAATGGCTGATCATAACAGTAGCTTCTATAACAGTTTTGAAATTGATAGAGATCGAATTGGATAATGAGTGCTTCATGAAAATTGAAGTTTGAGATGTTATCTTTTCAGGGATATAAAGTTCTGATTTTACTGACTTGTATACAGGGAGTTATGCTTGTTATAAGGTTACTGCCCAAATTGGAGGATTTCGGGGACAGTAACATTGAATGAATTAATTGACTTGTTTAGAAATAGAATTTGATTTTGGGTTGTTCATGAAAGTTGTTGAGGACATTGTGAACTTATTGACCATATTTTTGTGGTAATTTATTACTGAAGAATCAGTGAGTTATGAAATTGTCAATGTACTGCCCTGTGTTAATGGGAATTGAGTAGGCAGAAGGTTTGATAGGATATTTGACACCCTTAGGGTTGGAATTGATTTTTATGGTCTCTTGAGAATTGTAGAGCTTTTCATTATCTTTCCAACAAGGTATAGTTTGCATTTTTCAGAAATGTGTAGAAAGAGTTATGGGTGTTGGAAGTTTGGTTGGAAATCAGAAAATAAAGGGGGAAATAAGGGATATATATATAAAAATATAAATTGTTGAGTTTTGGGTTCTTTCGTGAATAACTTTTCCGTCCGACGTCCGATTGACCTGATTCTTGAGGCATCGGATTCGTCGAATATTTAATTTCATTTTCTGAGAGATTCGTAATTTTTAGACTTGAATTTGACGTAGCCCCAGGTAACGAAACGGTGAATCACTGTTTTATTTAATTGGGGACCTATAGAGGTCCGAATTGTGCACCGTCAGTGCCTATGGATTTCTAATTTTTAATAGAATTTTATTATGGGGAAATATTGAATTAGGGCCGGGATGCCATGAACATGCATTATACACATTTGACTGATTTCATGTGCATTGTTTAGTCATTTATACCAATGGTAATGGTTATTCATTTAACTTGCTATAGAGGCTCAAGTGGACCGTCGTTCCACGGACTTGGCAGAGACTTCCCGGCACTAGCGTGGAAGTTATTAGGTGAGTAGCCTAGTTGGTTATTCCAATCTATGTGTTTACTGTGATTGATTGCCCTACGAGGATTACGTGGATTATAACTGTGATTTGATTGCCCTACAGGGATTACATGGATTATATGTGGCATTACTGACTGTGCTTTACATGAGGCAACCGTCTAATTGGACTGAATATTTGACCGTATTATCATGTTTATCGCTATGGAACATGTGCATTCATGCACAAATGCATCCCATCGTTAAAAGGAAAGTCAGGAACCGAGACGTCATCAGATCGAACCGAGCTAGAGCTCGATATATTGAACCGAGCCTCGAGCTCGACGGAGATAATTCTCCCAGACGCCGTCTATACCGATCAACGTTATGCGCTCGGTCACAATCTGAAATGAATCGGAAAAGAGTCACATGCATTGCATATTGGATCAATATTTGGAAATGTTTTGACCGTTCTTTATACATTGTTCGTGATCAGATCATCGTATAAGTGTCTTGTGATTGTTTCAATCGTGTGTTTTGTATAATTATTGAATGAGTATCGATCATGCTTTTGTGATGCATGAATTGGGAGAACCATCGATGATAGTTTCTCATTGAGTTCGCAAACTCATCCAAAATTGCAATTTATTTTTCAGCCTAAGCATAGATGATAGCTCCTCGGACCTGTAGAGCCGATCTCGTGAATTGGCGAGAGAAACGATGGCTCAAAGGTCGGTCACCGGGCTTTTTTGGAGACTTATAGTTAGATCTGTTTATTGTACATTACAGTAACTTACTTAGCGTGCAGTGGTTTGGAACATGTGTAAATTAAAAATACCGATATCAATAAATTATCGAAGTTTTGAGTGAACGAAATGGAATCCAATTTGGTTTAAAAAAAAAATTGGTCAATTTCTTATTACTGTCTTATGATTGTGATGCCATGAGGAGTGAAGTGGTTGTTGTCAGTAGTGGTCTCTTGTCGTAGGATATGTATCGGAATGACCTACGGGCGTTCCGGTGGATACCCTATGGTAAGGGGGCGCTACATTTGGTGGTATCAGAGCATGGTTTGGCATCTTTTGGGAATAGTAACAATGTAGGTATGAATCGAATGGAACTATTGGAAACTGATCAGAATTTTTGTTTTGTTTTAGGTCTTCTGCATTAGGTGATCAGGTTGAGCAGCCAGCTGACCAAGGATCAGTGGGAGCAAGTAGGGAGTCTTCTATGCCTCGTACTGAGGATCTGCCTCCTCGAGTTCCCGAGAGACGGAGAGGAGGTATGATTGTCGCGCTTGTGGGGTGTGGGATTTCTATGGTAGATGCACCCGCCGAGGCCGAGGATGGTTGGAGAGGACGGAGAGAGTCTTCAACGGATGGATCGCGAACTGATGAGAGGTTCGATTATGCGATCACCGCAGCGGGGCCCAAAGATATAAGTGGTGGAAGACTGTGCAGCAAGATCTGCTTGAGCCTTGCTTCTTGTCGTGGGGTGAGTTTCGAGGGCCTTCAGGATAATTATATGCCCAAGGTCTATCTTGATATGAAGATGCGGAGTTTCGAATCAAGGTGGTCGGATGTCGGTGGCGTAATATGAGGTGAAATTTAATAAGTCGATAGATTATGCCACCGTGATGATCCCGACCGAGGCCGATAAGTCTGCCGGAGGTTCGAGAATGGCCTCAATCTGAGATCCGTGCAGTTGGCTCGGTCGGACATGGGTACATTCATTGAGTTGAGGGTCTTGCCGTTAAGTGGAAGCGGTGATGAGGCGAGACAGACCGAGATTGGGTCTGGGGTAAGCGGCCCAGTGATAGTCGAAGCGCCTCGGCGGGAGCTTTAGTAAGCGCCAGTAAGGGACTTTCGTGTCTCCGGGAGGTTCGAGATAGTCGGCTTTAGGCGGGGGAGATTTGGACCGACCGGTAGTGGTAGTGGCGAGGCTCGAGAAGATTTCTCCAGCAGCCCACATTGTGAGAGGAGACACAGTGGGGAGTGTTGGTGGCTTACTGGAGCCTGCTTGAGGTGCGGCTCGACGGAGCATCAGGTCAGGGACTGCCCGGATACTTTGAGAGTTCAGTCTGCTGGTAGTGGACGAGTTGGGAGTAGTCTGTTGTCTGTGAGAGTAGAGTGGGTGGATCCGGACGGAGGGGCCGAGGTAGAGGCCGTGGTAGAGCTGAGGGGTCCTTTGTGAGGATTGAGGGTCGGGGCAGCCGACCACAGTCCCAGGCGAGAGTATATGCCATGATGCGGCAGGAGGCCCAGGATTCCTTTGATGTTGTAGCTGGTATGCTTCTCCTTTCTGATATTGAGGCATTTGCTCTGCTGGATCCTGGATCCACACATTCTATTATTGCACCTCATATGGCATGTAGATTGCATGGGGATAGGGAGATGCTACAAGATGGGCTAGAGGTGAGTACACCTCTAGTACTACTACGCATTAGGAGAGGTCATGGGGATGCTCGATTTAGATTGATCAGCGATATTGAGGCGAGATCTTATAGTATTGCCTCGAGAGAGATCGATGTGATTACGGGATGGATCGCCATCGCCCATAGGGCTATCATGGGACTGCTATACTAAGGAGGTTGTGTTGGAGTCTCCTGGTCAGCCTAGAGCAGTGTTCAGAGGAGTTAGTCAGGCAGTGCCAGCCGGATGATCTCTTTCCTTAGTGCCCTGAGATTGATGCAGGGAGGTTGTGAGGCATATCTGGCTCATGTGGTTGACACCAAAGTTGAGCAGAGGCTTCAGGATATTCCCGTGGTTAGGGAATTTCGGATGTGTTTCTGATGAGTTACTGGGTTTACCGGATCGGAGACGAGTTTGCTATTGACCTCGTTGTAGTCGCTCCTATATCTATACCTCCATATAGGATGACACCGTGGAACCGAGGGAGTTGAAGGTTCGATTCTGAGAGTTATTGGAGAAGGGTTTATCGGACCCATGTCTCACCATGGGAGCTCCAGCCTGCATTTGTGAAGAAAAAGGATGGGACTTTGAGGCTGTGCATCGATTATAGGCAGCTGAATCGGGTGACAGTAAAGAATAAGTACCCACTGCCTAGGATTGATGACTTATTTGATCGATTCACAGGAGCTCTGTATTCACCAAGTTGGATCTGCGATCCGTTACTATCGATTGAAGATTGCGAGGCCGATGTGCCTAAGAGTGCCTTCAAGAGCAGGTATGGGCATTTCGAGTTTCTAGTGATGCCGTTTGGGTTGACTAATGCCCCGACAGCTTTTATGGCCTTGATGAATAAGGTATTTCAGCCCTACCTGGATCAGTTTGTTATTGTTTTCATTGATGACATTTTGGTGTATTCGAGGGATAGACAGGAGCATAGTGAGCATTTGAGGATTGTGTTACGCATTTATGAGGAGAGATAGTTACGCCAAATTCAGCAAATGTGAATTTTGGCTAGATCAGGTGATCTTTTTGGGGCATATAGTGACTGGAGAGGGTATTCAGGTGGATCCGAGTAAGGTTGAGGCAGTGCTGAAGTGAGAAGCTCCTAGGAATGTGCCGGAGATTCGGAGTTTCCTCAGATTAGCGGGTTATTACCGGAGGTTTGTCGAGGGATTTTCATTGATCTCAGCCCCTCTGACAAAACTTCTGAGGAAGAATGTGCCATTCAGATGGACCGAGGAGTGTCAGAAGAGCTTTGAGGAGTGAAACATCGGTTGACTATCGACGGTGTTGGCTATTCCATCTGGGACCGGAGGATTTGAGGTGTACAATGATGCATCACATCGTGGATTGGGATGTGTTCGATGCAACGACGGAGAGTCATTGCCTATGCCTCGAGACAGTTAAGGTCTCACGAGGTAAATTATCCTGTTCATGATTTAGAACTAGCTGCAGTTGTGTTTGCACTGAAGATTTGGAGGCATTACCTGTATGGTGAGACTTTTCAGATCTTCACTGACCACAGGAGTTTGAGATACCTACTGAGCCAGAGAGAGTTGAATTTGAGGCAGAGAAGATGGCTTGAGTTGTTGAAGGACTATGACTGTACTATCGAGTATCACCCTGGGAAAGCTAATGTGGTGGCAGATGCTCTGAGTAGGAAGTCACACACTAGTACAGCTCAGATTCAGGCAATGAGGTTGCCTAATTTGATTCAGTTGAGGGCTTTGAATGTGCAGTTGAATCTGGAGTAGGATGGAGTATTATTGGCTACATTGAGACTGAGACCGATGCTACTGGACAGGATCAGGAGAGTTCAGGACAAGGATCCTGTTATGGTGAGACTGATTGAGAAAGTGAAAGCTGATTCGAGTTCTGAGTTTGATGTGAGAGATGAGACTTTGTGGTTGAGACAGAGGCTTTGTGTGCCTGATGTGGATGATCTGAGGCGAGAGATACTGGAGGAGGCTCACATGGCCACATATGCTATGCATCCTGGTACTACCAAGATGTATAACACCCTTAAGCAACATTTCTGGTGGCCTGGTATGAAGAAGCGGTGTAGCCGAGTATGTGTTCAGGTGTTTGACGGTCGCAAGTTAAGGCCGAGCACCAGCTCCAAGAGGAAGCTTCATTCGCTGCCCATTCGGAGTGGAAATGGGAACGGATCACCATGGATTTCATTATGGGGTTGCCTAGACGCCGAGGCAAAGATGACGCTTATCTGGGTCATAGTGGACCGTTGATTAAATCGGCCCATTTCTGGCGATGAGGAGAATAATACTATGGATCGGTTGGCCCGTAAGTATGTGGCGAGAGATAGTGAGATCGCACGGGTCCCAAAGTGTCGATAGTGTCCGATGTGATCCCAGATTTACTTTAGATTTTGGCGAGTTTGCGATCTGCTATGGGTACTAGATCAATTTCAAGACAACATTTCATCCTCGACATGATGGGCGAGTGAGAGGACGATTAAGACTGCTGAGGATATGCTTGCTCTTGTATTGGAGTTCGAGAGAGCATGGGATCGATTTAGCCTGGTTGAGTTTGCATACAACAACCATTATCACAGTAGCATCGGGATGGCACCGTATGAGGCGTTATATGGGAGACCATGTAGATCGCCTTTGTATTGGGATGAAGAGGGCGTGAGGATGATTGAGGGTCCTGAGTTGATTCAGGATACTGTTGATAAAGTGAGACTGATTCGGAGTCGCATCAAGGCGGCTCAGGATAGACAGAAGAGCTATGTGGATCAACATAGGAGGGACATTGAGTATAATGTGGGCGACAGAGTATTCTTACGGGTGTCACCGTGGCGTGGTGTACTGAGATTTGGGAAAAAGGGTAAGTTAAGCCCTAGGTACATTGGTCCATATGAGATCACTGAGAGGATCGGACCTTTGGCCTACAGGCTAGCTTTACCGAGTGAGATGTCTCAGTTGCATGACGTCTTCCACGTGAGTATGCTCCATAGATATCGGTCAGACCCGACACATGTGATACCGGCTCAGGAGATTGAGGTCTCCAGTAATTTGAGTTATGTTGAGGAGCCGATACGGATTATTAGGTCACAGGTGAAGCAATTGAGGAATAAGAGTATTCCACTGGTGAAGGTTCTCTGGAGGAACCATTCGACTGAGGAGGCTACCTGGGAGATCGAGGAGCATATGAGGAGACAGTATCCTCACCTTTTTGATCAATCAGGTAAGAATTTCGAGGACGAAATTTTTGTTAGGAGGGGAGAATTGTAACATCCCCTCTCCTATAGGAAAAAGGGTATTTTGGTAATTAGTACGGGTTCGGGATATTAAATTATATCTCGGCATGCACATACAGCATATAGCCTTTCTGATTACTGATTGGTTGCACATGCACACAGTATACATGCATTCATGACATTTTCCGGCTTAGGTTTTAAATTGAACTTCTTTATGAAATTAATGGGATAATTGAGTTTGGAAAAATTATTTGGAGTGCGTCATAAATTGTTTTACATTTTTAGGGATTTTTAGAAATTTTTCTGGATTTTTCCGAGACAATTCCGGACCAAAAAATCGCCAATTAGCTTAATCAGATTCGATTCTCAGAGCAAAAATCGCTACCCATCGGTACCGTAATATTGGGTATATTAATTTGGAACTGAAAGTAGGGTCATTGGAGTTAGATGGAGTAAAATTTTGGACTGGATTAAAGAATTGATATTTTGACTTTTTTAATAAAAAGAAACCAATGAGAATTTGCCATTTTTAAAGAGACATTAAATGCTTCTCTTCATTCTTTCGGACGTGTATATTTTGAAGGAAAGGAAAGGATGAGTTAATGCTTTTGTTATTCACCCGAAAACACTCAAACACAAAAAACTCTCTTGATTAAACCATCGAATATTGGCTCTCCTTTTCTCATCTTTCTCCATAACTTCAAGCTACTCTCTTAATCTATCAAAGCTAGAAGATGAGCTTTGAGCATACTTGAGAAGGAAAGGAGGTTGGTATTTTGGTGTGGAAGTTAGAAGTGGTTATTGAAGCTTTGAAGGAGGTTTTGTCTTAGGTAAGTTTTCATTTAAGGTTTGAGTTTTAAATGAGATTTGCATATGGAATTAAATGCCATGATAGTGAGGAGTGATTAATAAAAGGGTTTAAAGCATGTATTAGGTTCATGTAGGCATTAAAGTGATGATTATTATGATTTGAAGAAATGGGTATGAGGCTAGGTGAAGATGTATTGAAATTAATGATAGGGTTTGATTTTGAATTGAATATGGATAATTATTTGAGTATTTGAATTGAGGCATTTGGTGCTGTCAATTTTTCAGTATTAGCCCTAGTATATGTATGACTGTAGTAATACTTAATTTGTATTTATTTTGATGTCTAATGATGTGAAAAAGGCATTGGAAGTGATTGAACTAAGGTTAACATTGAATCTGGGAAATTGGAATTATAATTGATGCTACTGATTTATTCATAACTTATTGTGTAGAAATGAAAATGAGGTAAGGTTAGTGGCCACTGAAACGTTGGGATGTTGGCTTCAATTTAGTGTGAAATAGGTGTTGTTAAATTTCAATGTCAGAAGGGTGAATTTTTGAATGGAAAGTTACTGTTCCATTGCCTGTGAACAGTAACCGAAACCACAACATATGAACTTTGCTGATTTTTCTGAATTAATTGAGATGGAATTAGGGAGAATGGTCTTCATGAAAGTTGTAGATTATTTAATTAGCTTTCCATTTCTACTGATCTTGCTATTTTTAGAGTTGTATATTGGGAGATATGAATTGATTACTAATGACTGGTTTTGAGCATTTTGGATGAAACCTAGCTTAAGTGTGATTTTGTGAGTTTACTGATTGGAGGCAATTTTAACATTTTATGTGGACTGAATTGGTGTGAGTGAGCTTCTGAAGAATTGTATAGGAAGAGATTACCTTGAAAATGATATATGGTGAGTAATTTTTAAAAGTCAGAATTGGGAGTTATGATTTTTCAAAAATTGACCCTCCATCAGGTTATGAATGGCTGATCATAACAGTAGCTTCTATAACAGTTTTGAAATTGATAGAGATCGAATTGGATGATGAGTGCTTCATAAAAATTGAAGTTTGAGATGTTATCTTTTCAGGGATATAAAGTTCTGATTTTACTGACTTGTATACAGGGAGTTATGCTTGTTATAAGGTTACTGCCCAAATTGGAGGATTTCAGGGACAGTAACATTGAATGAATTAATTGACTTGTTTAGAAATAGAATTTGATTTTGGGTTGTTCATGAAAGTTGTTGAGGACATTGTGAACTTATTGACCATATTTTTGTGGTAATTTATTACTAAAGAATCAGTGAGTTATGAAATTGTCAATGTACTGCCCTGTGTTAATGGGAATTGAGTAGGCAGAAGGTTTGATAGGATATTTGACACCCTTAGGGTTGGAATTGATTTTTATGGTCTTCTTGAGAATTGTAGAGCTTTTCATTATCTTTCCAACAAGGTATAGTTTGCATTTTTCAGAAATATGTAGAAAGAGTTATGGGTGTTGGAAGTTTGGTTGGAAATCAGAAAATAAAGGGGGAAATAAGGGATATATATATAAAAATATAAATTGTTGAGTTTTGGGTTCTTTCGTGAATAACTTTTCCGTCCGACGTCCGATTGACCTGATTCTTGAGGCATCGGATTCGTTTTAATTTCATTTTCTGAGAGATTCGGAATTTTTAGACGGAAATTTGACGTAGCCCCGGGTAACGGAACGGTGAATCACTGTTTTATTTAATTGGGGACCTATAGAGGTCCGAATTGCGCACCGTCAGTGCCTATGGATTTTTAATTTTTAATAAAATTTTATTATGGGGAAATATTGAATTAGGGCCGGGATGCCATGAACATGCATTATACACATTTGACTGATTTCATGTGCATTGTTTAGTCATTTATACCAATGGTAATGGTTATTCATTTAACTTGTTATAGAGGCTCAAGTGGACCGTCGTTCCACGGACTTGGCAGAGACTTCCCGGCACTAACGTGGAAGTTATTAGGTGAGTAACCTAGTTGGTTATTCCAATCTATGTGTTTACTGTGATTGATTGCCCTACGGGGATTACGTGGATTATAACTGTGATTTGATTGCCCTACGGAGATTACATGGATTATATGTGGCATTACTGACTGTGCTTTACATGAGGCAACTGTCTAATTGGACTGAATATTTGGACTGTGTATTATCATGTTTACTGCTATGGAACATGTGCATTCATGCACAAATGCATCCCATCGTTAAAAGGAAAGTCAGGAACCGAGACGCCATCAGATCGAACCGAGCTTAGAGCTCGATATACTGAACCGAGCCTCGAGCTCGACGGGAGATAATTCTCCCCAGACGCGTCTATACTGATCACTGTTATGCGCTCGGTCACAATACGGAAATGAACTAGAAAAGAGTCACATGTGCATTGCATACTGGACTGAATATTTGGAAATGTTTTGACCGGTTCTTTATACACCGTTCTTTGATCAGATCTTTGTATAAGTGTATCGTGATTGTTTCAATCGTGTGTTTTGTATAATTATTGAATGAGTATCAGATCATGCTTATGTGATGCATGAATTGGGAGAACCATCGATGATGGTTTCTCATTGAGTTCGCAAACTCATCCAAAATTGCAATTTATTTTTCGTGCCTAAGCATGCAGATAGCTCCTCGGACTGTAGAGCCAGATATCGTGAATTGGCGAGAGAAGCGATGGCTCAAAGGTCGGTCAGCTGGGCTTTCTTTTGGAGACTTATAGTTAGATCTGTTTATTGTACATTACAGTAACTTACTTAGCGTGCAGTGGTTTGGAACATGTGTAAATTAAAAATACTGACAGTCGTAAATTACTGAGTTTTGAGTGAACGAAATGGAATCCAATTTGGTTTAAAAAAAAAAAAATGGTCAATTTCTTATTACTGTCTTATGATTGTGATGCCATGAGGAGTGAAGTGGTTGTTGTCAGTAGTGGTCTCTTGTCGTAGGATATGTATCGGAATGACCTACGGGCGTTCCGGTGGATACCCTATGGTAAGGGGGCGCTACAAAGTTGTTTTCTTTTGACTGCTTGCATGCTTAAGGCAAGACAATTTAGCTCTAGCAATGACCCCCAACTCACTAGATAATTTTGTCAATTGAATCTTATCTACAGGATGACTTTGTGAGGTATCAATATGTACGAACAACTTATTGTTCATTGCAACATTCATTCATTGAAACTGACAACTTTTTGTTATACCTTGATTGAGCCCAAGTTTATTATATAAATTGGTAACAATTTCATAGTTTTTACTATACTTCTTGGCTCCTATTTTTAGATTTCATGCTTAATTTAATTCTTGAGTATCTGCCTTTATTTTATGTAGTTTAAGAGTAAAATTGTCAAAAATTGCACTAATTAATTTTCTGAGAACAATTGATACTGCAAATTGCCATTTGTTCATTGTAGGAGACTCAAGAAGAAGAAGTAGAGTCAAGGGAAGGCTGAAGATGATGAGTCAATAAGTCAACAAGTGCAATAGGAAGTTTGCCGCGGCGAAACGATGATATGTCACCGTGGCAAAATATGAAGAAATCTAAGTAGAATTTTCGGGAAAAGTTCGTCGCGGAGTGAATTAATTCTGTCGCCGCGGCGAAAGAACCAAAACTCTAGCTAAAACTTTCGGGAAAAGTTCACCGTGGCGAACTTATCTTTCACCACGGTGAACTTTCAAATACCCGAACCATTTTCGAAAGTTTACCCACTGTACAACCCGAACCATAATTCGTTTTTGTTAAACCTATCTATTTTAGGTTAAGAAGAAGAGGGAGTGATCGCGACTCTGTCGATTCGATCTTAGGATCGATCCTTGGAAACCGGTCAAATATAATAAGTTTCAAGATTGCGGTATAGGTTGCAATCCTCGGGTCGTCTCACTTAATTGGAACCAAGCGAAAAAGGTCTAAGCTAGCCTAAATGTCAAAAATTGCAATCAAAGTTGATAAAATGGGGGTTTGGTATTTTGGTCAATACTGATAAAAGTAATCAAAATTGAAGAAAAAGTATAAAAGAATATTTTTGAAATTTTGGAAATAATGCAATTAACAAAAATCAGATAGAAATCAAATTGATAAAATCCTCTTGAAAACAGGCGTAGGCTATCACAGTTCAAAAATGAATTTTCGGGGATAGAATCCACTAAGTTTCGAAAGATCAACCCTAAAGGACTCTTTAGGTCCAAAGATTTAATTAATGAACTCCATTATTTAAATCTTTGTTACAAACCTTAGTGTGAAAATTGGATAAGTAAATGCAATCGGTCAAAAGGATAAAAACACAACAATCTTAATCAAACACAACTAGGCAGATGAAGAGAGTAAATGTAATATCCAATGACATATATGAGACTTCATATATTAAGCATAAAAAATTCTACAAATCACTTTGTCCAAATCCCAACATAGTGTTCATCGCACGGTTAAACTATAACCTTGCTAATCTAGCTATACAGATGCAATCTCTAACTTAGAGTTTACACAAATATAACTAAACTTCAGACACTATATGATTACTCCCCTTTGAAGCTTCCGGTGAACTCAAGCCATTGCTACATCTTCAAGAGGAAATGTGGCTTAGCTACGCATAGCTCTGGTCTGTCTCTCAATTGCTGAAGATGGAGCTATACTCATGGTAGCAATTGATATCGACGGTGGCGGTGGCGATGATGGTGATGGTGGTCGACGATGATGAAAATGGAAATGATGGTAGAGTAGAGTGTAATCGTCTGAGTATGCGTATTCCAGTCTCTCAGTATCAAAAGTCTGCTTTGAACTAAAAATAGCAAGGTTTTTATATGGTGGGTGCGGGTCGGGTCAGAGCAGTGAGACAAACTTTCCATTTAAGGTCGGATATCCGCTCGTACATAATGACGTATAAATGAAAATTCGTCGCGACTTGTAGAATTGCTTGCTCGTCGCGTCGTGCGGATTATCATACGTCGCGACGTGTGGAAGTGATGTGCTCGCCGTGACGTGTGGATTGATATTTGTCGCGACGTGCGGAATGACCTCATGACTGTTGACTTCCTGATGTGTTGACTCCTTTGCTCCTGCAATAAAATAATAACAATTTGCAGTATCAATTGTCCTCATGAAAATTATAGAAAAATTAGTATCAAATCATGACAATTTATTGGCAAATTGTGAATTAAAAGAGATCGGTATGAGGAATCAATTTAAGCACAAAAATCATCAATTAGGAGTCAACTAATGCATAAGCAGCTATGAAAATGTAGCCAATTTATAATATAAACTTGGCTCAATCAAATTCCCCCACACTTAGACCTTTGTACTCCTGGACAAAGTTTACAAGAGTAAAAAAGAATGCAAGAGGGAAAGAAAATATCTGCCATGCTCAAAACAATAAAAGGAAGTTGACGCAATTCATTTCTTCAAAAATCAACCACAGAAAAGTGAAAGAGTGCTAATAAAACAAACATTGAAAGAATTCAAGTACAAGAGATTGAACAAAAGAGAATCACTCAGGATATAGTGTATATGCTCATCTCACTTGTGTCTAAGGATATTTTTGCTCTCCGTCTGCTTAATCCATCTCCTACCATAGGCTTGTGTCAATTCTATTTCTCCACCACAAGAACTATCATTTTGAAGATCAAGAGGACTTTTAGGGTTGTAATGTATGGTAGGCTAATTGAATGGATAAAGTGAAAGAAAGAAAGAATAGTATGAGCACATGCACTAAACAAGGAACTGATGTCAATAGTTTTCTGAAACTAAACGTATGCAAAAACAGAATGCATAAATTTTTCTCTCTTTATTTATTTAAAATGCAATACATTCTGCATAAATTGTTATTGATCTTGCTTTTCTTCTTTCTGTTTTTTTTTAATAGAAGAACACTATCTGCTTTTTTTTTGGTTTTGTTTTTACAATAATAACTAATGACACCATAAAAATATGAATGCAAATGCTCATAACAAAAGGGCTCAAAGGGCTAGCAAAGGATAGATATGTAAGGGACTGTGTTTAGGAAAATGGGTTGAGGAAGGAACGCCTCTATCACATCAACAAAAATCCGGTCCATTAAGTTTCAAGTAAGAATTAAAACAAGTTCTATAGGAGAATGAAATAAGCAGATGCACACAAAGATAAAAGAAAATTTTGGCTCAAATATCCTTCCAACAAGGGTATTATCTCTATGAATAATCTCAAGTCTCAAAAACTTAAAATGCCACTTTGTTAGCATGCTTCCATTCACTGTGTTTTGAAAACATGAAGAGCAAAATTTTGTCAATTCCAACTATCATTAAAAGAATGGAAGGTGTTTTCAAAAATTCAAGCATCATTTTGAAACTAGTAAAAACTTTGAAGACAACAGCCACAAAAAATCCAGTGCAGAAAATGTTTGATTGAATGGAAAAATGAAGCAAAAATCATTCATGTAAAAACTTTGAAGACAACAGCCACAAAAAATCCAGTGCAGAAAATGTTTGATTGAATGGAAAAATGAAGCAAAAATCATTCATGCATACATGTTATGTCGAAGCGTGCGGAAGCAGACGTCGAGACGTGCGGACGTCGCGACGTATAATTGGGTGACGTCGTGACATATACGCACTCGGAAGAATGGCTTCGCCGCGACGAGCGATCACACGTCGCGGTGAAGAGATGCAGTATGACAGAAAAATGTAAAATTCACCAAGTTTATTGACAGAATGCACCAATAGCTAGCAATTCATAAACATAGTGTCAACAGTCATGCAATATGGAGGATAAATGGGGAAACAACTCCCCCAAACTTAAAGCACACATTGTCCTCAATGAAAATGTAGATGAAGCTCAAATGCATAGAAGTTCATGAAGGGACTAAGAAGTGTTATTGGAAAATGAAAGGAAAACAAAAGAAGCTATTTATCTAAATGGCTCTCCTTCAAACTTGTAAAGACAAATAGTAAATGCAAAGTGCAAAAAG
Source organism: Erythroxylum novogranatense (assembly GCA_029891385.1). Lineage (NCBI taxonomy): Eukaryota > Viridiplantae > Streptophyta > Magnoliopsida > Malpighiales > Erythroxylaceae > Erythroxylum > Erythroxylum novogranatense. The sequence continues at coordinate 42,132,681 of CM057227.1, forward strand.
TAAAGAAACAAGTGAAGGAAACGAAAAACCTAATATTTACGGCAGTTTTTGGTTTTCATAATAGAGCTTCAAGAGATGGCCATTCACTTTGAGTCTTGTTCCCGTTCCTTCATGTAGAAGCTCTACCATACCAAAGTTGTGCACCTTCGTGACCAAATACGGTCCCTCCCAGCGAGTATTGAAAGTCCCATGTTTAAAAGTGAAACGAGCTTTGAATAATATGACTTTGTCTCCTTCTTTGAAACTTTTTCGTCAAATGAGTTTGTCATGCATCAATTTTGCTTTTTCTTTGTAGAGTCATGCATGCTCATATGCTTTCAACCTTAATTCCTCGAGCTCTTGAAGTTGTAACTTCCTCTCCATTCCGGAAGATTCCAAGTCCATATTGCATTGTTTAATTGCCTAATATGCTTTATGCTCCAATTCCACAGGTAAATGGCAAGCCTTTCCATAAATCAAGCGGTAAGGGAACATACCTATAGGGGATTTATAAGCAGTCTGATATGCCCATAGTGCTTCCTCGAGATGAAGGCTCCAATCCTTTTTGGATGGCTTTACTATTTTCTCCAAAATATGCTTCACCTCTCTGTTGGAAACTTCGGCTTGTCCATTGGTTTGTGGGTGATATGCAGTGGAGACTTTGTGGGTGACCCCGAATTTCAAAAATAAGTTATCAATGACTCTATTACAAAAATGAGTTCCCCTATCACTCACCACAGCTCTTGTTATACCAAATCGACAAAAAATGTTGGATTTAAGAAACTTAGACACTGCTTGAGCATCATCTTTTCTAGTGGGGATGGCCTCTATCCATTTTGACACATAATCCACAGCTAAAAGGATATACACTAATCCAAAAGATGGAGGAAATGGGCCCATGAAATCAATTCCCCAAACATCAAAGATTTCACAAAATAAGAGAGGTTGTTGTGGCATTTCATGTCGTTTGCCTAATCCTCCAAAACGTTGACATTTATCACATGACCGGCAAAAGTAAAATGAATCCTTAAAAAGGGTAGGCCAATAGAAACAAGACTCGAGAATTTTCCTAGATGTTTTCCTTGCACTGAAATGCCCACCACAAACCATTGAATAACAAGCCGAAATTATATCATCATACTCTTCATGAGGCACACATTTTCTGATCACTTGGTCACTACACATTCTCCACAGATGAGGGGCATCCCAAATGTAATGTCGAGCTTCGCTCTTAAGCTTTTGAGCTTGTGCCTGAGACATAAAAGGAGGAGTGAGTCCAGAAATTAGGTAGTTAACAATATGTGCATACCAAGGTTCCTCAATAATTGAAGCACATAGGACCGAATCAGGAAATGAATCACAGGTAAGGTCAGAAGAATCCATTCCCTGTGTGTCGTTTGGTAGCCTGCTCAAATGATCGACCATGTGGTTTGCTGCTCCCACACGATCCTTTATCTCGATATCAAATTCTTGGAGCAACAATGCCCACCGTATCAACCTAGGCTTGGATTGTGGTTTCTTGAGGAGATACCGAACAACTGTATGATCAGTAAAAATGATAACATGTGAGTTCAACAGATATTGCCTAAATTTTTTCAAAGCAAAAACCACTGCAAATAGCTCTTTTTTCAGTTGTTGTATAGTTGATATGAGCTGGATCCAGTGTCTTCGAGGCGTATGCAATAACTCTTGGTAATCTCTCCTCCCGTTGACCCAGCATAGCCCCTACAACACAATTAGATGCATCACATGAAAGCTCAAAAGGTAAATTCCAATCAGGAGCAAATAGAATAGGTGGAGAGATGAGTTTTGATTTCAGGATGTTGAAGGCACTCTTGCAAGAATCATCAAATTTAAAATTTTTATCTTTTTGTAAAAGCTTGGAGAGAGGTAACGCAATTTTGCTGAAATCCTTTATGAAGCGTCTGTAAAATCCTGCATGGCCCAAAAATGAACGTATGTCACGAATACAAGTAGGGTAAGGCAAAGAAGATATAACCTCAATCTTAGCTTTATCCACTTCAATACCCTTGCTAGAAATTAAATGACTAAGCATGATACCTTCACTGAACATGAAATGACATTTCTCAAAGTTCAAAATCAAATTCTTTTTAATGCATCTTTATAAAACTCTTGCAAGGTTGGACAAACAAGCATCAAAAGAATCACCATACACTGTGAAATCATCCATGAATACTTACATACATTCCTCTAAAAATTAACAAAAAACCGCCATCACACAACGCTGGAAAGTTCTAGGGGCATTACACAAACCAAAAGGCATCCTTCGATATGCGAAGGTGCCAAAAGGGCATGTAAATGTAGTTTTGTCCTGGTCCTCCAATGCAATGGGTACCTGAAAGTATCCAGAAAAACCATCCAAAAAACAATAATGTGATTTACCCGCAAGCCTTTCAAGCATTTGATCAATAAAGGGAAGAGGGAAATGGTCTTTTCTGGTGGCATCATTTAGTTTTCTATAATCTATACACACACGCCACGAATTTTGCACTCTAGTAGGAATAAACTCATCCCTATCATTTTTGACCACTGTTATTCCACTCTTTTTAGGCACTACATGAATTGGACTAACCCACTCACTATCACAAATGGGATATATTATCCCTGCACTCAACAACTTTGTGATTTCCTTCTTCACAACATCTAGGATAAGCGGGTTAAGCCTTCTTTGAGGTTGCCTCACCGATTTTGACCCCTCACTCAACAAGATCCGGTGTGTGCAAATGGTTGGGCTAATGCCAGGTATATCTGCTAGAGTCCACCCTATTGCTCTCTTGTGCTTCCTCAAAACATTCATGAGTCTCTCTTCCTCAATTGAAGGAAGGGGTTTGAGCTCAAGCTCAGGAGGTTTCATAACAGAAGGAGTCAATTTATGAAGTTCAAGAGAAAAGAGATCACTCCCTTTTTCTTCCGGGGTTATGTTTGGCTCCTTGTAGGTGGTCGTCACTAATACCTCCTGCTTCCCTAAAACATGGACAGAAAACCTTTTTCCAAGATCAAGTGAATGTAATCCAGTATCCAAAGAATCTTTTTGTGACTTATGTTTTTGGCAAGCATTCCCCTCAACTAAATCATTCATGTTCACACCCAAAAGTGAATAATCCTCATGTGGGTGCTTCATTGTCTCATACATATTAAAGCTCACCTGTTGGTCACCTACCTCCATGGTGATCTTACCTTCTTTCATGCTTATCATTGTTCCTACTGTCCGCAAAAAGGGTCGCCCGAGAATTAAGGAAGTATCCTGTACAACTTCAGAAGACATATTAAGCACATAAAAATCAGCAGGAAATACTAACCCCTTAACCTGGACCAAGATGTCCTCAATGATACCCACTGGATGCCTAAATGATCTATCATCCAACTGGAGGACAACAGATGTAGGCTTTATACTCTTCACTCCTAAGGCCTCATAAACTGACTTAGGCATCACATTTATCGCTGCCCCCAGATCTAACAAAGCTTTACCTATAGTCACTTTCCCTAAGATGCAAGGGATGGTGAAAGATCCAGGGTCTTGACACTTGACAGGTATTTGTGGCTTGAACAAATCTGACACATTGGAGCTCACTTGCACTCTCTCATTTGGCCTAAAATTTCTCTTGTTAGTGCACAAGTCCTTCAGATATTTTGCATAGGACGGAACTTTCTTCACCAAATCAAGCAAAGGTACATTTACCTCAACTTTCCCAAACAAGTCTATGATTTCCTTTTCATGTTTAATCTCGTTCATGCGCTTACTCATCAAATATGAGTTTGGAAAAGGAAGGTCTTGAACACTTACCTCCTTACCTGTGCTGGCTTGCTTGCTTGATTCTCCATCTTTAGCTTGATTTTTGGAACTCTCTGAAGTAGTTCCTTTGTTTCTTAAAGCATGCTTTTTCTCTTTCAATAGCTCTTCTTCCCTTACACTTTTTGATTTCTTAATCTTTTCCTTGGGTGGAGGTACTGCCTCACTCTCAATATCCTCATCACATGCCTCTTCATCTACTTGAGGATTAAACCTCACTTGCTTCCCACTCCGGAGGGCAATTGCATTCAAACTCTTCGGATTCATCACAATATTAAAAGAAATAGTCCCACTGCTTTTTGTTTGATTTTCACTCATGTTGTTGGACAACTGAGTGACATATGAATTTATGTTCTCCGCCTTGGTCTCCTATTGTTCCATTCTCTTCTCCAAGGCATTGAATCTAGTAGCAGTCTTTGAGGAATCCTGTTGAATAAGAGAAGCAATAGCATTAAACTGGTTAGCATTAGAATCCCTCTATTCCTTCATCAGAGTCATCATACTGTGAAGCAACTGGTTGGTGTCTTCCTTCGGTGGGACAATGAGGGCTTGCTGTTGATTTGGGAACTGGCTAGTGGAAGTACCAGCTCCTCCCCCTTGTGAAAATCTGTTTTGAGCCCTGTTCTCCTCATTCCTCCAACTGAATCTAGGATTAGACTTCCATCCTTCATTGTATGTGTTGGAGTATAGATCCCACTTCTGATTGGCTCTCCCTGGATACACTGCTGACACCTCTTCATACCTTCCAGGGCATACACTTGATATGTGCATCACCGACCCACAATTGTCACAACTGGGTGCAGTAATATCCGTAGAGGGTGATGGGCGATGCACATTCAAGTTCTTCAACTTTGCAGTAATACAAGACAACTGTGAGGTTATCCTGTTCTCCAGCGAATCTACCTTGGTTTCCAGACTTTCCATTCTCTTGGCTTGGGCTGTCAAAGCTCCCAATTCATTCAATCCTCTGGAATCTCTTACACTGTATTGTTGATGGTTTAAGGCCATCTTCTTTATCAAGTCCCATGCTTCCAATGCTGTAAGGTCAATCAAAGATCCTCCAGATGCAACATCTAGCATACCTTTCTCTTGAATCTTCAACCCATCATAAAAATACTGCACCAATTGTTCATCAGGAATTTGGTGATGGGGGCATCTGGACAGAAGATCTTGGAAACAGTTCCAATAGTCATATAGTGATTCATCATACTCCTGGCAGGCTGAGTAAATTTCCTTCCTCATCGAAAATGTCCTGGAGGCTGGAAAATATTTCTCCAAAAATGCTTTCCTCAGGTTGGCTCAGCTATGATAGGCATTTGCCACATGCCTCGGAAGACTCATGTACCACTCTCGTGCTTTTCCTTCCAAGGACAAATGAAACACCTTCCACAGCACTTGATCCAAAGTAGCTCCTACTGGCTTCATACTCTGGCAAATCATCGTCAAAGTTTGTAGGTGCATTTATGGATCCTCTCCTGCCAAACCATGAAATTTAGGAAGGGAATTAATCAACAAACCTTTAATCTCAAAATTAACATCAAAATTAGGGCAAGCAGCAGTAAATGGATCATAATGCACATCAGAAGTTGTTGCTTCCCTAATTGTCCTACGTCGCTAGTTCTCAGTGTTCTCTCCTTCTCTCTCATGGTCACCATTTCCTCCATTTGTCCTTTTTCTAGGTTGGTGTACGGGAAAATCAGGATTTGGGAAAATGTTTGTATTCTCAGCCATATTCTCACTATCTCGCTCAACTAATCTCTTCCTCTCTTGTTCTTTCCTCTCTTTCCTAAGTCTCCTCAAATGTCTCTCAATTTCAGGTTGGAATTGAACAAGTCTACCTCTCCTGGGCATGCACAAAAATCAATCCACAATTAAAAGGAATGGTAACAAAATTTCTCACAGTCACACAAAATCAGATAAAAGTGAAATGCTATGAATGCGAGTGTATGAGTGTATGATGTATGTATGAGTGTGTATGTGTAAAAATGTGCAAAGTAAGAGACAAAATCAAAGTATGGAGTATGCTTGTGCAAAGGGAAATGAAACCTATACTATGAACAAGTGTGAAAATCAAACTATGCTAAATGCAAGCAAAAACAATGATTCCGATTATCAACGACAATTCAAATGAATGACAATGGCTATCCTACGGTAAACCAATTTCTTGGTTCCCCGACAACGGCGCCAATTTGATCGCGACTCTGTCGATTCGATCTTATGATCGATCCTTGAAAACTGGTCAAATATAATAAGTTCCAAGATTGCGGTATAGGTTGCAATCCTCGGGTCGTCTCACTTAATTGGAAGTAAGCGAAAAGGGTCTAAGCTAGCCTAAATGTCAAAAATTGCAATCAAAGTTGATAAAATGGGGGTTTGGTATTTTGGTCAATACTGATAAAAGTAATCAAAATTGAAGAAAAAGTATAAAAGAATATTTTTAGAATTTTGGAAATAATGCAATTAACAAAAATCAGATAGAAATCAAATTGATAAAATCCTCTTGAAAACGGGCGTAGGCTATCACAGTTCAAAAATGAATTTTCGGGGATAGAATCCACTAAGTTTCGAAAGATCAACCCTAAAGGACTCTTTAGGTCCAAAGATTTAATTAATGAACTCCATTATTTAAATCTTTGTTACAAACCTTAGTGTGAAAATTGGACAAGTAAATGCAATCGGTCAAAAGGATAAAAACACAACAATCTTAATCAAACACAACTAGGCAGATGAAGAGAGTAAATGCAATATCCAATGAAATATATGAGACTTCATATATTAAGCATAAAAAATTCTACAAATCACTTTGTCCAAATCCCAACATAGTGTTCATCACACGGTTAAACTATAACCTTGCTAATCTAGCTATACAGATGCAATCTCTAACTCAGAGTTTACACAAATATAACTAAACTTCAGACACTATATGATTACTCCTCTTTGAAGCTTCCGGTGAACTCAATCCATTGCTACATCTTCAAGAGGAAATGTGGCTTAGCTACGCATAGCTCTGGTCTGTCTCTCAACTGCTGAAGATGGAGCGATACTCATGGTAGCAATTGATATCGATGGTGGCGGTGGCGATGATGGTGATGGTGGTCGACGATGATGAAAATGGAAATGATGGTGGAGTAGAGTGTAATCGTCCGAGTATGCATATTCCAGTCTCTCAGTATCAAAAATCTGCTTTGACCTAAAAATAGCAAGGTTTTTATATGGTGGGTGCGGGTCGGGTCAGAGCAGTGAGATAAACTTTCCATTTAAGGTCGGATATCCGCTCGTACGTCGTGACGTATAAATGAAAATTCGTTGCGACGTGTAGAATTGCCTACTCGTCGCGTCGTGCGGATTATCATACGTCGCGACGTGTGAAAGTGATGTGCTCGCCGCGACGTGTGGATTGATATTCGTCGCGACATGCGGAATGACCTCATGACTGTTGACTTCCTGATGTGTTGACTCCTTTGCTCCTGCAATAAAATAATAACAATTTGCAGCATCAATTTTCCTCATGAAAATTATAGAAAAATTAGTATCAAATCATGACAATTTACTGGAAAATTGTGAATTAAAAGAGATCGGTATGAGGAATCAATTTAAGCACAAAAATCATCAATTAGGAGTCAACTAATGCATAAGCAGCTATGAAAATGTAGCCAATTTATAATATAAACTTGGCTCAATCAGGGAGCCAATAGTTTTTATAACACACACTCACTCTCTCTACCTTCGGACACACCTTCATCCCTTCTTCCCTCTCATCCACTTCATCGTCTACTCCTTCACCGACAATTGCTAGCATGAATGTTTCCAGTGGGTTCTTGATTGTGAATTCTTATGGAGTTATGCTTGGCTAGGCACCTCTTTCCTCTTAAAAATGTAGCAATCGCTAGAGTTCAATGGGCTTTAAAGGGGAGTAGTTTATTCCATGTTCAGCTATATTGTTCTGAACTCCTAGGTTTAGGATTTGTAATTTGTAGTTGAACATTCTTGATTAGAGTTTAATCAAGTGTTGGATTTTCAATGTATTATTGGGATTTGTTGATGTAGAACTTGGAACTTGAATATATGAAGTCTCATATATGTCTATTTGTGATCTTGTTGATTTTCTTTTATCTGCCTAGTTGTGTTTGATATTAAGTTGATTCTAGATCCCCAAGTGACTCATTGCATTGACTTACCCATTGCACACACTAAGAGCGTTCAACAAGATTTTAAAAAATGGAGTTCATTGATTAAGACCTTGGACTTAAAGAGTTCTTTAAGGTTTACATTTGAAACTTAGTGATTCACTCCCATTTAAATTCATTTCGAACTATGATAGCCAAAACTCGTTTTCAATACTATCATCATTTGAACATTGTTTTTATCTTATTGCTTTTCTATTCCAAAAAATAAGAAATACTTTTCATTACATTTTCTTACAATTCATTTATTTTTGTCCAAATTTCCAAAGATCAAAACCCCCACTTCATTGCTAATTTGGTTTGCATATCATGACATATAGGCGCTTAGATTCATTTATTAGGTTCTGATTAAGTGAAACGACCCAAGGTTGCATTCTATATTGCAATCCTTGGAATTAAAATTTTTGATTTGACCTCCAAGAGAAAGAACAAAAGGTTTCGAATCAAAATGACGCCGTTGCCGGGGAACTAAGCAATTGGTTCTTTAGATTAGCTGTTGTCATTTTTGCAGCTAAATGAGGTGAGAAACCCTGGTTTAGATTGCATTTTAGATAGTTTAGTGTCATACTTGTCAATAGTATAGGATTTCATTTTCTTTTCGTAGCATAAAATTTTGAAAACTCAAACAAATAGGATACTGAACTTTTTGCACATTACATACTTAGCACTTTTACACCAACATAGTTTTGAACATTTCTTTGTTGCTTTTTCATAGATACATTTTACTTGCACACTTTACTCTTACACATACTTTTATACACCCACACACTTGCATCCTTCACATCTCTCTTTTTTATTTGACTTTATGTGCTTGCAAGAATTTTTGTTACTTTTATTTTATTTTATTTTCATTTAAAATTGTTTTCGCGCATGCCCAAGAGAGTTAAACTTCTACCTTTCTACCCTGAAATTGAGAGATGTTTGAGAAAGATTAGAAAAGAGAGGAGATAAAAAGAGAAAAGTCAGGTATTTGTCAAAGAGTTTAGTTGGCCAAGGAGTGAGAGTGAGTCGATAGAAAGAGTGATCATGGCTGAGAACCCAGCTTTTCTACGAAACCCTAACTTTCATGCTAACCAACCTGGGAATGGTGATAATGGAGGTAATGTGGAACATGAGCGAGTTGGGGAGAATAATGAGAATCAAAGAAGGAAAACCATTAGGGAAGCAACCACCTCTGATGTTAATTATGATCCATTTACTGCCGCTTGTCCTAATTTTGATGTTAATTTTGAAGTTAAAGGATTACTCCTTAACTCTCTTCCTAAATTTATGGATTGAAAAGAGAGGATCCCTACATGCATTTGCAATCTTTGTCTATGATCTGTCAGAGTATGAAGCCAATGGGAGCCTCACTTGATCAAGTACTATGGAAGGTTTTTCACTTATTACTGGAAGGAAAAGCCTCGGAGTGGTATATGAGCCTCCCAAGGCACGTGGTGAATGCCTATCATAGTTGGGTAAATTTGAGGAAAGCATTCTTGAAAAAATATTTTCTGGCCTCTAGAACTTTATCGACAAGGAAGGAGATATATTCAGCATGGCAGGATTATGATGAATCCCTTTATGATTATTGAAACCGCTTCCAAGATCTATTGTTCAAATGCCCCCATCATTAGATACCTGATGAGTAGTTAGTGCAGTATTTTTATAATGGGCTGAAATGTCAAGATAAAGGTATGTTGGATGCAGCATCAGGAGGTTCTTTAATTGATCTTATAGCTACAGAGACATGGGATTTGATCAAGAAGATGGCTTTGAATCATCAACAGTATAGTGTTAGGGAGACCAGAGGAGTACATGAGTTGGGAGCCACAACAACCCAATCCAAATGAATGGAGATCTTGGAGTCCAAAGTTGACTCTCTGGAGAGTAGAGTGACCTCACAATTATCCTTTATCACTGTAGAACTGAAGAATATGAATGTGCATTGCCTGGCATCTTTTATGGATCTTACTGCAACTAGTTGTGATACTTTTGGGTCAGTAATGTACATATCCAGTGTATGCCCCAGTTCGTATGATGAAGTGTCTGCACTGTATCTAGGTTAGACCAATCAGAAATGAGACCCCTACTCCAACACTTATAAAGAAGGATGGAAGGCAAACCTTAGGTTCAGTTGGAGGAATGAAGAGGGAAGGGGCCTAAACATATTTCAACAAAGAGGAGGAATTGGTACTTCCACAAACCAGTTCCAAAACCAACAGGAAGCCTTGACTGTCCCACCTAAGGAGGACACTAACCAACTGCTGCACAATATGATGACTCTGATGAAGGAAGAAAGGAATTCTAACAATAATCCGTTCAATGCCACAGCCTATTTAATTCAGCAAGACTCTTCAAAGATGCATGAGTATGTTGAATAAGTGTAGGGGAGAAACCACTTCAGTAGGACCTAGGTTTAGTTTTCAGTTTATGCAATTTCAATTCAATAAATTCATTCCTCTTTTATGTTCACTGTGTTTTAGCTTGATGCATGATACATCTTCCATGTTTGAGGAAATTGGTGTAAATGGATGATTTGCATTTTGTTTTCTAATGCTTGAGGACTTTGCATATCCATTTTAAGTGAGATGAGTATCCAATTTAGTCTTTTTCAGTAAAATTTTTCATTTCTATCTTGTTCATTTTGCTCTCGGGAAAACTTCACTGTGACATGGTTCACGTCGCCTCGGTGACCATTCCTTAGAAATCTTTCAGGCCAATTCGTCGCAGCATGAATTAATTCTGTCGTCGCGGTGAACACTTTCAAGCAACATTTGCTGCGGCGTGAATTAATTTTGTCGCCGTGGAGAACACATTCGAGCAACATTTGTTGTGGCGTGAAATAATTATGTCATCGCGACGAATACCTTCTGACAATCTTCGTCATGGCGAAAGTTCAATCTGTGCGAAGATACTCGAGTGAAATTTCCTTCTACCCTTATTTTCTTTTGATCTTTCATCTTCCATATGTCCTCTTTTGTAATTTCACTTTTCCAACCTATATCAACCCTACTTCCCCTTCTTCCTTTTCATATATTTCCCTCTAGTTCGCCGTCGCCATTAGACCCATTCTTCACCAAATCTCTCTTCGTTTGTTCTCCTCGTTTCATTTCGCATTCATTGGTCGTCCCTATGTTGCTCTCTCTTCATAAGTATTTTTGGCCCTCGCCTTTGTCTGCTTTCTACCTCAATGTTTTCATTGTAGTTAGGGCACGTTAGCCGCAACAAAAAATCTTTTTTTCACCGTGGCGTGGTGAGTTGTAGTTTTCACTCCGGTAACGACCCTTTCGTCGTGGCAAACTTAGTAGGTTATGAATTTCAGTCAATTTTATTTATTACATTCGTTTATTTTCTATGTTTGTTTTCTATAGGAACATATCTCGAACTAAAAACCCTACCCATAATTCCCCCACCGTCCCGTCTACCGGTGGGTTCATCTGGTTCATCCAGTGATTCCAGTCCTCCCAATAGCACTGCTTCTGATTTTGCCGACTTAGCCGAAAAGATAGACGCTGTTGGACCAATGGTGGTTGACAAAATAAATCCCACTTATGTTTTGATAATAATAAAATGTATAGAATTGGTTAAGAAATTATTTCAGGTATTTTGGGATTATTATTGTGCAAATCAAGATGAACAAGTGATAAATCATTGAAGAATCAAGATGGGAGTTTCCTTATAAGTGAAAGAGACATAAATAATAAGGATTATAGAAGATTTGGTTGGATGTTACCGTTGGAGGACCGCAAGTTGACTTGCACAAGCATAATTCGACTTATACATCAAGACTTGAACAGCATAAGTCGACTAGAACTGTAACATCCCGTTACCGGTGTGATGGGCATATCGGTAATTGGATGGTTTGAGCAGTGAGTGCATTCATGATTGAATTGCATGTATAGTGAGTTTTGCATCAGTGATAAATGAGATTAATTGAGTTAATTGCACATGCATCTTAGTATCATGCATTCATGATTATTCCAGCATTTAATTGTGATTATGAGTTGAATTGTGAATTCTGAGATATGATTTATTGATTGAATTGAATAGTTAAATTTGTGGAATTGTGATGTGATTGAGAATTTAAGAATATTGGGTTGTATATTTGAGTTAGAGTGAGAATTGAGTTATAGAGATTTGGAATTTGAAAATTAAGTATGAGATCGAGTGTTTTATATTTTTGTGAATTTATGAGGATTCTTTCATAATTTTTCGAGTTATGTGTTCGGACCGAGAAAATGCGTTGAGACTGATAATTGTGATTCCTATCCAAAGTGAGTGGATAATGGCTTGGAAAAAATTAGAGTTGTGAGTTCAAGAATTATTGTGATGAGCCAGTGGAATTTAGAGACTGAGATTGAATGAAATTGAGGATTGTGATTTATAGGTTTAAATTAAACCCTATATATATATAAGAGCAAGTGAAAGTGAGAAACCCCATTTCTCTTCTTTCCCTTTCCTCCTACCGCTAGCGATTTCGTTCCTTTCCCTTGAGATTTCGTTGATTTCTCTTCATTGTAGCTGAGGTTTTGCTTGTGATTGAGAGTGGATGATGCTTTTGCTGGGTTGAAAGTGAATCAGTGGAGGGTTGCTAGAGATTGAGAAGAGTTTCGGGAGATTTTAGGGCTTCGTCCGATTCAGCAATTTGGTAAGTTTTAATGTGTTTAATGTTGATATTTAGTGTGATTGTGGCATTAATGAGCATAAATGTGAGGGATCTGGGTAGTTAAGTTGTTTAATGGAGGTTTTAGAGAGCATTAATGGCGGAGGACGATTCGGAGAAGATTTAACCAACAGACGTCATTTAATAAATTAAATGTGAAATTGACGTCGCGACGAGCAAAAGGCTTTAGACGCCGCGACGTGTGGTTCGTAGACGTCGCGGCGAGCAGGCGAAATTCCACGCTGCGACGAGGGCTAGAGGACGTCGCGGCGAAGGTGTGAAACAGGCTTCACGCTGCGGCGAATGCTTCGCACGCCGCGGCGAGCGTTCCTTTGCGCTGCGACGAAAGTCGAGAGGTCGCGGTGAAGAATGAAAGTGTAATGGAATTGAATTGGTTTTTAGGGTATATCTTTTAGTATAGACCTCCAATTGAGATGAACTTTGATTCGTTATGAACTAGAGAAAGAGGTCTATAAGTGTGGTATAGGCTGAGAGCTTGAATTCTAATTATTGAGTTAGCGATCATTGAAAGTGAATAAGTTCTAGTTCTAAAGTGACCGAGAGTCGTTGTGATGAATTGAGTATAATTTGAGTTTCAGCGAGAGATTTGTGGAATTGATGGATGTCATTGGCCTAGTGAATAATGAAGTGTGATTGTGAAGTGAGAGATATTGAAATCGGTTTGAGAGTCGGAAATCATGATCATGCATCATATCATTTCAAATTGAGACATGTGCATCAGTGAATTCAATTGATTGAGCATATAGTGATGAGAATTCGTTTGTATTGTTATAGAGGCACCGTTGGATCGACAGTCCACGGATATGGTTTGAGACTTCCGTGTATGTAGCTCGGAAGTGCAGGTGAGTAACCTAGTTGGTTCCTCAGCTTTTATGTGATTAAATGTGCTGTGAATGTGTGTGAATTAAATGTAAAAGTGAGTGATATAAATGTGAAGTGAATGAACTAAATGTGATATATAAATGTGAATACCTGTGATTGAGAATCAGTGTATATAATTGTGAGTAAGTGCTCTGATTGTGACAGGCGAGTAAAGTGATATATAAAAATATATGCTAGTGATTGTGCAAGTGTGAGTGATTATAGCGATGAGATAAATGTGCTGAGACTGTGAATGTGTAGGAAAATCCAGGGGTGTTCATCACATGAACACAGTGCGGAATTTAAAATTTTAAGTCCCGGGACATTCCCGAAAGCCAGGATCCATATGTATGTACAAACAATCAAACCATAACGACCAAAGGAGACCGTCTCTAACAGTATCCACGCAGAGGTCGGAAACCCAACCGGACAAACTCTTTTGACCCGGAATAGCTAGACTAAAGAAAAGAGTGCTAGCTCTTACCTTAGCCTTGAGAGCAAATGAAATGATCAAGAGAAGCCTTGGAGAAGTAGAAGCCAACTTGAGAGGAAGAGAGGAAGAAGATGAAAACCCTTTTCAAAGCTTAACCATTAAGCTTTCGTTTCTTCTCTACAAAACCCCGTACAAGCCTCTTCATTTCACCTTCTTATATGTATATTTTAACTAATTAAAGACATAAGAAGGCTTGGTTTTAAGGCTAGCCACGTTGGTGGCATAAAAATGCATTGAAAAGTTAAATAATCATTGTTTTGACTTTTCAAACTAAGTTAACTTCTCCATTTTATGGCTTCCAACGAATTATATATATATATATATAATTAACTAATTTTCAATTAATTAATTAATATATATATATTTGTCAAGAGGTCCATCAAGCTGGGTTTGATTCTACCGCCTCATCGGGCCCTTGATCTTGAAAAATCGCGGAGACAGCAGTTTTCAAAGAATGTTGATGTCGCGATCTCATCGGGACATATCCCAATCTCATCGGGATCCATTTAATCTTATTGCTATCCCTATATCGGATCTCTGTCCGAAACTACTTTACAGATTCTCCGAGTCACTCTTATGCGTGTGACCCATTAGGTTCCCGGTTATGTTGGCCATTTAGATTAACACTTAATCTGAGCAAGTCATGAGCGGTATCTAGCAACACATCATGACCCCCAATTGACCGAAAAGTAATTGGTTTGACTAATGAAACCATATCACGAACCCTTCCATAGATAATTACCGTGCAATTCGTCCTTTCACCATGCTATACCCCACTTGGTTTGAGTATGGGCAATGTGTCAACTCTTACTAGACTGATTATATCAAATCTAGTCCAAGTGTAATCAGTTCTCGTCCTAGGACTCATTACTTTATATGTCCATGAAGACCATCTTCATGACATATGTATGTTCCGCGCCAGAGACTTCAAAGTAATGATCCCGATAAGAGGCCATGGGTATCTCTTCCGCTATCACGTAGTGGTGAATCTGTATTGGCTACTCAATTACCTTGAATACCTCAAGTCAGCACTCCAATCACCACCCTATGGGCGACCTCGAAAGGTAACAAGGAATGGAGTCAAAGTACGTAATCAAGACCAAGATATCCTCGAGTACCTCAAGTCTAAGGATACTTGCACCATTGCTATGATGAGATTATCACGACATTTGTATAGGACATCCATGTGATGATCTCATGGCAGTCATCCAATGTACTTACTACCACTAGTAAGCATCCACATGTCAAATCTAAATATCTCAATATTTACAGTTTTACGAGATCTACCGCTGATCCAATCAAGGAGTTTGACATGTGTTAGTCTATCCGGATTAACGATGTCCAGTCTCGTTAATCCTATGACTAGGATAATTTAGATCTTGACATAATTGCACATGATAGGAATCTCGGTAGTATGATCGCATCATAATTTCCTTCATGCTATGTCATGTATCGTGGACTTCATTAATTTGATTAAAGATCACCAAATTCATAATAAAATGAACATCAAATAAATGAAATATGCCTTGCTTTATTTATTCATAAAGTCTGTACATGACTATGAACAAAATGCGCTAAAGGGGATTGCCTTAAGGGCACTACTCTAACAATCTCCCACTTGATCTAAAGCCAATCGCCTTGGTATCTAATACCATAAGCGAGTACATGAGAATCAAAATTCTTCTGTGGCAATGGCTTTGTCAACGGATCAGCAATATTCTGCTCTGTGGGAATTCTCTCTATCAGGACATCACCCCGAGCAATGATCTCCCGAATCAAATGGTATCGGCGGAGTACGTGTTTGGACCGTTGATGAGACCTTGGCTCCTTTGCCTGCGCAATAGCCCCAGTGTTGTCACAATATAACTGTATGGGTCCATCACAGCTAGGAACCACACCAAGTTCATAAATGAACTTCTTGATCCAAACTGCTTCCTTTCTTTGCGTCGATGCGGCAATGTACTCTGCCTCGATCGTTGAATCGCAGATCGTCTCTGCTTGGAACTCTTCCAACCGACCGCTCTGCCGCTTAGTGTGAAAACATAACTGATTGGGACTCGAGTCGCCCTTATCGATTGAAAACGCATCTGATGCCCGCCACTTGGAGACTTCCATCTCCAAATATCAAGAAAACATCCTTAGTTCTTCGCAAGTACTTTAGGATATTCTTGACAGCCACCCAGTGACCCTCACCAGGATCTGATTGGTATCTGCTCGTAACACTTAGAGCATATGATACATCGGGTCTCGTACATAGCATTGCGTACATGATAGATCCTACTGCAGAGGCATACGGGATCATATTCATGCGCATCCTCTCATCCTGTGTCTTAGGACACATGGACTTCGAGAGTGTTATCCCATGTACAATGGGAAGAAACCCTCTCTTGGATTGTTCCATGCTAAACCTCTTTAGCACCTTGTCTATGTACGTTGACTGTGAAAGACCAAGCAACCTCTTCGATCTATCTCTATAAATCTTTATCCCAAGGATATAAGTTGCTTCTCCAAGGTCTTTCATGGCAAATTGTTTGGACAACCAAATTTTTACTGATTGCAGCATTGAGACATTGTTTCCTAGTAATAATATGTCATCTACATATAACACAAGGAATACGATTGCAGTTCCATTAACTTTCTTGTACACACAGTGTTCATCCGGATTTTGTGAGAAACCAAACTCTTTGATTGTCTCATCAAAACGGATATTACAACTCCTAGATGTTTGCTTCAATCCATAAATGGATTTCTGAAGCTTGCATACCTTTTCGCCATCAGTGGAAATGAAGCCCTCAGGTTGTGTCATGTACACATCCTCAGCCAGATTTCCATTCAGGAAAGTTGTCTTCACATCCATTTGCCATATTTCATAATCATAATGAGCGGCAATGGCTAGGAGTATCCTAATGGATTTAAGCATTGCTACTGGACTGAAGGTCTCATCATAGTCAATTCCTTGTCTTTGACGAAAACCTTTAGCCACAAGCCTTGCTTTATAGGTAATCACATTACCATCCATGTCGGTTTTCTTCTTGAAAACCCATTTGCACCCTATAGGTTTTATCCCTTCAGGTGCATCAACCAAAGTCCATACTTGGTTTTCATACATGGAATCCATTTCAGATTTCATGGCACGAAGCCATTTTTCAGACTCTGAACTCTTCAGAACCTCTTCATAGGTGGTAGGCTCATCACCCTCTATGAGCAATACGTCATTCTGTTCACTTACGAGAAATCCATATCTCTCGGGAACAGAGCGTATCCTACTTGACCTCACAATTTCGTGTGTAGTAGAAGGTTGAATGTTACCTCATCATATGAGTTACGCTTTGAGTTCAGCGATTGATTCAAGGCTCGTCTGAGCATCTTGAACTTCTTCAAGTTCAATTTTGCTCCCACCGCCCTCTTTTAAAAGAAACTCTTTCTCTAAAAGACAGCGTGCCTTGAAATAAACACCTTTTGTTCCTCAAAGAGGTAGAATTGATATCCCTTGTTTTGTTAGGATATCCTACGAACAAACACTTGTCGATTTTGCTTCAAGCTTATCATCAAGTCCCGCTTTACATAAGCAGGACAACCCCATACTTTCAAATGAGAAAGATAAGGTTTCTTGTTAGTCCACATCTCATATGGAGTAACATCAACTGACTTTGATGGAACTCTGTTTAACAAGTAAACAGCTGTCTCAAGGGCATACCCCCAAAAGGATTTTGGCAATTGTGCAAAGCCCATCATAGATCGAACCATGTCCAGCAAGGTTCGATTTCTCCTTTCTGCCACACCATTATGCTGTGGTGTGTAAGGAGGAGTCCACTGAGATAAAATCCCATTATCTCTGAGATAATCCAAAAACTCTTGGTCTAAGTATTCACCACCACGATCGGATCGTAATGTTTTAATACTTTTCCCAAGTTGGTTTTCTACTTCATTTCTGAATTGTTTGAACTTTTCAAACGCTTCAGATTTGTATCTCATTAGATACAGATACCCATATCGAGAATAATCATCGATAAAGGTAATGAAGTAACGGCAACCACTTCTGGCATGGATGGACATCGGACCACATACATCTGAATGTATTAGATCTAATAATCCAGTCGCTCGTTCACCCTTTCCCTTAAAAGGTAACTTAGTCATTGTGCCTAACAAACAAGATTCACATGTGTCATATGATTCATAATCAAATGACCCTAAACTTCCACTCTTGTGGAGCTTAGCGATGCGTCTCTCATTTATATGGCCAAGGCGACAATGCCATAAGTAAGTTGATTTTAAATTATCTCTTTTATGTCTTTTAGCGTCATTGACATTCATAACCGGATGTGACATATCTAATATGTAAATACCATTGCATAATGTACCAAGACCATAAAGCATTTCATTTGAGCTAATAGAACAACCATTGTTACCAAAAGACAAATGGAAACCAAATTCTATTTAAACAAGAAATGATAATATGTTCTTTGTTAACACGGTACAAAATAACAATCATCCAAGTTAAGTACAAGCCCACTGGGAGTGTCAAAACATAAGTCCCTACGGCTAATGCAGCAACTCTTGCTCCATTGCCAACACGCAGTCCATTTCTCCTTTATGAGCCGCCAATCGTCCTCGAGGCCCCGTGATATCATTGCATATGTGTGAGCCACAACCGTATCTAATACCCATATGTTATGATCGAAACAGATAACCTCAATGACAAACATACCGAAGAAGTCGAGGCATATGATGCCTTCTTCCGCTTCAGCTTCTTCGAGATAGACTTTGCAATTACGCCCAATGACCGCCTTACCACAATGGAAGCAGTACCTTTTAGTGCGATCTCTTTGGTCTTCTTCTTGCCTTTCGCTGCATTTCCTTTCGACTTCTGAGCCTTTTTCTTCTTCTGTTTCCTTTTCTTGGAACCAAAGGAAGAAGAATCAACCAATAACAACGCCTTGCTATCTTGCTTCACAACATTACATTGCCTCGAGTGATTGATCACTCGAATTGTGGTGGATATTTGGTTCATTCGATAGTTCAACATAAACCGTGAGTAACTATCGACAAACCAACAAGAATTAAGTCTATACTTAACTCAGAATCTATCACAAAACCTAAGACGGCCAACCTCTCAATATAGCCATTCATCTTCAATGCATATTGCATGCAGATGAACCAGAGTCATCTTCGTTGTAAAGAGCAACCTTGAGGTCTCGAACTGCTCGGACCGAGCTTGCTCATCAAACAACTCTCTAAGATGAAACACAATCGTGTGAGCATCCATTGACTCATCTTTGCTTCGCACTCGGTGACATCGATGCAAGCATAATGCGGTGGCTATGTCATCGTCTTTTAGATGCTTATTATATGCCTTCCGATCATCATCGAAGCTCTTTCAACAAGTGGATCCGGCGGAAAATCAAGGATATATCCTAGATCCTCAGATCTGAGAACAATTCTCAGATTTCGCAGCCAATCAAGAAAATTTGGTCCAGTTAATTTGTTTGAGTCCATTAGAGCGCGAAGATTCACACTAGTCGACATCTTCAACCAACCTAAAAGTAGAGAGAAAGAAAGTTAGAATAGAATTAAATGTATGACCATAAGGACTTAAATGACATACATATGGCTCCCACTAGTTTCAACAGAATCCATAACCCTCATCATGAATCCAAGAAACAAAATGGCACATTGACCTAGTGGGTCGATATCCGACATTACTAAGAATGACCTTGGGTTTGCCCAACAAGCCACCTTAGGTCAATCGGTAGGTATCGGACATACCAATTGCATCTCAAATGCAACTATCGCCATCTATCAACAATTGATGTATGCACATACATTGGGTTATCAACACTTGATGCGTGTACATCTGATGTACACTACCCAATTTCGCCTCTGTCCACGTTGACCTTGAGTTTGCCCAACAAATCAACGCTTCTAGGAAAACCGACCCATTAATCCGAAAATCTCATTTTCATGGTTCGAACATATCCGTATAGGGCGAGCTTGAGTTTGCCCAACAACTCAACCCTATAAGAACTCTGGTTCTTACCATATTAATGGAAGGCGTTAGTTTTCATATTTAAATTGAGGGATTTAGGTCTCATCTTTCTAATCTCATCCAAGGATCATAGTCACCATGACTATATGGTCTGATTTAGGGCATTGCATCAATCGCATTGAATTTATACCGAAAATCACCCATCATCCCACTCTGGCAAGTTTCCAGTCGACTAGCACTTGTGCCAGTCGACTAGTGCTGCTGCTGCTCTTATTCGAAAGAGATCAAGTCGACCCGGTCATTTGAAACAACGAGCACCAATCGATCGCTCGTGTTCCAATTGGTGACAAGACAAGATATAAGTCCCAGTCGACTAGCCTCAGTGCCAGTCGACTGGTGACATGGAATTGCTCTTAAATCGGCTAATTCTCAATCCGCGTAGTTCCAATTCACAATACCAATATACCAAGTATATTATCCTTTATATTGATGTGCTAATGAATCATATTCATTAAAACGTGCTTGCCAATTAGTCATACTAGATGAGAAAACTTGAAACCGATTAATCACCATTAACTACTAGATTTCCACATAATTTTAAGAATATCAAATTATCATGCTAAGTATCTCTAGGTAGGTTACACGTTATCAATATTACTCCGCACTTGTCACACAAATTATGACGGCCAAAATAACCAAGATAACTAATAAGCTAACGAGGCGCTAAAGTGACCTATTCGACATCCAAAAATTATTGGAAACCCAAATTCAAGAATCTCATCTTGGGATGCATGCCACATCAATATAACACATTTTTAATCACTATAAAAATGATTCAAGGCATTGGAAATGAGAAATACACAACCAATCATTCCTAACAAAATAGACCCAGCAACTTTCTCAAAACTGCTACGCTCAACATTTTGTTCAAAATGATCATTGAAACACTTTCAATAAATACTGAGAAAATTACAGAGGTGAAAAAATGTTCCCAACATGCTCCATGAATTTTTCCAGGATTTATTTCCCACAAAAACTCATTGAACCTCAGAAATCTAGCCGAACCATAATCTGTGTTCTCCAACACAGACATTTCCATCAGCACACAAGAAATTCGGAAATAAATGGTAAATCACCTTGAAAACATTTTTCCATCCACAGAGACATACACAAACATCTTAGGGACATGTCGGTGAAAACCAATCCAAAAAACAATTTTTCTATAATTTATTCTCGAATTTACAAGTATACCTGTTTCAGAAACGTTCAACAAGACAGCATCCGAAACTTAGGGAATTAAATTAGTAAAACCATATCAATCGACATCGATAAATTTTTTCCTTTCATAGACACATTCAGAAACATCTTATGAGCAAGTCTATGGCAGAAAATTTCGAAAACCCTAAGTCTATACTGATTTCGAAATTCACAGAAGCAGCATGCTACACAGCTCAATTCACAATGGAATTCCGACCTAGTTATCATTTCGACTGTTTATACAACACAAGCGGCTCTGATACCACTGTAGGAAAATCCCGGGGTGTTCATCACATGAACACAGTGTGGAATTTAAAATTTTAAGTCCCGGGACATTCCCGAAAGCCAGGATCCATATGTATGTACAAACAATCAAACCATAACGACCAAAGGAGACCGTCTCTAACGGTATCCACGCAGAGGTCGGAAAACCTAACCGGGACAAACTCTTTTGACCTGGGAATAGCTAGACTAAAGAAAAGAGTGCTATCTCTTACCTTAGCCTTGGAGAGCAAATGAAATGATCAAGAGAAGCCTTGGAGAAGTAGAAGCCAACTTGAGAGGAAGAGAGGAAGAAGATGAAAAACCCTTTTCAAAGCTTAACCATTAAGCTTTCGTTTCTTCTCTACAAAAACCCCTGTACAAGCCTCTTCATTTCACCTTCTTATATGTATATTTTAACTAATTAAAGACATAAGAAGGCTTGGTTTTAAGGCTAGCCACGTTGGTGGCATAAAAATGCATTGAAAAGTTAAATAATCATTGTTTTGACTTTTCAAACTAAGTTAACTTCTCCATTTTATGGCTTCCACCGAAATTCATATATATATATATATAATTAACTAATTTTCAATTAATTAATTAATATATATATATATTTGTTGAAGAGGTCCAGTCAAACTGGGGTCGGTTTTACCGGCCTACTGGGCCCCGGTACTGAAAAATCGCTGGAGACGATTTTCAGCAATGTTGATGTCGCGATCTCATCGAGACATATCCCAATCTCATCGGGATCCATTTAATCCTATTGCTCTCCCTATATCGGATCTCTGTCCGAAACTATTTTACTGATTCTCTGAGTCACTCTTATCGTGTGACCCATTAGGTTCCGGCTATGTTGGCCACTTAGATTAACACTTAATCGAGCAAGTCATGAGCGGTATCTAGCAACACATCATGACCCCAATTGACCGGAAAGTAATTGGTTTGACTAATGAAACCATATCACGAACCCTTCCATATACAATTACTGCATAATTCGTCCTTTCACCATGCTATACCCCACTTGGTTTGAGTATGGGCAATGTGTCAACTCTTACTAGACCGATTAGATCAAATCTAGTCCAAGTGTAATCGGTTCTCGCCCTAGACTCATTACTTTATATGTCCATGAAGACCATCTTCATGACATATGTATGTCTCGGCGCCGAGACTTCAAAGTAATGATCCCGATAAGAGGCCATGGGTATCTCTTCTGCTATCACAGAAGTGGTGAATCCTCTATTGGCTACTCAATTACCTTCGAATACCTCAAGCTGTACTCAATCACCACCCTATGAACGACCTCGAAAGGCAACAAGGAATGGAGTCAAAGTACGAATCGATTTCAAGATATCCTTGAGTACCTCAAGTCTAAGGATACTTGCACCATTGCTATGATGAGATTATCAACGACATTTGTATAGGACATCCATGTGATGATCTCATGGCAGGTCATCCAATGTACTTACTACCACTAGTAAGCATCCACATGTCAAATCTAAATATCTCAATATTTACGCTTTACGAGATCTCCGCTTGATCCAATCAAGGAGTTTGACATGTGTTAGTCTATCCGGATTAACGATGTCTAGTCTCGTTAATCCTATGACTAGGGATAATTTGATATCTTGACATAATTGCACATGATAGGAATCTCGGTAGTATGATCGCATCATAATTTCCTTCATGCTATGTCATGTATCGTGGACTTCATTAATTTGATTAAAGATCACTGTCAATTCATAATAAAATGAACATCAAATAAATGAAATATGCCTTGCTTTATTTATTCATAAAGTCTGTACATGACTATGAACAAAATGCGCTAAAGGGGATTGCCTTTAGGGCACTACTCTAACAGAATGATGTTCTGAATGTGATAAGTGTAGTGAAATGAGATACATGTGATTGATTGTGCAAATGTGAACATTTGTGACTGTGATTGAGTGTATAAAATTATGAGTAGCGTTCCAACTGTGATAAGCGAGTGAAGTGATAGATATATGTCGATAAGTGCTAGTGACTGTGTAAAGGTGAGTGAATGCTTAGCGAAATAATAAGCGGTAAAATAACAGTTGTGACTGGAGCTTAGTGATCAGAGTTTTGAGCTCGATATCAGTGATAGGGCTTAAGGCCATAACGGCGGTAGTGCATACCCAGAGGGCTCTCCTACTTGCCTAGAATGCGATTAGTGAAAAAGGAAAATAGTGCATACCCAGAGGGCTCTCCTATCCCGTATGAGAGTGGGCAGTAGTGCATACCCAGAGGGCTCTCCTACTTGCGATAATGTGATCGGTCACGAAAAGTGGCGAATCGGACGGTGAAAATGCTCGATCACAACAATGACATAAAATGAGAATCTGCATACATATGCATCAGACTGTTGTATGAGTGATAAATTGAGAGTAGTATGAAAGGCGATACGCCTTATATGCGTAAAATTGGCAATACATGTGAAAAGTGAAACTTCGTGTATTATGTGATGAGTGTTCAGTGATATATATTGAATTTGTGATTATAGTGAAACGTGAAATTGTCGATAGTGTTCGATTGTGTCTTGGGTGTGTTGTGAAAATTGAGAATGAATGCAATCAAGTGACAAAATGTGTAAATTGAGGTGCAGTGTTACAATGTGTTAAATGACTATTGCAATACATATATATATATTGTGTTTATATGCATGAGTTGGGTGAACCATCGATGATGGTTTCTCATTGAGTTCGCAAACTCACCCAACATTGCAACTATTTTTCAGGGATTGAAGAATACCCCGTTGGACAAACGGGAGTATGATTACTGAAAGCGGGACAGAGTCAGAGGTCGGGATCAGTTCGCGTCTGTATTAGGGTAGTGATGGTCTATGTATATTGTAGTGTTAACAGCATAAGTCGACTAACTTATGAAGATATGTCAACACAAGTCGACTAACAACATACAAGTCGACTTATCGTGGACCACAAGTCGACTTACACATCACAAGTTGACTTATAGAAGAGCGGAGATACAATTTTTACGTAAAATGTTGTCACAAGTCGACTTATACATTCGACAAGTCGACTTATGGATACAAAAAATTAATTCCAACGGTCCAATTAGCCACAAATGGAAAGGAGATTGTTAAGGAACGACTATAACAATCATGCAACGGCTATAATGAGTTCCAACAGCTATTTTTCTTCAAGTATAAGAGTGGATGATCAAGGAAAAACACAAGAGAAGTTCTACAAGAAAAATACTCCACTATTGCTTCATATTTTGTTCATTATTGCTATTATCTTACTACAACATTGTATTGAGCATTTGTTCTTCAAACTTTATCTTATTTCTCTTACAATTTGAGTGACTAGTGAAAGGTCACGTGTGAGGTAGCTTGAGCCAAAAATCAAGTGGTGTTGGTAGGATTTGTGCCGGAAGACAAATCATTTGTAAAGGTAGCTTGAGCCGAAAATCAAGTGGTGTTGGTAGGATTTGTGCCGGAAGACAAATCAAGTGTAAAGGTAGCTTGAGCCAAAAATCAAGCAGTATTGTAAGAGTTCACACTGAACTACAAAGTGTATAATAAAGTAGTTTGCAAAATCCTAAGTGGGAGCTTAGGTAGAGGACGTAGATCTTAGCACCGAACCTCTATAAAAACAGTGTTTGATCTTCTTCCCTACTCTTTTCACTTAAATTTGTTTAAATTACTATTGTGTGAATTAACTTCTGATTTTATTGTAGAAAATATTGAAAAAGCTTAAAGATCTATTCAACCCCCCTTCTAGATCGCTAACAATTGGTATCAGAGCAGAAGTATCCAGGGATGGCACACAACAAACTAGCGGAAGAAGGTAATACAAATTATCGCCCTCCTTTGTTTAATGGTACTAACTATTCTTCTTGGAAAAATCCTATGAAGTATTATATTATAAGTGAGGGAGTAGAATATTGGAAGATCATTATCTTCGGACCACAAGCACCGTTGAAAGAAAATGGTGAGTTAAAAACGGAGCTGGAATACGACGACAATGACTGGAAGCAAGCTTACATCAACGCAAAAGCCATGAAGCTAATTTATTGCGCTCTCATGGTTGAGGGAAGAAACCGAGTTAATTCTTGTACCAGCGCTAAAGAAATGTGGGAAAGACTTCTGATCACCCATGAAGGAACCAACCAAGTCCGGGAGACAAAGATCAACATGCTTCTCCATGACTATGAAATGTTTGTCATGAAGGAAGGTGAGTCTATTTCCACTATGCTTGATCGTTTTGTAGAAATTATCAATGAATTAGGAAATCTTGGAAAGCACATGACGGATAGCGAGAAGGTGAAGAAAATTCTTCGCTCACTACTGAAGGAATGGGACTCACAAGTCACCGCAATTATGGAGTCTAAAGATCTCAACCATCTGGAATTCAACGCCTTGGTGGGATCACTCATCAACTATGAGATCATTCTCAAATCAAGAGGAGGTAGAGGTAAGTTACAAAAGTCAATTGCTTTAAAAGCTAATGCTTCTTCTCTTGATGAAAGTGATGAAGAAATAGATGAAAAAGACGAAGATGAAGAAATAGCAATATATGCTAGAAACTTGAGAAAGTTCAAAGGACTACTCAAAAATAGGAGGAAAGAATTACGTAGTGGAAGAAATGAAGAAAGAAAGAAGTACACCATGGAAAGAGGACATCATGCTAGAGAATGCAAAAGCTCTTCCTCAAATTCAAATCTCCAGAAAAATGACAAAGGGAAAAAGAAAGCTAGCCTTATAGCCACGTGGAGTGATGATGGGGAAGCATATCAAAGCAATGATGAAAACAACCTTGCTCTTATGGTGGATAGCTTCTTGACAAGTGATGATGAGGATGAGGTAATAATCTCAGATCAAGAACTTAGAGATTCTTTTACTGCTTTACAAATTGATTTTGAAGAAGCTATTAAGATAAACAAGAAATTGAGAAAGAATATAAGAGAACTAGTTGCTGAAAATAATGCTTTACATGAGACGACTGATGATTTAGATTGTCCTAAGGAAGATCATTCTGCATGCCTTGTTGAAAAGGAAAATCTTATTTGTGAGCTTAATAGACTTAGAAAGGAATTTTCTTATGTGGTTGGAAAATTTACAAATGGAAACGAAAAGTTTGAAAAATTGTTATCGTTGCAAAGATATTCGATTTCTAGACATGGATTAGGATATGATCCTTTTGATAGAGATTGTTCCTTAATTTCCAAATTTACTAAGGATGGAAAAATTGCAAAATGTGCTAGATGCTTGAAAGATGGTCATATGGAAATCGCTTGTAAAAGTATTAGGAGATGTATCAATGTTAAGAAAATTTGGGTAATTACAGGTACAATACCTCCTAATGTGGTTTATATGACTAAACAAAATGGACCCAAGATGGCTTAGGTACCAATGAGAAGAAAGGATGTTTCAGTTGTAGGTACAAGCAAGGAATGAAGATCCACCAAGTACATGGTACATTGATAGTGGATGTTGACTAATTGGTGACAAGTTTGCTAACAAGTTGACTTGTGTGGGTCAATAAGTCGACCTATGATATACACAGCACTATGGAAATAAAGAAATTTCAGGATAAGTCGACTTATGCAAATCGACAAGTCGACTTATGAGGGTCGATAAGTCGACTTATGGAGGTAAAACAAGTCGACTTATGGTTGCACAGGTTCCATTATTGGATTGTTATGTTATGTAATGACTTTGCATTTTCTTTGTGTTTGCTTATGAACTGCCAGTCGAATATAAGTTATCTGGGTCTTCTTTAAAAATTATCTTTTTCCCCATATCTCTGAAAACATATTCTCTTCTACTTTTGAGATTTATTCATGATGATGTTTCTCCACCATGATGGTTTTTGTATCTAGTCAAGACCAACATTTCATATTATTTGTATTTGGTTGCTACTTGAGACTATTTGTGTTTGATGACTTGCTTCTCTATTTAATGTGATTGCGATATTTCATCTATTGTTGGTTTGTATTAGTTGTTTTGATTATGACAAAAAGGGGGAGAAAAATGAGAAATTTGATATTCATTAGTTAATTGATTAAGGGGGAATATGTGATAATTGTCTTTAATTTAAGTCTATCATGATTTCAAATTACTTTTATGAATTTGATCTTACAAGGTTATTAAATTCAATGATTTATATGATTGAGGGGGAGACTTCTAACTAAAATGACAAGGCATAAAAACCTTGATCAATGTTTCTTTGTTTTCATTTCTTAAACAATTTCTAAGTGTTTTGTCATTATCAAAAAGGGGGAGATTGTTGGACCAATGGTGGTTGACAAATTAAATCCCACTTATGTTTTGATAATAATAAAATGTATAGAATTGGTTAAGAAATTATTTAAGGTATTTTGGGATTATTATTGTGCAAATCAAGATGAACAAGTGATAAATCATTGAAGAATCAAGATGGGAGTTTCCTTATAAGTGAAAGAGACATAAATAATAAGGATTATAGAAGATTTGGTTGGATGTTACCGTTGGAGGACCGCAAGTCGACTTGCACAAGCATAAGTCGACTTATACATCAAGACCTGAACAACATAAGTCGACTATAACAGCATAAGTCGACTAACTTATGGAGATATGTCAACACAAGTCGACTAACAGCATACAAGTCGACTTATCGTGGACCACAAGTCGACTTACACATCACAAGTCGACTTATAGAAGAGCGGAGATACAATTTTTACGAAAAATGTTGTGACAAGTCGATTTACACATTCGACAAGTCGACTTATGAATACAACAAATTAATTCCAACGGTCTAATTAGCCACAAATGGAAAGGAGATTGTTAAGGAACGGCTATAACAATCATGCAACGGCTATAATGAGTTCCAACATCTATTTTTCTTCAAGTATAAGAGTGGATGATCAAGGAAAAACACAAGAGAAGTTCTACAAGAAAAATACTCCACTATTGCTTCATATTTTGCTCACTATTGCTATTATCTTACTACAACATTGTATTGAGCATTTGTTATTCAAACTTTATCTTATTTCTCTTACAATAGTGACTAGTGAAAGGTCACGTGTGAGATAGCTTGAGCCGAAAATCAAGTGGTGTTGGTAGGATTTGTGCCGGAAGACAAATCATTTGTAAAGGTAGCTTGAGCCGAAAATCAAATGGTGTTGGTAGGATTTGTGCCAGAAGCCAAATCAAGTGTAAAGGTAGCTTGAGCCGAAAATCAAGCAGTATTGTAAGAGTTCACACTGAACTACAAAGTTTGTAATAAAGTAGTTTGCAAAATCCTAAGTGGGAGCTTAGGTAAAGGGCGTGGTCTTAGCAGAAACCTCTATAAAAACAGTGTTTGATCTTTTTCCCTACTCCTTGAATTTAAATTTTTTTAAATTACTATTGTGTGAATTAACTTCTGATTTTATTGTAGAAAATATTGAAAAATCTTAAAGATCTATTCAACCCCCCCTTCTAGATCGCTAACAGACGCTAGGCATTTCATTAAAGAGCACCCATTTTCTTTAACTTTACACAACAATCCCTTTGTCCATCAACTGATACACTCTCAGCTTATAGGGTTAGTCCAACCAAGGGCTCAGGGCAACGATAAATTCGTTCGTCATTTCTATACTTATGCCCGATTCCATAACAACCTGGAATTTAATTTTCGTGGTGTGAAAGCCCCCACTGCATTCACCATAACAAGCATTCGTGAATATTTAACCTCCCTCCTATTATCCACTTCTACTACGATCAGTTGATCCACCATTATCCATAGGACGATGTTATTCGTACCCTCTGTCCAAAGGGCGCCATCTAGCATCAGCCCCAAATCTATCAATGTTATCTTAAATGTTCTGATCTCTGACCTGAAACTCATCCTTGGCTCCATCTTGTCAGTAATAAAATCATCATGACCATCCACCTAGCCTTCATTACAAAATAGCAAGCCCTATACCTTTACCTTCTAATGACTGGTGGTTTGCTCGACATAGCTAATGCTATTACCTCCGCCCTCCATGAATCCATCACCATCGCCAAATTCACCAATGCCATTATTTTCTCCCACCTCATCACAGACATATTTCGGGCCTATAACGTCTCAGAATTCAATAATGACAGCTATTTTGACCTGACTCCTCTATTTCGGTACACCCGCCTCAAACAACCCCTCCTCCACCCTCCACCCTCCACCCTCCTCACCCCTCCACCTCACTTCCTAATGTTGTTACAAACCATGCCATTGCAGTGCCAGGCGAGGACGATCCTCCAGCTTCGGCCCCTTTGGGGCCTATCACTTTACAAACCATCGCTGGCTGGGTCGATGGCCTTTTTGTAGACTTGGCTACTCTTTAGGACACCCTACTTCAGGCAATCGCCCGGTAGGGTTGAGATCGACGGTATCACCGACGGATGGATGCATTGCTCACCAACCACCTCTACTTCCAACTCCCTTCTGATGAAGATGACCCATTTAGTGGTGCTGGCATATCGGGAGCAGGTCCCTCTAACGTTGGGGATGATCACCCAATGGAGTAGTTCAAGTTGTTTGTTCTTGTGTTTTTTCCTTCCTTTCGTTTTCCTTTTTAGTTTGGCAGATACTCAGTTCCATTTTGTAATGTCCAAACTTATTGACTGTATTTTTATATAATTCTCTTTGTACTTCCGATGTGTTGTTGATTTCATCCGCCTTACACTTTCCCTTCATTGCATATTTGTGTTATTTGTTCTTCATTTTCGACCATTTTACTACTTGTGCAATTCAGTTGCGCGTAATGTGAAAAATTTAAACTTGGTGATTGAGGCCAATTGCTTGTTTCAAATGTTTTTGTAATTTTTTGCTGCAGCAAACTCTTGATTTCGCCGTGGTGATGCCATACTTTTTGTAAATACTGTTTTAATACTACCTCATTTCAATAATTCTCCCTAATTAGATTCTTGTCACTCTTGTATCTCGAAGATTTTATAAGTTTCAAAGCGGTCTTTGTGATTTTGAAAATACCTTCTATTTTTTAATGATAGTTGGTTTTGGCTAATTTCATTTTCAATGTTTTCAACACAAAGTAAGTGAGGGTATGTTGATAAAGTAGCACTTTACGTTTTTAAACCTTGAGATTGTTAATTGAGATATTAACCTTGTTGGAAGGATATTTGGGCTTGAATTCTTTGATTGTTGTGTGTATATGCTTAATTTCATATCTCTCTAGAGCTTGTTTTAATTCTTGATCAAAGCTTGATGAACTAGAATTTTGTTAACATGATAGAGGCATTCTTTCAAAACCCTATTGACCCAAACACAAACCCCCTAAACACTTATCTATTCTTAGCCCCTTGAGCCATATTTTTGAGTACATGCACACATCTTCTTATGAGTGTCAGTATTTTATTTCTCGTTCTCTTTAAGTTTATCCTTGTAAAAAATTTTTCTCTCAAGAAATTGGTTATTGAGAAAAGTCAATGAAAAAAATAGAATTTTTTTTCAAAAGAGTAAAAAATAAATAAAAATATCTCATTTTTTTTGGTTAAGTAATAGATTATGTTGTTGTTTGTGTAAATATTGTCTTACTCACAGTTGACATTTACTTCATAATTGTGGTGCATGTATTCATTTTTCTTTCTTCTATTCCATCCATTTCATTTAGCCTTTCGTATATTACAACCTTGAAAAGTCCTCTTGATTTTTGAAATTATAGTTCTTGTAGTGGAGAGATAGAACTATCACAAGCTTATGGTAGATAGTGGACCGTCCATATTTTAGAGTGAAATTATCCCAAAAACAAGTGAGTTGAGAGTAAACACCTTGCCTTGAGTGAAATCTTTTTTCCTCAATCTCTTGGATTAAATTCTTATAATGTTTATTTTCTTGGCACTCTTTCAATCTGCTTTGATTGATTTCTAAGAAAGTGATTTTTACCAATGTCCTACTCTCGTTTTAAGCATGGTCGGAATTTTCTTTTGCACTTATATCTCTTTGACTTTTATAAACTTTGTCCAGGAGTACAAAGGTCTAAGTGTGGAGGAATTTGATTGAGCTCAAGTTTATTATATAAAATGGCAACATTTTCATGGCTTTACTACACTTATTAGCTCCTATTTTTAGATTTTATGCTTAACTTGACTCTTGAGTATCTGCCTTTATTTTGTGTAGTTTGAGAGTAAAATTGTCACAAATTATTATTAATTGCACTAATTAATTTTTTGAGAACAATTGATACTGCAAACTACCAATTGTTCATTGTAGGAGACTTAAGAAGAAGAAGTAGAGTCAAGGGAAGGTTGAAGATGATGAGTCAATAATTCAACAAGTCAACAAGTGCAATAGGAAGTTCACCGCGACAAAAGGATGATATGTCGCCGTGGCGAAGTATGAAGAATTCTAAGCAGAACTTTCAGGAAAAGTTTACCACAGTGTGAATTAATTCTCTCGTCATGGCGAAAGAACCAAAACTTCAGTTAAAACTTTCGGAAAAAATTCACCACGGTGAACTTATCTATCGCCATGGTGAACCTTCAAATACCCGAACCATTTTCGAAAGTTTACGCACTGTGCAACCTGAACCATAACTCGTTTTCTTTAAAACCTATCTATTTTAGGTTAAGAAGAAGAGGGAGTCGATAGTTTTTACAACACACACTCACTCTCTCTACCTTTCGACACACCTTCATCCCCTCTTCCCTCTCATCCACTTCACCGTCTGCTCCTTCACCGACAACTACTACCATGGATGTTTTTAGTGGGTTCCTGGTTGTGAATTCTCCTGGAGTTATGCTTGGCTAGGCACCTTTTTCCTCTTGAAAATGTAGCAATGACTAAAGTTCAATGGGTTTCAAAGGGAAGTAGTTTATTCCATGTTTAGCTATATTATTATGAACTCCTAGGTTTAGGATTTGTATTTTGTAGTTGAAAATTCTTGATTAGAGGTTAATCAAGTGTTAGATTTTCAATGTGTTATTGGGATTTGTTGATGTAGAACATGGAACTTGAATATATGAAGTCTCATATATGTCTATTTGTGATCTTGTTGATTCCCTTTTATCTGCCTAGTTATGTTTGATATTGAGTTGATTCTAGATCCCAAAGTGACTCATTGCATTGACTTACCCATTGCACACACTAAGAGTGTTCAGCAAAGTTTTAAGAAATGGAGTTCATTGATTAAGACCTTGGACTTAAAGAGTTCTTTAAGGTTTACATTTGAAACTTAGTGATTCACTCCCATTAAAATTCATTTCAAACTATGACAGTCAAAACTCGTTTTCAAGATGATACTATCATCATTTGAACATTGTTTTTATCTTATCGCTTTTCTATTCCCAAAAATAAAAAACTTTTCATTACATTTTCTTACAATTCATTTATTTTTGTCCAAATTTCTAAAGATCAAAACCCCCACTTCCTTGCTAATTTGGTTTTCATATCATGACATATAGGCTAGCTTAGATCCATTTATTAGGTTCCGATTAAATGAAACAACCCGAGGTTGCATTCTATACTACAATCATTGGAATTAAAAATTTTGATTTGACCTCCAAAGGTAAGAACAAAAGGCTTTGAATCATACCTCTACCATTTTTTTGATGGAAGTATTGGGGCTTGATAATAAATGAATAATGATAAGAAAATACACACTAAACATGTAAATATATATTTGAGCATAAGTCTCTTTGTAAGTGTTAATGGTTAGCAAACCTGCAGATCATTCTGTACTAGTTGAGGCAGATGGAGGTTACTGTTGAGTTGGTTCATTGATGGATGAGGTCGATTGTTGTTATTGGCTAAGATTTGATTGATGTGGTTATTATTGAGTAGGATCTGATTGATCTGGTTATTATTGAGTAGGGACAACTTTGAAACTTGCCACCTTCTTTCCTTTATTTCTATCAGGTGCCATTATATTGGATATTTATAACACAAATATCGTAAGCACAAACATAAGTTAAACATCAACAATACGCGTAAACATAACTCAAACATCAACATTTCACATTAATATAACTCAAATGTCAACATTTCGTATAATAGAAAACCTTATCGTAATATCATTCCTTGTATAAAATAAAAATTTCTTAAGTAAAGACTCTAAAATGCAATTTTTAGGAGGGTAGGGGTTAAAGGGCTTTAGTTGAAAACTATCAAGTTATCTAACATTGAACTTAGGAAAAAGGTTAATTAACAGTTTTATCCTGCTCAGCAAATAAATCCTGAAGAAAAGAGTTCATTAATTGATAATCAACTAATAAATTTCTTAAAAATTGATAAATGTCACATGAATCATTGGACTTTCCTATAGAATGCACATTGATATGATCAAATTTTTAAGCTAAAGAATCTATTTTTTCATATACATACTCAAATTAATTAAATATGTATATGAAGAAATTAGATAAATTCATTCCATTGACCTAGTTTTACAAAAAATGAACTTAATTAACCTTTTAATTTGATTTCAACCTTAAGAGAACTTTGATTGAACATTTTATAGGCTTCAAAAATTCACCCCTATTTAACTGCAAAAATAATGTCTTTTCCCTTTCTTCACCAACATTAACACATTAAAACAAATATTCAACCATTAATGGTCCAAATAAACCTAAACACTCAAACAACATTCATAAAACCGATTAACATCAAAGCATATAACAACAACGATGAAGGCAAAAAAAATCTTGAGACCAAAACAAATACAACTAACTTCGACAGACGTCGATGGACGATGATGACGATGGAAGAAGAAAAAATTTAACGAAGAGAAAAGAGGCATGTAGAAGCTTTAGGGATAGGGGGCTTAGTTTTTTTACTTTCAATTGAAGCAAAAAAGACGACGTTTGTCGTTAAACAAATGACATCATTTTCATATTATTATTTTAAATGTTGTAACATTTGGCAACAATTTTCGAAAATCATCGCCAAATGTTAAATAGATGACGATTTTCCAAAATTGTCACAAAATATTAAACAATAGGCGACAATTTTCGAAAATCATTGCCAATACTATACATGTATATCAAATTTGCATATTGCAAATTTTTTGTCATAGATTATTTCTATAAAATAGTATAGAAGTTATATATAATAAGTAAAGTTTTGTTAGACCACATAAAATTGTCGATCATATATTTTATAAGAGATTAATAAAAGTATAAATAAATATAATATAAAATAATTTTATGTTTTTAGGTTTATAAATTTTAAATGACCTTGTTGTTAAGTAAATTTATTTTTAGACTTATAATTATTATGAATTAATTTGAATTGTTGCCTTTAAATCGTCACTTTATGGTATATTCTAATTAATAAAAAACTATGTCTTTTTGATTAACAATAAACGACATCGTTTTGTTTAACAACAAATAATGTCATTTTCTATTAGGTTATTATAAACGCGAAAATAAAACTCTCATTGTTTTTGTGTTAGCTATTATGTTTTCAAAGAAGCATTGTCTCTTTTGAGGTCGTTGTTTCCTATGTTGTGATTGTCATCATCGAACGAGCGTCGTGTCTTATGTTGGTATTGTTCTTCTTTCTCTTTTTTATTTTCAAGAACCTTCCTTTTTGTGCTATATTTTTCTATTACGTTTTGAAGTTTATGTGAGTTTTGTGTTCTGCAAATGGTATATGGGTTTTTGTTTGTGTTTGTGTTTGGAAGATGGTGAATTGTGTTTCTATGTTGGATGTGTATGGGTTGACGTTTTTGTTCCACCTTCTATGCTTATTTGATGAAACCCTGCTAACTGTTTGATGAAAGGTCTGTTAGAGAATCAAAGTTACTTTCGCAACAAATGTTTACATAGGTATTTACCATATGACTGCTTTTACACCAAATCTGTACCACTTATAGTATACACATGTATCCATCATAAATACTTTATTTTAATGTCTCATAAGGCTATCATTAGACATAACAATTAAAAGTAAAATGATCAAAACCAAATATATTAGCAATGCATCATAACATATATAGGTAACAAATATATAAGTTGAAACCATGATATTCAACTCATTTGGGAATGGTTAATTGCTTCATACGAATCAATAACAATATTATTTTACTTATTTTCATTCATAAATATAAGTAATAATCAATAACAACCGTGAGTTTTGGCGCCCAAGTTTTTTTTTCTTTAGTTAAGTATGACTTAAATAAATTATGAGGTTTTGATATAATAAAATTTTTGAAGTTTAATTATTATGTCAATGTTAGTAAGATTTATTTTATGGGTTAACTGAATTAAAAG
This sequence comes from Erythroxylum novogranatense, assembly GCA_029891385.1. Lineage (NCBI taxonomy): Eukaryota > Viridiplantae > Streptophyta > Magnoliopsida > Malpighiales > Erythroxylaceae > Erythroxylum > Erythroxylum novogranatense. The sequence goes on from CM057227.1 coordinate 42,168,385, forward strand.
TGTTAAGAATGCATGAGGGCAATTTTGGTATAACACTTAAGCATTAAAGTCATAAAGTATGAAAGGAAGGGTAAAGTGGGCTTTTAGCACTCATTAAGGGTAGAATAGCAAGAGAAAAATGTTGTCTTGCTTTGGAGAGGAAGAAATTATGAATTGAAGGGAGAGAAGAAGAGAATAACGAAAACAAAGCTAGAAAGAAGAGAAGTTAGGATTTCATCATGTTGTAGTTTTCAAGAGAGAATTTGAGGTTGTTTAAGAAGAGAAAAAGAAAGAGGAAGAGAAGAGCTTTCATTTAAGCCAAGAATATTGTTATTTGGTGAAGACTTAAGGTAAACTCATTTTCGATCATTTGGAATTTTGGAAGAGTTTTTGTTCATGAAGCTTAGGAAATGCATGGGTTTAAGTATTTTAGGATTAATTTTAGTGAATGTGTTTTCTTTAGGTTTTCAATATGAATTCTTATTAAATGAAAAATTTCTATTGTTAAAGGAAATCAAGAAGGGCAAGAGAAGCAATAGAAGAGGCATCCTTAAACAAATTTTAAGCAAAGAAGTCAAGGTGGGTTACATGTTTATAATTGAGTTAATAAGTCATTAATGTTTCTTGCAAATAATGGAAATAAATGATTTCAACTACTTAATAAATATGCATTTATTGCTCTTTAAATGTGTAACATCCCGTTACCCATATTAAGGCTAAAATTGTAAATGTGAGAGATTACGGAGCAATTAGGAAACACTTTTCATGCTCATGCATTTCAGGATATGAACATATATGTGAATAGTGAATTTTGCACACATCAAAATGGCTATACATGCATTCATTGACATTTTCGGGTATAATTGTTAGTAAATGTGGTTTTTATTGGAAATTGTGGTTTGATTGTATTAAAAATTTGATTTGGAGATTAGAATTCTTGATTTAGAATTTTTGAGAAAATTTTCTGAAAAGAATTGGGATAATTCTTGGACTAGAAAAAATGTCAATTAGCAAAACAATTGATAAATGGTAGTAGAAATTACTATCCAACGGCAAAAGAAATTTTGATAAATGACTTGGAGATTTAATGACAAATGTTATTAAAAATTGAGGAGACAATTGGAGTAGGAATTGGAATTGAGCGGGCTGGTTACATAAAAGAATTTAGTTTAAAGCTTTTAAATTTTGGTCACGTGGACCCTTTTATTTGCTCTCTCTCGCTTTTAATTGAAAGACCACTAGTGGGTCTTGTATTTTGGCTTTTTCTTCTCCATTTCGTGGCTTCTTCTTCTTCTTCTCTTCTTCTCCTTCATGATTCTTGACTCACCTAAACCTCCATCAAGTTACATGTTGCTTCCTTCTTTCAATTGCTCCTTCCATCTTAATGGTTCTTCTATTTGCCTCAAGAAAAACCTATCCTTACCTCCTTCAAGATGATGACCGTGTGATGCTTAAGAGCTAGGGTTAGTGTTGTTTTGAAGATTTGGAAGCAAAATCAAGTAAGTAGTGTTGGACCTCGATTTTTTTTAAGTGGAATTTGGAAATAATCAGTGAAATTAAATGAGTGGTTATATATATATATATATTGTGAAATAAAAGTAATTATGTTTTGAGAAAATTCATAAGAAAAGAATGATTTTGATTTTGATACCTTCGGGTTTTGAGTAGATTGGTATGGTTTATGAAATTAAAGTGGATGAGTTGATTGAAATGAAGTTAAATAGCAAGAATTAAAAAGAAAAAGTGTGAAAATTTGAAAAATTTAGAAAGTTTGACTTTGGGGATGAATAGTGATAAAATGTTTGACTTTAGAGTTGACTTTTTGTTTGAGGCAAAATTTGAGAAAATTGTCTTCTGAAAACTTGTAGTTTATGTTAAGAGCTTTCTGTAGTCATAAAGTTTGTAAGTTTTTGATCTCGGGAGTGAAAGTTATGATCAGTCAAAGTTTAGGTGTGTTATAGGTTGACTCATATTATGGCTGAAGCTTTGACTGAAAAATTTACCTAGTTAGAGGATAATTTAGCTTTGAAGTTCATGAAAATTGAAGGATTTGATTTGATCTTTAGTTTGACATAAAGTATGCAATTTTTCGATAAGGAATAATAAGTTATGATTTTTACAAGTTTATGTTATGGTTTTAACATGAATATTAGAGGACAGAATCTTTGACCGGAAAATTGACTTCCTTATAGGTCAAATTGATTTTTATGTCCTTCATGAAAGTTGTAGAGGACTTTCGGATCTTTGTATCGATATAAAATATGACATGATTGGACTTTGGAGTTGAAAGATAGGATTTTTCAAAGTTGAGTTATGACTTAGAGCATAATTTAAATGGAGAGAATCTTTGATTAGAAATTTGATCACATTAGAGACAAAATTGATTTTTGAGATCTTCATGGAAGTTGTAGAGTTTCCTTCAAGCTTTCCATAGAGACCAAGTTTGTTAAAATTGGAGTTAGGGATCAAAATATATGAATTTTAGAAGTTAAAAAAAAGGGAAATTGCGTTGCACTCAGAGTGCGACGCGTCGCACCTAGCCTGGCGCCGTTTCGCCCGTTATCTAATCCATCTCAGTACGCGCACATTTTGCCTCCATGCGACGTCGTTCCGGTTCCTCCATGCGATGTCGTTTCAGTCTCTTCCCCTGTGCGCGCCTGGCCCTCCTGATGCGACGTCGTTTGTTCTTTTGGTTTTCTTGATTTTATTTTCCCAAATCCGACCTTTGCTCACTATTTTGTGAATATCTTTTCCATTCGACATCCGATTGAATTGATTCTCGAAGCGTTGGATTCCTAAGGCAATGAATTTTATTTTTACGAGAAATTGGTGAATTTTTGAGATTAGATTAAGGTTGATTAAATTAATCACAGTGAGTCAGGAAATTTTCTGAATATAGTTCAGTATTTTGTGAAATTCGGGATCTGTAGAGATCCGATTGAAGTGATTCTTGAGGCGTAATAAAGTTAAGGCATGGGGCTACAAATCATATGAAGAAATGAAATGTCAATTGTGTTCCTAATACTTTCAAATTATGACTGGAAGTTCGGATTAGAGTGCAGTTTTTGGATTAGGAATATCTGAAAGTATTTTGAGCATAACTTTTGATTTGGGAATCGAAATGTGATGATTCTTGTTTTGAATTAAACTAGAGACATACGGATACAATTTTTATGAAGACTTTGAATTTCTCTATGTCTTCATAATTGGTGTAGAATTATAGATAATAATATGGGTTTGTGAAATATGAAATTAGTTTTGAAGAATTTGTGAATTATGAGATTGAATTTGGATGAATTGGTTTAGGCCAATTTTGGAAATTGGGGTTTTTGAAAATTGGAGATTTAGATAGCTTGAATATGTGAGGAATTAATATTTTCTAAGCTCAATTTGAGTAATTATGATTTTTATGATTTTGAATTTGAGTGAATCGGTTTAGGTCAAATTTAGAACTTGGGGATTTTAGAAATTGGTGACTTAAATATCTTGGAATTATTATGAATTGATGAATTATGACATCAATTTTAAGAATTATGTTATTTGTGAGGTTGGATTTTGATGAAATTGGTTTAAGGAAAATTTAATTAGAAGAAGGAAAGAAGAATTGATCAAATTGGAGCTTGGAACAAGTCTCTGGTATCGATTCGAGGTGGGTAGCGTATTTATATTTTCATTTGTAAGCAATATACGGATTTTCAAAAATTAAAGAAAGCAAAAATTTGGATTTTTGATAAATTATTTGTTTTTGTAAATGTTTGAAAAGAAAAATGATTAATGTTTGAAGTCATGATTTCCAAATGACTTCTGAAAAATTATTACAAGCTTAAATTCATTGTTTTAAATGAGTTGATAAACCAATAGCAATTTCTGGAATTCATTTGTTATAAATGCATTGTTGAATTATGCACATTGTTGAAAACATTGATTGAATGATTTGATTGTTGAAATTAGTATTTGAATGATGAATTGATTGAATTGTATGCATTATGTGAATGTGTGAAAATTAAGATTTTGAAAAATGCCTTCGGGCAATTCGAATTTTCGTTTTCGCTTATGTGTTATGTGGGTTTGGTTAGGTCCCTCGTGAGTCAGTGCACTGTCTCTATTCGTTTATAGCCTTCTCCCGGCTGCCCGCTAGTGGCGTGGAGCTCCGATTTTGGACTCCCTTCACGGCTACACTGGATCGTTATACGGGAATGTGTAATACGTTCTGTTCACGGCTGCACAAGACCGCTATGCGGAAATGTGCAGTACGTTCTGTTTTGGACAGAACCAGACCATTTTAATATGTTACGTATTTTTGATTTGTTTCTATGAGCTGCATTCATGTTTAAAATTGAGAAATGAAAAAGTGGGATTTATAGGAAAAGTTTGAAAAATTTAAAGGTTTGAGGAAACTGTTTGAAAAGCTACAAAGTTTAAAAAATTAGCCCTTTTGGCAAAAAGCTTATGAAAAATGACTTCTGCTTATTTGTCAATTTATAAATGTGTTATCCACTGAGCCGTTGAGCTCACCCCCCCTTTCATCCCCATCTCCAGGTTTCGAGCAGGAGATCAGATGAAAGAATGTGAAGATGTTTGGTCCGATTTTGCATCGTCTGTATTTTTATGTGAATTGAGATTGGATATTAATATTGTTTATGGCTTGAATTTTCGTTAAGTAAGTGATTATGATGTATTTCGAGCATGTATTTCAGAATGTATGAGGATTACGAATTGATGTATGAGAGTATGAAATTGTATATGAAATTATGTATGAGTTTGGGAATGAGATTGACGGGCTGTTTGGAAACTTTCGAATTGAATTCATTATCGAATTGAATTCAATTACATTAATGAAGTTGGGATTGAATTCAATTTACACTGTTTGGAACAAATCTAGTAATATTAGAATTGAATTCAATTACACTGTTTGGAACAAATCCAGTAATATTAGAATTGAATTCTATTACACTGAATTACACTATTTGGAACAAATCTATTAAAATTAGAATTGAATTCAATTATTTCATATGACACATTAACCTCGACTAAAAATAATATAATCCAAAATAAAATCATTATAAAATTAGTGATCTTTATTTTTATAATATAATTTATGTTAATATATTATTAAATTATCTTCAAAATATATAAACTTTAATTTATATTTGATTTAATAATTAAAATAATTTAAATAAATATTTTGTTTTAGATAAAAATAATTTGAGAGCTTGCTCTATTTTTAATATTTTAATTAATTAAATTTATTTTAATCTCTTATATAATATTTATTAATAAATTATTAATTAAATAAAAGAAAACATTTTAAAATTATCTTCTTATCTAAAACGTAATATTTATTTAAATTATTTTTATTATTAAATCAAATATAAATTGAAGTTTATATTTTGAAGATAATTTAATAATATATTAACAGAAATTATATTAGAAAAATTAAGATCACTAATTTTATAATTTTGAAAATCGAAAGAAACAAAACCAAAACATTTTAAAAATTATCTTCTTATCTAAAGTTTAATATTTATTTAAATTATTTTTAATTATTAAATCAAATATAAATTGAAGTTTATATTTTGAAGATAATTTAATAATATATTAATGAAATTATATTAAAAAATTTAAGATCACTAATTTTATAATTTTGAAAATCGAAAGAAACAAAACCAAAACATTTTAAAATTATCTTCTTATCTAAATCTTAATATTTATTTAAATTATTTTTAATTATTAAATCAAATATAAATTGAAGTTTATATTTCGAAGATAATTTAATAATATATTAACAGAAATTATATTAAAAAAAATAAAGATCACCTTTATCAAAATTAAAAAAAAAGTAAAGATCATTTTTAGAAGAATTGAAAATAGTAAGAAACAAAGCCAAGTTTATGGGTTTGTGCGTGGGAGAAGTCAGGAGAGTTCAATCCATGTTTTGTGGATGGGTCTGTTGCTAACGATTGAGGAGAGCAGACGTGGGTTGAATTCACGTGATTCTAAACGTGAATTCAACCCCTCCATAATGATGCATTTGAATTATATGTTGAATTCAACCCATGCATTTTTTTAGTACCAAACACCTGAATTGAATTCAATCCCATGATTGAATTCAATTCAGGCTTTTCCAAACAGGGGTTGAATTATAAGACTAGTAGATTGAAGTACAATTATGAAAGTGTTTTAGAATTAGGTTTGCGTTTGTGTATGCTGAGATCCCGGATGGAGGGTCCGGTTGATTTTGATGATTGTATGATTGATTGGGCATTTAGAAGTGTATTTTGAACCATTTGCAGGTTTTGGGTTAGGTCAAAGGTAGCCGTTATGCTGCCGAAATTCCGTTAGACAATAAGTTGAAAATGAATAAAAATAAGATTAAGATGTGTGATAATGGATTATGGGACTTATATGTTTGATAAAAAGTTTGTTATGAATTGAGAAATGGATTGAGGACACTTCCCAAGAAAAAGGAAATTGTATGCTTGATTTGCATTAGTTTGAATAAAGATGAGAAAGAAAGAATTTTTTTTTTATACCGGATTTGGATAGTCTAGGTTTCCAACACGATCGTTTTTTTTCGATAATTGTTCTCGGATGTCGGATATGTTCTGCTTTGATTTATCTCCGCCATATGGTTTGATTAATCCGATTTGTATTTTGCTTCCGTATTTTGGTATTCGTACTTTGTTTATTCGCTTTCCGATTTCGTTTGTTTGATTCGTATTCGTTTCGCTTCGCTACTTTTGCTTTTCGTTTTGCTCCACTTTGCTTTGCGGTGTATGATTATGTTTTCTACGTCCGCTTCGTAATCCGATTTGTTCTTCGCTCCTCTTTTGTTCGTTCCACCTCTTTGTTTCCGTTTTTGTTTCCGCTTTTTCAGTTGGGATCCGGTTTCTGGATCGGGTCCCAACAAGTAGTTTGTTAAATATTATGGGTTTGGTTAATTGAAGCAATTGTGATGATTGTTAGAGGTTAATTGGCATACGATGGTGTTTTATGTATGATGAACATGTTTAATGTTCTATTTTTGGGCTAAAGATCAAATAATGGATTAACAATTGATTTGTGAATGATATTGAGTTGAAATAGAGTTAATAACGAGGAGTAAATGAAGTAGAAAAGGTGATATTAGTATAAGTTGTGATTGGGAAAAATCTGAACTGAAGTTGTTGAAAAACTGAGTTTGCATTTGTGTATTTTCACCGCGGCGAACATGAAGGATTTAGTGAGGATTTCTTTCGGATAAAGTTCACCTTGGTCAACTCTAGGTTTCGTTACGACAAACATTTGAAAATTATGGGAGAATTCCTCTCTGGAGGAGTTCGCCGCGGCGAACCTTTTTTTGCACTAAACATATTTCAGTATTTTAGGCTGATGGGTGTCAAATCCACCAAAAATAATTCCCAAACACCAAACGAAAATAAATTGCGAACAGTGGTAAATGGGGTCGATCCACAGAGAATGGAATAAATTGATTCTATTCAAATGCCAAAGAACGAATGAAATTAATAAAAAGGGGGTTTTGGAGTTTTCTGCTAAAACTACTAATTAAACTAACCACTAATAAATGATTAACGCAATTGATATCAAATAAAATAACAACTATGATTAAACTAGCAAAGAACACAGATAAAATTGATTAACTCAAATAACGACAACTAGCCAGGAAATTCCTAATTATTATGCATAGACCTCGATCATCGACTCAAATATTTTCTTTGGTTTAATAATAGGTTAGCTATGGTTACCAACAACCTCTGGCTCCCTCGCTTCTTCTTAATTTTAGAACGGTCAAAGAGACTCCTTTAAACTGTTCCCTAATTAACTAATAACCCCTTCGAGACTCTCTCCGAGATTCAATTAATTAACAGCATTAAACTCTAAAGAAACACTAACCCTAACTGACTACGCACTGACTCATGCTTCATCTAATTAGATCGCAAGTTTCTCAACACAAAATCAGACAAGTAATATGTCCTAGTGCCAATTGCCACAAACACTAATCACCCAGTTAACACCACCAAGTAAATCAGTTGGCGATATGTTAATTAACTAATTCTACAATCGGGCCCTAATCGCAGAATCAATTAATAAACAATGACAGTAAAACAGAAACAGTACGAATATTATAAACCAAATAATCAGAACAATAGGTCTCACGAGTCAAAGCATAACAATTGGAATTCCCCGACTAAAACAGTTTAGCTACTCATAACGGAATTAAACAAAGCAAGGTTCTTAATTAACATTATCTAAATAATAAAGAAAAGAAGGAAAACAAAAAGATTTCTTCAAGTCACGCTGCTGATTGTTTTGTTCTTTGATTGCCGCAACTCATCCACCTCCTGCGTAAATTCCTTTATTTTCTTGTTGTCTTTTAAATCCTCTGTTGCGTGCGTCACTATCTCCTCCCAGTCCAAAGAGTTCCTCTTGTGCTACGTGCGTAATCCTTCAAAGTTCAGTCCACCAAATTGCTCTCCCTTGGCTGCTGTCACTTGCCTCTTTCTCCTAGGTTTTTTTTCTTTTGAAATTCCATGGGCCCCCTTTAAGTTCAGTCCACCCTATTGCTCCCTGCGTCCTTGACTTCCGTCAGGCTTGTTCTTAATTAAAACCCACTTGTTTTTTATTCCATGCTAGTCTTGGTCAGCCACGTCATGCTCCTCACTTGTGTGGGCCTCTCTTGTGCGTCTTTTCCCTGTTGCTTCATTAGAAAAATTAATTTTTCTAAATGGATACAACCCTCTTGATATTTCTCCTTTTTCTCAGCCCATGCCTCTGCCAATTTAAATTTGTTTCCAATGCTGCCCACGTGAAGCTCACCTACTATGTTGATTTAATATTTGCGACATCGTCCTCTTGATTTTATGCACTTGTATAATTCCCTACAAGAAAGTATTAAATTAAATTAAGTCCCAATAATTGCATCAACAAGAGAAATGAAAAGGGATAATTAAAACATAAATATTGGACAAATATGCACTTATCAAATCTTCCCACACTTAGACGATGCTTGCCCTCAAGCATAAAAGAGGACCAAGACACAATGAAAAACCTTTCCACTCAATGAAACACGCACAAAGGTAATGTAAACTAGGAATGAGAGCGCAATCTTGTCCCAACGTCAATGAAATGTAAAATAAATGCAACAAATTTCCCACACGAGAAGACACAAGCTTGAACTCAAATTGAAGCGCATGCATGAATTACCGAATTTTAATTAAAAACCAATCAAGCCTAAAAAACACACTTCACTTATCAGGTGGTTAGTATACATGAGGAATTTTGAATTTATGTGGTAGTCATGGGAAGATCGGGTTAATCTTAATTACTTAATTAGGTGTTTTTAGCTATAATTTGCTCAGAATTGTCATTGGCCTTTTTACGCGAATGCAAATATTTGTGATGAATGTCATCCGGTTACTCGGTCAATCACAATGCCAAGTGGCTTTAGCCTTACTCGTAATTACTCATATGCTTGCAATATATTATTTTCCCTTTTTTTTTTCGAGTAATCAGAGGAGTAGATGGTTGCCTCACACGTCATAGTTGTTCGAGATCTTTTTACGCGAGCGCAAACATTTGTGATGAATGTCGCCCGGTTACTCAGTCTCGTTCGACCTTTAGACGGATTTTTGGCTTCGCTCACAACCACCTTTGGTGATTGGCGGAACGAAACTAACACCTTTTTATTTTTATTCTTCATTCCCTTTCTCCATCATGATTTCCCACATCAATCCAAAGTTCAACACATATACCAACTCAACTTCTAAGCTTAACATGACTCTAAGCAAGAAAGGTACCGATTAATCACACAATTTTTAAAATTCTAACCAATTAACTCAGGCCCGCAACTTCAATATATAGGACAAAATCATTAACATTTAATTAACATTAAGCAACAAGGGACTCAATCATACTGTCGACTCCTTTAAAACAATCCACCATTACCTAAGGCACAACAATTCATTGAGCAAAATGGAGCAAAAGAGGATTTTTTTTTCCGCCACGACATCAACAGTTAAAAGTCCAAAAATACCAAAAGGCAACGGAGGGCACATCCCAAAGTAATGCATCAAACAAAAACAACATGCATCTCAAAAGCTATAAATCACCTCCCCACACTTAAAGCATGCGTTGTCCTCAACGTAAAAGTAAATGAAAAGGGTAAACTGAGGATTTCCCTGAATCCGGGGGGCGATGGTGCTGGGCTGGCGCCTAGTAGTGCTCAGATGTGGGCTGCTCTAGTGGTGAAGATGAGGGCTTATACGTGAGCTCGTTTAGGCATCCCGCCAGTAGTGTATAGCTAGTACAGTGAGGGACGAGAGCCAAAATATGATCATATAAAGGACTCCCACCAGCTGCAATCCAAGAACTCCGAATTGATCCGATGCCGAACCTCCTGAAAGACACAGGGAAGGAAAGGAAAATATCAAAACAAAGAAAGAAGGAAGCAAACGAGACAAAAAAAAAGCAAAAGAAAGGAAAGAAAAAAATAAAATAAAATAAAATAAAATAAGAATTATGAGCTCCCTCCCATTAACGCCCTTGTTTAACGTCCTAGGCTCGACGATCCTCGTTTCGAACTTAATCCTCTAGATGGGGAGCCTCCAGATTAACCCCCTCAATCGTGTGTGATTCAAACCCCTCGTAAAATGGTTTCAGTCTATGCCCGTTCACTTTAAAAACTCTGTCAGTGCCAAGTTCTTCAATTTCCACGGCTCCATGTGGATAAATGTTGCGCACCACGTATGGGCCTACCCACCTTGACCGCAATTTGCCCGAAAAAAGCCTCAACTTAGATTGATACAACAACACCTTTTGACCAATCTTGAAAGACTTCCTACATAACATTTCATCGTGAAAAGCCTTCGTCTTTAGCTTGTAGATTCTCGAGTTCTCATATGCATCATTCCGGATCTCCTCTAGCTCTTGTAACTGAAGCTTCCTATGCACCTTGACCGTCCATTCCTAAGTGACATTTCTTGATAGCCCAATAAGCCGATGCTCGAGCTCCACGGAAGATGACATGCTTTTCCAAAGACTAATCTGTAAGGTGACATGCCGATTGGGGTTTTATAGGCGTCTATAGGCCCACAATGCATCATCTAATCTCAAACTCCAGTCCTTACGGTTTGGGTTAACCGTCTTCTCCAGAATTAACTTGATCTCTCTGTTTGAGATTTCGGCTTGTCCATTGGTTTGTAGATGATAGGCGGTGGAAGTGCGATGAGTGACGTGGTACTTTTTGAAAAGTGCCTCAACCATCCGGTTGCAAAAGTGCGTCCCTCTATCGCTGATTATGGCTCGAGGAGTGCCAAACCTGAAAAAAATATGAGACCTAACAAAATCTACAACAACTTTAGAATCATTAGTCCGGGTGGCTTTCGCTTCCACCCACTTCGACCCATAATCAACAGCAAGAATAATATATAAGTTACCATAGGAAGATGGAAAAGGACCCATGAAATCCATACCCCACACATCAAAGATTTCATAAACAAGAATAGGATTAAGGGGAATCTGATTCTTAGGACCTATGTTTCCCGTCTTTTGACAACTTATACAACTTTTACAACATAAATATGCGTCACAAAAAAGTGTAGGCTAGAAAAAACCACTTTCTCACACTTTACTGGCATTTCGTTTTGGGCCAAAGTTTCCACCACAAGCATATGCATGACAAAAGTTTAGTATGGAATTAATTTCATTTTCAGCCACGTATCTCCTAATAATTTGGTCAGCACCTATTTTCCAAAGGTAGGGGTCATCCGAAATATAATATTTAGAATCACTCCGAATTTTATCCTTAGCAGACCTAGGCAAATGATCAGGCAAATCACCAGTGGCTAAAAAGTTCACAATATCAGCATACCAGGGTAACAGGGATCCTGTGCGTGACCGCGGATAGGCTTCCTGTGCGGCAAAGAGTTGTTCGTTTGGAAATTCATCTTTGATTGTGAGAGAATCTGGATTGAGCGTGGGAATTCTGCTGAGATGATCAGCGACCAGGTTCTCGCACCCCTTCTTGTCCTTTATTTCCAAGTCGAACTCTTGGAGAAGTAGAATCCACAGAATCAGTCTTGGCTTCGCGTCCTTTTTCGAAAGGAGGTACCTTAAAGCTGCATGATCAGAATAGACAATAACTTTAGTACCAAGTAAATAAGGACGAAATTTATCTAAAGCATAGACAATTGACAAAAGCTCCTTTTCAGTGGTAGTGTAGTTGCTCTGAGCACTGTCTAGCATTTTCGAAGCGTAATAGATCACGTGAGAGCGCTTGTCGATCCTTTGTCCTAGCACGGCACCTACTGCATAGTCACTGGCGTCACACATAATCTCGAATGGATAATCCCAATCTGGTGATTGGATGATCAGCGCTGAGATTAGCTTCTCCTTAAGTAGGTCGAAAGCGGACTTGCATTCATCATCTAGTTCGAACTTTACATCTTTCTGGAGGAGCCGACACAAAGGTCTGGTGATCTTGGAAAAATCCTTGATAAACCTCCTGTAGAAACCTGCATGGCCAAGGAAAGAACACACTTCCCGCACACTTGCGGGGTAAGGTAAAGACTTAACGACATCTACCTTAGACTTATCAACTTCAATACCTTGCGCAGAGACTATGTGACCTAGAATGAGACCCTTATCGACCATGAAGTGACATTTTTTGTAATTCAAAACCAAATTTGTCTCCATGCAACGTTTCAAAATTTTAGCAAGATTCGAGAAGCATTCATCGAAAGAGTTTCCATAAACCGTGAAGTCGTCCATAAATACCTCTATTATATGCTCAACATAGTCAGAAAATATGCTTACCATACACCTTTGAAAGGTGGCCGGCGCGTTGCAGAGTCCAAATGGCATTCATCGAAAGGCAAAAGTTCCAAAGACACACGTAAACGTCGTCTTCCCTTGATCCTCAGGTGCCACTGGAATCTGATAGAAACCTGAATATCCATCAAGACAACAGTAGTGAGTTTTTCCAGCTAAACGTTCAAACATTTGGTCAATAAAGGGGAGGGGAAAATGATCTTTCTTAGTAAGGGCATTAAGACCTCTATAGTCCATACACACCCTCCACCCATTTTGAACCCGAGTGGGGACTAACTCACCGTCCTGATTTTCAACAACTGTAATATCTGTTTTCTTCGGTACAACCTGAACTAGACTTACCCATTCACTATCAGATATTGGATAGATCATACCTACGTCGAGGAGATTAATGATCTCTTTTTTCACTACCTCCATCATTGGCGGGTTTAGTCGGCGCTATGCTTGTCGGCGGGGTTTAGCACCCTCCTCCAAAATGATTTTATGCATGCATGTGGAGGGGCTCAGACCTTTGATATCAGCGATTGTCCAACCAATCGCCTCCCTGTACTCTCGAAGCACTCTAATTAATTTCTCCTCTTCCAGACCGTCGAGCATGCTGGATATGATCACGGGTAGAGTCTCACCGTCACCTAAATATGCGTATTTCAAGTGCTCGGGAAGTGTTTTGAGCTCCAGCTTTGAGGCCTGCAAAATCGAAGGTAATAGTTTAGATTTTGATCGTGATAACTTGGTAGGCACAAATTTCATACTTGTAGTCTTAAGAGCTTCCAGAGCGTAAACCACATCAAGTATGTCATCAGAAAATTCAAACCGATCAGCAAATCTCCTAACTCTATCAATAGACATGCTATGACACAAAGAATAATTCAACTCATCATCGTAATGTAAAGCAAAAACCTCATGAGTCAAATCTTCAATGATATCAACATTATAAACACAAGACACATCTTCAGCCCGTTTCATAGCGTCATACACATTGAATTTCACCACTTCACCATCAAACTCTAAAGTCAATGAACCACTATGCACATCTATCTTTGCCTTAGCCGTGCTAAGGAAAGGCCTACCCAACAAGATATCAGAAGATTTAGATGAACTATCATTTTCCATGTCAAGAACAAAGAAATCGGCAGGAAAAATTAATCCATTAGCTTGAACTAGCACATCCTCTAAAACACCTTTAGGATAAACAATCGATCGATCCGCCAATTGAATTATAACTCCAGTACTAGTTAATGGACCAAGACCCAGAGAAGTATAAACAGATAAAGGCATCATATTAATAGAGGCTCCTAGGTCACACATAGCTTTGCTTATACCAATGTTCCCAATTTTGCAAGGAATGGAAAACATACCTTGGTCGCGACACTTAGGAGGTAATTTCCTCTGTAAGACAGCTGAAACATTCTCACACACACTCACCCTTTCATTACCTGTTAACTTATGCTTGTTTGTGCACAATTCCTTAAGGATTTTGGCGTAGCACGGAACCTATTTAATGGCCTCGAGGAGCGGGATGTTTACTTCAACTTTTTGGAATAACTCCATAATGCTTTTATCTTCCTTTTCTTTCTTGCTCTGAGCCAATCTCTGGGGGAATGGGGGTGGAACCACTAGAAGTTTGGGTTTCTGAGGATTTCCAGCTGGACCTGAATCCTGTACGTGGTCACGTGTAAGTTCCCTTCGACTTCTGCTCGTCTCTCAGGGAACCTTGGACATGGTCACGTTTAGGGTTCTTGTCGACTGGGGGCTGCAATTCCTTACCACTTCTTAAAACAATTGCGCTCACATTATGCCTCGGGTCGAGTGTCTGAGATGGTAGCTTGCCTTGAGTCTCCAATTTGCTAACTGAGGATGCTATCTGGCTCATCTGAGTCTCTAAAGTCTTCATACTCTCTTCCATCTTATGAAATCTGGTTGCAGTATCCTGTTGAAATTTCTCAGTATTAGTAGCTAACATACGGACAATTTCTTGAAGAGGCTTACCCGAGCAGAAGGTTGTTCTTGGTGGTGGTGGTGGTCCGTGATGGAAGTTCTGTTGGTTCGGTTGGTTGTTAGCATAACTGAAATTTGGGTGGCTTCTCCAACCGGGATTGTAGGTGTTTGAATAGGGATCAAACTTCCTCTGTTGGAATCCGATAGCATTCACATTCTTCGGTATTTCATCGTGAAGTGTTGGGCACGCATTGGTTGGGTGAGCTAGGCTAGTGCAGATGCCACACGCCCTCGCAGGTGGAGGAGTACCTACATTCAATTTCTCGACCAAAGTTGTTAGCAAAGATTTGACCTCATTGAGGGAAGTAACATTTACCTCATTCACTCTTCGCGGTATATTTGGTCGGGTACCGAATTGCTGGGAGTTTGCTGCCATAGTTGATATCAACTCCCGGGCTTCGGCTGGGGTTTTGCTGACAATGGCCTCGCCACTTGCGGCGTCCATCATTCTGCGCTCCATTGGAATTAGGCCCTCGTAGAAATACTGGATGATCAATTGTTCGGATATGCCATGCTGCGGGTAGCTTGCTAAAATTCTCTTATACCTCTCCCAGTACTCGTAAAGGTTCTCTGAATCCTTCTGCTTAATGCCACAGATCTCTCGCCTGATGTTGGCGGCTCGGGATGCTGGGAAATATTTCTCTAGAAACTGTCGGGACATCCCTTCCCAAGTGTTGATTGTCCCTAGAGGTAGGTAGTAGAGCCAATCCTTGGCTACATCTTGCAGCGAGAATGGAAAAGCTCTCAGTTTGATTTGGTCCTCCGTGACATTGCGGGGCTTCATGGAAGTACAGACGAGGTGAAATTCCTTCAGATGTTTATTCGGATCCTCGTTTTCCAATCCACGGAAGGTGGGCAATAAGTGGATGAGTCCGGACTTCAATTCAAACCCTTCTTGAAGTTCTGGAAAGTCTATGCACAGCGGATCTTTGTGCTTGATCAAACTACCCAAGTCCTGGAGGGTTCTATTAAGAGCCATATCCTGCGCGTGGTCACGGTTAAGCTTTCTGTCAGGTTGCTGTTCAACTTCAATCTCCTCTTCGTACTCCGTTTCAATATCCGACTTAACCGGGGTCTGTAATCCACGAGCTTCTCCTTGCTTCTTCCTTAGTTTGCTCAACTTCCTTAGCCTCTTAGCAGTCTTTTCGATCTCGGGGTCGTACAAGATGGAATCTCCCGTATGAATGTTCCTAGGCATAAAACAAAACAAAATCAATTAGTTACCAATCCCCGGCAACGGCACCAAAATTTGATGGGTGTCGAATCCACCAAAAATAATTCTCAAACACCAAACGAAAATAAATTGCGCACAGTGGTAAATGGGGTCGATCCACAGAGAATGGAATAAATTGATTCTATTCAAATGTCAAAGAACGAATGAAATTAATAAAAAGGGGGGTTTTGGAGTTTTCTGCTAAAACTACTAATTAAACTAACCACTAATAAATGATTAACGCAATTGATATCAAATAAAATAACAACTATCATTAAACTAGCAAAGAACACAGATAAAATTGATTAACTCAAATAACGACAACTAGCCAGGAAATCCTAATTATTATGCATAGACCTCGATCATCGACTCAAATATTTTCTTTGGTTTAATAATAGGTTAGCTATGGTTACCAACTACCTCTGGCTCCCTCGCTTCTTCTTAATTTTAGAACAGTCAAAGAGACTCCTTTAAACTGTTCCCTAATTAACTAATAACCCCTTCGAGACTCTCTCCGAGATTCAATTAATTAACAACATTAAACTCCAAAGAAACACTAACCCTAACTGACTACGCACTGACTCATGCTTCATCTAATTAGATCGCAAGTTTCTCAACACAAAATCAGACAAGTAATATGTCCTAGTGCCAATTGCCACAAACACTAATCACCCAGTTAACACCACCAAGTAAATCAGTTGGCGATATGTTAATTAACTAATTCTACAATCGGGCCCTAATCGCAGAATCAATTAATAAACAATGACAGTAAAAGCGAAACAAGATTTAATATTATAAACCAAATAATCAGAACAATAGGTCTCACGAGTCAAAGCATAACAATTGGAATTCCCCGACTAAAACAGTTTAGCTACTCATAACGGAATTAAACAAAACAAGGTTCTTAATTAAAATTATCTAAATAATAAAGAAAAGAAGGAAAACAAAAAGATTTCTCCAAGTCACGCTGCTGATTGTTTTGTTCTCTGATTGCCACAACTCATCCACCTCCTGCGTAAATTCCTTTATTTTCTTGCTGTCTTTTAAATCCTCTGTTGCGTGCGTCACTATCTCCTCCCAGTCCAAAGAGTTCCTCTTATGCTGCGTGCGTAATCCTTCAAAGTTCAGTTCACCTAATTGCTCTCCCTTGGCTTCCGTCACTTGCCTCTTTCTCCTAGTTTTTTTTTTTCTTTTGAAATTCTGTGGGCCCCCTCTAAGTTCAGTCCACCCTATTGCTCCCTGCGTCCTTGACTGCCGTCAGGCTTGTTCTTAATTAAAACCCACTTGTTTTTTATTCCATGCTAGTCTTGGTCAGCCACGTCATGTTCCTCACTTGTGTGGGCCTCTCTTGTGCGTCTTTTCCCTGTTGCTTCATTAGACAAATTAATTTGTCTAAATGGATACAGCCCTCTTGATATTTCTCCTTTTTCTCAGCCCATGCCTCTGCCAATTTAAATTTGTTTCCAACGCTGCCCACGTGAAGCTCACCTATTGTGTTGATTTAATATTTGCGACGTCGTCCTCTTGATTTTATGCACTTGTATAATTCCCTACAAGAAAGTATTAAATTAAATTAAGTCCCAATAATTGCATCAACAAGAGAAATAAAAAGGGATAATTAAAACATAAATATTGGACAAATATGCACTTATCATAGGCATATCTTCTTCTGTAGTTATCTAAATTGATTTATTCTTATTTTTAATAAACTAGAGACATATGGCTACAAATCATCTGAAGAAATCAAAATATTAATCGGACTCTAAGAATTTCAATTTCTGGGTGAACGTTGAGTATAGGGTGCTGCCTTTGAATAAAAGCAGTCTAAAAATATTTCAAGTATAACTTTCACATTACTAAACCAAATTGAGTGATTTTGATGTCAATAG
Source organism: Erythroxylum novogranatense (assembly GCA_029891385.1). Taxonomy (NCBI): domain Eukaryota; kingdom Viridiplantae; phylum Streptophyta; class Magnoliopsida; order Malpighiales; family Erythroxylaceae; genus Erythroxylum; species Erythroxylum novogranatense. Next base: position 42,186,292 of record CM057227.1, read on the forward strand.
AAACATAAGACATAGAGGAACACATTTCTAGAAGAGAGTATGACCAAATTACATCATTTTCACTTTCTAATTGAATGTGAAAAGTAGACCTTAAAGTGTGGTGTGGAAAAAAATCTGAAGTGAGTCAATGAGAAAGGAATAGAGATTTCAATGGTTTTAGTGAGGAATAAACCTAAGTATAAAATATTACTTAGATGAGTTTTGATATAAGACTGATATTGTTATGAGAATAATGGAAAGATACCTGGGATTGTCATGAACATGCATTATACATATTTTATATACACACTTATGCATATGGGAATGCTTATAATTGTGCAATTATTAATGTGTATGCATTGTATGTATTGCACAATTTTGATGTGCAGGATAAATGTTTGCATTAAAATGTTTCCAAATCTTAAGCTAGTGCTAGTCTGGAGCGTATTGTCAGTAGACCGAGATGGTCTCATTTCATTGTTTGTTTTGTTTGAATTTTGTATTAATTGACTATTGGATGATGTTATGAATGTGATTGATTGTGTTGGTTTCTGGACAGAAGGTCCGATGAATGTGATTTATGAATGAAATATTGAAGTGCTCCTTGTATGTGAATTGGATGAAATATGTGATTCATGACTTGTTTGTTAAATGTCAGACTTAGTTCCGAAGGAAAGTGTGATCATGCATATAAATGAAAAAGTGATACTTAACTCTAATGTCAAATGCCAGACTACGGTATAATGATATGTGAATGTGAGTGAATGAGAATATGTAAATGTGATTGATGCATTTCATTTCATGAATGCATGAAATATAATGGCTATTGTGATCAGAGTAGCCACCGATTAGAACTTAAAGCTCAACGAGTGAAAATGAGCTTCGAGCTCAAAAGTGATTCAGAGCCTCAGGCTCAACATTTAATGAGCCCTGTATCCCCTAAGTGGATAAGGGACAGTTATCAATGAGCCTTTAAGGGATATTTTAGGCACTCAGTCACAACAAAATAACAAATGGAAAGTGGGTCTCATGTGTACTACATATGCATAATATGAATGATTAAATTGCATTGAATGTGAAATGTGAACTGATGTGAATGTGATTTATGTGATTGTGTGAGCCATCGATGATGGTCACTTATTGAGTTTGCAAAACTCACCCAAAATTTTGAAATATTTTTCAGGATCAGATGAATACCCCATTAGGCAAACGGGAGTATCCACAGCATACAAGTAAGGGATAGAGGTCGGGATCAATTCACATCTGCAGTGTACTTCTTTATTTTCGTATTAAATTATGTATATTCTGCAACTTTTGTATCTAATAATGTATTCCGAAAAGTTTTGCATAATGTGTATTTGAACCATGTTGTATTGGAAAGACATTATGTCTAAGTGTTTTGTATTTGTGAAAGGGGCCCTAATGGCTATTGAAAGTATTGTTGATTGTATTGTTATGATAGAAAAAGTTTATGAATGAAAGTGGGCCCTATTTAAATATTGATTTCTTCATATGTTGTTGTTCAAAAAAAAAGTTATATCAAGTTTTGATTGATTGAGTGTTCTAGCATGCTACCTTAGCGGGGCATGGACTTGGATATCCCTCAGGATGTCGGGCATGTGTCTTGCAGGAGTGAGGTGTTACATTGGTTGGTATCAGAGCCTAGAATTACTATCTTATATGGGCATTTTTTGATATGTGTCAAGTTATATACATTTTAGACATGTCATGACAGATAGTAGCAACTGATCCGTGGTCTGAGTTGCATAAGTATAAGTCACACACATGAGTATGTGTTAAGTGCTTAAGCTGATAGAAATAATGAGAAAAGTGAAAATATGTCAAAATGTGAGAAAATGAAAGTTTGTGGATATCTAGAAATGAGAAATAGTATATGATTGGATATGACAGATAAAGATTTAACACAATTGTATTGGTGAATGTATTATGGAATACGATATTAATATTGTACCGTGATGATATATCCCCGAATGTGAACCTAATGTGATTGCAGTGTTGTGAATTGTTTGAGGAAAATAAAAATATAAGTAGAAATGATGAGATTAAAGTGTACAAGCTAAGTTGAAAGAAAATAAATTTTCCTATGACCTTGAAAGGTTGAACTTGAACATATAATGGTTGTATGATTATCATGATAACAATTTATGATTTAGTGGAAGAATATGTCTGTGGAATTGAGACTAGAATTTCATAATGATTATGCCTCTATAATTTTGAAGTGATTGAGGATATTTATATGAAAGATAAAATGAGTGACGATAGGAAGATGAGATAGAAATGAGGAAAGAAAAAAAAGGAATGAAATATACATAATTGACTTTACAAGAGATGAATGATGTATAGTAAGGAGAAAGTTAGAAATGCATATAAGATAGGGTTTATCCAAGAATGAGAAAGAGGTAAGCGAAAGCCCCCAAAGTTAAGTTAGTTTGTTATCATGAGTACATATTTGATAGTGGGATTATTATGACAAGTGGGAATATTATGCATGTATGTATTATACATGTGGGATAATATAAGAAGCCATCTAAGACTTATTGGATATTATTAGTCATAGTTCCAATAGTTCGAAGTCTAAGATGAATTAGAGTAATACATGGAAGTGCTATTTGTGATCAATAGAGGATAGATTGAGGTTATTGATGATGTTACAATGGGTGATGAATTTTTAGAAAAAGAAGAAGGGCACGATTGTGGCATAGCCCCCACAGTCAAGGACAGATAAAAAAGCAGAATTATTGTCCTAAATCAAATGAGATTAAGGTATCCTGAACATAAGTTGTTAATTGGTGAATTGTCTTAAAAGACATCCCTGGAAAAGATGGAATGATCTTGATGATATATACCAAGGTATTAGAGTACATGAATTGCTTAATGCTTTACTGAACCTTATCAGAAAGGAAATTGTTATCATATAAGTTATGACAGAAATTAATCTCCTTGAGGTTACTAAGAATGTTTGGTCAGCAATGATGATAACAGTGCATTGATAAAGTTTACTTGAAGAATATAGATTATTGTAGCAAGAAGTCTTCTTTTGAAGAAGAAGAATTTCACCAAATTATGTGAAGCAGATCAAATAGTTTATTTTTAAGAATGATCAATGAAGAAATAAATCAGAAATGAATCTGTAATGAATCAAAAGTGAATATTGGAGTCCTAACCCTAACAAAAACTCAAGGATATGATGTAGAGTATGCTACTAAGAGTGTATGCATTTTTATTGATGTAAAGTATCAAACTAGGTGAACGGATTCTTGAAATCGAGGAGACATTAAGTATAAGAGATACAAATTAGATATGATGAATGTGTTACCAACACAGGAAGTTAATTTTGCAATTAAATTGAAATGTGCGAAGAAACTAGAACGAATGAGCAGGTGTTAGAATAAATTCATATGAAAATCAAAGGAAATCAAATGAATTGAGAAAATCATTCAAGAAAAGAAGTCAATTGGGAAACCAAAAATAACATGAGATAATACAACTTCATTGAGGAATTAGATTTTTAAAGAATTACAAGAACAAATCATGGGCACAAGGAGTTTTGGGTTATATCAGTTAGAGTTAACAATGCCCTCAATGGTATTATGGTATTGAAAATTTAAGTGATCTAAGTAAAACTGGATCAAATAGTGACTATGATTATAAATGATATATCGAGTGTGTTTGAAAAGCAAAGAGCATATTTGTGAAACTTGAGGATAAATCTTACATATCATGAAGGTAAAAAAATTATAGGTTAAGTTCAATAAGAGTGAATCTTAGCTTCATCAAATAAAATGTTGGATCTTATAGTATCTCAATAGGTCGTATTGAGAGACCCAAGGAAATCGAGGTAATGAAGAAGTAAGAAACTACAAAGAATATATGAGAGATTTGGAGTTCTTTAGAACTAGTTGTACGTTGGATACTACCAGAGACTGTAAAGGGGCTTTTATTGATCTTATCCTGTGATTAAAATGTTTGAGAAAAAATGTGTAAACCGTATAAGTAATGAATGTAAAGAGAATTTTAAGGAATTATAATATTATTTGGAATTTGAGATTATGTAGTATATAATGATGTTTCACATCAGGGAATAGGATGAAATCTAATACAGCATAATAAAGTGATTTCATATGTATTGAGACAATTAAAGTCTTATGAGCTACTTATTTGATACAAGATTTAGAACTTGCTGTTATAGTGATTACTTTGAAAGTTTGGAGACATTACACATACAGTGAAACATTCTGGATCTATATATAAATATACAAACCATTAAAGCTTGAGGTAATTATGGAGTTTGAAAGAACCAAATATAAGGTTGTGACCATAAATAGATTTATTGAAAGATTTTGATTAAGCAAATGAGTATTTCCTCGTGAAGCTAGTGTTGTAATTTGATACATGAACAGAAAATTCAATAGTTGTGTAACACAAATTTAGGTATTGAGCCTATAAAACCTAGTCCAATGAAAAGCATAGAATGTTGAGATGAATTTTGGGCAAATCAAAGTACTCTTAGCTATTGAATTTAAGATCGGTTTCACATGAAAAGATTAGCAAAGCCCAAATTGAGAATTCAGAAATTGTGGATCTTATTGAGAAATAAAAAATGAATCCAAATTTGAGTTTGAATTGGAGAATGCTATTTGGTGACTGAATCAAAAGAGAATGTGTACGCAATAAAGATAATTGAATGAAGAGATTACTAGAGAAAGCACAAGGAACAATCTAAGCTAGACATCCTAGTAAGAATATGCTAAAATAGTATTTAACTGCTAAGGATGTAGAAACAAGTGACTGAGTGTTTGAATTGTCAATAATTTTAACTGTTGGGGATATGCTTAAAAACTTATATTTTGGAGTTTATAGGATCATGAGGTCGTTGTACGGTCCTAATTGAATTTAAACATATCAATCACTATCATAGTGATATCATTAGAATATTGTATGAGGTGTTATACAACAAAAAAGGGGTCGCTCGTCCTTACATTGAAATGAAGAGGACCTAAAAATAGTTAAAGGCCAAAATTAATTTGAGACACTATTAGTATGTGAAATGAATCTGTAATAGGAGTTAAGTGATTCAAGAAAGATGAATGAGTTAAGTGGATCAATATCGAGGTGATGGAATATCGTGAGATAGACATAAGAGTTGAGTGTATTGACACTAAAGGGATGTAAAATAGCAAGCGAAAGATGAAATACTTCTGAGAGTGTCACCTTACCAAGGTGTGCTTAGATAGAGATAAAGGTGTGAATAGGTTAGGAAAAAGTGGGAACTAAGCCCGACATAAATTGGTCCATATGAAACTATTTTGAGAATAGGACTATGGATTTATGAGTTATTATTACCAAAAAAAGATGTTTCGGATTCGCACAATGTTTCCTGGATATGTTTAGGAAATATCGTTATGATCTGGTATATGTTTTATTAAAACTGGAAGTGAAAATTTTGAATAATCTGAGATATTAAGGAACTAGGTAAGATAGTGAGTGACAAAATAAGCGATTGAAAGACCTAGTGAGTCTATCGACTGTGGTTATTTAGGTGAAAGTATTCGAGTAACGAGGTTATATGAGAAACGGAGGAGCATATGAGGACATATTACTCCTGCCTTTTTGATCTATTAGATATTCATTTCAAGGACGAAATTTTATTTAAGGAGGGGAGAATTGTAACATCCCATTACCCATGTTAAGGCTAAAATTGTAAATGTGAGAGATTACGGAGAAATTAGGAAACATTTTTCATGCTCATGCATTTCATGATATGCATATATATGTGAATACTGAATTTTGCACACATCAAAATGACTGTACATGCATTCATTGACATTTTCGGGTATAATTGTTAGTAAATGTGGTTTTTATTAGAAATTGTGGTTTGATTGTATTGAAAATTTTCTTTGGAGATTAGAATTCTTGATTTAGAATTTTTGGAGTTTTTGGTAAAATTTTCTGAAAGAATTGGGATAATTCTTGGACTAGGAAATTACACAAGAATTCATCTCTAAAGGAGTTCGCCGCGGCGAACCATTTTCTGCACTGAACATATTTCAGTATTTGAGGCATGTCTTCTTCTGTATTTATCTAAATTGACTGATTTTTACTTTTTAATAAACTAGAGATATAAAGATACAAATCATCTGAAGAAATCAAAATCTGAATCGGACTTTAAGAGTTTCAATTTCTGGGTGAAATTTGAGTATAGGGTGCTGTCTCTGAATAAAAGCAGTCTGAAAATATTTTGAGTATAGCTTTCACATTACTAAACAAAATTGAGTGATTTTGGTGTTAATAAAAACATAAGACATAGAGGCACACATTTCTAGAAGAGAGTATGACCAAATTACATCAGTTTCACTTTCTAATTGAATGTGAAAAGTAGACCCGAAAGTGTGGTGTGGAAAAAACTGAAGTGAGTCAATAAAAAAGGAATAGAGATTTCAATGGTTCTAGTGAGGTATAAACCTAAGTATAAACTATTACTTAGATTAGTTTTGATATAAGACTGATATTGTGATGAGAATAATGGAAAGATACCTAGGATTGTCATGAACATGCATTGTACATATTTTATATACACACTTGTGCATATGGGAATGCTTATAATTGTGTAATTATTAATGTGTGTGCATTGTGTGTATTGCACAATTTTGATGTGCAGGATAAACGTCTGCATTCAAATGTTTACAGATCTTGAAGCTAATGCTAACCTGGAGCGTACTGTGAGTAGACCAAGATGGTCTCACTTCATTGTTTGTTTTGTATTAATTGACTATTGTGATTGATTGCGTTAGTTTATGGATAGAAGATCCGATGAATGTGATTTATGAATGAAATATTGAAGTGCTCTTTGTATGTGAATTTGATGAAACATGTGATTCATGAATTGGTTGTTAAATGTCAGACTTAGTTCTAAAGGAAAGTGTGATCATGCATAATGTTGAATGTTGGACTATGGTCCAATGATATGTGAATGTGAGTCAATGAGAATATGCAAATGTGATTGATGCATTTTATTTCATGAATGCATGAAACATAATGGTTGTTGTGATTAGAGTAGCCACCGATCAGAGCTTAAAGCTCAACGAGTGAAAATGAGTATCAAGCTCAAAAGTGATTCAGAGCCTCAGGCTCAATATTTAATGAGCCCTGTATCCCCCAAGAGAATAAGGGACAGTTATCAATGAGCCCTTTAAGGGTCAGTTTAGGCATTCGGTCACAACAAAATTACAAATGAAAAGTGGTCTCATGTGCATTGCATATGCATAAGATGAATGATTAAATTGCATTGAATGTGAAATGTGAACTGATGTGAATGTGATTTATGTGACTGGGTGAGTCATCGATAATGGTCACTCATTGAGTTCGCAAAACTCACCCAAAATTTGCAAATATTTTTCAAGATTAGAAGAATATCCCGTTAGACAAGCAGTAGTATCCCTACAACATACAAGTAACGGATAAAGGTCAAGATCAGTTCGTGTCTGCATTGTACTTCTTTATTTTCGTATTAAATTGTATATATTTCGCAACTTTTGTATCGAATAATGTATTCCGAAAAGTTTTGCATAATGTGTATTTGAACTATGTTGTATCGGAAAGACATTATGTCTAAAGTGTTTTGTATTTGTGAAAGGGGCCCTAATGGCTATTGAAAGTACTATTGATTGTATTGTTATGATTGAAAAAGTTTATGAATGAAAGTAGGCCCTATGTGAATATTGATTTTCGTATATGTTATTAGCCCCGAATTTTTTATTTATTTTATTTATTTGTTTATTTAATTAAGCATAATTAGACTAATTAAGAAATTGAGTTAGCATGAATTTAATATGATAGCATTAAATAGCATATGGAATTAATTAGCATGTAATAACATAAATGAGTTAGGTAATAAGTAAATGTGCTTAAATGAGTTAGATAGCATGTATTAAATGTGTTAGTTGGACTTGAATGAAGTAGGAAAAGAAAAGAGGAAAAAGTTGGGCTTTAAAAGAACAAATGGGCTTGAGTAAGTTAAAGAGGAAATGATGTAGGAAGAAAGGGATTTAGAAGAAGTGAACTTGGGCTTGGGCTTAAGTTAAATGAAAGTAGTATAAGGAGGAAATAAGAAAGGAAAGGAAGATGAAGGAGGAGTAAATGGGCTTAGGCCTTATAGGCTTAAGTTAAATGGAAGAAAGTATAAAGAAGAGAAGAAATAAGTGAGTAGTAGAGAAGAAGGAGAGTTACGAAATTTTGAGAAAGGAAGAGAGGAGGTTACGGTGAAGAGAAAGGAAGAAGAAGAGAAGAAGAAAAGTTTGAGATTCCAAGAGTTTGGGTAAGATTTTGAAGAAAGTTCAAGAGTTAAAAGTGTGGAGGAAGGCTAGAGCTTCCATTTGAACTAAGAAATCACTTGGTTTAGTGAAGATTCAAGGTAAGCTTCTTGTTTAAGGTTGAGATTTTAGTTGGGTTTTTGCTTAGAAAGATTAAAAATGGAATGGGTATAGTGATTATCAAGCTAATTTCATGAAAGAGGTTTTATGGAATTTCTTTAGAAATTGTGATTGATTATGGGTTTTTCGGTTTTAATGAAGGAGGACAAGAAAGAAGAGGAGAACAAGAAGAGGAGCTTCCTTAGGCAAGCTTAAGCAAGGATATAAGGTGGGTTTCATTTTATCTTTATGCTAGTAAGTGATAAATACTACTTTAATTAAAGAAATTATGTTCTTTCAAATTATTGGGAGATGAATTGATTGAGTATAATAGATGTATGAATGCCATTATATGAGAACTTGATAGTATATGACATTGCTTGACATTGCTTGATAAAGTCATGAATTGAATGAGAATGAATATTAATGAGATTATGACATTTGAGCTAAGCATGAAAAGCATTTTCAGAAAATCAGCTATATGGATTGCATGAAAATCCATTTTCAGAAATTCAGCTAGTGGGCAATAAAAGCCCAGTTTTATGCATGAAATTCAGTGTTATGTGGGTTAGTTAAGTCCACCAGCGAGTCACGTGCACGTTGACGATATAGCCTTCTCCATTTGCCCGATAGTGGCATAGGATGTTCTTTTTGAACTCCTCGAGATATGACTACACTTGTGTAGCTCATCAGTAACCCGTGGAATTTTCAAACCATCAGCTATGTGATTATGTGTTAGCATATGTTAGCAAGAATGATGAATGCATGAATCATGAAATTTTGTTGTTAGCTTGATGAATTTGTGAAATGCAAGTTATAAGATTTGTTAATGAGAATATTGCAAACAGTATGAATAATGAATAGATTCAGCTTAGTAGTATAAATATAAACGTGTTACCCACGAGCGAAAGCTCACCCCCCACTTTCCGTCCCATCTCCAGGTGAAGATCTGGATCTCGAAGAATGAGCTCAAGGCATACTCCAAGATCTTAGTGTTTTGTCTTTGTATTTCATGATTTTGTTGTAAACAATGCTTTAGATGCATTTTGAGAAAACAGTAGCATTTTGGAAGTGTGTTTTGAACCATGTTGTAAAAGGGCTTGAAATGCCCACTAAAGCATTGTGAGCTACTTGTGTTGAATGTAAATGAAATGCATGAATTATGATTTACCATGGTCTTTCACAACCATTTATTCCCATGTTTAAGCATAGTTTCCAAAGTTGTATGGAATGGCTTTAAAATTCATGTGAGTAGGAGGATGATGTTAGTACAAGTGAGATTATAGTATGTTGAGAGAATGAATGATTTGAGAGGATTAAAAGTATTCATGATGTTATGGATAGATTTAGAAAGGTTAGGAGTGTTCATGGTGTTAGAGTTAAGTCAAGAGAGAGTGTAGAGGGTTAGATTTTGAGTTCTGGATAGATATAAGTCGACTTGTGAAGTTTTTGCATAATAAGTCGACTTTTTAGATAGATAAGTCGAGTTATTTTCCTCGATAAGTCGACTTGTTGGTGACAAGTCGACTTATTTGCCTCGATAAGTCGAGTTGTTCAGTATAAGTCGACTTATAGGCTAATTTCCAGCACAGGTCGAGTTGTTAGTCAAGCGTTTTGAGCATTGTTAGAGGCCGAATTTGGTTTTTCAGTCTTCATGAGAGTTGTAGATCTAGATGTCTAATTTCAAATGGTGAAAGAGCGAACACATTCTGACCTATATATAAAAAGTTATGGTAATTTTCCCAAAAGAGTTTCAGTTTGAATTTGGAAGTGAGCATGGCCTATTAAATTGGGCATAAACCCCTCATATGACCTCCAAACGAGGTGAGGCTTGAGCCATTAGCTTCCTAAGACTTGTATCTTTATTGATACATAAATAGGTCTCAATTTGAGTTAAATTGAGGAAGTTTGCATCAAAGTCGGTGAGAGGTCGAGTTAAGAGGGCATGTTTGAGTAGGAACTCCTTTAGGTTTCGGAGCATATCTTGAGTTATAAAACCCGATTGAGGTGATTTTGACTTAAATTAAGCAAGAGTCATAAGGCTATGACTTACAAGAGAAATCAATTTGAAATTAGGGTTAAATGAAATAAACCCTACAAGACAAGATAATCAAGTTTCATGTTTTACTGATTCAGAGTCGGATTAGGAAGCAGGATTCGACATCATTGGGCTCTGAAGCGGGTCCAACATCTGTGGTATCGAGCAGCTCTAGGTTTATGATTTCCTAGGAACCCTAGTGGGTAGCCTCAAGGGTAGAGTCAGCATGCATCATGTTACATGAACCTAAGCATTGTTTTAAATACGACATGCATCATTGGTTTTAAATTGTTTTACATGATTTAAATTCGTTTGAAAGGCATGAACTAAAGATTTGAAATGGTTTTTATTTAAAGGAGTAATATGTCATCGAAGAAGAACTCGAGGAGCTCAATCTCGACCAGACTCTCGGTGGGAAATGCGGATGAATCCCACATTCCCAGTGATGCAAGGACCATCCTGTCTCGAGATGCAGAGGTGCCAGTGTACGGCGATGAAGTGCCTCTCCAGCCCTCCTATGCCTCAAGTGCATCCAGTAGATCCCAGTTCTTTCGGGCCTTCGCCCAGGCTTTCATCCATGCCATGGGCCAAGGACCTAAGCTCAGATGCCAGCTCCAGAGATCGGAGGGGGCGATATGACAAGCTCCTAAGTATAATGTTGTCGATTTCAATGGGATTACTAATCCCAAGAGGCGTAAGCATGGCTGAAGAGGACCGAAGGGTCTGAATCGGATGAAGTGCTCGGATGGGGAGAGGGTAGAGTATGCAGCTAGTTTATTGCAGGGGATGCGCTGCCTTTGGTGGCAAGCGGTGCCATGATCGAGTAGTACCTCCAGAGTGACATGGAAGGAGTTTCTAGAAGTTTTCGGGAGGAAGTACTTCTCGAGGGTTTACATTCAAGAGAAGGCGGGAGTTCTGAGCCTCACACGGAGGAGCCGAGCGTGAGTGAATATGAGTGAAGTTCACTCAATTGTCATGGTATCTGACAAACATTGTGGCGGTCAAGAGGATAAGTGCCGAAGTTTGAGAGTGGATTACACTTAGGGATAAAGGAGAAGGTGCTGATCCATAATTTCCATGACTACCGGCAGTTGGTAGATCTTTGCCTTCAAAGTGAAAAGCCGGAGAACATCAAGTCGAGGTAAGGTGAAAAGGAAGAACAGAGAACAGCCTTCGGGAAGGGAGTGAGTGCTCCAAGATCTGAGAGGAGCATCAAGACTCATCATACCCAGTGGCATGGGCGGTGGTGGTCCCGCCAGGTCAGCATCGAGGCAATTTAACAGGTCTCTAGTGTGGCGAGCCCAGGAAGTCATGGAAGGCAAGTATCCCCAGTGTGATCAGTGCGGGAAGTTTCATCCAGGGAGGTGTCTCAAGGGTTTTGGTGGTTGCTTCCAGTGTGGAGAGAAGGGGCATATGATGAGAGATTGTCCCCAGAGGTTGAGACAGGAGGGTTCCCAAGCTCAAGCTCAGAGGCAGACGGAGACAGTGGGAACCAGGCCAGTCACAGAGGTAGGCGATTAAGAGCAGTCGGGAGGGCTAATCTGCAGGGAGGCTAAAACGCAGTCAGGTCGCTCCAGCTAGAGTATTTGCCATGACCAGAGAGGAGGCTGTAGCTGCTCCTGAGGTTGTGACTGGTATGGCTCAGTTGTTCAATTCTGCAGTTTATGTTTTGATTGATACGGGTTCTACACATTCTTTTGTTTCCTCAAGTATGAATATGCACGAGCTAATCCCGAGATTATGGATGATTTTCGGTTGTTAGTACTCCTTTGGGGAGTAAAGTAGTGATCGATGTGATGTATAAGAATTGTGAGCTTAGCATCGGTGGTACTAGATTGGTAGTAGATTTGCTACCTCTGACCTTAAAGGGCTAGATGTCATACTAGGAATGGATGTCATGGAGAAGTATAAGGCCAAGCTAGATCAGTAGCCTTAAAGAAGTAGAGTTTGATCCGGAAATGGTCGAAAAGTGATTTTCAAGGGGACAGAAACTACCAAATACGAGGATCATTTCAGCCTTGTTAATGACAAGATGATGAGCCAGGTGTGAGGCCTTCTGGCGCATGTAGTGGATCCGTATGAATATGGGCGATTAGAAGATTTTCGGGTTGTGAGGAGTTTCAAGTATTCCCGAAGAATTAATGGGTTGCACGGTGAGGAAATTGAGTTCAAATTGACTTGATTCCGGAACCACGCCAATCTCGATGCCACCATATAAAATGGCTCCAAATGAGTTAAGGAGAGCTTAAGGAGCGATTAGAGGAGTTGTTAGAGAAGCGGTTTATCGTGCCCAGCATCACCTTGGGAGTGCCATTCTATTTGTTAAGAAGAAGGATGGGACATGGCGCATGTATAGATTAGGAAGCTTAACAAGGTGACAGTTAAGAACCGATATCCCTTACCTAGGATAGATGATCTGTTTGATCAGCTGCAGGGAGCAAGGGTCTTTTCGAAGATCGACCTCAGATCAGGTTATCATCAACTCCGAATCAGGGAGTCTGATGTTAACAAGACAGCTTTCAGGACCCGCTACGGGCACTATGAGTTCAGGGTCATGCCATTCGGATCCACCAGCGCTCGGCTGCATTCATGGACCTTATGAATAGGGTTTTTCAGGAGTTCTTAGATCAGTTTGTCATAGTGTTCATTGATGACATTCTGGTCTATTCTAAGGATGAAGGAGAGCATGAACAACATCTCAGGATAGTATTGCAGAGATTGAGAGAGCAGGAGCTGTATGCCAAATTCAGCAAGTGTGAATTTTGGCTGCATGAAGTAGTTTTCCTTGGACATGTGATTTCCAGCAATGGGATCCATGTTGATCCGAGAAAAGTGGAAGCAGTAGTGAATTGGCAAGAGCCTAAGACAGTAAAGGAGGTACGGAGTTTTCTAGGCCTGGCAGGTTATTACAGGAGGTTCGTGGAGGGATTCTCCATGATAGCTGCGCCGATGACTAAGTTGTTACGGAAGAATCAACCGCTTATTTGGAATGAGAATTGCCAGTGAGTTTTGAGGAGCTTAAGCGGTTAACTAGTGCTCCCATTTTAATTTTGCCCAATGGAGATCGGGGGTATCACAGTACAAAGGATGCCTCGAGAAAGGGCTTGGGTTGTGTGTTAATGCGAATGACAGGGATAGCCTATGCTTCACTACAGATTGAAGCCATATGAGTTGAATTATCCGACTCATGATTTGGAATTGGCAGCATGATTTTGCCTTAAAGATATGGAGACACTATCTGTATGGGGTTCAGACAAGGGTTTTCACGGACCACAAAAGTCTTAAGTACATTATGAGCCAGAAAGAGCTGAATCTGAGGCAGAGAAGATGGTTAGAGTTGCTCAAGGACTATGACCGATGATGAGTATCATCCGAGCAAGGCAAATGTAGTAGCGGATGCATTGAGTAGGAAGTCATCCTTAGCTTATGTTCGTGCGCCACTTGCCTCTTTTGGAGCAAATGGCTGTTGAAGATCACCAAGCGTCGATCACGATTGTATTCTTGCTCAATTCGGTGAGACCTATCCTTAGGGAGAAGGTCAAGGAGCTGCAGGAGCGTGATACGAAATTAAAAGTCGAGAGATGAAATTCAACATGGTAAGCAGTCAGAAGTGTTAGTAAGGGATGATGGGCTAATGGTAGTCGGAAACAGGTTATGTATTCCAAATGATAAGGCAGTTAAGGATGAGATCATGGATGAGGCACACAATGCGCCTTATTCCATGCACCCAGGCAGCACCAGGATGTACAGAGATTTGTAGGAGCATTTCTGGTGGAAAGGCATGAAAAGAGATGTAGCTGAATATGTGGGCAAGTGTTTAGTGTGTCAGCAAGTCAAAGCTGAACACCAGGCACCTTCAGGCATGTTGCAGCCATTATCCATTCCTGAATGGAAGTGGCAAAGGATCACGATGGATTTTTTAATGGGTTTACCCAGGACTGTTAGGAAGCATGATGTTATATGGGTCATTGTAGACCGATTGACCAAGTCAGCCCATTTTCTGGCCATTAGGCAAACAGATTCATTGCAAGTCTTAGCCAGGAAGTATATTGATGAAGTAGTGAGGTTGCATGGAGTTCCAGATTCCATAGTATCCGACAGGGATCCTAGATTTACATCGAGATTCTGGAGTAGTTTGCAGGAAGCATTAGGAACGAAGCTGAATTTCAGTACGGCGTTTCATCCTCAGATGGATGGTCAGTCTGAGAGGACTATCCAGACCCTAGAGGGAATGCTCAGAGCGTGTGTTATGGACTTCAAAGGAGCATGGGACGAACATTTGTCGTTGGTCGAGTTTGCCTATAACAATTCGTACCATTCGAGCATACAGATGGCTCCTTATGAAGCCCTTTATGGTAGAAGATGCAGGACTCGATATGTTGGGATGAAGAAGGTGAGAGGAAGCTAGTAGGACCAGAGTTGGTCCGATGACGCTTGAAAAGTGGATATAATCAAGCGGCTGGCTTAAGGCGCAGCAGATGTAATGAAAAGTTATGCAGATGCTCACGTAAAAGAAATGGAGTATCGCAGAGGTGACAAAGTATTTCTTAAGACCTCTCATGGAAAGGGGTCATGAGGTTTGGCAGAAAGGGAAGCTAAGTCCTCGTTATATAGGTCGGTATGAGATTTTAGAGAGGATCGGACCGTTAGCTTACTGATTGGCATTGCCTCCGTAATTATCTCAGATCCATGATGTATTTCATGTTTCCATGTTGAGGAGGCACAGATCGATTCTTCTCACATTATTCGACCTCGAGAGGTTCAAATTGAGTGATGATCTGAGCTATGAGGAGATGCCAAGAATAATTCGGATAGCAAGGAGAAGGTCCTCGTGAACAAGACTGCTCATTGGTTAAAGTCCCGTGGAGGAACCATGCAATTGAAGAGGCGACGGGAACCATTGGATGCAATGAAGGAGAAGTATCCACACCTCTTTAATGAGTCAGTAAGAATTTCGAGGACAAAATTTCTTAAGGGGGGGGGGGGAGAAATATTAGCCCCGAATTTTTTTTTATTTGTTTATTTAATTAAACATAATTAGACTAATTAAGAAATTGAGTTAGCATGAATTTAATATGATAGCATTAAATAGCATATGGAATTAATTAACATGTAATAACATAAATGAGTTAGGTAATAAGTAAATGTGCTTAAATGAGTTAGATAGCATGTATTAAATGTGTTAGTTGGACTTGAATGAAGTAGGAAAAGAAAAGAGGAATAAGTTGGGCTTTAAAAGAACAAATGGGCTTGAGTAAGTTAAAGAGGAAATGATGTAGGAAGAAAGGGATTTAGAAGAAGTGAACTTGGGCTTGGGCTTAAGTTAAATGAAAGTAGTATAAGGAGGAAATAAGAAAGGAAAGGAAGATGAAGGAGGAGTAAATGGGCTTAGGCCTTATGGGCTTAAGTTAAATGGAAGAGAAGTATAAAAGAAGAGAAGAAATAAGTGAGTAGTAGAGAAAGAAGGAGAGTTACGAAATTTTGAGAAAGGAAGAGAGGAGGTTACGGTGAAGAGAAAGGAAGAAGAAGAGAAGAAGAAAAGTTTGAGATTCCAAGAGTTTGGGTAAGATTTTGAAGAAAGTTCAAGAGTTAAAAGTGTGGAGGAAGGCTAGAGCTTCCATTTGAACCAAGAAATCACTTGGTTTAGTGAAGATTCAAGGTAAGCTTCTTGTTTAAGGTTGAGATTTTAGTTGGGTTTTTGGTTAGAAAGATTAAAAATGGAATGAGTATAGTGATTATCAAGCTAATTTCATGAAAGAGGTTTTATGGAATTTCTTTAGAAATTGTGATTGATTATGGGTTTTTCGGTTTTAATGAAGGAGGACAAGAAAGAAAAGGAGAACAAGAAGAGGAGCTTCCTTAGGCAAGCTTAAGCAAGGATATAAGGTGGGTTTCATTTTTATCTTTATGCTAGTAAGTGATAAATACTACTTTAATTAAAGAAATTATGTTCTTTCAAATTATTGGGAGATGAATTGATTGAGTATAATAGATGTATGAATGCCATTATATGAGAACTTGATAGTATATGACATTGCTTGACATTGCTTGATAAAGTCATGAATTGAATGAGAATGAATATTAATGAGATTATGACATTTGAGCTAAGCATGAAAAGCATTTTTCAGAAAATCAGCTATATGGATTGCATGAAAATCCATTTTCAGAAATTCAACTAGTGGGCAATAAAAGCCCAGTTTTTATGCATGAAATTCAGTGTTATGTGGGTTAGTTAAGTCCACCAACAGAGTCACGTGCCGTTGACCAAGATAGCCTTCTCCCACGCCCGATAAGGGCATAGGATGTTCTTTTTGAACTCCTCAAGATATGACTACACTTGTGTAGCTCATCAGTAACCCGTGGACTTTTCAAACCATCAGCTATGTGATTATGTGTTAGCATATGTTAGCAAGAATGATGAATGCATGAATCATGAAATTTTGTTGTTAGCTTGATGAATTTGTGAAATGCAAGTTATAAGATTTGTTAATGAGAATATTGCAAACAGTATGAATAATGAATAGATTCAGCTTAGTAGTATAAATATAAACGTGTTACCCACGGTTTAAAGCACACCCCCACTTTCCGTCCCATCTCCAGTGAAGATCTGGATCTCAAGAATGAGCTCAAGGCATACCCAAGATCTTAGTGTTTTGTCTTTGATTTCATGATTTTGTTGTAAACAATGCTTTAGATGCATTTTGAGAAAACAGAGCATTTTGGAAGTGTGTTTTGAACCATGTTGTAAAGGGCTTGAAATGCCCACTAAAGCATTGTGAGCTACTTGTGTTGAATGTAAATGAAATGCATGAATTATGATTTACCATGGTCTTTCACAACCATTTATTCCCATGTTTAAGCATAGTTTCCAAAGTTGTATGGAATGGCTTTGAAATTCATGTGAGTAGGAGGATGATGTTAGTACAAGTGAGATTATAGTATGTTGAGAGTGGAATGAATGATTTGAGAGGATTAAAAGTATTCATGATGTTATGGATAGATTTAGAAAGGTTAGGAGTGTTCATGGTGTTAGAGTTAAGTCAAGAGAGAGTGTAGAGGGTTAGATTTTGAGTTCTGGATAGATATAAGTCGACTTATTGGACCCATAAGTCGACTTGTGAAGTTTTTGCATAATAAGTCGACTTTTTAGATAGATAAGTCGAGTTATTTTCCTCGATAAGTCGACTTGTTGGTGACAAGTCGACTTATTTGCCTCGATAAGTCGAGTTGTTCAGTGTAAGTCGACTTATAGGCTAATTTCCAGCACAGGTCGAGTTGTTAGTCAAGCGTTTTGAGCATTGTTAGAGGCCGAATTTGGTTTTTCAGTCTTCATGAGAGTTGTAGATCTAGATGTCTAATTTCAAATGGTGAAAGAGCGAACACATTCTGACCTATATATAAAAAGTTATTGTAATTGTCCCAAAAGAGTTTCAGTTTGAATTTGGAAGTGAGCATGGCCTATTAAATTGGGCATAAACCCCTCATATGACCTCCAAACGAGGTGAGGCTTGAGCCATTAGCTTCCTAAGACTTGTATCTTTCTTGCTAAATAAATATGTCTCAATTTGAGTTAAATTGAGGAAGTTTACATCAAAGTCAGTGAGAGGTCAGTTAAGAGGGCATGTTTCGAGTAGGAACTCCTTTAGGTTTCTGGAGCATATCTTGAGTTATAAAACCCCGATTGAGGTGATTTTTGACTTAAATTAAGCAAGAGTCATAAGGCTATGACTTACAAGAGAAATCAATTTGAAATTAGGGTTAAATGAAATAAACCCCTACAAGACAAGATAATCAAGTTTCATGTTTTACGATTCAGGAGTCGGATTCCGGAAACGGGATTCGACATCAGTTGGGCTCTGGAAACGGGGTCCAACATATGTTGTTGTTTAAAAAAATTATACCAAGTTTTTATTGATTGAGTGTTCTAGCACGCCACCCTCGTGAGGCATGGACTTGAATATCCCTTAGGATGTCAGGCACATGTCTTGCGAGAGTGGGGTGCTATAAAATGCTTTGAAAAAGTGTTATATGTTTATGATGGAATATATAAGCCATGAATTTTCTTTCAAATCAAGAAAGTCAAATGTTTCAATTGTGTTATAAATGTTGCATTTTTTACTTCTTGAATGAGTTGAGAAATTACTATATGTTTGATATATGAATTGTGTTGATGATTTATGGAAAGAATGTGAAAATGATTTTTAAAGATATTATGTTTATGAAATCATATTTCGGAAATGTGCCATTTTGGGCAGTATGTTTACAAATTGTGAAATGCATGATTATGTGAGTTTGTGGTGGTCTGTTATGTCAAGTGCACTTTGACTCTATTAAAGGCTTCTCTTACCTGCTCACTAGTGGCATGGAGCTCCTTCATGGACTCCCTTATGTTTACGACTATGCAAAACCATTATGTGGGATTACGATAGTACGTTCTGTTTACGACTACATATGATCATTATGTGGGAATGTGTCAATACGTTCTGTTTATGGACCTACCCAAACTATTTTGATTTGTTTATGTGTTTATGATTGATCGACAAGTTTGATGCATATGTGAATTATGTGTTTATGAATTGTTTGATAAGTTGAGAATTTGAGAAATAAGTGCTTTATGGTTTTGATGCAAAGTTATTATGAAATTGAATATTTTCAAGGATTTTGCTTGTTATTGATTATAAACTTGTTACCTACGAGCTTTTAAGCTCACCCCCATTCCTTCCCATCTCCAATGATGAGCAAGAGATCGAGCGAATGAGAGTCAAAGCATTTCTCTGATTATGCATATTTTTATATTTTAAGCTAGATTTTGTAAACCCAAGGTTTTGTCACATTTCAAGTATTGTTAGCTCAAGTATCTTTTATATTTTGTGATTTTGAGGCATTGATGTATTGTGGCTTGAAATGGCCATTAAAGCTTTGTAAACTCTTATCTTTTGATGCTAATGAAATATGTTTGCGGTTTGCTCATGAATTTTCAAGTTTTTGCCTACCATTTCTCAAGCATTTTATAGGAAATTTCTTGGGTTGGTTTGCATTTATTTCTTTGAGGTTGAGTGGTTAAGGTTTGTGAAAATGGTAGGTGTAAAATTTAGTGTAGATTATTGGGATCGAGCTGTGAATCTGAAGGTTTCGTCGCCGCAAAGCCATGTTTACCGCAATGAACCTTTCCCAAGTGTATATTCTGTGTGATTTTTGACGAGTTCATCGTGGCGAAAGGTATTTTTCCTAAATTGAGTTTCTGTATGATTTGTTAGGAAAAAGGTATCTGGTGCGACTGTGAGGAATAATGGTGCAAGCACAACTGAAGCTGTGGATTTAAGGAAGAACAAGTTGCGATCGCGAGAGGGTATAGTGCGATCGCACTTGGGATGCTTGGTCAAGAGCTACGCTATTTGCACACTAGTGCAATCACAAGGGTCATGGTGCGATTTCACTTCATAACTTCAAGGGTAATTCTGTCATTTCATCAACTTTGCATGGTAAGTCATGATTGTGACTCATCACGCGTGCGCTCGAAGATTTTCCCAAACCTTACCATGTTTAATTCTTTTGGCCATAACTTTGTCATTCGACTTCCAAATGACTTGATTCTTAAACCAATAGATTCCTAACACATTTCTCTATCTCTTCATAAGAATTGATAGCCTTTGGTTTTGATTGAGAAAGATTGATGGAAAGAAAGTTAGGGAATTAGTTGGAAGAGCATGAATTAGTTATGAACACACTTTAGCTTTTTAATCATATCTTGATCTATAGAGCTTCGAATGAGATGGTTCTTATTTCAAAATAAACTATAGACATAGAGCTACAATTGTTCTGAAGAAGTTAATTTATGATTTTGGTGATTAACTGGTGTGAGCACGCCACACTTGTGGGATCTGTGTTCAGATGTCACTTAAGATGTCAGGCACGTGTCTTGCGAGGGCAAGTTGCCTAGAACTTATGGTATCAAAGTGACTAAGTTTAGAGGTATCCTTGACATGAAGTGGGCAGTTTTAAAATGAACATACATTATTTTGAAAGAACTATATGAATTGATTTAAATGAACAACATGCATTGTTTTTGTATTGTTTTAAATGATTTGAATTGTTTCACATTATTTGAAGTTATTTTACATGAAACATGAACTAAAAATTTTTAAATGGTTTTGAATTGAAAGAGTGATTATGCTACCTCGAAAGAGAACTCGAGGAGCTAAGACTCAATCTTACTCTCGCCATGGGTGTATAGATGAATTGTATGTGCCACAAAATACGGGGACACATTCTGCTCCTTATTCTGAGGCACCTAGTATTCAACATTAAATGCCACTGCCTCCTTCTCCTATGCGTCAAGTAAACCCCATGGATTCGTGGGCTAAAGGTTACAAGTTCCAGTGCAAGCTCCAGTGGAGAGGAGTGGACAGTATGATAAGTTCAGTAAGTATAGGGTTATTGATTTCAATGGGATTACCAATCTTGAGGAAGCTGAAGAATGGTTGAATAGGATAGAGAGAATCCTACTTCAGATGAAATGCTCTAATAAGAAGAAGTTAGATTATGCAGTGAGCTTTCTATAGGGGGATGCACTTCGTTGGTGGGAATCAGTGCCCCAGAGTCAAGTTATGCCTCTAGTGCTGTCATGAAAAGACCTTTTGGAAGTTTTCAAGAAGAAGTACCTCTCGAGAGTCTATGTCTAAGAGAAGGATAGGGAGTTCCTGAATCTCACACAGAGAGACATGAATGTGAGTGAGTATGAGCTGATGTTCACCCATCTTTCATGATATGCACCCAACATTGTTGCTAATGAGGAGAATAAGTGTCGCAAGTTTGAGGGAGGTATTCATTTGGGGATCAAGAAGAAAATTGTGATCCATAACTTCTGCGACTACCAGCAGTTGGTAGATGCTAGGTGGAGAAACTGGAGAACATAAAGAATGAAACGAAAGAGGAAGAATCGGGAACAGTCTTCCAAAAAGAGAATGAGTGCCCCTATGCCTGAGAGGAGTATGAGGAGTTTCCATGCATAGAGTGAAGTGGGAAGTAGTGGCTCTACTAAGAGTAAGTAAGTAAAGGCAGTTTCAATGTAAGCCTCAATTGTAGAGGGCATTTGAAGGATGGAGGGAAGCAGGTACACGAACTACCGATGTGAGCATTGTGGGAAGTTTCATAGAGGAGAGTGTTTCAATTTACTTAGAGCATGTTTTTGGTGCAGGAGAAGGGACATTTGATCAGGGACTATCCCTAGGTACCGAGGCAAGAAGGGTCGTAGTTTTAAGCCCTAAAGAGACTGAAATAGTGGGAACCAGGCCAGTCATTGAGGTGGGCAGTTCTGGAGCAACAAGAAAGGCTATTCCTCTAGGAAGGCCAAGGGGTCAAGCACATGCAAGGGTATTTGCTATAACCAGGGAGAAAGTGGCAGCCGCACCTGAAGTTGTTACGGGTATGGTTCAGTTACTTAACTCAGAAGTGCGTTTATTGATTGATTCTGGTTCCACGCATTCTTTTGTTTCTATAAGCATGACATTACATGGTGTGAGTTTGGTTCCATTGGATAGTCCTTTGGTTGTTAATACTCCTCTAGGGAGGAATGTGATAATCAATCATGTTTATAAAGGTTGTGAACTCATTATCGATGGTGCTAGGTTGGTAGTGGATTTACTGCCTTTAGACCTAAAGGACTTAAATATTATACTTGGGATGGATACCATAGAGAAGTATCATGCAAAATTAGACTATAGCCTAAAAAAGGTAGAATTTGATCTTGGCAAAGGTGAGAAGGTGATTTCCAGAGGAGACAGGAGAACATCATCACTAAGAATTCTTTCAACTTTATTAGCTGACAGGATGATGGGAAAAGGGTATGAAGCCTTCTTGGTGCACATTGTGAGCACTGATGTGAATGAAGGGAAGTTATAGGATTTTCTAGTTGTGAGGTAATTTTTAGACGTGTTTCTAGAAGATGTATCTAGTTTACCACCAGTGAGTGAAATCGAGTTTGCTATCAACTTGATTCCAAGTACCGCACCCATCTCTATACCACTTTATAGAATGGCTCCAGCTAAGCCAAGGGAGCTTAAGGAATAGGTGGAAGAACTGTTAGGGAAGGGGTATATAAGGTTGAGTTCATCACCATAGGGGGCACCGGTTTTATTTGTTAAAAACAAACATGAAACATGGCACATGTCTATTGAATATTGGAGACTCAACATGGTGACTATTAAAAACAAGTATCCTCTACCACAAATTGATGATTTGTTCGACCAGTTACAGGGAGAAAAGGTCTTTTTCTAAAATTGATCTCAGATTAGGTTATCATCAGCTCAGGATCAGGGAATCTGATGTGAACAAGACGACTTTTAGGCACGATATGGGCATTATGAGTTTTTAGTCATATCATTTGGATTGACCAATACTCTGGCTACATTCACGGACCTCATGAATAGGGTCTTCAGGGAGTATTTGGATCAATTCATTATATGTTATAACTTCTTTCAGGGTATAACATAATCAAAAATCATCATGCATTATCAATCTCCATAACAATTCAAAAATCAAGCAATTTAGACATACACATACGTAGGTAAGAATTTGCCTAATTACACAATAACTATAAATACATTACCCACCTAATTTTGCTTAACAATCCAAGTTCAATGTTGTCTTTCCTCTTGCTCTCAAATAAGGCTTGCTTGGTTTCCTATAACAAACCAATTTCTCATTCAAACAACAGTCAAAATAAATTTATAAGGCTTCGATAATCAAAATGTTAAAATTGAACTATAATCCTTTCAAAACCTAAACTTTTGGGTCAATCTTGCATGATCACTATGATAAGGTAAATGAAGGAATTTGATAATACTTTTTCCTAGAAAAATGTACCCCATTATCTTAAGTTTCCAATGACACTAAAATCATTCAGTTTGGTTTAGTAATCCGAAAATTATACTTTAAACATTTTTGGATTGCTCTTATAATGAAATAATATTATGTTCTCAAACATTGATATTCTTAGAAACTGAATTTAAACCTAATTTCTTCAAAAAATTGTAGCCCTATGTCTTTAGTTTACTCCAAATTAAAAATCACTTCATTTGGATAAATATACAAAAAGTTATACTTAAAATACCAAAGAATGTTCGATGCCGAAAAGTTTGCTTTTACAAGTTCGCCGCGGCGAACCCCTGAATTGGCCACGGCGAACTTTACCCCTCAAGTTGACCGCGACAAACTTTGACAGAGACAAACACAGAACATGTACATTTTCCAAATTTTCTTGCCACCTTTCAGATATAACCCATTTTAAACCTAAACCATCCCTTCTACTTCATTTTCAACTCCATTTCAACCCCAAAATCATTTGCAAATACATCATAACCTATCTTTGATCATTAACCCTAAAAGATTAAAACATTTACCTATATCATTTATCAACAACTTCCTACACACATCCAACTTCATATGACCATACTCATGATATTTAAAGCATAACTTGATTAAGCTCCAAATTCTTCAAACTCTTCAAGATCTCCAAAAACCCTAGCTTCCTTCTTTCTTTTCTTCTTCTTTTCTTTTCTTTTCCCCTCTTCCACGACACTTCCCTTCTTTTATTCTAATCCAAGACTACATTTTATTCTAATTTTCCAATTTTTCCCTTCACGTAGTTGATCTTTCCAAAAATGACCCTCCTTCATTTAATCCAAAGTCTACTTACCTTAGCTATAATCTAATACCTTAATCATACACTAATTTAATTCTAGCTTTGAAATAATACTTAAAATCCAAATAAAATGGTTTATTTAGCAAGACCACAAAATTTGTTCAAATCATTCTTAATAAATTAAAAAATCAGGCCCAACATTTCTCCCCCTCTTAAAAGAATTTCGTCCTCAAAATTCTTACCTGATACGTTGAAAAGTTGCGAATACTTTTCTTTCATGACTTCCAATGGCTCCCATGTTGCTTCCTCATTTGCATGGTTCTTCCACAAAAATTTAACCAACTTCACAATCTTGTTTCTGAAAATCTTTTCCTTTGAATCCAAAATCTCCACTGGTTGCTCCTCATAGGTCAAATCTTCCCTTAATTGAACCTCTGAAAGTTGAACTATGTGTGAAGGATTGGACCAGTACTTCCTTAACATCAATACATGGAAGATATTGTGAATTTTAGACAATTCAGGGCACAAAGTTAAATTGTAAGCTAAAGGCCCAATCTTCTCAATAATCTCATAAGGGCCTATGTATCTCGGACTAAGCTTGCCCTCTTACCAAACCTTAAAACCCCTTTCCATAGAGAAGCTCTAAGAAACACTTTTTCCCCAACTTAAAATGCCATCTCTTTTCTATGCGCATCTGCATAGCTCTTCATTCTGTCTTGAGCTTCTTTAAGTCTCTATTTCACCAATTTATTCTTATCAACTGTGACTTGCACCAACTCAGGCCCTAAAAGCCTCCTTTCACCTTCCTCATCCTAACAAATAGGAGTTTTGCACCTCCTACTATACAAAGCTTTGTAAGGTGCCATCTGAATTCCTGAATGATAGCAATTATTGTAAACAAATTCGATTAAAGGAAAATGATCATCCTATGAGCCCTTGAAATCTATGACATAAGCTCTTAAAATTGCCTCCAAAGTCTGTATTGTCCTCTTCGATTATCCATCAATCTGTGGATGGAAAGTTGTACTAAAGTGCAACTTAGTTCCCAAAGCCTCTTGTAAGCTTTCTTAGAATCTGGACGTGAACCCAGCATCTCTATTCGAGACTATAGAACTCGGCACCCCATGAAGTTTGACTATTTCATCTATGTACTTCTTGGCCAAAGCATTCAAGGAATTTGTTCGCTTAATTGGCAAGAAATGTGCTAACTTAGTTAGCCTATCCATAATCATCCATATTGCATCATGTTTCCTGTTAGTTCTGGACAACCCTATCAAGAAATCCATTGTAATCTTTTCTCACTTCCATTCAAGAATAGACAAAGGCTTAAGCTTGCCTAAAGGTGCCTAGTGCTCAACCTTAACTTGTTGACACACTAAGCATCTCTTAGTATACTCCACAATATCCTTCTTTATTCCCTTCCACCAAAAGTGCACTTTTAAATCTTTATACATTCTCGTAATCCTCGGGTGCATAGCATAGGGAGCATTCTGTGCCTCATCAAAAATCTCATCTTTCCGCCCTTACATATCTGGAATACATAATCGGTTACCTACCACCATAAATCCATCTTCTTTTATCTCTATTTCAGAAGGTTTACTATTCCTAATCTCCTCTTTGAGTATGCTCAAATGCTAATCTTGTTCCTGCAATTCCTTAATCTTTTCATTCAACACTAGTCTTACTCTAAAGTTAGCCAGTATACACCCAAATTCGTCTTACTTCAAAGTCACCCGAAGTTTGGCTAATTCCTTCAACAAAGGAACATACACTGTCTCCACATGTGCCATAATCGATTTTCTACTCAATGCATCCGTTACTACATTAGCTTTCCCCGGGTGATAATCTATCATCAAATCATAATCTTTCAGTAGTTCTAACCATCTTCTCTGTCTCAGATTCAACTCTTTCTGGCTCATCAGATACTTAAGGATCTTGTTATCTGTAAACACTGTAGATCCCACTCCCGCAAGACCCAACCCGATATCGTGGGTGATATCCGAGCCCGTGCCTCACGAGGGTAGTATGCTAGAGCAGTCAAATCCATTCAAAAACTCAGTAAGACATTTTTTTTCGTTTTTTTTAAACAATCGAGTGCGCATATATCAGTAAACAATTTGGGCCCGCGATATGAAAACATTTTCTTTCAAAATACTATTTTAGAAATCATATTACAATACAACATTAATCAATTGGGGCCCTCTGCAATAACATTACTAATCTGCGAAAATACAAATTTACATATAAATCAGAATGACTCAAATGCAGACGCGAAACTGATCCCGACTTCAAACTCTGACTCTCTTGTAGTAATCATACTCCCGTTTGTCTAACGGGGTACTCGTCGATCCCTGAAAAATATTTGCAATATTGAGTGAGTTTGCGAACTTAGTGAGAAACCATCATCGATGGTTCACCCAACTCATGCATTGCGCAAATTGCATACAGCACATCACAGTAACATTCAAAAATATCATATAGCATTTCACAATTTCTCATGCCATCACAGCACTCAGTAATTATCTCAAATCAGTTATCATATTTGTATGTAATGCATATGTGACTCTTTTCCAGTGTATTTCAGTGTTGTGACCGAGCACTTATTCAGTGACAGTGTTCAGTGGACGCGTTTAGGGAGTAGGAGAGCCCTCATGCAGGATGCACTAACTCCCCTCGAGCTCGAGGCTCGGTTCAGTAACAATGTTCGAGATGAAAGCTCTTTTCAGTATTAGTGGCGACTCAGGTCACAACGTTCATTATCTGTTCATGCATTTATGCATGAAATGCAAATGCTCGATAATTCACAGTCATATGGCTGTAAAAGCCCATTTATCACAATTTCTCAAAAAGCACGTAGCAGTCAATTCCAATTTATCAGAAGCATGCATTTCAATCCTAACCATTCATGTAATCATACAATTCACATTTGCAAACAGTTCACACAAAGCATTTAACAATCAGAAATTGAGGAACCAACTAGGTTACTCACCGGTTGCTCCCGAAGCTAACGCCTGGAAGATCCAGCAACGTCTGGAAGTTGACGTTCCAGTTGCTCCTCTAAAACAAATAGCATACATGATATCAAAATTTGCACCATTAAGAGTGTTCAACAATGCACATGTATGAGATGTATTATGTACAATGCATGTTCATGATAAATCTTGGGTATCGCTCTTTGATTCTTCTCAACACTATCCCATACCAAAATTCATTTAAGCATAACTAACACCTAGGTTTTTGCCTCTCTAGAACCATTGAAATCACAATTCGTTTGTCACTGGCTTACTTTCAGACTTTCTGAAATATCCTTTCAGGTTTATTGTTCACATTCAATCAGGAGGCAAAACTTGTGAAATTTGAGCTCACTCTCTTCTAGAAAAGTGTTCCTCTATCTTGTATCTTTCCATTGCCTCTAATTTCACTCAATTTGGTTCAGTAATTTGGAAGATATGCCTCAAACATTTTCGGACTATTCCTCTCCAAAACAGTGTACTATATCCAACTTCCATCCAGAAAATGAACACCTTAGAGACTGGATCGTGATTCAACTTATTCATATGATTTGTATTCCTATTACTCTAGTTTACTAAAAATCAAGAATCACTTCAATTGGAATCCTATAGACTAAGATATCGTCAAAATACTGAAATACGTTCAGTGAAATATTCAGTTCATGCTCCTTCCACCGATACCCTTACTTTGATTCAATTTATCATTTCTAATTTAATACGAAAAAACCATAACTTTTTGTGGAGGGATAAAGAAATGTGTTAGAAATCCAATACTTCAAAAATCAGGTCATTTGGAGGTCTAGAGAAAAAGTTATGACCAAAAGACTCCAATCAGTTCTTGCTTTCGTCTGAGTTTTTCTATCGTCTCATTCCCATCGTCTGCTTTTCTATCGTCTCATTTCCATCGTCTACTTTTCTATCGTCTCATTTCCATCGTCTGCTTTTCTATCATCTCATTTCCATCGTCTGCTTTTCTATCGTCTCATTCCCATCGTCTGCTTTTCTATCGTCTCATTTCCATCGTCTGCTTTTGCTCCAGAATATCCCCACTTATAACAATCATAATTTTTGACTCCGATATCTAAAATTTACAAACTTTATACCGTTAGAAAGATAAATGAATTATCTACAACTTTAAAGAAGGCAACTTTTCCAGAATCCATCTAAATCAGGTCCAAATTTCCTCCCAAAGTTGGAACATGAATTTTCGCTCAACTCTCAACATCCTGCACCCAGTTCTCAACTTCGTGACAACTTTTGAGATTCTTAGAGACAGAACTGAAATTCAATGTCTTCATAAAAATTGTAGCCATATATTCCTAGTTTACTTCAAATCAAGAATCATCTCGTTTGGACAACCAAAGAAAATGTTATGGCTAAAATACTGAAACATACTCAGTGATAAATTTTCCAGATCTTCTAACTTTCAACACTTCACGTCACTAAAACACCAAAAGTTTTCTCAAAACTAAATTAATGCTATAACAGAATTTATTTCTCCCCAACTACCCAGTATTAATGAACAAACACATAAAGTACATTTTCCATGCAGATGACAGTAATTTAACAACTTTATTTTACAAATCCCAAACTGCAAGGGATTTCTCTAACACTTACCTGCGGAAAACTCCAAAATCTTCAAGCCCTAAACTCCACACCTTTTCGTACTTCACTGAGTGAAATGATAAGCTTCTGGTTTTTCTTTAGAGTAGATGACACAGTGACACAGTAAGTTTGATGAATGAATGGAAGATCACAGAAGTCCCTTAGAAGATATTTTGATGGAAAACTCTTAGTTTCGAAGAGAGAAGTTTTAGAAAGATGAGAATAAAGAAGGGACTTGGACAAGACTTAACCTGTCAACTCTCAAGGAATAGTGACCTACTCCTAGCTAGAGTACAAGGTCTAAGTGACACATGTCACTTTCTTAATGATTAAACTCTAACTTAGTTTCTTTGGAAACTAACTCCATTTAGTTCCCCTCTTTGCAATACAACAATCATCTTTACAACCCAACTATCTCCAAATCTTTATTTAATTTATTTCTTGATCCCTATTATAAATATATCTTTCTCAATACTCCATAACTTCACCAACATATACAAATACAATATTTCCACCAATTACCAATATTTTCAATGCAAAAACATCCGTAAATCTAAAAATTCAGAGATTAATCCAATTATACTCAAAATTATTCATGAATGCATGTACAATTATTTCATGTGCAAATAAATTCACTATTTATGTGTAAGTGTATGGCATATCATGCATGAACATGGAAGGGCATCACTAACTCTCATTAGCCACTCACATTTACCATTCTACCTTTTCCACTAGTAATGGGAGTTACAAACATCCTGGTGGTGACTCCATATAAATAATGTCTCCATATCTTCAATGCAAAAACTATGGCAGCTAATTCCAAGTCATAAATAGGATCATTCATCTCATAAGGCTTTAATTGCCTAGAAGCATAAGCAATGACTCTATCTCCTTGCATCAATACATAACCCAATCCTTTCTTTAAGGTATCACTATATACTGTATATCCCTCACTACCCAAAGGCAAAGTCAAATTGGTGTCGTTGTAAGCCTATTCTTTAATTCCTTAAACTATTCTGACACTCTTCTGTCCACATAAACTTCTGATTCTTCCTCGTCAATTTGGTAAATGGAGCTGTTATTATAGAAAAGCCCTCCACAACCCTCCTGTAATATCTGGCTAAACCCAAGAAATTCCTCACTTCTGCTACATTCTTAGGTGCTTCCCATTTAACCACAACTTCTATTTTTCTTGGAACCATATGCACTCCTTGCTCTGAAGATTACATGTCTAAGGAATGAAGTAAATCACACGTTAATATATTGAGTAATAAAATGACCAAGATACACAAGAAGGGGGGGTTGAATTGTGATAAACTTTTTTTTTAATCCCTTCAATAACAATTGCTTGTTCTTTCAGAAAACTTATCGTAAATCAATTCTTAACTAGTTTGAAAAACTTTGTTAATAATGAAAACTACGATTTAAGAAAAGTAAGAGTTAGAGAGAAACACAAAGAATTTTATCCTGGTTCACCCCAAATCGTGGCTACGCCCGGTCCTCGATATTCTTCCGAGATTTTCACTATCTCCAAACCGACACAAGTATTCTTTAGATCGAGCCTCTTCAGTCTCTTAACGACAAGTATTCTTTTACTCTTAGCCTCTTCAGTTATCTCAGAGCACTTTTTCAAAATGAAAAAGCGATAAAGAGCTTTTACAAAGAGTTGCTCTTCACAATATACACTCGAAAATAGTTCGCAATTTTTCTCTCGAGATGACGGATATTGAATACACAGAGTTTCATTCACTTTTTCCAAAATTTATTTCTTCTTCAATCTCGACTCTTATTTATAGTGAAACTTCAATCTGCTTCTTGTCTATCTCGCTTTTGAATCTTTAAAGAACGGTTATTCAGCTTTAGCTCGTAACTGCCTTAAATCGATGTTTCTTTCTTCCGTCTTATTTTCATATCGCTCGCTTTTTATCTTCGTAAAGCTTAAATCGCTTTTGTCTTCGTAAAGCTTCCGTCTGCTTTTTGTCTTCGTAAAGCTTCCGTCTGCTTTTTATATCGTCTGCTTTTTCTTCCGTCTGCTTTTCTTCCATCTGATTTTGTATCGTCTGCTTTTTGTCTTCATAAAGCTTTTGTATCGTCTGCTTTTCCTTCCGTCTATTTCTCTTTGTTTATTATCAAAATTATTTAATACGTGAAGTCTGGTTTGACTTAACATTCTCCCCCTTTTTGATAATAACAAATACTTGTGAGAAATATGAAAAGTATCATATACTTGTGAATTATACAGAAGTATTGAGATAATAAAAAAAATTATCTTCATCCTTCCAAATTGATTTCTTCCTTCTCCTTCTCTCTTCCTTCTCCTTCTCCCTATTTGTTATTGATCAAAAATTATTTTCCAATCTGCTTCACCAACTTTTCAGATCTTCTTAATCTTCTCCATATCTTTATCAAGCTTCAACATGCTTCTTTAGAGTTGATGTTTCATCTCAGTAGTCGAGGTACTGTCTTAACAACTTGCTTTTCAACGATAGCCACTGTTGTTGTATAAGCTTCCTTGTTAAAGACATTTGGTTCAATGATTTGCAGAAGAGGAGGAGGAACAAATACAGCTTGTTCATTGATATCAAGATCATAGGGATCTCTTATTCGTTGATAAGTGCGTCCAAACCATGGCATAGCTTCTGCAATTGAAGTGATCTCCCACAGAGGTCGATTTCGCAGAATGTTCTGTATTATAGTAAAACAACATTATGAGTTGCCAATCAGAACAGAACAATACTGACCCATTCTGATATTGCCTCCTTGTGGATCATCTGCTGTGGCCTTAGTTAGACTTGATCCTGGATCTTGATACACGCAGATGGACTTACCACTCCTTTTCTCCTTACATGCTTCATCAATCAATTTTACTGCCTCTTCAATCGATCGTAAGACATGTCATCCATCTTCGCTCAGTTGAACTTTCACTTTAGCTTCTCATAATTGAGTTCAACAAAATTTGGTGGTCAAGATCGGTACCACCTTGATTATTGTACCGCTTTCGAGATAGGATAAGAAGTGATACGCCTCCAAATGGCTCGTGGATATGGTTCTCTCCCAACTCTCTTGAGCTTGATCATAGAAATTTTTGTAACCCCTATCCAACATATGAGAAATGCCATTATCATATTCTACAGATTTGAAGAATGCTTTGACAAATCTCTTGGGTTTGTCTCTGATGATGACTGACTTGGTCTTCTTCTCCTCTCTTACAACCAATCTATGTTCCCATCTTTCTCTTTGAAAAGTTAAATACCTGGATGGAACATTAGTCATCACACTTACAACTTTTGAAGTAGCCTTCTGTCCCAAAACATGTGTAGCAACTTGTTTATGGAAAAGTGTGGACTGAAAAGTAGTAGGGACTATTTCTTCAAAAATTGGATTATTAAGAATTTTGTGAGAATCCTTAATATTACCCTGAACAGCTTCCACAATTGCTTTAGTAGCAGCTTCCATATTAACTTCAGCAGCATCAACAGTACTAACAGCACATGCAGCAGATTTTGTAGAAATGTCAACAACAGTTTCTTCTAGCCTTGTCTTCTTAGCCTTTGCCTCTGTTGTTGGATTTTCTTCTTTTCTTGCACTGATTTTCTTTAACCTTGGTGACCTCTTGGATTGAACTTTCTTCTTCTCGTGTTCTTCTACTTTCCTTTTCCTTCATTTCCTTGAGGTTGAGTTTCAAACTTTCTCAAGGATTGATGATGATGATTTTGTAGCTTTTGATCTCGTGCTCATAATGCTTTGGTTTGCTTGAATCTCCGGAAGGATCGGCTTCTTCATCGCATGCTTCCTTTGTGGGTGACGTTCTTGCTTGCTTATGAATGTCACTCACCGAGGTTCCCTTTCCGCTTTAAATCACCGATTCAAAAATCGAATGATCTTGACTTGACTCTCGAGAGTGTGATCTTCTCTCCTTCATAGAGGATTTCTTCAGCTTAGGCTCCCCTCGCTTGTTGCTTTCCTTGATTCTTACGCTCCTTGTTTGTCCGACAATCTCGCACCCATTTTGGCAATCGATGTAGAATCTATATAACTTCTTACGTAAACCTTCCATCGACTCCCAACTCCAATCGATTCTGATTCTTTAAACATCCTTGTCAACAACATCCCATACGGAGAGTGTTTGTATCCTTTATTGATTTAACCATATATTGATAAATCAAAATGGTAAATCTATTGGTTGGTGATTCAGAGATGAAGGATACATTGTTCATCCAAGGTAGTGACTTGATGTCTTGAACCTATCCTAGGTAACACACAACACACGTAATGCAAAAACAAAACCCTTGCCTTTGGTACAAGCCAAGAGGCTCTTCTTTCATTGGGTTGTTACGACCATAAAGTTGACGAGTAACTTCATCTTCGCTCAACTTCACTTAGTCATCCATTTCACCATGTTAGTAGGTTGAACTCCACTACTGGACATTCAAGGACTCTTTCCAAAGAACTCCTTGGTTACTATCACAGGGAGTGTTTCTACATACGATACGATTGTATTATCCACGGTTTTAGTATGTTTCCAGAACTCATAAACTTCATTGAGATAAACTTGCTCTCGTATTTGAAAGAAGTTTCTCCATCCTGCCGCTATTATCTCCTATTTATATCCATTTGTTCCTTCTTAGATCTTCAAAGTTTACCAATCTTCCCGCTTTGCTCTCGATCAACTCGCAAAATGGGCTTGACATTCATCTTGTTGATTCTGAGTGAATAGGAACTCGCTTGAAGAATTTTCAGAGAGATTTCAGAGAACTAGCAATTTCTGAATTTGTTAGAGATCCCAAACGTCAGTTTTAGGGATTTTATAGCAAATTCTAGAACGATTGTACTTCTCGATGATCTGACAGCCTTTTTTCCTCTAAAATTTTTCTTTGTGAAAGAAGTTTTAAGTCTGAAACCGTCAACGCCGTTTAACTCCACCGTTTCATTGTCTTTCTTTTTGAAAAATCAGATGATCAATCTGTTAACTCTGCCGCCTTTTCCGCTCTTTGTCTTTAAAAATCGGATGAATGATCCGTTAACTCCTCCGCTCATCTCGCTTTCTTCTTTGCGAAAAACCGATGATTGGTCTGTTAACTCCTCCGCTTATCTGCTTTCTTCTTTCGAAAAACCGGATGATTGGTCCGTTAACTCCTCCGCCTCATCGCTTTCTTCTTTGCGAAAAACCGGATGATTGGTCCGTTAACTCTTTCGCTCATCTGCTTTTTCTTTGCGAAAACCGGATGATTGGTCCGTTAACATCACCATATTGAGGTTGCGTTTGATTTCTTTAAAGCGATCTTCACTTAGTGGTTTTGTGAAGATATCAGTCCACTAGAATTTCGTTTCCACGAATTGTAGACTGACAACTTTCTTCCGAACGTAATCTCTCAAGAAATGATGTCTAACTTCAATGTGCTTCACCCTTGAATGTTGAATTGGATTCTTTGACAAGTCGATGGCGCCGGTGTTGTCGCAAAGATATTGGAATCTCTTCCTCTTGTATTGAGTAGTCCTCCAATTGATACTTGATCCACAAGAATTGTGAACAACAACTTGCGGTAGACATATATTCAACCTTCGGGTTGATAATGCAATCGAGCTTTGTCTCTTGCTTGACCATGACACCAGTTTGGTCCAAGGTAGTGACAACCACCACTGTGCTCTTCCTTTCAATCCTATCACCGCATAGTCCGCATCGCAATATCCATTCAACCTGAAATCTTTACCTTTCTCATACATTGCAAAGATCGATAGTACCATGCGAGATATCTCAAAATTCGCTTTACGCCTATGTAATGAGATTCTCTAGATCGGCTGAAACCTTGCACACAAGCATACACCAATAGAATGCCAGTCTACTTGTTGTAAGATAAAGCAAAGAACCAATCATCCTCTAAATAGGGTTTGATCCACCTTCTTACCACTTTCGCCTTTCGACAACAAGTTTGAAGGATGCATCGGTGTAGACATACTTTTAACACCGCACATATCAAATTTAGACAACAATTCTTTGACATATTTTTGTTGATGGATAAAATCTTATCCTTAGTTTGCTTTACTTGCAATCCAAGAAAGAATTTTAACTCACCCATCATGCTCATCTCAAATTCATTTTCATCATATTTTCAAAGCTTATGCACAACTTTTTGAGGTGGCACCAAAATAATATCATCAACATAGATTTGCACAATAATAAAATCATTATACAAGTTCTTCCTAAAAGAGTTTTGTCAACTTTACCTCTAGTAAATCCATTTTCAATAAGAAATGAGCTCAGACGATCATACCATGCTCTCTAGAGCCTGTTTCATCCATATAAGGCTTTATGAAGTCTGTAGACATGATCTGGATACTTTATATCCTCAAATCCAGGAGGTTGCTTGACATAGACATTCCTCTTTCATTTTGTAATCTCATGGAAAGGTTTCTAAAACACTTGAAAGACTCATCTTTATGTGATAGAAAAAGTATCCAACAAAACCTTATAAAATCATCAACAATCACAAGTCCATACTTCTTTCCACCAAGACTTATTGTTCTTGTTGGACCAAATAAGTCCATATGTAACAACTCAAGTGGTCTAGAAGAAGTTATGAAATGTTTTGAAGAGAAAGAGGTTTTAACTTGTTTCCCTTTCTGACAACTTTCACAAAAGAAATCTTTGTCAAAACGAATTTGTGGCAAACCTTTTACCAAATCATGTTTCAAAAGTTTTGAAATATGTTTAAAATTGACATGACCTAGTTTTTATGCCGATCGCCTTTCATCTTCATAGATAAAAACATGAAATATTTTGAGATCGAAAATCGCCTAAATCAATTTTATAAAGATTGTTTCGTTTTTGGTGAAAAGAAGATGGAACCATCTTTGTTTCGACTTCACAAAATTTTTATTAAAAGAAACTTCAAAACCGTAATCACATAATTGACTAATACTTATCAAGTTATGCTTTAAACCATCAACTAGTAAGACGTTATTAATGCATGCATGAGAATTCTTACCAATCTTACCAAACCCGATTATCTTTCCTTGTTGGTTGTCTCCAAAAGTTACCGATCCTCCTTTCAGATCAAGATCTAGGAACATAGACTTGTTTCCCGTCATGTGACGCGAGCATCCACCGTCCATATACCAATGGTGCTTTGGTTCTTCCAACGAAGGATTTCGTGGGAGATATTATTTTATTTTAGGTACCCAGATTCTCTTGGGTCCTTTAGGTTAGTACGATGTAATGAATGGTAATGATGTAGAATGATAATGTTGATGACCTTTCCGAAAACTGATTGATATCTTTTCTTATTTTTTGAGCAACCGATTTTACTACATAATGTCAGCTTATTTTAGTAAACCCTAATCCAGCTTTTATCCCCTGATGTCTCAGATTCTCCTATCATTTCATTCATCTTTTTGTACTATCTCAGAATTTAGCTAGATCAATTGAGAGATTATTAATTCTCGCTTTCAATTGATTAATCTCTTCAGATCTATCTACAACTTTGTTGTTATTCAATTCCTCAACTTGCTTTCTCAAACTTATATTCTCACTCTATCTCATGAGTATGTTTGAGGTTTTCACATATTTCTTCTTCAACAGTTTGTACTGCTTCGTAATAGCATGAGAATCCTCTAACAATTCTCAATATGCATCTTGTATATCATTATAGTGGAAGTTACCTCCTCATCACTTTCTTCTTCACTACGGACATATGTTAGCATGTTCGACGCCAGAACTTGTATCCGATTCTCGATGAATCCAGATCTTCCCACGCTGCCATCATGCTTTTCTTGTTATCTCTACTCCTTCGGGTTGTCTTTTCAACATTGGACACTTTGGACTTGTAATGTCCCGCTTCTTGCATTCATAATGTAATGGATGCTTTATCGACTTTTCATCGCCTTTGCGCTGTTCCTTCTAAATGTTGAATTTCCTTTGACTTCTTTTCCACATCCTTTTATCTTTCTTGAAATGAAAGATAGCTCATCGCCTTCATCACTTGATTCAGATTACGACTTCTGAAATCATCATCCTTTGCTTCTTCAATCTTTAACGCCTTTGATGTATTCCTTTTGTTTTCTTCTTCGATTTTGTGATTCTTTTGACTTGCTTTGAGCGCTATGGACTTCTCCTTTTTGGGCTTATCTTCCGCATCAAGCTCTACTGTGTATCTTCAACGATCCAAGCAATTCATCAAGCTTCAAGACGCTTTAGGTCTTTGGCTTCTTGTACAGTTAGCTTACTTTGGGTCTCCATCTTTTGGGCAGACTCCTCAAAATCTTTCAACATGATCTTGATCGCTGTATGCTCTTCCAAGAGCTTTTAGCCCATTAACAATTGTTTGGAATCTTCCAAACATTTGATCAATGGTCTCTTCTTCTTTCATCTTGAATAACTCGTCGATGCACCAAAATACTTATCTTGGACTCCTTCACTTGATTTGTTCCTTCATGTGCAATTGATAATGTATCCCACATTTCTTTGGCAAGATCGCATCCATGCACTTTGTCATACTCGCTTCGCTTTCAATGCACAACTCAAGAAAAATTTCGCTTTGAGTTTAGTTGAAATCTTGCTTTACGCTTTCACCTGTCCATCTTTCTCGTGGAATTGAATTTTATCATCATCTTCAGTGTGTAAGGTCCATTCTCGATGATGTCCCAAAGGTCAATGTGAGTAGACTCGATAAACAATCTCATCCGATCCTTCCAATAGTGGTAGTCTTCACCATCAACGCTTTGGAGGTCCGTGACCGAGGCTCCTTCGCAATATACGTGTGTGATTCCACCATTTTCTTTAGTTCACACTTTATTAGAGTGATTCTTGAACACCTCGCTTTGATACCAATCAAGTAAATCACACGTTAATATATTGAGTAATAAAATGACCAAGATACACAAGAAGGGGGGGTTGAATTGTGATAAACTTTTTTAATCCCTTCAATAACAATTGCTTGTACTTTCAGAAAACTTATCGTAAATCAATTCTTAACTAGTTTGAAAAACTTTGTTAATAATGAAAACTACGATTTAAGAAAAGTAAGAGTTAGAGAGAAAACACAATGATTTTATCCCGGTTCACCCCAAACCGTGGGCTACGCCCATCCTCGATATTCTTCTGAGATTTTCACTATCTCCAAACTGATTACAAGTATTCTTTAGACTGAGCCTCTTCAGGTCTCTTAACAGCAAGTATTCTTTTACTCTTAGCCTCTTCAGTTATCTCAGTAACTTTTCAAAAATGAAAACTGATAAAGAGCTTTTACAAAAGAGTTGCTCTTCACAATATACACTTCGAAAATAGTTCGCAATTTTTCTCTCGATGAGCAGATATTGAATACACAGAGTTTCATTCACTTTTTCCAAAAGTTATTTCTTCTTCAATCTCGACTCTTATTTATAGTGAAACTTCAACTGCTTTCTTGTCTATCCTTCTTGAATCTTTAAAGAACGTTATTCAGTTTAGCTCCGAACCGCCTTAAACTGATGTTTCTTTCTTCTGTCTTATTTTCATATCGTCTGCTTTTTGTCTTCATAAAGCTTCCGTCTGCTTTTTTTCTTCGTAAAGCTTCCGTCTGCTTTTTGTCTTCGTAAAGCTTCCGCTGCGCTTTTATATCGCCCGCTTTTTCTTCCGCCTGCTTTTCTTTCGCTCGCTTTTCTTTAAATGCTTTTCTTTAAATACGCTTTTCTTTAAATGCGATTTTGTATCGCTCGCTTTTGTCTTCGTAAAGCTTTTGTATCGTCTGCTTTTCCTTCCGTCTATTTCTCTTTGTTTATTATCAAAATTATTTAATACGTGAAGTCTGGTTTGACTTAACAAGGAATGCCACTTCCTTTAACCAAAACTCACATTTGTCGAATTTGGCATACAACTTGTTCTTTCTCAATGTCTGCATGGCAATCCTCAAATGCTCTTCATGCCCCTTATTACTCTTGGAATAAACCAATATATCATCAATAAAGACAATGATAAATTTGTCT
Source organism: Erythroxylum novogranatense (assembly GCA_029891385.1). NCBI lineage: Eukaryota > Viridiplantae > Streptophyta > Magnoliopsida > Malpighiales > Erythroxylaceae > Erythroxylum > Erythroxylum novogranatense. Next base: position 42,224,956 of record CM057227.1, read on the forward strand.
AAGAAGGACTTAAAAACTCGATTCATCAATTCTATGAAAGCTGCAGGTGCATTTGTTAATCTAAAAGGCATGACCAAGAACTCAAAATGGCCATACCATGTTCTAAAAGCAATCTTTGGCACATCAGACTCCTTTATCCTCAACTGGTGATAATCTGATCTCAAGTCTATCTTGGAAAAGACTTTTTCCCCTTGTAATTGGTCAAACAAATCATCTATGTGTGGGAGCAGACACCTATTCTTGATAGTGACATGATTGAGCTTTCGGTAGTCCACACATATTCTTAACGATCCATCTTTCTTCTTTACAAAAAGAAACGGAGCTCCCCAAGGTGAAGAGCTTGGCCTTATGTACCCTTTCTCCAACAATTCTTCCAATTGCTCCTTAACCTCCTTCAATTCCACCAGGGCCATTCGGTAAGGTAGAATTAAGATCAATGTAGTACTTGGAAGAAGTTTAATAAGAAACTCAATCTCCCTAGGTGGTGGTAGTCATAGTAATTTCTCGAGAAGGACATCCGAGAATTTCATGACCACAGGTATTTCTTCTAAATGCCCTCCATCTACCTTCGTGTCTACCATATAGGCCAAAAATGCTTCACACTCTTTTCTCATCATTTTTTCTACTAACAGAGCCAAAACAAACCTAAGTGGGCTTGACTTGCTGTCTCCCACAAACACCACCTTTCTCCCATCATCCAACTCAAACTCTACTACCTTCCATTTGCAATCCAAATTAGCATTATACTTCTCTAATGTGTCTATGCCCAAAATCACATCTAATCCTCCCATCTTCAATTCCATTAGATCCACCACTAATCATTCTCCTCCAACACATATCTCACAATCTCTATGAACTTGACTAATCACAATATACTGGCCGACTAAAGCACTAACCATTAAGGGAGTATCCAATGGGCTCAGTTCCCTACCATGCACAGTTCTGCTTAATGACACAAACAAATAGGTAGAATCTGGATCAATCAAAACAACAATATCAGCATCAAATAATTTAACCGTACCAGTCACAACTTCTGTAGTGGTCTCTACATCCTCTCGTGTCATTGCAAACACTCTAGCTGGTGTTTGTCCCTGGGATTCCCTGGAAGATTCACTCTCTTAATTACATCAGAACTGCCCACTTCAGTTGCAATCTTGTGCCCTACTGTCTCAGCTTTCCTTGAAACTTGCATCTAACCTCTCTCTTGTCTTGCATACTGAGGGCACTCTTTAGCCATGTACCCTTTCTCTCCATATTTGAAGTGAGCTCCTATCAGTCTATAACATTCTCCTCCATGGAACTTTCCACAATGATCGAACTTAGGTACAGAAGACTTATCCCTTTCTCCCCTTCAACTACCTCCCGCAGTTAAGGGTTGATGAGAACTAGTAGAAGTCCTCATAGGTCTAGGCCTGCTTGCACCACTGCTCTTCTCCTCATACTGTTGGATCGGGAAAAAAAAGCATGCTTAGTATGGAGAAACGATAGATTTCAAAACTTTTTAAGAAATCATCTTGCAGCGGAAGCAATATATCCAAATCAACATGCTAATCCATACATGATATGGTATAAGGATAATAAAACCAAGAACAAGATAAAAGGAATTACCGACTCCTTCACATGACTTTTAAATCCTCATTGCGCTATCCTCTCCTTCTTATATCCAAATCCTTTGCCTTTGAGTCTTTTCCTTTAGCAATCTATCTTCTTCCTTGTTGTAGTATCCTCAACCAATTAGATTTACCACTTGTTCTTCAAGGACAACTAGGTTAACAAAATCCTTTGGTGGAAAGGAGAAGAAATATTTAGAGGAGATTTTCTTAGAAGAAGAAGAACCAAAATTGAAACTCTTTCAATTCTTTCACTTAGGAATTTCGGTTCTACCTTGCATGAAAGGAGAGAATGTCTAAAACCATGCAAGAACCCTTTCTTACATCTCAATTTCAAATATGCATGAATGGAAAGAGTGAGAGGCATCCAATGCATCACTTCTTACATTAATCACTCATCAAATAGCCAATAAATGAGACTTACTTCATTTATCTTTAAAATGGCTATTTGAAAAGACCATAAACTATAATTGAATACCCATTTCGGTTTTGGCAAGAAGAAAGAAGGAAGATGGTCCATCTAATGCACATCTTTCATCTTTAATCTAATGAATGCAAATAGGTTACATGCCAACATTAAAAGCCAACCATTAAACCATTTAATGGTAAGTTCATAACTCCATTTAATAATGATGAACCATAATAAAGACCATCTTTATTTAGTATTTTAATGTCAAATGTGGTTACACATCTACCCTAACACAATTTCGAAATTGCTTCTTCTCCATTAAAAAAAAATTGTTTTAATATAATTAATCTAATCAATTACATTAAACCAAAACAATCCCATTTCTAAATGAACATATGGGCTTCCAATTAACCATTAATTAGTATAAGCCCATCATTCAATTATGGACTTCTAAAGCCTCTAAACTACTTCTTACTTAGCTTGATAACCTTCCTTAAAGCCAAGTGGGGAATCTTATTGACTTTGATAATTCAAGCTCCAATAAGCCCGTAAATAATTCAATCTCATTGAATTAATTCTAGCTTATTAACTAAATGTCATTCCACTAAAGACAATTAGTTGAACTCTTGAATTATTAAATATTATGAGAATATGTCCAATTGCAAACCCTATTTAGAACCTTATTATAACCATCCGCACAACAAAGGGTAAAATTACCGCTTTGCCCTTATGTTGGTTTTTCCTTCTAGATCTCTCATTTTACTTTATATGGTGATTAACACATAAGATCTCATCTTAGTGTTAAGACTTGATGGGTAGCTAGTCCATCAAACTACTAGCGCAGCTTTAATCACCAAATCTCCTTAAAACATCTGAAGAGATGATAACACTATAAACTCTTTATTTGAGTGAATGTTCCTCGATACATGTTTCAATTAATAATTCCAACATGCATAATCGGATTAATACCTATAAAAATCTATTCCGATCATATCAAGAATTATAATGAAACACATATGAGTTCACCACTCATCAAGATTGTGGTTCATAATAAGCGAATGCTTAAGTTGTACGCTTTAAGATTAAAGTAACGGCCCACTTTATTCTTGAAAACATACTTGATTCCGATTCATTTAATAGTGCCATTATCGATAGTCTACTACTATCATGATATGAAACTCATCATTCCCTTTAAGTAAACTCCTTTACTTATATGGAGATAAATCGCAACACTACGATCTAAACCATAATCAAACGACCAACTTGATTATTCAACTGTGAATCAATTAATTCAGATTTTAATAATATACATGTTTCCCATACATCTCTATGTATATGTATATTACTTACAAATGAACCTTGGTACCTTATGACCAGATATATAATGCTCATACAGATAAAACCAAACTCTTTTGTTTTATTAATAATAAATATTTTCATTACAAAACATCAGAATCAAGAAGATAAAGTTACATGTAAATACACTTGCTTTCCAGGCACTATATTTACATAACTCCAACAATCTCCCACTTGCCCTAAAGCAAGTTTGACATATCCTTCATTCCTATCCCTTCTAGTGACCCTCAAAGCTCTTTTGAGTCAATGTCTTTAATGAACGGATCAGCAAGGTTTTGCTCGAGGAATCTTTACCACATCCACTTCTCCACGTTGTATTATCTCCCTTATGAGATGATACTTTCGCCAATGTGTTTGGCGACTTTGTGGTTCCGAGGTTCTTTAGAATTAGCCATCGCCCCATTTTTATCACAATAAAGTGTAATGGCTTTTTTCGCCTCTGGAACTACCTCCAAATCATTTAGGAACTTCCGAGAGCGATCGCTTCCTTTGCTTCCTTCACAAGCAGAACATACTCAACCTCCATAGTCGAATCAAGCAATACAAGATTGCTTGACACTCCTCCAAACTATGGCTCTACCTCCTAAAGTAAATATAGAACCGTAAGTTGATTTCCTTAAATCAACATCGATTGGAAATCGAATCAGATATCCCGTCGGAATAAGATTACTTCCAGAGTAAACAAGCATTAAGTTCTTTGTCCTACGAAGATACTTAAGTATACACTTAACCGCATCCAATGTTCCATTCTCGATTGGACTGAAATCGCTACCGGTCCCATGCGTAATGATATCCGGTCTAGTGCACATGCATTGCATACATCAAACTACCAACCGTCAAGCATATAGAATGTTACGCATGCTCAACCTCCTCTTGGGTTTTAGGTGCTTGTTCCTTTGAAAGTTTGATTCCATGTCTAGTAGAGTGAAACCCTCTTGGAATCTTGCATGGCGAACTTATTAAGCATATTCTCAATGTAGGTTAGTTGAGACAAAACTATCTTCTTGTTCTTACGATCCCTTATAAGTTTGATCCCTAGAACATAGGTAGCCTCTCCCAAATCCTTCATTGAAAACTATTCATTCAGCCATCCCTTAACCGCAGATAACATTCCCATATCATTCCTAATTAGCAGAATGTCATCAACATACAGGATTAGGAAAGTAACCTTACCTTCTTGTATTCTTTTGTAAACACAAGGCTCATCTAGGTTTTGTATGAACCCATAGGTTTTGATAGCCTTATCAAACCTAATGTTCCAAGACCTAGATGCTTGCTTAAGTCCATAAATGGACCTTTGCAACTTGCAAACCTTATGCTCATTACCTAGCTCAATGAATCCTTCTGGTTGGGCCATATGAATGGTCTCCTCAAGATCTCCATTCAGAAATGCGGTCTTGACATCCATTTTCTATATTTCATAATCGAAATAGGCTCTTATGGCCAAAAGAACTCGATGGACTTAAGCATGGCAACCAAGAAAAGTCTCCTCAGTAGTCTATACCTCCTTTTGAGTATAGCCTTTAGCTACCAATCTAGCTTTAAAGGTCTCTACCTTTCCATCCGATCTCCTTTTCCTTTTGTAGATCCATTTACACCTATAGTTTTTAGACACGTGGTAGATCTACAAGGACCCTGACTTCATTAGTATACATAGAATCTATTTCGATTCCATTGCCTTGAGCCATTTTCCCCGCATCAACATCATTAATAGCCGTGTATACGTAACGGGATCTGTTTCTTCTTGGTCCGAGATGGCAATTGCCTTCTCCTAAACCCAGATACCTATCTGTTGTCTCACAACCTCCCACTACGCCTAGGCACATCTTGATGTTCAGTTGCACTTCGATTCAACTCTTGAATCCATTTCGACATCTTGTTCATCATATCCAAAACAACTCTTAGTTTGATGAAATTGCTAACCCTTTAGTACTACTTCACTTCTTCCTTTGTGATTTCTCACAAACTCTTCCTCTAAAAGTTTGCATTTGTCGACACAAATACCTTCCTATCATGAGGATCTGTAAAAATAGTACCCTCGAAGTTCCGTAGATATCCTACAAACAAACATACTTCGACCTTGGTTCCATCTTTGTGGATTCAGGCTTTAGAACATGGGCTGGACAGCCCCAAGTCCTCAAGTGCCTCAATGAAGGCACTCGCCACCCACAACTCCCTAGGTGTTTTAGGCACCGATTTAGATGGAGCAAAGTTAAGAAGATATGTTGCTGTTTGTATGGCATATCCCCGTAACGATTCTCGAAGGCTAGCATAGACATCATTGATCTTACCATTTCCAATAGAGTTCTATTTCTCCTCTCGCTACACCATTCTGTTGAGGTGTACGAGGAGTCGACAAATTGGAAACAATTCCATTGTCAATTAAATATTGCTGGAACTCTCCAGATAAATACTCACCACCTCGATCCGATCGAAGTCGTTTTAATGGCTTGCCAAGTTGCTTCTCACTTGACTTTGAATTCTTTGAACTTTTCAAAAGATTCACTCTTTTATGCATCAAATACAAATAATCATGTCTTGAGTAATCATCTATAAAAGTTATGAAATATTCATAACCTCCTCTAGCTTGTACATTCATGGGCCCACACACATCAAGATGTACCATGTCCAATGTGGATTCAAATCTGCTTCCTTTAGAAGGAAATGAGGCTTTTGTCATTTTCCTTCAATACAAGATTCACAGGTGGGTAATGGATCACTATCCAAGCCCATAAGGATCTCATCCTTTACTAGCCTGTCAAGTCTTTTCTGATTGATATAACCCATCCTTAGATGCCACAGATACTTTGAATTAATGCTAGAGATATTGGATTGTCTTGGTTTTATCAATTCTGTGGTGTTTAGTGAGCCCTTCATAGGTTCTATAAAAAAACAATCCCTGTTTAATTATCGCTTCACAAATAAAATCCTTATTCTCATATATTGAAACAACCTTTTCAAAATATAAGGAATAACCATATTTTATTAGACAAAAAACAGAAATCATGTTCCTTACAATCATTGGCATGTAATAAACATCTTTCAAATATAACCTATGACCACTAGGAAAGTCCAAGATAACTACTCCCACCGATTCTGCTTGAAACATAGGAACCATCTGCTATCTTAACTTGAAACCGGCCTTTAGGAAGTCTTTTCCTTCATTGAACCCCGCAAAGAATTACAAACATGGTTAGTGGCTCCTAATCTAATATCCAAGAAGTAGATAAATCTGCCACATTTCTAGTTCCTAACAAACTTAGGAAGCCCATACCTTGTTTGCTTTTAAGGGACTCTAGGTAGATCGATTTCTTTTCCAAAGGCCCATCTCATCACAAAGGAAACACTTTCATTTGATGTTCTCTTTGGCCTTCTTTTTCATGGGTTTGGCCTTGACCCTATTTGGGCCTTCTTTTCATTGGACCCTTCTTCTTTCCTCGCCTTACCCTGGGCTTAGAAGAAGAAGCTACATTAGCTTCGGCCCATGAGCCTTAATATTCAATATTTCCTCCGTGCTCCTGAGGGTATTCATCAACTCACTCAAGGTGTAATCCTTGTTTGTTGAGCTCATAGTCCAACTTAAACTGCTGAAAAGAAGAGTTTAAGCTATTGATGATCATAATCATCTGCGTGTCCGCATCCATATCCGCCTCTAGGCATCTCAAATTCGATGACCGCAGAGATTACCTTCATCATGTAATCCGCACCGGTTCACTGTGTTTCGCTCGAGATTATGAAAGGTTTGATAGCTTTCACTCTTGCAGACCTAGTCCTCACACCAAACATCTCATGTAGGTGATGGACCATTGCACTAGCAGTTTTCATACAAGCAATTTGCTTTTGGAACATGCCACGATGTAAGCTTTAATATAACACTTAGTAGTCTTGTCAAGATTCTCGCCAACGCTCATATTGTTGGACTTGCTCAGAGTTGCATCTCCACTTAGAGGTGTAGGCTCATTTTCAGTTAACACCTATGAAATACGCTCATATTGAAGAACAATGTCAAGGTTACGCTCCATTCATTAAACTTGTCTCCATTTTCCAATTTGTTATTAGTCAAGAGCGGGTGAGTGGATTCATTTTGTGGTTGATTATGTCTGAAAATATAAATTATTAAAACATGAGCATACTAGTCAACAATTTATGGAACTTTGTATAAAATCATGATGCATGTATGCATGATGATAGATTTAACAAAACTTAAAAATTAAAACATTATACTGACGGTTATTTTTCTTATCTATAATGTATCAAGTGACGGTGGGCCATCTTATCTATTAAAAGAAAAACTGGGACCCTCTCACTCAAAAAACTACCAAGCATCTCATGCTCAATTTTTTAAGAAGCGTCTTAATTTGGTCCATACTTTTACCAACAAAGCTACGGTGGGCAGTTTATTGATAAAAAATGTTGAGTGTATAACCATTTGATTCATTCACTAAAGATACCTACAAATCATGCCTCGGTGGGAGGTCACATTTGCTATCATTAAGTGGACTTATCCTTAAGGAGACCTAAACCATGCAAGATCTAGGATCCATGCCCTCCGATGGGGAGTAACACTTCACCACATGCAAACGGGCCATCATTTGGAGACCGTGGACTCTCACAGGAGCATCCTCTCCCACTCAATCTTTTTGGGCTTTAAGTTTTAAATACCATCTTGTCTAGATGCAATTTATTATCCATCCTATATTGTTTCATTATATAGCTCATACATAATGAATGCATGGCAAGGCCTAGGGTTGGCAATTTTCTAAATGACATGCAATCACATAATATCACATATTACAAGCATTCATTTCTCCATTCATCATGAACTAATAAAGCCACTTTTGATTGTCCATCCTAGAAACATAAAATAATTACAAGCCTTTTAGGCCCAAAATATGCTTCTTCATCTTGGATCTTCCGCTTCAACTCTTCGCTAACATGATCCGCCCATTCGGTAAACAAAATGTAATGACATTTATGAAATTAGAATTTTGTCATTTTGAAAATAAAATTCCAGCACTAGATTTTTAGAAAACCAAATCTTTGTTTTGACAAAAATTCCAGCACTTGTTTTATTAAAACCAAACTCATTTCATGAAAAATAAAAAACAACACTTAGTATTTTAGCAAAATCGAAATTGGATTCTTTGAAACAAAAAACTAGCACTTGTTTTCCAATCATAACTGAAATATGATTCATTGAAACAAAAATTCCAGCAACTTAGTTTTCACAAAACTTATGCCAAAACACAAAAGGATACACCGAAAATTTTACCTTTCCATTTCTTCAATCCATGGCTGCTCCTTCTTCATCATTACATCAATTTTGTACATTACAAAATCAAATAAAATAGAAAAAAAGAAATCAAAGAGGAAACATGGTGATGATAGACCACCCTCCTTGTTACAACCAAAAGAAGAAATCTTACAAGATAAAATTTAACTTCTATGGACAACCAAAAGAGCAACATAAACCATATATATTTATATCACATAAAAATATGCAATATACATAAAAAGATTGTCAACCCATGCATCCACCATATAGGAACCGAAATCATGCATGAAAAACCGGCTCTGATACCAATTGTTGGATCGAAAAAAAAAAGCATGCTTAGTATGGAGAAACGATAGATTTCAAAACTTTTTAAGAAATCATCTTGCAGCGGAAGCAATATATCCAAATCAACATGCTAATCCATACATGATATGGTATAAGGATAATAAAACCTGTAAGTGATAAGTCGACTTGTACCATGTGTAAGTCGACTTATACATGTTCGGTACCGATAAGTCGACTTGTTCATTCGATAAGTCGACTTGTTCAAGGTCGGATTGTTTATTTGTGCCCTAAAGGCAATCCCTTTAGCGCTTTTATTCAAAGTCGTGTGCGGACTTTATGAATAAATAAAGAAAAGGCATTATTCATTAATTTGATATTCATAAACATTGTTTATGAATTGATTGGATCTTTAATCAATTAATGAAGTCCATGATATATGACATAGCATGAAGGAAATTATGATGTGATCATACTCCGAGATTCCTATCATGTGCAATTATGTCAAGATCGTAATTCTCCTAGTCATAGGATTAATGAGACCGACATCATTAATCCGGATAGACTAGCACATGTCATATTCCTGATTGGATCAAGCAAAGGATCTCGAAACCGTAAATATGAGATATTTAGAATTGACATGTGGATGCTTACTAGCGGTAGTAAGTTCATTGATGACCTGCCATGAGATCATCACATGGATATCTTATCTAAGTGTCGTTGATAATCTCATCATAGCAATGGTGCAAGTATCCTTAGACTTGAGGTACTCAAGGATATCTTGAATATCGATCCTGCTTTGACTCCATTCCTTGTTGCCTTCCGTAGGTAACTCATGTGGTGGTGCTTGGGTACGACTTGAGGTATTCAAGATAATTGAGTAGCCAATAAAGGATTCACCACTTCGGATTAGCGTAAGAGATACCCATGGCCTCTTGTCGATCATTACTAAGGTCAAAGATGTATGTCATGAAGAGTGTCTTCATTGACATATAAAGTAATGAGTCCCGGGACGAGAACCGATATCACTGGGCTAGACTCGCCTAGTGAGAGTTGACACTTTGACCATACTCATAACCAAGTGGGGTATAGGATGGTGAAAGGACGAATTGCACCAGAATTGTCATGGAAGGGTTCGTGATCCGTTCGTGATGAATACATCAAACCGATTACTTTTCGTCAATTGGGGTCATGATGTGTTGCTAGATACCGCTCATGACTTGCTCGATTAATTGTTAATCTAAGTGGCCAACATAACCGGAGCCTAAAGGGTCACACGATAAGAGTGTTTCAGAGAATCAGAAAATAGTTATTGGACGAGTTCCAATTATGGAGAGCATTAGGATTAAATGGATCCCAATGGATTGGGATATGTCCCATGAGATCGCGACATCGATATTGCTAAGAAAGGTTTCGAGTCGTTTCAAAGACGAGGGCCCTGGGCGAGCAGTAGGACCGACCCAAAGATGACCGGACCACCTAAGATTAATAAACATATATATATTATATTAATTAATTAATTAATTAATTAATATATATATATATATGGGTTTACGTGGATGGAGGGGATGAGAGGATAAAACTTTATCCTTTAACTTTATATATATATATATATATATAAAGAGGAAAACGTGGACAAGCCTCCACCATAAGTTTTCTACATGTCTTTTAAGTGTTAAAAGACATAGAAAAGGTAGAGATGAGGTGTGATGATCGTGGATCATAGAAGGTGAAGGAAGAATGGGTTTTGTAAAAACCTAAAGGAAATTCATCTTTCATCATCGATCCTTCAAGTTTCTTCCTCCATCAACGTTTCCTTAAGCTCTCCAGGACAGAGGTAGGCTCTAGCAGGCTTTAATCTATTCTAGCTATTCCCGGGTCAAAGGGGTTTGATCCGGTTAGATTTTCTGATCTCTGCGTGGATCACCTTTAGAGATAGTCTCTTTTGGCTATTTAGGTTGATGTCTTCATACCGATACCTGGATCCTGGGATTCGGGAAAGTCCTGGGAACAAAATTTTTTGTTTTCCGCTGCCAGTACATGTGATGTACCTCCCGGGATTTTCCTACAGTGGTATCAGAGCGTCTGGTATCCCGTATGAAGCTATAACCTAAGCGAGATCAGAAATTCTAATGGAATTTTCTGTTGATGCATGCTATCTGTTCAGATTTCGAATTTATATTGTGATATGCTTTTCGAAATTTTTCTGCCCAGAATTGTTCATAACATGTTAGAGAATATGTCTATGAAATTTGAGAATTTATCGATTTGATTTGATATAGTTTTTCTAATTAATTCCCTAAGGTTACAGATGCTGTTTTGTGAAACGATTCTGGAACAGGCATGAGTATAAAATCGAGAATAAATTCTAGAAATTTTGTTTTTCGGATTTTCCTTCACCTACATGTCTCTAAGATGTTGGTGAATGTCTGTGAGCATGGAAATTGGATTTCAAGGTGATTGGATATTTATTCACGAATTTATTCTATGCTGTTGGGAATTGCTGTGATGATGAACACAGATTTTGAATCGGTTTTGTTATTTAGGTTGACTGAGTTTTTGATGGCCTAAACTCCTGAAAAAATTCATATAGCATTTTCTGAACATTTAGTAACCTATGTAATTTTCTCAGAATTTATTTAAATTTTTTCATTGATCATTTCAAGAAATGTACAGAACTGGACAGTTTTGGTGAAAATTGTTGGGACTGTTTTGCTTGGCTTGATTGAGTGTGCTTTTTCAGTTCCAATGCCTTGCACCATTTTTAATGTGATTAAAAATGTGTTATCTTTATGTATCATGATTTCCAAACTGAATTGCTTGAATTTGCTTTTCCAAGAATTTTTGAATGCCTAATTGATCACAATAGCGTCTCGTTAGCATGTTGCGTTATCTTGTTTGTTTTGACCGTCATATTTTTTATGGCATGTGCTGAAGTAAATTTGATAATGTATGTGCTAGCTAGAGATGCTTAGGATGATAATTAGGGTGTTCCTAAATTATTTGGAAATTAATGAGTTTTGACTCATTTCAAGCTTTTCATATAGTTTGACTATTTAAGGCATTCATGAATCAATGAAGTGTTCATTGAGGCATCAATTCACAGATATTACCCTAGGTATGATGGTGTTGAGAATTGGAATTGTACTGATTGAAGAATTAGCCGATTAGAGATTTTAGCAAAATTCCTGCATAAGTCGACTTGTATATGGTATAAGTTTCCACTTGTTCAAGATTTTGGATAAGTCGACTTGTGGATGAATAAGTCGACTTGTTCAAGATCTCGAGATAAGCCCACTTGTAGTACCTTGTAAGTCCACTTGTTCATGGGCAGATGAAATAAGTCGACTTGTGTCATACAAGTCCACTTGTGTGTGGCAGAAGCATAAGTCCACTTGCATTTGATGAAAGTCGACTTGTGGCATGCATAGTGGGATGATGGATGATTTTAGGTATGACTCAATGTGATTGATGAAATGCCCTAAATCATATCATATAGTCATGGTGACTATAATCCCACGGCTTGGAGAAGAAGTAGATGAGACCCAAATCCTCCTCGGTATATGAAAACTAACGCCTTCCATTAATATGGTAAGAACCGAGTTTTTATAGGGTCATTGTTGAGCTAACCTCAAGCTCGCTCTATACTGAATATGTTCGAACCATGAAAATAAGATTTTCGGATTAATGGGTCGGTTTTCCTAGAAGCGTTGATTTGTTGAGCTAACCTCAAGGTCAACGTGGACAGAGGCAAAATTGGGTAGCATACATCAGATGTATGCGCATCAAAGAGTTGATACCCAATGTAAGTGCATACATCAACAAGTTGATAGCACTGATCGATAGTTGTGTCTAAGATGTAATTGGTATATCTGATACCTCCCGAGACATAAGGTGGCTTGTTGAGCTAACCTCAAGGTCATTCTTAATGTCGGTTATCGATGATACAATTGGTATGACCGATACCTACCGATTGACCTAAGTTGTGGCTTGTTGGGTAAACCCAAGGTCACTCTTAGCAATGTCGGATATCGACCCACTAGGACATTATGTCACTTTGTTTCTCTGGATTCGTAAAGAGGGTTATGGATTCTAGGAAACTAGTGGGAGCCATATGCATGTCATGCAAGTCCTTATGATCATGCAGGCATTTCTATTCTATCATTCCTTCTCTCTATCGCGCTAGGTTGATTGAAGAAGTCTTTCAGTGTGAATTTTCGCTCTCTATTCTGGACCGAATTTTCTTGATTGGCTAAGGAATCTGAGAATTGTTCTTAGATCTGAGGAACTGGGATACGTCCTAGATGTTCCACTTCCAGTTGCACCTGCTGTCGATGCTTCTGATAAGGATCAGAAAGCATATTGTAAGCATCTAAAGGACAGTGATATGGATACTTGCTTTATGCTTGCCTCGATGTCACTAGAGCTGCAGGAGCAGCACGAGTCCATGGATGCTCACTCTATAGTATTTCATCTTAGGGAGCTGTTTGATGAGTAAGCTCGGTCTGAAAGGTTCGAGACCTCAAGGCTTCTCTTCATCACAAAGATCGCTCCAGGATATCTAACCGCAAGATGCCCCAAGATGAATGGCTATATTGAGAGATTGGCCGTCTTAGGATTTGTAATGGATTATGAGTTAAGTAGAGACTTAATTTTGTTGGATTGTCTTGATGGTTATTCACAGTTTGTGATAAACTATCAGATAAACCAAATATCCACAACAATTCTCGAAATGATCAATCTGCCAAGACAAATGAACAGTTATCAAGAAGGATAGCAAGCAAGTGCTAATGGTGGATGCTTCTTTTCTAGTTCAAAGAAGAAAAGGCCAAGAAACCAAATGGAAGTGCCATCAAGGAAAAACCAAAGATATCGCCCAAAAGGATTTTGCTTTCATTGTGGCAAGTCTAGCCACCAGAGGCGTAAACTGTAAAATCTATCTGAGTCCTTGAAGGTAAGAAGGCATCGATGCCTCTACTTCTTCAAATATGTTTGTCATTGAGGTTAATACTATTCCTGATCAAAACATATCGGTCTTTGATACCGGTTGTGGCTCACACATATGAAATGATATGTAGGGCCTCAGGGACAGTAGAAAGCTCATAAAAGGAGAACTAGACCTTTGTGTAGGTAATGGAGCAAGAGTTGCTACATTAGCCGTAGACATTTATGTCTTGTTCCTCCCTAGTGGGCTTATATTCAAATTGGATGATTGACATTTTGTACCTGTTTTAAACAAAGAACATATTGTATGTTTTATGTTTAAATAGAGCTGGTTTCCATTGGACTTTTAGTAGCAATGGTTGTTATATTAGTTGCAATGGAATGCTCTATGGTACTCGTACATTATGCAATGGAATTGACATATGAGATATGTCATATCCAATTAAGAATGTCAATGACGCGGAAAGACATAATCAAGATAATTTAAAATCAACTTACTTATGGCATTGTTGGCTTGGCCATAAATAAATGAGACACGCATCGCTAAGCTCCATAAGAGTGGATGTTTAGGGTCATTTGATTATGAATCATATGACACATGCGAATCTTGTTTATTAGGCAAGATGACTAAGTTATCCTTTAAGGGAAGGGTGAACGAGTGAATGGAATATTAGACCTAATACATTCGGATGTATATGGTCCGATGTCCATCCATGTCAGAAGTGGTTGTCTTTACTTCATTACTTTTATCGGTGATTATTCACGATATGGGTACCAGATTCAGAGATACAAATCAAGCATTTGAATAGTTCAAATAATTCAGAAATGAAGTAGAAAACTAACTTGATAAAAGTATGAATACATTACGATCTGATCTTGGTGGAAAATGCTTAGACCAATAGTTTTGATTATCTCGTAGATAATGGGATTTTATCTCAAGATACTCCACCTTACACGCCGCAAAGACAATGGTGTGGTTGAAAGGAGAAATCGAACCTTGTTAGACATGGTGCGATTGATGATAGGTTTTACGCTTTGGGAATATGCGCCAAGACAACTGCTTACTTGCTAAACAGAGTTCCATTAAAAGCGATTGTGGTTACTCCATATGGAGATATGGACTAACCGAAAGCCCTATCTTTCTCATCTGAAAGTTTGGGATTGTCCTACTTACGTGAAGCGGACACAATGATACATTTGATGTAAAAGCGACAAGTGTTTGTTCGTGGAATATCAATTCTACCTTGCTTAGAACAAAAGTTGTTTGTTTCAAGCATGCTGCTTTTCTTAAAGAAAGAGTTTCTTTTACAAGAGGACAAGGGAGCAAAGTTGAACTTGGAGAAGTTCAAGATGCTCGAACAAACATAGATCAACCGCTCAATCAAATCAGAACTCATATAGATGAGGTAATAGTTCAACCTTCTACTACACACTAATTTCAGAGGTTAAGTAGGATACGACCGCTTCTAGAGATATGAATTTCGTAAGTGAACAGAATGACGATTGCTCATATGAGATGATGCGCCTACTACCTATGAACAGTGTTCGAAAAGTTCGAGTCCGAACATGGCTTTGTGCCATGAAATCAAATGGATTCCATGTATGAAAACCAAGTATAGACTTTGGTTGTTACACCCGAGGATAAAACCCACAGACGCAAAGGATTTTTCAGAAGAAAACCTACATGGATGGTAATTTGATTACCTATAAAGCAATGCTTCGGTTAAAGGATTTCGCCACGCATAAAGAGTTGACTATGACAAAACCTTCACCCGTAGCAATGCTTAAATCCATTAGGATACTCTTAGCCATTGCCACTCATTATGATTATGAGATATGGCAAATGGATGTGAAGACACTTTTCCGAGAGGAAATTCACCCGAGGATGTGTATGACACAACCCGAGGGCTTCACTTCCATCGATGGCGAAAAGGTATGCAAGCTTCGTAAATCCATGTTTGGATTGAAGCAAGCATCCAGAGTTGGATTATCCGCTTTGACGAGTCAATCAAAGAGTTTGATTTCTCAAAAATCCGGATGATCATTGTGTGTATAAGAAGGTTAATGGGACTGCAATCGTATTCCTTGTGTTGTATGTAGATGACATATCGTTACTAGGAAACGATGTCTCTATGCCGCAATCGCTAAAATTTGGTTGTCCAATCAATTTGCGATGAAAGACCTTGGTGAAGTTTAATTTATATCCTCGGGATATAGATTTATAGAGATAAATCAAAAGGTTGCTTGGTCTTTCACAATCATCGCATATAGATGAAATGCTAAAGAGGTTTAGCATGGAACAATGCTATGTACGAGGCCCGATGTATCGTATGCTCTAAGTGTTACGAAAGATACCAATCGGATCCCGGTGAGGGTCATCGGGTGGTCACAAGAATATCCTCAAGTACTTGCAAGCACTAAGGATGTTTTCTTGATCTATGGAGATGGAAATCTCCAGTGTAACACCCCACTCCCGTAAGACCAACCCGATATCGCTGGTGATATCCGAGTCCGTGTCCCACGAGAGTGGCGTCTTACATCACGATTTAAAATTCAAGATACATTTTTTTTTTTGAGCCATTAACTCCACGCTCACACGGCGGAACAAGAAGTAAATAAAATCCGTGTTCAATATAAACCAGTTTCAGCTTATTACGTTCAAAGAATAATTGCAATCAGTCAATGCAGTAAAATATTACTACTACAATGGCTCAGTAAAAATACAATGCCTTGTTATACAGTGATTGCGGAATACAATTTACTCCATTTCACTCAAATGACCTTGCTTTCAGTCCCAAAATAATACACCCAATATTACAGTACCAGTGGGTAGCGATTTTTGCTACCAAGAATCGACCGGTTCGTCAATTGGCGATTTATCCGGTCTGAGAATTTCCCCGAATTATTTTTCTGAGAATTAATGAAATTCCCTAAAATTATAAAACAGGTAACAGTACACTCCAAATAATTTCTCAATCACGGAAATCACCTTTTCTACCCCAAAACATGTTTAGACCATTCATCACGATTTTGTTTGGTGCAGGAATTTTCTCCTAAAATCCAGAAAAATTTCTAAAAATCCCTTAAAATGTAAAACCATTTATGGTGCAGTCCAATCAATTTTCCAAACTCAATTATCCCATTAATTCCAATAAAATTGCTTTAGGCCCAATTACCGGGAATGTCATGAATGCATTTACTGTAATTCCATGTACACCATTGATACTGTGTATCAATCCTATTATGCATGAATAGTACTAATTATTCCTTACCAATCTCATCCTATGCCAATTTTACTATTTTACCCTTCCAGGAGGGGTGGGATGTTACACCAAGTGAGCGGGCATTTAGATGCCAGTTTTAATCTGATAAGGATGATTCTGAATCACAATCAGGTTATATACATTCACACTGAATAGCGTGACGATCAGTTGGAAAAGTTCCAAACAAGAGAGGACTGTTGATTCATCCACCGAGGCAGAGTACATTCCCGCATGAGATGCGCAAAGGAAGCGGTTTGGATCGAAGTTCATTATCGAACTTGATCTCGTCCCTACCGTGATGGGCCCATAGGATTGTATTGTGATACAATGGGGCTAGTCTTGCAGCAAAGGAACCAAGGTCTTATCGACGATCCGAACTCGTGCTTCGCGATTCGGAGATCATTAGTCGAGATGATATCCCGATAGAGAGAATTCCCGAGCAAAGTGTTGTTGCTTTCGCTGACAAAGCCATTGTCACGGAGAATTGTGATTCTCATGGACTCGCTTATGGTATTAGATACTAAGGCGATTGACTTTAGGTCAAGTGGGAGATTTGTAAGTGATAAGTCGACTTGTACCATGTGTAAGTCGACTTATACATGTTCGATCCGATAAGTCGACTTGTTCATTCGATAAGTCGACTTGTTCAAGGCTCGATTGTTTATTTGTGCCCTAAAGGCAATCCCTTTAGCGCTTTTTATTCAAAGTCGTGTGCACTTTATGAATAAATAAAGAAAAGGCATTATTCATTAATTTGATATTCATAAACATTGTTTATGAATTGATTGGATCTTTAATCAATTAATGAAGTCCATGATATATGACATAGCATGAAGGAAATTATGATGTGATCATACTCCCGAGATTCCTATCATGTGCAATTATGTCAAGATCGAATTCTCCTAGTCATAGGATTAATGAGACCGACATCATTAATCCGGATAGACTAGCACATGTCATATTCCTCGATTGGATCAAGCAAAGGATCTCGTAATCAGAATATGAGATATTTAGAATTGACATGTGGATGCTTACTAGCGGTAGTAAGTTCATTGGATGACCCGCCATGAGATCATCACATGGATATCTTATCTAAGTGTCGTTGATAATCTCATCATAGCAATGGTGCAAGTATCCTTAGACTTGAGGTACTCAAGGATATCTTGAATACCGATCCGCTTTGACTCCATTCCTTGTTGCCTTCCGAGGTAACTCATAGGGTGGTGCTTGGTACAACTTGAGGTATTCAAGATAATTGAGTAGCCAATAAAGGATTCACCACTTCGGATTAGCGAAGAGATACCCACGGCCTCTTGTCAGATCATTACTAAGGTCAAGTTAAAGCATGTATGTCATGAAGAGTGTCTTCATTGACATATAAAGTAATGAGTCCCGTGACGAGAACCGATATCACTTAGGCTAGACTCAGTCTAGTGAGAGTTGACACTTTGACCATACTCATAACCAAGTGGGGTATAGGATGGTGAAAGGACGAATTGCACGTAATTGTTCATGGAAGGGTTCGTGATCCGTTCGTGATGAATACATCAAACCGATTACTTTTCGTCAATCGGGGTCATGATGTGTTGCTAGATACCGCTCATGACTTGCTCAGATTAATTGTTAATCTAAGTGGCCAACATAACCGGAGCCTAAAGGGTCACACGATAAGAGTGTTTCAGAGAATCAGAAAATAGTTATTGGACGAGTTCTAATTATGGAGAGCATTAGATTAAATGGATCCCAATGGATTGGGATATGTCCCATGAGATCGCGACATCGATATTGCTAAGAAAGGTTTCGAGTCGCTTGAAAGATCGGGCCCGTGAGGTTTGTAGGACCGAATTCAAAGATGACCGGACTACCTAAGATTAATAAACATATATATATTATATTAATTAATTAAATAATTAATTAATATATATATATATACGGGTTTACGTGGATGGAGGGATGAGAGGATAAAACTTTATCCTTTAACTTTTTTTATATATATATATATAAAGAGGAAAACGTGGACAAGCCTCCACCATAAGTTTTCTACATGTCTTTTAAGTGTTAAAAGACATAGAAAAGGTAGAGATGAGGTGTGATGATCGTGGATCATGAAGGTGAAGGAAGAATGGGTTTTGTGAAACCTAAAGGAAATTCATCTTTCATCATCGATCCTTCAAGTTTCTTCCTCCATCAACGCTTCCTTAAGCTCTCCAGATGAGGTAGGCTCTAGCAGCTTTAATCTGTTTAGCTATTCCCGTCAAAGGGTTTGATCCGTTAGATTTTCTCGATCTCTGCGTGGATCACCTTTAGAGATAGTCTCTTTTGGCTATTTAGGTTGATGTCTTCATACCGATACCGGATCCTGGGATTCGGGAAAGTCCTGGGAACAAAAATTTTTGTTTTCCGCTGCCGGTACATGTGATGTACCTCCCGGGATTTTCCTACAAAACCAAGAACAAGATAAAAGGAATTACCGACTCCTTCGCTACAGCTTTAAATCCTTGCTGCGCTATCCTCTCCTTCTTATATCCAAATCCTTTGCCTTTGAGTCCTTTCCTTTAGCAATCTATCTTCTTCCTTGTTGTAGTATCCTCAACTAATTAGATTTACCACTTGTTCTTCAAGGAAAACTAGGTTAAAAAAATCCTTTGGTGGGAAAGGAGAAGAAATATTTGGAGGAGATTTTCTTAGAAGAAGAAGAACCAAAATTGAAACTCTTTCAATTCTTTCACTTAGGAATTTCGGTTCTACCTTGCATGAAAGGAGAGAATGTCTAAAAACCATGCAAGAACCCTTTCTTACATCTCAATTTCGAAATATGCATGAATGGAAAGAGTGAGAGGCATCCAATGCATCACTTACATTAATCACTCATCAAATAGCCAATAAATGAGACTTACTTCATTTATCTTTAAAATGGCTATTTGAAAAGACCATAACCTATAATTGAATACCCATTTTGGTTTTGGCAAGAAGAAAGAAGGAAGATGGTCCATCTAATGCACATCTTTCATCTTTAATCTAATGAATGCAAATAGGTTACATGCCAACATTAAAAGCCAACCATTAAACCATTTAATGGTAAGTTCATAACTCCATTTAATAATGATGAACCATAATAAAGACCATCTTTATTTAGTATTTTAATGTCAAATGTGTGGTTACACATCTACCCTAACACAATTTCGAAATTGCTTCTTCTCCATTTAAAAAAAAATTGTTTTAATATAATTAATCTAATCAATTACATTAAACCAAAACAAGCCCATTTCTAAATGAACATATGGGCTTCCAATTAACCATTAATTAGTATAAGCCCATCATTCAATTATGGAATTCTAAAGCCTCCAAACTACTTCTTACTTAGCTTGATAACCTTCCTTAAAGCCAAGTGGGGAATCTTATTGGACTTTGATAATTCAAGCTCCAATAAGCCCAGAAATAATTCAATCTCATTGAATTAATTCTAGCTTATTAACTAAATGTCATTCCACTAAAGACAATTAGTTGAACTCTTGAATTATTAAATATTATGAGAATATGTCCAATTGCAAACCCTATTTAGAACCTTATTATAGCTATTCGCACAACAAAGGGTAAAATTACCGCTTTTGCCCTTATGTTGGTTTTTCCTTCTAGATCTCTCATTTTACTTTATATGGTGATTAACACATAAGATCTCATCTTAGTGTTAAGACTTCATGGGTAGCTAGTCCATCAAACCATCGGCACCAGCTTAATCACCAAATCTCCTTAAAACATCTGAAGAGATGATAACACTATAAACTCTTTATTTGAGTGAATGTTCTCGATACATGTTTCAATTAATAATTCCAACATGCGCATAATCGGATTAATACCTGTAAAAATCTATTCCGATCATATCAAGAATTATAATGAAACACATATGAGTTCACCACTCATCAAGATTGTGGTTCATAATAAGCGAATGCTTAAGTTGTATGTTTTAAGATTAAAGTAACGCCCGCTTTATTCTTGAAAACATACTTGATTCCGCATTCATTTAATAGTGCCATTATCGATAGTCTACTACTATCATGATATGAAACTCATCATTCCCTTTAAGTAAACTCCTTTACTTATATGGAGATAAATCGCAACACTACGCCTAAACCATAATCAAACGACCAACTTGATTATTCAACTGTGAATCAATTAATTCAGATTTTAATAATATACATGTTTCCCATACATCTCTATGTATATGTATATTACTTACAAATGAATCTTGGTACCTTATGACCAAATATATAATGCTCATACAGATAAAACCAAACTCTTTGTTTTATTAATAATAAATATTTTCATTACAAAATCAGAATCAAGAAGATAAAGTTACATGTAAATACACTTGCTTTCCAGGGCACTATATTTACATAACTGCAACACATACTACACAGGGAAAGTCCTGGTACTCCTCTCGAGCATAGAAGTATCACCTCCCCTGTTGAACTGCTCTCTCCCCTTTCTCTTCTTATTCACGGCACTCTTTATGTTCTCAATGTTTTCAACCCTCAGTGTCGCTTCAATTAGCTGTTGAAAATTATAGAAGTTCTGCACCACTACTTTTTCTTTGATGGCTAAGTGTAGTCCTGATTCAAATTGATGATACTTAGCTGCCTCATTAAGCATCATCTCTGCTGCATATCAGGATAACCGTGTAAACCAAAGCTCATACTCACTCACTGTCATTTCCCTCTAGGTGAGACTCAGAAGTTTCCTCTGCTTCTACTGTATATACACCTCAAACAGGTATTTCTTCTTATTCACTGCTAAGAAATCTTTCCATGCGAGCACTGATGGTCTCATATGACTCCCCAGCACACTTTGCCATCAATGCAAAGCATCTCCTTAAAGCAAGCTAGCAGCATACATACCTTCTCATCATCCTTACAGTCCATCTGCTCCAATACTTTTTCTATCCTTCTCAGCCAGGTCTCAGCTTCTTCTGGGTCAGTGGTCTCATATTTTGTTAACTTGTCAAACTGTTTTCCCTTCTTAGCTAGGTCCAGAGCAGAAGTCTGTGGCATCTGACCCATGACCTGGACAAATGCCTGAGAAAAGGTTTGGAACATCCTCGGATCTATTGGAGGCATTTGCTCCTGTGGAACCGGCGACTCATGCGTCAGTAATTAAAAAGGCCCACTACTAAGCCCTACAGAAGCCTCAACATTTCTTGGGGCTACTGACTCATCAGTACTCTCCTGCCTTGGCGGAGAGTCAGGTGTGACGGATCCTTGCAAAATTCCTCATGTCCTTCTATGATGTGGCATCTTACCCCTTCAATAAAAACACTAACGATTAGCTTCTAATTCGTTTTAATCTTAATTCCTTTATGTATGCATGATACGCATGTCACTTAACACAATCAATCAATTCATAATGCAACAATTAAACACAGAACATACAATTCATACTATTATGCATTCTAAGCCTAAAAAAGCTTAAGCTCTGATACCACAATATGTTGGACCCCATTTTCGGAGCCCAATAATCAATTTGGATACCAAAGACACTTGACCTGGGTCTCAAGACCGAGAAGACCATTTCAGACAGTCGCACGAGGGTGGTGCGAATGAAAATTGGAAAGTATTACATTTATAAAAAAAATCTCAGCGTGGCAACAAAGGAGAGTTCACTAGGGCTAAATATAGGTTCGCCACAACGAACCCATGGAGTTATCTCCATGGACCCTTCGGGAAAAGTTTTTCACGGCAAAAGTCATTCTTCGCCGTGACGAAATGCCTTTAGAAAGGTTCATCGCGGTGATCATTAGCTTTGCCACGGTGAAACCCTCAGAAACTGAAACCCACAAGCTCAACATAATCATCCACAAAAAAAACTTCAATTCTTCATTTCATCACTAAATCCAAAGAGTTTAAACAAACTTTACTTACATAACATCATACATATCAAAGCTTAATACAAACATAAAATGATGCTCAATGTTGAAATGCCTATAAAGCTATCCAAAATAGTCACTAACTTAGTACAAAAGTCTCTAACTATCTTGGAGTTTTCGATGCCTTGCAAGGATCAATTGTCATCTTGTTCCGCACCTGAGGAGGGAAAAGTGGGGTGAGCTACACAAATCAGTGACTAATATATTTATAGCCATCGATAATTTACCTAAGGAGGGAAAAGTGGGGTGAGTTACACAGCTCAGTGGGTAATATAATTATAGTCATCGATAATTTGCTCCAAATTCAAGCATATGTATATATATATCTAACAATTTAAGCATTTTCAAATTAGCTCAAAAACTCATAATTAAATAAGTCATCACATAAATCATAACATAGGCTTTAATCATTATGCATAACGAGCAAATGCAACGTGTTTGACAATTTAAAGATGCAATGCACAAACAAATGACTCGAGGGTTTCATAGAAACAGAATGGAGAAACCGAAGTTTACACCATGAACAGAATGAGTCCATTTTCGGAGATCATATGCCACAAGCAGGTAGCCAGGAGAAGGCTCTTATAATCTTGCATATGATGAACAGAATGGTTCCACTCTCGCCCAAACAAAAGCACATTTTTGTTTTTTCATATGCTCATACTATCATGTTTTTTCTTATTTAATTCAAAATATTATAACCTCTTTCAGGGTATAACATAATCACAAATCATCATGCATTATCAATATCCATAACAATTCAAAAATCAAGCAATTTAGACATACACATACGTAGGCAAGAATTTGCCTAATTACACAATAACTATAAATACATTACCCACCTAATTTTGTTTAACAATCCAAGTTCAATGTTGTCTTTCCTCTTACTCTCAAATAAGGCTTGCTTGGTTTCCTATAACAAACCAATTTCTCATTCAAACAACAGTCAAAATAAATTTATAAGGCTTCGATAATCAAAATGCTAAAATTGAACTATAATCCTTTCAAAACCTAAACTTTTGGGTCAATCTTGCATGATCGCTATGATAAGGTAAATGAAGGAATTTGATAATACTTTTTTCTAGAAAAATGTACCCCATTGTCTTAAGTTTCCAATGACACTAAAATCATTTAATTTGGTTTAGTAATCTGAAATTTATACTCCAAACATTTTCGGACTACTCTTATAATGAAATAATATTTTGTGCTCAACTTCCTTCCAAACACTAATATCCTTAGAGACTGAATTTAAACTTAATTTCCTCACAAAACTTGTAGCCCTATGTTTCTAGTTTACTCCAAATCAAAAATCACTCCATTTGGATAACTACACAAAAATTTATACTTAAGTTCACCACGGTGAATTGTTTCAGAAAGGAAAAATTTGCCCAAAATCTTACAAATTCGCCACAGTGAACCCCTGAGTTGGCCACGGCGAACTTCACCCCTCAAGTTGGCCACGACGAACCAAGAAATGTTGACTATAGCAAACTTTGATAGAGGCAAATGTAGAACATGTACATTTTCTAGATTTTTCTTCCCACCTTTCACATATAACCCGTTTTAAACCTAAACCATCCCTTATACATCATTTTCAACTTCATTTTAACCCCAAAATTATTCACAAATATATCATAATCTATCTTTGATCATTAACCCTAAAAGATTAAAACATTTACCTATATCATTCATCAACAAATTCCTACACACATCCAGCTTCATATAACCATACTCATGATATTTAAAGCATAACTTACTTGATTAAGCTCCAAATTCTTCAAACTCTTCAAGATCTCCAAAAACCCTAGCTGTAACATCCCGTTACCCATGCTAAGGCTAGAATTGTGATTTTTGATTAACTGATGAGAAATTAGAAAAATGCACATCATGCATTATTAATTGTGACATGCACATTTTTGCACATTTATATGATTGTACATGCATTCGTTGACATTTCCGGGTACAATTGAAATATTAATTGTGATTAAAATGTGTTTTGGTGATGTTGGTATTAATTAGGACATTTTGGGATTTTTAGTGAATTTTGTGAAAATATTAATTTATGGGCCAATTATATTGTGACATGTGGCATCATATAATTGGGATAAGTGGCTATTATAGGCAGATGACTTATGGCTTTATAGAGTTAGGACACTTGCAAGGCATGCAAAGTGTACGGATTCTTGGAGTTAATATTGAACAAATGTTCTTCTCGGTAAAGAAACATTTGCCATCCGAATGCTAGTTTTGGAACTTTTGATGCTTTGATCTGCTCTCCTTGTGGGATATTATAGCCAAATCAAGTAAGTTATTGTTATAAATGATGTTTTATTGTGGAGATGAATGCATGCATGTGAGGTTATGGAAGCTAAGTTTCGGTGATGAATGAACTAGATGGTCGAATTTGTGAAGTAGGAATGTGTTCAGCAAAGTAGGAAATGAGATCTGTTTCAATTGAAATGAGTTACAGAAGAGTGCCTAAAAAAATCTATGAATGCATTTACACTCTGTTCGGGTTTTGAGATAGTCGAAATGATACATGCATGCATTGTGTCCGTTGTTTATCAGTAGAAGTGAAGTTGATATTTAAGAATGAATCTTGAGTTTGATCTTACGTAAATATTTCGAACTGGATTAGAAGTTAATTGGAGTGAAGTTTTAGAGATTATTTTGGGTATAGAAGTGAAAAATCTGGAAAAAGAAATCGGAGAAGACGAGTTGCAGAACCAGACGTCGCGACGTGTTTTTATTTGCACGTCGCGACGTGTAGCTTATTTTGTTTATTCGTCGCGACGTCCATTTTCTTCCTCACCGCGACGTCCATTTTCTTCCTCACCACGACGTAGGAGACCCCCCCTTGGACTCGTCGCAGTGAACGTTGTAAAAATCCCGAAAAAATCGATTTTTTTGGGCTGTTCGTCACGACCTCATATTTTCCCCACGTCGCGACGAGCACCCATCCTTTGACTGCTCGAAAATGCTTTTGTATTTTGATCATAACTTTCTCTATAATGATCCAATTTGGGTGATTCTTGATTCCCTGTAAAATAGAGACATAGGGCTACAACTTGTATGAAGAAATAGAGTTTTAGTTCTGTCTCTAAGAGTTTGAAAATTTGGTTGGAAGTTGAGGTATAAATTTTGCTGGAACTTATGAACCGTCTGGAATATTTTGAGGATATCTCTCAGTATACTGATCCAAATTAAATGATTTTAGTGTCTTTAGAAAGCTAAGAAATGGGAGAACAATTTTACAGGAGGAAGTTTTGTCTAATTTGTTCATTTACCTGATCTAATTTAGTATGTAAAGTTGACCCGAATATGTTCTATAGGAAAAATCTGAAGTGGTCAATGAAGCTATGAAATTATTTGACATTGTTTGGTCCAATTCAATTGTAAGAATATATGGTATTATTGAGGGCTTTGATTCCTAAATGATTTTTGATAAGGATCGCATTATTGCACCTCGGAATTGTCATTGAACATGCATTGTGCATACATCCTATACATTGATATTTTTATGAAAAAACATTTGTGCAATTGTGCAAAGTGTGATATTTGTGAATGTGTTTTGCCTATTTTTAGAGGAGCATATCGGGCGTCAATCGGACATTGCCGGACCATCCAGGCAATAGCTTGTTGGAGCGTACTGGGAGTCAACCTAGATGTTTTCCTAGGATTGATTTAATTTGATTTGTTTAAGCTTCCAATATTGTTTTATTGCTTGCGATTTAATTATGAATTCCAGACTTCAATTGTCCGAGGAGATCAATATTTGGGAATGTATTAGAAGTGCTCTGATTGTGACTTTTTTGCTATGGAATTCTGAACGTGATTATGAATGTTATGTGAATCCTTAACGAAAGTTGAATGCCAGATTTAGATCCGATGAATATGAGTTCTGTTGAATATGTGATTGTGATACATGCCATATTCAGATTGATGCGTTTCATAAAATGCATGCTCAGATAAAGGCGTTGTGACTTGAATTGCTCGTATGAAGCGCTTCCACGTAGAGCTTTACTCCGTGATATATGTGTGTGCACGTAGAGCTATGCTCCGTGATTCTGTTCTGATTGAGCCCTACGGGCCAGCAATTGTATAAGTATGTGATAGGCATTCAGTCACAACAATAAGAACGAATGTGAGTCTCATATGCATATGTATTTGTTCATATATGATCTGTTTGGCAATGATTGAATGTTATACTCTATTGTATGAGTTTTGAATCATAAATGTATCTGTTTATGAATGTTTGTGTAATATGTGATGTGTGCTTATGATCCGGTGAATTCATCGATGACGGTTCACTCATGGAGTTTACAAAACTCATCAAAATTTGCAATGTGGCTTTTCAGGTACGAGTCAGGAGACCTAGTTCCTTAGTCAGGACTTAAGGAATCTTTTGGATAGAGATATGGCTCAGATGTTGGACCCCGAATTTTGAGTAAAAATAAGAAATATTCAAAAGTGGATGAGTTGGTTGAAATTGAGTTGAAAATCAAGAAGTAAAGAGAGAGTGTAAAAAAAATGAAAAATGAAAAATTGTGAAAAGTTTGACTTTTTGGCCTTTGAGGGTTGACTTTTGATTTAGGCAAATTTTGAGAAAATGATCTACATGAAACTTGTAGATTATGTTAAGATTTTTCTGTGGCCATAAAGTTTGCTATTTTTCGATGTCGGGATTGAGAGATATGATCTTCCGAAGATATGCTTTGTTTTGAAAATGCTATTAAGTATAGATTTGTGTGTTCTATGCTTCGAGGCCACTCGTCGTATGGATTTAGTCTGAATTGGAGTAAGTAGTCTTCATAAAAGTTTTAGATGATATTTTTATCTTTGCATTGATATAAAGTTTGCAATTTTTTGATATCGGGGTTAGGAGTTATGAGCAATTAAAAATTGGAAGTTGTTTAGGAAAAGCTGTTTTGGACAGAATATTTGATTGAGTTTTTATCCTCTTTTGAGACCTAATTTGATTTTGAGTACTTCAGGGAAGTTGTAAAGCTTCCTTTTATCTTTTTATTGACACCAAATTTGTCAAATTCCGATTTCGGGATCGAGAGATATGATTTTTGAAAAGTTCGGTTTTGAAGTTCCGTTACTTTGTTTTTAATCCGATCCCTTTTGTAATCTTTTGCTTATAATTCCTTCGTCCGACATCCGATTGATTTGATTCTCGAAGTGTTGGATTCCTAAGACAATTAATTTCATTTTTATGAAGAATTAGGATTTTTAGGAGATTAAATGGAAAGAGATTGATTGAACCAAAGTAGGAGATTTGGTTATAGGTTATAAGTTGGATAAATTTTCTGAACATGGTTCGGTATTTTGTGAAATTCAGGAGCTGTACAACTCCGATTGAGTTGATTCTTAAGGACAAATAAAATTAAGATATGGGGCTACAAATCATGTGAAGGGATCGAAATTTAAGTTCATCTCTAAGATTGTCAATTTCTGGACTGAAGTTATGTTAATGTTCAGTCTCGGATTTTGTGAAGGTTCTATAGTATTTTGGCTATAAATTCTTCGTTTCTGATCCGAATTGAGCGCGGTCGGTGGCGTTGGATTTGTATGATCTAAAGGAACAATTTTTAAGAAGAAAGTTTGTCCAAATTATTTCGTTTAGATGCTTGAAAACAGGACACAATTTATCAGATTTTGAAAATCCTGTGCAGGGGTATTTTGGGATTTCACTTAAAAGGAGGGGCAACTTGGTCAATTACCCCTCACTTAAGTGGCATGGCAGAAACACAAGAAGGAGGCTGTCGTTTTATTCAAGAAGAAGCCACGAAGTTGCTGGAAAAATCAGAACAAAAGAATGAAAAATAAAAAGAGAGGGAAGGAGAGAGTCGGCCATGGAGGAAGGAGAGAGAGAAAGTGTAGGAATTTTGATTTTAAGAGCCTTTAAGTTTGCTTTTGGAGTAGATTCAAGGGAGAAGGATGAAAGAAGGTGGAAGCTTCCTCTAAAGCTCATTAAATCCGAAAATAGAAGGAGAAAGAGGTAAGAGAAAATTTTGAGCTTTGAGATTTTGATGAATTTTTGGTTTAGAAACATGGAAAATGATATGGGTAGGTGATATATAAAGTCAATTTTGATGATTGTTAAGGATTAAGGGTTTAATCTTAGTTGGAAATTAATTTGGGATTTATGCCTAATTTTGTGATTTGAGATTTTTGGAAATTAATAGCTTAGAAATATAGGAAATATGATGGGTTTGTGAATTATGAAAGTAATTTTGAAGAATTTGTGAATTATGATATTGAATTTAGATAAATTGGTTTATGCCAATTTTGAGATTTGGGGATTTTTGAAATTGGTGGTTTAGATATCTTGAAATTAGTATGAATTGATGATTTATGACATCAATTTTGAAAATTAATTTATTAATGAGATTGAATTTGAGTGAATTGGTTTAGGTAAAATTTTGAATTTGGGGATTTTAGAAATTCTTGTTTTAAAAAGCTTGGAAAAGTGATGAATTTGGGTTCCCTATAGTTAATTTTGATAATTATGCAAATTATGATGTGAAATTTGGATGATTATGGCTTAGGTCAATGTTAATTGAAAGAAGGAAAGAAGCAAGGATCAATTGGAGCTTGAAATCAAGTTTCAGGCATTAATTCGACATGTGTAGCATATTTATATTTTGATTTATAAGCTATACATGAAAGTTTGAAAAATTAAAGAAAGCAAGTTTTGAAAATTGAAAGAAGGAGAAAATGGATTTTTGATAAATTATTGTTTATATTTATGTAAATGATTGAAAGAAGGATTAAATGCCTTATTTTAGAAATGATTTTCAGAAATTACAAGATTGAAGAAATTCATGATTTTTGAATTGTTAGATAATTTTTGAAAAATGTGCATTATGAATATGTATCTGTTTGAGTTGTGTTTTAAAGAAATACATTGCATTCATATTTATGATTTGAATTGATACGTGATTAAATTAGTGAACGTGAATTATTGTATGTCTTGATGTGATTTGTGAATGTGAGTGTGTCAAGTTTTGACATTGCGTGAAAATATGAAAAATTTGAAGAAAAGCAAGTTTTCGAAAAGTGCCTTCGAGCATTCCGACCCTTCGTTTTCGCTTATGTGTTAAGTGGGTTTGATCAGGTCCTTGTGAGTCGATTACCAATCGCCTCTATTCGTTATAGCCTTCTCCCGGCTGCCCGCTAGTGGCACGGAGCTCCGAATTTGGACTCCCTTCACGGCTACACTGGACCGCAATGCGAGAAAGTGTAATACGTTCTGTTCACGGCTGCACATGACCGCTAAACGAAAATGTGCAGTACGTTCTGTTTCGGACCGAACCAGACCATTCTGATATGTTACATGTTTTGATTTGTTTTTGTGTGTTGCATTCATGTTTAAAAAAAATTGAGAAAGGAAAAAAGGTGACTTTTGTTATGAAAAGTTTGAAAAATTGAAAGGTTCGAGGAAACCGTTTTGAAAAGTTACAAAGTTTGAAAAATTAGCCCTTTTGGCAAAAAGCTTATGAAAAATTGATTTCTACTTATTTGTCAATTTATAAATGTGTTATCCACGAGCTTTCGAGCTCACCCCCCCCCCCCTTCATCCCCATCTCTAGGTATTCAAGCAGGAGATCGGATGAAAGATGGTCAAGACGTCAATTTCGATATTTGTATAAGTTTGGATTTTAGTATGGATATGTATATGGCTTAAGATAAGTTTGGGAAAGTGTACTTGCATATAAAGTTGGGTATTGTGAATGGTCTTGAATTTGTATATGAAATTGTGTATGATAATGATTTTGATTTAGGAATTTGTGTATGGAATTTAAGATTGAAATGTGTATTGGAATTGGACATGATTAATGTTTTGAAGTGGTTTAGATATAGGAGTGTGTTTATTTACTGAGATCCCGGACGGAGGGTCCGGTAGATTTTGATTAATTGTGTGATTGGTTGGGGATTTAGAAGTGTGTTTGTCGATACTTTGCAAGCTTGGGTTAGAATAAATGCAGCCGTTATGCTGCCGAATTTTCGATAAATTTTGGGATAAAAATGTAATTTTGAGATTTGTAGGGATATATATAAGATTATGTATGAATGTTGAGTTTAGTTTTGGGTATAAGAATGAATTTCCTATGGGAAATGATATGGATGTGATTGGTATAAGAAAGAATGAATAAGAAAAGAAAAAGGAAAAAAAATTTATACCGGATTTCGGATGTTTCGTCTAGGTTTCCAATGCGATCGTTGTTGTCTTTGTATTTTATTCACGGATGTCGGCATTTCATTCAGTTCAATTACTTCATTTATTTGGTTTTATTCCATACGTATTCGATTTGATTTCGCCTTATGTTCCGTTCTTTCGATTTCAGATTTCGATTCGCTTATTCGTTTCGCTTTCGTATTAAATTCATTTCTGATTTGCTTTCACCTTGTTATCCGATTTGTTATTCGTATTCTGATTTTTCATATTCGTTTTGCTTTATCGATGGCTTTGTTTTTCGATTCAACATTTCGTTGCGAAATTTC
The DNA here is from genome assembly GCA_029891385.1 of Erythroxylum novogranatense. NCBI lineage: Eukaryota > Viridiplantae > Streptophyta > Magnoliopsida > Malpighiales > Erythroxylaceae > Erythroxylum > Erythroxylum novogranatense. Next base: position 42,256,526 of record CM057227.1, read on the forward strand.
CGTTTCCATTCGCTTTCGCTTCCTTCGCTTTTCGTTTTTCGGTTGGGATCCGATTCCCGGATCGGGTCTCAACATTTATGGTATCAGAGCCAGGTTTTATGATCGTACATGGGCATTTGTGTCTAACTGATTTGTATAAGAGTGTTCAAGCATAAGATTGAATTTGTGAGATTGTGATAAGGATAAAGTGCATACCAAAGTGATTGATAGATGAAGATGATAAGAATGTTGAGTGATTTTAGGAGATTGTTCATGAAATTGAGATTTGAAGTCCATGAGGAATTAGGATGATTTGATTTTGTATCTCCATTTGAGTGTGAAAGCTGAGCATGGAGATGGATTTTTATGAATTATGTGATGACCTAATTAAGTGTTCGATGAGGGTTAAGAACTTTAATGAATTTTAGGTTTGTGATGATGGAAAATTGAGATTTGAACTGAATGATAACATTTGGATGAAATTGATTTCATTATACTTCTGTGAGATGAAAGTATGATTATTTGAAAGATGTCATGATGATAAAGATTAAATGATTATTGAACCATATTAGGGTTCCTTAAGAAATGGACCATTGACTTATGTCCATATATGAAGAAATAATGAGTTATAGATATAGTGCTTTGAGATGATATGGGTGATATGAGATACAAGAAGTGAAATGTCGTGTGATGAGGAACGTAGATAAGAAAAGCGATTTGATTAAGATTTCTGGAAAGGAGAATTAGTAAGAAAGTGCTTGAGTTGGAGTTTAATCAAGTATGAATTTCGAGGACGAAATTCTTTTAAGAGGGGGAGAAATGTTGGACCCCAAATTTTGAGTAAAAATAAGAAATATTCAAAAGTGGATGAGTTGGTTGAAATTGAGTTGAAAATCAAGAAGTAAAGAGAGAAAGTGTAAAAAAAATGAAAATTTGTGAAAAGTTTGAATTTTTGGTCTTTGAGGGTTGACTTTTGATTTAGGCAAAATTTGAGAAAATGATCTACATGAAACTTGTAGATTATGTTAAGATTTTTCTGTGGCCATAAAGTTTGCTATTTTTCGATGTCGGGATTGAGAGATATGATCTTCCGAAGATATGCTTTGTTTTGAAAATGCTATTAAGTATAGATTTGTGTGTTCTATGCTTCGAGGCCACTCGTCGTATGGATTTAGTCTGAATTGGATTAAGTAGTCTTCATGAAAGTTTTAGATGATGTTTTTATCTTTCCATTGATATAAAGTTTACAATTTTTTGATATCGGGGCTAGGAGTTATGAGCGATTAAAAATTGGAAGTTGTTTAGGAAAAGTTGTTTTGGACAGAATCTTTGATTGAGTTTTTAACCTCTTTTGAGACCTAATTTGATTTTGAGTACTTCAGGGAAGTTGTAGAGCTTACCTTGATCTTTTTATTGATACCAAAATTTTCAAATTCCGAGTTCGGGATCGAGAGATATGATTTTTGAAAAGTTCGGTTTTGAAGTTCAGTTACTTTGTTTTTAATCCGATCCCTTTTGTAATCTTTTGCTTATAATTCCTTCGTCCGACATCTGATTGATTTGATTCTCGAAGCGTTGGATTCCTAAGACAACTAATTTCATTTTTATGAAGAATTATGATTTTTAGGAGATTAAATGGAAAGAGATTGATTGAACCAAAGTAGGAGATTTGGTTATAGGTTATAAGTTGGATAAATTTTCTGAACATGGTTCGGTATATTGCGAAATTCGGGAGCTGTACAACTCCGATTGAGTTGATTCTTAAGTCCAAATAAAATTAAGATATGGGGCTACAAATCATGTGAAGGGATCGAAATTTAAGTTCATCTCTAAGATTGTCAATTTCTGGACTGAATTTATGTTAATGTTCAGTCTCGGATTTTGTGAAGGTCCGATAGTATTTTGGCTATAAATTCTTCGTTTCTGATCCGAATTGAGCGCGGTTGGTGGCGTTGGATTCGTGTGATCTAAAGGAACAATTTTCAAGAAGAAAGTTTATCCAAATTATTTCGTTTATATGCTTGAAAACAGGACGCAATTTATCAGATTTTGAAAATCCTGTGCAGGGGTATTTTGGGATTTCACTTAAAAGGAGGGGCAACTTGGTCAATTACCCCTCACTTAAGTGACATGGCAGAAACACAAAAATGAGGCTGTCGTTTTATTCAAGAAGAAGCCACGAAGTTGCTGGAAAAATCAGAACAAAAAAAATGAAAAATAAGAAGAGAGGGAAGGAGAGAGTCGGCCATGGAGGAAGAAGAGAGAGAAAGTGTAGGAATTTTGATTTTAAGAGACTTTAAGTTTGCTTTTGGAGTAGATTCAAGGGAGAAGGATGAAAGAAGTGTTAGAGTAGTGCCCTAAAAGCAATCGCCTTTAGCGCATTTTGTAGAAATTTGTGTACAGTCTTTATAAATAAATAAATAAAGGCATATTTCATTAATTTGTTGTTCATTATTTATGAACTGATATAGATCTGTAATCAAATTAATGAAGTCCATGATATATGACATAGCATGAAAGAAATTATGATGTGATCACACTACTGAGATTCCTATCATGTGCAATTATGTCATTATCTAAATTATCCCTAGTCATAGGATTACTGAGACTGGATATCGGTAATCCGGAAAGACTAACACATCTCAAGCTCCTTGATTTGATCAAGCAGTGGATCTCAGAAACTGTAAATATGAGATATTTAGGGTTGAGATGTGGATGCTTACTAGAGGTAGTAAGTACATTGGATGACCTGCCATGAGATCATCACATGGATGTCCTATTCTAATGTCAGTGATAATCTCATCATAGCAATGGTGCAAGTATCCTTAGACTTGAGGTGCTCAAGGATATCTTGGATACCGATTCATTCTTTGACTCCATTCCTTGTTGCCTTCTGAGGTCGCTCATAGGGTGGTGCTTGGGTGCAGTTTGAGGTATTCAAGGTAATTGAGTAGCCAATAGAGGATTCACCACTTACGTGATAGCGAAGATGATACCCATGGCCTCTTGTCGGGTCATTACTTAGAAATCTCGGCGGAGTATGTATGTCGTGAAGAGTGTCTTCAATGACATATTAAGTAATGAGTCCCGTGACAAGAACTGAAATCACTGACTAGATTTGACGTAGTCAGTCTAGTGAGAGTTGACACATTGCCCATACTCATAATCAAGTGGGGTATAGCATGGTGAAAGGACGAATTGCACGGTAATTGTCTATGGAAAGGTTCGTGATATGGTCCATGATGAATATATATTCATTCGTCAAACCAATTACTTTCCGGTCAATTGGGGGTCATGATGTGTTGCTAGATACCGCTCATGACTTGCTTAGATTAAGTGTTAATCTAAGTGGCCAACATAACCGGGAACCTAATGGGTCACACGCATAAGAGTGTCTCGGAGAACTCGTAAAATAGTTTTGGACAGAGTTCCAATATATGGAGAGCAATCGGATTAAATGGATCTCGATGAGATCGAGATATGTCCCGATGAGATCGCGACATCGATATTGCTGAAAAAGGTTTCCGGAGGTTTTTCCTATACCGGGACCCGGTAGGACCGACCCTAGTGTGACTGGACCACTTCAGTAATATATATACATATATATATATATGATTAATTAATTAAATAATTAATATATATATATGTTATGTACGTGGATGAAGAAGGAAGATGGAAGAACCTTCCATCATTTTGCTTAGTCATTAAGTCATTAATGACTAAAAGACAAAATACAAGTTGATGGAGAAAAGATGATGATAGTGGGATATAAAAGAAGAAATAGAAAGAGTTTCTCAAGGTCTTTTTGCTTATGATCATCATTGGCTTTGAAGAGAAGTTGAAAAGAAAAAGTTTCTAACTCTTCTCATCATCGTGCTTCTCCATCTTCAAGCATTTTCTTCTCAAGTTTTTCCATTTTTTTCCAAGCTCTCCATAGAACAAAGGTAAGATCTAGCAGTCTTTAATTTGTTCTAGCTATTCTCGGGTCAAAGGGTTTGTCCCGGTTAGGTTCTCCGATCTCTGCGTGGATACCGTTAGAGACGGTCTCCTTTGGTCGTTCGGTTTGAGTTTGTTATATATACACTTGGATCCTGGCTTTCGGGAAGGTCCCGGAACAAAAATTTTTGTTTTCCGCACCGTGGGTATGTGACGCTCACACAAGGATTTTCCTACAGTGGTATCAGAGCCACTTGTGTCGTATATAACAACGAAACCATGACTAGGTCGGAGTTGCTATAGCTTGTGATGATGATGCATGTTGTATGTGTTGAATTTCGAATTAAGTATGAGATATATTTTTCGAAATTTTCTTGCCCAGATATGTTCACAAAATGTTGTTGCATATGTCTGTGGAAGCTCGGAATTTATCAATGTGATTTGATATGGTTTTGCTAATTTATTCCCTAATGTGCTGGGTGCTGTCTTTGTGCACATTCACTGAATAGGCATGCCTATAAATTCGAGAATAAATTGTAGAAAAAATTTTTTTCGGATTTTCTTTCACCTACATGTCCCTAAGATGTTTATGAATGTCTATGTGGATAAAAAAATGTTTTCTAGGTGATTTACTATTTATTTGAGAATTTATTGTGTGCTGCTGGGAATAGCTGTGTTAAGGAACACAGATTTTGCATTGGCCTTGTTGCTGAGGTTGAATGAGTTTTGGATGGAAATAAATCCTGAAAAATTCATGGAGCATTTTGGGAAGATTTAGTGACCTCTTTAATTTTCTCAGAATTTATTGAAATTTTTTCAATGGGTTTTTCAAGCAAAACATAGAACTTGGCAGTTTTGAGAAAATTGCTGGAGTTGTTTTGTTTGAACTAAGAAATTGTGTAGATTTCAGTTCCAATGCCTTGGATCATTTTTAATGTGATTAAAAATGTGTAAAATTGATGTTGTATGCTTGCCTAAATGAATTTTTTGAAATTAGGTTTCCAAATAATTTTTGGATGTCAAATGTGTCTCATTAGCGTCTTGTTAGTATATTCTCTTATCTTGATTGTTTTGGCCGTCACAAATTTTGTGACCAGTACCGAAGTAGTCTTGATAAAGTGTAGACTACCTAGAGATACTTAGGGTGATAATTTGATATTCTCGAATTATTTGGAGATCCAAGTGAATAACAGTATATTCACCGATTTCAAATTCTTCATATATAGTTTGACTATATATGGTAAGCAACAATGAAAGTGTTTCATTGGTACATCATAATAATGTGTATTAGACTTGGTGTTGTGAATTTGAACTACACGGATTGAGAAATTAGCCGATTAGATAGCAATTTCTCTTGGATAAGTCGACTTACACAATGTACAAGTCGACTTGTCCGTGCACTGTAGACGCATAAGTCGACTTGCACAATGGTACAAGTCGACTTGTTCGTGCACAGTTGCACAAGTCGACTTACACATGCATAAGTCAACTTACACAGAGGCATTATAAGTCGACTTATAACATGCAAAGGAGGGATGATGGATGATTTTAGGTATAAACTCAATGTGATTGATCATATGCCCTAAATCATTCCATATAGTCATAGTGACTATAATCCTACCGCTTGGAGAAGAAGAAGATGAGACCTGAAAACCCTCAAATCATATGAAAGCTAACGCCTTCCATTAATGTGGGGAGAACCAGAGTTCTTATAGAGTTGGGTTGTTGGGCAAACCCAAGCTCACTCTATACGGATATGTTCGAACCATAGAAAATGAGATTTTCGGATTAATGGGTCGGTTTTCACTAGAAGCGTTGATTTGTTGAGCAAACTCAAGGTCAACATGGACAGAGATGAAATTGGATAGTGTACATCAGATGTACACGCATCAAGAGTTGATAACCCAATCTGTGTGCATACATCAAAAGTTGATAGCACTAGACGATAGTTGCACCTAAGATGGAAATGGTATGATTGATACCTGCCGATTGAACTAAGGTGGCTTGTTGGGCAAACCCAAGGTCATTTTAGGAATGTCGGATATCTATCTATGATGCAATTGGTATGATCGATACCTACCGATTGAACTAAGGTGGCTTGTTGGGCAAACCCAAGGTCATTTTTAGGAATGTCGGATATCGACCCACTAGGATATTTTGTCATAATGTTTCTTGGATTCGTACTGAGGGTTATGGATTCTATGAAACTAGTGGGAGCCATATGCATATCATGCAAGTCCTTATGATTATGCATCTATTCCTATTCTAACATTCTTTCTCTCTTTCCCTATAGGTTATTGAAGATGACTTCAAGTGTGAACTTGCACTCACTTATGGAATCCAACAAGTTAACTGGACCAAAGTTTCTAGATTGGCTGAGAAATCTGAGAATTGTTCTCAGGTCTGAGGAACTAGGATATATCCTAGATGTTCCACTTCCTGATCCACCTACTGCTGATGCTTCTGATGAGGATCAGAAAGCATATCGAAAGCATCTTAAAGACAGTGACATGGCTACCTGCATTATGCTTGCCTCGATGTCACCTGAGCTGCAGAAGCAACATGAGTCTATGGATGCTCATACCATAGTGTTTCATCTTAGGGAGCTGTTTGATGAGCAAGCTCGGTCTGAAAGGTTCGAGACCTCGAGGCTACTCTTCACTACTAAGATGACTCCAGGTTCATCTGCAATGTAGTACGCACTGAAGATGAATGGGTATATTGAGAGATTGGTCGTCTTAGGTTTTGTCATGGATTATGAATTAAGTATTGACTTAATTCTGGTTGGATTGTTTGATAGTTATTCACAGTTTGTGTTAAACTATCGGATGAACTAAGTATCCACAACAATCCCTGAGTTGATCAATCTGCTCAAGACAGCAGAGCAAGCTATCAAGAAGGATAGCAAGCAAGTGTTGATGGTGGACTCTTCTTCTGGTTCAAAGAAAAAGAAACAGAAGAAGAAAATGTCTAAGAAACCAAAAGGAAGTTCAGTCAAGAAGAAAATCAAAGAGACTACTCCAAAAGGGACCTGCTTCCATTGTGGCAAGACTGGTCACTGGAAGCGGAACTGTAAAGTCTATCTGGAGGAACTGAAGCAGAAGAAGGCATCAGATGCCTCGACTTCTTCAGGTATGTTTGTCATTGAGGTTAATACTGTTTCTGATCATAACATATGGGTATTAGATACCGGTTGTGGCTCACACATATGCAATGATATGCAGGCCTCGGGGACGATGAGCGACTCGTGAAGGAGAGGTAGACTGCGTGTGGGAAATGGAGCAAGAGTTCTTTGCATTAGCCGTAGGCACTTACTTTTTGTCACTCCCCACCGGGCTTGTAATTCAATTGGATGATTGTTATTTTTACTGTATTAACAAAGAACATATTATCTGCTTTCTTGTTTAAATAGAGTTGGTTTCCATTTGACTTTTAGTAACAATGGTTGTTCTATTAGTTTGAATGGAATGCTTTATGGTACTCGGTACTTTATGCAATGGAATTTACATATTAGATATGTCACATCCAATTATGAATGTCAATGACACGAAAAGACATAAACGAGATAATTTAAAATCAACTTACTTATGGCATTGTCGCCTTGGCCATATAAATGAGAGACGCATAGCTAAGCTCCATAAGAGTGGTAGTTTAGGGTCATTTGATTATGAATCATATGACACATGCGAATCTTGTTTATTAGGCAAGATGACTAAGTTACCCTTTAAGGAAAGGGTGAACGAGCGATCGGAGTATTAGACCTAATACATTCGGATGTATGTGGTCCGATATCCATCCATGCTAGAAGTGGTTATCTTTACTTCATTACCTTTATCGATGACTATTCTCGATATGGGTACTTGTATCTGATGAGATACAAATCTGAAGCATTTGAAAAGTTCAAATAATTTAGAAATGAAGTAGAAAACCAACTTGGGAAAAGTATCAAGACATTACGATCCGATCGTGGTGGGGAATACTTAGACCAAGAGTTTTGGATTATCTCGTAGATAATGGATTTTATCTCAATGGACTCCTCCTTACACACCACAAAGATAATGGTGTGGCGAGAAGGAGAAATCGAACCTTGTTAGACATGGTACGATCAATGATGGGCTTTGCAAAGTTACCAAAATCCTTTTAGGGTCTGCAATCGAGACAAATTGCTTACTTGCTAAACAGAGTTCCATCAAAGACAGTTGATGTTACTCCATATGAGATGTGGACTAACAAAAGACCCTATCTTACTCATTTGAAAGTTTGGGGCTGTCCTGCTTATGTGAAGCGGACTCAGTCAGATAAACTTGATGCAAAATCTGACAAGTGTTTGTTCGTAGGGTATCCTAAAGAAACAAGGGATATCGCCTCTACTCTTGCCGAGGAACAAAAGGTGTTTGTTTCAAAGCATGCTGTCTTTAGAGAAAGAGTTTCTTTTACAAGAAGACAGTGGGAGCAAAATTGAACTTGAAGAAGTTCAAGATGCGCGAACAGACGCAGATCAACTGCCTGAACCTCAAACTGTAACTCATACAGATGAAGTAACAGTTCAACCTTCTACAACACACGAAGTTCGTAGGTCACGTAGGATACGATCTGTTCCCGAGAGATATGGATTTCTCGTGAATGAACAGAATGACGTATTGCTCATAGAAGATGATGAGCCTACCACCTATGAAGAGGTTCTGAAGAGTTCAGAGTCTCAGAAATGGCTTCATGCCATGCAGGCCGAAATGGATTCCATGTATGAAAACCAAGTATGGACTTTGGTTGAGGCACCCGAAGGAATCAAACCCATAGGGTGCAAATGGGTTTTCAAAAAGAAAACCGACATGGATGGTAATGTAATTACCTACAAAGCAAGGCTTGTGGCTAAAGGCTTTCGTCAAAGACAAGGAGTTGACTACGACGAGACCTTCAGCCCAGTAGCAATGCTTAAATCCATTAGGATACTCCTAGCCATTGCTACTCATTATGATTATGAGATATGGCAAATGGATGTGAAGATAGCTTTCCTAAATGGAAATCTAGCTGAGGATGTGTATATGACACAACCTGAGGGCTTTACCTCCTATGATGGCGAAAAGGTATGCAAGCTTCAAAAATCCATCTATGGATTGAAGCAAGCATCCAGGAGTTGGAATATCCGTTTTGATGAGGTAATCAAAGAGTTTGGTTTCTCATAAAATCCGGATGAATACTGTGTGTATAAGAAGGTCAATGGGACTGCAATCGTATTCCTTGTGCTATATGTGGATGACATATTATTACTAGAAAACGATGTCTCTATGCTGCAATCAGTCAAGATTTGGTTGTCCAAACAATTTTCCATGAAAGACCTTGGTGAAGCAACTTATATCCTTGGGATAAAGATCTATAGAGATAGATCAAAAAGGTTGCTTGGTCTTTCACAATCAACGTACATAGACAAGATGCTAAAGAGGTTTAGCATGGAGCAATCCAAGAGAGGGTACCTTCCCGTGACTCATGGGATAACACTCTCAAAATCTATGTGTCCTAAGACACAAGATGAGAGGATGCGCATGAATATGATCCCGTATGCATCAGCGGTAGGATCTATCATGTATGCTATGCTATATACGAGACCCGATGTATCATATGCTCTAAGTGTTACGAGTAGATACCAATCGGATCCTAGTGAGGGTCACTGGGTGGCTGTCAAGAATATCCTTAAGTACTTGCGAAGGACTAAGGATGTTTTCTTGATATATGGGGATGGAGATCTCCAAGTGAGCGGGTATACAGATGCCAGTTTTCAATCTGATAAGGATGATTCCAAATCCCAATCAGGTTATGTATTCACACTGAACGGCAAGGCAGTCAGTTGGAAGAGTTCCAAACAAGAGACGACTGTCGATTCAACAACCGAGGCGAGTACATTGCCGCTTGTAGCGAAAAAGGAAGCGGTTTGGATCGAAGTTCATTATCGAACTTGGTGTGGTTCCTAGCGATGATGGGCACATACTGATTGTATTGTGACAACAATGGGGCTATTCTTGCAGCGAAGGAATCAAGGTCTCATCAACGATCCAAACACGCACTCGCAGATATCATTTGATAAGGAGATCATAGGGGCGTGGTGATGTCCAGATCGAGAGAGTTCCCACCGAAAGCGAAATATTGTTGATCCGCTGACGAAGCCATTGTCACAAAAGAGTTTTGATTCTCGTGTACTACTTTATGGTATTAGATATCAAGGCGATTGGCTTTAGGTCAAGTGGGAGATTGTTAGAGTAGTGCCACTAAAGGCAATCGCCTTTAGCGCATTTTGTACAAATTTGTATGCCTTTATAAATAAATAAAGAAAGGCATATTTCATTAATTTGTTGTTCATTATTTATGAACCGATATAGATCTGTAATCAAATTAATGAAGTCCATGATATATGACATAGCATGAAGGAAATTATGATGTGATCACACCATCGAGATTCCTATCATGTGCAATTATGTCATTATCTAAATTATCCTAGTCATAGGATTACTTGAGACCGGACATCGGTGTCCGGAAGACTAGCACATCTCAAGCTCCTTGATTTGATCAAGCGGTGGATCTCGAAACCGTAAATATGAGATATTTAGGGTTGAGATGTGGATGCTTACTAGAGGTAGTAAGTACATTGGATGACCCGCCATGAGATCATCACATGGATGTCCTATTCTAATGTCGGTGATAATCTCATCATAGAATGGTGCAAGTATCCTTAGACTTGAGGTGCTCAAGGATATCTTGGATCTTGATTACGTGCTTTGACTCCATTCCTTGTTGCCTTACAGAGGTCGCCATAGGGTGGTGCTTGGATACGCTTTGAGGTATTCAAGGTAATTGAGTAGCCAATAGAGGATTCACCACTTCGTGATAGCGAAGATGATACCCATGGCCTCTTGTCGTGGTCATTACTTAGAAATCTCGGCCGAGTATGTATGTCGTGAAAAGTGTCTTCAAGTGACATATTAAGTAATGAGTCCCAGACAAGAACTGAAATCACTGGACTAGATTTGACGTAGTCGATCTAGTGAGAGTTGACACATTGTCCATACTCATAACCAAGTGGGGTATAGCATGGTGAAAGGACGAATTGCACAGAATTGTCTATGGAAAGGTTCGTGATATGGTCCATGATGAATATATATTCATTCGTCAAACCAATTATTTTCCGGTCAATTGGGGTCATGATGTGTTGCTAGATACCGCTTATGACTTGCTTAGATTAAGTGTTAATCTAAGTGGTCAACATAACCGGAACCTAATGGGTCACACGATAAGAGTGTCTCGGAGAACTCGTAAAATAGTTTTGGACGAGTTCTAATATATGGAGAGCAATCGGATTAAATGGATCCCGATGAGATCGAGATATGTCCCGATGAGATCGCGACATCGATATTCTTGAAAAGGTTTCGGAGTTTTTCCCATACCGGACCCGGTAGGGTGACCCAGTGTGGTGGACCACTTGATAATATATATACATATATATATATGATTAATTAATTAAATAATTAATATATATATATATATGTTATGTATGTGGATGAAGAAGGAAGATGGAAGAACCTTCCATCATTTTGCTTAGTCATTAAGTCATTAATGACTAAAAGACAAAATACAAGTTGATGGAGAAAAGATGATGATCGTGGGATATAAAAGAAGAAATAGAAAGAGTTTCTCAAGGTCTTTTTGCTTATGATCATCGTTGGCTTTGAAGAGAAGTTGAAAAGAAAAAGTTTCTAACTCTTCTCATCATCGTGCTTCTCCATCTTCAAGCATTTTCTTCTCAAGTTTTTCCATCTTTTTCCAAGCTCTCCATAGAACAAAGGTAAGATCTAGCAGTCTTTAATTTGTTCTAGCTATTCCCGGGTCAAAGGGTTTGTCCCAATTAGGTTCTCCGATCTCTGCGTGGATACCGTTAGAGACGGTCTCCTTTGGTCGTTCGGTTTGAGTTTGTTATATATACACTTGGATCCTGGCTTTCGGGAAGGTCCCGGAACAAAAAATTTTATTTTCCGCACCGTGGGCATGTGATGCTCACACCGGGATTTTCCTACAAGAAGGTAGAAGCTTCCTCTAAAGCTCATTAAATCCGAAAATAGAAGGAGAAAGAGGTAAGAGAAAAATTTGAGCTTTGAGATTTTGATGAATTTTTGGCTTAGAAATATGAAAAATGATATGGGTAGGTGATATATAAAGTCAATTTTGATGATTGTTAAGGATTAAGGGTTTAATTTTAGTTGGAAATTAATTTGGGGTTTATGCCTAATATTGTGATTTGAGATTTTTGGAAATTAATAGCTTAGAAATATAGGAAATATGATGGGTTTGTGAATTATGAAAGTAATTTTGAAGAATTTGTGAATTATGATATTGAATTTAGATAAATTGGTTTAGGCCAATTTTGATATTTGGGGATTTTTGAAATTGATGGTTTAGATATCTTGAAATTAGTATGAATTGATGATTTATGACATCAATTTTGAAAATTAAGTTATTAATGAGATTGAATTTGAGTGAATTGGTTTAGGTAAAATTTTGAATTTGGAGATTTTAAAAATTCTTATTTTAAAAAGCTTGGAAAAGTGATGAATTTGGGTTCCCTATAGTTAATTTTGAGAATTATGCAAATTATGATGTGGAATTTGGATGATTATAGCTTAGGTCAATGTTAATTGGAAGAAGGAAAGAAGCAAGGATCAATTGGAGCTTGAAATCAAGTTTCGGGCATTAATTCGAGATGGGTAGCATATTTATATTTTGATTTGTAAGCTATACATGAAAGTTTGAAAAATTAAAGAAAGCAAGTTTTGAAAATTGAAAGAAGGCGAAAATGGATTTTTGATAAATTATTGTTTATATTTATGTAAATGATTGAAAGAAGGATTAAATGCCTTATTTTAGAAATGATTTTCAGAAATTACAAGATTGAAGAAATTCATGATTTTTGAATTGTTAGATAATTTTTGAAAAATGTGCATTATGAATATGTATCTGTTTGAGTTGTGTTTTAAAGAAATACATTGCATTCATATTTATGATTTGAATTGATACGTGATTAAATTAGTGAATATGAATTGTTGTATGTCTTGATGTGATTTGTGAATGTGAGTGTGTCAAGTTTTGACATTGCGTGAAAATATGAAAAATTTGAAGAAAAGCAAGTTTTCGAAAAGTGCCTTCGGGCATTCCGACCCTTCGTTTTCGCTTATGTGTTAAGTAGGTTTGGTCAGTCCTTGTGAGTCGATTACTTCGCCTCTATTCGTTATAGCCTTCTCCCGCTGCTGCTAGTGGCATGGAGCTCAATTCGGACTCCTTCACGGCTTCTAATGGACCGCAATGCGGAAAGTGTAGTACGTTCGCTCACTTACCGCATATGACCGCTAAGCGGAATGTGCGATGCTCGCTTTCGGACCGAACCAGACCATTCTGATATGTTACGTGTTTTGATTTGTTTCTGTGTGCTGCATTCATGTTTAAAAAAAATTTGAGAAAGGAAAAAAGGTGACTTTTGTTATGAAAAGTTTGAAAAATTGAAAGGTTTGAGGAAACCATTTTGAAAAGTTACAAAATTTGAAAAATTAGCCCTTTTGGAAAAAAGCTTATGAAAAATTAATTTCTACTTATTTGTCAATTTATAAATGTGTTATCCACGAGCTTTCGAGCTCACCTCCCCTTTCATCCCCATCTCCAGGTATTCGAGCAGGAGATCGGATGAAAGATGGTCAAGACGTCAATTTCGATATTTGTATAAGTTTGGATTTTAGTATGGATATGTATATGGCTTAAGATAAGTTTAGGAAAGTGAACTTGCATATAAAGTTGGGTATTGTGAATGGTCTTGAATTTGTATATGAAATTGTGTATGATAATGATTTTGATTTAGGAATTTGTGTATGGAATTTAAGATTGAAATGTGTATTGGAATTGGACATGATTAATGTTTTGAAGTGGTTTAGATATAGGAGTGTGTTTATTTACTGAGATCCCGGACGGAGGGTCCGGTAGATTTTGATTGATTGTGTGATTGGTTGGGGATTTAGAAGTGTGTTTTTCGATACTTTGCAGGTTTGGGTTAGAATAAATACAAATAGTTATCTTTTAATTTTGATAAAATTTGGGATAAAAATGTAATTTTTAGATTTGTAGGGATATATATAAGATTATGTATGAATGTTGAGTTTAGTTTTGGGTATAAGAATGAATTTCCTATGGGAAATGATATGGATGTGATTGGTATAAGAAAGAATGAATAAGAAAAAGAAAAAGAAAAAAAATTTATACCGGATTTCGGATGTTTCGTCTAGGTTTCCAACGCGATCGTTTTTGTCTTTGTATTTTATTCACAGATGTCGGCATTTCATTCAGTTCAATTACTTCATTTATTTGGTTTTATTCCATACGTATTCGATTTGATTTCGCCTTATGTTCCGTTCTTTCGATTTTTGATTTAGATTCGCTTATTCGTTTCGCTTTCGTATTAAATTCATTTCCAATTTGCTTTCACTTTGTTATTCGTATTTCGATTTTTCATATTCGTTTTGCTTTATCGATGGCTTTGTTTTCCGATTCGAAATTTCCGTTTCCATTCACTTTCGCTTCCTTCGCTTTTCGTTTTTCGGTTGGGATCCGGGTCTCAACATCAGAGGTCTGTCAGCTGACATCAGAAGTGTTCTAGCCTTATTTTTGTCGTTTTGTTGGATATTGTATAAACTTTTATGCTTAGTCTTTTAGTGGTATCAATGTAAGCTTTATGAATGAAAGGATTTGAATGATTTTTAAAATTTAGTGACTTTTAGTGTGTTAGATGATGCCATGTGTAGGTTGGATTGTCATGTGTAAGTCGGATATGTTTTTTCTCCAACATACCATTATCATAAGGTGTGTACTTGAATGTCCTTCGGGTGTTCGGGTATTTGCCTTATGGTAGTCGGATGTTGTATTAGCTTCCTTCTTTCTTTTCTTCTTCTTTTCTCTTCTTTTCCCCTCTTCCACGACACTTCCCTTCTTTTCTTCTAATCCAAGACTACATTTTATTCTAATCTTCCAATTTTTCCCTTCATGTAGTTGGTCTTTCCAAAAATGACCCTTCTTCGTTTAATCCAAAGTCTACTTACCTTAGGCCATAATCTAATACCTTATTCATACACTAATTTAATTCTAGCTTTGGCATAATAATTAAACTCCAAATAAAATAGTTTATTTAGCAAGACCACAAAATTTATTAAAATCATACTTAATAAAAAAAATCAGGGACCAACATCAAACAAGGATTTACACAAATCATAAAAGTCTCAAATACTTGTTGAGCCAGAAGGAGTTAAATTTGAGAAAGAGAAGATGGTTAGAATTACTCAAGGATTATGACCTGATGATTGAATACCATCCAGGAAAGGCACATGTAGTAGCTAATGCCTTGAGTAGGAAATCTTTTATAGCCCACATTCAAACAATTTACCTGCCGTTGTTGACTGAGATGGCTAAGCTTATAATAAGTTTAAAATAGGAGTAGCTGAGTTGTATTATTGCTAATTTCAGAGTGAGACTAACACTCAGGGAGAAAGTTAAGGAGTTGCAAGCATAGGATGTAGAATTGAGCAAGCTTCGAGAAGAAATTCAGAATGGCAAGAAATTTAAAGTGGTAGTGAGGGATGATGGACTACGGTTGTAAGAAAAAGACTCTGTATTCCGAATGTTCAGGAGGTAAAGGATAAGATACTCGACAAGGCACACAATATGCCTTATGCCATGCACCCAGGTAGCATTAGGATGTACAGATATTTGAGAGAGCATTTCTAGTGAAAAGGCATAAAGAGGGATGTAGCAGAATATGCCAGCAAGTGTTTAGTATGTCAGCAAGTCAAAACTAAACATTAAGCACCTTCAGGCAAGTTAAGGCCATTGTCCATTCCTGAGTGGAAGTGGCAAAGGATAACTATTGATTTTTTGATGGGTTTTCCCAAGACTAGTAGGAAGTATAATGCTATATGGGTTATTATTGATTGTTTGATGAAGTCAGCCCATTTTTTAGCAATTATTCATACTGATTCTTTGCATATACTAGCAAAGAAGTATATAGATGAGATAGTGAGACTTCACGGGATTCCAGACTCTATAGTCTTTGACAGAGATCCTTAGTTTACTTCAAGATTTGGGAAAAATTATAAGAGACTTTGGGAATTAAGTTGCATTTTAGTACAACTTTTCATCCCCAAACAAATGGTCAATCTGAGAGGACCATTTGGACCTTTGAGGGAATGCTCAAGGAATGTGTGATGGATTTCAAAGGAGCTTAGGATGAGCATTTGCCATTGGTCGAATTTGTTTATAATAATTCATACCATTTGAGCATTCAGAAGGCTCCTTATGAAGCATCTTATGGAAGAAGATGTAGAACTTCTATATGCTAGGATGAAGAAGGAGAAAGGAAATTGATAGGACTAGAGTTACCCCAGATGATAGTAGATAAGGTCAACTTAGTTAAGCAAAGGCTTAAAGTAGCTCAAGATAGAATAAAAAGCTATACTGATGCACACCAAAAGGATATGGAGTGTGAAATTGGTGAGAAAGTCTTTCTTAAGACATCCCCTTGGAAAGGAGTCATAAGGTTTGGCAAGAAAGGTAAGTTGAGCCCAAGATATGTGAGTCCTTAAGAGATTCTTGAGAGGATTAGACCGCTAACCTATAGGTTGGCACTGCCAACATAATTGTCACAGATACATGAAATCTTTCATGTTTCCATGATAAGGAGGTATAGATCAGATCCCTCTCACATCGTTCAGAACACTGAGATTCAGTTGAGAGATGATTTGACTTATAAGGAGACTCCAGTGGAGATTTTGGACACTAAGGAAAAAGTTCTCAGGAATAAGATAGTTTAACTAGTTAAAGTCACGTGGAGAAACTATTCTATAGAAGAGGCCACGTGGGAGCCCTTTAAGACTATGAAGGAGAAGTATCCACATTCTTCAATGACTCAGATGAGAATTTCGAGGACTAAATACTTTTACGAGGGAGAGAAGTGTTGGCCCCCAAATTTTTTTCTTTAGTTAAGCATGATTTAAATAAATTATGAGGTTTTGATATAATAAAATTTTTAGAGTTTAATTATTATGTCAATGTTAGTAGGATTTATTTCATGGGTTAGTTGAATTAAAAGTTATAAGAATGCATGAGGGCAATTTTGGCATACCATTTAAACATTAAAGTCATAACGCATGAAAGGAAGGGTAAAGTGGAGTTTTAGCACTCATTAAGGGTAGAATAGGAAGAGGAAAATGTTGTCTTGCCTTAGAGAGGAAGAAATCGTGAATTGAAGGTAGAGAAGCAGAGAATAACGAAAACAAAAAGAGAAAGAAGAGAAGTTAGGGTTTCATCATTTTTTAGTTTTGAAGAGGTTGTTCAAGAAGAGAAAAAGAAAGAGGAAGAGAAGAGTTTTCATTTAAGCCAAGAATCTTGTTATTTGGTGACGACTCAAGGTAAGCTCATTTTCAATCATTTGAATTTTTGGAAGAGTTTTGATTCATGAAACTTAGGAAATGTATGAGTTTAAGTATTCTAAGATCAATTTTAGTGAATATGTTTTCTTTGGGTTTTCAATTTGAATTCTTATTAAATAGAATTTTGCTATTGTTAAAGGAAATAAAAAAGGGCATGAGGAGCAAGAGAAGAGGCATCCTTAAATAAATTTTAAGCAAGGAATTCAAGGTGGGTTACATGTTTATAAGTGAGTTAATAAGTCATTAATGTTTCTTTCAAATAATGGAAATAAATGATTTCAACTACTTTATAAATGTGCATTTATTGCTCTTTAAATGCTTTGAGAAAGTGTTATATGTTTATGGTGGAATCTATGAGCCATGAACATTTTTTCAAATTAAGAAAGTTAAATGTTTTCAATTATGTTATAAATGTTGCATTTATTGCTTCTTGAATGAGTTGAGAGATTGCTATATGTTTGATATATGAATTGTGTTGATGATTTATGGAAAGAATGTGAAAATGATTTTTGAAAAGATATTATGTTTATGAAATCATGTTTCAAAAATGTTTCATTTTGGGCAACATATTTACAAGTTGTAAAATGCATGATTATGTGAGTTTGTAGTGGTCCATTCTGATATGTCATGTGCACTTTGACTTTAGTAAAGGCTTCTTCTGCTTACTTACTAGTGGCATAGAGCTCCTTTATGGACTCCCTCATGTTTACGACTACGCATAACTATTATGTGGGATTGCGATAGTATGTTCTAATTACGACTATAAAAGACCATTATATGAGAATGTGTTAGTACGTTATGTTTATAAACCTACTCAAACTATTCTGATTTGCTTATGTGTTTATGATTGGTCGGCAAGTTTTGATGCATATGTGAATTATGTGTTTATGAATTGTTTGATAAGTTCAGAATTTGGGAGATAAGTTCTTTATGGTTTTGATACAAAGTTATTATGAAATTGAATATTTTCAAGGGTTTTGCTTATTATCAATTATAAACTTGTTACCCACGATCTTTTAAGCTCATCCTCATTCCTTCCTATCTCCATATGATGAGCAAGAGATCGAGTGAAAGAGAGTCAAGGCATCACTTCGATTATGCATATTTTTGTATTTTAAGCTAGATTTTGTAAACACAAGACTTTAGTCGTATTTCAAGTATTGTTAGTTCAAATATCTTTTGCATTTGGAGATTTTGAGGCATTGGTTTATTGTAGCTTGAAATGCCCATTAAAGCTTTGTAAAGCTCTTATCTTTTGATGCTAATGAAATATGTTTGTAGTTTGCTCATAAATTTTCAAGTTTTCACCTACCATTTCTCAAGTATTTTATAGGAAGTTTCTTGGGTTGGTTTGTGCTTATTTCTTTGAGGTTGAGTGGTTAAAGGTTGTGAAAATGGTAGGTGTAAAATTTAGTGTGGATTGTTAGGACCGAGCTATGAATCGAAAGGTTTCACCGCGGTGAAGCCAAGTTGGCCGCGACAAACCTTTCCTAAGGGTGTATTCTGTGTGATTTTTGGCGACTTCGCCGCAGCAAAGCCCAGCTTTTCTCGTGGTGTATTTTTTTCCGAAAGGAGTTTCTACATGATTTGGTAGGAAAAAGGTATACGGTGCGACCATGGGGAATAATAGTGTGAGCGCAATTGAAGCTGTAGATTTAAGGAAGAATAAGGTGCGATCGCGAGAGGGTATGGTGTGATGGCACTCGAGATGTTTGAGCAGGAGTTATGGTATTTTCACACTAGTGAAATCGCAAGACTCTTGGTGCGATCACACTTCGTAACTTCAAGGGTAATTCTGTCATTTCATTAACTTTGTATGGGAAGTCACGATCGTGACTTGTCACAATTGTGCACTCGAAGGTTTTCTCAAACTTGACTGTGTTTAATTATTTTGGCCATAACTTTGTCATCCCACCTCTAAATGACTTGATTCTTGAACCAATAGATTCCTAACACATTTCTCTATTTATCCATAAAAATTGATAGCCTTTGTTGTTGATTGAAAAAGATTGATGGAAAGAAAGTCAGGTAATCGGTTGGACGTACATGAATTAGTTATGAACATACTTCGACTTTTTAATCATATATTGATCTATAGAATGAGATGGTTCTTATTTCAAAAGAAACTAGACACATAGAGCTACAATTATTTTGAAGAAGTCAATTCACGATTTTGGTGACTAAATCGTATAAACACACCACCCTTGTGTGATGCGTATTCAGATGTCACTTAGGACGTCAGACATATGTCTTGTGAGAGTGAGGTGCCCAACAAATAGGGGCAAAAACAAAAGAGTAAGTATAAGTATCAATTAACCAAGTCTTACAAATATATAGCAAAATAGTCCAAACTATCCCTAAGAGACATTTCATCGAACAATTTATAAGCTTCACAAATTCATCCCTAACTAATAACAAAACCACAACATTTTTCCATTATTCACCAACATAGGATCAAGTGTATCATGAAAAAGAGAATTGGTTCAAATCTAATGTTGGACTTAAGTTATGTTGTTTTTAATCATAATAAATAACATATTGATGAGACAAAAGATGTTTTTAGCATCATTGAAAAGGAATGTCCTTTTCTTTTTATTGCTAGAATTTATATGGTAAAGTTACATTCAATTTTGGATCAGTTCATTCCTCCGTTGATAATTTATGAGATTTGATTAACAAAAGAATTTAATTAAACATAATAAAATTTTATATTAAATTGACTTTTCAACAGTATAGATCCTGCCTTGTAATCCACAATCTTTTATATGGAGATTGTCAAGGAAAATAGGACAATCTGCAAAAGTGTTTCTTGATCGACAATGAATTTATTAATTAAAGTTAAAAATTGCTAACTACAAACACAAGGGTTTAGATGTAAGTTGTATATATCATAATAAATTGAAGAGCATGGGAAGAGTTTGGGACTCATTCTAAACAAAGTGTACGTGCAAAGGATGCAATTGCGGCGCGATCAGAGAATTAGCCCAAGAATGTGAAAAAGACAAAATCTATCAATTCGTATAGGTTTGGATGATGCCACCATTGAAACAATGAGGTATTGAGTTTGAATCAATTGACAACTCTCAATTGAGTTCTTTCCACCATAAGCCAAGAAGAAGGACATCGGTATTTGGCTTAGGGAAAAGAAGAGCAAAATGAGCTGTAAGCTCCACTGTCCAAACTACTACAAAAACTCAGAGGTTAGGAAGTGACAGCAGTGTACCTGCTTTAGGCGATAAGCCTACCTACACGCTCTGAAACAAGGTGGCGTGCTGGGTCAAAGACTGTTTTATGCTTATTAGGAATCCGTGCTAGTGGTATAGGTGGTAGTAAAAATGCAGGACAAGGATGTGGCGCTTAACATAGCACATACTCGTCGTACTAAGGCAATGTAGCTCACTGGCACTGGTGGGCCAAATAGCAAGAACTGAGGAGGATTTCCAACCTTAAATGACGATGAATGGAGTATGCTTATGAATCTCCTCAAAACTCACAAAATTACCTAAAACTTCACATGTGGAAAAGAAAAAAAAAATGGTAAAAAAAGGGGAAGTCAATCTCAAAAATAGTTCAACACTGTGAAATATTCCATATGTGCCGAGGTTAAATTGCAAATTGATCTTCATGTCCTAATCAAGTGATGAGATAAATTGCACAGTCACTTGTCTTTAACAATTTTTGTATCATACAGGATCGAAATACAAGGACAGTGATTAGTGGGGATTGAACAACATGGCTAAGTCTATCTATTACACGTTGTGGCTTTAGCTGGAGCACATTGTTCAAAGTGATAACCAAACAGAATTCCAGGCCCTAAATACATCTTTTATAAAATAAGGAATTCTCCTTGAGACGTCAATAGTTGGCACTCTCTAACAATACAGTCTGGTGGAGCACAAACATCATCATATATTGAATGTTACATGAGCAATTGCCAATGTTTTTGGAGTAAGTGTACATATTCTAGCTATTGGATATTTAGTTAGCTGAGCTCCCACAACTATACATAATTTAAAAAGTTCATCTAAGATTAATTTTATCTAGGAAGGAACCCATTCTAACATTTGAGTGTCTTTAATTGATATATATCCTCATCGTGGTAAGCACAAATTTACATCATAGCGGAATTGTTGTATATTTGTGGGCTACCCTTGGGAAGAAGGGATAAAGTCTTTATGACGTAAAGATCAAGAAATTTATAGTGTCTCAAGAGATTTTTTTTTTTTGTAATAAGAATTTCCTTTTCAATCTTAACATGACGACTCATTATCCTCCTCTTCTATGATCATGTGCTCTATGCCTCTTGTCATTGACGAAGATGAAATGGACACGTCGCTACTTGCTTCTTTACCATAGCCTATTAATCAACCCGAGGCTTGAAAAGAAAAGGAAAGTCTTGTGTATGTATCTAACTCCTAAGTAAGGAGGAGTGACTAGTCCACCTTATCCGTTACCAATGAAAGGGGGACTTTAACAAATGATGTGCTACCCATAATACATAGTGAACCACTTGGCCAAAGACTTTGAGTTTGACGAGCTCAAGAAAAGTTGAAAAGATTGTTGATGACTCCCCTGCTAACTCGTCAGCCAAGTTAAAGTATCATGTGTCTTATTACTTACTATATGACGGCATTCCTATTGGCGTACGTGAGACCATGAAATGAGAAATTAGAACTCTAAAACATAAAGGCACCAAGACTTTGCAGGATTTACCCTTGGATCAATTGCAAATGGGTCTAAAAATTAGGTATTATTGGGATGATATGATTGAAAATTATTAAGCTTGATTGGTAATTCTTGGAAACAAACAAGTTAAGAGGATAGACTTTACTGAAACGTTTGCATCGGTTGCTAAAATGGTTTTAGTATACACCTTTCTAGTAGTAGCTTAGGACCTCTAACAGATGAATATTCACAATGCATTCTTGCATGGAGATTTAATAGAGGACATACATATGCGCTTGCCTCTCCAATAATTTACAGACTCTGGCAAAGTGTGCAAATTATAAAAATCACTTTATGGCTTACAGTAGGCTCCTAGGAATTGGTTTGCTAGTTGACTATTGCATTTAAGGCTTTTGGGTTTTTCTAATTTATATTCCAAGCATAATGTTATTTTGAGTGTCCTTATTTATGTTGATGACTTAACATTGGTTGGTGGGCAACAATAAGGACGTGTTAAGAAAATTCAAGTAGTATTTGAGTCAATATTTTCAAGTGAGGGACAAGGGGTAGTTGAAGTTTTTTTTTTTTTTTTAGTGTTGAAATTGCTCAAGGACCGGAAGGGATATTTCTTTGCTAGCAAAAATACGTAACTGATACTATTGTTGAAACAAGATTACTCAGTGGAAAGCCAAAATTAGCACCTAACTCTTGCAGAGGGATGTTCCTTAATGATCCTGAGACATTTCATCATCTTATTAATGGATTGATTTATTTGATTATTTCTCAGGCTAATCTCAGTTATTCAGTTCATATTTTAGCACTTGCATCATTCATGTGTGGACCATTGGGAAGCTACCTTGGAAGTTTTTCACTATCTGAAGGAAAGTCTTTGACAAGGAATTTTTTGCGAGCTGACAATGATCTTTAATTGTACGCATATTGTGATTATGATTGGGCAAGCTACTCCTTTACTCGATGCTCATTCATTGGATATTTTATCATGTTGAGTCGATCAATCATTTCTTAGAAGACTAAGAAATAACAAATTGTCTCCTGCTCGTCTATTGAAGTTGATTACTAGTCGAAGACTACCTCTACTTGTGAATTGAAGTGGCTCAAAAGCCTACTTTGTGATAGGGAGTTGCACATCCACAACTAATTTGTCTCTGCTATTACATATAATTTGGTATTTCATGAACATATCAAGCATATAGAACTTGGCTGTCACTTTGTACGTGATAAAATTTGAAATGATATCATAATGACTGTTCATGCTCGTACTTACAATATGTTAGTTGATATTTTGACCAAAGTTCTTAGGAAGTATGAGTGTGAATACTTACTTTCGAAGTTGGCAATTCAAAATCTCTATGCTTTAACTTTAGAGCGAGTATTGAAAAATATTTTGTATAATTATTTATGTTAATATTAGACAAGAGATGAGTTTTGTATGTATATATTTAATTTGTGTTACCTTGGGTAACTAGTATTTATGTTAGTTTACGTAGTACCTGTTTGAATGGACTTATATCAATAGAGCTTTTATCAGTATATCTAAAAAATGGACTTATATCAATAGAGCTTTTATCAGTATAACTTTTTTTAGATGAGCTTTTTGAAAAAGTCAGTTATTTGTTTGATTTGTAATTAAAAAATAACTTTTTAAAAGAGTTTCATACAATAGATTGTTTGGTAATATAAAATAAAAAGTACTTCTATTAATTTTAACTATATTTTATTTTGTAATAAAATTATTTATGCATATAAATATTATTTAAAATATATTAAATAATATACAAAGCACAATATATTAATTATTAGATAATTTTAAACCATATAAAATATAAATGAAAATATATCTAACTAAATTTTTATATGGACTATAACATAAGTACAATTAATATAAAAATAAATATTAAAACGTATAAAAAGTCAAATAGTATTATATAGATCCCAAAATAAACGTGAAGATGAGTTTATGGGTATTGTAAAAATTAAGTGTAAAACATAAGAGTAAAAGAACTAAAAATAAGCTCATTAATTGATTTGAAAATCTATCTAAAAAAGAAATTTTTTGAAAAACTTCAAATTTGAGCTTTTAAAAAAGGTATATTTTGGCTGCTAAAAAAGCTATATTTACTAAAAAGTGATTTTCTATTTTACAACCAAATAGTCATTTTTCTTAAAAAAGACTTTTACGGTAGAAAAAAGTATTTATTCATCATCCAAAAATTTAACTAAACAGGCACGTATTTTTTTTTTACATAAAGGGAAAGAGTACATCAGATACTAATTAGGCGGGAGAAACTGCGCCCCGACTGATCCTCTAAAAGAAGAGTATGGCACCCTAAAGGTGGAACATCAAAATAAGTGATACCAATGTCGCCAGGATCGGCATGGGTAGAAGCCGATCACAGATCTCATTACTCTCTCAGACACGTGTCTTGGATGAACAATGACCAGATTTGGACGAGAAGTTCGAGGATACCCATGACAAGCGGGTTGTCCGACCGAGAATGGGACGTCACAGAAGAAAGGAGCTGAAGCACTCCCAACGAGTCCACTTCCAGCTCGAGAAGACGAAATCCCAATCGCTAAGCCAAGGAGAGTCCTGTGTATACAGCTCAGAGCTCCGCGAACTGCAGGGAGCACCATCCGATAAGCTGAGAGAAGCCTCCTTGCCAATTGCCTTCACTGTTGCATAGGAGTCCACCAACTGAAGCCGTGAACTGGGCGGGATTGCTTGCCCCATATGTGTTCAGCTTGATTCATCCAACCTGTGGTCGGCTCCAATCGATCTGGTGCACCTGGCGAGGGCGGAGGTCGGTAACCCTAAGGCCTGCTGAACCTGATCTGCAAAAAACAAGATAAGAAAAGATAGTGAGGGAGGTCGTACAAAGGCAGAATCAAAAATAGCTTTGTTTCTCCATGACCAGAGGAGCCAGCAGGTCAACCCAAAAAGCAGTCCCAATCCTGGCCCTGCACTCGGTGATGCTGGAGGATGTTGGAATGTAGCCAATCCCTGGCTGGAAGAGCGAAGGAAGGTGAGGTGACGATGTCTGACTGGAGGGATGCCTACACTCGTCGCACAAGAGGACAATCCCGAACAACATGAAGAGAGGATTCTTCGTGGGAGCAATATAGGCAGGTACCGTCAGTGGTGAGGTGTCAGCGTACCCGTTGCTGATTACTAAGCAAGTGATCCTTCACAAGTAGTCATAAGAAAGAGCGTATCCGCTGAGGACCCGTCCACTGCCAAATGGCCTTCCAAATCCCAGATGGATCGACAGGCGTGTGTCCCAGAATCAGGGAGTAGGCTGAAGCAATTGTGAAAGAGTCATGTTCGGAGGCTCCCCAAACGATCCTGTCAGGGCCCAAAATCGGGGAGGGTGGAAACATGCCGACTATTGCCCGACAAACCGTAGGCGGAAGGAAATCCTGAACTGCCGCCAAATTCTAATGTCCGATGGGGGCCATGAAATGGCTGACCCGATGGCTAAAGAGAGAATCCGGTATGGCCTGGGTAGACTGAGAAAGGAGTGGGCCAACATCCGTAACCCAAAGGTCGAGCCAAAAGCTAGGTGTCATATCATTTCCGAGCTGCCATTGCAGACCCTGAGTCACTATGAACAGGCACGTAATTTAGTATTGCCTTGCACTATTATTCTAGGCTAGATCATATGAGTTGTATTTACATTAATCATTTTCTGAAATAATGGATAAGAGGCAAATTTCTCAAATTTGTTCAGAGTCCAATGTCCTCATAATTATAGTACGAGAATTTGGCAGCATTGAAACTAACAGTTGAACAGTTGTGCGTTAAAAAGCACAGTTTTAAGCAGTTAAGTGCGTGACCTTACATCTTCTTCCTCGAAATCATATGCAAGTCTTACCATCATATAAATGTGGTATGCAGAAGGCTTTGCACGAGCGTGCAGTTCGGCCTTTCATCGGTATCTCGTGCAAACACCAGCTTATATTTTCTCGCCTATACGTTATGCCTCAATGATACAGATACCTTCTCAGTTTTTCTATCAAAATAAGTAGATAAGAATACAACAATTGTCCAAACAGTGCTTCATATGGTAAACAACTTTCATGAATGAACCTAACTTCTTTCCTGTTTTGCCAGAATTTGTATATATTTAGTTAGTTGACAATGACAGAAACAAGAAAAGTTACTAAGATCTATTCAGCTTTCTGTTATCGATCAACCTTCTACTCCTTGAAAAACAGGAGGAAGTAGTATGATGAGTAGATAACATAGGAGCTAAGCTGAATTCATGGAAGCCTGAAGTAAGGACAAGTAAAAGAGAAAAGGATGCACTTGGTTTTAGTACTCAAAATATGCTTCTTATCTGTACATATTTGTGCTACGTCATCTCTCTTTTTTCCTTCTCTTATACTACTCTTGAAAACAAAAATATATGATAATAGTAACATTAACCAGAGAACTAAAAGGTAGAAGGATAGATTGAACAAGATCCCCATTGATGTCCTATTTACCAATCATTGCATCTCTAGCCTTAGCGAGAGTTCTCATTACAACAACCTGATCTCGTAGAGACTTAATGTAGTCTAGGGCTTCCTGAATCAAGGAGAGTTCATCCATTGATTCTCCTCCCGGAACAAGACTCTTTAACATAAGTGTTCTTTTTTTTACCATTCTAGTCGCAATAGATTTAGCAAGAGCCACTTGAGATCTATTACTTCTTGTCGTCGACATCATCAATCTTCGAGCGCGGCAACTTCTCTTTAAGATCCTCTTACTCCGAATTATCTTCATGGGCACGGATGATTCGGTCGAGACTTTCTTCAAAGTCTCGCACTCTGGAGCTAACAAGTGTCCAACAAGGACTTTATTATCGCCTTGCTTTGAAGCATCGGCAATGATTGCTCGACTCCACCTAGTCCTACCATTCCTAGTACAGGCCATGGCAATATCTGCCCATAACTTTATTGCCTTCTTTCTCTCTAACACGCTCATGTTCTGCTTTGTGGAGCTGCATAATTGAATACCCTTTACCCATTTCTTGAGAAAGTCCTGCCGTAGTGATATAGGGGCACGCATTCTACGAAAGAATAAGACAGTACAAGGAAAACTATGGATCAATTTACAGGAAGCTTGCTGGAATCTTATCATAGTGCTGTGTGAAATTCTTAGGGCATAAAGTCAAAGTATAAACTACACTATGATGAATTACACGTCATAATGCAACATTGTCACTTCTTTCTTCTTTCTTTATGGTGTTATTATTGTTTATACATCCAACTATTTCTTTCAAGAGAGGACACAAACAATAAAGCAGTGAACTTTCGAGATGAAGCCAGAGAAGAAACAAACAAGTTACAAAAGAATGGAACCAGGGTTTTGAACATGGCATCGACACTGTACCTAACAATGAAATAATAGTAATGCGTAAAGCCATAATACACCAAAACCTCACGTTACCTTGCTAGATTATATGATCTTTCTATTCTTTGTACTGAAAAGGAGAAAATTAAGTAGTCAAACTCAGACCGAGTAGAGGCGATTTACAGGGAGATGCAGTACTTCTCATAAATTCTAGCCCTGCAGATCCAAGAAAGTGTACCTTATAATTCTGGGATTTCAGAGAGATATGGGAATGTGAGAGAGAAGAATGTGGAGAAGCCTCATTTATTTCCGGAAAGAAGAGAAGTGGTGGGCCTCAGAGAAATACACAGCACATGCGAGCACATGGTGGCTGAGGCCCACCGCACAAACGCTTCAGTATATTAAAAAATTTAGGTGTCTTTGATTGTTTAAAACAAAACCATTCAACATTTGCGAATGCAAACAAAACCTCGCTAACAATCGGACATTTCGTGAGACCTGTCTACTACTCTTCAGTTCTTCATCGTGGATCTCTGTTCGTCATATGCTTATGTTTAGCTTGACACCACACAGATAAAAGCGTAGTCATAATTATAATTATTATCGTCTTTTTAACGAGGTAACATATAAATTATATGGTTATAAGAAGTTGCATTGCAATAAGTACAAGGCAATACAATTTTTTGATTAGATGACAAAATAAAAAATATTACTTTAAGTTTTGACTAAGGCAATATATTAATTTCAAACTATAGTAACAATATTAAATAGATATTACAACACTGTCTTTTTAGGCAACAAAGTGATTTTTTAAGGCAACAATTTGTAATAATAAAGGTAACAATTTATTCTTTCGTTATCAATGTTATTTAATATAAAATCAAACTCTTATCATTATGTAAATAACGTTCATATATACATTAAAAGAAATATTTAAATATTAATATAAGTCTTAGTTACATATGTACTGTCAAATGTAAATGACCACAAAGCTGCATTTCTATATAATATATAGTCTATAAGGACTTGCAAAATTCAACATTTAATATATTCAAAATACAAAACAAATTACATGTGCTTTTATTGTTACAAAATACAGAAGTGACTTCTACAATTCTCAACAATTGTAAGGAAAATTACTTGTGCTTCAACAACTCTTCATCATTTGCAAAATTAGAAGTTGGTGTCAAGCTTCTTCACATTAACTCTATAACCTTTCTCAAAATACTTTGGAAATATGCATACATTATAGCTTCTTGACTGATAGTTACAATCTGTGAACAGATATCTAGTTATGATGAAGACAAGATTCTATTCAATATTAGATATTATTGTAGATATATTGAGCACTAAGGGGCTAAAATTAAATTTAGAGAATTATTACACACAACTATTCGTCAAGAAAAATATAAGAGGTGCAGCTTCATTTTGTTTATACCATATGCTTCTTGCAAGCTCATGTTGTTCATACCACATGCTTCTTACAAGCTAATCTATTAGTGTCAAAAACTAATGAAAATATTGTAGTTTTTTTCACGTTGTTCACATTCACTAATAAAAAATTGATAACCATATACAAAAATCACACAATAACTACACAATATGAAGAGAAACCTAACTAACCTTAACATTAACTTTATCAAGATGAGAAACATAATCTTCCAAGTTCATCTCATTACTTAGATTCATTTTAGAAGTGCAAACCTATAGAAAGAAAATTAATAATTTCATAATCCCAAGTCTACATAATCTCAAAGGTGCATAAAAGCAAAAAAAATAGTCGAGAAAAGTCAAAAAAGCAAATCCTTTTACTACTTTAGCTACAACTTAACTAACCAAACATTGTTGGAGGCAATAATCACACAACTTTTAATAAACTGAAGCAGCTCTTCAAAGTAGCATGACTCATTAAATGTCCCTAGGTAAAGGTCCTTATTCCCTATAGCCCTACCAATCCTAGCTTGCCATCTTCCATGTTAATGATGCGTACAAAGTATCGAAACATAAAGATTTAGTAGTTCCCAGTATTCCATCCCTAAGTAAATGTTTAATCAATGTTATGCTAGCTATCTAAAGCCACACTATACCTAATTTTAGTTTCCTATTTTCTAGTTTTTGGTCATGTATAATGGATAGTTCATTTAGCAAATATAGCAACTATTTCTTGGTCTTTGTTTCCTTGAAAACTAAATTGCTAGATGACTTCCACAAACCAACCTCTGTGTTAAACAATATTTCATACAACCAAGAGTGATGCTTTGGTAATAGTATGATTAGAAGGAACATTAGTTGAGGGAATCTTGCACTTGTTTTATTGTTAGGAGTTACCACCTTTTGTCCATTCTCAATTTTGTAAACATGGGAATTTAAAATGAGAAAATATAATAGATTAAGGCTTGCAAGTCTTGGGGATATTAGCCTAGAATAGTTATAACAAATTTATAGCATCTTAATCCTTAACCAATTAAGATTCAGATCTATCAATTTTGAATCAAATTAATATTCACTATAGATAACCAAATCTTTAGGAATACCTAGAACATTATATAGTTTAAATTAATTCTTCTAAAATTGATAATTCAGCTTGAATTCAGCAACAAATGCTACATTTTCCTAATATGGCTCAATGTTTAGCGGTAGATCAACATACTATGAACACCAATAAATTCTATCATAGTATTGAAATATTTAATTGCTTAAGAAGTTCCAGTTAATGATTCCATTATCAGGAGACATAAAATCCGACTAATATATTGATCATTATTAGGCTCCTCATCATAACTGATTCACAGTTTAGCAAAGAACAATCATTTATCTCCAATAGAATTAAACAATAATAGTAAAGGAGACTAAAGCCACAGTGATAATTGCTAAACTATGTTGATAACTGTGGAAATCACTAATCGTATCATATGTAGGCAACCATAAGAACTGATTATTTAAATCATATAAGCACAATCAAAGATGAACAACTAATGCTACAGATAGATAGAGGAAAACTTCACCAGCTGACCATTTATATAAACAACTGGACTCATAATTGTAACAACTAAACATGTTGAATCACTTACACCTTTTGAAAATTTTGGGTTGGGAATCTTGGCTACTAAGGATTCGAAAAATGGGGCAACTTGAAGAGGAGAGTTGAACTTCATACTAGATGAGGCAGAAACCACTACTTCATTATTTATTAGCTCATAGCAAGATGGGAAGACCTCCACTGCAACAACATTCAATTATGATACTATGAAATTATATCCACCCATAGCAAGTAATGCTATAAGGGTCCTTAAATCACATATCAATGTTAAAAACCTTCAGCAATGCTTGTCTTGGAAATGATTCCTTTCTCACATTCACCTTCACTATTTTGCTTCAATAAGAATTGACTGCAACTCAGTTTCAATGTCCTTTTGCAGTGAACCAATATTAGTATGAGCTTCCTTTGTTTTATCAGATGCAGTATATGACATTAGATTTGATCCTTAGTTGTACTCAGAGGTGGTTGGAGACTTATATAGATCCGAATGCTATATATTTAAATGACAAGACAAACTTTCTATAAGGTATAAATCCTTAACCTAAACATAACATCTTCTTTTTCTTACCTCCATGATATGGGTGATTTCCATATTTAATGCTTCTCAAGTCCTTTATCAAGTCTTTAGAATCTTCAAGCTGAAAATCACTCTCAGGGATACCTTGTCTGAGGCTGTCATTTTCTTTGCTTCGATTATGGAAATCTTAGAGAACCTGCAACATACATGTTTTAATATAAGGACATACAAAACCTATGTGCATCAAATAAGTCTAATGAAAGAAAACATTTTGAATACTACTACATATCTTTATGAGGACAACATCGTAGGAAACACAATGTGCTGAAAAGTGCTATGCAGCTAAAACGAGATATACCTCCTAAGCATTTTCCAGACCTGTTCTGTATTCTCAGCACTGACTTTTAGTGCAAGTGAGTTTAGAAGTTCTACTTGTTACATCAGAGCAGTTATCTAAGGATCATCCTTCTTGAAAAAAGTTCCTTGAAGTTCATTGTTTTAAGCTAT
This sequence comes from Erythroxylum novogranatense, assembly GCA_029891385.1. Taxonomy (NCBI): domain Eukaryota; kingdom Viridiplantae; phylum Streptophyta; class Magnoliopsida; order Malpighiales; family Erythroxylaceae; genus Erythroxylum; species Erythroxylum novogranatense. The sequence continues at coordinate 42,288,028 of CM057227.1, forward strand.
TGATAAAGAGCAAGTATACAATTTAAGAACTTTCATGAGATTGAAAATAATGAAAACAGGTTAAATTAATCAATACATAGGACTTTCAAAAATAAGAAGTATCCCTTTTAGGAATCTCCCATTTGTGTGGTTTTCTAAAAGTAACTTGTGTAGAAAATCAACCAAATAAGATTTGCTTGAACTGACTTACCATTAAAGAAAACCTCATTAGCATTAATCATCAACCTTACTGAACAAAGAATATAATTGGCAAATAATGCTAAATGCAAAAATCTCATATAGATTGACCTACTAGGCCAAGCGAGGAAACTAATAAAAAGGAAGGGAATAAAAACAATATAAATGTGAAAGAACAACTTGATTGGACAGATTGAACAAAAATCTTCTCCCTCTACCTTCTACTTATTTCTTACTCGTGGCTAACGAATGTCCAGGAATCTCAACCTTGAGGAACAACACCACCTAACAACGGTGAGTTAACAATCATCACAATGGAGTAAGCTTCCGAAGCTCTAACAAGATAGGCATTACCAGTACCATTGATTTTGCAAGATTTGAACACAAACCCATTAGAATAAGAAGTAAAACGTGGCATGCAAATGGGTATTAGATTAAGAAGCAACAAAGCAAGAATCCTATAAAACAAAAATCGAGAAGAATCAAATATCGTAGAAGATGAAATCTTAAAAAAACGCAAAATTGAGGAAAAATAAATTTTTATATGCCAATTACATACTTTGATTATCGAAAAAGACATAACCAAGATTTTCAAATACCCAAACAGAAATAAAAGTACCCGATTTTAAAAGAAATCAGATTATTACATTGACCACAAAATGAGGGAAGAATTCAAAATATTGTTTTTCAAAAGAATGAGAGAAAGAGAGAAAGAAAAGAGAAACAGATATTGAAGTGCAGATCAAGGAGCTATGTCTAAAAGAAAAGAGAATAAACATAAGAAAACGATAGAGTTGTGTATGTGTGTGTTTTGAGGAAAATATGAGGGAGATTGAAGATGAAAGAAGAAATGATAAAAAGGTAAAGGGACATTGGTAATTGGGTGGGCTAATGTTGATTTTTTATTTTTTGTTTTTCCTTTGGTTGATTGATCAAACACATGTCGACATTTGCAAAAGAGTAAATGTATGTGTGATCAAAGATCCAAGTCAAAAGATGAATTACCCCTATAAGGTAATAGAACAAAAAAAATGATAAAAAGACAATAGAACTTTTACAGAGGAGATTGGGTGGGTGGAGAGCATTCACGACTCATACTGTCATGCCTTGGTGGGCTCTGTTGATGAAGAACTCAAAGGCACGACCGACATCTATGGATGATGGCCAGTTGCTAGAAAAGCTGGTATCAAAATTAGGGGGAAACTAGAGATAGTAGTGGTCTAGGTTATGAGTTCATCAACTTAGTGGGTTGCCGCTCTCACTACAAGAAAAATACCCATTCAGCGATGTTTTAAAAACGTCACAAATGATCAATAAACGTCGCAGATTTTCTTTTGTGACGCTTTTGAAAACGTCACAAAAAATGTCGTTGAAGGAATAGTGAGGAAATGCAATCGGTGACGTTTTATGAAAAACGTCGAGGAAGCGATGCAGATTGAATGACGTTTTAGAAAATGTCATAAAAGGTAGAATGAATCAACGACGTCTAGGATAAACGTCATTGAAAACCTGAAGCCGAAGCTTTTGCGACGTTTATTAGACGTCGCTGAAGATTGACAATCGACGACGTTTGGGAAGAAACGTCGCCGATTATTAGTTAATAAATTTATTTATTTAAATATATTGAAATAAATTTATTTAAATAATTTTTCAATTTTAAATAATAAAATTTGTGGGATTAATCCGAAAATAATATTAATTTTAATTGAATTATTATTATGATTTAATAATTAAAATTTCAAAACAAATTTATTAAATCTTATTTATTGAATACCTATTTAATATTATATATGGAATTTTTATTTAATAATTCATCAATTTGTTTAGTACATCATTAATTTGCGAATGATTAATAATGTATAACAAGAATTTAATACATGTAGACAATGAATTATATAATTTCAATTCTCAAACATGTCATAATATAGTAATTAATATAAACAATATGTCATAAGTGTTTAATATATCAGTATGAGTACTTATCTATTCTAAATGAATATTATGTGTAGCAGATAAAAGATCCAAGAGCTTTTTTTGTTGTTCAGCTTGGGTAATGAATTTATCCTGCATTTCTTCAAATTTTTTGGTCAATTCATCGACTTTAGACTGTAAGCCCTCATTAACCTTCATCGACTCCTCTAATTGGTCTCGAAGTCTCTTTTCGGCCGAAGTCATCCATTGTGGTCGAGGCCCCATTCTCATGCCAATAATATAATCTGTTCTTGTAGCGCCCCTCACCGTAGGGTACACATCGGGACGCCCGAAGGTCGCTCCGACACGTATCCCACGATAAAGGTGCACCATCAGAACATTTCCACTAATAATCCACATGGCATCGCAATAATTAAAACCATAATATCAGAAATTAGTAAATTTTAAAATCCGAAATAATCTTGATATGATCATCCAAAGAGAGAATAGACAAGTCTATCGGTCCCTAAACAAAACCAAAAGGAAATCGATACAAGCATCTATCCTAAGTCATCCTCAAAAGTCCAACCCAAATGACCGACACATGTGCCATCGCTTCTCTTGCAAAGACGCACGCACTTGCAGAAAAGGCTATCTCCGAGCTAGGGTCTACTCTAACGATCTGAAAAATTAGATTGCAATTTTGGGTGAGTTTATGAACTCGATGAGAAACCATCATCGATGATTCACTCAAATCATGCATTACATAAATTAAAGACGCAAGACAAGAATATTCAATTAATAAGATTATATAAAAATTTACGATGATCTATAACGGTTTGCGATATCAAATAACAATTTACGATATCATATCACAATTCACATGATATTATACAACAGTTCACGATGAGTATGTAACAATTTGCAATCTCTCATGTCATCACACAATTGATGAAGTTTGCAATTCAATCACCATGTATACAATGCATATGAGACTCTTTTCCAGATTATTCAATGTTGTGCCCAAGTGCTCACCAAGATTCGATGGGGGCGATCGTGGATTTCTCCCTGGGCTCGGGGCTCGGTCAGTACAGTGTTCGAGCTCGAGGCTCTTTTCAGTGATAGTAGCAACTTGGGTCACATATCCATTATCTGATCATGCATTTATGCATGCAATGTAGTGTTCAGTAATTCAGTGTTCAGTAATCTACAGTGTACGGCTATAAAAGCCCAGTATTGCATTTCTCAGTATCATACAGTAGTCCAGTCCAATACAGTAGTCCAATATAATACAGTAGAAACATGCCATTCGATCATATATATTTCAGTAATCATGCAATTTCACATTGGTAAGTAATTCACATTGAGCATTTAGACAGTCAGGAATTTGAGAAACCAACTAGGTTACTCACCTGTAACTTCCGAGCTATTGCCTGGAAGTTCCAGCAATGTCCGTGGAATGACGATCCAACGGCGCCTCTATAACAGTAAAATACAGTCCCATTACTAGATACTCAATTAAAACGATTCAGTAATGCATATGTCTCAGTGGAATTATATATAATGCATGCTCACGATTTTCGGTGCTAAAACCTAATTTTGAACTCTTATGTCCCATTCTAACTCGCAGTTCGATTGATCGATAATAATTGATCCAATCCTATAATTCTGTTCAATTTTCTCAATTCGTACTTCCTATAACAGTTCCCTATTCACTGGATCAAAACCTCCATTGAAAACCTCAATTAAAACTCCAATTGTCTCAATTCAATACTTAGGTCATACTATGAACCATAATTGACCTTAATCTCGATAAATCAATACCACTTAAATTAAATTCTAACTCCCATAATTATCCTCAATAGTAGACCTCTTTCTAGTCCAGTAATCTAATCAGAATCACCTCAATTGGAGGTCTACACCATCAATTATACCCAATAAACAAAAATCAATCCAATCAGAAAAATCCTTCGCCGCGACCTCCACACCCTCGTCGCGACGTCTGAGAGGATCGCTTCATGCAGGCGCGCCCTTTTCACGCTTCGTCGCGACGTAAGTTGGAAGGCTCGTCATGACGTCTCGCCAGACGCTCGCCATGGCGTCCGCTACTTCGCTCGTCGCGCGAGACACACCAGACGTCGCGACGTCGCGAGTCGCCTAATCGCCTTCTTCGATCGATTTCGTCCATTTCTCTCTAAAACCTCCATTAAACACTCCCATCTACCCAACTCAACCATAATAAATGCCATAAATGCAATAAAAACCATTAATAACAACATTAATGCCATTAAAACTTACCAATCGAAGATCAATCCACAAATTTCTCAAAAATCACCGTAACCCTAATATCTTTCAAACTCAACGATAACCCACTCCAAATCCTTCTCAACTTTCATCAATCACAATAAACCAGTTAGGCTAGCATAATGATAAGAAAACCATAAGGAAAGATCAAGGAATCCTCACCGGTGGGAGGAGTCGAAGATCGCCGTGGGAAGAGGAAGAGAAGAAATGCTTTTTGCCTTAGGATAAAATCCACAAATTTCAAACCTTGTTATTTATAGACATAGGTCTCCAAATCAGTCCAAATTTCAGTCTCTAAATTTCAATGGCTCAACATTTTAATTTCCTAACAGTATAACTCTAATTTTTCCTTTGCCATTGGACAATTCTTTCAGTACTATACAGTCAATCATTCGGTCACTCCAAAATTTTCGGTCCGGGCATTTTCTCTCGAATTTTTCAAAAATTTCCTATAAGTCACTATCAGTAGCCAATCACTCTTAAACTATTTTAAATCAGTCACTCAAGCCCACTTACTCTTAATTTCTCAATCAATCAATCATAATCCAGTCAGTTTCCAGTTCACAGTCCAATCAATTCATAATCACAATTAAAATGCCGGAAAATCATGAATGCATGTGCCTATGAATAAATGCATATCCAATAAACCTGTTCCTCTACAATTAGAGGCCAGTAACATGCTCAATCAGTGAATGCAATGAAATCTATCAGTCTAACCCAATATTACCATAATACCCTTGCCAACAGTAACGGGATGTTACAGTTCTGGTGCCCAACACTTTGTCGCACACTTCATCCACTGTCATGGGATGACCTTGTTCTGTTGAATGTGTCAATTCGTGACACATTAAATCCTGAAAAAGTAAATAATTAATTACATACACAATGTGATTTAAGAAATATTTATAAATAAACTATGTACTCACCCATTTTTCTTTGCATTCGGGAGTTGTCCATTGAGCTTTTCTTTCATCATAATGAGTGTGATACCATAACTTCATCCGATCACACTCTTCTCCGTCTTTGTCACTCTGTTGTATAGAAATATATAAATAGGAATATTTTTTATAAAATTTGAAATGTCAATAAAAGAAAAATATAATTAAAAAGATAATAACTCACAATCTCATGGCGTATCGCTACAAAGGCCTTGGAGCCGGAGTTTGATCGACATTTGACCTGACTCCTAGCTACTTTTGCTTTTTGACTTTTTTCCTAATCATACACATAAGAAAATGTATTATAACATCTAAAAATCATAATTCATAAATACTAAAATATAATAAATTGTAAAAAAAGTAGTGATCAAATAAACTAACCTTTGTAGCTGATTGCTCCCAATATTCGCATAAGTCCATCCACTCTGCCACTGTGACATTATTCGGCTTAACATCCTTTCCGTGCTTCGTAAAATGCTTTTTTAAACTATATCTTTGATCTTTGGAACTTAAAGCAAGAAACTTCTTCACAGTAGCATGCACTTCGTTGTCAGTCCTCATTCCCTTGACTTCCAATTTTTGCTGCAAAAAATTAAAAATTATTGATCAATGTTCTAAACATATGGAAAACACATACAAATTAGATTGGTTTAGAATACTTACGTTACATTGTCATTTAATAACTTATCTTCAAGATAATAGCTAAGAGGGTAAAAAATACACTCAAAAGTTTCTTAAATGCTTGTGAGGGAGCATATGTTAAAGGTAGGAATATAAGAGACAATGTTTGCATAGCTCAAGAGTTTTCTATGGGTCACTCTAGCAACAAATCTATTAAGAGTTATGTAATTACAATTAAATTCATTAAGACTTTTCATACAATTAGTTGGGAATTCATATTGGATGCTCTCCAAGCTTTTGGTTATTTTAGAATGGATTACTAAATGCCTAACTACTATGACCTTTATAGTGATTATAAATGGTGAGACATCTTATTTATTCAAAGCAAATAAGGGATAAGGAAAGGGGAACCTTTGTCCCTATTTCTCTTTACTATTGATATGAAAATATTGAACAAAATCACCACCCTTTTTCAATAACAATTTGAGTTTTAAGTACCACAATAGATGTTAGGAACTCCAAATCTCTAAACATGCTTTTGCTAATGATTGACTACTACTATGAGTTGTAGATAATGAGCCATTTGACATATTGAAGAGATCCTTAATATCATTCACGAAAATATTAGGTCTAGAATATAACCTTGACAAGAGCTCTATTTACTTATCTTGCAATTAAAAAATCTGATACATGAAACTGGAACCTTAAACTTGGAATCAATTCATTCAAATACCTAGGTATTTCCATCTCCTCAATTAAAACCTATAATAAGTTATATCGACAGAAGAATCAGTTCCTGAAGTAACAACTGCCTTTCCTATGGAGATTTAATTTAGCTATCAATCACCTACTTGTTATCCCACATGTTTTACGCTAGTTGTTCAAACAATCCCAATCACATTAAGAAAACTACTGAACGACTTTCGTCGAACACTTCAAAGGCAAAATGTTTAATGACTTACCTCCACCATGCAAACCCAAATTAACTACTGTAACACAAAGCAAATCCAAATGCACTACATATAATCAAAACAAACGCAATATGTGATGAGCCTTACCCCACCAACAGAACCCATGGGAATTGATTCAGCAGAAACACCACCAACAGAACCTAAGGCAATCAATTCAGCAGAGAAACCGTTAGCCCTCCGAAGGTCACAAATGAGTTAGAAGGGAGCAAGGGTTCTAGATGACTATGTGTTGGAATAAAATAAATTCTGTTAGAAGAATTAGTTACAGGAGAACTATAAGTATCCTTGAGGTAGGAAAGATAGGACAGGAAATTGCTTGTATTGATTCAGTCTTCTTCTCTTCGCTGAGCACTACCTACCATTTAATTTCCAGTAATACCCATTGCCTTCCATCTATTGCTACTCGTTCTTAATAACTATTTTTGTGCATCTCACACAATAACACTCTCAAAACCAGATTAACCGTCAAACACAACTTACCTCCACCAATGGTAGACATCGGCACTTCGACAGCAGCACTCCGAGAAGACAGCAGCACTCCGACGACCCACGTAAACTTCAGCAACGACAACACAAATCAAAAGTCCAAGGTAGCTCGAGAGAGACGGAAAATGCGACAGCAGCAGGCGGGATTGACGAAAAATGCAACAGCAACAGCAGGTGGGAATGGAGGGGAACGACGTCGATTGGGGAAGGTGGGGCTTGGTAGTCAAACGCAAACGATGTCGTTTGGCCTTTAAACTAAACGACGTCGTCGAAGAACTCAAACCAACAGGTCAGCCTTCCGCAACGTTTTCTCTTTACAAACGTCAAGGATTATTTTTCTCGATGTTTTCCTGCTAAAACGACATAAAAGGTCTAACAAATCCGCGACATTATTGTAAAACATCGCAGAAACTCAGTAGTTTTCGTGACGTTTTAAAAACGTCACAAAAACTACGAACAATTTGCGACGTTTTTTTCAAAAAATGTCGCGAATTGCCCTTAATTGTTGTAGTGTTTGTTGAGCCTTTCATTTTGTTTATGTTTTTTTCCACTTGAAAAACATGTGTGTAATAAAGTAATGTTTATTAGTTTATGCTTACATGATATAATATATAATAGAACTATAGCAATAATTTTAAATGTTGCATATATAAAATTTTATTGCATCTTTTTTTAATTTTGTTGTCTTTTTTATATATAACAACAAATTATTATTTTCGTTGCTTTTAATATTATTAAATATAAAATTTTAAAAATTAATACATTATATTAATTTTTAACAATATATTTTAAAACTATTGCAAACATTTAGTCGCCTAAATCACTTTTTGCTATAAGTGATTATTACTCGAGTTTTTGTGATACGATCCCGAGTTGCTATAAATGGAAGCTCTGATCATAACGTGCGTCTATTACGTGCACAGTTTGTCCACATAATGGCCACGTAAAAAGTTTTAGTCCCTTTGTCGCATAACAAGTTAGGTTTTGTCCGAATAACAAACCATTGTCTTTGGACTTCTCAGATAGTGGGATATCACCTTTTGTTATTTTACCAACATGTCGAAGGTTTAGGGTCATACCTTAACCAGCCATGTAACAAGATTTATTAATTAATTAAGTTCAAATCATTCATTGGAATTCATAAACTTTTCGAGAACGTTACTTTCCATGATCCTGTGAGCAAGCTGCCTTTGGCCTTTTGCACCGAAGAGAAACCGAAGACGGTAATAGAAGACAATAAGATTTGGTGAATTAAGAAACGAAAGAGAGATTTGAGGTAGACTTGCCTCTTAGAAAACTTTTTGCACTCCCATGTAACAACAGTGAAGTCTTTAATGCTGTAGATCACTGTTGCACCAGCTGTGTTAATGACCTATCAATAGTGTGTCTACAATTCTAGCAATTTGTTTGATGTCATGTTTAAAGTAGTCCCGATTACAAGAAAAGTCATGAATGCAAAATCCTCTTTTACTTTCTTTGTTCAATATGTAGAGGCCAATTTCAATTTATTTACTAAATTTCCCATTAACCCTACAAAATGTATTTTATCTAATGATGCATATGATCGTATAAGCTGTATGACTTATAATTTGGCTCCTCTTTAAAGGAATTGTTAAGTTTAATAATAAATGTTTAAATATCTAACTCTTCAATTCATTGTGAACGTAAGTATATTGACAAAGGTTACCAAACATTACAAATCAACAAGCTCAATTGTCTTGTTATGTAATACCTTCATACTGGAATAGATCTGAAGAAGAAGAAATTCAATATTTTAGCAATTTCTGACAAAGAAATTAAGATTAATTTAGTTAATCGTGAAGTAGCATTCTATTGATAACTAAAGTAGTGTCACCAGCAACTCATGCAATCAAGAATTAAATCAACAAGTTAAAATAATTAAATTCGAAAGTTTGGTAAGATTGAAAATCTACCAAGTGGTAATGAAAAGTAGGGTTTTCGAATTAATTCATAAAACAAAAGGAAGGAAATGGGAGTTAGAGTTGGGAATGTAGTTAGAAGAATTGGCAGGATCCGGAAAGCATGGAGAAGCAAATAAGAGAGGCAAAAAGTGACCCACAAGAAGAAAAATTCTAGGGCATGAGATTTGGCTTCGGCTATTTGGAGTAACTTAAAGAAGAGAAAAAAAAAAAAAAGGAAAAGAAGAAAATCCCCACCACATGCTCTCCACATGGAGGTTTTAAAAGCTGTGTACTTTCTTTCTCTCAAACATGCATATCTTCCCTTAATCATTGGTCCTGTGTGCTTCTCTACATTTAAGCTCTCTTACCCTCTCTATACATTTCCTTACGTCTTCTCCGTTTAGCCATGATTCTTTCTCGAATTTGTAAACAAATAAGGAAATTATCTTCAACGTGAAAATTTGAAGAAGTTCATGCTTGATTTCGGGGATTGTGGTGGTGCTCCCAATTCATCTATCAGCTAGCGCACTTTAATTAATGCAAACACCTGAAACCATGCATGTCGCAGCACACAAACCAGTCCAACTAATTCTCTCTTGATCAACATTTTTTCGGTACACACAATTCATATGTAATTCTGAGTTGCATTTTATGCCAACTAAAAAAGCTGCGAAATCGATGTGAATTTGCACAATTGAAATAATATCTCCGAGAGAACTTCTTTGACAATCATTCAACTGTTGCATAACCTAATTTCTAGATTAATTAATTAGGTTGTATAAAGACATCAACTACAAGACGGATATCATCACAAAAAGTTAAAAAAAAAAATGATGACTAATTATTCTTTAAGAACAAAGATTAAATTTGGAAGTTTAAAATGTTTCTCTTGATACAATTTTGGAAGCAAGAATTTGTACCCCAACAGTTAATATAGTGGCATCATCTTTATATACGTATCCGCATGAATTTCACCCAGACCTTTTTACTTTTTTAACAAACTCATTCGATCACATTACAAAGTGCGAAATATCTGAGATATGGAAGACCGCGAGGGAAGTAGTTAGTGTGCACGGACAAAGAAGGACCATGAACATACACATAACACAAGGTGAAAGTGGGGAAAAATTCAGCCCATCTCAAGGAGCTGGCCATATCGAAGGGTCAAAACCCCCGTGATTCACGCGTAACCTTCCATTTTCTGATTTACAGAAGAACAATTCAGTTATACCCTACCATGTATTATATAAACACTATTTGTCCTGTGAAAAAATGAAAAATAAATAAATATAATTTTTAAAAATGGTTTTTGCATTTGGGTCCACTTCTCAGTTTGGTACTAGCCTCTGCTCCATTTGTTTCTTAAAGTGTTCTCATGGGGGATCAAGTACAAACTAGTGTGTTGAGGAGAAGGTAAAACTATTTGAAGTGGGAATGATCACACACAAACGCATGTGAACACATGGATGGGACCCCCAATTGTCTACAGAAAGGTATACAGGACTAAATGGCGCAATGATGTTCATAGGTGTAAAAGTAGAGGGCTAGCATCTTGCTGTCAACCCATGCAAGTCTCACTATTGGCTTTTTATGCCTACGCCCATGGATACATGTGCACCTAATTTTGGCATCTTTATCCTTGTTTTCTCGCTTGTCTTGTCCTTAATTCACCGCCCTCTTTGGTGGGTCTGACCCTTTCTCCTTGTTTCCTGTTTGATGGTTCACAAACTAAGTTTCAATACTCATAAGCATAACGAAACAGAAGGTATACACGTATATCTTCCCTGATAATGTGGTGTAGCTTCTAATACGCAAAATCTAATCGAAAGTAGAGAAGCCTAGTTGATGTAGTAGGAGCACCTAATGTTCAAATATGGAAGTGACGTATGCCTACTCGCCCAATTGGAATAGTAACACATCAAGAGTGTGCTTGATACAAAAATGGGGTGTTTAATTTCTGTATAATTAAGCATTTTTAGGGAATGGAGGTACTTTGTAATAATGGAAATGCACATTGAAAGAGAGAGAGGTATGGTTTAGTATATTATCTTTACAGCTGTTAGTCCATTTGGTTAGTTGATGACTTTTCTCTGTAATAATGCCCCTAAAATCAAGGCCATGGTCACCTCTACCTCACTCTGATTGGGTGAGAGATGCCTCCTCCTCTCCGGAAACTGCAAATCTAAACTATTTGGATCATTAATACATCTAGGGTCTATCTAACATAGCTTATAGTGCAGCCACATAGCATCAGGTTAAAGCCAAAATACAAATCAGCGGCCACAGTACTTGTAAAAGGGATCCGTTTGGATTGTATCGAAGATTGCTGTCCCACTGGCAATACAAATAGGTGCAAATATTGTAAGGATGCAAATGGAATAACTTAGGACCTATTGGTGGGTTGTATTATGAAATTTTTACATTTAATTTTATTCTTATAATATATGAAAATTACAGATTTTTTAATCATTTTGACATAATTTAATTTACTATTAGTTAAATATATACGATTTAGTTGTTTAATATTAATTACTAATAAGAATTATGAGTATTATAATATAATTATTTAATTTATAATTAATCTAAAATACAAATATTGATAATATTTTAATAAATATATATATTTAAAATTTAAAATATCAAATCTATAAAATTTAAAACATTTATTATGTGATGATTTTAAATATAAAATATTGATCAAATTAGTTTTAGTAATCAAAATTTATATTAACAAATAAAATTATTTTATGGTTAAAATTTTACTCCTTTTAATTATTATTTTAATGAAATAAACTAAAATAAAAATAAAAATCACAACCAAGAAAAAAAGTAGAACCAAAACCACTCTTTTTAGTTCTTGAATGTTTTTACGGGGCCATCACCTCTACCGCAGCAGCAAAAATTATTGGTATATATAGTGCATTGGTCCTACTCATGAGCAGAGCAGTACGTTTATTGGTATATATAATGCATTTTTTCTACTCCTGTGTATTAATTACGATGTTTGAAGGTCTTAATATTGTTGATCATTTCTTCTTAATATGAGCTAAGTATAGTTCTAAGGTATGTTAAAATTGGAAACCATCATAGCATTATCTGGAATGATTTATAGGGAGAAGGGCAGTGCTTTCCATGTGAATTCAATCGACAAATGAGAAATTACAGTTTAACCAATAATTTCAATTTCCCTCAATAATTCTTATTTTCAAATACCACTTTCATTATGGAAATTTAGTTACTAAAACGTATATCCGCAGACTTTGACTGATGACACCAAAATCAAAGTCCTTGTGTACGATATGTGCTAGAAAGTTGGGGTTTAATTCGGAACCAAATCCTCTATGCCCATTATGGTATTCCAACCCTGTGCATAGAGGATCTCATGTGATTAAATTGGTCGAGTATGAGACTCTCAAGCCTCGGCAAAAAAGATGTTTTTAACCCTAATTCCATTGGAAAAAAATATCTTTTGGGTTATCAACTTCACACCCAATTTTGATACCACCGAGAGACACATAAAAAAAGAAAGAAAAAATCTTTTTGGAAACAACTAGGATAGAACTAGATCAAAAAAATTAACAATAATATAGTTACACACACGAAAAACCCAAGATATAACTTAAATCACTTAATTACCCTCACATGTAATTTCTGGTTTTTGAAGTGCCAAAAAATATACTTGATTGATACTCCTTCTTATCCAAAATAAGTGTCGTTTTAGAGAGATGCACACTTGTTAAGAAACCTAGTGAAATGTTTGATATACCCTTATTAATTGCATATTAAATTGCCTTGAGAATGTAATATGTATAATTAGGATGTGACAGAAATTAAAGGAAAATTTTGAAAATAAAATTATAAATATGCATGAAAAATCGTGAACGACACTTATTTTGAATAATTAAAATCCCTCTAAAACGACTTTTATTTTGAATAGGAAGGAGTATTAGATATATAGAAATAAACTCTCCAAATATATTATACTTGATAATTAAGTCAAAGAGGTAGCCTTTCAATTTTGTCCTTCAAATCATTTCCATCTTCTTCATTATTGGCCATTTGTACTTTTAACTTCAAGGTGTTATAAGACAAATACACATCTCACTAAGAGATTAACCAGATATTAATAACAAAAAAGAACTTTTCGTGTTGCAATAGTAGTAGAATATGAGAATAAGAAACTAATGATGAAACAGATACCAAGATTTAATGTAAAATTCTTTCCAATGTAGAGAAAAAAATCATAAGACAAGCCAACAAATAACTCCACTCAATTCAATAAAGATTTATGGGAAAAAGTTGATGTGGTTCAATTGGTTGAGCGTGAGGCTCTCAGGCCTTAGCAAAAAAGTTATGTTTGACCCTAATTCCACTAGAAATAACATCGCTTGGGTTATCAACTTCATACCCAACTTCGATGCCACCGAGAGACACATATAAAAAAGAAAGCAAAACTGCAAAACTCTTTTTGGAAACAACCAAGGTAGAACTAGATCGAAAAAAATTTAACAATAATGTAGTTACACGTATGAAAAACCCAATATATAACTTAAATCACTTAATTACCTTCACTTGTAATTTTTGATTTTTGAAGTGCCAAAAATATACTTGATTGATATTAGATATATAGAAATAAACTCTCCAAATATATTATACTTGATAATTAAGTCAAAGAGGTTGCCTTTCAATTTTGTCCTTCAAATCATTTTCATCTTCTTCATTATTGGTTACATATAACTTCAAGGTGTTGGGAGAGAAATACACATCTCTCTAGGAGATTAACCAGATATTAACAACAAAAAAGAACTTTTCATGTTGCAACAGTAGTAGAATATGAGAATAAGAAACTAACAACAAAATAGATACCAAGATTTAACATAAAAAAACTCTCCAATGTAGAGGAAAAAATCATGAGACAAACCCATAAATAACTCCATTCAACTCAAAAAAGATTTATGGGAAAAATTTGATGTGGTTCAATTTGTTGAGCGTGAGACTCTTAGGCCTTGGAAAAAAAGTTGTGTTTGACCCTGATTCCACTGGAAAAAACATCTTTTGGGTTATCAACTTTACGCCTAACTTTGATGCCACCGAGAGACACATGAAGAAAAGAAAGAAAAACTCTTTTTGGAAATAACCAGAGTAGAACTAGATCGAAAAATTACACATACGAAAAACCTAAGACATAACTTGAATCACTTAATTAGCCTCACTTGTAATTTTTGATTTTTGAAGTGCTAAAATATATACTTGATTTATATTAGATATACAAAAATAAACTCTCCAAATACATTATACTTGATAATTAAGTCAAAGAGGTGACCTTTCAATTTTGTCCTTCAAATCATTTCCATCTTCTTCGTTATTTTCTATTTGTACATATAACTTCAAGGTGTTATAAGACAAATACACATCTCACTAAGAGATTAACCAGATATTAATAACAAAAAAGAACTTTTCGTGTTGCAATAGTAGTAGAATATGAGAATAAGAAACTAATGATGAAACTACCAAGATTTCATGTAAAATTCTTTACAATGTAGAGAAAAAAATCATAAGACAAGCCGACAAATAACTCCACTCAATTCAATAAAGATTTATGGGAAAAAGTTGTTGTGGTTCAATTGGTTGAGCGTGAGGCACTTAGGCCTTAGCAAAAAAGTTGTGTTTGACCTTAATTCCACTAGAAATAACATCGCTTAGGTTATCAACTTCATACCTAACTTCGATGCCACCAAGAGACACATATAAAAAAAGAAAGAAAAACTCTTTTTGGAAATAACCAAAGTAGAACTAGATCGAAAAAAATTTAACAATAATGTAATTACACGTATGAAAAACCCAATATATAACTTAAATCACTTAATTACCTTCATTTGTAATTTTTGATTTTTGAAGTGCGAAAAATATACTTGATTGATATTAGATATATAGAAATAAACTCTCCAAATATATTATACTTGATAATTAAGTCAAAGAGGTAGCCTTTCAATTTTGTCCTTCAAATCATTTTCATCATCTTTATTATTGGTTACATATAACTTCAAGGTGTTGGGAGAGAAATATACATCTCTCTAGGAGATTAACCAGATATTAACAATAAAAAAGAACTTTTCATGTTGTAACAGTAGTAGAATATGAGAATAAGAAACTAATGATGAAACAAATATCAAGATTTAACGTAAAATACTCTCCAATGTAGAGTAGAAAATCATGAGACAAACCGACAAATAACTCCACTCAATTCAATAAAGATTTATGGGAAAAAGTTGATGTGGTTCAATTGGTCGAGTGTGAGACTCTCAGGCCTTGGCAAAAAAGTTGTGTTTGACCCTGATTCTACTGGAAAAAACATGATTTGGGTTATCAACTTCACACCCAACTTTGATGCCACCGAGAGACACATATAAAGAAAGAGAGAAAAACTCTTTTTGGAAACAACCAGGGTAGAACTAGATAGACAAAATTAACAATAATGTAATTACTCAAACGAAAAACCCAAGATATAACTTACATCACTTAATTATCTTCACTTGTAATTTTGATTTTTGAAGTGCCAGAAAATATACTTAATTTATATTAGATATATAGAAATAAACTCTCCAAATATATTATATTTGATAAGTAACTCAAAGAGGTAGCCTTTCATTTTTGTCCTTCAAATCATTTTCATCTTCTTCATTAATGGTTATTTGTACATATAACTTCAAGGTGTTAGGAAAGAAACACACATCTCTTTAAGAGATCAACTAGATATTAACAAAAAAAAGAACTTTTCATGTTGCAACAGTAGTAGAATATGAGAATAATAAACTAACGAAGAAATTGATACCAAGATTTAACGTAAAAAACTCTCCAATTTAGAGGAAAAAATTATGAGACAAATCGACAAATAACTCCACTCAAGTCAATAAAGATTTATGGGGAAAAGTTGATCTCTCAAGCCCCCCCCCCCCATATAATAAGTTGTCTCACAAAATTTCAATATTGAAACTTAAGTTTATATAACATTCAACAATCACTCAAACTAATCTCCAAAATAAACAAACAGAGAAGAGAATACAACCCTCTTTACCCTCTTTCTATTTTTTCTCACTTTTTGAATAGTATGGCCACACTCTCTACCTCTATTTTCCTAAAGAAAGCCTCAAATGAGCTATTTATATGCACATCTAACTTTAAGGCTAAGTTATAATCCTAATTGAACTCAACTACTTAGATCACATCTTATCCTAGATTTGGTGAAGTTTCCTATTTAGTTGTGTATACTTTTCCACCACCACATACCTTTAAGTGTGTCTTGTATAGCAAGAAACATAACTCTCATTAGGAAACTTTATTACTCTCTTAGATAGTTTCCACTTCCTATCTCCAAAACTGTGCTTAAATCCTTTATGATCTAACACAATTACTGATAGCAAATCTAATCTTAGATCAGTGATGTGTCGTACATCTTTCAGATCAGTAAGCATCTGACGTTTTTCTGAACTTGGACATTACCCATGCCGACTATCTTGGTGAAACTTTGGTTTCTCTTCTTTACACTCCCAAAATCTCCTCTCTTATAGTTTGATATGTACTCCACCTTTGGAACATGGTAGTAGGATGCTCTCGTATCAATCAATCATTTAGAAACAAAATTGTTGACATGAAGCATTCACTAGTTATATAAACTAGGGACACCTCATCATCCGTGGTTGAACTAGCTGCAATTGTTCTCTATCATCATCATCATCATTTGATGAGCTTCCTTTTTTTGATTCCTTTTTCACTTATAATAGAACCTCTTTAATGAATCCCATACACCCATGAGGGGTATTATGGTCATTATACTTGAAATAACTACCAAAGGTAGTTAAGGTTTTGAATTTAAAAACCAAAGAACAAAAAGATAAGAGAAATCTTTTTAACAAAAAACTTTTGTAGAAGGAGATATGCAGTAAGCTTTTTTAATCGGTGAAACTACAACAATAATCCAAGTAAGTGATTTTTGTTTTTGTATGCATATATAAAGATCTTTCTTAACATGATCTATGTGATTATATTCTATCTTGATTATTCTAACATTGGTATTAGAGCAAGTAATTTTTTTTAATGTTATATGCATACTAAAATCAAGATGTCGTAAATCTGTGTTACAATTTGGCTATTAATGATTTGTGAACAATGGTATAAATATCTATGAATATCATGATTTTTTATATGCTATTTCTTGCTATATCATACATCTGTTTTACACTTCTATTTTTTACTTATTTTGTTTCCAATAATCCAAAAGCCTAGAAACGTTGCTTTTCATTTTTCTCTTCTTTCTTGAGTGTTGGGAGGATGATTGTTGAAAGAATTCAATGGTGGAAAATGAATCACAACTGCCCTGCATCATGTTATTAATTGAAATTGATTCATTTTCTCATTAAAAAAAGTTAAGAACAAAAGTGAGTCTTTTTTTGTCGTTTTTTTATGAATGGTCTTCAACAAGAAAACATTGTTTTTTCGTTTCTTCTCTCTCTAGGGGATGCTTTTATTTTTCAAAAGCTAGAAGAGAAAAGATTATAAAAAAATGGAGAAAACGAAACACTGAGAAGAAGAGGAAGAAGACCTTTCTTCTTCCTCCTCTACAACCAAGAGGCACGTGGCCTTTCTCAAAAGTGACATTGTTAAACAAACAAGAATAATAAGACAAAGGCTTAACAAATGGGTTTTTTAGATATATGTGTCATAACAACCTAGAATGGGTTAAGGCTTTGAGCTTTGAGATCTAACATAACAAACTTATGATAGTTTTGGGTAGTAATGATATGTAGAGAAAGGGTTAAAGTTCAATGAATGGGTCATGTCTATGTGATGTCTTATGGGCTATAACTTGGACCCATAATATATTATTTTCTTTCATTAGGATTGAAGGTTTAGGCCTTAATAACCACATCGATGTTGGGCAAGACCTTATTATCTATATTGATGTTTTAAATTGAATGTAGCATAAAGAATTAGAAATAATTTCTCTAATTTACAAAAATAATTAATTATGTAAAATTAATTTTAATTAAAATAAAATATTAGAAATTAATTTTAAATAATATTAAAATAATTTGTTTAGTTAAAATAAACTTAGAAATAAGTTTCTACTCGTTAAATTAAAATTAGACATATGTTTTCTAATTAAATCAAAACTAATTTGTTTAGTTGAAATTAGAAAGGATTTTCATTAGAAATTAATTTATAATTAAACCAAGATAAATTGATTAGTTCAATTATAATTTAAAATATAAATAAGTTTCTAATTCAATTTGAATTTTCATATTTGAATATGATTAGAGTAGAAATAAATTTCTAATTGATTAGAAATTAATAACATAATTTGAATAGTTCAATAAATTGCTAATAGAATTAAATTGTTTCCATACTATGAGCATGAGTTCACTATGTGTTAGACAAAATAATTTGTTATTTTGTGCACTCTTCTAATTATTCCTAAAAATTTGTTTTCTAGAAGATGCTTATTATTAAGCGGATGCTTAAGCTTATTCGATGTGAGGCACAGAAGAGACGTATTGGCGGTATGTATATGCAATTAGTTAACATGTGTTTAATGCCTTGAGATGGTCTAACACAACATGTTATTTCAGTTAATAACTTGATGCAAGAGTTATGCTTTGGAGGTAGTCGAGCTTATGCAGATGTTGAAGTAAAGTACATGACTTTGCTCGCAACATTACCTTAACCTCAAAATGAACTGTTACGAATGCGCTAGAATAATATGCCTAGCGAGAAGACTTATAGTTTGTTAATGATGACATTTATTAAAGAGATGCGTAGAGGGGAGTTGATTAGGACTTTTTATCATATAGGTCTTCTAATGGAAATAGTAAGAGCTATTGTACATTGAGCTTCGCAAATTGTGTCACGCAAACTTGTGAACTCATTTTTGCGTAGGTTCATTATCTATAGACTATTCGTAGGTTATACCGCATTTAATACAATATATTGTTTTATAAGAACAAAGTCTTGTTTTTTTTTATGTAATATGTTTAAATGTATATCATATAGGAATTCGTCTAGAGTCAAGTAATTAGAATTTGATTGTTGTATAAATGATGATTGAACACATTAGTGGGTTTTTGATTTCATAAGCAAATATGATTGAATTTTTTACTTTATGAACGATTAATATGACATTAATGTGCATATATATATATTTCTTTCTTATTATAGAAACTTGGTAATTCAAACAAAAAGAAAAATGGCTACTGCTTTAAAGAATATTATTGCTGAACTCAATAGGGTGAGAAACTCAATGGTGACAATTATGAAATCTGGAATATGAAAATCTAATATATGCTGGAGGAGTATGAGGTTTTTGAACCATTAGACCTAACCATGGAAGTTCTTAAGGAGGTCAATATAGTCCAATATAAGAGGGACTGTGATGCAAATGAATTATGGAAAAAGAAGAACTCTTTAACTCGCATCACGTTGCTGAGTAGCATAGATAATGATATCATACGAGAGTTTAGTAAATTCAAAACTGCAAAGGACACGTGACGTGCATTGGTTGCTTATTTTGGAGGTGCTTTAGTGACCAAAGTGAGGTCACTTACAATTAAGTTTGATACTTATAAGAAGCACTCAGATGATATAGTGCAAAAGCATCTGAGCCAAATGTCTAACATGGTAAGTGAGTTACGTGATGTTGGTCATGAGTTTTCTAATGAACAACATGTACAAGCTGTGATTCATTCATTGCCTCAGAGTTGGGAGCATATAAAGATGCACCTAACTCATAATGAGAACATTAAGACAATGGAAGATACTACGAGGCATCTCATCTTGGAGGAAGAGCATCTTGAAGCCTCAAATATGTCTTCCAAGGCATATGTAGTTAGTTCTAGATCACATAGAGCTATGAACAAGAAACATAAGCATCATGGTGGACCCAAGTGGAAGAATAATAAGAGACTTAACCACTCTCCTCAGGAATCCAAGAAGGAAAAATGGAACCAATGTGGAAAGGAAAAATGTCCCTTCAAGAAGAAGAACATGAAACGTGTGAAGTGCTATAATTATGGTAATAAGGGCCACTTTGCTTGAGATTGTATCGAGCCTAAGAAGGTATAGCTTTATAGTACCAAAATTTGTTCTGTGAATGCTTCTTGCTCTGTTTTTCTAACTAAATCACATTCTTTATAGATTGCAGATTCAGGAGAAATCAATCATATAGCGAAGGATAGAGATGCCTTCATTGAGTCCCATGTGATAGTCGATGGTTTTATATAGGTGACAATTCCAGAGTTGCTATATAAGGAATTGGTACATTTAAATTGGACATGCGTGAAGGACGACCCCTCATTCTACATGAAATATTATTTGGTCTACAAATTTGTAAGAATCTTTTATCTGTGTTGATGTTGGTTAGACTTGGTTTCACCATAAATTTCCACAACGGTGGAATGGATTTGTATCTTGGATATATTAATTATGGTCATAGTTTTTTATGTGATGGTTTTATTATACTAGATGTGTTAAAGGGAAATAATAATATTAGTTATTCATTATTTACATCTAGTAACTTTAATAATGTTGCAACTTTGTGGCATTCTAGACTATGTCATATTGATCAAAATTAAATTAGTCGATTAGCTAAAGAAGGACTTTTATGTAATCTAAGTTAATTAGATCTACCTATATGTGAGCTTTGTTTAGTTGGTAAAATGACAAGAAAACCATTTGGAAAGGGAACAAAAGCTTTATATCCATTGCTATTAATTCATTATGACATCAATGGTCCAATGAATGTAAGGGCTAGACGTGGGGAAATTTATTTCATCACCTTCATTGATAACTATACTCAGTATGGTCATGTTTATTTGATTTCCCATAAATTGGAAGCATTCGATTGTTTCATAAAATACATAAACATAGTTGAGAATCAATTAGATAAGAAAATAAAAGCATTACGAATTGATCGTGGATAATACTTGTCAGACAAGTTTAAGCCTTTATGTGATAAGAAAGGAATAGAAAGGTAGTTAACAATTCCTAAAACCCTACAACAAAATGGCATCGCTGAAATATGAAATAGGATGCTATTAGAAATGATTAGGTCTATGATGGCCAGTACAAATTTACCAATCACCTTTTAGGGTGATACGTTGCTAGCAGCCACCTATGTACTTAATCGTGTGCCTGTGAAATCAGTTACTAGCATACTATATGAGTTATGGACTGGTAGGAGACCTGATATGTCAAGTCTCAGACCTTTGGGTGTGTGGCCTATGTTCATGGTCTCTCTCATAGATATGGAAAATTAGGCCTAAGAGGGAGAAAAAGTATTTTTTTTAGATATTCATAACACTTAAAAGGATAAGTGTTCATTAGTGAATAGGGTAATGGAGGTGTAACCGAATTTGAATCACGAGATGTAACATTATTAGAGAATGATTTTCCTAAGCAAGGAAAAATAGGTAAAGACTTATTGTTATATGAGTCGCTTGATTAGAATGATTCTGTTATAAAGAATCAAGAAGAGGAACTTTAACTAAGTGGGAACAATTCCATATAAAGGTTCTCTATGATGATTGATCCGAGTGGGAGCAATCAGATTAATGATGAATTTGTTTATAATGAACCTCATTTAAGACGAAGTAAGCAAGGAATAATTCCTCGACGTCATTTTAAGATTGAAGGATAAATTAATATGATTGTTCCACAAGAGGAAGAAGAGCTAAGGAATGTAAATGAGACCCTTACTGGCCTTGTTAAAGAAGAATGGATGAAAGCAATGAAAGAAGAAATGACTTCTTTAAGCTCCAATCAAGTATGGGACTTGTTTGACCTTCTTAAAGGGTGTAAAGCAATTGGGAACAAGTGGGTTCTCAAAATAAAGCAAAAAGCTGATGGCAGTATTGAAAGATATAAGGCCTGCCTTGTTGCAAAAAGATATACACAATAGGAGGGAATTGATTACGAGGAAAGTTTTTCACCTGTTGTGAAGTTTACTTCAATCTGTCTTATTCTAGCTATAGTAGCCAGTATGGATCTTGAATTATATCAAATGGACGTAAAAACTGTTTTTCTTAATGGAGAATTAGAGGAAGAAATATATATAGAGCAACTTGAAGGTTTCATCAAGGTAGGTCAAGAAAATAAGGTATGTCAGTTATTCAAATCAATTTATGGCCTGAAGCAATCTTCAAGACAATGGTACATTCGTTTTCATAACATAATCATTTCATATGATTTTCAAATGATTGATGAAGAGCATTATGTATATGTTAAGAGATCCAAAGATAAATTCGTGATTTTATCTTTATACATGGATGACATATTGATTGCTTATAATGACTGTGTATTTCTTATGCAAATCAAAGATTGGTTATCATCTGAATTTGAAATGAAAGACATGAGTGAAGCAGTATACATTCTTGGAGTTAAGATTTCATGAGATCATTTGAAGAGATTGTTATCACTTTCACAAGCGATGTACATTCAAATAATTCTTGAACGATTCAGCATGTAAGATTCCAAACCAATTGATAATCTTATTGTTAAAAATAAAGGCCTTAGTAAGAGAAATTGCCCGCCAATGCCACAAGAATAAGGAACAAATGAAGAATGTTCCCTATTCTAGTGTTGTTGGAAGTCTTATATACGTAATGATGTGTACAAAACCAGATATTTGTTATGTTATTGGGATGGTGAGCAGATATCAATCAAATCTAGGCCAAGCATATTAAAAAGTAGTAAAGAGAATATTGAGGCATCTAAAGGGAACTGTGGACTGTACATTATGTTATCAAGGGAATGATCTACGTATACAAAGTTATATAGATGTAGACTGGGGAAGAAGATTTAGATGAAAGAAAAGCTACCTCAGGATATGTATTCTTACCAGACCATGGAGCAATATCTGGAAAAGTAAGAAACAATCTTACATTGCTTTATCCACAATAGAAGCTAAATTTATAGCATTCTCAACTGCAGTATAAGAGGCTATGTGGCTTCATTGATTCTTAGTGCATTTAGGAGTCATTAAAAGTGAAATTAATCCAATGACCATCAACTGTGATAGTCAAGCTGCAATCGCTTATACTAAAGACCCCAAATTTCATTGTAAGACAAAGCACATAGATACCAAGTATAATTATATGAAATATATAGTTGCACGAGGAGAAGTGAACATGAAATATATATCTATGTGAGATACGATATCAGACCTAATGATAAAGACAATTTTCAGAGATGTATACATTGGGCATGTAAAGTCACCAGGACTATATAGATGTTGAAATGTACTGATAAACATTTCTCTGTGTATGTTCACTCATTATAATGTCATATTTTGGATATAATGTATGATGAAGATTATACATTATGTATCATTTGATTCATGAATATATGTGTTTTGCATAAATATATTTTGGGATGAATTATAAGTATACGAGACAAATTATAGATTGGCCGTCTCACATGGGAAATCACCTCTGGTGTTTATGCTCGCCCGAGATGAGGCATGTTAAAAGTTTATTATTTAGGTGATAATTGAGAGCAAGAAACTTAAACCATAAATGCCACAAAAAAATTGGTTCAAAGTGATTTATTAATCACTGTATCTATCTTACATAATCATATATGAGTTCTGAACAAGTTTTGAGTAGATAAGTGAACTCTAGTTAAACATTGAGTATGTTTGAACTATTATCTGTATGGTATTTATTAAATGAAAGATAATCAACTTAAACGAAGTGGGTAAATACTGTAGCATATGACTTGTACCATGTGTTCATTATTAACCACAAAAGGGATTAATGTAAGTCTCTAGATCTCATCTTACATTGCATGAGACCCTTGAGGTTAAGAAGAACCTCATTATATACCCTTATGAATCTTGTTTCATTCTTGAGAATTGAATTTAAGGTTTGCTACTTTAGGTTATTGCTAAAAGATAATGTAAGATGCATTCCTATGGAATAATTCTAGGAAAGAAAATTAAATTTTATTCAAAAGAGAATTAAGAATAGAGGAAGGTCATTTATTTTGTGATCGTTGACTCGCAGGAAAAGTATTCATAGATGGCCATCATCTCTTTAGTAGAGAACTTAAATACAATCATGACACAAAACACTAAATGAGATCAAAGAAAAGTACAAATGCGAGATATAACCTAGGGTATAGCATACAATGTCTACTCATAAGTCCCATGATCAATTTGTCAATCGAGATGTCACATACTCCTAATAGATATATGACAATGTACTCTCGTCGTATGTTGGGCATACCGGTTATTGAATAAGTATGAGCACTACATAGTTTTTTTTTAAAAAAATTAGATTAAAACCTATCATGTGTGAGTGGGAGATAATGAATCACATACACCCATAGGGGTATTATAGTCATTATACTTTAAATAACTACTAAAGGTAGTTAATGTTTTGACTTTAAAAATTGAAGAGCAAAAAGATAAGAGAAATTTTTTTAACAAAAAACTTATATAGAAGGAGATATGCAGTCAGCTTTCTTTAACCGGTGGAACTACAAAAATAATCCAAGTATGTGATTTTTGTTTTTGTATGCATATGCAAAGATCCTGTTTAAGATGATCTATGTGATTATGTTTTATCTTGATTATTCTAACACTCTTAGTGTGTTATGATTTATCGCAACAGTGGTATGTCTTCATTTCATTGTTACCTCTAAGTTTTGAACAGTTCTTAGATATTCCATGACCTTTGGGACCCCTATTTTTGTTCCTCCCTTTGTTTTCTGTCACAAAAGTCTTTACATTGTCAACTCCATCCTCCTTTCTTCTGATTTCTTCAGTAAACATTCTATCATTAATTATATCCAAAGAGAGCACACCTTTAGGAGTTGAGTTACTAATTGTCACCACCAATGTTTTCTAGTTATTCGATAACAAACTCAACAAGAACAAAGCTTGAAGCACATCATAAAAAATGATCTTCATTGTAAGAAGTTTGTTGATTATGTCTTGAAATCTCTTAAGTGCTCTGAAATTGATTTCCTGGCCTTCAACTTCGAATTGATAAGCCTCTTAATCAAAGAGACCTTATTATAGACAATCTTTCTTTCATACAAACCTTCTAGCTTCTTCCATAACTCAAAAGGATCCATTTTTAGACATATGGTTGAATATGCTAATATCAATCCATTGTCAGATAATGCCTAGAGTCTTCTGCTTCATCTTTTCCCATTCTCTGTCTAACATCATTTTTGGTTTTAAAGGAACATCATCTTTCACACCTCTGTCCACATAAATAGGATCAAAAAGATCCTTGCAATACAAGAGGTTCTCCGTTTTGGGCCTCCATATTGAGTAATTTGATGACATTAACTTGATCATATAGTTATTTCCAGCTTCCATTACGATGACTTTGATACCATTTGTTGGAAGATAACTGCCCAACTTTCTAGAAGATTAACCAAATATTAACAACAAAAAAGAACTTTTTAAGTTGCAGCAGTAGTAGAATATGAGAATAAGAAACCAACGATGAAACAAATATCAAGATTTAACATAAAAAACCATTAAGTGTATAGGGAAAAACCGAGGGGAAAATTGATAATTAAATCCACTAAACTTAATAAGGATTTATAGAAAAAGTTGATCTCTCATCCCCCTCCTCCCAATAGTAAGTCATCTCACAAAGTTTTAGGATTGAAACTTAAATTGATATCACAATTAATAATCACTCAAACCAATACCCAAAACAATGAAACAATGATGAGAATATAACCCTCTTTTCCCTCTTTCTATTATTCTTCACTTTTTGGACATTATGGCTTCACTTTCTATCTCTATTTCATGGACCAAGGCTCAAATGAGCTATGTATAGGCACCTTTAGCTTGATAGCTAAATCAAAATCCTAACTGAACTTAACTAGCTAGATAACATCTTATCCTAATAAGATGATATCACATTATCTAATATGATAACATCCTTATCCAAATAGGAGTTTATCTAATAGGATTTATCCACATCACTACTAACAAGATAAAAGACCACATTTAACTAGGAATGATACATTTATATCCATAAAAAACTCTACTATTTTCAAATGATCCTTTCACATAGTCTTTATCTTTTAGAGTTGATGTACATCTACTGTGTTCTTATTCACCATCTATGATCACAAAAAGTCTTAAAATAGGGCTAGACACTCAACATTAAAAGTTTAAGCATTTGGGTTTTGCTTTTATTATTGCCAAATCTTACGTAAAATATACTAATAGTAATTTTATATAAATTAATAAGAAAATCAAACCATAAATGTAATTAATAAATTTGAGTAAATAAAGCATAAATGCCAACAAATTGAATTTTCAAAATATTACATGCAAATGAAGCTCCAAATGCAATGGACTTGTCGTGATCAAAAGGATTTCACTATATACGAATTGCTTCTTCTAGAATTTGAGGAGTGATAAATAGGAAAGCAATTATAATTTTCTAATAATGTTTCATAAA
This sequence comes from Erythroxylum novogranatense, assembly GCA_029891385.1. Lineage (NCBI taxonomy): Eukaryota > Viridiplantae > Streptophyta > Magnoliopsida > Malpighiales > Erythroxylaceae > Erythroxylum > Erythroxylum novogranatense. Next base: position 42,314,841 of record CM057227.1, read on the forward strand.
TAATTTAATTCACTTTAATAAATATATTACACTACCTGAAATTATGTTTAATTGATGAGACGTGGTTATTTATTATTCAGAAAATTTATCTACCAGTTAATTAATTATATTTTACAGATAAGTTTGAAGTTTTGTAATTAACCAGGTATTATAATATTTAATGATGAAATAATTTAAATTAACCTTACTTGTATTCATTCTTTATATATTTAATACGATTGCTAATATAATGTAAAAGATTAATAAGTAAAGGAAGTTCCACTTATTTTGTCCTTGTAAACTTGTATAATATCAAATTTTTGTTACAACAATTAATACATAATATAGAAGTCAAATTTTTTGATTATGCATTTTAAGACATAAATTTGACTTCAAACATATTGTATAAATTAGTTTACATTTATTTTAGAGTATATAAAAGCATCTCCACAAATTTTGACACTCTGTTAATTATATTTGTAAAAGGAGTTGATATCGTGATTGATTTCAATTCATTTAAACTTTTCATTTTATGTCATACTTATATAATTAATACATATATAGACACTATTAAACATGCCTATTAGAACTAATACCTTTATAAATCATAATGTATTAACGTTCAAATGGATATAAAAGAAAACATATGCATGTATGGCAGTATGATGAAAAAAATTATTATTTTATAAAAATTTGTTATACAAAATAAAATATCATATAAAACATTTGCATTATGTATTTATGATAAAATCATCATAGTTAGTAAAATGTGTACTTATGATAATATTGTAAATTTAAATTTATTTTAAAATTAGAAAAATCATATATTTATTATAATAACATAAAAGAAAAGGATATCATCCATTTATAAGAAATGAAATGGACTTCAACCATTATCATCACGTATTGTAAAGATTGTTATAATGGGATAAGAATTGTATTGAACATTTTATATATGTATTTCAAACATTATTATGTAATTGATTTAGACTTTTACATGTTTTTCAAAATATACATCCATTTATAAGAAATGATAATGGATTTCAAACATTATTACCATATATCTCAAAGATTGTTATAATAAGATATTTATGCTGTGTAATAAAACATTATTACCATCATATTTTCATTTATGATGCAATTATTTTAGATTTTTACATGTTTTAGAAATATACACTGTGGTTAATTTAATTTGTTTAGTGATTCTTAATTTTTTCATTATAACTATAAATATTATTTTGGTCGCTGCAACCAAAGAAAGTATTGAGTTTTATAAAAGAGTGAAACGAAGACTATTATTAAAATATTTTCATATAAATTTTATTATTAAATGATTTTGATTAATTACATATTTTCAAAATAATGATTATTTATTCAATTTCATATATTTTCAACTTGGGTGCTATGGGAAAAGATGATAAAATTCATTATATAATTGTTTCACATAAAGTTAGTATTTTCTTATTCATTATAAAATTTGCAAATTTAGAATTTATATCTATAGAATGTGATACTTACTTATTAGGTATAAATACTTTATAATATATTATTTTATATAAAATATAATAAAGACACATATATTACAAAAATTTATATAATCATATTAATAAAATAATAATTTTAATTAGATTTTATAATAGTGAATTAGGAAAAAACTGAGCAGAGCACATAATCACTACACTATGTGAAAAATAAGCTCACTAATTATGGCATTCTTCTTCTTCAGTTTTAACCCATACTTACTACACAATTTCTGCAACCCCTATTTCCATAAAGACTCAAAATTATTTGGTTATTTAAAGTATAATATAAATAAACCCCTAATAAGATTTAGCCTAGCTTCTTGTAAAAAGATGTTGCTTGCCGCAGTTAGCAGAGCAAGGTCTGGCGATTCTTAGGCCAAAATCCTCGCCCAGATTTACGCTCTCTGCTCAAAATTTCTTACTTATTTTCATGATGAGTTGGGCTGCTAAATTCCAAGGTATAATTATTCTAATCTATCAAAATCGGGCAGAAGCTTCATGTTGTTCTCCCTCTGTGGGGTCCTGACTTCTTGATCTCATAAATGTTGCTTTGCGGTGTATGAAGGCACATGGCCATTATACGTCATTCTCTAAGGAAGAAGGTTCTCTGACGAATACTGATTTGCTCATCCTATGTATGTATTTCCATGTCTACGAGGGTTTCATCATGGAGACACAGGAAGAGGGTCACTCAGAAAGGTCGTTTTCTAAGAGTTAATACCACACACGTGCACGTATTTATTAGAGTCTTTGACATTTACATGATGAGCATGTCTCAATTTCTAGACTTTGGACCTAGAAACTTGTTGCAGGATTTGATTTATATACTCATTTATACTACCTTCATTTTAGTTAAATCTGGAAAGTTTATTCACATGATTATCACTTCAAAACCGATGCTCGATTTTATGTGTGCTTTTCTATGCTTTTTGTGATGTTTTTGTACTTACTGCCTGATTGGTTCAGCTTTTGGAGACTCCAAAAGTACTTTTTTCTACCGCAAAAGTTATTTTTAGAAAAAAAAAAAATGAATGTTTAGCTGCAAACTTCAAAAGCACTTTTGAAGTAGAAATAGCTTTTGAAAACACTACAACAAAAACATGCATTTTGCGTCGTTTGATAAACGTCGCAGAAGCTCTATAGACGTCGCAGAAAACCTTCTACGACGTCTATTAAAACGTTACAATAGACGTCGTAGATGGTGGGTAGGTAATGGGTTTCGCCGACGTCTGAGTGAAGACGTCGTAGAAGGCATATCAATTCTGCGACGTTGATGAAGACGTCAGAAAAGAGACATATAATTCTCGGCGTTTGGAGAAAACGTCAGGGATTGTTTGCTTTTGGGCGACATTGGGGAGACGTCGCAGAAACTTGACAATCTGGGACGTCTAATAAATAGACGTCGTGGATTGTGAACTATTTATTAAATTATAATTAATTTATTATAATTTTGGTAAATTTTGTTAATAATGGTTTAATATAAATTAGAAATTCATGATTTGTTTTAATTGATCTCAATATTGGAAGAATTTATAATTTAATCAAATTTAATTATTAAATTTTAATTTTTAAATTTTGGAGAAAATTTAATAGAATAAATTTGATTTGTTATTAGCTTTTTGTTTAAATATGTTTTAAATTTCCGAAACAATTTTATTTAATTATTTGCTAAATATAAATATACATAAATATTATTTATTTATTTTGAATAAATTTAAATTGTTTATGAATAAATTTATTTTAATAATTCAACAATATTTTGAATATATAATGAATTTTAATAATTATTCATGTATAACAAGACTTGAATATATGCAAACAATTTATTATTTAAATTACAAATCCCGAATATGTCATAAAACGAAAATTAAAATAAACAAAACGTCATAAGTGTTTAATATATCAAAATGAGTTCATGTTTAATCTGAACGAATATTATGTGTAGAACATAAAAGTTCCAATCGATCCTGCATTTCTTTATATTGTTTAGTCAATTGATCGACTTGAGACTGCAATTCTTGATTAGCCCTCTTTGACTCTTCTAATTCGTCTCGAAGTCTCTTTCTGGCCGAAGTATTCCCTTGTGGTCGAGGCCCAATTCTCATGCCAACAATGTAATCTATTCTAGTGTCCAGGACTTTATCACACACTTCATCTACTGTCATCGGATGACCTTGTTCTATTGAATGTGTCATTTCATTACGCATTAATTCCTGAAAAAGTAAGAATTAATTACATACACATTCTCATTTAACAAATATCTGTAAAAGAACTATTTACTCACCCATTTTGCTTTGCTTTCGGCAGTTGTCTATTGATCTTTACTTTCATCATAATGAGTGTGATACCATAGCTTCATTCGGTCATACTCTTCTCCATCCTTGTCACTCTGTTGTAAAAAAAATATTACAAGAAATGCTTTTCATAAATTTGTAAATGTCAATCAAAGTAAAATATAATTAAAAAGATGTTAACTCACAATCTCATGTCGTATCGCTACAAAGGCCTTGGAGCCAGAGTTTGGTGGACATTTGACCTGACTCCTAGCCAGTTTGCTTTTCGACTTTTGTCCTAATCATACACGTAGGAAAATCTATTATAACATCTATAAATCATAAATCATAAATACTAAAATATAATTAGTTATGAAAGAAGTTGTGAAATAAAGTTTTGTCACAAGAATAAGAACTAACCTTTGTAACCGATTGCTCCCAATACTCACATAAATCCATCCATTCCGCCAATGTGACCCTATCCGGCTTCATATCCTTTCCGTGCTTGATAAAATGCCTTTTTAAATTATACCTTTGATCTTTAAACCTTAATGAAAGAAACCTCTTCACAGCAACATGGATTTCGTTGTCAGTCCTCATTCCCTTGATGTCCAAATTTTGCTGCAAAAAATTATAAGTTATTGGTCAACGCTTTAAGCAAATGGAAACACGTACAAATTGGATTGGTTTAGAATACTTACGTCTAACTTGTCCAATGCAATGTTCAATTCGTCATCAGTAATTTTTGAAAATTTTGTTCTTACAGGCAAAGAAGTTCGGGATATCACACCAATCTCACTCGATAATTTGGCAGACTGTACGGAGTTGGTTGGTCTTCCTTCAGTAGGGGAGATCTCTATCTCCAATCTTTTACCTATCGCCTTATTAATCTTTGCTAATCCGTGTTCTTTCGTGACACCTCTTGTTTTTTTGCATTATTTGTGGATCCTAAAATAGCAGAAGAATAATTTATAATTAGCATATAACAATTAATGATAAATCTAATTAATGTTAAGATCATACCTGCAGTACTTGCAGAAGAGGAGCCCACACTGGAAGGAAGAGTGTGATTTACTGGTGTCAGATAATTAGAAACTAGAGGATTGACTGGTGTCTGATAATTTGAAGCTGGAGATGTCTGTTTAGAAGTTGGTAGAGTGCTAATATTGCGTCGCATATTCAAAATTTGTTCATACTTATCTCTAGGACGAATACTAGGCATAGAATTGACTTCTCTTGGTGTTGCAGTATGGTCAGAAGGTGCACGTGTGTGAGCTTGTGCCTGTGTAGGTGTAGGTGCAGGTGCAGGTGTCTTATCTTGTGGTTGTGGATGAGCACATGACTCATTAGCTGCACTTCCAATTAGATGACGATACCACGACTGCAGTTGTGTAGGTACTAAGGAACTTGGTGCAGCCTTATTCTTCTTCTTGGGTAGACCAGGTCCCATGGGATTCACCTGCATTCACATCGACATTAGTGCATAAATCCCATTTTCTCATTACATCCATCACTGTAAAGCCTTATGTATGATGTCTATAATGCAATATCCATCAATAAGCAAATTAAACATTTGATTAACCTATGTCATTTACCTAAATTTCAACAGCTTTCACATTCTCAACCTTGCAAACATCAATATCATCAATGAAAGCTTAATAGGAGCGATCATGTTTTTCAGTCGTTTCATTAAATACATAAATTTCATTCTCATGTGCATAACTTCCATAACCGTTTACACAAATATAACTAAGTAGATAAGAAACATAATTATTTAAGAAGTTAATTAGTCTTTACATTCATGTGAAGCAAAACAGGATAAATGGGGATAAATGTGAAGCAAAATAGAAATCTAATTATAGTAAATCAAATTATTGCCAATATAAAGTAAATAGAAATCTAAATTAGCATAATGACAGTATATTACCTTCTATATGGATTAATGAAGAGATAGATGATTGTGTCTTACTTTGTATTTGAATTCAATCTGCAAAAACAATAGTTGAAAACAAGAAAACAAGAAACTGAATTTTAATAAAGAGCTAGATGATTGGTGTATGATAAGAAATTGAGATTCCATTTTCTTGTAATAAGAATTAGAGCATGAAGAAAAATTTAATCATAATTGATGGGAATATACTGAATAAAAGAGGAATAGGATAAGATTGTGATTTGTTGCTTGAAATTATCTATGCATAACATAACAAAGCTATGCCTTTCATATATTCAATAATATGCACTATCTCTAGTTTATAAAGCTAGAGTTCTAACAATAACATAAACAAGTGTTGAATTAATAGGGAAATAATAGACTTCTACTAAAGTGTTGTCCCATGATAACAAAAATCTATCTGCTGGATCCTTATCACAAACAATATTATAATAATGTCATTCAACACAGAATGCTTCACAAATTTATGTAAATATTATATTTGTGTAGTTTCACATTATGTCATTTTCTGTTTCGCATTTCAATATCAATGTATGTTGACTAGTTCCTATTCTTTGGTAAATATCAGACCATTGTGCTTCATCCTCAAGAGCATGAACAAAGGAAAACTTGCAAATTTATTTATAGAAGATCAGTGCAAACAAACGGCAATGAGAAGTCCTAAAGCAAGAAGGGAACCCTACCATAGATTCGTAATCCTAGAAACTAAGGTCTGGAGTTCAGTAAAAGAAGAGGTTGGGTAGGGCTCTTGGTACAGCCAAAGTGTAGAAATCAAGAGGACAAAAGAAGAAAACAACAACTGTTGGACCCCGATTTTTTTTGAGTGAAAATAAGAAATATTCAAAAGTGGATGAGTTGATTGAAATTAAGTTGAAAACCAAGAAATAAAGAGAGAAAGTGTGAGAAGATGAAAAAATTGTGAGAAGTTTGACTTTTTGGCCTTTGAGGATTGACTTTTGATTTAGGAAAAATTTGATAAAATGATCTACATGAAACTGGTAGATTATGTTAAGAGCTTTCTGTAGCCATAAAGTTTGTAATTTTTCGATCTCGGGAGTGAAAGTTATGATTAGTCAAAGTTTAGGTGTATTATAGGTTGACTTATATTATGACTGAAGCTTTGACTGGAAAATTTACCTAGTTAGAGGATAATTTAGCCTTGAAGTTCTGCATAAAAGTTGAAGGATCTGATTTGATCTTAATTTTGATATAAAGTATGCAATTTTTCGATCTCGGAATAATAAGTTATGATTTTTACAAGTTTATGTTATGATTTTAGCATGAATATTAGAGGACAGAATCTTTGATCGGAAAATGGACTCCCTTAAGAGTCAAATTGATTTTTATGTTCTTCATAAAAGTTGTAGGTGACTTTCTGATCTTCGCATTGATATAAAATAAGACATGATTGGAGTTTGGAGTTGAAAGATAGAAATTTTCAAAGTTGAGGACTTTGTTTAAGTATTTATTATTTGGGCTAAATCTTTGATTAGAAAATTAATCATTTTAGAGATGGAATTGGTTGTGGAGTTCTTCATGAAAATTGTAGAGCTTCCTTCAAGCTTTCTATAGAGACCAAATTTGCAATTTTTGGAGTTCTGAGTGAGAAATTATGAATTTTAAAAATTTGAGTTTTACTTATGTGGAAAAAAAAATTTATTTAGGCTCGCACTCGCCTGTCGCACCCAGGCGGGCTCGCGAGGGCGAGCGCAGGCTCACCCATCGAGCGTCCGAAGCGACGCCGTTTTCTCCTCCTCGCGCGACGTCGTTTTGCTTCTTCCTCTCTTCAGTGCGCGTCCGTCCCCTCCACACGGCGCCGTTTTGAAACTCCTCCATGCGACGCCGTTTTGATTTCCTTGTTTGTTTTTCCTCCAATCCGACCTTTGTTCATTATTTTGCTTATATCTTTTCCGTTCGACATCCGATTGAGTTGATTCTTGAAGCATTGGATTCCTAAGACAATGAATTTCATTTTTATGGGAAATTTGTGAATTTTTGATATTAAATTAAGGGTGATTAATTTAATCAAATGAGTCAGGAAATTTTCTGAACATAGTTCAGTATTTTGAGAAATTCGGGATCTGTAGAGATCCGATTGAAGTGATTCTTGAGGCGAAATAAAGTTAAGTCATGGGGCTACAAGTCCTATGAAAAAAGTAAATCTCAAAATTTTAAAATTCATAATTTCCCACTCAGAACTCCAAAAATTGCAAATTTGGTCTCTATAGAAGCTTGAAGGAAGCTCTACAATTTCCATGAAGAACTCCACAACCAATTCCATCTCTAAAATGATTAATTTTCTAATAAAAAATTTAGCCCAAATAATAAATACTTAAATAAAGTCCTCAACTTTGAAAATTTCTATTTTTCAACTCCAAACTCCAATCATGTCATATTTTATATCAATGCGAAGATCAGAAAGTCACCTACAACTTTCATGAAGAACATAAAAATTAATTTGAATCCTAAGGGAGTCCATTTTCCGGTCAAAGATTCTGTCCTCTAATATTCATGCTAAAATCATAACATAAACTTGTAAAAATCATAACTTATTATTCCGAGATCAAAAAATTGCATACTTTATAGCAAAATTAAGATCAAATCAGATCCTTCAACTTTGATGAAGAACTTCAAGGCTAAATTATTCTCTAACTTGGTAAATTTTCCAGTCAAAACTTCAGCTATAATATAAGTCAACTTATAACACACCTAAACTTTGACTGATTATAACTTTCACTCCCGAGATTGAAAAATTACAAACTTTATGGCTACAGAAAGCTCTTAACATAATCTACCAGTTTCATGTAGATCATTTTATCAAATTTTGTCTAAATCAAAAGTCAACTCTCAAAGGCCAAAAAGTCAAACTTCTCACAATTTTTTTCATCTTCTCACACTTTCTCTCTTTATTTCTTGATTTTCAACTTAATTTTAATCAACTCAACCACTTTTGAATTTTTCTTATTTTCACTCAAAAAAAAATCAGGGTCCAACAACAACAACAAAAAAATCAAAGATGAGCAGCTGCAGAAAAAATGTAGAAAACAGTATATAGCAGCATCAATATTCAATATTGATTGGATGCTTTTCTATAGAGCACAATAGTATTCAATAATCATTTCTTATTGGACCATACAACTATTCTACTGCAAAATATATTCAGTCAATAGAAGAGGAGCTTTCCATTCTACTTCAAAAGCTACTTGATTCAAGAGCTTTCCAACATTGGTCACTAACTAAATACAAATTCTCAAAAGAATATGGAGAATTATAAAATGACAAGAACTTCTTATGGGTGAAGCAGATTCATGCTTAATATTTCAAAGTAGAAGTTTATGATAGTTGGAACCATAATATAATATATCAAGGACAATGTCTCACATACTGATGTTAGAATAAAGGTATGTAATAAATTTTTCACATAAAATTAGCAATGGATCTTCCACTTCAATTCTAGCATGAAAATCGGTACATATTTGTACCTTTGAGTGAGTTTCAAGAACTTAACATGATAAGGAATGTAGTTGCAGAAAATGCTTCAGATTATGAAGCCTTAACTACGCATAGTGGATTAATATCCAACACATTACATACTAACCAGCTTTTAATTCAACTTTCACCCAATAAGGAAGTTCAAATTAAATGGAAGAGCCTCAAATATTTTATGGCTTACTATTAAGGGGAAGTTAAGCACTATAGATCAACTGAGGAAATTCCTTACACTAACTGATTCTTGTGTGCTTTACAATTAGGCTATTGAAATTATAGAGCATCTATTGTTTGCTTTTCATTTTACTTTAGGTATTTGGAATGCAATTATGGGAATATGTCATACTAATATTTCCAGCTTGAGTTTGCAAAATCTTATAAAATGAAGCAATAAATATCATAAAAGGAAAGTAGACTTCATTACTATACCTATAGATGAATTGATCAAAGGTCTTAGAAAGTATATTTAGTTAGAATATGCAGTTTAGGATCAATCATTAGGTCATAAACTAGTAGTTACCTCTTTCTTATTATGTAGCTGAAACATTAGGTGATGATGTAATTAAAGAAATAACATTAAACTAAAGTTTAATACACCTAATATTTAAGAACACAAATTCCAAGAATCTACCTTCAATTATACTAAGTCTAATCATAAATTAGGTTTCTCAACCTTAATTTATGAAATCATGCATGAATTAGTAAAGGTAAGTAACCAGTTAATGTAGGAAAATCCCGGTGTGAGCATCACATGCCCACGGTGCGGAAAACAAAAATTTTTGTTCCGGGACCTTCCCGAAAGCCAGGATCTATGTGTCTTTACAACAAACTCAAACCATAACGGCCAAAGGAGACCGTCTCTAACGGTATCCACGCAGAGATCGGAGAACCTAATCGGGACAAACCCTTTGACCCGGGAATAGCTAGAACAAGTTGAAGACTGCTAGATCTTATCTTGTTCTTGGAGAGCTAATGAGAGGACGATGAGGAGAAGCTTGGAGAGGAGATGAAGAGTGATGATCGATGAAGATGAGATGAGAGGAAAACCCTTTTTTTTCCTTCAAAACCTTTCTACCCTTTAACGAACATCCTCATCTTCTTTCTTTTATAAAAACCCACGATGATCATCTTCTTTTCATTTATTTGCCATGTGTCTTTAACATAATTAAAGACATTAAATGCAAAGTGGGTGGATCATCCACGTTATGCTTATATATATATATATAATAAAGCAAATCTTCTCCTCTCATTCCACGTATGGCACATATATATATATATTAATTAATTCTTTAATTAATTATATATATATATATATATATAAATAAATGCTGAAGTGGTCCAGTCACACTGGGGTCGGTCCTACCGGCCTACCGGGTCCTGGTATGGGAAAACCCACCGGAAACATTTTTCAGCAATATCGATGTCGCGATCTCATCGGGACATATCTCGATTTCATCGGGATCTATTTAATCCTTTTGCTCTCCATATATTGGAACTCTGTCCAAAACTATTTTACGAATTCTCCGAGACACTCTTATGCGTGTGACCCATTAGGTTCCCGGTTATGTTGGCCACTTAGATTAACACTTAATCTGAGCAAGTCATGAGCGGTATCTAGCAACACATCATGACCCCCAATTGATTGGAAAGTAATTGGTTTGATGAATGAACATGTATTCATCATGAACCATATCACGAACCTTTCCATAGACAATTACCGTGCAATTCGTCATTTCACCATGCTATACCCCACTTGGTTATGAGTATGGGCAAAGTGTCAACTCTTACTAGACTGACTACGTCAAATCTAGTCCAAGTGATATCAGTTCTCATCCTAGGACTCATTACTTTATATGTCAATGAAGACATTCTTCATGACATATATGCTCTAGCCAGAGACTTCCAAGTAATGACCCTGACAAGAGGCCATGGGTATCATCTTCTGCTATCATAGAAGTGGTGAATCCTCTATTGGCTACTAAATTATCTTCGAATACATCAAGCTGTACCCAATCACCACCCTATGAGCAACCTCTGTAAGGTAACAAGGAATGGAGTCAAAGCACAGAATCGGTATCCAAGATATCCTTGAGCACCTCAAGTCTAAGGATACTTGCACCATTGCTATGATGAGATGATCACTGACATTAGAATAGGACATCCATGTGATGATCTCAGAGCAGGTCATCCAATGTACTTACTACCTCTAGTAAGCATCCACATCTCAACCCTAAATATCTCATATTTACGACTTTTGAGATCCATCGCTGATCAAATCAAGGAGCTTGAGATGTACTAGTCTCTCGGATTACCGATGTCCGGTCTCGGTAATCCTATGACTAGGGATAATTTAGAATCTTGACATAATTGCACATGATAGGAATCTCAGTAGTATGATCACATCGCAATTTCCTTCATGCTATGTCATATATCATGGACTTCATTAATTTGCTTATAGATCAATATCCATTCATAAATAATGAACAGCAAGTTAATGAAATATGCCTTTCTTTATTTATTCATAAAGTATGTACACAACTTTGTACAAAATGCGCTAAAGGTGATTGCCTTCAGGGCACTACTCTAACAATTAAGTCATCTCCACTCTGCATCAAACACACTTGCCTTCAGGGCACTACTCTAACAGTTAAGTCATCTCCACTCTGCATCAAACACACTAAACTATAGGTCATCAAACAATGCATCAAACACTACATAAACAAGAGGTTATTAGTGGCATCAAACACTGCATATAAGTTCATTGATAAGTTGAAGAAGAAGGGTTATGAAGTCCTCTATATGGTTGATGCAATTGATGTTTAGGCATACCTGAAGCAAGAAGGGAACCCTACAATAGATTCCTAATCCTAGAAACTAAGGTCTGGAGTTTAGTAACAGAAGGGCATGAATGATTGAAGGTTTAAGCTTCCTAGCAAGTTCATTAGGAAAGCCTATAAGTATGGATACCTAAATCGTTAATATGGAAAGAGTGTGTTCTGCTAAAATTCATGTTAAGGTGAGAAGAGACTGTATTCTTCCTGATCAGCTGCCTATAATGAAGTTAGAAGAAGATGTTAAGCTTATAAAATATTTTGTAGCTATTTCCTATCCATGGAAGCCTAGTACAGTGAAGAAAAATTGGAAGCTTATGGGAAAATTGTTTAGATCAGTGAGTCACAATGAGCTCATAGGTTTTGATGAATCAATGATCTCAAAAGGAAAATTAGCAGTTGAAGTAATGGGGCACTTGGAAAATCCCAGCTCAATAGGCAATGAATTGATTTCTTTCAATGTTGAATTGATTTCATTACTTCACACCTTTGACCAATTTTTCCAACTACCCTTTCAACCTCAAATAGAGGAGCTACCTAACAGATCACAACTTCTCGAGCCAAAGACAAATCAATACATTTTAGTGCAAACATAATAGAACCACCCCATCCCAAAGACCAATCAGCTCGTGAAAAGAAATCAATATGTTGAACATAATAATCTATTAATCCTAGTGGTCCACAAGTCCGCATGTAAGATGAAAACATAGGGCTATTTTGTTTTGTTGATTCCACAGTGCATCATAAAGGAAAGAAACCATTTCTGATTTTTATTTGCAAGTGGTTGTAACATTACATAAATGACAGAAACAAGAAAAGAGGATTCTTAAAGAAAGAGGAATATTAAAACTGCTTAAATCTATACTGTGTAGATTAATTGCAACATTAATGGCACCATAGATATTAAAAGTCTCATATATCTTTAAGAAGTAGGCTATATGTGCAGTAGGATCCTCATACTACAACCTAAATTGGTCTGCCATGATTTCCAAATTTTCAACCTTAATTTGGCATTCTAATTCCTCTATCTATTGCTCTAGCCTAATCCCATAATCTATATCAGTTGTTCTTTCAATGCTAGTTTTCCAACCTTTGTGTTGCTCAATTATCCAATTATTTGGTTTCACATGTCTTGAAAAAGTTATGTTAGGTGTTATACCTGTATACATTTGTTATACATGCACGAAAACAGTATAATGAAGCATCAGGATCCACAAAACAAGAGCTAGAAAGATACATTTATTCTAAATGCATATACAAGTAGCAACCACGGATCCATTCAAAAATTCCGTTTCCATTAACAAATTGTTAGAGTTCATATACAACAACTTGCAACTTATACGCACAATATGAAGCCACAACTTGAATAGATGTCATTGGCATTGCAATCCATTCATAAGGAGTCAAAGAGAAGCATGGATGATGCATATAAAGAAATGGTGAAAGCCATGGACTGAATGTTGATGCTTTGTGTAAACAAAAACAAAACCAAGTCAGGTTATGTTTCCAAGTTCTGCCATGGGCTAAAGTGTTATTATGCTTATGGATAGTTATTTGCTAATGTTTTCACAATCCAGTGCCTTGCTAATATGTGTATCATGTTTTCACAATTCAATGCTAAGGTTTTCAGATCATTTTCCAATTTATGTGCAGAACATCATTAGTGCTTGTGAGAGATTGATTCCCTTCATCGAACTTCTATGCCATTACATTTCATGGAGATAGATTACATGTCATGCATTAAATTCTGCTACGCTTCTATGCCATTAACCTCCAAATTGTAGGATATGCTTGGAGTAATGCTTCTATGCCATTCACATCCATCAAATTTCTGTTTTAAGTTAGCAAAATAACTGATATAATAGCTCCTAAAAGTTTAAGTGACAGCAAGTGAAGATAAAGTATTGGGAAGCTAAGTATCAGCACAGGACATGGATTGGAAAACAGTTATGGAAATTATGGGACATATATAATCTAGAGCAAGAACGACTAGATTTTGCTATGTTAATAAAATAGGATTACATCAGGTTATTTTTATCCAATCCCTATTAATAAAATTTTATATAAGATTCTTTGTATTAAAATGACACTTTATACTATATATTAAGCACACAAAAGTTTCAGAAGTCTAACTTATAATATTGAAGACCCTTCGATAATTTCCTCTTGCAAAGTTTTGTTATCCCATGTTTTTCATAGATGATCTAGTTGTATGTGTCATAATGTGATACTATCTTCCTAAATCTAAAGCAGTAACTTCTCCTCCTAAACAGGGGTTTTTCATCAGCAAATAGATGTTTTCCGCTAGTTTAGACCCATTTATCACAATCAATAAACTCTTAATCATATTAATATTATGTATACCAATTTTATAACTAGAACAATAAGCATGTAAAGAGATTCTTAAATTCGTTACACATAAAAAATCACAACATTTCCTAATAACTCCAAATATCTTTATCATGGTTTGTCCTATCACTACAACAAAACTATACTTTTTGCGTCGTTTTTAAAGTAGACGTCGCGAATGGTGTTAGGATTTATTTAGGAGTAGATAAAACAAATAAAACAAATAAAACATACTAGATGAGATAGGAACATAATAAAACAACAAACATCTACTCCAAAATAAAACAAATGCAGCAAAGGCTAATTACCTCAAGATATTGCTCCACTTCAAATGACACCACAGATTAGTGATCTCTTGCAGCCGTAGGATGAGCAACCTACAATGTTAAAGAGATTTCCACTGTTAAAGTTGTCAATGTAGAGGGATAAAAGCCTATAGGTACGAAAATCATAAACATTTAAAACTACTATATGAAGTGAAGAGAGATACATGTTTTTTAGCTGCATGAAACAGTGCTGATTAGATCATTGAGAAGTTGAAGAAGAAGGGTTATGAAGTCCTCTACATGGTTGATGCTATTGACGAGTATCTTTGTTGGTCTGTTTGATTACTTATGAAGTCCTCTACTTGTGATATTACTTACCTTAAACATGCACATGTGATTAAGCAATGAAAATAGATCAACAAACATATAAGTTCATAATAAGAATTTATTCATCATCTTCATCAGTGGACTCTTCATATACAATATCACATTCATTCTCACTACTTCTTGTCTCTAAGTCATCCAAATCATCATTCAAATGTTGCGCGGAATTCACCATAACATTATTTATTACATCAAAAGCAATATCGGTCCAATCTAAAAACTCTAAGGAACATTCCTCAAGTTCCACTCGAACATCAGAAGACTCCTCAACTTCATCTGTATCTTCTTCACTACCATGCAATGGGATGTCATACGCACGTCTAACTTCACATTCTTGAACAATCCGCCAATTTGAACCAAGTACCAAATCTTCCTCTAAAAAAATTTGCTTTGCTTGGTTTGCCAAAACAAATGGGTCATCCTTGAACCAAAACTTTGTAACGTTGATGCTTTTAAGAATGCCGTTGACCCTCATATTCGTATTCCCAAGATCGTACCATTTGCATTTGAAAAGCACAACTCTTTTACCTCTAACATATTCAAGCCATATAATATCTGTCAGCATCCCATAAAATGTTATATTATCTTCCCCATAATTTCCTAACACTGCAACACCACTGTTTTATGTAATCCTTCGCACATCACGGGCTTCAGTGCGAAATCGCATGCCATTTGTATTGCATACAGTATACTTTTGTACTAAGCCATGAGGTCCACATGCCAATGCATACAACGACTCAAACATATGTCCTTCACGGGAGCTAGTTAATGTCGTCATCTATAACAAGAAATGAAAATTAGTTAATTATATATAATTATTAGTTAAGCCCACGTACAGACTTTCTTCTCACCCGATGCTTTAACCATGAAGCAAATTGTTCTCTATGTCTCCTATCAACATGCAAAGGAATTTGTTGCCTCAGCTCATCCATGTGCTCACTATGGGTCATCATAAAGTCAATCAATATTATATGAGATATCTTAACTTATGTCATATAATAATTTGACAAAAGGTTAGACAAACTTACTCATTGAAGGTCCTAATCTCATGACAGTTCATAAGCACATACCAATGTGCAATCTCTAGCTCATTTGTAGGAAGAGCAATTGCTTTGGCAGCACCAATCGGCTTACATTGTTGAAAGAATACCAAAATGTCACTACCATCAACCATATCATTGATGCTCTCTGGCACGTTGAAGTTGGTTTCAATTCCTTGTAAATACATTGAACAGAATGTCATGCACTCTTTAACAACATACGTTTCTGCAATTGACCCTTCTGGACGTGCTTTATTCATAACAAATCCCTTTAGTGTACCTAAGAATCTGAACAAATGATTAACCATAAATCGATAGGCCACTATTTACTTAAATCTTTGATGTAATAAGATTAATGAAAATAATACCTCTCAATTGGATGCATCCATCTGTACACAACCGGTCCACCAAGTAAGGCTTCATTTGGCAAATGAATAGCCAAATGTACCATCACATCAAAGAACGCCGGTGGGTATATCATTTCAAGCTTGCATAAGATTAAAGTAATCTCATGACATATATTCTTTACCTGATCCTTATTCAGACTTCGTCTACAAATTCGGCGAAAGAAGTCCCCCAACTCCATTAAAACACCTGTCACATCTTTGCTCAAGATAGAACGCGTTCCTAATGGTAGAATGATTTGTAACAATACATGACAATCATGAGACTTAAGTCCAGTAATCTTCCTTTCATCAACATTAACATATCTAGATATATTCGATGCGTAACCATCTGGAAACTTCACCTGCTTTACAAACTCACAAAACTTCTTCTTCTCATCGGTAGTCATTGTATAGCATGTTGGAGGTTTTCCAACAATAGTTCCATCAGCTGCCCTTATCAAGTGTAATTCTTTTCGAATATTCATATCTTCCAAATCAAGCCGAGCCTTGATTGTGTCTTTGGTTTTACCTTCAACATTCATCAAAGTTCCAAGGATATTGTCACAAATATTCTTTTCTATATGCATGACATCAAGGTTATGCCTTAATCTTAACTTATGCCAATATGGTAGTTCAAAAAGAATACTATTTTTATTCCAATTAAACTCTCCTTCCAATCTCCTTCTCCTCTTATTGTTGGGATGCTTGCCATAACATATATTCTACATATGACTTAATTGTTCCACCATATCATCTCCACTAATGAAGTTAGGTATAGGCCGATGATCACTCTTGCCGTCAAACTTCTTGCTTTTCCTCCATGGATGATTATAAGGAAGAAAACGACGATGGCTTATGTATCCAATCTTACTTCTTAACTTACAAGAAGGAGTGTCCGTGTTACAAACAGGACATGCCATGTAGCCTTTTGTGCTCCAGCCAGAAACAGTACCATAGGCTGGAAAGTCATTAATAGTCCACATTAAAGCTGCATGCAATCGAAAATTCTCTCCTTTTGAAATATCAAATACATCAAAACCATCCTCCCATAACTTCTTTAACTCATCTATTAGTGGTCTCATATAGACGTCAATGTCTCTACCGACCGCTTTCGGACCTGGAATAACCAACGATAGCATAAAGAATGACTCATCCATACACATCCAAGGGGGTAAATTGTATGCTAAGAGAACAACAGGCCACACACTATATGAAACGGAAAAATTACCATGTGGATTGAATCCATCAGTTGCTAACCCTAGTCTAACATTACGTGGTTCTCTGGCAAACTTAGGATATAGCTCATCAAAGCTCTTCCAAGCTTCTCCATCAGAAGGATGAACCATGTTATAACTGTCACCTTTAGGCCTATCATTATGCCACGTCATTTCTTTAGCGTTCTTACTTGACATGAATAATCGTTGTAATCTAGACTACGATGGAAAGTACCGCAATACTTTATGTGGTATCTTCTTACCCCTGCCATCATTAACTCTCCATCTTGATGTTCCACACTGGGGAAAACTTTCCAAGTCCTCATACTCTTTCCATTATACGATACAATCATACTTACATGCATGTATCGACACATAACCCAAGCCTAGGCTCCGTAGGAATTGATTTGCTTCATAATAGGACTTCGGCAAAGATTTACCATTTGGTAATACATCCTTCAACAGAGCAAGTAACATGTCAAATGACTTATTGCTCCACTTGTTGTACACTTTCAAATGAAGCAACTTCATTAGAAAAGACAACTTTGAATAATTCGTACATCCCGGGTACAACTCTTCAGCAGCTTTACTCAACAATTCATGAAACCCACCCATAGTAGAATGTTCAATGCCTGTAGGACGACTCCTTCCGCCTTCATTAATTGGATGATCATTTATGAAAGTACCCACATCATTAAGCAAAGCTTGCATCCTATGATCCTCCTCATCGCTATCACCTTCATTAATATCAATGTCCGTCCCATCTATGTCAACACTGCCAGTGTCAAGCCTTTCTTCCCTAGGTATAAATCTATATGCTGGCACTTCACCATGTAAAACCCAACGGGTGTATGATTGGTCAATGCCGAATTGCATTAAATGTTCAAACACATTTGTCTGAGATCTCTTATAACAATTCATACAACGTGCACAAGGGCATGAAATGTCACACTCTTTGCCCTTTTTTCCAGCGACAAAAGTCATAAACATCCTTACTCCATCAATATATTCACAAGAAACCCTAACACTGTTCATCCAACTCTTGTCCATAGAGCAACAAATACCTATCAATTCAATCTAAAAATGAAAACATTATGTTATGTTAGTAAGCGAAGGATGAGGAAAGGTTAAATACGTACCTAAATGAAGTTGTAGAACAGCTAATTGTTAACGTAGCAAAACTAATTTTTTGCTAACCTACGTATCTAAGAATTAGGCCGTTGCTCTACACATACTAATATGTATAATTTGCCTTGCTATTTCATAAACTATACGGAGAACTAGGGAGAGAGCAATAAAAAAAGTCATAAAACAAATTAAGCAAAATATGACATTTCATTTATCTATTTATGTATGAATGCAGGATCCTTACTTTAGCATAAATATAAGAAAACACCATGTGGCATCTCATATAGCAAACCTCATAGCTAAAGTATGAATGCAAACATAACAATTAACAATCGAGCAACTTTATATTATAAGTTATCATACCTGGTTCTTGTTTTCCAATGGCACCTCCAACTATCTCCTCCTCACACTTGCAACTAGTATCTGTCATCAAGCATGAATAAGTATTTTGGTTAAGATTAGAATAAATTACATCACTCTTTATTATTGACTATATAATAGTAAGAAGGCTAGGTTTGGTACTTATTTCATGCTTATTTACATAGTTGAGTTTTCAACTCCATATGTCCTTTTAAAGTGTTGTGAAAGAAAATGGCAGATATATCTCATTCATATTGTATTACTGAATTTGTTTATGAATGAATGCATCTTTATCTTACCATGTTTCAGTGATTCAAGTAGTTGGCAGCTATATGTAGATAGTCATTGAGTTTCTGTTAATGATGCAGTACCTAAGCCTATTTCTACTATGCCTATCCCATTCCATTTCACATGAACTAAAGCATGTATGTTACACATATAAGATGAGGAAAAAAAATAACATTTAAGAATTTTCAGGTAAAAGAAGCAGAATTATGGGAATTATGTTTTCTTAGTTTACAAAACTACATAAATAAATGGGAATTATGTTCAATTAGAATTATAAATTATATATGTATACGTGTTGTACACAAGCCCAGAAGCATCACTAATGATGTTTAGTTTGTAGGGACTGTGCTATACCATCTTTCAAGCCCAATATGCTATCATAGAGAAAACACTGAAATGCATAGATCATGTTTTGAAAATATAATAGTGAAAAGAAAACCCATAAAATATGTAAAAGTTATTATAACCTATAACGTCTGCAACTATATGCTCACTGCCATCTATCAGTTCGGTGCACCTATTTTGACTGGTATGATGAGGCTAAGGAAGCAGTTCAAATCAAAGACATGTTTGCAATGAATCAATAATTTATAGTGACAATATCAGTGCCACAATTGCAAAAAGTGTGAGCATATGAAGGTAGATTATTGGGCCGAAGAAAAGCAAGAAAATTTTCCACAAGACAGTGAAGAAATAAGCAATCTGTTTATGGCTCATTATGACTCTAAGTAAGTAATCTTGTTGTATACTGTTCTGGAGAAAACTGAGTAATAATGCATCAAATGAATGTTTTCAAACTTTTTTAGCCTTTGGAGTGCTTACTGCCACTTATATTTTCAATTGTTTACCTACTTGAGTATTGAACTTCAAATGTCCTTTTACAGTGTTTTGACAAATACTTGATTTAAACTATTTCGAAAGATTACTTATGTTTGTTTGAAGATGATCAAGAGATTTTATTTAAAGTCCAAAATAAGATCCATGTTGAATATGCAAGGATTTAGTTATGAAAGAATACATATAAATAATCATGTAATAAGTGAGTTTCTAATTCATCCAAAAGGTATTATACATTTTATCATTAACTTGAAATGAGATTATCTACATACATATATAAATGGGAGATTGAAGTGTAAACGTTAGATTCATATTGTTGTCCAAAAGTTTATGAATGACAGTTTTTAACTAAAAGAACATGTAAGCTAATTAAGTCTAGACTTTATAGAGGCTAATTGCATTAAAATTAAAACTTGGAGGTGTTAAGAGATGTTAATTAACCACAGCTCTAATTGAAGATATGCTTGGTTGTTTAGTTAATGTGTATGTGTTCATACATCTTCCAAATAAAGATTCAATTGTATGTGGAAAATGGTCATCATTTAAACTTCAAAGATAGGCATATCTGCATCAGATTCATAGTTTTTGTTTCTTTTAATCTAATACTTGCATACATCTGTTATACCAATATATATGCATGCTTAGAGAACACAAGAGTAGTAAAGAATAATGAGAACACAAGATCAACCATGAGAACACAAGATCAGTTAAAATCAAAGGCATATGTGCACCATTTGAAAGTCTCTTTGGTTCTGCGGTTGCAGAAGGCTATCATGTATATATGCTAAGTAGATTGAAGCTGAAGATGGAAATGATGGCAAAGAGCTGAAAGAAAGTGGACATGACCCTAAGCTAGCACTGCTGAGACTGAAGCTGTTGATTTCTCTAGTTTGGAAATTTTCTAATGCTTAAGAATTCTCATGTTTCTAATGTTTTTAATTCCTCTTGTTTGGCATGCTCTAATGTTAATATTTACCTATTGCCATGGACGCAAAAGACAGTTTTAGGATTCCTGATTGTGTACTGAAATGAGGAATGGGTTTTGGATTCCTGATTGCTCAACACACTCTTGATTGCACAAAACAGGTTTAGGATTAGGTTTAGGATTCCATAACTGCACAAAATAGTCTTCTATTTTGTGATGAACAATAGTAAGCTATTAAAATTTCTCAGCCTAAAGACAAGCAAGCAAATTTGCCAGAAGCATTCCAAGGGTTGATGTCAAATACTGAAACATAAATAAAAAGAATATTCGAAATATTAAGGCACCATTTCATATTCTAAGGGTTATGAAGTCCTCTACATGGTTGATGCTATTGATGTTTAGTCATACCTAACTTGTATCACTTACCTAATCATATTCTAAATATCAACGACTGATTATATTACGATCATTTCAGTAACCACTTACCTAATCATATTGTAAATATCAAGCTCAATCATTGTAAATTTCGGTAACCACTTACCTAATCAATGCTTAATCATTGTAAAATCTAATTGAAAGGTGAAATTGTAATCAATGCTTAAACATACAATGATTGAGTAAGATATGCATCTGATTTGGTTCATTTTTAGGATGTGTAAAGCCTTATCTGATTTGGTTCATTTCTGATATTGCTTGCTTGTGATTTACATGCATTCTTCTATTGTCCTACATCCTAGGCATAGTTAGAACTGCTCTTATTGTTATCAAGTTAGAAGGTCTTAATTGTTTTGAAATGTGCAAAAAGTTTCTATAAACCTAGATATTTCTTAATTTCAGTATCATTCTATGTTTGAAGGAAACCAAAAGACAATGAACATATTAAAATAGAAGAAGAAAGAAGAAATCGGCATTTTATGGAATACAGATTAGTTGGAACATAGAGGGATTCGTGTGAGATTCCTCTAACATCTTTGTTTCTTCTAAGGTATCATAACTGCAAGTATCAGTTACTTTTTCAGTTACTTTTTAGCCAGTTACATACTTATTTACTGTAAAAGCATACACATTGTTGAGCATATCACATCGGATACTTAACATGTTCACTTAACAATATCAAGATGTTAACAAAAGAAGAAACGAACAGTGGTGAATCAAGCCTGGATAGATGAATTCTCAGTATCCTTTGCACATTTTGGAGAAAATTCATTATCTGATCACTCATTTATACATTTACAATACCTTACCTATACAATTATACAAGGAATGCCTTTTAGGTTCTTTAACATGTTCACTTAACAAGATGGCTTCCTTGAGCTAGTTCAAATAAGCTAGAATAAGCCAATGGAAGGCCATAAAGGTGATGTAGAAACTTAGAAACGTAAAACTAGCACTCAAAACCTTTTTCAATTCCCATTATAAATAGGTCTTAGAGACCAAGCTGAAACTTCAGGAGGCATATTAGGAATGCTATAATCATCCTTATAACATCTAGTTAAGGCAGTAGGAAACCCAAACTTGAGATTTATATTGCAAACTAAAAGGAATGACACTCAATAATATGTTTGAAATGAACGAGACTCAATCTAATCTATAGATCTTTCCTCTTAAACTATCAAACAACATCATAGATGAAAGATTCAGATTGTGGATCTGATTTGATGACCTTCTAATCAATATGATTGACAAAAATAACATAATTAATGTTAATCTCAAATAAAAGTTTAATCCATCAACTAACCTATATATCTACTGATATTTGCAAAGGGGGAACAAGAAGCAACTCAGTGGAATTAACTTTGCAATTACAGAGATGAAGAAGCCCGGTGGTAAGATGTGTCCGTTATTGGTTTCCTGAAAAACAACATCGATCAATTCATCAGAATGCAAACCAAATGCATTATGTTACAAATAATCAGAAAACCAAGAGATTAAGCAGTCTTAAACCCTGAATAATCCCTCCACTTCAATCGACTCAATAAAGAACAATTTAGCCAACATTAATCGCAATCAAAATCGTTGAACTACTTAGCTCAACCAACACTCCGACTGTAGACGACAGAAGGACGTCAACTCGTGAAGCAACCTCTAACGATTCCAAGGGCGATGGCTCGAGGGAGAGGGAAGGTGGCTCGAGGGAGAGGGTAGGTGGCACGACGGAGAGCTAAATATGGGAGAGAGATGAAGCTAGTTTTGTGTTGTTTTACCAGTAGTTACACGACGTCGTCTCAGGGCTTGGAGGGCAGGAGTTGAAAATCAAAACAACGACGTCGTGTTGTACTGGAGGGCCAAACGGGCCGGAGAATGATTTTTAGCTACCCGTTCCCGACGTCTAACTCTCCCCAATGTTGGGCTAAGTTTTTTGCGACGTCTAACTAACCAAACGACGCTAAACACTTAGTTTTTCCACGACGTCTGCATACAATGCCGTTGAATCTTGACTCCTTTCGTGACGTTTGGGAACACGTCACGAATTCCTCCTACATTTTGTGACGTCTACTGGAAAGACGACGCCAAATGCATGTTTTTGTTGTAGTGAAAAGCTAAAATACAGCTTTTTGAAAAGCTAAAATTTGGAGCTTTTCAGAAAAGCCCAAATTTTAACTTTTCCGGGAAGCTATTTTTTAATTCACTTTCGTCACTTACGTTTATAATCCATGCTAAACAAAAACCTCAAAAATACCTATCAACCGTCACTTACGTCTTTTCTGCTGCCGACTTCTGTTTTGTTTCATCTCTGCGGATCAATCCCTCTCATCTAGGTTAGTTCTTCTTTTCTGTCTTGATATTTGTCTTAAGTGCTTGTTAAATATCGCAGACGTTATGTATGCGTCGTAAACCTTCAATGAAGGTCTGCATTGAAACACGCAGACGTTGAAACACGCAGACGAAGGTCTGCGTAAACAACGCAGACCCACATTTGCGTGGTTGACGCAGAACGTCTGCGTGTTTCAACGCAGACGTTCTGAGTGAACAACGTCTGCGTTGAACAACGCAGACTCAATTGTTTCTTTAGTTATGTAGTCTCCTAACTAATAGAAAGGCCACTAAGAGTAAGCAAAAGAAGAGGTGTTTCTCTTACTATGTTAACAATTTCCATTAGCTAAACAATGTCTCATAAGCTTTACGGAAATGTAGAGTTCCATGTTTTTTCCATGATGTCTGTAGCTTCATACTTTGAGTTTAAGCTTATTTCATTAACCTCAGTGCCTAAGTTATCTAGATATGCTTGTTACTTGTTTGTCTTGACTTGTGACGATGACGACTAATTACTTTTCAAGAATGAATGTTTTCTTTAGGCTTGGCTAGTTTAGCATAAGATAACTCACATTTTAGTTTATGCCGAATGGACAAACTTAAAGAGCCTATTGATAATTTACAAAGACTACAAAGCTTTTGTTGGAATCTTATATTGTGAGGCTGACCAAAAAATTTTAAAAACAAATTTGCAGAATTACTTGTGAGGCTGAAAGAAGCGGAAGAAGCTTTTGTTGTTGTTGAGGTAAGCTCAAAAATTTGTTTTGTGAATAGTTGGTTCGTTTGTAGCTATGAGAACAGTTATTATGATCTATTGCTATATGAGAACTCTTACCTGTTTATATTTTGTACGTGTATAAACTTCCATAGTCATTTTGGTTATGCTTATATATTTTCTTATACTTGTTAAATTCATTGTTATATGCAGTGGAGATTTTGTTGTTGTTAGAAAATGTCAATACCAAGCCAAGATATTCAAGGTGGGGATAAATTGAAAAAAAGGATTAAAGCGGAGTGGAATGATAGAACTCTTGAAATTTTAATCAAAATTTTGTGGAAGAGACATTAGCTGGAAATCGACCAAATGGTCACTTTAACAAGATTGGATGGAAAAATATAGGTTCAAAGTTTGCTCAAGAAACTAAGAAAAACTATGAATACGAACAATTTAATAATAAATGGGATAAATTAAAAAAGGATTGGCAACTTTGGACAAATTTAGTAGGTAAGGAAACTGGACTCGGATGGGATCCTACTAATCAAACTATTGATACAAGTGACAAATGGTGGGAAAAGAAATTGAAGGTAAGCGATTAAGCTTTAGATTTATATTGTTCTAATGTTACTTGATAGTTTAATAACTTAAACAATATTATTGTAGGAAAATCCTGAGGCAGCCAAATTTCGAACTAAAGGTTTGAAACATATTGAATAGCTGAATATTTTATTTAAAGATGTTGCAGCTATAAGAGAAGGAGCTTGGGCACCTTCTTCAGGTTTTGTACCAAATGATGCTAATGTGGCGTGTAGAGAAAGCCTAGTTGATATTGATCTTGACGATGACCTTTCTAAAGGCTTTGCTGTCAATCCAGAAATTGAAAATATTCATAATGAGATTGGTTCATCAACTCCAACTCTAGGAACCTCTAGAAAAGGAAAGTGAAAAAAAAGAAAGAAAAATGATACTAGAATCGAAAAGTTAAATAAAAATTTGTACCGCATATGTGATGCAATACAGATTAGAACTTCAATGAGCTCTATTAAAAGAGATGAACCTGGTTATAGCATTGCTGAGGCGTTGAACATCTTACGAAGTATAAACGAAATAGAAAAGGGAAGTGAACTGTTTATGTTAGCTACCAAATTATTTTTGAAGAAGGAAAATAGAGAGATGTTTATTGAGCTTAAGGAAGTTGAGCTTCAAATTGAATGGCTTAAGACAATGAAATGATTATGGTTTTTGTAATAAATTAGACATGTCTTTGGTTACTAATATTGGACTATTTGTAATGTGTTGTTTTGGATTTTGCTACTATTAATGTGTTATATTGGATTTTTGTTTGGTGAATTTTGTTGTAATGAATTAAATTGTTCTTTATTATTATTGTGTTATGATTGTTGCCATGTTATCATGTTATACAATAAGCTTATTATTTATCTTTTTATATATTTTGATACAGATGTCATCTTCTGATAATGATTATGAGAATGATCATGAATATAATGAAGAGATTGAAGAAGAAATTTTGCAATTGGTTCAAATTGGAGTTGCAATGGCCGTAGACCATCATAAATATTATATGAAAAAACCATGTAGAACATCCTCTCACACTGGATGGATGTTTGTAATGGAGTTGCTTAATGGTCATAAAGATAGATGTCATCAACAATTGAGAATGGAGAAGGATGTGTTTATCAAATTATGTAAATTGTTGAATGAGTCATATGGATTAAAGAAAGGTACAGAAGTTACAATAGAAGAGGCTGTAGCTATGTTTTTGATCACTTTAGTTCATGGACTTTGCAATAGAATAGTTCAAGAAAGATTTCAACATTCAGGTGAAACAATTTCTAAATGGTTTGGAATAGTATTAGAGGTTGTTTTACATATGTCGATTGATTTCATCAAACCTAAAGATTCAACTTTTAGAGAAATTCCAAGAAAAATTAAAGATGATAGAAGGTACTGGCCTTATTTTGAAGACTGTATTAGAGCAATTGATGGAACACATATACCAGTTGTCCTTCCAAGGTCCAATCAAATAAAATATATTGGGAGAAAAGACATTCCTGCGCAAAATGTAATGGCTGTATGTGATTTTGATATGTGCTTCACTTTTGCTTGGGCTGGTTGGGAAGGTACAGCACATGATGCTCGAATTTTTATAGAGGCTTTGCGCAATGATAGCTTACACTTCCCTCATCCACCTAGAGGTTTGTGAAGGATAACTTAATACTTTTTTATTCTTTCTTAATAATTAAATGCTTCTTTCTTTATTTATTTTTTAATTTGGAATGTAGGAAAATATTATTTGGTAGATGCAGGATATCCTTACATGCAAGGTTATTTAGGACCATACAAAGGTGAAAAGTATCATTTTCCTAATTTTTGATGTGTTGGTCAACCAAGAGGAAAGAAAGAAATATTCAATCATGCACATTCTTGTTTAAGATGCACAATCGAAAGAACATTTGGCGTTTGGAAAAATAGGTGGAAAATTTTACGTCAAATGCCAAGTTTTCCTTTTCCAAAGCAAGTTAAAATTGTGATTGCTTCAATGGCCATTCACAATTTTATAAGGTTAAATGCTCAAAAGGATGAAGAGTTTTCTCCCTATGATGAAGATGATGAATTACTTCCTACAAATGAAGAAAACAATGAAAATGAAGACATTGAAGAAAATCATTTAGACGAGCCACAAAATAACGAGATGAATGATGCGAGGGAACATATTGCAAATCTTCTTGCATTGCGATAAAATGCACAGTTTATTATGCATTTAACTATTTCAACTTGAATATTTATTTTGGGATTATAATATTATTTAACTTTTTTTACATGTTTTAATATTTATTTTCATATTAATTTTATTTCCTATAAGAAAATGAGGCATCTCTTTAAATTATTTCCTATAAGATGGTTATCTAAAATTTCCTACAATATGGTACTTTGCATATTGTTTAGTATAATTAAAATTATTTAGCATAAATAATTTTATTATAAAATAAAATATAGTTAAAATTAATAAAAGTGCCTTTTTATTTTTATGTTGCCAAACAGTCTACTGTATGAAGCTCTAAAAAAAACAGTTTTTTTAATTGACAGCCAAACAGTCAACTGGCTTTTAAAAAAAGCTCTTCTCAGAAAAGCTCTACTGACAAAAGTTCAACTAATAAAAGCTCTACTGATAAAAGCTCAACCAAACGGGCCCTTAGCCTTGTTTCACTTTTGGTCACTATAAGAAATTAATACAATTCGCGACGTTTTATTAATAAAACGTCTTGGATTATAAAGATTTTTTGTGACGTTTTTTAAACGTCACGAAAAGTTTAACTTTTTCGCGACGTTTTTATAACACGTCGTGAATTGGTAACATTTTTTGCGACATTTTTTTATTAAAACGTCACAGAATAACAAGCTCGACGTTTTATTGAATAAAATGTTGCATTTTGTTTAAGTAATGACCTACACAAATATAAGAATAACACCATAAGATAGAGGGCAGTTCAGCGACTAAGCAGCAACATACAATGAGATAAGAGAAAGGAGATTTTGATTTTCGGCGACGGGAGAAAGTAGAGAAACAGGAAGAAAGAGAGATGGGGAAGAAAGCAAAAAGCTCAAGAAGGGGAAAGAAAGCATGGAGAGCCAATATAAGCACCGAAGACATGGGCGATTTTCTCGAAAAATCCACAAGGGACGCTCTCTCTGACAGCTCTCTTTCCCACGTCTCTAACGATTCCCTCTTCTTCGTTGACAAATCCAAAGGTATTTCCTTATAAAATTTAGAAAACTTTTTCTTCTCTTATGGCCTGTTTGGTTCAAGGAATGGAATAGGTAGGGAATAAAATAGTTATTCTTAGGATTAGAAAAGATGAGGAATATAACAGAATGAGTATTACTTTGTTTGATTTAGGGAATGGAATACAGAAAGAATTTCTATTCCAATGTTTGGTTTGAAAATATAAACTTGGAATAAGAAAGGAATAAGTAACAAAAGATCAAAATGTTCTTATCACTATATAATAATAATAATAATAATAATAATAATAATAATAATAATAATAATAATAATAATAATAATAATAATAATAATAATAATAATAATAATAATAATAATAATAATAATAACTTTATTATTCTTATTATTATTAAATATTGTTATAAATTTTCTACTTATTATTAAATTATCAATTTTATTCTTAATTATATTATTAAAATCATTAATAATAATAATTATTATTATTATAATTTTCTACTTATTATTATTCTTATTATTATTAAGATTATTTTTATTATTAATTTTATTATACAAAATTAATTATCTTATTATTATTATTATTATTATTATTATTATTATTATTATTATTATTACTACTACTACTACTACTACTACTACTACTACTACTACTACTACTACTACTACTACTACTACTACTACCACTACTACTACTACTACTACCACTACGACTACTACTATTACTACTACTACTACAACTACAACAACAACAACAACAACAACAACAACAACAACAACAACTACTACTACTACTACTACTACTACTACTACTACTACTAAATAGATGTTCCTAATGAATAGCTATTCTGGATTTAGTTTCTAACCAAACATAGGATTAGTAATATGTTAGGAATAGCTATGGAATAGAATAGCTATTCCTTTAAACCAAACACACCATTAGTGTTTTGGGATTTTTTAGTTCATTTTTGTTATATTTATTATAAACCAGATCTTTCAGTGAGGCAGAAGATTAAGAAACGCAGAGAAAAGGTTCTGCGAGAGTGTGGAGGGGGACAGTGGCGGCTGATTCAATCATCCCATCAGAGAGGTGGCTGAAAGGCACATGCTCGATGGCGGCGACACCGATGAGAGACTCTTGCTTGACGGCACAACCCTCGATGTTGGACCCCGAACCTAGAAGTGAAAATTAGAAATATGGAAATGAAAGTAAATGAGTGTTTTGTTTGTGATTTGTGTTATAGATGAGGAAATGTGACTTATGTATGATGATGGGCTGAGAAGCCTTAAGCATAAATCATGTTTAGCTATGTAAGACCCTATGAAAAATCAAGAGATTATGAATGAAAAGATGATATGGAGTGTAGGAAATCATATGAATTGAGGCTGAGATTTGGATGAATTCCAAATAATAGTTGCATCGTTATAAATGATGTACAATTTAAGAAAGTGAAGTTAGGATGAGTGTTAAATGTATATGCTGATTTAAGGGAAATTAAGGAATGATTGAAATAGAATTGGCCAAAGTAGCATTCTTTGAAGTTGTAGCTTGATCTTTTATCTTTCCAACGAGACTAAGTATGTAAGTTTTCGATATCGGAGTTAAGAGTTATAGTTGATACAAGTTATGATGTTATATAAGATTGATGTTAGTGACAACTTTGATGCATGTTTGAAATTTGAAGTTATGATGAACCAATTTAGTTGAGATTTGAGAAGTTCATGAATTGATTTTGTTGCTTGCATTGTTATGAAGTGTTTAGGCCTATGAGTGAGTAAATATGTAAAGATTATAAGTGTAAATGATGTTAGTTTGGATGTGAGAAGCATTGGAAAAAGGTTGAAGAGTTTTTGAAAATCGCATGTTCGTTAAACGGACATGGAAGTCCGTTTAACGGACAGCCTCAGGTCAAAAGGACCCCTCCCCTTGCTTATGTCCGTTAGGCGGACATGTATGTCCGTTTAACGGACTTTCTCGGATGGTTTGGTATAGTTTGGGCCGTATGTGTCCGTTAAACGGACATGCATGTCCGTTTAACGGACAGCTATGGGTTACCTTGAGTAAAACATGATTTTGACCAGGTTTCAGGTCGAATCTCGTTTTAAGACCTCTAATACGAGTTGTAGATCGCGATGTTATCTTTCAAATGGAACAAGAACGAAGGCATTTAGAGTTTTGTAGAGAACGTTATGACATTTGCGCCAAAAGAGTTTCAAATCAATTTAGGGTTTGAACATGTTGAGTTGTTTTGATCATAACTCACTCATCCGACCTCGGATTGAGGCGATTCTTGAAGCATTGAATTCCTAGGACATGTATCTTTCTCTCCATAAAACTTTGCATCAATTGGACTCAAATTGAAAAAGTTTGATTGAATCATATGATAATCAGAATGTTTTGTTTCATTTTGATCTTGCTATTTTTCCTTCCTCATTCGACCTTGTCAAATCATTTGCTTATATCTTTTCCGTCCGACATCCGAATGACTCGGTTCTTGAAGCGTTGAATTTATAAGACAATGACGTTCATGATTATGTGAAAATTATAAATTTTAGAGATTTAATTGAGTAAGATTATTTGAATCAAAGTGAGACAGGAAAGTTTCTGAACATAGTTAAGTACTTCTCGAATTTCGGGATCTGTAGAGATCCGATTGAAGCGATGTTTGAGGCATTATGAAACTAAGACATAGAGGAACAATTCTCTAGAAGGAAGTTTTAGCAAATTCCTTCATTTAGATGTGAGAATAATTGTCCAAAAGTGAGCATGACTTAAAGAAATATTTAAGGGCAGTTTTGGAAGTTAACTTAGAGATTAAAGGTTATAGGCATTTGAGGAGGGGCATAAGGGTCTTTTCACCCCCATTTTAATGACATGGCATATAAAGAAGAGGGGAGTGTCGTTGGTTTTAAGAGGCATACAAAGATTCTAGAGGAAGAAAGAAGAAATAAGAAGAAGGAAGAGAGAAAGGAGATTTCGTGGAGAAAGAAGGAGGAAGAGTTAGGGTTCCAGGATTTTGAGGGTTCCAAGCTTGTTTTCTTGTGAATTTATGAAGGAAATGATGGAAGAAGTCAAGAGTTTCCTTCCAAGCAAGAAGATTTTCGAAAATGAAGAAGATAAAAGGTAAGAGATGGTTTTGATCTTTAAGTTTTTGATGAATTTTTGGTTGAGAATCATTGGAAATCTTATGGGTTTGTGATTTTTGAAGTAGTTTTGATGATTATGACTTGGGTTATGTTTGATTTTGAATGAAAAGAAATAAGGGCTATACCCACTTGTATGAGTTAGAGATTTTAGAAGTTCTTGATATAGATATCATGAAATGAGTATGGGCTTGTTAATTATGTAATCAATTTTGAGAAGTATGATGGTTATGATATTGGATTTGGTGAATTATGGCTTAGGTGATTTTAAGTTGGAGGAGAGAGTGAAGTAAAGATCAAGTTGAAGCTTTGGACAAGAGTATGGCATGAGATTAAAGGTGGGTGATATGTTTATTTTTCAAATTATGAGCTATTTCTAATTGTTGGTTTTATAAGATATTGTTTTACAAATGATTGAATCAATTGCATTTAAAAAGGTTTATAAAATGTGAAAGTCATTGTTTCAAAATGATTTATGAAAATTTCCGAAATGGTTCGGACGATTCTCCATAAATGATTTGAACTGTCTATTAAATGGATTTTTAAGTGAAATTGATAAAGATGACATATACATTGAGTTCATTGTGTTTTATTGATTAATAAGTTGAGTATGTGAATTAGTGTGATATGGTGTTAGCATGTTCTTGAAAGATTATAAAGTGTGCATTTCCTTGTTTGGGGAAAAATTGAGAATTATCACATGAGTGTTTGTTTGTAACTTGGGTGATGTTGTGATTGATAGGTATTGCATTGAATATTAGATGACATAAAAAGTTGAATTTTCCGAAATGTGCCTTCGGGCGATATGAGTTTTCAAGCATGAATACGTGTTACATGGGTTTGGTTAGGTCCTTCATGTGGAGTCAGTGCACTGGTCTCGTTTTCAAAGCCTTCTCCCGGCTGCCCGCTAGCGGCATAGGAGCTCCGTTTACGGACTCCCCATGTGTTTCACAGCTGCACAGGACCGCTCTGCGGGAATGTACAGTATGTCCTGTTTTATGGACCAAACCAAACCAATTGATGTGTTAAGTGTTTTGCTTTGTTTGGAATGTGCTGCATTTATACATGATGCATTTCATGTTGTTAATGGTTTGAAATTTTGACAAATGAGAAATTGGGATTTTTCAACTATGAGAGTTTGACAAAACTGTTTGTAAATGTTTATGAAAGATTTTGAATTTGAGAAGTTCTTGAGAAGTAAACCTTCACTGTTTTCGATCAACGGAAAGTAAGGTTTGAAAATACTTTTGCTTATCATTTGTTTAATAAACATGTTATCCACGAGCTTCCGAGCTCACCCCCCTTTCATCCCCATCTCCAGGTATTCGAGCAGGAGATTGGATGAAAGACGTCAAGATATTAGTATTTGTGCATGTGTTCGTAAATTGTGTATTTTGATTTATGAGTATTGGTATTGGGTTATGGCTTACAATGCCATTAGAATAATGTAAGCATTTTAGTTCCTAATGTATTTTTGGATTATGCAATTGTTCAAGATCTTGGTTTATGGGAATAAGCAATGTATTTGATGATGGACGGTGTATATTAGATTCATATACAAATTGTATCGAGTTATGAATGTATTGGAATATATTTATATGGATATGGATGAACATGTTTGATGATGGTATATGAATTGTGAAGATTTATAAATTCAATTGGTGGAATTAGAGGGAAGCATGAATTTGTATGTGAGTAAATGGAAAATATATATATGAGTTTGAATGTGATGAATATGAATTGATATGAAAATGACTCGAAGGAGTTTAGAATTTAGGTTTGCGTTTCTGCTGACATCCCGGACGGAGGGTCCTGTGAATTTTGATGTATGTGAATTTTATTTGGATATATATAGAAGTGTATGCAAGTTATTTGCAGGTTTGGGTTATAGAAAGTGCAGCTGTTATGCTGTCGGAATCTTTATATGGTAGTATATGGATTTTTAAGATATTGTATATGAATTTAGGAATGTTATGTGACATGAGTATGAGTTTGTTATGGTAAAGAATAAGAAATGTGATGAATAAGAAGAATCAAGCAACTTGCGATTAGTATGAGTTTAAGGCTAAGTCCTTATATGATAGATGAAAAGCTTGCTTAAGAAAGCAAGAAAGAAAAGAAAAAAAAATTTCATACCGTTTGGGATAGGTCAAGTCTATGGTTTCCAATGCGACGCTTCTTTAAGATTATTAATCCCGGATGTCGAACACTTTTCATGTTATTCGATTTGACTTCATATGTATGTTTTGATTCGAAGTTTGAATCCGATCCGTTTCCATTTCACAAGTTTGTCAAGATTTCATTGATTTCATTTGGATTCGATTATATTAGCTTCAGTTTCAATTGATCTAATTGTTTCGCATTCGTATTCGATTTCCATCGGTAGGATTCGATCCTTTTAGCCTCACATTTGTTTCATGTCATTTACTTTGGTTTTCGGTTTTCTTTCCACCTCAAGAGTGGTGAAGAGTGATCATGTTCAGATTACGCAGTGGGATTACAAGTGTTACGCGTAAGAAGTTGGGTCTCGGAAACGGGATCCAACACTCGATGTAGTTGAGAGTCACAACCAAAGGAAGAGGAGAAGGTGTCGGTGTTGGTGCTTATGCAGGGTTGTTACAGTGGGACATTGTCAGAGGATCTAATATTAACGCCGGTCATCACCGTGTGATGTGACCGTTGTGGTGGAGATGTAGTGGTTAGGGTTTAATGTTGTAATTTTGGGCATATCCGAGGGGTTTTAGTTATGGACTTTGGAATAATGAATGGTTAAAAAGAACATGGTACTATGTTAAAGTTTTGCCTAGCCTTCAATTTTGGACATGTTTCAATATAGAAATCATTGTCGATCTCACAGTAGAGGCAACAGAATAGATGGAGAAAACACTATATTCACTAACCCATCATGAGACACATCCACTTTTGGATTCTCTTTCCTTGACTTCATTTAGTCCATCACACAAGGTCTGTTACTACTTTTACTGGTAACTTGGTTTATAGATTTGATGAAGGTTGCCAAAATATTATTCGAGGGTTTGGTTTTAATCGGTTGGTGTAGTGCTCTTGAAGACAATCCTTTATGATATTCAAGAATCCTTTGACGGGAGGATTCTTATCTTGTTGCATTTAGTGAAAGTGTACAATTGAGATAATTTGCTTACATGTTATACTGATCATGCTTGTAGGTTGGTTGAATCAACAAAATGAGAATCATAAAGTTACATATAAGGATACATGTATCCTTTTGATTATCAATCATATAAAACTTATGAAATTTGTCAAGTTGAAGAATAACCAAATTGACCTTTGGTAAAAGGATGCTGATGGTAATGAATTGTTAAATCTTATACATGTGATGTATTGGATAGAATAATAATTCATAAAAAGGATAATACCTATATTTCATTAGATTACTAATGACTTTATATGATATAGTCATATGTATTAAATGAAATTATGATTTAAAAATTTGAAAATTTCAAATTGTTTGAATCTAAGAAGAAATTAAGCAATGAGAATGCTGAAGCACTTTAATGAGATCGTTGTGGTAGGTTTGAAATTATCAGTTATCTAAAGGGAATGAGATTCTCTGGTGAATAACTTCACAAAAAATTTGTAAGAGTATCGATTTATGTAAGGATTAATGCAATATTATTTCTTCTATATCAATGCCTGGTATAATGACTTACTTCTATAGTTCTAATTAAATCAATTAGCAAGATTTCATATTAGATATGAAACATTAAGTCAGA
This sequence comes from Erythroxylum novogranatense, assembly GCA_029891385.1. NCBI lineage: Eukaryota > Viridiplantae > Streptophyta > Magnoliopsida > Malpighiales > Erythroxylaceae > Erythroxylum > Erythroxylum novogranatense. Next base: position 42,350,192 of record CM057227.1, read on the forward strand.
TTTCATATTAGATGTGAAATGCTAAGTCTTTGAAATGGTTAAAGCTAATGATTTAGTGATGCTTTGATGAAGGATATATTATCCATTAAGTTTGGAACTGAATTAGATAATAAAAAGGTTATATGATATCCAAAATGTTGGATATAATCTTACAGCATTGAACAAATTGTTTGATTCAATGTATACTTATAGGAGAATAGTTCCTAAGATAAGTAGTGGGAGTAAAAAGGGATTTTAAAGGTTCAAATCTCATAACATTACATCTAATTGGAACTAATGCCTTTAAGATATATTTGATGTATAGTTGAAAGGCTACGAGACATTGAAAGATTCACTTTCACGATGAATTCAAGGAGTTTGTTTTATAGAAGATTATGAATTTATCACGTCTATTAGAAGGTAAGTGGGAGGAGTATAGTTGTCATCTTTAGTGGAAAGATGTGGAGACATATTGCTCACAGAGAACATGAAGTGAATCACACGTTATTACAATGCTTATTATACGATGTATAAATGCACAAGAAGGGTGGTTGAATTGTGTATTTCTCCTTATTTGAAAAATTGTCAAAATTGTTTCGTCAAAGAAAAAAAAACTTGTTCTTTTCACAAGAACTACTGAAAATCAAAGTTAATCGTATTTTTGAAAACTTGTTTGAAAACTAAGTAAAAACGAAACTTTGAACGATAAGAGAGATAAGGAAAGAGAGAATTTGACACAGTAATTTTTATACTGGTTCACCCCAAACCGTGGGCTACGTCCAGTCCTCAGATGTCTCTCTGAGATTTCACTATCTCTTAACAATTCTACAAGTATTCTTTCTTTCTGAGCCTCTTCAGGTCTCTTTACACTCAGTATTCTTTTACTTTTAGCCTCTGTAGGCTATCTGTACTACTTTCTTACAGAAAGATATTTTGAGCTTTGTTACAGTAAGATAGCTCTAGCTATTTACACAATATACTCTCAAGTAAGCTTTTTAACATTCACGTAAATGTGTATCAGCTAACTTTGCAATCTTCGACTTCAACTCATATTTATAGCCTTCGTCTGTAACTGCTTCTTGAATCTTGCTTCTTGAATCTTGAAGAAACTGTTATTCAGTTGAATTCTGTAACCAACTCGAACTGAATCTTGATTTAGATGTGATTTACTTCTGTTTGCTTTTCATCGTCTGCTTTTGCTTTAAATGCCTTTTGGCTTTAAATGCCTTTTGGCTTAAAATGCGCTTTTGACTTACATGCCTTTTGGCTTTCTTCTGCTTTTTAGTCTCCGTCTTCTTTTCAACTTTGTCTGCTTTTTATTCTCCATCTGTTTTTCAACTATAGTCTGCTTTTCACTTCAAATACATTTTCATTCTCTGTCATTTTTCAACTATCGCCTTTTAAGCTTAAATACATTTTCATTCTCCGTCTGCTTTTTCTACTTAAATCGCTTTTTTCTTCTTAAATGCTTTTACGCCTTCATTATTTGCTCTTCATCAAAATCATAAATGTAAAGTCATTTTGACTTAACAATCTCCCCCTTTTTGATGATAACAAATAATCATACAACTAAGGTGAAAAATTGAAAAAAAATGTACAGTTGAAAAATAAGAAAACATATCTTCATATTGTCTTCGTCTGACTTCTTCATTTTTTGCTTGCTCTTCCTCCCCCTATCTTTTTCTTTCGTCTTCAATAGTTCATCTCCTTCGTTCACCCCCTTTGATTTATGCTTTCCATTTTCTTCTCCCCCTATTTGTTATAATAAAAAATGATTAGGGACGATGATGGTTCAGCAATTCTTTCACCATTTCCTTCAACTCCTTGACTTCTCTTCGTAGGTGCAGTACCTCTGGTTGCAAGTCAAAAGGTAAGGTGAATTTATCATCATCCTCCAGGAGTTCTTCAAAAGCAATTGTAGTATTATATGTGTCTAAAGATGGAATATAATCTTCAATAATCTCAAAAGTAGGTGGTTGAACCGATAGGTTGGGCTCAAGAAGGTCTAAGTCATAAGGAGCAGGTAGCATTAACACTTGTCTTCCTCGCATGGATATAGCTTCTTCTTCAATGGATAGTATATTAGATAGTGGCCTAATACGCTTTACTGTCTGCACAAGGGATTCAGTAAACGTCCCTTTAGTCAGCTTTCCCCCACTGGACAGTGTTCATCCTTTTCTGTAAAACTACAACTGGCTCCTGTAATCGTCTTATTTGAAGTGCATGCTTCATCTATTCTTCGCACTTCTTCTTCAATCTGATTTGCGGACAGATCATTAATAACCCCTTCTGGGTATAACTTCATCTTCCCCTTATTAACATCCATGGGTTTCCGTGGTTGAAGGTCTGGTACAACCTTTATAACCGTGTCCTCTGTAATTGGATAAATAATGTGCGGATGACTGGTCATCTTTGAAGGGTATGGTTTTGTAGCAGCATACCTCAAGGCTTTATAAAAATTCCTTTCTTCTTCATTCAATAGATGCCATGTCCCACTATTTATAGGAATAGGTTGTAAGTATGCCTTCACTAATCTCCTCGGTGTATCCCTGATGATTATTGAAGTACTCCTTTTAGTGACAGGCTCAACTACTTCAATCAATATGATCTCCAAATCTTCTCTCCTAAAAAATTTAGAGTAGTTGTATGGAACTAGACTGAGTTCTGTTGATTCTTCCTGTAGAACATCAGTGAGAATAGTCTGTACCAGACCAAGTTCCACTTACTCCTCATGTTGAACCTGTACCAAGTTGAGTTCTGCTGTTGCCTCCTGTTGAACGATGATAGGAGTAGTCTGAATCAGGCTAAGCTCCACTGGCTCCTCCTGTTAAACATCAATGGGAGTATCCTTCTTCTGACTAACTTCCTTAGCAGTAGGCACACTCTTCTTTTGACTAACTTCCTTAATCTTCTTCACTGTCTTAGTCAGTCTCAGAGTTTTCTGAGATCGGGGCTTCTGCTTCTCAGACTCCAACTTTCTTTTCCTCTCAGTCTCCTTAGCTTGTTTGGCTGAATCTTCACTTAAGATCGAGACTAGAGATCTCGTAGCCTTCGGTGCGCGAGTCTTAAAGACTTCTGCTTGACTTCATTCTCTGGACCTCTTTTCTTGTTGTTGTCTCAGGGTTCGAATCCTAGGTGATCTCTTCGCCTTCTTAGGAATATCACTCAGAAGCTTCTCCCATTTTCTCTTCAAAGCACCTTCGTCTGTCATCCGAACTTGGCTACTTTCTTTTTGAGAAATCATCTTTTCCTTCAAAAATTCTTCAGATGATTTCCTTCTTTCAATAATGGGCATATTTGTACTAACCTGAGATTTAGAACTTTGTGGGAGACTTCTTCTATTTCCGCTCCCCCTCAGTTCTAGCTTTATTCTCAGAATCTGCTTCTGTTCTATCCAAATTCTTCAAGCTCATTTTCTTTATAGTACCCGAGTAGATAACACTCTTGACAGATATCTTCATTATGTTTCCTCTGTCAAGAAGGACTCCGGACTCCCTGAAAATCCTTGTTAGCAACATTCCGTACGGGTTGCTGTTAGTATCCTTCATCCCCTTAACCATATACTGGAAAATTAGAAATGGTAAGTCTATGGGATGGCGATTCAGTAGGTAGAATAGGCATTGTTCATCCAAGGTAGTCACCAAATGCCTTGAACCCGCTCTAGGTATGACGCAGTTGAACAAAATCGCATGTAAGACCCTCGCCTTCAGCACCAGACTCGAGGTCTTCCTTTCTGATGGGTCATTAACTCTATACAACTGTCTACTGACTTCCTCTCCAATAGATGGACATTTAGTCACCTTTTCAATAAGCTCCCTTGTCACAACAATAGATAATCTATCTACTGTAGAAACAATAACATTGTCTACCAGCTGCACATTCTTCCAAAACTCATACACTTCATTTTGATATACATATTCCCGCACTTGGAGGAACTTCCTCCAACTGGCTTCTACAATCGCTGGTTCGATATCCATATCATCTTTCCTCAGAGATTCAAAATCCACATGCCTTCCGTAGATCATTGCTTTCCCCATTGATTATGAATAGGAACTGACTTAGGTAATATGTTCTTCAAAGGTAAAGTTGGTTGCAGAGATTTTAAGAGAGATGAAAAGTTTGTGGGTCGAGAGTATTCGAAAGGTTTCTGATTTCAGACTACTTGAAAGGTCTTATTAGGCGTGTTCTAGAATCGATGAGGCTCTCAAGGCTATGAGACTTTCCCTCCAAAATTTCCTTGTGAGAGAAGTTACCAGCTGTAACTCACTGTTTCTGACGCCGTTAACTTTGACGACCGTTTAACTTGGCTGTGAAATGTCGGTTGGTCATTTAACATCACCTTGTTGAGGTTTCGTCTGATTTCCTTGAACCATTCTTCACTCAATGGTTTAGTGAAGATGTCCGCCCACTGAAATTCTGTCTCGATAAACTGTAGACTCATAACCTTTCTTTGAACGTAGTCTCTCAAGAAATGATGTCTGACTTCAATATGCTTTACTCTCGAATGCTGTATAGGATTCTTCGATAAGTTGATGGCACTGGTGTTTTCACAAAAAATTGGGATCTCCTCTTCATGAACTGAAAAATCTTCTAGTTGGTATTTAATCCACAGTGTTTGCGAACAGCAGCATGCGACAGACATGTACTCAGCTTCGACAGTTGATAGCGTGATTGAGCTTTGTCTCTTGCTTGAACAGGAAACTAGGTTTGAGCCAAGAAAGTGAAAACCTCCACTCGTACTCTTCCTTTCAACTCTATCTCCGGCATAGTCCGCATCGCAGTATCCGATCAACCTAAAATTAGTACCTGTAAGATATCTCATAATTCTTTTAACAACTATATAATGAGACTCTCTAGGATCAGCCTGAAACCTTGCACACAAGCATACACTAAACAGTATGTCAGGTTTGCTTGCTGTAAGATAAAGCAAAGAACCGATCATCCCTCTATACAGGGTTTGATCCACCTTCTTACCAACTTCATCTTTCGACAAAAGGTTTGAAGGGTGCATCGGAGTTGCCATAGGCTTCACATTACTCATGTCAAAATTAGACAACATTTTTTTCAAATATTTTTGTTGATGGATAAAAATCTTCTCTTCGGTTTGCTTTACTTGCAACCTAAGAAAGAACTTCAACTCACCCATCATACTCATCTCAAACTCATTTTTCATCAAACTCTCAAAACTCATACATAAATTCTTTGAGGTAGCACTGAAAATGATATCATCAACATATATTTGCACTAAAATAAACTCATTCTCATAATTCTTTCTAAAAAGCGTCTTATCTACCTGACCTCTACTAAAACCACTCTTTAAGAGAAAAGTACTAAGACGATCATACCAAGCTCTAGGAGCTTGCTTCAAGCCGTATAAAGCTTTATGAAGTCTATAGACATGATCTGGATACCTAACATCCTCGAAACCAGGAGGTTGCTTAACACACACCTCTTCGTCTATAAAACCATTCAGAAACGCGCTTTTCACGTCCATATGAAAAAGCTTTATATCATGACAAACCGTATATGCCAGCAATATCCTAATAGCGTCAAGTCTCGCTACTGGAGCATATGTCTCATTGTAGTCTATTTCTTCTTGCTGATTATAGCCTTGTGCTACTAATCTAACTTTATTACGACTCACTCTCCCTGATTCGTCTAACTTATTCTTAAAAATCCATCTAGTTCCTATAATGGATTTCTTTAAGGGTTTAGGAACCAAGGACCAAACTTTTTTCCTAGTAAATTGGTTCAGCTCCTCTTGCATGGCTAAAGACATACCTTTTTCATTTTGTAATTTTCTGGAAAGGGTCCTAAAACACTTAAAAGACTCATCCTTGTGTGATAAAAACAATATCCATCAAAATCTAGTAAAGTCATCAACAATAACAAGTCCATATTTCTTTCCGCCAAGACTTATTGTCCTAGTTGGACCAAATAAATCCATATGTAACAACTTTAGAGGTCTAGAAAATGTTACGGTATTTTTAGAAGAAAATGATGTTTTGACTTGTTTTCCTTTAAGACAACTTTCACAAAAGAATTCTTTGTCAAAACTTATTTTTGGTAATCCTCTTACCAAATCATGCTTTAACAACTTTGAAATGTGTTTAAAAGAGACATGACCTAGCTATTTATGCCATATTAGTCTTTCTTCTTCAGTTGATAAAAAACATGAAACATTTTGATTTTGAAAATCTTCTAAATCAATTTTGTAAAGATTATTTCTTCTTTTGGCAGAAAAGAATATAGACCCATCTTTGTTTCTGACTTCACAAAGATTTTGATTGAACGTGACTTCAAAACCAGAATCACACAATTGACTGACACTAATCAAATTATGTTTCAGACCATCAACAAGCAGCACATTATCAATGCATGCAAAGGATTCTTTTCCTATTTTACCGATTCCAATTATCTTGCCCTGCTAGTTGTCTCTGAAAGTTACCGATCCTCCCTTCTTATACTGAATATCTAGGAACACAGACCTTCTTCCCGTCATATATTGCGAGCATCCACTGTCTAAATACCAACGGTGCTTGTCGTATCTTCCAAGGAAGGATATCTGTAGGAGAAACTATTTTATTTTTTGGTACCCAAATTTTCTTAGGTCCTCTTGGGTTAGTAATATGCACAGAATGATTCATTTGATGCATTTTATAAGTTTGTTGATGAAAACGTGTTTGGTGATACTTTTTATTATGGAAGAGAGGCTTTCTTTCATGATGAGATTTATTTCTTGTAAACCCTAATCCGGTTTTATCACTCAGATGTCTACATTTTCCTAGCATCTCATTCATTTTCTTTGTACTCTCAGTGAAGGTAGCTAAATCAGCTGAAAGATTGATCTCTTCAGATCTATCTAAAACTTTCTTTTTCTTATTCTCCTCTATTTTCTTTTTCAAGCAGATATTTTCTCTCTCTATTTCTTCTGTATGTTTAAGGTTTTCTACATACTTTTTCTTTAACAGTTTGTACTGTTTTAAAATAGCATGAGAATCTTCTAGTAGTTTTGAATATGCATTATGCAAGTCATCGTATTCAAAAGTTACCTCCTCATCACTTTCTTCCTTGGCTACCAGGTAAATGTTTGCATGCTCTGATGTTTTGGAGCTTGTATCTGATTCAGATGAATCTAGATCCTCCCAAGTTGCCATCATGCTTTTCTTGCCTTCTCTACTCTTCTTTGGTTTCTTCTTTAGAGTAGGACACTCGGACTTGTAATGTCCAAGTTGATTACACTCGTAGCATATGATGGATGTCTTTTCTACTTTTCCATCATCTTTGCCGTTCTTCTTGAAGAATTGACTTCCTTTTGACTTCTTCTTCCACATCCGTCTGATCTTCTTGGAAATGAAAGACAGCTCGTCATCTTCATCACTGGACTCTTGTTCTGATTCGCTGGAGTCATCATTCTTTCATTCTTCAATCTTTAATGCTTTTGATGACTTTCTCCTCCTTTGAGTCTTGTGATTCTTCTGTCTGACCTTTAACGCTATTGACTTGTCCCGTTTGGGCTTGTCTTCAGTATCGAGCTCAACATCATGAATTTTCAGCGATCCAAGCAACTCGTCAAGCTTTAGCAAGCTCAAATCCTTAGCTTCCTGCAAAGAAGTAACTTTTGGTCTCCACCTCTTTAGAAGACTTCTTAAGATCTTACGTACGTGATCTTGGTTATCGTAAGTTCTTCCGAGAGCTTTCAATCCATTGATGATTGTTTGAAATCTTCTAAACATTTGATCAATAGATTCTTCATCTTTCATCTGGAAAAGCTCATACTGGTGCATAAGAATGCTTATCTTGGATTCTTTGACTTGGTTTGTACCTTCATGAGCGATGGACAACATATCCCACATCTCCTTCGCAATATTGCATCCGTGACCTTTGTCATACTCACTTCTGCTTAGGGCACAACTCAAGAAAAATTTTGCCTTAGAGTTCAGTTGGAATCTCTCCTTTTGATCAGCCGTCCATCTGATCCGTGGAATAAGATTTCCATCTTCATCTACCGGTGTATATGGTCCATTCTCTATCACGTCCCAAAGGTCAACATGAGTAGATTCTATAAAAAGCCGCATCCTATCTTTCCAGTAGTGGTAGTCTTCCCCGTTGAATGCTAGAGGTGTAGTGACTGAGGCACCTTCTACAATTTACGTATGTGATTCTGCCATAATCTTTGATCCACACTTTGTTATAGTGATCCTTGGACACCGAGCTCTGATACCAATTGAAGTGAATCACATTTTATTACAATGCTTATTGTACGATGTATAAATGCACAAGAAGGGGGGTTGAATTGTGTATTTCCCCTTATTTGAAAAATCTTCAAAATCGTTTTGTCAAAGAAAAAAAACTTGTTCTTTTCACAAGAACTACTGAAAATAAAAGTTAATCGTATTTTCAAAAACTTGTTTGAAAACTAAGTAAAAATGAAACTTTGAACGATAAGAGAGATAAGGAAAGAGAGAAGTTGACACAGTAATTTTTATACTGGTTCACCCAAAACCGTGGGCTACATCCAGTCCTCAGATGTCTCTCTGAGATTTCACTATCTCTCAACAATTCTACAAGTATTCTTTCTTTCTGAGCCTCTTCAGGTCTCTTTACACTCAGTATTCTTTTACTCTTAGCCTCTGCAGGCTATCTGTACTACTTTCTTACAGAAAGATATTTCGAGCTTTGTTACAATAAGATAGCTCTAGTTATTTGCACAATATACTCTCAAGTAAGCTTTTTAACATTCACGTAAATGTGTATCAGCTAACTTTGCAATCTTCAACTTCGACTCATATTTATAGCCTTCGTCTGTAACTGCTTCTTGAATCTTGCTTCTTGAATCTTGAAGAAACGATTATTCAGTTGAATTCTGCAACTAACTCGAACTGAATCTTGATTCAGACGTGATTTACTTCCGTCTACTTTTGGCTTTCGTCTGCTTTTGGCTTTCGTCTGCTTTTTAATCTCCTTCTGCTTTTCAACTTCGTCTACTTTTTATTTTCTGTCTATTTTTCAACTATCGTTTGCTTTTCAGCTTCCGTATGTTTTTCATTCTCTGTCTGTTTTTCAACTATCGTCTGCTTTTCAGCTTCTGTTTGTTTTTCATTCTTCATCTGTTTTTCAACTATCGTCTGCTTTTCAGCTTCCGTCTGTTTTTCATTCTTTGTCTGTTTTTCTACTTCGTTTGTTTTTTATTCTCCGTCTACTTTTCTGCCTTCATTATTTGTTCTTCATCAAAATCATAAATGTAAAGTCATTTTGACTTAACAGAACAAAAGTTCTAACTTTCAATTGTCGAACACATAATTTTGCAAGAATGACTTTTATTGGACATGAAAAGGTAGCAACTTAATTATGGGAATTAGATCTATAGAAATAGATTGGATGTTGTTATTTTTTTCTAAGTCCAAGTGCATAGATAATGTACTAAAGATGTTTAGTATTTAAGATATCAGATACTTGTGAAGTATTAAAGATATTTATTACTCTATTTGTGAGTTGACATTTGAGTTTAAGATGATAAGGATATAACTTTAAAAGTAAATCCTAATTAAGGTCCATTTACGTAGAACGATATCATTTAGGATTGGAAAAGTTCCAATGTAGCTATTGGTTGCTAATAAAGCCATAATACATTTTTCGTTTAGTGAAAATGATTAATTGGATCAACAAGTTCTTTAGTGAACTTGATATAGTTTTTTTGCATTGTTCAAGACAGTAATATATTGTAGAACATTAAAGTCATAGGGCATGCGTAAGGAGTTAATGTCTCATCAAAGATCCAAGAATTTGTTTAGGCAAATCTTCTTAATTATGATGATAATTAAGATGGGTGTTGTAACATTTAAGTAAGTACTCACTAAAGAGAATCTTGTAGAATTCTCTCATTAAGCCACTATTCCATTAGTAGAATATAGAATGTAAAAAAACTAGCACACATTTTGTTTTTTCTTATGAACGAAGTAGTCGATCTCATCAACTAAAGTATAGAGATACTTAAACAAATGTGTGGGTGATTGCTAAAGAACAAGTTCATTCAACATACCCGATAAAGAAAAAGTTCATTGAACAGACCCAATATGAGAAATCCGTTTAGAACATTATTGTATGTCTATGGAATTCTCATTGTGATGATTGTATAAATGATCCTTTGACTTGAGGTCATCAAAGTTATCTTGTATGGTGATTGCTATGTTTTGATACTACTTATGATCTATTTAATCATAGGTCATTTAATCGGTAGTCATTGGATATAGCATGAATTATGTAGAGAAAGCTAAGTGATCAAGATAGGATTCATCACTCTAAAGTAATTAAAGAAAATGTTTCGTTGTTCTCGATTAGTATTCATTCAAGAAATTCTTGGTTAAGGTGACATAATGCTTTGCAAATAGTTTATAAATGTCATTAATTGAGAAACTTTATGATTAAATATGAGATATTTAATAAATAAGGATCAATATAAGGTATGGAACCTTATATGGGTATAATTGTTATTTAATTAGAATTATTTGTAATTCTAATTAAAGTTTAATTGAAATTAGAATTTAATTTCAATTAAATTACTAAAACATCTAAAGCTCATTATAAATAGGCTTAAGCTCTATGGAGTTAGCACTTTTTGCTTAACCCTCTCTGTAAGAGTTACATAGTTTTCTCAACTCATTCTGTGGATACTATTAGACGTCGGACATTTGTGCGACATTTGTGCGGCTATGGTGGTTGAAACAGATTGGTTTCTGAAACGATTAAAGGGATACAATAAGATAAAGATCAAACTTCCAAATAAGGTACGAATTAAATTTTCACTTTATTATGATTCGTGTTAATCATTTTATAGAATTAAATAGATCTTGGTTTTAAAAAAATCTAAAGTCATGAAAAAGTTTCAAGATTTCCAACACTCACACCCATGAGAAGTAACTCATAGGTGTGAGAAGGCCAGGGTTCTGTGTGAAGCATTTCTACCTTGGTTGTCATAGGAATGCAGCTATTTAGTCAAACCCATGAGAAGTAACACATAGGAGTGAGAAGGCCAGGGTTCCTATTAATGGCCAGGTGTCCTTCAGTTTAAACCTAAATTTTCGCTACATAAGGAATAGGTTGTGATGGTAGGAGGGATATTCAGGACATAACCTAACCAAAATTGTTTTCTCTCATTTTCTCTTTGATTTTTCTTCGTTCTTTAACATCAATAGTGGCAATGGAGAGGATTGCCAATGGTAAGAGCCTAAAGATGGAGATGGAAGGCTAACTTATCGATGTCAGTTCAACGAGGATCTCGAAGCCAAGTCATGGTTAAGCTATTTCAACCTATTAACATTGTAATCTCTTATTGTTGTGTTATTTGTGTTGATTGGATTAGATTTTGGATAGATGATCCGAATACGTTATTTTGATTGTTCTATTTCAAGCTTATTGCTATAATATTGAATGTAATCTATAATTGTTACATTTAATATTTTTTAGTAGCATCTAATGATCTCATATTATTAGGAATAACATAACTTAGGTTAGATAACTCATATGTGTGAGGTTACTGTTGACTGTTTTCCACTTCGTAATGCTACTATTAAATTGAATCTGGAGATCGTATCCTAAGTTGTTTGGTAGTTAGGTTTAATAAATGATTGTATCTTAATTACACATAACCTAAAGGAAAACTAGGATTATCAGAGCATACTGTTAGTCTTAGATCAATAGTCCAAAAAGTGGTGTAAAAACGTTAGGATGATGGAATATGCTTGATCGTGTTTAGGACAAGATTGACTTAGAATTGGATCTTTTTTATATTCGACACTTTAATCATTTTTTATTGCTTGTTTTAATTTGCTTTTGATGGTTTATTTTTATTTTATTTTCTAAATTGCTAAAAATTTAAAAAATCCTTTATATTTTTTGTGGATAAAATAATTTTATTACGAAAATTAACTAAACATTTCCTGTGGATTCAATCCCAACTTGCCATAACTATAAATTTTAGTGCACAGAGTCAGGTAAGTTGTGCAGTTCACTCAACACTCACTATCATATCGTATTTATAAAAATCAAAATTAATATTACTGACAATGATTCTAAGTCTAAAAATAAATTTAGCTCACAATAATGTCATTTAAAATTTATAAAACTATATCTCAAAATTAATTTATATTACGTAGATTTATACTTTTTATTTATATCTTTTAAAATATATAATTTGACAATTTTATATGGTGTAACAAACTTTATTTATTATATATAAATTTTATACTATTTTATAAATTTCTATATTAGATAAAATTTGTTAAATACACACACACACACACACACACACACACGCGCGCGCGCACGCACGCACGCACGCACGCGCGCACACACACACACACACACACACACACACACACAGATATATATATATATATATATATATATATGATAAATCAAGATGGTTTATAAAATCTATTTTGCTACTATTTCTAAAGGCGTCATAATAGGAAAACCATTAGCAACAAATTATGTAAGCGTCATAAAATGTTGTTTCGTATAACTTTGGTGACGATTTTTGTAAATCGTCACTAGTGCTCAACCAATTTCTGACGTTTCTCTTTACCATTGGTGACATTTTCTTAAAATTGTCACTGAATGTTCCCATATTTCTTCAAACTTTAATGAAAATGACATCGTTTGTTCCACTACAAACGATGTTGTTTTTGTCTTATCTAAAACCTAATGACTAGTCTTCTTCTTCCTCTGCCAAAATTATATATCTTTTTCTTACTCTGCCAATTACGTTCCTCTACCAAAATTGTCTTCATTAGACATCGTCCATCTTCGTTTGTCATCTTTGATTGTCCATCCGTCTAGGTAATTCTTCCTTCTCTCCTTTCCTTCTCTATAAGCTAGTTTCTTTCATTTTCATCAGGTTTAATAATTGAGATATAGGTGCACCTTTGTTGTTATCTAATTGTCAATTGGTTTTCTTTCTGTCTAAGTATCTGCAATTTAATTATTTATGTATTCTCATTAAATTGAATTGTTCAACCTACACAACTAAAATTTGAGTTTAGAAGTGTAGAATGAGATTATGATTAGATTTTATAGGTAAAATATGGTGATATGAAATAACTTCTCTTATTGCTCTTTTTTTGCTTAAAATTATGAATGTTAACTAATAAGGATTGTGCTATAACACATTTACACAAATGACCTATTTAATCATCAACTGGTTGCAGATTTTACTGTCACTAGCGCAACATCTTTAACCTGAGGCAAAATTGTGGTTGTTCATTGCCATCCAATAGGAATTGCACAAAAGAAAGATTCATTTTGGTTCAATTGAATTAATATCATTTACTTGAAAGATACTCATTTTTGGATATATATGCCTCCTATTGATTGTAGTTGGGTTTAGAAAAAGATTCATAAGGTGAAATTAATAATGATTGTTAAATATGAACAAAACAATAGATTGCATAATAAATTTAACAGTTATGCGTAAGTAGTTTGTAAGATGTTTGCTAGTATGAAGGAGAAGGATAAATGGTTTATGTATATATAACTGAATATGATATAGGAAAAAGCTGAGGAATATTTTTGGACTAATGCAAGAACTCATGCAATATATATTGAATTTGGTTATATGGGGTGATGTTTGATATGACTTCTCAATTCAAAAAATATAAAAATTCATTTTCCACATTTATTGGGGTAAACCATAATGGTTTACCTCTTTTACTTCATTATGCACTATTAATATGTGAAAAGCTTGATAGTTTTTATTGGTTGTTCTACATATAGTTGAGTTGTATGATTGGGATTTCACTTAGTGTTATAATAATTGATGAGTTTAAAAGTGTAGGTTGTGTCATTAATATAGCATGGATATTGTTAATAAGGACCTACTTGTTTGTCCATGGAAATGGTTTTATGAATTCTAACACGAGTGTGTAGATAATTTACGTATATTTAATGGTCAAATTGAAAACTGCTTGGAGAATTATTTAATTGAATGAATGAGATCTTATACATTCATAATAGCAAAAGTAGAAATTGAATGAGATCTTATAGTTATCATTTTGGAATTAAGTGGTATATTTAAAACTCACCAATTATACATATTGCTTATGAGATAGGTTCATGCTTCTTATTCTTGGCATGCTCAATTTCATTGTATGTTTACTTAGGATGTCAACTTGTATTGATTTATCATGATGTTATTTATAATTTAAATTACAATTAGTAATTTAGTAACTTACTTTTAATTGTATAGCTACATGGAAAAAAGTTGGATGTCTCATCGAAAATGATACATTGAATACTTAGAAGGAGTTAACAGTTTCATGCAATTTGTAAAAGATCAAAAGGTTTTAGAATGTTGTATTCTTTGTCCATGCATAGATTGCTTAAATATGAACATTTAAAGTCAAGATGTGGTATATAATCACTTGCTAATTTGAGGCATAGATAAATTCTATACTACGTGGATTTATCATAGTGAACGTTCTGAGGCAAGTAATGCTAGAAGAAGGCACGTCGCGGAGAAAACTAAATTTCTTGCCGCGAGGCATCAACAGGCAACAACACACATCGGCATTGATTAATTGTTCCGCCGCGGCGAGCTATCCAAGAAGTACACGTTGCGGCGCAGTTCCTTCCTCGTCGCGGAGAACGGTCGGGTATCCGGACTTAATTTAGAAAATCCTCTCGCTATTCCGACCCGACCCGTGACCCATCCTATAAAAACCTTGCCAAATTAGGTTAAAAGGGGGATCGACATTCGGCAGAAGAGAGGATACATACGAGTTAAGAGAGAATAAAGAAGAAAGAAGAGAGACTCACAAACTTACCACCCAGGGTTCCCTTTAGGGTTCCTTGGGGACAATTGTTGCATAGGTTTATTCTTTCATTTCCACTGCCGACTCCACCATGAGTAGCTTGGATTCATTACGAGTTGTGAAGTTTCCGGTTGTAATGAGTGGTTAGGAATTTATTTTCTCCTGAAGATGTAGTGACGACTGGAGTTTACTGAGCTTCAAAGGGAAGTAGCTTAATCTGTAGTTTAGCTATGGTTTAGGAATGCCGAAGTCTAGGATTTGTAACTTGTAGTGAAGCTACTTGATTATAGTCTAATCAAATGTTGGATATTTAATGTGTTGTTTGGATTAGTATTTTACATTGTCATATTTAACTACATTGTTATGAACTTCTGAGTTAGGGTTTATTGCTTTGTAGTTAGATATGCTTGATTAGAGTTTAATCAAGTGTTGAACAATGTAATGTGTTATAGATTTGTTTATGTAGAACTTTGAGCTCAAATATATGAAGTCTCATATATGTCCACTTGTGATCTTGTTGATTCTCTTTTATCTGCCTAGTTGTGTTTGATATTGAGTTGATGCTAGATTTTATTTGACCCATTGTATTGGCAATTCCACCGCACACACTAAGATGCGCTTAACAAGGTTTTAAGAAATGGAGTTCATTGATTAAAACCTTGGACTTAAAGAGTCCTTTAAGGTTCTAAGGCTTAAGAGCACTTAATGGGATCTTGAGAAACAGAGTTCATTAATCAAGATCCTGGACTTAAAGAGAGTCCTTTAAGGTTTATCATTTCAAACTTAGTGTTTGCTAATCCATCAAATTAGTTTCAAACTGTGATAGCCAAAGCTCATTTTCAAGAGGATTTTATCACTTTTCTTAATCTTTTCATTTTCTATTTTCAAAAACCCAAAAATACTTTTTACATGGTTTTTACAATACTTTTTAGTTCATTAATATTTTCAAAAATGAAAACCCCCCTTTCCTTGCTGATTTCACTTGCGTTTTATGACATATATGCTAGCTTAGGTCCATTTCATTAGGTTCCGATTAAGTGAGAGGACCCGAGGTTGCATCCTATACTGCAATCCTTGGAATTAAATTATTTTTGACTCGGCTTCCAAGGGTTTGATCTTAAGATCAATACAAAGAGCCGATCAAAATGGCGCCGTTGCCGGGGAACCAAGAATTGGTTCTTTAGGTTAGCTTTTGTCATTTTGTTGCTAAGTGAAGTTAGGAGTCTTTCCTTTTAGATTGCATTCTAGATAGTTTAGTTTCAAACTCATTGAAAGTTTTTCTTTATCTTTGATAGCTGGGATTTTACAGATTATACCTTCTGTAGAAGTTCGCTGAGCCTAACTCTTACCTTTTCTGCGATCAACATTTCAGGTGAATATGGCATAGTGGAGGTTGACACCAATATGGCGATGGATGAAGTTGTTTTGCCACAACATGGCCATCTGTTGAAGGTTTACCGGGAGCATCCATAACTCCCAGATTGTTTCTTTCCTTCACCTATTTACTTACTTATGCCTCGTGATTGCTCATGATGTATATTGGTGCATTAGTTTGTTAAGTCAGTGTCAGGGAGAAATAACCCTAGTAGGAAAATAGCTTAGCTTCTAGTTTAATCAGTAACCTTTCAATTTAACAATTTCCCCTTTGAGTTCTGTCTCTCGCCCTCCTTTTTGTTGTGTTGAATTGTCCTTTGTGCTTTCTTACCTTATGCTTTATCTATTCTTGTTTTTCATTGAGGACAGTGTGTTGATTAAGTGGGGGGGGGGGAGTTGTTCCCAATTTTTTACTCTTGTTGTGCTCCATGTTGACACTTTTGATGTGTGTGTTAGCCAATCTTGCATAATGTTACAAAATTTAAAACTTGGTAAAAAAAATTCTGCCATTTTGCTATTCCTCGCCGCGGTGATAGGTTACACGTCGTGGCGAGGCTAGTGATTCACGCACACACGTCGCAGCGTACATGTTGCATGTCGCGACGTCCACTCTTTACAGATTGCTTGTGAAAATTTTTCCTCAATTCCAACTTCTTCCACACTAAACTCTTATAACTTTTGTTTTTCAAAGACCTTATAAGTTTCAAAGTGGTACTTAAGTTTATGAAAATACCTTCCATTATTTTAATGATAGTTGGTCTTGGCTAATTTTACTTTCGATGTTTTCAACACAAAGTGAATGAAGGCATGCTAACAAAGTAGCAATTTATGTTTTTGAGACTTGAGATTGTTCATTGAGATATTACCCTTGTTGGAAGGATATTTGAGCCTAATTTTTGCTTCAATATTGTGTGCATCTACTTATTTCATATCTCTCTAGAACTTGTTTCAATTCTTAATCAAAGCTTTATGGACTAGAATTTTGTTGATGTGATAGAGGCATTCTTTCCCTTTCTCCCAAACACAGTCCCATAAACACTTTTCCCTTGCTATCCAATTGAGCCGTCATTATTTATGAGCACTTGCATTCACCCCTATATGATGTCAGTAGTTCAATTTGTATAAAAAAAGTGTGTTCCAAAAAGGGACAAAGAAATGTTAAAAAAAAGTAAAGGAAGAAAAAGAAAAGAAAAGAAAGAGCAAGAACAATTCAAGCCGTGCAAATATAAAAAGTGTCAATATTAGTTTATATTTTGACATCCAGTTCATAATTTTAGTGCATGTGTTCACACTGTTTCTTTCTTTCATCACATCCATTCATCTAGCCCTCCATACATTACAACCCTGAAAAGTCCTCTTGATCTTCAAAATCATAGTTTTTGTAGTGGAGAAATAAAACTGATACAAGCTTATGGCAGAGAATGGATTCAGTAGATTGAGAGTAAAAAATCCCAATTACACATGAGGAGAGAGCAAACACTTTATCTTGAGTGACATCTCTTTTGTCCAATCTCTTGGATTGAATTCTTTTAGTGTTTGTTTTATTTGCACTCTTTCAATTTGCTTTGATTGAATTTTGAGAAAGTGATTTGTGCCAATTTCCGTTATTGTTTTCAGCATGTATGAATTTTTCTTTTACACTTGTATCTTTTTGACTCTTATAAACTTTGTCTAGGAGTACAAAGGTCTAAGTTGTTGGATCGCGTATGGCCGAGTATTCACAATACACTACGAAAAAGACCATACAACAACATGAAGCATAATAAAAAATACTCAGGATGTAGGAAAATACTTTTATGCCATCAGTGGGTTGATTCTTTTCGGATTCCAAGACACTGCAATGTGTGAATGCCCTCTACCGGTATCCACACAAGTATGCACGATCCGGGCTGTGGCTGTGGTGTGCTAGCACGTCCTGAAACACTTTTCGAATGCCGCACGTTTTTCCTCTCGGATGGTGGCTAGGGTTTCGTGTGACAATAGTGTCTCATTCTAATGAGACCTAAGTTTCTCTATTTATAGAGAAACCCTAATCCCATTGAAGCCTAATAAGTTTCGACCCATTATATCTCATATAATAAAAACTTGACAACTTAATTCAATCTAGCCCAATAAATATATCTACATATATTTATTCAATACCTAATAAATTAGGCCCAAGAGAATAAGCCCAGATCACATCACTCTTTGTGTGTGACCCTGTAGGCTCATTTGATGTTGGCAATGGGCTTGATCGCACTTTAAGGCCCATAAGTCATAAGCGGCCTCTAGCAAGACATTATAACTACCCAAATCAAATGAGGATCGATAATTCGATTTAACCTGTAACCATGGTTATAAGCTCAGTCCTTTTGTAACACGATATCAAGATTATTCACAAGGCATGGTACATATCAACCTTTGATTAATCATAGTTTCTTGATCCCTAAGTTGACTGATTATAACAAATGACATTGATGACTCTTCATCAATTCATTTGAGCATGGCCATGTATTTCTTCAGTCACACTTGTCAAGAGACCCAAATGATATCTCTCTCATTTAAGAGAGGTACAAATCCCATCTACGTTATTCACATCCCTCCGCATGATTCATTTGATGTCCAATATAAGACTACTTGTTATTCAGTTAAAAATAACTTAGTCTAATATCAAAACACCGAATTCCTCATGTAGGGAACCATGATGACATCAGGTCAAAGGACTAAAGTCAAACTATATTAAGAATCACTAATGACATGAAACCATGTAATATTCTTTATGTGGGCTGGTCCAATATATGTTCTCTAACATATATCTATGTTTCTGATTTGATATCTCATATCCATGATCAGTGAAACGTGATCATCAACAAGAACAGATACTAGCCTTAATTCATTATTGTTCCACCAATAATGATTGACTAGGGACAGTCTAGAATAGTCTTATAATGCTTATGGTTTTACTATCAAGTCACATACTTGATGACATAAGAATAAAACCATTCATGGAATGTAAATCACATTACATAAACAAAATACATGCATATATGAAAGGAATACCTCATAATATATTATTAACAAGTCAAAATGTTAATACATGAATCACAACTATCCATTGGCCTAGGGCACACTACTAACATAAGTGTGGGAGAATTTGATTGAGCCTAAGTTTATCTTATAAATTGCCTACACTTTCATGGCTGTTAATATACTTTTTGACTCTTAATTCGTGATTTTGTGCTTAAACTAGTCCCTTACGGTGAGCTTATATTTTATGCAATTTTTAGTAAAATTGTTGCAAATTGACATTAATTGCATTATAATTTTTCTAAGAGCAATTGATATTGCAAATTATTATTTTGTATTGTAGGAGAAAAGTGAGTCAAAAGGATCAGAAAGCCAACAGGACGTGAGCTCCTCCACGTACGTTGCGACATAACCAGAAGAAGGCACGTCACGGCAAAAACTAATTATCTCGTCGCGGCGCATCAACAGGCAACAACGCACTGCGGCGTCGATTAATTGTTCTTCCGCGGCGAGCGATCCAAGAAGTACACGTTGCAGCACAGCTCCTTCCTCGTCGCAGCGAACGGTCAAATATCCAGACTTAATTTTGAAAATCCTCTCACTATTTCGACTCGACCCACGACCCATCCTATAAAAACCTTGCCAAATTAGGTTAAAAGGGGGATCGACATTTGACAGAAGAGAGGATACATACGAGTTAAGAGAGAACAAAGAAGAAAGAAGAGAGACTCACGAACTTACCACCCAGGGTTCCCTTCGGGGTTCCCTGGGAACAGTCGTTGCATAGGTTTATTCTTTCATTTCCACCGCCGACTCCACCATGAGTAGTTTGGATTCATTACGAGTTGTGAAGTTTTTGCTTGTAATGCGTGGTTAGGCATTTATTTTCTCCTGAAGATGTAGTGACGACTGGAGTTTACCGAGCTTCAAAGGGAAGTAGCTTAATTTGTAGTTTAGCTATGGTTTATGAATGCCTAAATCTAGGATTTGTAACTTGTAGTGAAGCTACTTGATTATAGTCTAATCAAATGTTGGATATTTAATGTGTTGTTTCGATTTGTAGTTTACATTGTCACATTTAACTACATTGTTATGAAATTCTGAGTTAGGGTTTATTGCTTTGTAGTTAGATTTGCTTGATTAGAGTTTAATCAAGTGTTGAAAAATGTAATGTGTTATGCACTTGTTTATGTAGAACTTTGAGCTCAAATATATGAAGTCTCATATATGTCCACTTGTGATATTGTTGATTCTCTTTTATATACCTAGTTGTGTTTGATATTGAGTTGATGTTAGATTTCATTTGACCCATTGCATTGACAATTCCACCGCACACACTAAGATGCGCTTAACAAGGTTTTAAGAAATGAGGTTCATTGATTAAAACCTTGGACTTAAAAAATCCTTTAAGGTTCTAAGGCTTAAGAGCACTTAATGGGATCTTGAGAAATGGAGTTCATTAATCATGATCCTGGACTTAAAGAGAGTCCTTTAAGGTTTATCATTTCAAACTTAGTGTTTGCTAATCCCATCAAATTAGTTTTTTATTGTGATAGCCAAAGCTCATTTTCGAGAGGATTTTATCACTTGTCTTAATCTTTTCATTTTCTATTTTCAAAAACCCAAAAATACTTTTTACAAGCTTTTTACAATACTTTTTAGTTCATTAATATTTTCAAAAATCAAAACCCCCTTTCCTTGCTGATTTCACTTGCGTTTTATGACATATAGGTTAGCTTAGGTCCATTTCATTAGGTTCTGATTAAGTGAGACGACCCGAGGTTGCATCCTGCACTGTAATCCTTGGAATTAAATTATTTTTTACTCGGCTTCCAATGGTTTGATCTTAAGATCGATACGAAGAGCCGATCACAGGTTCTTCCTATAAACGAGATCTATTATGTCAAAATGTCAAGGGGGTTGGGAATTATTGTGAGAACAAAATTAACCTACCAGAAGCATGCTAAAGACTTAAAGGAAGACAACTTGCTTTTAAATGATTTGCATATAGTTGCAGTAATTTTTAATTTATTTAACTATATGCAATATTGTTTCACTTATTTTAAAATTAATTACACTTTTACTTTTCGGTAGTTTGGTTGTGTGCAAGTGTTAATTATGAACCCTTGATAATTCACAAGTGTATGGTTCATTCGTATAGTGTAAAAGGTGTCGATTCCACGAGGAGGGAACTAATCTAATCCCAAAATCTAAGTCTAGAAACAAATAATAGAAATTCAAGATGCAACAAAACTAAAAATGATAATTTCATTCAATCACTCAAATTAAGAATCAAACACGAAAAAACTAATTACTAAGCAATTGTAATACACCCGAGAATCAACTGAAGGAATTTACCAATTGAGAGAAAGGGATTTTTACCTATCCTTAATGCTAACTTAATTGATTATGAATTATCAGATTATTGGTTCTAGACTATCCTAGGGTTGATTACTCTTGCTTAAGTTATAACCACTAACCCTAAATTATAAGCCCTGTTCAGATTATGAAAGTTGCAATCTCTCAATTCATAACCTATCCAAAACCGTAATTAGTTCTGAATTTCTCTAATAAACTATAGGAAACCTATTCAAGATCTCTCTTTGCACAATTTCTCGATCTAATTTAATTCTTATTTCTATTAAATCACCTAACTCTTATTAGTCTAATTTAATCATTTTTTATTCGATTCACCCTTTCAGTTTATTATTGAATTACGCAATCGCATAATCAAACCACAACAATATCCAAATAACATGTAACAATCAAATTCTCATTAATTCAAGAATAACATTCCGAAGATGATTTTAGAACATCCTTGATATTCTAGATCCTATCATCAACTATTCAATCCAATTCTATACAATGATAAAACTAATAAATAATAGGAAATACATTCTAAAATGGATGACAAGAGGCAGCAAGATCGAGAAACCTCCTAATTTGGGAAGTACTTTGAGTAAGCTTCTTCTCCTCTTCTCTCTACCTTCTTCTTTTCCTTTACTCTCGATGATTTCTCTCCAAAGTTTCTGAAGGGGCTAATGTAAAAGCTTCCCTTTGCCACTTTTTCTTGTTCTCAAAATATGTCAAAATTTGACGTTCTGAAGTGTCTGCGCATCTGCCCGACGTTGGCAACAATCGTGGGTCATTGCCTGGACTTCTATCGCGATCGTGACATGTATGCCATGATTGTGGGCTAACTCTGGTGCTTCGTTCACGATCTTGGCCTGACATGACATGATCATAGGCCATTATTTCATCCCGGGTGTCTCTGAAACTCCTTCGTTCTTCGATGTTGACCCGGAAATACTAGTAAACACGTCAAGGTATCTTAAAAACATAATGTCTAAGCTCAGATTTAAGAGGAGGACAATCTTAGGTATTCACCCTCACTCGAGAAGATGCTCAGACCTTTAATGCAGCTATAGTAGGTATTGTATCAGTTTGTTGTGTTAATGCTAGAGTTTTATTTTGAACCAAGTGCTACCCATTCGTTTATATCCCCTATGTTTGCGTTGAGGATGGGTTAGTAAGCAACTAGATTAGTAACTCCTTTATCAGTAGCCACCCTTTAAGGGTATCCTTAAATATAGATATTATTTTTATTATTTTCCCTTCTTATTTAGGGTCAATAGAGGGTACAGAATTAATGTCTAATTTAGTATTATTAGATGTGATGGATTTTGATGTAATTTTGGGTATAGATTGGCTATCACAATAGTTTACTACCTTGGATTTTTTGAAGAAGTTAATGATTTTTAGGATTCCTGATGATGTTTAATTATGGTTTAGAGGTGATAAAGGAAAATTTTCTCAAAACTTTATATCTACCATCACTACTAAAAATATGCTTCAATGAGGTTATCAAAGGTATTTGACCTTAGTGAAGGATACTTTAATAAAGAAAGGTTCAGTTGATGATATCCCAATTGTATATGAATATCTTGATGTGTTTCTTAAAGAGTTGCCAGGTTTGCCACCAGAGAGGGAGATTGTTTTCTATATTGATGTAGTGTCGGGTACAACTCCTATCTTGATTCCACCTTATCAAATGGCTCCCGCAGAGTTAAAGGAGCTTAAGGAGTAATTACAAGAGCTGTAAGATAGGGGATTTATCAGATCTAGTACTTCCCTATGGGGTGCACCAGTATTATTTGTAAAGAAGAAGGATGGTAGCTTCTAACTCTATATTGACTATAAGGAATTAAGTAAAGTGACGATAAAGAATCGGTATCCACTTCCAAGAATTAATGAGTTGTTTGACTAGTTTTAAGGGGACAAATGTTTCTCTAAGATTGATTTAAGATCTAGTTATCATCAATTGAGGATCAAAGGAGAAGATATCCCAAGAACTACTTTTATTTTAGGTACGGTCATTATGAATTTTTGGTTATGTCCTTGGGGTTGACTAATGCTCCTGTAGCCTTTATGGATTTGATGAATAGGGAGTTTAGTTATTTTCTAGATAGGATTATGATTGTATTCATTGATGATATTTTGGTATATTCTTAGAGTGAAGAAAAACAAGTGGTACATCTAAGAATTGTTTTGCAAAAGTTGAGGGAACATTAGTTGTATGCTAAATTTTCCAAATATGAAAATTTTTGACTTTATCTTTAAGGTCGAATGGATTTACAGTGTGTTGTGATGCTTCTAGGGTTGGTTTAGGTTGTGTGCTTATGCAGCATGGACAAGTAGTGGCTTATGCCTCCCAAAAATGAAAGAAAATGAACCTAACTATCCTACTCATGACTTGGAAATGGCGGTTGTGGTGTTTGCACTTAAGATTTGGAGACGTTATCTTTATGGTGTGACTTGTTAGATTTATACTGATCATAAAATTTTGAAATATATTTTTCAACAAAGGGATCTAAAGCTATGACAATCAAGATGGATGGAGCTATGGAAGATATCAAGATTAAGGATTGTTATGGAAGATATCAAGATCAGGATGTTTACCAACATAATTAAAGGTTAGATAAATGTAGAGAGTCAAGGTTGCTACCCTCAATTATGTAATATAGTTGAGGAGATTTAAGAGAATCAAGCTAAGGATTTTATTATGGATGGTGATGGTATTCTAAGGATGGGTACTAGGGTATGTATACTAGATGTTGATGACCTAAGAAAGGAAATCATGGAGGATGTACAATTTGCAACTTATAGTGTTCATCCAACCTCCACCAAAATGAATCATGATCTCAAAAGCATAGAAACATGGAATACATTATGGATCCTATCCAAGTCCGGTGGCAATTCTAACCTATACGCCACAGTCCCGACACGCTCCAGGATGTAGAAAGGTCCAATATATCGAGGGTTTAGCTTCCCTCGACTTTGAAATCTAATGGCACTTTTCCATGGTGATATCCTAAGAAAAACCTTGTCACCAACTGTAAACTCTAACAGTTGTCGCCTATTATCTGCATAACTCTTTTGTAGATCTTGGGCGATCTTCATCTTTTCTCGAATGACTTTTATCTTCTAAGTTATGACTTCTATCAATTCAACTCCTTCTGTTTTGGTCGTACCAACCTCATCCCAAAACAGTGGTGTCTTGCATTTCCTTCCATAAAGTGCTTCATAAGGTGGCATACCAATACTTGTCTGATAACTATTGTTATAAGCGAACTTAATCAAAGACAAATGTTGGTCCCAACTCCCTTGAAATTCCATCACACCTACTCTCAGCATGTCCTTTAGTGTTTGAATGATCCTCTCTGACTGACCATCGGTCTAGGGGTGGAAGGCAGTACTAAACTGAAGTTTAGTCCCTAAATATTCTTGGAATTTCAGCCAAAATCGTGAGGTGAATCTCAGATCCCTGTCTAATACTATAGAAACTAGTAACCCGTGCAGCTTCACAATCTCGTCGATATATAACTTTGCAATTCTTCCAATGAATAAGTTATGTTGACAGGTAGAAAATGAGCAGACTTCGTCAATCTATCCACTATAACCTAAATATCATCATGACCCTTCGATATACGGGGTGTTAAGTCAAAATAACTTTACATAAATATGATTTTGATGTATAACAAAAAGAGATCAAATACAAAGAAAAACAAAACAGACGAAGTCGGACACAGACGAACTCAGACACAGATGAAGTTGAAATAACTGAAGTCAGACACAGACGGATTAAGTCAACACAGACGAAGCTGAAACAGTTAAAGTCAACGCAGACGCAGACGCAAATGCAAAAGAAGATGCAGACGCAAATGCAAAGCAGACGCAGACGCAGACGCAAATGCAAAGCAGACGCAGAAGCAGACGCAAATGCAAAGCAGATGCAGACGCAGACGCAGACGCAAATACAAAGTAGATGCAGACGCAGACGCAAAAAAGAAGCAGACGCAAGAGTCAGTTCGAGTTAGTTACAGAACTCAACTAATTAACCATTTCTTTAAAGATTCAAGATTAAAGATTCAAGAATCAAGAAGCAGTTGGAGACGAAGGCTATAAATACAAGTCGAAGTCGAAGATTGCAAAGTTACAGAAAGTTACATAACATTCACAAAAAGCTTACAGATACTTACACGAAATAGCGAGAAAAATTACTACGTGCAAAAGTGATTTAGCTGAGTGCTATTTTTCTCAGAATAAAGTGTTCAAATATTTTCTTAGAAGAAAAGTTATCTGAGATAGCTGCGCAGAGGCTAAGTGTGAAAGAATCTTGATTGTAGAGACCAAGAGGCTCGTGGAAAGAATACTTGTAACGATTGAAGAGATAGTGAAATCTCGGAAGAAACTCGAGGATCGGACGTAGCCCGGTTTGGGGTGAACCAGATAAATCTTCGTGTCTACCACTCTTACTCTCTATCTCTATTTCAGTTTCAAATCTTATCATTACTTAGTTTTATACATATAGTATTGAAAAGTTTGATCAATCGAATTTATAAAATTTCAGAAAGAATTTTATTTCAAACAAATAGTTAAAAGATTTATAAAAGGGAATACACAATTCAACCCCCCTTCTCGTGCATTCTAATATCGTTTTCTAAGTGCTATATTAACGTGTGATTCACTTCAATTGGTATCAGAGCGAGGTATCCAAGAATCACTTTGGCGAAGTGTGGATTAAAGATAATGGCGGAGTCACATGTATACATCGCTGAAGGAGCCTCAGTCACTAGACCTCCAGCATTCAATGGAGAAGACTATCACTATTGTAAAGATAGGATGCGGCTATTCATCGAATCTACTCATGTCGACCTTTGGGACGTAATAGAGAACGGACCTTATACACCCGTAGATGAAGAAGGCAATTCTATTCAACGGAACAGATGGACGGCTGATCAGAAAGCAAGAATACAGCTAAATTCAAAGGCAAAATTTTTCTTGACGTGCCCCTAGCGAGGCGAGTACGACAAAGTGCACGGTTGCGACATTGCAAAAGAGATGTGGGACACACTGTCCATTGCTCACGAAGGCACAAGCCAAGTTAAAGAATCCACGATAAGTATTCTTGTGCATCAATATGAACTTTTTAGGATGGAAGATAAAGAATCTATTGATCAAATGTTTGGAAGATTTCAAACAATTGTCAATGGATTGAAAGCTCTTGGAAGGACGTACAACAATCAAGATCATGTTTGAAAGATTCTAAGAAGTCTTCCTAAAAGATGGAGACCTAAAGTTACTGCGGTGCAAGAAGCCAAAGACTTGAGCGTGTTAAAGCTGGATGAGTTGCTGGGATCCTTGAAGATTCATGAAGTTGAACTCAACGCTGAAGACAAGCCCAAGCGGGACAAGTCAATAGCACTGAAGGCCAGACAGAAGAATCATAAGACTCAGAGAAGGAGGAAGTCATCAAAAGAGTTGAAAATTGAAGAATCAAAGGATGACAACTCCAGCCAATCAGAATCAGAGTCAAGTGATGAAGATGACGAATTATCTTTCATCTCCAGAAAGATAAGACGCATGTGGAAGAAGAAGTCCAGAGGGAACCAGACATTCAGAAAGAATGGGAAAGATGAAGCTAAACTAGAGAAGTCTTCTATTATCTGCTACGAGTGCAATCTGCCTGGACACTATAAGTCCGAATGTCCTACTCTCAAGAAGAAACCAAAGAAGAGTAGAGAAGGCAAGAAAAGCATGATGGCAACTTGGGAGGACCTAGATTCATCCGAATCAGATACAGGTTCTGAGTCATCAGAACATGCGAACATCTGCCTGATGGCCGAGGAAGATAGTGATGAGGAGGTAAAATCTGACTACGATAATTTGCATGATGCATACTCAGAACTGTTAGAAGATTCTCATGCTATTCTGAAACAGTACAAGCTGTTAAAGAAAAAGTATGTAGAAAATATTAGACATACTGAGGTAATAGAGAGAGAAAATATTTGTTTAAAGAAAGAATTAGAAGATAAAAGGAAGTTTGTAGACAGATCAGAAGAGATCAATCAACTTAAACTAAGGATTAAGAATTTATCAGCTGATTTAGCTACTTTCACAGAAAGTACAAAGAAAATGAATGAAATGCTTGGAAAATGTAGACATCCGAGTGATAAGACTGGATTAGGGTTTACAGGAAACAAGACTCAGTCTTGTAAAAAATCTGTCTTTCAAAAAGAAAGTTATAGGATAATTCATTTTAATCAACGTCCTAGTTATATGCATCAAAGATCACATCATATGCATACTACTAACCGTAAAGGACCCAAGAAAATTTTGGTACCAAAAATTAAAATAGTTTCTACTGCAGATATCCTTCCTTGGAAGATACGGTAAGCACCATTGGTATTTAGACAGTGGATGCTCGCGACACATGACGGGAAGAAGGTCTATGTTCCTAGATCTTCAGTATAAAAAGGGAGGATCAGTAACTTTCGGAGACAACCAACAGGGCAAAATTATTGGAATCGGGAAAATAGGTAAAGATTCCTTTGCATGCATAAATAATGTACTACTTGTTGATGGTCTGAAGCATAACTTGATTAGTGTCAGTCAATTGTGTGATTCTGGTTTCACAGTTACATTCAATCAAAATCTTTGCAAGTCGAAACAAAGATGGGTCTATACTTTTCTCTCGCCAAGAGAAGAAACAATCTTTACAAAATCAATTTAGAAGATTTTCAAAGTCAAAATATTTCATGTTTTCTATCTTCTGAAGAAGAAAGACTAATCTGGCATAAAAAGCTAGGCCATGTCTCTTTGAAACATATTTCAAAATTAGTAAAACATGATTTGGTAAGAGGTTTGCCAAAGATAAGTTTTGACAAAGAATTTTTCTATGAAAATTGTTTGAAAGGAAAACAAGTTAAAACTTTTTTTTCTTCTAAAAGTTTTGTAACCTCATCTAGACCTTTAGAATTGTTACATATGGATTTATTTGGTCCAACAAGGACAATAAGTCTTGGCAGAAAGAAATATGGACTTGTTATTGTTGATGACTTTACTCGATTTTGTTGGATATTATTTTTATCACACAAAGATGAGTCTTTTAAGTGCTTTATAACCTTATCTAGAAAGTTACAGAATGAAAAAGGAATGTCCATAGCCAGTATCAGGAGTGACCATGGTGGAGAGTTTGAAAATGAGAAGTTTAGAGTATTCTGTGAGGATAATGAAATTTCCCACAACTTCTCTGCCCCTAGAACTCCATAACAGAATGGAGTTGTTGAAAGGAAGAATAGGACAATTCAAGAGATGGCAAGAACCATGCTATGTGAGATGAATCTTCCTAAGTATTTTCAAGAAGTCATGAATACAGCTTGCTATATTCAGAATAGAATTCTGTTGCGACCCATGTTGAAGAAAACTCCTTATGAGTTATGGAATGGAAGAAGACCAAGCATATCTTACTTTCATCCATTCGAGTGCAAATGTTCTATTTTGAATACAAAAGTGTTGTTGGATAAATTCGATTCGAAGACCTATCCAGGAATCTTTCTAGGCTACTTATCATCGTCTAAGGCATTTCAAGTTTACAACCTTACTTCAAAGACTGTTGAAGAGACGATCCATGTCAAGTTTGATGATAGTTCTCAACCCCATAAGGAAGATGACATGGAGAATGAAGGTCCTTCAAAGAACTTAGATGATACCACAGAAATTCCTTCATTAGACACTCATGAGAACAAAATTGAGGATATTCCGAAAACTATTGAACTAAGACGAAATTGGAAGTATAAAAGTTCTCATCCAGAAGAGTTAAATATCGGTGAGACCTCAGAAGGAGTTAGGACAAGGTCCAGATTCAGAAGAGAAGCTAATGTAGCTTTTATCTCTGAAGTAGAGCCTAAGAAGTTTGAGGAAGCTCTTCAAGACGAAGCTTGGGTATTAGCCATGCAAGAGGAGCTGAATCAATTTACTAGGAATAACGTCTGGTCCTTAGTTCCGAAACCCTCTAAGAAATCCATTATAGGAACCAGATGGGTTTTTAAGAATAAGTTAGACGAATCAGGTAGAGTGAGTCGTAATAAGGCTAGATTAATAGCACAAGGCTATAATCAGCAAGAAGGAATAGACTACAATGAAACATATGCTCCAGTAGCGAGACTTGAAGCTATAAGGATTTTGTTGGCATATGCAATCTGCCATGATATAAAGTTGTTTCAGATGGATGTGAAGAGTGCATTTCTGAATGGCTTTATAGATGAAGAGGTGTATGTGAAACAACCACCTGGCTTCGCAGATGTTAAAAACCCAGACTATGTCTATAGACTTCATAAAGCCTTATACGGCCTGAAGCAAGCTCCTAGAGCTTGGTATGATCGTCTGAGTACCTTTTTAATAGAGAATGGTTTCAGTAGAGGTCAAGTTGATAAGACGCTCTTTAGGAAGAATTTTCAGAATGATTTTATCTTAGTACAGATCTACGTTGATGATATCATTTTTGGTGCTACTTCAAAAGAGTTGTGCTTGATGTTTGAGAGTCTAATGAAGAAAGAATTTGAAATGAGTATGATGGGTGAGTTAAAGTTCTTTCTTGGGTTGCAAGTTAAGCAAACCGAAGAGAAGATTTTCATTCATCAACAAAATTATGTGAAAGAGTTGTTGAATAAATTTGATATGAATAATGTGAAGCCTATGGCAACTCCGATGCATCCTTCAAACCTTTTGTCGAAAGAAGAACTTGGTAAGAAGGTGGATCAAACCCTATATAGAGGGATGATTGGTTCTTTACTGTATCTTACAGCAAGTAGACCTGATATTTTGTTCAGTGTATGCTTGTGTGCAAGATTTCAAGCCGATCCTAAAGAGTCTCATTTTATTGCTGTTAAAAGAATTTTGAGATATCTCGCAGGTACCACTGATCTTTGCTTAATGTTTGAGAAAGGTAAAGATTTCAGGTTAATTTGATATTGCGATGCGGACTATGCCGGAGATAGAATCGAAAGGAAGAGCACAAGTGGAGGATGTCACTTTCTTTTAGGAAATCTAGTGTCCTGGTCAAGCAAGAGACAAAGCTCAATTGCTCTATCAACCACCAAGCGTAATATATGTCCGCCGCAAGTCGTCGCTCACGACGCTATGAATCAAGTATCAGCTTGAAGACTATTCAGCCAAGAAGAGGAGATTCCAATCTATTGCGACAACACCAAAGGCAATCAATCATCAAAGAATCCAATTCAGCATTCCATAGTGAAGCATATAGAAGTCAGACATCACTTCCTGAGAGACTATGTTCAGAGAAAAGTGGTGCTTCTACAGTTCATTGAAACAGAACTTCAGTGGGCAGATATCTTCACTAAACCACTAAGTGAAGAACGGTTCCAGAAGATAAGACGCAATCTTAACGTGGTCATGTTAAGTGAACGGTCAGGACTAAAATAACGTGAAAAACTAACGACGTTAGTTATAGTGAGTTACAGCTGGTAACTTCTCTCACAAGGAAGATTTTTGGAGGGAAAAATCTGATAATCTCGAGGTTCTTAATGATTCTAGAACTCACCAGACTGTAATCCTACAAGTAGACTGAAGGTTAAATTATTGCAGTCTTTTCATCATCTCCTGACGGTTCATTTCAGCTTTACCAATTCTCTCAAAACATCTCACTCAAAAAGTTCTCCAGAAGACAGTTTTTTTTGCTCTACACAATGGAAGCAGCTATGATTTTTGGAAGACTTGTGAACTTTGAGTCACTAAGAAGAGATGGAATGGATGTAGAACCAGAAATCATAAGAGGTGGTTGGAGGAACTTCTTCCAGACTCAAGAACCAGTATACACAGATGAGGTATATCAGTTTTGGAAGAACGCTCATCTAATAGACAACACCATCATATCTTCTGTAGATAGAATATCATCATCAGGACAAAGGAGCTCATAAAGAAGGTGACCGATTGTCCATCGGTTGGTGAGAAACTGTCTACTAAGGCCGGATGGATGTCCCAAGTCGGTATGAAGGAAGAAGATATCAGGAGGCAATTATATGGCACAAATGATTCAAGGGAGAGGAAGACATCCAATTTGATTCCAAAGGCTAGGGTACTTCACGCAATTTTGTTTAATTGCATTCTTCCCAGAGTTGGTTCAAGACATTTGGTGACCACTCTGGATGAACAATGTTTATTCTACCTACTGAATCGAAACCCCATAGATTTACCCTTCTTAATCCTTCATTATATGATTAAGGGGATAAAGGAATCAACTAGTTATCCTTATGGCATGCTTCTGACGAGGATTTTCAAGGAATCTAGTATTCGTCTGCACCAAGGAAATAGAAGAATTGTTCATGTGAAGAGCAAGATCGATGCACACACAATACGACGAATGGGTCTGAGCACTGTAGACAAAGACCTAGCCGACACTTCAAGGAAGTCAAGAATTGAGGGGGAGCGTGTATTAAAGAAGACTCCCGTTTCAAGTTCTCAATCTCCAGTGAGTATCAAATCACCTGCTGATGAACTAAGGAGAGTGCTAGGAAGACCTCTCATGAAACAGGCCAGTCCTCATCTCGAAGAAAGCCAATCCCAGAGGATAGAACAAAGTGCGCTAAAAAGACGAGGAGAAAGTCTTTTGAGCGAAGTTGTGAAGAAAGCAAAAAGATCTCCGAGGATTAGGACTCTGAGGCAACAAGAAGAAAAGATTGCCAGAGAACAGAGTCGAGAAGAAACTTCTAAATCTTGTACACCCAGAGCCACAAGATCCTTAGTCTCTATTCTGGAAGATGATACGGCCAGAAAATCCAAAGAGACTGAGAGGAAGAGAAAATCAAAATCTGAGAGAGGAAAATCTCCAAAGAAAGAAATCGATAAGACCGATCAAGGTATAAAGACTAAGAAGGCTAGTCGAAAGAAGATCATTTCAACTGCTGAAGAAGTTAGTCAACAGAAAGAAACTATTGATGCTGTTCAAGAAGAAACAGAAACTGAGCAGTATATGGTTTATGAAACCCCTATTGTTCAACAGGAGGAACCAGTGGAGGAAAGCACGGTTCAGGAAACACCTATTGCTCAACAGGAGGAGCCAGTAGAGGAAAGCCCGATTCAGGTAACTCCTACTGAAGTACATCAAGAAGCAACAGCAATATCAGATTCGGATGATGATAAACCGTGTCTGATGGTATACAACTACCATAAGTTTTTGAGGAAACAGAAGTTGAAGATCAAAATTGTGGAAGTAGTTACTTTACGGAGGACCGCTATTGCAATCGGTGTTCAACCAAAGGAAGAAGATAGTAGGCGTGGTACAACCTATGGAGATTAATAGTAACACATGGCAGTTACTCAAAGAAGACGAAAAGATCTTCTACGATACTTTGGGGTTTTCTGCTACTATGCCATATCGTTCAAAACGTCCCTGCCATCCGTGTACTATTTTCCCAATCATAGAAAACACAAAGATAATGGTTGTACCGGATATACAGCCAAGATATCCAAAAGATTTTACCAGGGGAAAATCAAAATTATGTCCTAAAGATGATGCCAGAGATGATCTGTCCGCAGATCAAATTGCAGAAGAAGTGCGAAGAATTGATGAAGCATGCACTCCTGCACAGGATCCAGATAAAGCGAGCTGCAGCTATACTAATAAGGAGGAAGACTGTCTAGTAGGGGGAAGACTAAAAACAGGAACATTTATTGAATACCTTGTTCGCATAAATTTCTACGATAGCCCTTTTCTAATACACTTTGTATA
This sequence comes from Erythroxylum novogranatense, assembly GCA_029891385.1. Taxonomy (NCBI): domain Eukaryota; kingdom Viridiplantae; phylum Streptophyta; class Magnoliopsida; order Malpighiales; family Erythroxylaceae; genus Erythroxylum; species Erythroxylum novogranatense. Next base: position 42,383,450 of record CM057227.1, read on the forward strand.
CAATCACAAGCGCCACCCCGCAAGGAAGACAATTCGATCTTTGCTGTTCCTTTTGACTTAAATCTTCCTGAAGCTGAAACGTTCATTCGTCCACCTACCTTTGAGATCAATGGAGACTACAATCCATCCTCTAATGCTTACACTACTTCAATTCCCTTCACTCCTCCATCAGCAGATATTGATCAAGCCGCCTCATCGGTTGATCCACTAGATGAAGTTAGCAGATTGCGTGGTGAACTCAATAACATGAAGGAGACGGTGAATGATCTGAAAAAGATGATAGCAAAACTGCTGAAGAGCCAGAATCGTTAATCATTTTTATTATAACAAATAGGGGAGAGCAGAAAAGAAGAAAATGAATGTAAGAGAGAGGATGTTCGACAAAGAAGGTGTGACCACAAAGCAGATTTAAGAAAGGCGTAAGATAAGTTTGTTTTTCTTTGCAACATCTCAGAATTTTGTTTTCTTTTCTTGTATATAATTTGTTATACTCAAAAGGGGAGATTGTTAAGTCAAAATGACTTTACATAAATATGATTTTGATGTATAACAAAAGAGATCAAATACAAAGAAAACAAAATGCATTTAAGTCGGACACAAACGAACTCGTACATAGGCGAAGTTGAAATAATCAAGTCGGACACGATTTAATTAAGTCAACATGCATTTAAGTCGACATGCTTAAAGTCAACGCAGACGCAGACGCAAATGCAAAGCGAGACAGAACCTGACGCAGACGCAAATATAAAGCGTATTTAGATGCGCATACGTAAAAGAAGCAGACGCAAGAGTCAGTTCGAGTTAGTTACAGAACTCAACTGATTAACCGTTTCTTTAAAGATTCAAGAATCAAGAAGCGATTGGAGACGAAGGCTATAAATACAAGTCGAAGTCGAAGATTGCAAAGTTACAGAAAGTTACATAACATTCACAAAAAGCTTACAAATACTTACACGAAATAGCGAGAAAAATTACTACGTGCAAAAGTGATTTAGCTGAGTGCTATTTTTCTGTAACAAAGTGTTCAAATATTTTTCTGAGAAGAAAAGTTGTACAGATAGCCTGCAGAGGCTAAGTGTGAAAGAATACTGATTGTAGAGACCTGAAGAGGCTCGTGGAAAGAATACTTGTAACTATTGAAGAGATAGTGAAATCTCAGAAGAAACTCTGAGGACTGGACATAGCCCAAGGTTTGGGGTGAACCAGGATAAATCTTCATGTCTACCACTCTTACTCTCTATCTCTATTTCAGTTTCAAATCTTATCATTACTTAGTTTTTATACATATAGTATTGAAAAGTTTGATCAATCGGAATTTATAAAAATTATGTAAAGAATTTTATTTCAAACAAATAGTTCTGAAAAGATTTATAAAGAGGGGAATACACAATTCAACCCCCCTTCTCGTGCATTCTAATATCGTTTTCTAAGTGCTATATTAACGTGTGATTCACTTCACGGGATAGCCCAACAACAAAATCCATCGTCACATGCTCCCACTTCCATTCTGGAATAGGCAAAGACTGTAACATACCTGCTGGTTTTTTATGCTTTGCCTTAATTTTTTGACAAGGATGGCATCTAGCCACAAATTTTTCTATTTCTTTCTTCATCCCTGGCTACCAATAACTCTCTTTAAGAGTTCGATACATCTTAGTACTACCCGGATGTATAGCATAAGTTGAACTGTGAGCTTCCTCCAAGATAGCTCGCCTAAGACCCGGATCATTCGGTACACAAGCTCTGTCTCTAAAAACTAATAACCCGTCTTCTCTTTGTCTGAATCCTTCACTCTCACTAGATGGAAATTTCTCCTAAATTAATTTTAACTCGGGATCGTCATCCTGTGATCTCTTGATCTCGTCAAGTAATGTAGGTCGGACATCAAACCTTGCTAAAAATGTTCCATCCTCCTCTACCATTGAGAGTCTAACCCCAAGGCTCCGAACACTCATCAAATGTGTCAAGTAAGGATCTTGCCTAACAATTACTACTGAACAGGACTTATGACTCAATGCATTGGCTACCACATTTGCATTCCTCGGATGGTAGTCGATTATTAATTCATAATCCTTAATCAATTCCAACCATCTCCTTTGTTTGAGATTTAGCTCCTTCTGTGTCATTAGATACTTCAGCCGCTTATGGTCGATGTATATATGGCAAGTCTCCCCACAAAGATAGTGTGTTAGAACCCAATTTTTAAGTGAAATTTTGAAATAATAAATAAAATTAAATGAGTGTTTTAGTATATGTATTGTGTCATAGATGAAATGATACTTTGAGAAAATGGATGAGAAAAGGATTATTTTAGTTTTGATGACTTTGAAAATTTTGTACATTTGTATGGTTATGAAAGTTAAAGTGACTTAGTGGATTGAAATGGAAGTTGAAAATAAAAAGATAAAGAAACAAAGTGTGAAAATTTGAAGAATTAAGAAAGTTGACTTTTGGATAAAGAAAGTTTGACTTGAGAGTTGACTTTTTGATTTAAGCAGAATTTGAAAAAATGATCTTCAGAAAACTTGTAGCTCATGTTGAAAGCTTTCTATCGCCATAAAGTTTGATATTTTTCGATATCGTGAGTAAAAGTTTTGATCAGTCAAAGTTAGGGTTAGTTTATTGTTTGAAAAATGCTATGAAGAGTGGAATTGTGTATGCTATGCTTTGAGGCAAATTACCGGATTGATGTGGTCTAAATTGAGTGAAGTGATCTTCATGAAAATCATAGAAGAATTTTAAAGCTTTAAAATGACGTATAATATGCAATTAGTGGATGTGAGAATTGAAAATTATAAAATGTGAAAGTGTTGGGGCCTGAATCCGTAACCCAACTACTTAATACGAAACCCTCATACCTATAAACAACTCCAAAGTCATCGAAGTCCTCCGTACAAAATTCGTAAGATTCATCGTAATTAACCTCCAATTAAAAATAATAATCTTCTTAGGACCCAAAATCAAAATCCAATTCCTAAGCTGATATGTAATTTCCTACTGTTATATATATAATTAGCAATAAAAAATCACTTCAATCGGGGCTTCCTTAACTCAAGATATCATTAGAATACCAAAGGTGCTCATTCCCCAAATATATTCTCTCACCCAACCTCTTTCTTGCTCTAAAGCAACGTTTTCAATTTAACTCCAATGACATAATTTTTCATGGAGAGATAGATATGTGTCTTAGAAATCTAATGCAACGTTGTCAAATTCATGAATTTCACAAATTACATTAACTCTAAAGCAACGTTGCAACGTTGTCAAATTACCTTAACTCTAAAGCAACGTTGTCAAATTCAAACCACACCATGATGCATTGTTATAAAACATACATGAATTTCACAAATTACATTAGAACTTAACATTCTTGCATTCATATGAAGATATGAGTTATTACAAGGCTTTAGAGGGCATTTTAAGCCACTTGCATCCCAAAATCCAAAATACAACTTACAAAAGTAAACTTGCCCAAAATGCATCTAAAGCATTGATTTACAAAATTTAACTTGAAAAACAAAAAGTTATCCATTTCAGGAGTAATGCCTTTAAGCTCGGTGGTCGATCTCGTGCTCCTCACCTGGAGATGGGATTGAATTGGAGGGGGTGAGCTTTTGCTCGTGGGTAACATGTTTATATTTATGAAAATAAGCTGAATTCTTTTCATTATTCATACTGTTAGCAATTCTCTCATCAAACAAACATACATCTTTGCATTTCACAAATTCATCAAGCTAAAAGCATAACTTTCATGATTTATGCATCTATCATTCTTGCAAATACATGCTAACACATAACACACAAATGATGGTAAGATAAGTCCATGAATAATCGACGAGCTACACAAGTGTAGTCGTATCGAGAGAGTCCAAAAGGAACATCCTATGCCACAATCGGGCGGTAGGCGAAGCCTATCTTACCGGTCAACGATGCGTGACTCTGCTGGGTGGACTTAAGTACTCACATAACATGTATTCATGCATCAAAATCTGGACGTTTCTTGTCCACTAGCTGATTTCGAAAATGGATTTTCATGCATCCACATAGCTGATTTTTGAAATTGTATTTCATGCTTAACTCACATTTCATGATTTCACTAATATTCATGCTCATTCAATTCATGGACTTTTCAAGCAATATCAAGCAATGTCATATACTGTTCAAGCTTTCACATAATGGCAATCATAATTCATTTTGTACACAATCAAAGCTCAATCAATGTTCATCTCAAGGCAATTGAAAAACATTAATTCTATTAGTTGAGATAGTCTTTAGAACTTACTAGCATAAAGATAAAAATGAAACCCGCCTTATAACTCGCTTAATCCTTGCTTAGGAGTGCTCTTCTCCTTGCTCTACTCCTCTCTCTTGCTCTACTTCAAGAGAAACAAAAACCCAATTCAATACAAATTCAATTGAAATTCTACATAACCTTTTTCATGAAATCAACCTTAAAATCACTAAACCCACTTCATTTCTAAGTTTTCTACACCAAAACCCAACTAAAAATTAACACTTGAATTCATGACTTACCTTGATTCTTGACTCAACCCAAGAGTTTCTTGGTTGAAAATGTAGCTTAGCTCCTCCTCTACACTTTTCCTTCTTGAACTTTCTTCAAACTCTTGCTCAAACTCTTGGAAAGTCAAGACCTAGGCATGCTTTTCTCTTTTTCTCCTTCTCCTTTCTCCACTTCCACGAACTCCTTCTCTTCTCCCTCTAATTTTCGTAAATCCTCCTCTCCTCTTCTACTAACTTACTTCTTTCATTCTCTTTTTATACTACTTACTTAATAACTTAAGCCCATAGGCCCTAAAGCCCAACTCTCTTCCTTCCTTCCTTCTTATTTCCTCTTTAACTACTTAAGCCCAAGGCCTAAAGCCCAACTCACTTCCTCTTCTCCCTTCCTTCTTATATCCTCTTTAAACTACTCAAGCCCACTTATTCTCTTAAGCCCATCTTATTCTCTTTTCCTTTCCTACCTCATTAAGGCCCAACTAACACATTTAATTTCATTAACTCACCACCTAACTCTTTAATGCTATCACATACTAATTAATGTCAACTCAATTTAATGCTAGCATAACTTACTCCATTAGTCTAATCATGCTTAATTTTTTTAAAAAATTTTTGGGGCTAACATTTCTCCCCCCCTTAAGAAATTTCGTCCTCGAAATTCTCACCTGATTCATTGAAGAGGTGTGGATACTTCTCCTGCATTGCATCCAAAGGTTCCCACGTCGCCTCTTCAACTGCATGATTCCTCCAAAGGACTTTAACTAGCCGAATTGTCTTGTTCCTGAGAACTTTCTCCTTGCTATCTAGAATTGTCACTGGCATCTCCTCATAGCTCAGATCATCACTCAGCTGAACCTCCGAGGTCTGAATAATGTGAGAAGGATCTGATCTGTACCTTCTCAACATGGAAACATGAAAAACATCATAGATTTGAGACAACTTTGGAGGCAATGCCAACCTGTAAGCTAACGGCCCGATCCTCTCTAGAATCTCATACGAACCCACATACCGAGGACTTAACTTGCCTTTCTTGCCAAACCTCATGACTCCCTTCCATGGAGACGTCTTCAGGAATACTTTGTCACCCATCGCGTACTCCATCTCCTTCCCGTGAGCATCTGATAACTCTTCATTCTATCCCGAGTACCTTTAAGCCGCTTGATCAAACTAACCTTTTCCATTGTCATCTGAACCAATTCTGGTCCTACCAGTTTCCTCTCACCTTCTTCATCCCAACATATTGGAGTCCTGCATCTCTTGCCATACAACACTTCATAAGGAGTCATCTGAATGCTCGAATGGTACGAATTGTTATAGGCAAATTCGACCAACGGTAAATGTTCATCCCATGCTCCTTTGAAGTCCATGGCACACGCTCTGAGCATTCCCTCTAAGGTCTGAATGGTCCTCTCAGACTGACCATCTGTCTGAGGATGAAATGCTGTGCTGAAACTCAACTTAGTCCCTAGAGCTTCCTGCAAACTACTCCAGAATCTCGACGTAAATCGAGGATCCCTGTTGGATACTATAGAATCTGGAACTCCATGCAACCTCACTACCTCATCAATGTATTTCTTTGCTAACACCTGCAACGAATCTGTCTGCTTAATTGCCAGAAAATGGGTTGACTTTGTTAACCGATCTACAATAACCCATATGGCATCATGCTTCCTACTAATTCTGGGTAAACCCATCAAAAAATCCATAGTGATCCTTTGCCACTTCCATTCAGGAATGGACAATGGCCTTAACATGCCTGAAGGTGCCTGGTGTTCAGCCTTGACTTGCTGACACACTAGACATCTGCTCACATACTCTGCTACATCCCTCTTCATGCCTTTCCACCATAAATGCTCCTTCAAATCCCTGGACATCCTGGTGCTGCCTGGGTGCATGGAATAAGGCGTGTTATGTGCCTCATCCAAGATCTCATCCTTGACTTGCTTAACATTCGGAATACACAATCTGCTTCCGACTACCATAAGTCCGTCATCTCTCACTACCACTTCAGACTGCTTGCCATTCTGGATTTCTTCACGAAGCTTACTCAATTACAGATCCATCTCCTGCAACTCCTTGACTTTCTCTCTAAGTATCGGCCTCACCTCGAATTGAGCAAGAATGCATTCGACTTATCACGCTTCAAGCTTATCTTAAGCTTAGCCATCTGTTTCTAACAAAGGCAAGTAAACCGCTGGACATGAGCTATGGATGACTTCTACTCAATGCATCCGCTACTACATTTTCCTTGCCTGGATGGTACTCAATCATTAAATCATAGTCCTTAAGTAACTCAATCCACCTTCTCTGCCTCAAATTCACTCTTTTCGCTCGAGAAATACTTAAGGCTCTTGTGATCCGTGTAGATCCTAGTCTGTACCCCATACAAATAATGTCTCCAAATTTTCAGCGCAAAAATTACTGCTGCTAGCTCTAAATCATGAGTAGGATAGTTCAACTCATATGGCTTCAACTTCCGTGACGCATAGGCTATCACTTTGTCATTCTGCATTAACACACAACCTAAGCCTTTTCTCGAAGCATCACTGTACACTGTATACCCCTGATCTCCATTGGGCAGGATTAGGATTGGAGCACTCGTTAATCTATGCTTGAGTTCCTCAAAACTCTTCTGACATTCTTCGCTCCAGATAAACTGCTGATTCTTCCTCAACAATTTTGTTATCGGCGCAGCCATCATAGAGAATCCCTCCACAAACCTCCTGTAATAACCTGCCAGGCCTAGAAAACTCCGTACCTCTTTTACTGTCTTAGGCTCTTGCCAATACACCACTGCCTCTACTTTTCTCGGATCAACATGGATCCCTCTGCTAGAAATCACATGTCCAAGGAAAACCACTTCATGCAGCCAAAATTCACACTTGCTGAATTTGGCGTATAGTTCTCTTTCCTTAATCTTTGCAACACTATTCGAGATGCTCGCATGTTCCCTTCATCCTTGAATAGACCAGAATGTCATCGATAAATACTATGACAAACCGATCTAAAACTCCTAAAAACCACATTTATAAGGTCCATGAATGCAATGGAGCATTGGTCATCCAATGGCATGACCTCGAACTCATAGTGCCCATAACGGTCTGAAAGCGCCTTTGCTAACATCGACTCCACGATTCGGAGTTGATGATAACGACTGAGATCTATCTTGAAAAGACCTTTGCTCCTGCAATGATCAAACAGATCATCTATCCCGGCAAAGGATACTTGTTCTTAATCGTCACCTTGTTGAGTTTCACATGTAATCAATACACATTCGCCATGTTCCATCCTTCTTCTTAACAAATAGAACTGGCGCTCCCCAAGGTGATGAACTTGGTCTAATAAACTGCTTTTCTAATAATTCCTGCAATTGCTCCTTAAGCTCCCTCAACTCAGCTGGAGCCATCCGGTATGGTGGTATTGAAATGGCTGCGGTTTCGGGAATCAAGTCAATTGCAAACTCAATTTCCCTCACCGGTGGCAAACCTGGTAACTCTTCTGGAAATACATCTGGGAACTCCCTCACTATAGGGTAATCCACCAACCTTCCTACTTCCACCTCTGGATCCACTACATGTGCCAAAAGGACTCACCTGCCCATCATCCCGTCACCAGCAAAGTCGAAATGATCCTCGGTGCTGGCATCTTCCTGTCCCCCTTGAAGACCACCTTCTCTCCATTTCCCAGGTCAAACTCCACTTCCTTACGGCTACAATCTAACTTTGCATGGTACTTTTCCATGGCATCTATACCTAGTATGACATCTAGCCCCTTTAGGTCTAGAGGTAGCAAGTCTACTACCAATCTAGCACCTTCGATACTGAGCTCACACTTCTTGTAGACTAAACTGATCACCACCTTACTCCCTAAAGGAGTACTAACAACCAGAAAATTATCCATAAACTCAGGACTCACAGCATGCATATTCAGACTTGAGGACACAAATGAATGTGTAGAGCCAGTATCAATTAGAACATAAACTGCTGAATTAAATAATTGAGCCATACCAGTCACAACTCCTGGAGCAGCTGCGGCTTCTTCTCTGGTCATGGCAAATACTCTAGCTGGTGCTCGACCTGTGCCTTGGCCTCCTCGCAGATTTGCCTTCCTCACAGCTCTGAGCGCCTACTTCAGAATCGTGCAGTTCCTACTTTTTAAATGCGCCTCTGGACTTGAAATTGAGAGCCCTCTTGCCTTGACCTTTGAGGACAATCTCTCATCATGTGCCCCTTCTCTCCGCATTGGAAACAACCTCCAAACCCCCTGAGACACTTCCCCGGATGAAACTTCCCACATTGATCACACTGAGGGTTTGTATACTTGGCCTTCCATGTCTTCCCTGGGCCTCCCACACTAGAGACCTGCTCAAAAACTGCCCTTGACTGCTGGCTCTTGGCAGGACCACTATTGCCCATACCACCCTGAGAATGAAAAGTCCTGGTGCTCCTTTCAGGTGCTGGAGCACTCACTCCCTTCTTGGAAGACTGCTCCCTGGTCTTCCTCTTTCTGTTTACCTCTGACTTGATGTTCTCCAATTTTTCGGCCTGGAGAGCAGCATCTATCAACTGCTGGTAGTCATGGAAATTATGGATCACCACCTTCTCCCTGATCCCTAAGTGCAATCCACTCTCAAACTTGCGACACTTATCCTCTTCAGTCGCCACAATGTTTGTTGCATACCGTGACAGTTGAGTGAACTTCAGTTCATACTCACTTACGCTCAACTTCCTCTGCGTGAGGCTCAGAAACTCCCTGGCCTTCTCTTGGATGTAAACCCTCGAGAAGTACTTCTTCCGGAATACTTCCAGAAACTCCCTCTATGTCAAGACCGGAGGTCTTTGCTGTTGTGGGCATCGACTCTCACCAGTGCAGCGCATCCCCCTGCAATAAACTAGCTACATATTCTAACCTCTCTTCATCTGATTCAGGACCCTCTCGGTCCGCTTCAACCATGCTTTAGCTTCCTCGGGATTAGTAGTCTCGCTGAAATTGACAACCCCATACTTCCGGAGCTTGTCATACTGCCCACTCCTTTCCACTAGAGCTGGTACCTGAGCTTGTGATCCTTGGCCTATGGCATGGATAAAAGCCTGGGCGAAGACCTGAAAGAACTGGGGATCTACTGGATTTACTTGAGGCATAGGAGGGGGCTGGAGAGGCACTTCATGTGCACACTTGGTGCCTCTGAATCTGAAACAGGGATGGTCCCTGCATCCTGGGGAATATGGGATTCATCCGTACTTCCCCGTTGAGAGCCTGATCGAGATTGAGCTCCTCGAGTTCTTCTTCGAGGCGGCAATTACTCCTTTAAATGAAAAACATTTCAAATCTTTAGCTCATGCTTTGTGAAACCAGTTCAAATCATGTAAAACAATTCAAAACCAATGATGCATGTACTGTATTTAAAACAACGCATAGGGTTCATGTACATGATGCATGCTGACTCTACCCTTAAGGCTACCCACTAGGGTTCCTAGGAAATCATAAACCTAGAGCTGCTCTGATACCACAGATGTTGGGGCCCGAATCCGAAACCCAACTACTTAATACGAAACCCTCATACCTATAAACAACTCCAAAGTCATGGAAGTCCTCCGTACAAAATTCGTAAGATTCATCGTAATTAACCTCCAATTAAAAATAATAATCTTCTCAGGAACCAAAATCAAAATCCAATTCCTAAGCTGATATGTAATTTCCTGCTGTTATATATATAATTAGCAATAAAAAATCACTTCAATCGGGGCTTCCTTAACTCAAGATATCATTAGAATACCAAAGGTGCTCATTCCCCAAATATATTCTCTCACCCAACCTCTTTCTTGCTCTAAAGCAACTTTTTTAATTTAACTCCACTGACATAATTTTTCATGGAGAGATAGATATGTGTCTTAGAAATCTAATGGTTCAAGAATCACCTCATTTGGAGCTCTATAGCTCAAGATAGGCGTAAAAATCCAAAGTCCGTTCATAGCCCGGTAAGACTCTCCAACCCGACCACTCACTTCCAAAAGATCGAACTTCTAGTATTTAAAACCAATGACCATGAAATTTTTAGGGGAAGGTAGTAAAATATTTTTGACAACTAACGCCACAAGAATCGCCTCAATCGGAGGTCAAACGAAGGAGTTATGACCAAAAGAACCCACTATGTTCATATCCTGAAAAGCACAGGCTGTGTGAAATTTATACTGTCGGTCACACAGCCTGTGTAACCTTCGGATGGGCTAAGATGGGTTTACATACCAGTGAAAATTCACACAGTTTGTGTAACCCACTTAAAAACATCAAGACTGGATTTACACATCGTGTGAAATTTCACAGTGTGTAACTTCTATAATCTGCCTCTCTCAAGATTGGATTTACATACCGTGTGAAAATTCACACAGTCATGTAACCCATCGCTACTTGCGTCTCTCCTCACACTGATTTACACACTGTGTGAATTTTCACAGTCGTGTGTAGCTTCTACCAACAACAACATTTCACCCTCTAAACCCTCTTCAATCCAAGTACCTACATAAAACCTAAATCCTCCATATCCCACAACACATACCAACCTAATTATCCCCATGGATCTTCAATGGCAACAACACACTCCTAGCATTCTAATCAAACCCAAACTATAAAGCAATTTCATTTCCTCCCTCTTGTCAAATTCAAACCACACCATGATGCATTGTTATAAAACATACATGAATTTCACAAATTACATTAGAACTTAACATTCTTGCATTCATATGAAGATATGAGTTATTACAAGGCTTTAGAGGGCATTTTAAGCCACTTGCATCCCAAAATCCAAAATACAACTTACAAAAGTAAACTTGCCCAAAATGCATCTAAAGCATTGATTTACAAAATTTAACTTGAAAAACAAAAAGTTATCCATTTCCGAAGTAATGCCTTTAAGCTCGGTGGTCGATCTCGTGCTCCTCACCTGGAGATGGGACTGAATTGGAGGGGGTGAGATTTCGCTCGTGGGTAACATGTTTATATTTATGCAAATAAGCTGAATTCTTTTCATTATTCATACAGTTAGCAATTCTCTCATCAAACAAACATACATCTTTGCATTTCACAAATTCATCAAGCTAAAAGCATAACTTTCATGAGTTATACATCTATCATTCTTGCAAATACATGCTAACATATAACACACAGCTGATGGTAAGATAAGTCCATAATAATCGATTTAGCTACACAAGTGTAGTCGTATCTTGAGGAGTCCAAAAAGGAACATCCTATGCCACAATCGGGCAGGCGGGCGAAGCCTATACTGGTCAACGTGCACGTGACTCTGCTGGGTGGACTTAAGTACTCACATAACATGGATTCATGCATCAAAATCTGGACGTTTCTTATCCACTGGCTGATTTCTGAAAATGGATTTTTCATGCATCCACATAGCTGATTTTTGGAAATTGTATTTCATGCTTAACTCACATTTCATGATTTCACTAATATTCATGCTCATTCAATTCATGGACTTTTCAAGCAATATCAAGCAATGTCATATACTGTTCAAGCTTTCACATAATGGCAATCATAATTCATTTTGTACACAATCAAAGCTCAATCAATGTTCATCTCAAGGCAATTGAAAAACATTAATTCTATTAGTTGAGATAGTCTTTAGAACTTACTAGCATAAAGATAAAAATGAAACTCACCTTATAACTCGCTTAATCCTTACTTAGGAGTGCTCTTCTCCTTGCTCTTCTCCTCTCTCTTGCTCTACTTCAACAGAAACAAAAACCCAATTCAATACAAATTCAATTGAAATTCTACATAACCTTTTTCATGAAATCAACCTTAAAATCACTAAACCCACTTCATTTCTAAGTTTTCTACACCAAAACCCAACTAAAAATTAACACTTGAATTCATGACTTACCTTGATTCTTGACTCAACCCAAGAGTTTCTTGGTTCAAAATGTAGCTTAGCTCCTCCTCTACACTTTTCCTTCTTGAACTTTCTTTAAACTCTTGCTCAAACTCTTGGAAAGTCAAGACCTAGGCATGCTTTTCTCTTTTTCTCCTTCTCCTTTCTCCACTTCCACGAACTCCTTCTCTTTTCCCTCTAATTTTCGTAAATCCTCCTCTCCTCTTCTACTAACTTACTTCTTTCATTCTCTTTTTATACTACTTACTTAATAACTTAAGCCCATAGGCCCTAAAGCCCAACTCTCTTCCTTCCTTCCTTCTTATTTCCTCTTTAACTACTTAAGCCCAAGGCCTAAAGCCCAACTCACTTCCTCTTCTCCCTTCCTTCTTATATCCTCTTTAAACTACTCAAGCCTACTTATTCTCTTTTCCTTTCCTACCTCATTAAGGCCCAACTAACACATTTAATTTCATTAACTCACCACCTAACTCTTTAATGCTATCACATACTAATTAATGTCAACTCAATTTAATGCTAACATAACTTACTCCATTAGTCTAATCATGCTTAATTTTTAAAAATTTTTTTTTGGGGCTAACAGAAAGTTTAGGTGTGTTATAGGTTGACCTATGTTATGGCTGAAGCTTTGACTGGAAAATTGACCTAGTTAGATGTTGTTTTAGTCTTTAAGTTCTTCATGAAAGTTGAAGATTTTGATTGGATCTTTATTTTGATATAAATTATAGAATTTTTCGATCATGGAATAAGAATTTATGATTTTTACAAGTTTCTGTTATTGTTTTAGCATGATTATTAGAGGAAAAAAAATTTTATGGGAAAATTGACTTCCTTAGAGGTCAAATTGATTTTTCTGTCCTTCATGAAAGTTGTAGGTGACTTTCTAATCTTTGCATTGATATAGAATATGATATGTTTGGACTTTGGAGTTGAAAGATAGAATTTTTCAAAGTTGAGTTATGACTTAGGGCATATTCATTTGGACATGATCTTTGATTAAAAATTTGACCGCATTAGAGACTGAATTAGTTGTGGAGTTCTACATGGAAGTTGTAGAAAGTCCTTTAAGCTTTCTATTGATACCAAATTTGTTAATTTTGGAGTTCGAGAGCAAAAGATATGATTTGAAAATTCTAAAATTTTCCTACAGATCCAGATTTCATCCTTAGGCGTGGCCACGCCTAGTCTCTAAGTTTCTTAAACGTGCCCACGCCTAATCTCTGAATGTGTTGCACTCACTCTTTTGCTTATAACTTTTTCGTTTGACATCCGATTTACTTGATTTTCGAAGCGTTGGATTCCTAAGACAATTTTCTACATTCTCAAGAAAAATTTGTATTTTTATGAGATTAAATTGAGTATGCTTAATTTAATCAAAGTGAGTTAGATAATTTTCTGAACATGGTTCAGTCTTTTGCGAAATTCGGGATCTGTGGAGATCCGATTGACTTGATTCTTGAGGCAAAATAAAATTAAGACATGGGGCTACAAATCATATGAGAAATTAAATTTCAATTTTGCCCCTAAGACTTTCAATTTTTGAATTGAATTTCGGATTAGTGTGCAGTCTTTGATTAGGAACATCTGAAAGTATTTTGGCCATAATATTTTCTCTAATAATCCAAATGAGGTGATTCTTGATTTGGAGTAAAATAGAGAAATAGGGATACAATTATTATGAAGAAATCTAATTTCAATTTTGGCTTTAAGAATGTCAATTGTTGAATGGAAATAATGTGCTGGAAAATGTTTTAGCTTAAGACATGTCTGAAATGTTTTGAGCTTAACCTTTGGTATAGTGCTCCAAATTGAATGATTTTTGTGGCATTATGAAATTAAGACAATAAGGAACAATTATGTAGAAGTATTTTCTGGCACAATTTGATAGTGAGAAAAATGTCCTAATGTAAGCATGAATTAGAATCAAGTTCAAGGGCATTTGTGGAACATCACTTAAGGATTTAAGACTTTAGGCATAAGTGGAAGGGCAATTTGGTCTTTAGACCTAATTAAATGACATGGCACTATATAAAGCTTATGGATGTCGTTTAAGGGAGGAAATTCACGACTATTGCCCAAAGATTTGAAAGAAATAAGAGAGAAGAGAAGAGAAGCATTAGGCCATGGAGGAGAAGCAAAGTTTCGAATTTTTGGGAAACTGCAAACATGATTTCAACTTGATTCTAAAGGAAAAAAGATGGAAAGGAAGGAAAGCTTTCCATGGAGCTTTGAAAATTCAAAATTTGGAGGACAAATGAGGTAGGAGAAAAGTTTAAGTTTTGAGTTTTTCTTGAAATTTTAGTTTAGAATCATGGAAAATGATATGGGTTTGTGTATTATGAAGTCAATTTTGGTGATTGCTAAGTATTATGGGTTTAATTTTAGTTGGAAATTAATTAGGGTTATGCCCAATTTTGTGAATTGGGGATTTTGGAAATTTGTGATTTAGATGGCTTGATTATATGTGGAATTAGTGTTTTCTAAGTTCAGTTTGAGGATTTATCATTTATGAAGTTGGATTTGGGTTAATTTGATTTAGGGAAGTTTCAATTAGGAGAAAGAAAGAAGCAATAGTCAAATTGAAGCTAGGGACAAGCTTCTAGCATTGATTCAAGGTGGGTAACATATTTATTTTTCGAATTATAAGTTGATTATAATTTTTGGGAAATTAAAGAAGTGAAATTTCAAATTATTGCTTATATTTTCGAAAAATAAAGAAAGAGGGTTTTGATTTGAGTTGTTTCCGAATGTTTTGGAAAAATTGGACAAGTTTTTGAGAAAATAAGGAATTTTCTGAAATTATGAAAATTGTTATAAAAGTTAGAATTATTGTTTAAAATGTTTTCGAGAAATTGCTAAAATTTTCTGAATTTCTTTATGCTTGAAGGATTTCATTATTTATGAATTGATACTTTTTGTTACATATATGTGAATTATAAAAAGTGTTGCATTTTGTGTTTATGAATGGTTGTGATTTAATTATGATTTTGTTTATTATATGATTGATTGAGGATTTGTAATTTGCATTCTAAATTGCTATATGAAATCATGTGATTGTGAATATGTCATGTATGACACAATGTCAAAAATGAGATTTTTTAAAAATCTGCCTTAGGGCAATTCGATTTTCGAGTATGATTATGTGATATGTGGGTTTAGTTAGGTCCCTTAAGCTAGAGTCAGTGTACTGGTCTCGTTTTTAACAGCCTTCTCCCTACGCCTGATAGTGGCAACCGAGTCGATTTCGACTCCCATAAGTCACGGCTACACTGGACCGCTATGCGGGAAAATGTAGTACGTTCCGTTCACGGTTGCACAGGACCGCTATGCGGGAATGTGCAGTACATTTCGTTTTGGACCGACCCAAACCATTTTGATATGTTATGTGTTTTTAGTTTGTGTATTTTGTGATTCATTGCATGTTTTAAATTTGATTATGAAATGTGAAAATTTGAAAAATTTTAGAACTGCGAAAGTGAGCGTTAAATCATGAAATTTTTGAATTTGATTGTGATGGTTTGATTTTGAAGAATTGAAAAGGTTGAAAATGAGCTTTTGAATTTTTCGACTGAGAAATGTTTAAAATGTCAAACGCCTTGAAAAATGTTTTTGTTTATTATTCGTTTTATAAACATTTTATCCACGAGCTTTGTGCTCACCCCCCCTTTCATCCCCATCTCCAGGTATTCGAGCATGAGATTGGATGAAAGTATGTCAAGATGTATTATTTGATTTTATATAGTTTGTATTTGGTGTAAATTGGGAATTTTGGTACTAATATTGTATAGGGCTTGAATCGCCATAATGTGTTGCAAGCGTATATTGATGTACGTGAATTATGAAATTGTGTATATAAAGGAGAGTGATGTATATTGAATTCAGAAATTGTGGATTAAATTAAATTAAAATATGATTGCGATTCGAATATGGATAAGTGTATTTGTATAATTCATGGATGATTGGGTTGTATTAAGATTTTGTTTATTGTTTCTAAATGGGATTTATATGAGTATGATTTGAGATACTACTTTGTGATTGAGTTTGGTTTCTGGACGGGAGGTCCGAGGAGGTGTGCAGATTGATTAAGCTAGTTATAGTTGTGAGTTTTGCCACTTTGCCGGTTTTGGGTTAGTTAGGATGCAGCCGTTATGCTGCCGAAATTTTGGTAAAAATAATATGAATATATGGGATTTGTATAATTGTATAAGACGAATATTATGATTGGAGTTTTTGATTGAGATTATGGAATTGATAAATTCCAAATTGAAAAAGAGTGTTGCTTTGTATGAAATTGAGTAAAATGGAAAAGAATGAAAAAAAAATTTATACCGTTTTTGGAATGTCTTATGGTTTCCAACGCAAATAGTTTTCTACGATATACGTTTCGGATGTCGGAATGTGATTTTCAGTTTAATCAAACCATTTGTTTGTTTCCACTTCGATTATTCGATTTGCAGTTGATTCGTGTTTGATTTTGCTTCGATTCGTACACTTTTTGTTTTCGTTCGATCATCTGCTTTTGTTTTGGCCCAATACGTATCCGATTTGATTTCGCCTTATGTTCTGTTCTTTCAAATTCTGCTTTCACTTTACGATTCGATTTCAATTTTGCTATTGGTTTCCGCATTTTGCTATTCGTGTCGCCTTCGGATTCAAATTATCCGATGTGCATTGGCTTTGATTTTGACCACTTTAATTCCGTTTTTCAGTTGGGATCCGGTTCTGGATCGGGTCACACCATTTATGGTATCAGAGCCCAGTAATATGATCTTACTTGGGCGCATATGTTTGGTAAGAGTGTGAAAGGATAAGATTGAAGTTGTGAGAATGTGATAAAGATAAAGTTCATGATTTATGTGAAGAACCAAAGTGATGGTTTGATTTGAGTGACAAGAATTAGGATTGATTTTAGAAATGCGCTAAGGAAATTGAGAATAGACTTTCATGATGAAATGGGATGAATTGATTTTGGATATACATGTGTGAGGTACAATAAGGAATACTTAAAAGATGAAGATATATGTAAAGAAGTTCAAAAGGTTGATAACACCATTGACATATGTTATGAAATAGTGATTTCATATGATATGGGAGTTTTTGATACAAGAAGTGAAATAGTGTGAATAAGTTATCAATATGTGTGATAAGGAATTAAATAAGAAAGGAAGTGATTATGGTCATTTAGAAGCAAGTACTTGGTGATTTCTTAAGTTAGAATTTCGAGGACGAAATTCTTTTAAGAGGGAGAGAAATGTTAGACCCCGATTTTTAAGTGAAATTTAGAAATAATAAATAAAATTAAATGAGTGTTTTAGTATATGTATTGTGTTATAGATGAAATGATACTTTGGGAAAATGGATGAGAAAAGGATTATTTTAGTTTTGATGACTTTGAAAATTGTGTAGATTTGTATGGTTATGAAAGTTAAAGTGACTTAGTGGATTGAAATGGAAGTTGAAAATCAAGGAATAAAGAAACAAAGTGTGAAAATATGAAGAATTAAGAAAGTTGACTTTTGGATATAAAAAGTTTGACTTGAGAGTTGACTTTTTGATTTAAGCAGAATTTGAGAAAATGATCTTCGAAAAACTTGTAGCTCCTGTTGAAAGCTTTCTATCGCCATAAAGTTTGATATTTTTCGATATTGGGAGTAAAATTTTTGATCAGTCAAAGTTAGGGTTAGTTTATTGTTTGAAAAATGCTATGAAGAATGGAATTGTGTATGCCGTGCTTTGAAGCAAATCGCCGGATTGATGTGGTCTAAATTGACTAAAGTAGTCTTCATGAAAATCATAGAAGATTTTTCAAGCTTTAAAATGATGTATAATATGCAATTAGTGGATGTGAGAATTGAAAATTATAAAATTTGAAAGCTTAGGTATGTTATAGGTTGACCTATGTTATGACTGAAGTTTTGACTGGGAAATTGACTTAGTTAAAGGTTGTTTTAGTCTTTAAGTTCTTCATGAAAGTTGAAGATTTTGATTTGATCTTTATTTTTATATAAAGTATAGAATTTTTCGATCATGGAATAAGAAGTTATGATTTTTACAAGTTTCTGTTATTGTTTTAGCATGATTATTAGAGGACATAATTTTTTATGGGAAAATTGATCTCTTTAGAGGTCAAATTGATTTTTCTGTCCTTAATGAAAGTTGTAGGTGACTTTCTGATCTTTGCATTGATATAAAATATGATATGTTTGGACTTTGGAGTTGAAAGATAGAATTTTTCAAAGTTGAGTTATGACTTAGGGCATATTCATTTGGACAGGATCTTTGATTAGACATTTGACCACATTAGAGACTGAATTAGTTGTGGAGTTCTACATGGAAGTTGTAGAAAGTCCTTTAAGCTTTCTATTGATACCAAATTTGTTAATTTTGGAGTTCGGGAGCAAAATATATGATTTGAAAATTCTGAAATTTTCCCATAGATCCAGATTTCATCCTTAGGCATGGCCACGCCTATTCTCTAAGTTTCTTAGACATGCCCACGCCTAATCTCTGAATGTCCTCCTCTCACTCTTTTGCTTATAACTTTTTGTTTGACATCCGATTGACTTGGTTTTCAAAGCGTTGGATTCCTAAGACAATTATCTACATTTTTAGGAAAAATTTGTATTTTTATGAGATTAAATTGAGGTTGATTAATTTAATCAAAGTGAGTTAGATCATTTTCTGAACATGGTTCAGTCTTTTGCGAAATTCGGGATCTGTGGAGATCCGATTGATTTGATTATTGAGGAAAAATAAAATTAAGACATGGGGCTACAAATCATATGAAGAAATGAAATTTTAATTTTTCCGTAAGACTTTCAATTTCTGAATTGAAGTTCGGATTAGTGTGCAGTCTTGGATTAGGAATATCTGAAAGTATTTTGGCCATAACTTTTGCACTAGTAATCCAAATGAGGTGATTTTTGATTTGGAGTAAACTAAAGAAATAGGGCTACAATTGTTATGAAGAAATCGAATTTCAATTTTGGCTTTAAGAATGTCAATTTTTGAATGGAAATAACGTGCTGGAAAATGTTTTAGTTTAAGACATGCCTGAAATGTTTTGAGCATAACCTTTGGTATAGTGCTCCAAATTGGATGCTTTTTGTGGAATTATGAAATTAAGACAATAAGGAACAATTCTTTAGCAGGAAGTTTTGGCAAATTTCTTCAATTTGATAGTGAGCAAAATGTCATAAAGTAAGCATGAATTAGAATCAAGTTCAAGGGCATTTGTGGAACATCACTTAAGGATTTAAGACTTTAGGTTTAAGTGGAAGGGCAATTTGGTCTTTTAGCCCTCATTAAATGACATGGCACTATATAAAGCTCATGGCTATCGTTTAAGGGAGGAGACTCACGACTATTGCCCAAAGATTTGAAAGAAATAAGAGAGAAGAGAAGAGAAGCATTCGGCCATGGAGGAGAAGCAAAGTTTCGAATTTTTGGGAGACTTCAAAAATGATTTCAAGTTGATTCTAAAGGAAAAAGATGGAAAAGGAGGAAAGCTTTCCATGGAGCTTTGAAAATTCAAAATTTGGAGGAAAAATGAGGTAAGAGAAAAGTTTAAGTTTTGACTTTTTTTTTAAATTTTGGTTTAGAATCATGGAAAATGATATGGTTTTGTGTATTATGAAGTCAATTTTGGTGATTGCTAAGTATTATGGGTTTAATTTTAGTTGGAAATTAATTAGGGTTATGCCCAATTTTGTGAATTGTGGATTTTGGAAATTTGTGATTTAGATGGCTTGATTATATGTGGAATTAGTGTTTTCTAAGTTCAGTTTGAGGATTTTGTCATTTATGAAGTTGAATTTGGGTTAATTTGATTTAGGGAAGTTTCAATTAGAAGAAAGAAAGAAACAATGGTCAAATTGAAGCTAGGGAAGAGCTTCTAACATTCATTCAAGGTGGGTAACATGTTTAGTTTTCGAATTATAAGTTGATTATAATTTTTGGGAAATTAAAGAAGTGAAATTTCAAATTATTGCTTATATTTTCGAAAATTAAAGAAAGAGGGTTTTGATTTGAGTTGTTTCCGAATGTTTTGAAAAAATTGGACAAGTTTTAGAGAAAATAAGGAATTTTCTGAAATTATGGAAATTGTTATAAAAGTTAGAATTATTGTTTAAAATGTTTTCGAGAAATTGTTAAAATTTTCTGAATTTCTTTATGCTTGAAGGATTTTATTATTTATGAATTGATACTTTTTGTTACATATATGTGAATTATAAAAAGTGTTGCATTTTGTGTTTATGAATGGTTGTGATTTGATTATGATTTTGTTTATTATGTGATTGATTGAGGATTTGTAATTTGCATTTTAAATTGCTATATGAAATCATGTGATTGTGAATACGTCATGTATGACACAATGTGAAAATTGAGATTTTTTTAAAATCTGCCTTCTAGCAATTCGATTTTCGAGTATGATTATGTGATATGTGGGTTTGGTTAGGTCCTTTAAGCTAGAGTCGATTACCGGTCTCGCTTTTTAATAGCCTTCTCCCACGCCTGATAGTTGCACCGGAGCTCCAATTTCGAACTCCCATAAGTCACGGCTACCTTTGGACCGCTATGCGGAAAGTGTAGTACGCCCGCTCACAACACCGCAGGACCGCTTATCGGGAATGTGTAATACGTTTCGTTTTGGACCGACCCAAACCGTTTTGATATGTTTTGTTTTTGGTTTGTGTGTTTTTTTATTCATTGCATGTTTTGAATTTGAATATGAAATTTGAAAATTTGAAAAATTTTAGAACTGCGAAAGTGAGCGTTAAATCATGAAATTTTTTAATTTGATTATGATGGTTTGATTTTGAAGAATTGAAAAGGTTAAAAATGAGCTTTCGAATTTTCCGACTGAGAAATGTTTAAACTGTCAAACGCCTTGAAAAATGTTTTTGTTTATTATTCGTTTTATAAACATTTTATCCATGAGGTTTGTGCTCACCCCCCTTTCATCCCCATCTCCAGGTATTCGAGCAGGAGATCGGATGAAAGTGTGTCAAGATGTATTATTTGATTTTATATCGTTTGTATTTGGTGTATATTGGGAATTTTGGTGCTAATATTGTATAGGGCTTGAATCGCCGTAATGTGTTGCAAACGTATATTGATGTACGTGAATTATGAAATTGTGTATATAAAGGAGAGTGATGTATATAGAATTCAGAAATTGTGGATTAAATTAAATTAAAATATGATTGTGATTCGGATATGGATAAGTGTATTTGTATAATTCATGGATGATTGGGTTGTATTAGGATTTGTTTATTGTTTATTAATGGGATTTATATATGAGTATGATTTGAGATACTGCTTTGTGATTGAGATTGGTTTCCGGACGGGAGGTCCGAGGAGTTGTGCGGATTGATTGAGCTGGTTATAGAAGTGATTTTTTTCCACTTTGCAGGTTTTTGGTTAGTTAGGATGCAGCCGTTATGCTGTCGAAATTTTGGTAGAAATAATATGAATATATGGGATTTGTATAATTGTATAAGATGAATATTATGATTGGAGTTTTTGATTGAGATTATGGAATTGATAAATTCCAAATTGAAAAAGAGTATTGCTTTGTATGAAATTGAGTAAAATGGAAAAGAATGAAAAAAAAATTATACCGGTTTTGGAATGTCTTATGGTTTCCAACGCAAATAGTTTTCTACGATATACGTTTCGGATGTCAGAATGTGATTTTCAGTTTAATCGATCCATTTGTTTGTTTCCGCTTCGATTATTCGATTTGCTTTCGATTCGTGTTTGATTTTTCTTCGATTCGTTCACTTTTGGTTTTCGTCCGATCATCTACTTTTGTTTTGGCCCAATACGTATCTGATTTGATTTCGCCTTATGTTCCGTTCTTTCAAATTCTGCTTTCGCTTTACGATTCGATTTCAGTTTTGCTATTGGTTTCTGCATTTTTCTATTCGTGTCGCCTTCGGATTCGAATTGTCTGATGTGCATTCGCTTTGGTTTCGACCACTTTAATTCCGTTTTTCGGTTGAGATCCAGTTCCGGATCGAGTCACAACATAGTGTCTCCAATTCTTAAGTGCAAAAACTACCATTGTAAGCTCTAAATAATGTGTGGGATAATTTAGCTCGTGCTTTTTTAACTATCTAGAACCATATGCGATCACTCGCCCGACTTGCATAAACACATAGCCAAGTCCCTGTCGACTAGCGTCATTATATACCTCATACCCAACCCCTTGGGTAGGTAAAGCCAGCACTGGTGTAGATGTCAATCGTCTCTTCAGCTCTTGAAAACTCACCTCGCATTTATCGTCCCACTGAAATTTTATTCCCTTATGGGTAAGCCTCGACAAAGGAGCTGCAAGCACTGAGAAACCCTCAACAAATCTCTGATAATAACCAGCTAACCCTGGAAAACTACGGACTTCTATGACATTCTTGGGTTGTTCCCATTCAAGTATAACTTCAATTTTCTTTAATTCCACAAAAATACCTTCCCTAATACAACATGCCTAAGGAATCCTATCTCGCTTAGCCAAAATTTACACTTTGAGAACTTCGCATACATCTGCCTTTCGTGAAGTATTTGCAGCACAACCCAGAGATGTCTAGCATGCTCCTCTTCGTTCTTAGAATATATCAGAAGATCATCAATGAAGACTATGATAAGCTGATCTAAATAGGGATGGAACACCCTGTTCATGAAATCCATAAATCCTGTTACTGCACTTCTCAACCCGAATGGCATCACTAAAAATTCATAATGTCCATACCTCGTATGGAAAGCAGTCTTATGCGCATCTTTCTCATCAATCCTCAACTGATGCTACCCAGACCTTAGATCTATCTTTGAGAATACTGTAGCCTCTCTCAACTGATCAAATAAATCATCAACCTTGGGATGTGGATACTTATTCTTGATGGTAACTCTATTTAATTATCGATAATCAACACATAAGCGGAGGGTCCCATCCTTCTTCTTGACAAATAATACTGATGATCCCTATGGTGAATGACTTGGTCTGATGAAGCCCTTGTCCAGCAACTCTTGTAGTTGAATCTTCAACTCTTTCAATTTTACCGGTGCCATATGATACGATGGTCTAAATATTAGTGTGGTCCCCGAGACCAAGACAATAGTGAAATCAAATTCCAGATCAGGTGGCAATCCAGGCAACCTCTCCAAAAAAACATCAGGGAACTCGCACACAATGGGGACATCTCCTAGTTCAACCCTCTTTGATGAAGTGTCAATCACATGTGCAAGGAATGCCTAGCATCCCTGGTGAACCAACCTCTTGGCATTGATCACCGATATCAAAAAATTTGGAGTACTCGTCAGTCACTAGTAAATTTAATCGAAACTCTATCCCGAGGTTCAAATTCCTCTTCTTTCTTAAAACAGTAAACCCTGGCGTAATACCTTTTTAACCAGTCAATCCCTAATATCACCTTAAAATCCTGGAGATCGAGGAGAATAAGATCTGCCTCTAATACAGCATCACCGATCTTTATCTCACAAGTAGTATATACTTCATCACAAGCCACTTGCTCTCCAAGAGGAGTGACCACATTGAGAGGAGGATCTAATGGCTCCCAGGGATGAAGAATATCTTTATCGAAGGTCATACTGACAAAAGACCTTTGCACGCTAGTGTCAATCAACACTTTAGCATCTTTACCCAGAACACATATAACACCTTATAACACTATAGGTTAGCATTCACACTATTTAAGAATGTACCAATACTATACAAGCAAGCCTTAAAATATAACAATACACAACAAAGAAATATTCATTCGGAACATACTTGTAATCGTATCTGGATTTGTTCGAACATCCTCCTTCGTCATTACATAAACTTGTGTTTGTGCTCACGTAGCTGGGCATTGCTGATCGGTTGGCGGTGCACTACTAACCATACCAGTCCTCTATGTAGATCTAGAAGACTGAGCACCCACTCTGACAGTCTCCCCTCAGTGTCTTGCCGACTGCACTGAGCTATCTCCTCCCTGAGCTGAAGTCCAAAATTGTTGTGGACAATCTCTCCTCAGATGCCCTATCTCTCTAAACTGAAAACACTTCCTTGGCTTTGTACACCTACCTGCATGTACCTTTTTAAAGTTTCTACACTGCTCAGACCGATATGATCAAGCTCGAGAAGTAAAGCTAGTAGTAGGGGCAGTGCTCTGACCCCCCTAGTCTTGGTAACCACAAGTGGGCAACTGATGATGTAGTGTCTCCTATACTACCTGGAGCTGAACTATCACAGCTCCTCTTAGGCTACTGACTGAAAGAACCTCCTCCCTTTCTTTTCCAGTTCCTTTCTTCCCACTGTCTCCCATGCTCTTTCACCAACTTCTCAACTCTCTTAGCTGACTGTACCATCTCCATGTATGTAGTAGTTGAAGTAACCGTCATCCTCTCTCAGATAGCCAAATGTAGTCCTGTCTCAAACTGAGCACACAAATTCTCTTCATTAGCCACATATTCAGGGACATAAGTGGCAAGCTCCCTCAACTCTATCTCAAACTAGTGCACCGACCTATTCCTTTGTGTCAGTGTAAAGAAGGCGACCTTCTTTTGATCTCGATCAAATCTGGTGTAGTATTGTTCGTTGAACTCACTGATAAAATATCTCCAAGTCATCTTATTATGGTAGCTTCCTTGGACATTTTCCCACTAAACTCTAGCATCGCCCTCCAACAATCGGATGACAACCTTCAGCTTCATCTCATCAAGCATTCCCATATCATGAAATGTCTCTACGGTTCACCTCATCCAGGTTTTGGCCTCTGTATCATCACTGTGCCCATCAAAAGTACTACAAATGAGTTTCCTTGCCTCTTTGATATAACCCAAAATTTCAAGCATCGAGTGTTGCCCTAGTGTATGACTAGGTACCGTTACTGGCTGTTGTGGTGGTAGTACTTGTGGTGGCATTTGTGGCACTCCAGCCCCAGGCCACTACTGTGTAGTGTACTGTGCCCACCATGCCATCACCTGCTGTAGAGCTTTTCTCGGTACCAATGGTAAATCCGGCTGTGCAACTACTGATGGTGTTACAGTGTGAGTCTGCCTATAAACTGAAGAACTAGCTACCGCTAGTTCTATGACTACTTTTGTGTTATGTTCCTCTAGCTCGGGTCACAAAGGTCTCACGTTGCAACGCCTTCCCCTTCCTCTAGCTATCAAAGAGAAGACATTGTTTAATAAAATAAATCGGGCTAAGCCTAGCTTATCTGCTATCCCAAACATCCCAATGAATGTCGATAAGTACTGTGATCGAGGTCGAAATCATCCGACCGTTAAAGACGTCAACTTAACGATCTGAGACTCAACTTCTCGACTAAAGACTTTCAACACCCAGACTCGACTCCTAAGGCTCAAGAACTTTTTGAAAACGGAAATAATACTTTTGAAAATACAAAACCTCGCTTTGATACCATTTGTAACACCCCATACCACCCTATTACAAATATTGTCTACTTTGGGCCTTAGGCCAACCAAGCCTTCACGGTTTTTCTTTTCTCGAGAACATCCCAGGAGGTCACCCATCCTAGAACTACTCTTGCCTAAGCACATTTAAACTCAAAGTTCTGATGGGATCTGATGCATTAGGTAATAGAAAACGTGTCTGTATGGGAGAGGTATCCATACCCTTATAAGGTGTACTTCGTTCCCCTCTCTAACCGATATGGGATCTCACACTCTCCACCTCCCTTAGGACCCAACCCTCTTTGAGGTTCAGCCTAACTGGCACATCGGTTCGGGTACCACCTCTGATACCACTATAATAGCCCATATCACCCGCTTACAGATATTGTCAGCTTTGGGCCTTGGCCTAGCCAAGCCCTCATGGTTTTACTTTTCTCGAGAACTTCCCAGAAGGTCACCCATTCTGGAACTACTATTGCCCTAACACATTTAACTTCGAAGTTCTGATGAGATCCGGTGCATTAGGGCATGGAAAACGCGTCTGTAAGGGAGAGGTATCCGTACCCTTATAAGGCATACTTAGAGTTCATCGGTATGTAGAATCTTGGAGATTTTTGACATATGAGCTTTTAAGTGTATAAAACCGAGTCCATTAGATGGATATGACCATGGTGGTAAAATTAAACGTGTTCTAATGCCTTAGAGGTGATTATACATGATTTATAGACTTAAAGGACACTTAGAAAGCTAAATTAGAAAGTTGATGTATGTAAGGGCTTATTTGCAAATTGTCAAAAGTTAAAGGACTTAATTGTAATTTTTCAATTCTTGAAGGACCAATTCGTAATTTTATAAAGTTAAGGGACTTAATTATAATTTTCAAAAGTCCAAGGACCAAAATGAAAATAAAAGTTTTGGTAATTCCCAAATTTTAGACTTAATTGCAAATATAGGAAAAGTTTGGAGGGTATAAGGATAATTTCACATAACTAGGGGAAAATTGGTAAATTTATCATGTTTGGTCAAAGAAAAGTCAAATTCTAGACCCTTCTTTAAGTGCGTGGCTGTGCAACCCCTTTATTTGATATTAAAACACTTAGTTTTTATTAAAAGAAAGAAGAAGAAAAGAGAAGAGAGGAGGAGAAGACGGTTTCGACCATCACCCAAAATTTTACCATCTCTTTGAATTTTCAACTCAAACCAAAGTGTTCTAAGCTAATTTGGAGTCAAGGAACTCAAATCTATCATTAGATTTGAGAAATTCTCAAAGGGTTGGAAGATATCACCAAAGGAAGGGTTAGGTAAATTTTGTCTCATCTCTCTCTACATTAGGATTTTGAGTTTGGTGTTAAGATATATTGTTCTCCATGCTTGATTATGCATGAAACATGGTTTAGATGAATGAAATATGTCATGGGGAGGGTTCATTAAGTCAAAACCAAAATTGCCCCCCTTTAGGTGAAAGTTTGTGAATTTTTGAATAACTTTTGGAATTGATGATCTAAATGAATCCTATGGTGTTAACTATACATGTATGATGTGAATTGATGATGAAAAATGAAGGAGAAGTATGTTGGATAGGCTTGGTCGAAATAATGGAAGGAGGAATGGATGAATGTGATGAGTTATGTAATTGATAAATGTAGCTTAAATGAAAGGAGTTGGTTTGAATAGAGTGTGGAATGTGTCATTGATTGGAAGTGCTACTATATGACATGTTAGGAGCATAAATTATTATGGTAAATTATTTAAAATGAGACTTGAAAGTCATGCATATTAGGTGTTTGATAAAATAACTAAGTAAACTTGGCTTAGGACTTAAGGATATTGATGGTGTGCATTGGAAAGAAACTTTCATGTTTACTTAGAGTAAACTAGAAATGTTGCCTAGATTGATGAATAATGGCCTAATATGCTTGGATGAAAAATGTGCTTAATTATGTCATGAAATGCGTAAGTTTAAAGGCATTAAATGCCTTAGGAAATGCAAAAAGGGAAGTTAATGTGATGTTGTATAAATATGAAATTTATGTTTAAGTAGTATTTTTATCGTATATTTTTTTTATGTATAAAGGCTTGGGAGCTCTGAATCAAGAAGCTCGTACCGGGGACTGTTGAAGTTAAGAGAGTGTACACCTTCTTTGAGTTGAGTTGGGGAAACCATATTTTTGCAAATAGGATTAGAACATCCTAAGGCAAGCATGATGACTTGTATGTGAATTTTGAACCTAGGCAATGTATGGTAGAATTGAATTTCAAATGGATGCTAATATGTGCATGTATTTGATAAATGGCATTGTTTTGAACAATTATACATTTGGAGTACAAAAGATGGCTTTTATTTTATGAGGAAATGTTTGAAATTTATATATGTATAATCGAGTCATGTATGATGCATGTTTTGTTCTCTTTTGGCTTAGATCCATGATAAGGTTTTATTTTATCGGTTTGATCGATAAATAAAGGCATGATGCTTTACTTGATTTTTGATACTTAAATGTTGTATATGATTTTTGGTAATTGGTAAGGAAACGAATGGCCAATCATGTGTTGGGCACAACTGATTATGATTAAGCGACCCCCGTACCCTTGACATTGGCACATTAAAGTCGAGTCTTTATATTGACACCTTTCTATGGGACTTGCGAGTGATTCCACACCTAGGATCTAGACACCGACGAGGTCATTACCTAGGGTCATGACGCTCTTGTCGGCTATAGTCCGGACTCACCATGGATGAAAGTCAAGCCAACACCTAGTATCGGTACATGTGCATATTTGTTTGGCCGACTAATGATGTCACACATTATTATTTTGGCTTATCCTGATATTGGCTTTCCTATCGAGATTTGATTGATACATATGATGTTTTTATGTTTTTGTGTCCTAGAATTGGGACTTATGTTCACCGGATAAGTAAGTTAATTCGTTAGGTTTATATGGTTCCTAACCAGTATACATTAAGTCATAGGCTGGGCCTATGTGTTTTCTATGCATGATATATTCACTTCATAGGTTATCTACACCGTCTTGGTATGAACCAATTCTATCTATGATATATGTTTTTCTGCTCACTGAGTACCTAGTGTATTCACCCCCCTCCGCTTTCCAACCATGCAGTTTAATTTAGTGAGCTCGAAGCTTTATAAGGATCGTGCGACTTTTTGACATTTTTGGGGTGTTTCCGCACATGGGTAATCTCTTATTTTGTACTTTTATTGTCTAGTGACCGTGAATTGTGTTTATGTAGATATGCTTTATAATTTTGTGAGTTAACTTTTGATTGCCTTGTGTTTTGTAAAAGATTTTATGTATGAACTATTGATACTGCTGTTGAGATTGCCTTGAGTGGACTAGAGAGTCTTGAAGTTATGGTTGGATATGAATATAGAAGTTTATTTGAAATCATTTACAGGTTTTAGGATTTTTAAAATACAGTCGTTGTGCTGCCAAAATTTTTCAAAAAATAAAAAAGAAAAAAAGGGATATTCGATTAGTCTTGCATAGTCAAATTAAGGATACTGCGAGTGTCCTTAGCCTGAGTATGCGGCAGTTGTCATGGGCCTAATATGGTACCGGGTCCTGACAATTAAATTGGTATCAGAGCTAGTTCTTCCTTACAGATGCATTTTCCATGCCCTAACGTACCGGATCCCATGAGAACTTCGAAGTTAAACGTGCTAGGGCAATAGTAGTTCCAGGATGGCTGACCTCTTGGAAAGTTCTCGAAAAAAGCAAAATCGTGAGGGCTTGGCTAGGCCAAGGCCCAAAGCAGACAATATCTGTAAACGGGTGATCTGGGTTATTACAACAAGTGTATTTGCATATAACTTAATGTTTTGCAGTTACTTTTTTAAAGAAAATATTTATTATTAATAAAACAAAAAAGTTTGGTTTTATTTATATAAGCATTATATATCTAGTCATAAAGTACCAAGATTCTTTTGTAAATAATATACATATACATCGATATATATGGTAAGCGTGTATATTAATAGAATTTAAATTGGTTGATTCACAGTTGAATAATCAAGTTGGTCGTTTGATTATGGTTTAGACTGTAGTGTTCTGATTTATCTCCATGTAAGAAAAAGAGTTTACTTCAAGGTAATGATGAGTTTCATTTCATGATAGCAGTTGATTATCGATAATGGCACTATTAAATGAATCTGGAATCAAGTATATTTTTAAAAAATAAAGTAAGTCGTTACTTTAATCTTAAAACATACACCTTAGCATTCTTTTGTTACAAACCATAATCTTTATGAGTGGTGAACTCATATGTGTTTCATTATAATTCTTGATATGATCATAATAGATTTTTACAGAGTATCAATCTAGTGTCTACATGTTGGAATTATTAATTGACACATGTATTAGGGAACATTCACTCAAATAAAGAGTTTATAGTGATATCATCACTTCTAGATGTCTTATAAAGATTAGTGATTAAACTGGCACCATTAGTCTGATAGACTAGCTATCCATCAAGTCTTAACACCAAGATGAGATCTTGTGTGTTAATCACCATATAGAGTAAAACGGGAGATCTAGAAGGAAAAGTCAACATAAGGGTAAAACAATAATTTTTCCCTTTATTGTGTGGATGGTGGTTCATAATAAAGTTTGCAATTGGACATCTTATTTGAAACATGCATTCTCATAATATTTAGTAATTCAAGAGTTCAACTAATTATCTTTAGTGGAATGACATTTAGTTAATAAGTTGGAATTAATTCTAACGAGATTAAATTAATTCTGTGCTTATTGGAACTTGAATTATATAAGTCCAATTAGATTCTCCATTTGGTTTCTAGGAAGGTTATCAAACAAAGTAAGAAATATAAAAAGAGATTTTTAAGCCTATGATGGAATGTTGGGCTTGTACTAATTAATTATTAATCAGAATCCCAAATGAACATTTAATATTGAGCTAGACTTTGGTTTGATTTGATTAATTAGATTAATTAAATTGAAACAAAATTATTAAAAAAGGGAGGGCATATTTCGATTTTTTATAGCTAAATGTGCAGCAACACATTTAGCATTGAATTGCTAAATTAAAGATGGTTTTTATCATGCTTTATCATCATTAAATGGTTTAATGGTTATCTTTTAATGATGGCATGCAACCTTTTAGCATTCATGTGATTAAAAAAAGGAAAAGGTTCATTTTATGTACTCTCTCTGCCTTCTTTCATCCATACCCGAAAATGAGAGGGTCTCATTTAAGTTATTAGTCCTTTTATATAGCCATCTTTAACAAATGAGAAGAGTCTAATTTATTGACTTCTTTATAATTGATTAAAGAATGAAATGAAGCATTGAATGCATATCACTTCCTTCTTTCATGTTAATCGAAATTAAGAGAGAGTGTGAAGAAGTTGTTCCTGCAATTTTTTACTTACTCTCTCTTCTCATACATGCATAGTCGAAACCTGAATGAGAAGAGTCTCATTTTTAGGTTCTTTCTTCTAAGAAAAATCTCCTCAAAATATTTATTCTCCTTTCCCACTAAAGGATCTTGTTAACTAAGTTGTCCAAAAAGAACAAATAGAATATCAACAACAAGAAGAGGATACCTTGAAAAAGGAAAGGATACAAAATTGAGAAGTCAAAGCTATATCAAAGATTCGGAGAGGATCCAAAAGCAATGAGTCAATTTTGTAGCAAGGATTCGGTATATTTCGACCATCTTATTCTTATGCTAATTATATTCCTTATACCATTTCATGTATGACTTATACATATTGATTTGGTTATGTTGTTTCCGCTACATTGTGATTTCGAAAAAAGTTTTAAAATGTACCATTTTAGCCAAATCTTGCATGCTTTTGTTTTCGATCCAACACTAGTAAACTCAAACTGATTCAAAGCAAGTTCTGAAGGTAGTAACCTAATAGGGCATCACACACTCCAAAAAATAAGATGACTATAGATGGAGTCATATAAGCTCAATCCTCACATTAGCTTAAATGAAAATTCATTATGCATCTCTACACTACCTCATTGCTCAAGTGTCACATTTTGAGTAAGCTTATGCAATCAACTACTTTTCATCACTCAACATGATCCACTCTCTACTCAAGTAGCTTAATCTAAGTTCAAGCATGAATTTAATCTTATTCCAACTAGCATGATAGAATCTTATGGCAAAACAAATAAAAAATGATTCAAATGTGGTTCCATTGCTTAAAACAACACAACATCAAACAACAACCTAATATGCCTAAAACATGCATCCTAAATAGTAAAGAAAACAAATTTAAACAATACAATTGACAAGGCAAGTATCACCTACCCACAGTTGGATAACACATTTTCCTCAATATGGCAAGGGAACCACAAAATAAAATCAAAACATCAAACACAACATCAACCAAGCAAACAAATAACGCAACCAACATAGTAAATAAAACAATATAAAAAGTGAAAGGTAAGAAGGCTTATAGGGATTAAGGTTGTGAAGGTGTAGGAGAGGGGATTTCAATGTTCTTTGTCTACATGAACTTGAGGAATTTCTTCTTCACGTACCGCTACTCCCTGTGTACTTGTCGCATTTGGTTTCTGAGTTCAGTGATCTTGCAGCATCATTTGTTGTTGATTTGCGGCCATCTAGTCAAGAATTTGCTAAAACTGATCAACATTTGTTGCTATTGTTGGCTTTTCTTTCATTGCTTCTTCTCGGGGCTCCGGTGGCGCTTGAGATGTAGATGGTTAAGAAATGGTTGCGTTCTTCTCCTTTCAGTTCTTAACCGCAATATGCGTCTGAAGATTTCAGAGCTTCATATAATTGAGCAATGGAGCTTCAAAATTTCAAAGCGTCTTAAATATGATACATCAAAGACATTATAGTTAGTAGTACACACAGTATCCACATCACGACGATAAAACAAAGCCAAGATAGTGACAACATAAGCCATACTAAAATATGAGCTTTTCTTTGCAATCCAAGCATCAAAGAAAGAAAAGTTTTTTAGCATAACACTTATTGCTTTTACTTTTATTAAAGACAATTAATGTAGCACCCCACTCCCGACGAGACCCGAACCCGATATCCATGGTGATATCCGAGCCCGTGACCCGCGAGGGTGGCGTACTAGAACATTCATTACCTTATTAACAAAAATCGTATGACATTTTCTTTTCTTTCAAAACATTAGAGTGCATAAACAATCATTGACTTGGCCCAATTATAACAAAACACTTTCAAAGATAAAACCATTTCACTGATAAAACAATTTCAATCATTATTAGCACTCATTAGTGCTCAGTCACTCTATACAATTACATGTAAACAATTGGGCCTACTAAATACCAAATTAATACACTAATGCAGATCTGGACGACATCGATCCCGACCCGATACTCTGTCTTGCTAGCAGTAGACGTACTCCCGTGTGTCCAACGGGGTACTCTCCATTTCCTGAAAAATAGATGCAATGTTGGGTGAGTTTGCGAACTCAGTGAGAAACCATCATCGATGGTTCACCCAACTCATGCATATCCACACAATCACACAATATTGTATATATATCATAAACAAGAAATCACAGGCATTCAATTTCACATTTGATAAGGCAATAAACCTTTCACACAATTCACATTAAACATTCATTTATGTAGTGTGCATGTGACTCTTTCATTTTCTTTCGTTGTTGTGACCGTGCGCCTGAGCTCATATACGTTGAGCCATTGGCTCTGAAACATTGGGCTTAAAGCCCCGAAACGTTGGGCATAGCCCTGATCATCGAGCCGAGGCTCGGAATACGTTGGGCACGAGGCCCTGTACGTTGAGCTTAAAGCTCTGAAATCGGTGGCTACACCGGTCACAACTTCCATTATCTGATCATTTACTATGCATGAATGCACATGTCATTTTCCAATTTCCAATTATCGCATTTCTATTTCCAATTCCAATTAATTACTATTTCCGATCATTTTCAATGTCCTCGGACTTTTAGTCCGGTATTTCATTCCCATGCATTTACCTTTCGTTTCACTACCACATTTGCAATCCAATTTACTAATGCATTCTCACGCACTTATTCTCATTTGCACTTCAATATCACAATCCAATATTTCGAACACCCATGGTCCGAAATCAATCAAATCACTCAATCACATATTTCCATCCTTGCTTCCTCATGGCAATCAATGCATATAATTAATAAACACATAAGGTTGAGAAACCAACTAGGTTACTCACCTATTACTTCCGAGCTAATGTCGGAAGTTTCCGCCCGTCGATTTGGACGACGCCCACTGGGCCTCTATAAGAAACAGAGAAAGAACGAGTCACTACAGATGCAATTTGTGCACATGTAGGTGAAATATGCATGTTCATGAATTTTCTGGCCCTAAATCCAAATTTCCCATAACAAAATCCGCCTAAAATTAGAAACCTATTGGCGCCGACGGCGCAATTCGGACCTCTATAGGTCCCCAATTAAACAAAACAGTGATTAAAGGCTCCGTTACACGGGGCCACGTCAATTTCCCGTCCAGAAATTCCTAATTTCTCACAAAATGAAATTAAATGTTCTACAAATCCGATCCCTCAAGAATCAGGTCAATCGGACGTCGGACGGAAAAGAAATTGACAAAAGAAGCATGAAATCACAAATTACCAATTAACAAATAAAAAAAAAAAAAACCAGCCACGCTGGGGGCGACGTCTCGCCCCAGCGGGGCTGACTCATCTGGCCTCGTCGCTAGGGCGAGGCGTCGCCCTAGCGACGTCGCCTTTAAGCCCCGTCACTAGGGCGAGCCGTCGGCCTAGTGACCGGGCGAAATTCCCATTCCCATTTCCTTTCCTTTTTTTTCCTGATTTCCAATCCAATTTTCAACACCAATAACTCATTGCACACAATTCAGAAAATTACCCACTATATCTCGTTGGAAAGATCATGAAACCCTCTACAATTCTCAAGAAGATCTTAAAAATCAATTTCACCCCTAAGGGTGTCAAAAATCCCTTCAAAGCTACTGCCTACTCAAATCCCATTAAAACAGACAGTATATTGAAATTTCCATAACTCTCAGATTCTTCAGCCAAAAATTACCACATAAATATTCTCAATAAGTTCACAATGTCATCTACAACTTTCATGAACAACCCAAAATCAAATTCCATTGCTAAACAAGCCAATTAATTCACTCAATGTTGCTGTCCCTGAAATCATTCAATTTGAGCAGTAAACTTATAACAAGCATAACTCCCTGTACACAAGTCAGAAAAATCTGAACTTTATTTCCCTGAAAAGATAAATCTTCAAAATTAAATTTTTATGAAGAACTCAATTTCCAATTTAATTTCTAACAATTTCAAAACTATCATGCTAGTTACTGCCATAATCATCCATTCACATCTTAATGCAGGATCAGTTTTTGCAAAATCATAACTCCCAACTCTGACCTCTAAAAATTATATTCCATATCTCATTTTCAAGATAATTTCTTCCTCTTCAACTTTGCAGAAGATCACTCACACCAATTCAGTCCACAAAAATGGCTAAAATTGCTTCCAAGCAGAATACTCACAAGTCAGACACTTAAGCTAGGTTTCATCAACATGCCCAAAACCAGTCCATAGGAATCAGTTCATATCTCCCAATATACAACTCGAAAATTAGCAATATCAGTGGCAATGGAAAGTTAACTCAATATTCTACAACTTCCATGAAGACCATTTTCCCAAATTCCATCTCAATTAATTTAGAAAAATCAGCAAACTCATAGGTTACGGTTTCGGTTACTGTTCACAGGCAATAAAACAGTAACTTTCCATGCCAAATTTCGACCTTCTAGCATTACAATTTAACAACACCTATTTCACACTAAATTGAAGCCAACATCCCAAAGTTTAATTGGGAACAAACCTTGCCTCATTTGCTTATCTACACAATGAGTTATGATCAAATCAGTATACTAGGTCAAATTTCAATTTTCAGCCTTACTTCAACAATTCACTTCTTATCATTCCAATTCAATTCCTACTACTATAAGCATCTCAATTGGACACCAATTCAGTACCTAGGTCACTCATACATTAACTTAGACCTATAGGCACAATTTTGCAGCATTACACTCTTAATTTCTATGCAAGATTTGGCATCAATATTCAATCCAATTCAAGCTAAAACACACTTCAATCCCACATTTATACCCACCAATTCTCACTCAAATTCTCATCAAATTCATGCATCAATAAGCTTAGTCATAATACTACAATTCCCATTAAATGCTTCTAACTACCATGGCATTAAATTCATACTTAAACCATCATGAAAACACCATTTAAAGTTTAATTTAAACACTTACCTACTTAGCTCTCAATCTTCAATTTTCTCTTTATGCCCACTTTACACCTTCTCTACTCATTTCTACCACCATACATGCTTCTCATGGATAGAAGAATTAAATTGCAAGGCAAGGAAAATAGCTTGATTTCATGGAGGAGCTAAGGAAGAAAAGAAAAACGATGGAGAGGCTTGCAAAAATAAAAAGTAGGTTTCGAATGGGTATGAAAAAACAAGAAACTTGTCTTTAAATCAATGAGTTTCCGTAGTCATTAGCTAGGAATAAGACAAAAGCCATAAATTCATGGGACACATGGCATTTTCCTTAAAAAAATAATAAAATAAGGAAGAGATAAAATATGCCATAGGATTTCCTTAATTTGACCCATTCAATTCCAATGGCCCTAATTAAAATCCCAAAATAATGTATCCAATATTATAGTGCCATTGGATAAAAATTTTCGATACCGAAAATCAACCGGTTCGCCACTTGGCGATTTATCCGGTCCGGAAATTTCCGGGAATTTTCCCGAATCATTTTTTTGAAAATTACCTAAATTGCCAAAAATTGTAACACATATGACAGTCCACTCCCAATAATTGATCAAACTCGAAAACCACATTTTCCACAACAAAAACACATTTAGGCCATTTACCGGCGATTTTGCCGGTCCGGAAATTTTCTCCGGATAATTTCAGAAAAATTTTCATAAATCCCTAAAAATGTAAAACACTCTATGGCGCACTCCAAATAATTTTTCAAATCCTATTATCACACCAATTTCAAAAAAGATCACAATTAGACACTTATGCCGGGAAATGTCATGAATGCATGTATGACTATGTGCCTGTGCAGAACTCACCATTTATAGAGGCTGCATGACATATGTTCATGCCGAGTTATAATTTAATACTCCTAACCCGTCCCAAATTACTAAAATACCCTTCTCATCGGAGATGGGATATTACAATTCTCCCCTCCTAATAAAAATTTCGTCCTCGAAATTTCATATACGATTTATCAGGAAGGCAGGGGAGTCTTTTTGATTAATACCCTCTGTTTCCCACTGATTTCACTACACGACCAAATTCTGTTCATGAACGGAAATCAAAACAATCAATGACTCTTTTCCTTTCTCAACTTTCCATGATTACGCACAATTCGTGATCCTAACAATATTTCCAATTCTATCTATGAAACACTTTGTGAATCCGAATCATCTTTTAAGTTTTAGCCTAACTTGTCAATCCATAATTCTATTCACACCACAATCGCATGGAGGCCACTCCTCACGAATTCAATTTTCCTTAACTACACCTTTATTCTCATCTAAGTACCTTTTGGCCGAGGCCATACCCTTCAAAATATTTCATTTATCGCTTATCGATGTCGTTATTATCAAAACACAAATCTTATAACCTCGGTGAATCAATTCAACTCAATGTCACCATCTTAAATTGCTTAACCTATCACTTTATTGCCTCGATCACATAATAAAGACCCTTATACACTTTTCTAATGGTGACACCAATATAATGATTGTCATACCACAATCACTTTGCACTATATATCAATCTCATATCCCAATGA
Organism: Erythroxylum novogranatense; assembly: GCA_029891385.1. NCBI lineage: Eukaryota > Viridiplantae > Streptophyta > Magnoliopsida > Malpighiales > Erythroxylaceae > Erythroxylum > Erythroxylum novogranatense. The sequence goes on from CM057227.1 coordinate 42,421,182, forward strand.
AATCCAAAACACACGTTGGTTATTCACATGTCATCGCTCACTTTGATGGACTTTACCATCAATTGCTTTTCCATAATACTTTTACTAGAACATAACGCTCGATTATTTCTTATGCTTTCTCGAACCATTTACTTATGATCATTCGCTTTCCCATTCTAACCTTTCAATTACTCTTTCAATACGCTCTTGCTAAAACATAAAGCTTCGATCATTCCTTACGTTTTCCTTACTAGCCTCCGTAATGAATATCACCCATATTTCTTAATTGAACTATACCTATCACTTTCCTCAACAAATGGAGTTATCTTCAGTTCTTTGATACGGTTTACAATTTCTACATCCTCACTTCGGTTTTGCCAATCCGCTTTGATGCACACCTACTTTAAAATTCCCATAACTAATAATACTTTCTTTTGCCCTTTTTGTCGGGCCTCACTATTAATACTCAATAATACACCGATTTGATAACCTTTTTACCCAAATTTGGATCTTCTGCAATTGAATTTATTTATTTCTTTGTTCAATTCCTTGAATTGCACCATTAGCTTAGTTTGGAGTAATCAGCCACTGAATCCTTTTCAAATCATTCAGATGCATGAAATAACTCAATCGTTATCAATTTGCATATTCATAGACATTTCCAAACTATTTCGCATTTATTTATGTCTCCAAGCTTTTAGGCCACACTCAATATAAAAAATTCAAATCATCAATCATAATACCGCCCATGGAATCATATTTGTCCCAAGGTGCATAAAATCACTTTATCCAATTTCCATAGATCACATCGAACCTTTATCGAACACTTCAATATAGATAGTAAATTCTTCAAATGTCTCCTTTATGATCATCACCATAACATTCACATGTTTTCCTCAATTATTCTTGTCGATTTGTTAAAATCAGAAAATCTTTGACAATTTCTAAACGCATCCAAATTCCGTTAGTTCTAATTAATTTCAAATTCGCCTACACATATCTTTTGAACTTTCGCATTTTATCAATACCTATATCTTAATTAATTCTCCCAATATCCCATGTTCGCATCCTAATTCATCCCTTATTTCACTCTTATGAAACTTGCATGATAACCAATCTCCTCACCTATACCAATGTATCTATTTCTTATGCTTATATCCATTATCCATCGCAACACAATTGAGACATGTTCCTTTTCCGTACCCATAGTTGATTCATGTAACTTTTAATTATCGAACGCTCCAATGAGGAACAATTTTCAGATAATTTGTCTCATCATAACATATTCTGCACATGTTCCTTACCTTCATTTCTCCACACAACTTAATTTATTCACGATAGATCACTCATTGACTTGAATAAACAATCGTTATATCGATCTCGTGCTTTCAAAACATAATTACACAAAATATACACGAATTTTTTTTAATCCTCAAATTCACAAATAAATATTTCCTTAATATGCGTACTTCTCTTACATAATCGAACCATCTCATTAACATAATGTACACTCTTTCAAGAACTTAGTTTAGCTCTTACGCTAGAGTCTCCGCCAGATGTAATACAAATCGCCACTCTTGATACATCACGAAGATAAATCTCGAAGAGCACTTAAACAATTTCTTTTCCTCTATTATCTCGCCATACATCACCATAATCATCACATCCTATCGACAATATATCTCTATAGTCCCATCAATTTGCCCATTAATAGATCATACTTGCTAAGAATACCTTAATTGCATTTAATTCTCGATAACCATTCTCTTTTGATACCAATTTCGATCATGGGGACCTTACTTTATTCATGTCCCTTATTTTATTCTCTCAAACTCATTCTCGATGCTAACATCTTTAATCAGATCACTTCTTTCTCAATTGATCATTCTCGAGCATTCTCATGTCTTACTCTCACTCATTTTGAACTTGAGCTACGGCATTATAATCGGAGCTATGTAATAGGCCACCGATTTCTTCCTATATCATAATCACGCAAATTATTCATTTATGCTTAATCATTTCACCCGTGATAGTAATCCCACTATCGGATATACACTTACAAAGGACAATATATTCGAACTCAAGAACCTTCCTGCTTACACCGTCCTCGCCGTGAGGATCATATACAATCTCTATTCTATACAACTGATCAAGATAAGCACTTTCGCTTCTTATTCTAACACATAACGATTTTTTTTCTTTTGTCCGACAAGAATTCGCTAGCAATTATCCATTAACTTATCAATTACTGACTTAACATTTTCACTTACCATAGGGCTCCTATAAGGTGTGGATTTACTTAGCGCAGATCAATTAAACCCGAACAACTTTTTCATCTATCCATTTCATTGTCTTACATTTCAATCTTTTCATTATGGCATTATACCCATATATTTCCGTACTCAAATCAATATCACAGATATGAAATCATTCTTGATTTTGCACTTAAGATATTTTGACTCCAGAGCACCAATCTTTATTAATAACGCTCATCACGGTAATCAATCCCAATTGTGACTTCTCTATATCATAGAACACGTTATTTTCATTCACCTAATACACTGGAAATCTTCCCATTATCACAACTCTATTTTTTCTCTATCCATTCCCAACTATAATCTTTATTCAAATTCATATTCAAGGATATACTCAATCTAACTCCAATATTGTGCTTCACAATATACCCGTCAATACCAAAGACGAATATTCGCTCATCTGGTCGAACCATACACTCTTTCCTATTTTGCGATATCCATTTCTTCCTTTTATCACACTCTAACACATTATCCTTTTTCTCACTTTTTTCTAACCGCTTAAACGACTGAGACATATTTATGCATACGACTCACATACTACACTGGGGATCAGTTGTCACTGTCAGCCGTGACACAACTTAAATGCACATAACTTGACACACCTATTTTTTTTTTGAAAGCCCATGTAAGATTGTACTTCTGGGCTCTGATACCACAAATGTAGCACCCCACTCCCGACGAGACCCGAACCTAAGATCTATTGTGATATCCGAGCCCGTGACCCGCGAGGGTGGCGTACTAGAACATTCATTACCTTATTAACAAAAATCGTATGACATTTTCTTTTTCTTTCAAAAACATTAGAGTGCGCAAACAATCATTGACTTGGCCCAATTATAACAAAACACTTTCAAAGATAAAACCATTTCACTGATAAAACAATTTCAATCATTATTAGCACTCATTAGTGCTCAGTCACTCTATACAATTACATGTAAACAATTGGGCCTACTAAATACCAAATTAATACACTAATGCAGATACGGACGACACTGATCCCGACCCGATACTCTGTCTTGCTAGCAGTAGACGTACTCCCGTGTGTCCAACGGGGTACTCTCCATTTCCTGAAAAATAGATGCAATGTTGGGTGAGTTTGCGAACTCAGTGAGAAACTATCATCGATGGTTCACCCAACTCATGCATATCCACACAATCACACAATATTGTATATATATCATAAACAAGAAATCACAGGCATTCAATTTCACATTTGATAAGGCAATAAACCTTTCACACAATTCACATTAAACATTCATTTATGTAGTGTGCATGTGACTCTTTCATTTTCTTTCGTTGTTGTGACCGTGCGCCTGAGCTCATATACGTTGAGCCATTGGCTCTGAAACATTGGGCTTAAAGCTCAAACGTTGGGCATAGCTCGATCATCGAGCCGAGGCTCGAATACGTTAGGCACGAGGCCTCAGACGTTGAGCTTAAAGCTCAAATCGGTGGCTACACCGGTCACAACTTCCATTATCGATCATTTACTATGCATGAATGCACATGTCATTTTCCAATTTCCAATTATCGCATTTCTATTTCCAATTCCAATTAATTACTATTTCCGATCATTTTCCAATGTCCTCGGACTTTTAGTCCGGTATTTCATTCCCATGCATTTACCTTTCGTTTCACTACCACATTTACAATCCAATTTACTAATGCATTCTCACGCACTTATTCTCATTTGCACTTCAATATCACAATCCAATATTTCGAACACCCATGGTCCGAAATCAATCAAATCACTCAATCACATATTTCCATCCTTGCTTCCTCATGGCAATCAATGCATATAATTAATAAACACATAAGGTTGAGAAACCAACTAGGTTACTCACCTATTACTTCCGAGCTAATGCCGGGAAGTTTTCGCCCCGTCGGTCGGACGACGCTCCACTTGGGCCTCTATAAGAAACAGAGAAAGAACGAGTCACTACAGATGCAATTTGTGCACATGTAGGTGAAATATGCATGCTCATGAATTTTCCGGCCCTAAATCCAAATTTCCCCATAACAAAATCCGTCTAAAAATTTGAAACCTATTGGCGCTGACGGTGCGCAATTCGGACCTCTATAGGTCCCCAATTAAACAAAACAGTGATTAAAGGCTCCGTTACCCGGGGCCATGTCAATTTCCCGTCCAAAAATTCCTAATTTCTCACAAAATGAAATTAAATGTTCTACAAATCCGATGCCTCAAGAATCAGGTCAATCGGACGTCGGACGGAAAAGAAATTGACAAAAGAAGCATGAAATCACAAATTACCAATTAACAAATAAAAATAAAAAAAAACCAGCCTCGCTGGGGGCGACGTCTCGCCCCAGCGGGGCTGACTCATCCGGCCTCGTCGCTAGGGCGAGGCGTCGCCCTAGCGACGTCGCCTTTAAGCCCCGTCACTAGGGCGAGCCATCGCCCTAGTGACCGGGCGAAATTCCCATTCCCATTTCCTTTCCTTTTTTTTTCCTGATTTCCAATCCAATTTTCAACACCAATAACTCATTGCACACAATTCAGAAAATTACCCACTATATCTCGTTAGAAAGATCATGAAACCCTCTACAATTCTCAAGAAGATCTTAAAAATCAATTTCACCCCTAAGGGTGTCAAAAATCCCTTCAAAGCTACTGCCTACTCAAATCCCATTAAAACAGAAAGTATATTGAAATTTCCATAACTCTCAGATTCTTCAGCCAAAAATTACCACATAAATATTCTAAATAAGTTCACAATGTCATCTACAACTTTCATGAACAACCCAAAATCAAATTCCATTGCTAAACAAGTCAATTAATTCACTCAATGTTGCTGTCCCTGAAATCATTCAATTTGAGCAGTAAACTTATAACAAGCATAACTCCCTGTACACAAGTCAGAAAAATCTAAACTTTATATCCCTGAAAAGATAAACCCTCAAACTTCAATTTTAATGAAGAACTCAATTTCCAATTTAATTTCTAACAATTTCAAAACTATCATGCTAGTTACTGCCATAATCAGCCATTCACATCCTAATGCAGGATCAGTTTTTGAAAAATCATAACTCCCAACTCTGACCTCTAAAAATTATATGCCCTATCTCATTTTCAAGATAATTTCTTCCTCTTCAACTTTACATAAGATCACTCACACCAATTCAGTCCACAAAAATGGCTAAAATTGCTTCCAAGCAGAATACTCACAAGTCAGACACTTAAGCTAGGTTTCATCAACATGCCCAAAACCAGTCCATAGGAATCAGTTCATATCTCCCAATATACAACTCGAAAATTAGCAATATCAGTGGAAATGGAAAGCTAACTCAATATTCTACAACTTCCATGAAGACCATTTTCCCAAATTCCGTCTCAATTAATTTAGAAAAATCAGCAAAGCTCATAGGTTATGGTTTCGGTTACTGTTCACAGGCAATAAAACAGTAACTTTCCATGCCAAATTTCGACCTTCTAGCATTACAATTTAACAACACCTATTTCACACTAAATTGAAGCCAACATCCCAAAGTTTAATTGGGAACAAACCTTGCCTCATTTGCTTATCTACACAATGAGTTATGATCAAATCAGTATACTAGGTCAAATTTCAATTTTCAGCCTTACTTCAACAATTCACTTCTTATAATTCCAATTCAATTCCTACTACTATAAGCATCTCAATTGGACACCAATTCAGTACCTAGGTCACTCATACATTAACTTAGACCTATAGGCACAATTTTGCAGCATTACACTCTTAATTTCTATGCAAGATTTGGCATCAATATTCAATCCAATTCAAGCTAAAACACACTTCAATCCCACATTTATACCCACCAATTCTCACTCAAATTCTCATCAAATTCATGCATCAATAAGCTTAGTCATAATACTACAATTCCCATTAAATGCTTCTAACTACCATGGCATTAAATTCATACTTAAACCATCATGAAAACACCATTTAAAGTTTAATTTAAACACTTACCTACTCAGCTCTCAATCTTCAATTTTCTCTTTATGCCCACTTTACACCTTCTCTACTCATTTCTACCACCATACATGCTTCTCATGGATAGAAGAATTAAATTGCAAGGCAAGGAAAATAACTTGATTTCATGGAGGAGCTAAGGAAGAAAAGAAAAACGATGGAGAGGCTTGCAAAAATAAAAAGTAGGTTTCGGATGGGTATGAAAAAACAAGAAACTTGTCTTTAAATCAATGAGTTTCCGTAGTCATTAGCTAGGAATAAGACAAAAGCCATAAATTCATGGGACACATGGCATTTTCCTTAAAAAGACAATAAAATAAGGAAGAGATAAAATATGCCATAGGATTTCCTTAATTTGACCCATTCAATTCCAATGCCCCTAATTAAAATCTCAAAATAATGTATCCAATATTATAGTGCCATTGGATAAAAATTTTCGATACCGAAAATCAACCGGTTCGCCACTTGGCGATTTATCCGGTCCGAAAATTTTCGGGAATTTTCCCGAATCATTTTTTTGAAAATTACCTAAATTGCCCAAAATTGTAACACATATGACAGTCCACTCCCAATAATTGATCAAACTCAAAAACCACATTTTCCACAACAAAAACACATTTAGGCCATTTACCGACGATTTTGCCGGTCCGGAAATTTTCTCCGGATAATTCCAGAAAAATTTTCATAAATCCCTAAAAATGTAAAACACTCTATGGCGCACTCCAAATAATTTTTCAAATCCCATTATCACACCAATTTCAAAAAAGATCACAATTATACACTTATGCCGGGAAATGTCATGAATGCATGTATGACTATGTGCCTGTGCAAAACTCACCATTTATAGAGGTTGCATGACATATGTTCATGCCGAGTTATAATTTAATACTCCTAACCCGTCCCAAATTACTAAAATACCCTTCCCATCGGAGATGAGATATTACAATTAAGCACATAAATTTGTGAAGAAATAAGTTGTAGCGCCCCCTCACCGTAGGGTACACATCGGGAAACCCGAAGGTCGCTCCGATACGTATCCCACGATAAAGGTGCACCACCAGAACATTTCCATTAAAAATCCACATGCATCGCAATAAATTAAAACCATAACATAACCCAATATCGGGAACCACTAAATTTTAAAATCATAATATCAACTGACATAATATCCAATAATGTAATAGACAAGTCTATCACCCCTAAACAAAACCAAAAAGGAAACCGATCATGCGCCTATCCTAAGTCATCCTCAAAATCCAACCCAACTGACCGACCTGTGTGCCATCGCTTCTCCTGCCAGCACGCTCGCTCGGTAGGAAAAGGCTATCTCCGGAGCTAGGGGTCTACTCTATCATCTGAAAAATAGGTTGCAATTTTGGGTGAGTTTATGAACTCGTGAGAAACCATCATCGATGGTTCACTCAAATCATGCATTACGCAAATTATGCATAACACCACACACAGAATATTCAATTGATGATATTATATAGCGGTTTATGATGAGTTTACAACAAAGGTATAGTATCAGAATAATATTGCAGAGCATAGAACATTTTACAAGATCACATCACAATTTACATGAATCATGGCATCACACGCTCAAGAATCATCACACAATTTCGCAATTCAATCACCATGTATATAATGCATATGAGACTCTTTCCAGCTTATTCAAGATTGTGCCCAAGTGCTCGATCGGTGTTCGATGGGGGACGCGTGAGATTTTCTCCCTGCTAGGCTAGGCCAAGATAAAGTTAGAGCTCGAGGCTCTTTTCAAAGGATAATAGCAACTGGGTCAAATTCCATTATCGATCATGCATTTATGCATGCAATGCGAAGATCCAAGAATTCAAAGGTATGGCTATAAAAGCCCAAGATTGTATTTCTCAGTATCATACAGTAATTCAGTCCAGTACAGTAGAAACATGTCATTTGATCATGTACATTTCAGACATTTCGGTAATCACACAATTTCACAGTCTAATACAGTAGAGGCATACTATCCGATCATGTATATCTCAGTAATCATACAGTTTCACATTTGGCAAGTAATTCACGTTGAGCATTTAAACAGTCAAAAATTTGAGAAACTAACTAGGTTACTCACCTGTAACTTACGAGCTACTACCTGGAAGTTCCAGCAATGTCCATGGAATGACGATCCAACGACGCCTCAATCAAAGATCAATCCACAAATCTCTCAAAATCACCGTAAACCCTAAATTTTTCTCAAATCAACGATAACTCACTCCAATCCTTCTCAACCTATGGAGGAAATCGAAATCACCGTGGGAGAGAAGAAGAAATGCCTTAGGTAATTCCCACATTCAAACTTAGCTATTTATAGACAAAGGTCTCTAACTCAGTCAAAATTTCAGTCTCTAAATTTCAATGGCTCAACATTTTAAATTTCCTAACAGTATCACTCTAATTTTTCCATTGCCATTGGACAGTTCTTTCAAGATTATACTGATCGATCGATTCATCACTCCAAAATTTCCTATAGGCGTTTTCTCCTGAATTTCCCGAAAATTTCCTATAAACCACTATCAATAGTCAATCACTCTTAGACTATTCTAAATCAGTCATTCAAGCTCACTTACTCCTAATTTCTCAATCAATTACAATCTAGTCAGTCCAGTCAGTTCACAATCCAATCAGTTCATATTTACAATTAAAGTGCCGGAAAATCATGAATGCATGTACCTATGAATAAATGCATATGCAAGAAACCTGTTCCTCTATAAGTAGAGGCCAGTAACGCGCTCAATTAGTAAATGCATTGAAAACTATCAGTCCGACCAGTGAATGCAATGAAACCCATCAGTCTGACCCAATATTACCATAATGCCCTTGCTATCAGTAACGGGATGTTACAATTCACCCCTCCTAATAAAAATTTCATCCCCGAAATTTCATATGCAATTGATCAGGAGGATAAGGGGATTTATCCGCTCCTTTCTATTCCGATTCTCACTCATTTCCTTATTATTATTCGCAAATCCTCACATTCGGTACCAGAAACACATTTATCAGATCTAAACACTGTTTATTAATTCAGTCCATAAAACACTCTGTAAATCAGAGTCATCTTTTAGATTTTAACCCACTTTACCAATCTATTTACACGACGGCCACATAGAGGCCATTTAGTAACGAATTTAGTTTCCTTATATACCTATATCTCCCTTTATACATTTTGGCCAACGCTACACACTTCGAAATATTTCATCGATTTACTTATCAGATTACATCTCTTTAGTGTTAAAACACTAATTTCATCAGATTCTCATAACCGCGATCCTAATCGATTCGACTCATTGTCATTAACTTGGATCGCTCAACCCCTTTTTCAGATTCATTCCACTTATCATCATTCACTCAAATCAATCATAGTCTTTGACTATATTCAGGCCTTGTTCACTCTAATGTAGGGGTCAACGACTCCTTATGCACTGTTCGAATGGTAACACCATAATAATACCTCAATCTCAACGGACTCTACGAATATCAGTCTCACTTTTGCCTCAGCAGTCACGTCAGTTAGTTATCCCCACGAAAACTATTCGATTCCACACTCTATATCTTCAATTACTCTTTCTATACACTCTTGCGGAAACACAACACTTTGATGATTCCTAGAGATTTCTGTAACGGTTTCTTTGGTGGGTAAACACATACTTCACAATGCAGTCATAAATATCGTTTCCTCAAAAGTTGAATCCCATTTGAATTTCTCAATAAGGTCTGCAATTTCTAAATCCCCAATTTGCTTTGTTAGTCCTTTCTATACACACTTGATCCGAAATTCCCATAACTAATAATGATACATTCCTTTTTACCTCCTTGATAGATCGACAGTCGCACTCGATATTATACTAGGTTTAATAGCCTTAACGCCCAAATAAAGATCCTTTTCCATTGCATTATCTATTCAGTACATTATATTGCACCACTAGCTAAATTTTAAAACCTCAACCGCATAATCCTTTTCAATTCCTTCAATTTCACTATTACCTTGATCGCTATCAATTTGCTTATTCATAGCCATATCTGAAATGTTTCTATTCCAACCAGTATCTCCAAGCTTTCAGAACAATATCCACACAATAAATTCCAGTCATCAATTATAATACAGTCCAAAAGATTATACTTATCCCTATGCACGTAAAACTACTTTACACCATTTCAACAGATTGCATCATAACCTTCATTGGGACACGTCAATAAGTATTACAAAGTCTCCGAATTTACAACGATACAGTTTAATACTCGAATTGAAAATTTCTCTCATGATTTCTCAATTTCTAAATATCATATTCTGCCACAAGTTCCTTTACACTATTTTCTCCGTATTCCTCATATCAACTTAGTACTTCCTAAACATTTACATAAAATTTTGTGAACCAATAATCCCTCAATTTCATGACTAATTTCTCCTTACATACCAAGAATCCTCTTACACAATGGATTCGCTTCACGATAACACAATGCATATTTTCTCAAGAATAAATTCTATCTCTCACATGAGTTTCCAATAGACTCAGGTCTCCCAATAACGACTTTTCATTTATTTAAAATTTATTTCCAGTCTATCCTTTCATTGCTAAATTCTTCAGTTATAAACATCTGATCGACTCCAGTATCCATTACGTGAGCCAGATGGCCTCACAACCTCCCTAGTGAAACAGTCCATAATAGCCCTTATGCGCAGTCAATCAGTCCATCCCAAATATCACATCTACCTCCCTATACAGTTGTACTACCTAGAGGTGTACTCACCTTTAACCCATACTGTAACCTCTCTCTATCCTCATGCAGTCTACATGCTAAATGTGGTGCAATGAAAGAATGGGTGGATCCAGGATCCAACAATGCATATGCTTCGAAACCAGAAATCAGAAGCATACCCGCAACAAAGATCCGGGAATCTGGGCCTCCTGCCGAGTCATGGCATAGACCACGGCACGAGATCTGTGTCTGCTACTCGATCCTCCGACCACTCTCGATCCCTTTGCTAGACCTCGACCTCGGCCTCGACCTCTCCATCCGGACCCACCACCACTACCACAGCCTTTGTGGTATTGCTACAGATCTTCCAGTCATAGCAGACTGGACTCCCACAGTCTCTGGGCAGTTCCTTACTAGGTGGTCCATCGAACCACACCTCAAGCAGGCTCCAGATAGCCATCGACACTCTCCGCTGTGTCTCTTGCCACAATGCTCACATAAGGGAGCAGACTGTCCAGAAACTCTGACACTGCCGCCACCACTACCACCAGGTAAAGTCAATGTCTCTCTCGCTTCATGACCAGTCTGTCTAGCCCCTCCTGCGGACCTGAAGGGCCTACTCTGACGCTTGCTGTACTCTCTGCCAGCATTGCCCTGGCTATCACTAGGTCTCTTAATCCTGGTCCCCTGACCAGTCTCAGCCATACGCTGTCTCAGTAGCTGCTCTATCCTCACTGCTGCAGCCCTCAACTCTATGAAATTGCCCATATCGGATCTAGCCAATAGGGTACGGATCTCCAGATTGAGTCCGCCCTCAAAACGCCGACACCTATCAGCCTCAGTAGCCACCAATGAAGAAGTATAAACCACTAACTCGTTGAATCAAGACCTCATAGTTGGCCACGGTCAATCGTCCCTCGCCTCACTCTAGAACTCTGTGACTTCATTTCCAGATAAATCTTGGGCATGAAGTTGTCCTTGAAAGCCCTCAGAAAGTCATCCCATGTCACAGTGTCTTTGGGCTGGTGGTATCGCCTTTAACAGCCTTCCACCACCGATATGTAGAATCTGTGAAGCAGGAAACCGCGTGTCAAACGCTTCGTCCGGTAGCGAGCCCATCTGGTCGAGGACTCTCTCAGTCCTCTCTAGCCATCCCTCAGCCTCCGCAGGGTCGGTGCTGCCATAGAAGTCAACCGCCCCCTGCTTACGCAGTTGATCATATCTCCGTTCCCATCTCACAGGAACTCGAGGAGGTAACTCCTCTGAATGAGGCGCAGGAGACTCCTTACTAGCTCCTACCGATTCCAGGTCAGCTGGTTGTTCCACTCGATCTCCAAGGACGGATGACCTAAAACAAACAAGAAATTCCGATCAGTTCCACTATCCTTTCAGTAATTCCAACTTAATTTCACTAATCCCAAAAGATGTCAAACCATGCTCTGATACCACTTAATGTAGCGCCCCCTCACCGTAGGGTACACATCGGGAAACCCGAAGGTTGCTCCGATACGTATCCCACGATAAAGGTGCACCACCAGAACATTTCCATTAAAAATCCACATGGCATCACAATAAATTAAAACCATAACATAACCCAATATCGGGAACCACTAAATTTTAAAATCATAATATCAATCTGATACAGTCATCCAATAACAGAATAGACAAGTCTATCAGTCCCCTAAACAAAACCAAAAAGGAAACTGATACAAGCGTCTATCTTAAGTCATCCTCAAAATCCAACCCAGCTGACCGACCAGTGTGTCATCGCTTCTCCCGCCAAAGACGCCGCTTTCGGTAGGAAAAGGCTATCTCCGAGCTAGGGGTCTACTCTATCACCCTGGAAAATAGGTTGCAATTTTGGGTGAGTTTATAACTCAAAGGAGAAACCATCATCGATGGTTCACTCAAATCATGCATTACGCAAATCATGCATAACACCACACAATAATATTCAATTGACAAGATTATATAGCAGCTTCTGATGAGTTTACAACAATGTATAGTATCAAGAATAATATTACAAAGAGCATAGAGCGATTTACATATCACATCACAAATTTACAGTAAATCATGGCATCACATAGTTCAGTAATCATCACACAATTTGGCAATTCAATCACTCATGTATGTAATGCATATGAGACTCTTTCCATTATTCAAGACAGCCCAAGTGCTCGATCGATTGTTCGATGGGGACGCGTCATGGATTTGTCCCCTGGGCTAGGGCCCCACGAAGATAAAGTTAGAGCTCGAGGCTCTTTTCAGTGATAATAGCAACTTGGGTCACATTCCATTATCTGATCATGCATTTATGCATGCAATGCAGTGTCCAGTAATTCAGTGTATGGCTATAAAAGCCCAGTATTGTATTTCTCAGTATCATGCAGTAATTCAGTCCAGTACAGTAGAAACATGTCATTTGATCATATACATTTCAGACATTTCGGTAATCCCACAATTTCACAGTCCAATACAGTAGAGGCATACCATCCGATCATGTATATCTCAGTAATCATACAGTTTCACATTTGGCAAGTAATTCACGTTGAGCATTTAAACAGTCAGAAATTTGAGAAACCAACTAGGTTACTCACCTGTAACTTCCGAGCTACTACCTGGAAGTTCCAGCAATGTCCGTGGAATGACGATCCAACGACGCCTCAATCAAAGATCAATCCACAAATCTCTCAAAATCACCGTAAACCCTAAATCTTTCTCAAATCAACGATAACTCACTCCAATCCTTCTCAACCTATGGAGGAAATCGAAATCACCGTGGGAGAGAAGAAGAAATGCCTTAGGTAATTCCCACATTCAAACTTAGCTATTTATAGACAAAGGTCTCCAACTCAGTCCAAATTTCAGTCTCTAAATTTCAATGGCTCAACATTTTAAATTTCCTAACAGTATCACTCTAATTTTTCCATTGCCATTGGACAGTTCTTTCAGTACTATACAGTCAATCGGTCTGTCACTCCAAAATTTCCGATCCGGGCATTTTCTCCCGAATTTCCCAAAAATTTCTTATAAACCACTATCAATAGTCAATCACTCTTAGACTATTCTAAATCAGTCATTCAAGCTCACTTACTCCTAATTTCTCAATCAATTACAATCCAGTCAGTTCACAATCCAATCAGTTCATACTTACAATTAAAGTGCCGGAAAATCATGAATGCAAGTACCTATGAATAAATGCATATGCAAGAAACCTGTTCCTCTATAAGTAGAGGCCAGTAACGCGCTCAATTAGTAAATGCATTGAAAACTATCAGTCCGACTAGTGAATGCAATGAAACCCATCAGTCTGACCCAATATTACCATAATACGCTTGCTATCAGTAATGGGATGTTACATAAGTGCCCATTTGTGGTGCCCCAATAACCCCTGGGAGGATACGAGAGTGCCACATCGGAGTCACAAATGAAAACAAACAATAAACCGATGTGGAAGCTTTTCAAAACATGCCACACATTCATTACCTAAATTTTCATAAACTGAAGTAAACATATATTGCATATCATAAGTTCAGAAACCAACTTGTATTATGGTTATTACAAACCTTCATAAAAATTTAAATTCATATATCTTCGCATGCTAAATTCAGACATTTCAATAGAAGAACAGAACATACAGAATACAGAACAGATTTTCAGAATAGGGTGTTAACACATCATGTAAAAAATATGGTTTGTTTCTTATCAAAGCTTATCAGAGATCAAAGTACAAAACGAGTTAGATTGTAAATCTATGAGCAGAAATGGGTAACGAGATTTATACAGACGGAGATTGAAGTTTCGACTAAAGTGTCACAGAGGCAAACCGAAGTCTTGACGCTGAAGTGTCACAGAAGCAGACCAAAGTCTTGACACCAAAGTGTCACAAAGGGAGACCGAAGTCTCAACACCGAAGTGTCACAGAGGGAGACTGAAGTCTCGACACTGAAGTTTCACAGAGGGAGACCAAAGTCTCGATAACAAAGTGTCACAGAAGTAGCTGTAGACCCTTCTAGGCATGCCTATTTACTCACAACTAAGACTTGACAGTTACAAAACCAAATAAGCCCATTTCATGTACAAAAATAATTAGTCAAACATATTCGCATGCATCAAACAATTCGGACATTCATTATCTTGAGTTCAGAACACAATCAGCATAAAACATAATTCAACCAGTACTAAACATAATAAAATAATGTTTGAGCATCTTAGAGATTACTGACAGCTTTGCAAATCATTCAATGGAGCAATCAATAGTAAACAAAACAATCATAGCAAAACTATAAAAAATTTCTTAATGAATTACTTATTGAAGATACCATCTAAATTACTTACAAATAATCGAGGATTACCTAATAAATTTCTCATGAATATTCATTAAGAATTACTTACAAAATTTCTTACTAGATTACTTACAAAATCTCCCTTTTTGCTTATTGTCTAGAACTCCTAACAATATATGGAAGTGGTCGCTCTATGCGTTCCTCTATAACATTTAACACAAACATATATTACTATTGTTCATGATTATAAAATCATTTATGCACATTCATGTATACCAAATATGTATGATGCATGCTAATGACAAATTCCCAGGTTTCCTATCCTTAACCTTGTCACATTATCAATCATGTGAAACCATACTCAATTGCTCAATCCAGATTTAACTCACAACTAACTTTTGGATCCACTCTGCTCAATTATTCACATTAGGAAGATGAGGTAATTTGACAACACTTCCTTCGATAAAGTTGTTCTCCCAAGTCTTAAGTTTCTAATGATACCAAGTTCATCATTTGATTTTATATACTGAAAGTTATACTTAAAAGATCTCATACTGTACTTACGCTTCAGTATAATTCTTATCTTAAATTCCAATCAACTTTTGAAATTCTTAAAGGTAGAATTAGAATTCAATCTCTTCAGATAATTTTTATCCTTAAGTCTCTAGTTTAATTCAAATTAAGAATCATTCCACTCAGAAATCTATAGATCATGATATAAGTAAAATACCGAAGTATGTTCAGTAAAGTCATCCTAGCTATCATACTTCAGCATAGTCATAATTTCATCTTAAATTGTTCAATAAATCCATTTCAAATTATTATAATTTTTTGTGGGGATGAAATAAATGTCTTATGAGTTTATTGGTTTAAGAATCAAGTCATTCTGGCTGTCAGGTGGAGAAGTTATAATAAAAAGATCATAGGATATTCAGAAAACAACCCCCTTCAGAAAGCATGGAGGTCGCGATCGTGCGCCTGCACAACCGCGACAATCCAAGTGATCGCGACCCACTAACCCCTTCAGCAAACTCGCGATTGTGCAGAAGCACTGTCGCGCACAATCGCGACATCCTTCTTCTTCACTGAACTAGATTTCTTCTTCTTCTTTTGTTCTTTTTTCAAATTTTCTCACTTTCATCCTATTCAATGAACATATATATCACTTCAACCAATTCCTCTACTTCCATTTCAATTCTACAATACACAACAAAAACAAAAATTCCAGATTAAACCCAATCATCAAAACAGAGCACTAGTCACACAACTCTTTCAGATTTTTCTGTATTTTCCCCATCTTCTTCATCTCTTCTCCTTAATCCTTCATTACTAACTTGTATACTTTCATTTACCATTATATTTCGTTTCTATACCATCTGAACTCATTCAAAACACAACTCCAAAATCAAGCTTATGGTCAGACACTAAAAACTGATACATACATATATTTCACCATTTCCAACTTTCTCTCTCTTGTGTTAAACTTATAATAACTTACAAATCAAAATAGGATCTATAACTATATAGTTCTACTCCACGTCTCTACTATGGTCTACTTCACTAAGTTTCCCTTTTTAGATCACATGCAACCGGTTTTACACTTTCACTGCTCAATAATATTAACTCATCTTTCTCATCACTGTCACCGAAACTAGTCAACCTACATAACTTATGTATGTATTTATTGTCAAGACTAACACATCATTAAACTCATTCATAAAATTTAGAAACTTAAAACTTTACTTAATTCTTTAAAAAAATTCCAGCTATGAAAGTGAAGAGCAGGGTTTCGGTGGATGGGGGAAGAAAACAATAAGAATAGGCAGAACCAAACACTAGCTGGGTTGAATTGTTTGCATGTAGAGAATAACACTAACCCAAGAATCAATACTAGTATTTCGGTGATGAGGGTTCAGTGATTTCCGAAAAACACTAACAAAATAAAAAAACAACAACAAAGCTTTAATGATTTGCCTTTCAAAACCACGTGCTTACGCGTGTTATTAATTCTTTGCCATATGTCACCATGCATATGCTAGACCCCGCTTTCAGAGCCCAGCATTCGGAGACGAAAACAGTGTTTTCCCTCAACTATACTAAACCTTTTTTGGGACATTTGAAATAACTCTCACTATGTATCTCAGATTAGGGTGTTCATTAGATAGTTCGAAAGAGGACTTCAAGATCTACTACTTTCATAAGACCTTGAAGACAAATTCTATTGTCTAAAGGGTGAAAATTGGACAAGACAATGGTATCAAATGAATAGTGTACAGAAGAAGAAATCTCGGTCACATAAGCAAAAGGCCAACGAAGCAAAAGACAGACGAACCAAAAAAATAGACGAAACAAAAGACAGAAGAAGCAAGAAATAGATGAAGCAAAAAAGGCAGATGAAGCAAAAAGGGTAGACGAAACAAAAAGCAGACGAAATAAAAGAAAGACGAAGCAAAAAGCAGACAAAGCGAAAAGGGCAGACAAAGCAAAGAGTAGACGAAACAAAAGACAGACGAAGCAAGAAGAAGACGAAGTGAAAAAAACAGACAAAACAAAAAGAAGACGAAATAAAAGATAGATGAAGTAAGAAGCAGACGAAGCGAAAAGGACAGGCGAAACAAAAGACAGACAAATCAGAGTCAACTTAAGATGCAACAAATTCAACTTAAGACGATGCAACTCTTAAGATAAGTGGAGTCAACTGAAGACGAAGTAAAGTCAACTTAAGATGATGCAACTCTTCAGACGATATGACATCATCATAGATGATGAGCCTCTATAGACAATATGACGTCATCACAGACAATGTGACATCATCATAGACGATACGTCTTTACAGATGATACATCCTTACAGACGATGCATCTTTACAGACAATGCACCCTTACAGACGATGCATCTTTATAGATGATGTATCTTTACAGACAATGCATACTTACAGACGATATGACGTCATCACAGATGATAAGACTTTATGCTCCTAAGCATCTCACCTTCTAAGGACCATAATTTTTGACTCCGGTGTCCCAATTTTCCATACTATATATCGTTGGAAAGGTAGAAATATAAGCTACAACTTTCTAGAAGACAACTAACTAATTTCGCCTCAATTAGTCTAATTTTTCCCTGGAAGTCGGCACACAATTTCTACACTTATGAAAGACTTTGATCATGAAATGTACAACTACCAAAGGAACATACACATACATCTAGGGACTTTTCAGTTCTAAACTCATTTGCTAAGGAAACAGATGCTTAAACATCGCTTTGATTACATCATAACATTTTGAACAAAGGCTTAACCCAAAATGCAACATATACAGGATGCTCAATGTTTACATGCTTATGAAGCTATCCCAAAGGTGATCAAACTAACTTAATTACAAAAGCTACTATCTTGGAATTTGCCCAAATGCCTTATAAGGATCACTTATCTTCTCGATATGCACCTGAGGAGGGAATAATGGGGTTGAGCTACAAAGCTCAGTGGCTAATATATTTATAGCCATTGGCAATAGGCCACATATTTAAGCATATGTACATTTATATCTAGAAATTCTAGCTTCTCACTTTATTCAAGCATATTTAAGCATATGTACACTTATTTTGTCAACTATAGCCATACCATGATGCATGTGAATAAGTGTTGGAACCCCACCCCGGTGAGACACGGGTCCGACGTCCTTCGTGACATCTGGACGCGCATCTCATGAGGGAGGGATTCCTCACCACGATGGAAAACTTGTTTCTTCATTAAAACTGCAAAATCATGAACCTTGAGCTTATAACCTTGCGGTGCCTAAGCTGTAACTCCACGTTCGTGGCGAGCGCACACAATATAAACATCAAAATCATAAGTTGACTTCTTCATATAAGTTGTAGCTCTATGCCTCAAACGGAGTTATATAACTCAAGTTATGCTTAGAAAGCCTAAAAGAGCTCATACTCAAAATATGATCTTCAAACCGACCTCTCATTTACTTTAATGCAAAAATTTTTAATTTGACTCCAAATGGCACCAATTTTTGTGGAGGGAAAGATATATGTCTTAGAAATATCATGGTTCAAGCCTCACCTCAATTAGAGGTCGGATGAGAGATTTATGCACAAAAGAATAGATCATGTTCACATCCCAAATCAGTTTCAACATCTTTAGGCGCGATCATCATAACTTTTGATTTATAAATCTAATTTCTTTCGTTTATGGACCATTAGAAAGCCGAAATCTAGATCTACAACTTTAATGAAGACCACAAAATGCGATTCGGCCTCTAACATTTCCAAAATTAAGAATCTTTCCCGTAGCTGTCCGTTTAACGGACACATTCGGGTGAAAGTGTCCAAAATGATCCTTAAATGTCCGTTAAACGGACATGGGCAGGCTAAGGGGTGTTTTTGCACCCGAGGCTATCCATTTAACGGACATCTATGTCCGTTTAACAGACATGCAAAATCCCAAAACTTCAATGCCTCATTCAAACTTCTCACCTTCAACCTAACTTCTTAACCATTTATACACTTCCCAAATTTATTTATTCCATAGCCTAAACACTTCATAACATCTTAAACTTCAAGTTTAATTCACCAACTTCAAAATCTCTAGCTTAAATGAATCATCAAAGCATGGGTTTCAATCATTTGTCATCAAGGTTATCATAACTTCATAAGCTATATGAACAACAAGCATGACTTTAGTTGTTATCTTCCAATTCTTATAACTTCTTACTCCAAATTCTAAAAATTACATATTATACCTCAATGGAAAGATAACAAGATGCTATAAAACTCTTATGAAGGATGAAAATGTTAATTTCATCATTAAGCAAGGTAAAAAGCTACTCAAAGGCACTGCCCATAAAAGGTCCAATGAAACAAGAACATAGCTAATCGAATAAAGGGCTGAATGTGTTTCTAACCTCATAACTTCTTAACCCCAAGTCCAAATGAGACACATTATATGTCATTGGAAAGATATGAACCTCTACTACAAACTTCAAACAGACTTCCCGATCCAATTCAAGCCCTAAGAGGGACTAAATCCCAAGTAAAGTTTCTATCAAATTTTAGGAAAATTTGACAGCACTTCCCTTGAAAATACAACTAGCCAAACTTCAATCCTAGCTCCACCACCTGCATAAAACTCAATATCCAACCTCATTCAACATGTTTCAATTCTAAAGTATCTCCAAACATAGTTCAAAGGCAACAACCTCACTCCTAGATATCTATTCCATTCCAATCATAAAACCATATAATCTCATACCACTCTTTTTGTCAACTATAAAACATGTGTAAATTACATAAATTACAAATGAAACTCAACAATCTTGCATTTACATGAAATTTATAGTTATTACAAAGCTTTAGAGGGCATTTTAGCCCAAGTACATCAAAGTCTCAAAGACAAAATACAAAGTACATTGATAGCTCTAAAATGCTATCTAAAGCCTTAGTTTCAAACATATGATTTCAAAACTCAAAAATTGCATCGGAGTAAAGCCTCATTCCCAATGCGGTGTCTCGGTTTCTCGCTCATGACCTGTGGCGGGGGAAAATGGGGGGTGAGCTCGACGGCTCCGTGGGTAAAAGCTTAATAACTAAGAATAAACATGCCAAAATCCTTTAGCAATTTATTCTCAAACAATTGAACTAAAGCATCTTTATCATTAAACAATTCTTCATCAACATCAAAGTTTATCAAAGGCAATTATAAAACAATATATCATACAAGAACAACTTAGACAAACATATCTCATATTCACACATAAGTTGGTTTGGGTGGGTCCAACAGGACGTACTACACATTTCCGCGAAGTGGTCATGTGTAGCCGTGAACACATGAGGGAGTCCGTGAGGAACTCCATGGCCACTAGTGGGCAGGCGAGAGAAGCCTATATAGGTGCACCTATCACATAAAGGACCACCCTAACCCATAGAAAACATGCAATTCACATTATTCACACATTTCATACATATTAGCCATCAATGAACCTTGCAACTTTTATTTCCACATAATTGCCTAAATCACTTATTCAAATCTCCTTTTCACTTGTTCAACAATCATATACACATTTTCATATCTCATATACATTTAAAATCATTTCAAGAATAACAAGCAATATGGATAAATCATTTCAAAGCATTTAATAGTATTTAATAGCATTTATTATAGAACTTTAACAAGTTCATTAACTCAATCATTAAGAAATTACCCACCTTAAATCCTTTAGCCTTGAATTTGATCAATTGGCCTTTCTTCTTGCTCTAACAACTTCTCTTCACCTTCATTAAGCAAGTAAGAACCCAATTACCAAGAGATATCCCAAAATTAAACAAACCTAGGAGAGGAAAACATGGAATTCAACGTATCTAACCTTACCCAAACCTTACCTAAGCCATTTGCATCAAAACCCACTCATAAATCCAAAGAATTCCACAATTTTCTTACCTTGAAAGGAGACCCACGAAATTTCTCCCTCTCTTAGCTTTGATGAAAACTCTTAATCCTTTCCTTCTCTTCTCTTTCTTAAACACTCTACTACCCTTCACTAAGCAAGAAAAACCTAAGGACCTAGCCTCTTTCTTCTTCTTCTTCTTCTTCTTCTTCTTCTCCTATCCGACTCTCACTCTCTCCTTTCTAGAATTTTCGTGACTCACTCATTTGATAAGCTAACAAATTGTTTCTCCTTTAATACTTAAACCCCAAACTCAAAACTACGTAGTTTTGAAACAACCCTTCTTTCCTTGCAAAATATACTCCTTCCCCTTACATAAACGATTTCCACTATGTATTCCTCTTATATTTTCCTCTTCTTTGTGTTCTTAAAAGGACCAAAGTAGCCTTCCATCTTAGCCTTAGACTTTAAAACCATAAGTGAATTACCTAAATTGCCCCTAAGCCATCTTATTTCCTTTCAACTTCTAACAACAATTCAATTCTAATTTAAACTAATCCTTCATTTAACTTTCATCCCTCTAAACACTATAAACCTCAATTAAGTCTAACAAAAATAAATTTCCAAATTAAACCTTAAAAATAACATAAACATGCTTAATACGATTCGGGGCCCAACACAACTCTTAAGACGAAGCAGAGTCAACTTAAGACGAAGCAAAGTCAACTTAAGATGATGCAACTCTGAAGATGAAGTGGAGTCAACTTAACAAAGTCAACATAAGACGAATGATGTCATCATAGACGATACAATTTTATAGACGATATGATGTCATCACAGACGATACGTCTTTACAGATGATACCACTTTATACTACTAAGCATCTCCCCTTTTAAAGACCATAACTTTTGACCCAAATGTCTAAAAATTCTATACTATATACCGTTGGAAATATAAAAGAAAGACCTACAACTTTCTAGAATGTATATTTGCCTAAATCAGCCTAGATTAATCCAAATCTTCCCCTGACATCCGAACATGAACTTTTCCCTTATGAAAACTTAAAAATGCATTGAACAAACTTGAGAGAGAGAGTTATGAGAAAAAATGCAATTATATTCCATTTGCATCAAAAGATAAGATTTTTACAATGCTTTAGTGGGTATTTCAAGCCAAAAATGCAATTATATTCCATTAGCATTGTTGTAGTTTAACCGTGTGTTGATACTATGTTGAGATTTGGACAAGTGATTTGTAGAATGTTTTGTGCTTAATATATGATAGTTTCATATATGTCATTGGATACTACATTCACGGTTTTAATCTGCCTAGTTGTGTTTGATTGAGATTGTTGTGTTTTATTCATTGACCAATTGCATCTGCTTGTCCAATTATCACACTAAGGTTTTTAACAAAGATTTAAATGATGGAGTTCATTAATTAAATCTTTAGACCTAAAGAGTTCTTTAGGGTTGATCTTTCGAAACTTAGTGGATTATATCCCCGAAAACCATTTTTGAACTGTGATAGCCTGAGCCTCATTTTCAAGAGGATTTTATCAATTTGATTCTATCCAATTTTATTTATTGCATCATTTACAAAATTCCAAAAATATTGTTCTATACTTTTTGTCCAGTTTTGATTACTTTTCCAGTTTTGAAAAAATTACTAAACCCCTGTTTATCAACTTTAATTGCAATTTTTGACATTTAGGCTAGATTAGACCATTTTTATTTGGTTCCAGTTAAGTGAGACGACCCGAGGTTGCATCCTACACCGCAATCTTGGAATTTATTCTATTTGACCGGTTTCCAAGGATCGATTGTAAGATCGCATCGACAGAACCGCGATCAAATTGGCGCCGTTGTCGAGGAGCCAAGTAATTGGTTTACCATCGGATAGCCATTGTCATTTTTGACTTGTCGTTGATAATAGGAATCATTGTTTTTTATTGCATTTAGATAGTTTGATTTTTACACTTGTTCATAGTATAGATTTGATTTCCCTTTGCACACGCATACATCTTACTTTGATCTTATTTCATACTTTACACATTTTTCACACATACACACTCATACATACATTTATACATCCATACTCTCACATTCATCGCATTTCACTTTTATTTGATTTTGTGTGACTGTGAGCATTTTTTATACCATTCTTTAGTTTGTGGATTGCTTTTTGGTGCATGCCCAGGAGAGGTAAACTTGTTCAGTTCCATCCCGAAGTTGAGAGACATTTGAGGAGACTTAGAAAAGAGAGGAAAGAACAAGAGAGACTGAGAGTAGTTGAGCTAGAAAGTGAGAACATGGCTGAGAACCCAAACATTTACCCCAATCCTGATTATCCTGTTCACCAACCTAGAAATGGGACTAATGGAGGAAATGGTGAGCATGAGAGAGTAGGGGAAAACATTGAAAACCAGAGACGTAGGACAATTAGGGAAGCAACCACTTCGATGTTCATTATGATCCATTCTATCGCTTTGCCTAATTTTGATGTTAATTTTGAGATTAAAGGCTTATTGATTAATTCTCTTCCCAAATTTCATGGCTTGGCGGAGAGGATCCATATATGCACCTCTGAGCTTTGACAATGATCTCGCGAGTATGAAGCCGATGGGAGCTACCTTGGATCAAGTACTTTGGAAGGTGTTTCACTTGTCATTGGAGGAAAGCAAAGAGTGGTACATGAGTCTTCCGAGGCATGTGGCCAATGCTTACCATAGTTGGGCCAATATGAGGAAGGCCTTTTTGGAGAAATACTTTCCAGCTTCCAGGACATCTTCCATGAGGAAGGAGATTTATTCACCCGCCAGATTATAAAGAGTCACCGATGACTATTGGAACCGTTTCAAGACCTTCTTTCTAGATGCCCCATCACCGATTCCCGATGAGCAATTGGTGCAATACTTTTATGATGGGTTGAAGAGCCAGAGAAGGGTATGTTAGATGCTTTGCATCCGGAGGATCTCGATTGACCTTACAACATTGGAAGCATGGATTTGATCAAGAAAATGGCTTTAAACCATCAGCATGACAAAGGTCGAGAGATCAAAGAGGAGTGCATGAGTTGGGGCCTTGGGCTCAAGCTAAAAGAATGGAGAGCCTAGAGTCGAAATTGGACTCTTTGGAGAGTCGGATATCATCACAGCTATCTTGCATCACTGCTGAGCTGAAGAATTTGAATGTACAACGCTCTACTTCTTCAACAGAGCTTACCGCACCTAGTTGTGAAAATTGTGGGTCAGTAATGCATATTTTGAGCGTTTGCCCAGGTAGATATGAGGAAGTCTCGGCAATGTATCAAGGTAGGCAAAATCAGAAATGGGACCCATACTCCAACACCTACAATGAGGGATGGAAATCCAATCCGAGATTCAGTTGGAGGAATGAGGAGAACAGAGCTCAGGGCAGATTTTCACAAGGAGGAGGAGCTGGGACTTCCACTAGCCAGTTCCCCAATCAACAAAGAAGCCCAGTAGTCCCACCAAAGGAGGATACCAATCAGTTGCTCCACAAAGATGATGACCTTGATGAAGGAAGAGAGGGATTCCAATGCTAACCAGTTTAATGCAATTGCTTCTTTGATTCAACAGGATTCCTCAAAGACTGCTGCCAGATTCAATGCCTTGGAGAAAAGAATGGAGCAATGGGAGACCAAGGCAGAGAACATCAATTCCTATGTCACTCAGGTTGTCTAACAACATGAGTGAAAATCAAAGTAAAAGCAAAGGAGCCATTCCTTCCAATACCGTGATGAACCTGAAGAGTCTTAATGCCATTGCCCTCAGGAGTGGAAAGCAAGTGAGGTTCAAGCCTTAAGATGAAGATGAGCCATGTGAGGATGAGATTGATAGTGAGCCAGTACCTCCAACAAGGGTAATGAGATCAGAAAGTGCCAGAGAGGAGGACCTACTGAAAGAAAGGAAGAGACTCACAACAACTGAGAAGGAAACAACTCCAAGAGATTCTAAAGAGAAAGCAGGAAGTGGAGAGTCAAGTAAGCAAGCAGGTAAAGGTAAGGAGGTAAGTATTCAGGACCTTCCTTTTCCCAATTCATATTTAATGAGTAAGCGCTTAAATGAGAAACAACATTAGAAAGAAATCATTGATTTGTTTGGGAAAGTGGAAGTGAATGTACCTTTGCTTGATCTAGTGAAGAGAGTTCCGGCATATGCTAAGTATTTGAAGGATTTTTGCACGAATAAGAGAAAGTTTAGGCCAAATGAGAGAGTCCAGGTGAGCTCCAATGTGTCTGCATTATTCAAGTCCCAAATACCTGTCAAGTGTCAAGACCTTGGATCTTTTACCATCCCTTGCACTTTAGGAAAAGTGACCATCGGGAGAGCTTTATTAGATTTGGGGGAGGCTATCAATGTGATACCTAAATCAGTCTATGAGAACCTAGGAGTGAAAAGCATAAAACCTACATCTGTAGTGTTACAATTGGCTAATAGGTCTTTTAGGCATCCAGTGGGGATAATTGAGGATATCTTAGTCCAAGTTAAAGGTCTAGTTTTTCCTGCTGATTTTTATATTCTTGACATGTCCTCTGAAGTTGTGCAGGATACTTCCTTAATACTTGGGCGACCCTTTTTGAACAAAGAGCACAATGATTAGTATGATGAAGGAAAGATCACCATGGAGGTGGGTGACCAACAGTGAGCTTTAATATGTCTGAGGCCATGAAGCACCCACATGAGGATTATTCACTTTGGGTGTGAACATGATTGACTTAGTTGAAGAAAATGCCTGTCAAAATATGGGTCACAAAAGATTCTTTGAATTCGGATTACATTCACTTGACCTTGGAAAAAGGCCTTCGCTCATGTTTGAGGAAGCGGAGGGATTAGCCACGACCACCTACAAGGAGCCGAACTCAATGCCAGAAGAACAAGGGAGTGATCTCTTTTCTCTTGAACTTCATAAATTAACTCCTTCCATTGTGAAACCTCCTGAGCTTGAGCTCAAGCCTCTCCCTCCAACCCTAAAGTATGCTTTTCTTGAGTCTGATGAGCGATTACCTGTAATAATTTCTAGCACCTTGTCCCACACTGAAGAAGAGAGACTCATGAATGTTCTGAGGAAACACAAGAGAGCTATAGGGTGGACTTTAGCAGACATACCTGGCATTAGCCCAGCCATTTGCACACACAGGATCTTACTGAGTGAAGGGTCAAAATCGGTGAGGCAACCTCAGAGAAGACTTAACCCACTTATCTTAGATGTTGTGAAGAAAGAAATAACGAAGTTGTTGAGTGCAAGGATAATATATCCCATTTCTGATAGTGAGTGGGTTAGTCCAATTCATGTAGTGCCTAAAAAGAGTGGAATAACAGTGGTCAAAAATGATAGGGATGAGCTTATTCCTACCAGGGTGCAAAATTCGTGGCGTGTGTGCATAGATTACAGACGATTAAATGATGCCACCGAAAAGACCATTTCCTCTTCCTTTATTGATCAAATGCTTGAGCGGCTTGCGTAAGTCACATTACGCTTTTTGGATGGTTTCTCCGGATACTTTCAAGTACCCATTGCACCAGAGGACCAAGACAAAACCACATTTACATGTCCTTTTGGCACCTTTGCATATCGAAGGATGCCTTTTGGTTTATGTAATGCTCCAGGAAATTTCCAACGTTGTGTGATGGCTGTTTTCTGCGAATTTTTGGAGGAATGTATGGAAGTGTTTATGGATGATTTCACTGTCTATGGTGATTCTTTTGATGCTTGTTTATCTAGTCTTGCAAAAGTTTTATACAGATGCATTGAAAAGAATTTGATTTTGAACTTTGAGAAATGTCATTTCATGGTCAGTGAAGGTATTGTGCTTGGTCATTTAATTTCTAGCAAGGGAATTGAGGTGGATAAAGCTAAGATTGAGGTTATATCTTCTTTGCCTTACCCTACTTGTATTCGTGACATACGCTCATTTTGGGTCATGCAGATTTTCTGGCGCCATTAAGGATTTCAGAAATTATGCGTTACCTCTTTC
This sequence comes from Erythroxylum novogranatense, assembly GCA_029891385.1. NCBI lineage: Eukaryota > Viridiplantae > Streptophyta > Magnoliopsida > Malpighiales > Erythroxylaceae > Erythroxylum > Erythroxylum novogranatense. The sequence goes on from CM057227.1 coordinate 42,448,856, forward strand.
CAAGCTTTTGCAAAAAGATGAAAAGTTTGACTTTGATGATTCTTGCAAGAGTGCTTTTAATATGCTGAAATCAAAACTCATTTCTCCACCTATTCTAGCTGCTCCTGATTGGAATTTACCTTTTGAGCTTTCATGTGATGCATCTAATTGTGCTGTAGGGGCAATGCTGGGCCAACGAGAGGAGAGATTACCAAGAGTTATTGCATACGCCTCGAAGACACTGGATCCAGCCCAGATCAATTATACAACCACTGAAAAAGAGCTGTTTGCAGTAGTTTTTGGTTTATAAAATTTTAGGCAATATCTGTTGAACTCACATGTAACCATTTTTACTGATCATGCAGCTGTTCGATATCTCCTCAAGAAACCACAATCAAAGCCTAGGTTGATACGGTGGGCATTATTGCTCCAAGAATTTGATATCGAGATTAAGGATCGTGCGGGGGCAGCAAACCACGTGGCTGATCATTTGAGCAGGCTACCCAATGACACACAGGGAGTGGATTCTTATGACCTTACCTGTGATTCATTTCCTGATTCGGTCCTATGTGCTTCAATTGTTCAAGAACCTTGGTATGCTCATATTGTTAACTACCTAATATCTGGAGTGACTCCTCCTTTTATGTCTCAGGCACAAGCTCAGAAGCTTAAGAGTGAAGCTCGACATTACATTTGGGATGCCCCTTTTCTGTGGAGGATGTGCAGTGACCAAGTGATCAGAAGATGTGTTCCTCATGAAGAACATGATGATATACTCTCGGTTTGTCATTTAATGGTTTGTGGTGGGCATTTCAGTGCAAGAAAAACGTCTAGGAAGGTCCTCGAGTCTGGTTTCTATTGGCCTACCCTTTTTAAGGATTCATTTAATTTTTTTCGGTCATGTGATAAATGTCAACGTTTTGGAGGATTAGGAAAAAGACATGAAATGCCACAACAACCTCTCTTATTTTGTGAAATCTTTGATGTTTGGGGAATTGATTTCATGGGTCCATTTCCCCCTTCTTTTGGATTTGTGTATATTCTTTTGGCTGTGGATTATGTGTCAAAATGGATAGAGGCCATCCCCACTAGAAAAGATGACGCCTTTCAGCGTGTCTAAGTTTCTTAAGTCCAACATCTTTTGTCGATTTGGTATACCTAGAGCTGTAGTGAGTGATAGGGGAACCCATTTTTGTAATAGAGTCATTGATAACTTATTTTTGAAATTTGGGGTCACTCAAAAAATCTCCACTGCCTATCACCCGCAAACCAATGGACAAACCGAAGTTTCCAACAGAGAGGTGAAACACATTTTGGAGAAAATAGTAAAGCCATCCAAGAAGGATTGGAGCCTTCGCCTCGAGGAAGCACTTTGGGCATATCGGACTGCATATAAATCCCCAATAGGTATGTCCCCTTACCGTTTGATTTATGGAAAGGCTTGCCATTTACCTGTAGAATTGGAGCACAAAGCATATTGGGCAATCAAACAATGCAACATGGACTTGGAATCTTCCGGAATGGAGAGGAAGTTGCAACTTCAAGAGCTTGAGGAATTAAGGTTGGAGGCATATGAGCATGAACGACTCTACAAAGAAAAATCCAAATTGATGCATGACAAGATCATTCGTAGAAAAAGTTTCAAAGAGGGAGATAAAGTCCTGTTATTCAAAGCTCGCTTCACTTTCAAACATGGGACTTTTAATACTCGTTGGGAGGGACCGTACTTGGTCACAAAGGTGCACAACTTTGGTATGGTAGAGCTTTTACATGAGGCAACTGGAACCCGACTCAAGGTCAACGGTCATCTTTTGAAGCTCTACTATGAGAACCAAAAATCACTATAAATATCAGGTTTTCCCGTCTCCTTTGCTTGTTTCTTTTCTTTTGTTTTCTTTTCTTTCTGTATTTGGTTCCTTAGTTCTTTTGTGTCTTTTGTACTTGACTTAATCCACTTAATGATCAATCTTTGTTTTTGTGCCTTCTTCTTCTCATTTTTGCTTCTGTTACACTTTCATTGAGGACAATGTGTGATTCAAGTGTGGGGGAGTTGTTTCCCTATTTATTTTTCACATTGCATGACTGTTGATATTATATTGTTGGCCAATTGGTGCTTTATGTTGATAAACTTGTTGTATTTTTTGTCATTCTGCATTTCTTCGCCGCGACGAGTGTCCATACGTCGCGGCGAAGCGTTCTTCAAATTTGGCATACGTCGCGACGTCATCCTTGCTACGTCGCGACGTCCATACGTCTCGACGCCTGCTTCTACACGTCGCGACGTCCATACTCATGCATGAATGATTCTGTGCTTAATTCTTCCACTCATTTCAAATTTTTCTTGCACTGGACTCTTGTGGCTTTTGTTTTCAAAGTCTTTACTAGTTTCAAAACAATGCTTGAGTTCTTGAAAACACCTTCTATTCTTTTAATGATAATTGGACTTGAAAAAATCTTGCTTTCAACGTTTTCAATACAAAGTAAATGAAAGCATGCTAACAAAGTGGCATTTTAAGTTTTTGAGACTTGAGATTGTTCATTGAGATCATACCCTTGTGGAAGGATATTTGAGCCCAAAATTTTCATTCTATCCTTGTGTGCATCTTCTTATTTCATTTTTCTCCAGAACTTGTTTTAATTCTTACTTAAAGCTTAATGAACTGGATTTTTGCGGATGTGATAGAGGCGTTCTTTCTTAAACCCATTTCCCAAACACCGTCCCTTGCATATTTATCCCTTGTTAGCCCCTTTGAGCCTTCCTGTTATGAGCATTTGCATTCATACCTTTGTGGTGTCATTGGTTATGTTGCTTATTTCAAAATAAAATGTATAAAAAAAAAAGCAAAAGCAGAAGAAAAGAGAAAGTAAGAAAAGAATAATGTTGCATTCTGTTTATGCAATTGTTTAGTTTGAATTCTACAGATGACATCAGTTCACATTTAGTGCATATGCTCATATTTTCTTTCTTTTACTTTACCCATTCATTTAGCCTTCCATATATTACAACCCTCAAAGTCCTCTTGATCTTCAAAATGATAGTTCTTGTGGTGGAGAAATAGAATTGACACAAGCCTATGGTAGGAGATGGATTAAGTAGATTGAGAGAAAAATATCCCTAGACACAAGTGAGCTGAGTGCAAACACTATACCTTGAGTGCTTCTCTTTTGTTCAATCTCTTGTACTTGGATTCTTTCAATGTTTATTTTAGTAGCACTCTTTCATTTTGCTTTGGTTGAATTCTGAGGAAGTAACTTGCGTCAATTTCCTTTTATTGTTTTGAGCATGGGTAGATATTTTCTTTTTCACTTGCACTCTTTTTGACTCTTGTAAAACTTTGTCCAGGAGTACAAAGGTCTAAGTGTGGGGGAATTTGATTGAGCCAAGTTTATATTATAAATTGGCTGCATTTTCATAGCTGCTTATGCATGTATTGACTCCTGATTGATGATTTTTGTGCTTAAATTGGTTCCTCATACTGAGTTCTTTCAATTCTCAATTTGTCAGTGAATTGTCATGATTTGATACTTATGTTTCCACAATTTTATTGGGACAATTGATACTGCAAGTTGTTGTTTTTGTTGTTATTTAATTTCAGGAACAAAGGAGTCAACGTCAGGAAGTCAACATCCGCACGTCGCGACGCATGGCATTTCACACGTCGCGCGCAGATTTATGCGATCGACGCGACGAACGCGTATCGATCGATTACGCCGTCGCGGCAATTTAATTGATTTATTTTGTTCGTCGCGACGAACGAGCGGATACCCAACTTCTTATGGAAAGTTTTGTCTCACTGTTCCAACCCGGCCCGTGACCCATCATATAAGACTTGCTATTTTTAGGTCATCGGGAGACTTTTGTCACGCAGACTTTTGGAATACAGAGACGGCTTGGAACGCAGACTCTGGAAGGAGAAGACCTTCACATTTTTATCATCGTCTACCATCATCACCACAGTTGCCATCATCATCGTCATCGTCTTCTGCAAACATGAGCCTCGTTCATTCTCCAGTATTCGAGGGATCGACCGGAGTCATGCGTAGCTAAGCCAACCTTCCTCTTGAAGATGTAGCAATGGCTTGAGTTTACAGAGCTTCAAAGGGAAGTAATCACTTAGTATCTGAAGTCTAGTATATTTGTGTAAACTTCTGAGTTAGAGGATTGCATCGATATATTTAGATTAGCATTATTATAGTTTAACCGTGTGTTGATACTATGTTGAGATTTGGACAAGTGATTTGTAGAATGTTTTGTGCTTAATATATGATAGCTTCATATATGTCATTGGATACTGCATTCACGGTTTTAATCTGCCTAGTTGTGTTTGATTGAGATTGTTGTGTTTTATTCATTTGACCAATTGCATCTGCTTGTCCAATTGTCACACTAAGGTTTTTAACAAAGATTTAAATGATGGAGTTCATTAATTAAATCTTTAGACCTAAAGAGTTCTTTAGGGTTGATCTTTCGAAACTTAGTGGATTGTATCCCCGAAAACCATTTTTGAATTGTGATAGCCTGAGCCTCATTTTCAAGAGGATTTTATCAATTTGATTCTATCCAATTTTATTTATTGCATCATTTACAAAATTCCAAAAATATTGTTCTATACTTTTTTTCCAGTTTTGATTACTTTTCCAGTTTTGACAAAAATACTAAACCCCCGTTTATCAACTTCAATTGCAATTTTTGACATTTAGGCTAGATTAGACCATTTTTATTTGGTTCCAGTTAAGTGAGACGACCCGAGGTTGCATCCTACACCGCAATCTTGGAATTTATTCTATTTGACCGGTTTCTAAGGATCGATCGTAAGATTGCATCGACAGAACCGCGTTCAACGTCAGATCAAGAATCAGTTTGAGTTAGTTACAGAACTCAAATGAATAACCGTTTCTTAAAAGAACCAAGAATCAAGAATCAAGAAGCAGTTGAAGATGAAGACTATAAAGATGAGTCAAAGTCGAAGATTACAAAGTTACGAGACACAAAGTTACGATACGAAAAGTTACAAAAGCTGTCAATACTTGAGTGAAACTATTGTGCGAAAAATCTAGAGCTATTTTTCTGTAACAAAGCTCGAAAAACCTTTCAGTTGAAAGTAGTACAGATAGCCTGCAGAGGATAAGTATGAAAGAATACTGATTGTAAGAGACCTAAAGAGGCTCGGAGATAAAGAATACTTGTAACATTTTTTAGAGATAGTGAAATCTCAGAAAGATATCTGAGGACTAGATGTAGCCCACGGTTTGCGGTGAACCAGTATAAAAATCACTATGTCAACATCTCTCAACCCTTAATCTCTCTTGTCTTTCAATTTTTCGATCTTACTAGTTTTTATACAAGTTTTCGAAAAATACTTTATAACTTTGATTTTCAGTAGTTCTTGTGAAAAGAACAAGTTTTTTTTAAACAAAACTTTTTAGAAGGCATTTTTAAAAAATAATACACAATTCAACCCCCCCTTCTTGTGCATTTGTATATTGTATAACAAGCCTTGTATTAACGTGTGATTCACTTCAATTGGTATCAGAGCTTGGTGTCCAAGGATCACCTTAACAAAGTGTGGATTAAAGATTATGGCGGAATCACATACATACATAGCGGGAGGTGCCTCAGTCACTAGACCTCCGGTGTTTAACGGAGAAGACTATCACTACTGGAAAGATAGGATGCGGTTGTTGATCGAATCTACTCATGTTGACCTTTGGGACATAATAGAGAATGGACCATACACACCAGCGGATGAAGAAGGAAATCCTATTCCACGAATCAGATGGATGGCTGATCAAAAGGCAAGATTTCAACTAAACTCCAAAACAAAGCTCTTCTTGAGTTATGCCTTAAGCAGAAGTGAGTATGATAAAGTCCACGGATGCAATACTGCAAAGGAGATGTGGGACACGTTATCTATTGCACATGAAGGTACGAACCAAGTTAAAGAATCCAAGATAAGTATTCTTGTGCATCAGTACGGGCTGTTCAAGATGAAAGATGAAGAATCTATTGATCAAATGTTTGGAAGATTTCAAACAATTATTACTGGACTAAAAGCTCTTGGAAGAACTTACGACAACCAAGATCACGTTCATAAGATCCTAAGAAGTCTACCAAAGAGGTGGAGACCAAAAGTGACTGTTGTATAGGAAGCCAAGGATTTAAGCATATTAAAGCTTGACGAATTGCTTGGATCATTGAAGATACATGAAGTTGAGCTCGATGTTGAAGACAAGCCCAAACGGGACAAGTCGATAGCACTAAAGGCTGGACAAAAGAATCATAAGACTCAAAGGAAGAGGAATTCATCAAAAGTGTTGAAGATTGAAGAATCAAAGAACGATGATTCCAGTGAGTCAGAACAGGAGTCGAGTGAAGAAGATGACGAGCTATCCTTCATTTCCAAGAAGATCATACGGATGTGGAAGAAGAAGTCCAAAGGAAATCAAATATTCAAAACGAGCGGCAAAGATGATGGAAAGATAGAGAAGACATCCATCATATGCTACGAGTGCAACAAACCAGGACATTACAAGTCCGAGTGTCCAACATTAAAGAGGAAACCAAAGAAGAGTAGAGAAGGCAAGAAAAGCATGATGGCAACCTGGGAGGATCTAGATTCATCCGAATCAGATAAGTGCTCCAAGACCTTAGAACATGTAAATATATGCCTAGTAGCCGAAGAGGAAAGTGATGAGGAGGTAACCTCTAAATATGATGACTTGTAAGATGCATATTCTGAACTACTAGAAGATTCCCATGCTATTTTTAAACAGTACAAACTGTTGAAGAAAAAGTATGTAAAAAATATGAAACATACACAAGAGATAGAAAGAGAGAACACCTGCTTAAAAAAGCAAGTAGAGGAAATTAAGAAGAAGGGAGTCATAGAAAGATATGAAGAGATCAATCAACTAAAGCTCAGGATCAATAGTCTTTCAGTTGATATAGCAACTTTCACTGAAAGTATAAGAAAAATGAATGATATGTTAGGAAAGTGTAGACATCCGAGTGATAAATCTAGATTAGGGTTTACTAGAAATAAGTCTCAACAGAAAAGGAAGTCCTTCTTTCAGAAAAAGAGGTTTCAACAATCTTATCAAATGCATCATTATCATTCTTTGCATTTTACTAACTCGAAAGGACCCAAGAAAATTTGGGTACCGAAAAATAAAATAATATCTCCTGCAGTTATCCTTCCTTGAAAGAGGCAGCAAGCACCATTAGTATTTGGACAGTGGATGCTCGCGACACATGACGAGAAGAAGGTCTATGTTCCTAGATCTTCAGTATAAGAAGAGAGGATCGGTAACTTTTGGAGACAACCAGCAGGGTAAGATAATTGGAATCGATAAAATAGGTAAAGATTCCTTTGCATGTATTGATAATGTGCTGCTTGTTGATGGTCTAAAATATAACTTGATTAGTGTCAGCCAATTGTGTGATTCTGGTTTTGAAGTTAAGTTCAATCAAAATCTTTGTGAAGTCAGAAACAAAGATGGGTCTATATTCTTTTCTGCCAAAAGACGAAATAATATTTACAAAATTAATTTAGAAGATTTTCAAAATCAAAATATTTCGTGTTTTTTATCAACTGAAGAAGAAAGACTAATATGGCATAAAAAGCTAGGTCATGTCAGTTTTAAACATATTTCAAAGTTATTAAAGAATGATTTGGTAAGTGGTTTACCAAAAATAAGTTTTAACAAGGATTTCTTTTGTGAAAGTTGTTGTAAAGCAAAACAAGTCAAAACATCATTTTCTTTTAAAAATACCATAACTTCATCTAGACCTCTATAGTTGTTACATATGGATTTATTTGGTCCAACTAGGACAATAAGTCTTGGCCGAAAGAAATATGGACTTGTTATTGTTGATGACTTTACTAGATTTTGTTGGATACTATTTTTGTCACACAAAGATGAGTCTTTTAAGTGTTTTAGGACCCTTTCCAGAAAGTTACATAATGAAAAAGGAATGTCAATTGCTAGTATTAGGAGTGATCATGATGGAGAATTTGAGAATGAGAAGTTTAGAATATTCTGTGAGGAGAATGGAATTTTCCACAATTTCTCTGCTCCTAAGACTCCGCAGCAAAATGGAGTTGTTGAAAGGAAGAACAAGACGATTCAAGAGATGGCAAGGACTATGCTGTGTGAGATGAATCTTCCTAAGTACTTCTGGGCAAAAGCAGTGAATACAACATGTTACATTCAGAATAGAATATTGTTGCGACCACTGTTGAAGAAAACTCCTTATGAGTTATGGAATGGAAGGAGACCAAATATATCTTACTTTCATCCATTTGGTTGCAAGTGCTCTATACTGAATACAAAGGAGATGTTGGACAAATTCGATTCAAAGACTCATTCAGGAATATTTCTAGGCTACTCCTTATCATCGAAGGCTTTCAGTGTTTATAATCTTACCTCGAAGACTGTTGAGGAGACTATTTATGTCAAGTTTGATGATAGTTACCAACCAAGTAAGGAAGATGATACGGATGGTGAAATTCCCTCAATGCCCTTAGGTGATACTAAAGAAGCTTCATCATCAGAAACTCAGTTAGACAAGATTGAGGATATTCCAGAGATTCTTGGGTTAAAAAGAGATTGGAGATATAAGAGTTTTCATCCAGAAGAGTTAATTATAGGAGAGACCTCAGAAGGAGTCCGAACAAGGTCCAAATTTAGAAGAGAAGCTAATGCAGTATTTGTTTCTGAAATAGAGCCTAAGAAAATTGATGAAGCTCTTCAGGATGAAGCATGGATTTTAGCTATGCAAGAGAAGCTGAACCAATTTACTAGGAACAAAGTTTGGTCCTTGGTTCCTAAACCATTGAAGAAATCCATTATAGGAAGTAGATGGGTTTTCAAGAATAAGTTAGACAAATCAGGGAGAGTAAGTCTGAATAAAGCAAGATTAGTAGCACAAGGCTATAATCAACAAGAAGGAATAGACTATAATGAGACGTATGCTCCAGTATCAAGACTTGAAGCAATTAGGATACTGCTTGCATATGCTGTGTGTCATGATATAAAGCTTTTTCAAATGGATGTGGAAAGCGCATTTCTGAATGGTTATATAGACGAGAAGTGTATGTTAAGCAACCTCCTGATTTCGAGGATGTTAAGTATCCAGATCATGTCTATAGACTTCATAAGGCTTTGTACGGCTTGAAACAAGCTCCTAGAGCTTGGTATGATCGTCTAAGTACTTTCCTCATTGAGAGAGGTTTTAGTAGAGGTCAGGTAGATAAGACACTCTTTAGGGAGAATTATGAGAATGATTTTATTTTAGTTCAAATTTATGTTGATGACATTATTTTTGGTGCGACTTCAAAAAGTTTGTGCATGAGTTTTGAGAATTTGATGAAAAATGAGTTTGAGATGAGTATGATGGGAGAGTTAAAGTTCTTTCTTGGGTTGCAAGTCAAGCAAACCAAAGAAAGGATCTTTATCCATCAACAAAAATACGTGAAAGAATTGTTGTCTAAATTTGATATGGAAAAAGTGAAACCTATGACAACTCCGATGCACCCTTCGAACCATTTGTCTAGAGACGAAGTTGGTAAGAAGGTGGATCAAACCCTGTATAGAGGGATGATAGGTTCTTTGCTTTATCTTACAGCAAGCAGACCTTATATATTGCTTAGTGTATGCTTGTGTGCAAGGTTTCAGGCCGATCCTAGAGAATCTCATTACATTGCTGTTAAAAGAATTATGAGATATCTCGCAGGTACTACTGATCTTTGCTTAATGTATGAGAAAGGTAAAGATTTCAGGTTGATTGGATATTGTGATGCAGATTATGTCGGAGATAGAATTGATAGGAAGAGTATGAGTGGAGGCTATCACTTTCTTGGCTCAAACCTAGTTTCCTGGTCAAGTAAGAGACAAAGCTCAATCGCCCTATCAACTGCTGAAGCCGAGTACATGTCTACAGCAAGCTGCTGTTCACAAATATTATGGATCAAATATGAACTAAAAGATTACTCAGTTCAAGAAGTGGAGATCCCAATCTTTTGCGACAACACGAGCACCATCAACTTGTCGAAGAATCCAATTTAGCATTCGAGAGTAAAGCATATCGAAGTCAGACATCATTTCTTACGAGACTACGTTCAGAGAAGGATTGTGAGTCTTCAGTTTATTGAGACAAAGTTTCAATGGGCAAACATCTTCACTAAACCACTGAGTGAAGAACGATTCAAGGAAATCAGACGGAACCTCAACATGGTGATTTTAAGTGACCAATCGTGTAACATGTCACATCCAAGTAAAAAGGTCGTCAAAGTTAACGACGTTAGTAACAGTGAGTTACAGCTGGTAACTTCTCTCACAAGGAAGTTTTGGAGGGAAAGTCTCATATTCTTGAGAACTTCACCTATTCTAGAACACACCTGAAAAGACCTTTCGAGTATTCTCAACACAAAAACTTCTCAGATCTCAACTCTCTCAAATCTCTGTAACCAACTTTACCCTTTGAAGAACAACTCAGTGAACTCAGTTTCTTACTCACCGAAGAATCAAATAGAGCAAGCAATGATTTTCGGAAGACATGTTGACTTTGAATGCTTGAAGAAGAACGACATGGACATAGAGCCAGAGATAGTAGAAGCAGGATGGAGGATGTTCGTCCAGGTGAGAGAAATCGTATATCAAAATGAAGTGTATGATTTCTGGAAAAATGTGGAGTTAGTAGACAATACTATTGTTTCTATAGTAGATAGAATGTCTATTACTGTGACGACGGAGTTGATTGAGAAAGTAACTGAATGTCCATCAGCTGGAGAAAATCTCACAAGAAAAGCCAGATGGATGACGAAAGTCAGTATTAAGGAAGAGGAGGTCAATCATCATTTATATGGAGACAACGACCTAACGGAGAGGAAGACCTCGAGTCTGGTGCCGAAGGCTAGGGTACTACATGCAATACTGTTCAATTGCATCTTACCACGAGTAGGTTTAAGGCATTTGGTGACAACTTTGTATGAACAATGCCTATTCTACTTATTGAATCGCCAACCCATAGATTTACCATTTCTGATTTTTCAGTATATGGTTAAGGCGATGAAAGAAACAAATAGTTACCCCTACGGAATGTTGCTAACAAGGATATTCAGAGAGTCTGGAGTCCTTCTTGACAGGGGAAACAGAGTTAAGATAACTGTCAAGAGTGTTATCAACTCAAGCATAGTGGAAAAAATGGGCTTAAAGAATCTGGAGAGAGTAGAAGCAGATTCTGAGATTAAAGCAAGAACTGAGGGGGAGCGTACAAAGAAGAAATCTCCTACAAAAAGTTCTAAATCTCAATCCAGTACAAGCATGCCCATGATTGAAAGAAGGAAATCATCAAAAGAAGCCTTGAAAGAAAATATGATTATCCAGAAAGAAAGTAGCCGAGTACAGAGGATAGATGAAGGTGCTCTGAAAAGAAAAGGGGAGACAGTTCTAAGTGAAATTCCGAAGCAAGCGAGAAGATCACCCAGAGTTTGAACCTTGTGACAACAAGAAGAAAAGAGATTCAGAGAACGAAGTCAGGCTAAAGTCTCTGAGACAGGCGCACCTAAGGCTACAAGATCTCTAGTCTCTATCTTAAATGAAGAAATATCCAAACAGGCTAAAGAGACTGAGAGAAAAAGGAAATTGGAGTTTGAGAAGCAGTAACCACAACCTCAAAAGACTCCAAGACTGATTGAAGCACAGAAGAAGACTGAAAAAGTCAATCAAAAGAAGAGTACTCCTACTGCTGAAAAGTTAGTCTGGTGAAGGCTACTCCTACTGATGTGCAGCAAAAGAAATCAGCAGAACCAAGCCAGAAGAAGGCTACTTCTATTGTTGTTCAACAGGTAGAATCAGCAGAACTTAGTCTGGTACAGTATACCTCTTCTCAACTTCTGAGGAAAGAAGATTTGAGAGTCAAAGTAATTGAAGAGGTTCAACCGGTGAATAGGAGAAGTACTTCAATCATCATCAGGGATATACCAAAGAGGTTAGTGAAGGTACATTTGCAATCTATTGTGATAAATAGTTGTATATGGCATCTGTTGAATGAAGATGAGAAGAGCTTTTGTGGGGCTTTAAGGTATGCAGCAACAAAACCTTACCCCACAAAGATGACAAGTCAACCGTGCACTGTTTTCCCAATCACAGAGCAAACGGTGATAAAGGTTGTACCTGATCTTCAACCAAGTTATCCTACGGCTTGAAATAAGGGGAAGCAAAAACTATACCCAGAAGGGGTAGTAGATGATCTGTCAGCAGATCAAATTGAAGAAGAAGTACGGAGCATAGATGAAGCATGCTTTGTAAAGAAGACGATTACAGGAGCTAGTTGTAGTTCAACAACTAAAGATGAACACTGTCCAGTGGGGGGAAAACTTACTAAAGGGACGTTCACTGAATCCCTTGTACAGACAATTATGCGTATTAGGCCATTATCTAATACATCTTCAAATGAAGAAGCTCTACCCTTGCGTGGAAGACAAGTGTTAAGACTAACAGCTCTTGATGATTTAGATCTTCCAGAACCCAATCTATCAGTTCAACCTCCTACCTTAGAGATCATTAAGCATATGTGCCATCTTCAGATGCATACAACACTACAATTGCTGCTGAAGAAGAACAACCGAAGGATGATGACCGACCAACCTCATCTTTTGACTTACAAGCAGAAGTTATGCAACTACGTAGAGAAGTCAAGGAGATAAAGGAGATGTTGAAAGAATTATTGAAGCATCATCGGTCATAATCATTTTTTATTAATAAAAAATAGTGGGAGAAAAAAATGAAAGGGGAGAAGAAAAATTTTGAAGAAGAAAGAAAAAGATAGGGGGAGGAAGACTAAGCAGAAAATGAAGAACAAGAAGAAGAGAAGATATGTTCTTATGTTCTTATTTCTCATATGTACATTTTTTCATTTACAGTTTTTCATATTACTTGTATGATTATTTGTTATCATCAAAAAGGGGGAGATTGTTAAGTCAAAATGACTTTACATAAATGATTTTGATGAAGTACAAATAATAATGAAAAAAAGACGGAAGCATAATGAAAAGCAGACGGAAGCTAAAGTTGAAATACAGACGATAGAAAGCAGACAAATAAAAAGCAGACGAAAGAAAAGTAGACGATGAAAAATAGATGGAACAAAAGCGGACGATGAAAAGCAGAAGGAAAAAAAGTAGACGGAAGAAAAGCAGACGATGAAAAATAGACGGATAAAAAGTAGACGATAAAAAGCAGACGATAGAAAAGCAGATAGAAGAAAAACAGGCGGAAACAAACCACTTCAGATCAAGAATAAGTTTGAGTTAGTTACAAAACTCAATTAAATAACCGTTTCCTGAAAGAATCAAGAATCAAAAATCAAGAAGCAATTAAAGACGAAGACTATAAAGATGAGTCGAAGTCGAAGATTACAAAGTTACGAGACACAAAGTTACAATACGAAAAGTTACAAAAGCTGTCAATACTTGAGTGAAACTATTGTGCAAAAAATCTAGAGCTATTTTTCTGCAACAAAGCTCGAAAAACCTTTCAGTTGAAAGTAGTACAGATAGCCTGCAGAGGCTAAGTGTGAAAGAATACTGATTGTAAGAGACCTGAAGTGGCTTAGAGATAAAGAATACTTGTAACGTTTTTTAGAGATAGTGAAATCTCATAAAGATATATGAGGATTGGACGTAGCCCACGGTTTGGGGTGAACCAGTATGAAAATTGCTGTGTCAACATCTCTCAACCTTTAATCTCTCTTATCTTTCAATTTTTCGATCTTACTAGTTTTTATTTAAGTTTTCGAAAAATACTTTATAACTTTGATTTTTAATAGTTCTTGTGAAAAGAACAAGTTTCTTTTAACAAAACTTTTTAGAAGGGATTTTTAAAAAATAATACACAATTCAACCCCCCCTTCTTATGCATTTGTATATTGTATAACAAGCCTTGTATTAACGTGTGATTCACTTCAAAAGCCATGAAGCAAGCATGGAATTATTTGATCCAAGATCTTCAAGAGATAGAGCCCATGTTTTTTAGTCAAATTTCATCTCATAAAGGTCCAAAAGGCATTGTCTTACTCTTTGAGGCCCAAAATAAAGTGTCCAAAGGCCCATATGGAGTCCAATTGGGAGAACTCGCTTAAAATACCATGTGACAAGCATGTGCCACTTAAAAATAAGGATAAGGACGTGATATATAAGGTCCAACATGTTCAGATCATGTTTTAATCAGTTTCCTTTTTTGTTTTCCTTGAAATAAGGTTATCTAGTCAACACCTTTATAAGTTTATTTTGTTTCTTTTTAGGGATTGATTTGTTTCCTTTTATTTAGTTTCTTCTTTAGGACATTAAGTTAGGAAGTTTTTCCTATAAATTAGCACCCTCTATGTACTTTGAAAAGGGATTTTCATTCAAAAATAATATTGAGAGCCTTCTTGTTTTCTTTGTATTCTTTAAGAATACTTGACTTATCAAAGGAGTGGTCTTCCTTCGTGGCGTCCCAATGTTAGAGTTCTAAGAGACAAGTTCTCTTAGGGTTTTTTCCATTAACCAACAGTCTTGCTAGGGTTCCAAGAGACAAGTTCTCTTAGGGTTCCTTTCATAGACCAACATGCTTCAACCTCCCATTTTCTCTTTGTGTTCTGTTTCTATCTTTTCAATTTTGTTTCTTGTGATTCCATGTGTTTGTTTGATTCTGACCATTCCCGGGCATATCTCCATCTTGTTGAAGGTTCTCTGGGACAAGTTCCTATTGGGTCTACCATCATTTGATATCAGAGCCCTTTGGTTGCTAGATTTCAAATAACTATCCTTTTATTGTTTATTTTCATTCTTCTTCTCTATCCGTTTTTCATTCAATGTTTTGTTCACTTTTTGTTTGGGTTTTTGGCTGAATAATTGGTGTTTCTTCAAGTTTAGAATCTCTTCTTTCTCCTCGTTTTGGAATCATTCAAATCCAAGCTTTTTAGAGCAAGTTACACTAAGTCGAAATTTGAGAGCATCCAGCTTCTAAAAATTGCTTTGCTTCTATATTTATTTGTGTGAAATTCAAATTATCTATAAAAAAGTAGAAGTAAAAAAAAAGAAGAAATTCGTAAAAAAAAAGAAATTCGTCAAAAAAAGAGAAGAAAAAAAGAAGAAAATAACCAGAGTGTGTGATGCAATTTTTAGAGAAGTGGAGTCCAAGTTTGATACTTTCCTAATTGCAATCAAATAAGATAAAATCTTTCCTATTGCTGGAACTAGAATTGCAAGTACTTTCCTATCTTGTATTGCTTAAAACTTGCTTACTTTCCTATTTGCTTCACTTTCTTATTTCAATTACTTTCCTATTTTTTCTTTAGTATCCTATTTCATTTCTTGCCTCATTCATCTTTCTTTAACGTCAAGTTTGACTTTCCTTGAGGTAATCACTTCCTTAATTCATTCCTTATATTATTTTTCCACACTCTGTTTTCCCTCACTACAAAAAAAGTATACATTCTACGACATTTGAGTGGAAGACGTCGCAGAAAAGTATGACCTTTCTCGACGTTTAAAAAACTTCAGGAAAAGTATGACTATTTATCGACGTTGTTATCAGACGACGCGGAATTGGAGAATTATATGAGACGTTTAATTATTAAAACGTGGGCAAAGACTTATGTCGACGTTGTTGTGAAGTAAACGTCGTGGAAGTGTTGGGGAAAAAATAAAACTCATCGATTAATCAGTTTTCATTCGACGCGCTCCTTCGTTTTCATTCTCCCGCTCCTCCCTGTATTTATCCTAATCTCTGCACTCGTCGCCGCCCCACCTGAAAAAAAAAACTCAATGTCGCCGCCCCACCCGTCGTCAACAGCAAACATTCCCTTTCCCTTTTCCTTCAACGTTAGGTTATATATATATCTAGCTGCCCTCTTTCCTTTTTCCTTCAACCGCCGACAAATCTCCGCTCAAATCAGGCGTCCTCTGCGGTATTGCCGAAATCTAAGGTACACCCAATGGCATGCATTATCTTTATCGTAAATAATTTGCAAAACTTGGAGTCTGCTTTACGGTGGGTCAACCTCTTTCGCTCTACTACCGTCTAAGTTACTATTCAATGATGTTGATATAGGTGAATGGGTATTATCTCAAGGATTAGGGAAATAATAGTTTCTTAAAATGCTGAGATGGAAAGAGTGAGTCAATGAAAAATAGATGGAACCTTGAGTTCTAAACTCAGTTACTGATAACGAAGAGGGAAATGTGTGTTTAGATTCTGTAGTTCTATTATTAGATGAATTCCTTATTGTAATGTTTCAAACATTTCTAAATTCACCTGTATGTAATAATGTACGCAACATAAATTCACCTATTGAGTTTTTTTTTTTAATGCTTTGTTTACCTTTATGATTTCTTTCATGGGATTGTTCAGTCATGGATTCAATTATCTGTTATGTGATTTTGTGTCTGATGGTTTTGGTACGTTCTTGGTTGTATCATGCCGTATGTTACTGATCATGGGTTTCTATTTAATTCGGTTCATATTAGTAAAGATGAGGATTCGGATTGGTTTAGGAAGCAAGGGTGATGGAGTATTTATCATACTGTATAACTTTTACTGATAAGAAAGAGTTTACTCTTTTGGTTAAGAGTTAACTTGAAATGTTTCCCTACTGATCACACAAATAAGCATGCTTTTCTTTTGTTCTTCCTATCCTTTGATCAATAACATTCGTGTATGCATATGTTGTTAAATTCTCGGTAGATGTTTGATTGTTGATGCCACAATTATACTGATAACATTATTTTGTTTTATTAATCCTACTATTATCCCTTTTTTACTGATTCTAGGTAATATGTATTAGTAAATTGTGCATAACTGAATACGTATTTCTCGGTCTTCATGCGCTAGTATTCTTTTATACAATGTTTGATATAATTTCTCTTTACATAATGTGATTGAAGTTTATCTATTAAAATTGTAGGTGGATGTGGTTCAATTTTATAATCACTGACTGAGAGCATTGCACGTGTGTTGCTTTTTGTATACTTTCAATTTTCGATCCTTGCATGTTTACTTAGGTTTCATTTTTAAAGTAATCATCCTGCCACAACACATACAAGCACATGAAGAGGTTTTTTCTTTGACATTCTTTTATATCCGAATCTCATGTCTTCCATAGATGGAACATCGAGTTGACCGTGAATATTTATGATATTCTAGTTTGATGTTCAAATTTGGTATAAATCAAAGCTTAATTCATTGATTAAACCAAATTTCAATTATTTGATGTCTTGAGTGATTGAATTGGTCTCCATTTCACATTGAGCATTCAACATTGACAGAGGAGAGTCATAGGGTAAGTACTTGGAATTTCTCTCATATGTGTAAAATTGAATATGGGTTAAGCACATGCAATTTCTATGTTTATATTGCTCAACAACTTTATGTTCTCATTGCCTTTGCATTTATGTGAGAATTGTTTTTCTGTTGTTAAAATATATTTCTATTATATAATATGATTATATTCTGCGTATGGAGTGAGCAGAGAATGTCATGGCGGATAATGTCATTGAAGTAATCTTGGAGTGTTCATTTGACATCATTCCTTCTTATTTGTACACATATCTACTACTCTAAAATATACATTATTTCCCTACTTTAGAGATTTGAGCTTTTGGAAGCCTAATTTCCTTTTCTCTTTTTCCTTTTCTCTATGTTTGTCTACCTTATTTCTTTATTGCCTACCTCTCCTTTTATGATAGGTTCTTTAGCCCTTACTTCATTTTCCTTTTCATCCAAATGTTTACCCTAAATCTTTACTTGATAACTTCATTATTTCTTTGTGCACTACTCCCAGTTATTATGTTTAGTATCTTATTTTTTAATAGCTCTAAATTCTAACTTTGCTAGTAGAAGTCCTTGCCCTCCCTTCTTTCTCCTCTTAGTTTCCTTCCAATTATGCCTAACTAGCTCGCTTTCATTTATTTGACTCTTTTGTTTTTCTTGACCTATAAAGCACCTTATCCTCTTACCTTTGCTAATCTAAACCTTAACCTTTATAATAAATCTTAGAATATTGTATTAGTGATGTTGGTTTCCACAACATCTACTCACTAAATTCCATACCTTCACAAGTTAAAATGTTGAATTTATAATCTCCCAATTTTTAAATTGTCGATAAAGGAGCCTTCATGCTTAAAAATTACTTGTAGATATCTTGCTATAATGAAACTAATAGTATTTGGAATTAATTTAGTCTCTAAGATGTTCTTATTAATGACAACAATGTACTTTTGTTAAACTTCAAATCTAATGAAGGTTTAAATTATATTTTAGAATTGGTTCATGAAACAATAATGAGAGGTTCTCTTCTTAAAAATTGAAAGTTGGTTTCATTCTAGTAAACAATTGCCTCTGCCTAATTTGGACAAATTTCCATAATATGTTTTAGAATATTAGAATATGATGGAGTAAACCATATTGCTATCTAAATGGGTAAATATTTTTACTTAGATGAGATAATGGTTAAAATGAAAAGAATTAACTATAAAATGTTTTTGTTGGTTAACTCAAATACTAGTCTCCATTACATATGCCTTCAAATACTAGTCTCCATTACATATTCCTAAACTTCTCTAACTATCATTTTAGTTCTACTTATAAACATACATTGATTATCTTCTATTAATTGGTTTTTTCAAACTTTCATTTTTTTTCACCAATTTGCATCTCTAAATAAGCAATTTCATCATTTATCTTCTCACATTCATATTTTGTAATTTGCAAGCTCTCATTATTAGGAAGTAACTGTGTCCTATGAAGATCCATTTTTCCCTTTAGATTTCAAAGATTTCTCCCTCTCCTATATACTTTGCAACCTAGAATCGATGTCCTTCTTCTTCTCCTTCACTCTCTTTGACTTCCTCTAATTTTTGTTCCTATGTAGGACTTTGGCCAGACTACTTCATTACTTCGCTTGCTTTTTGTTCTTCATTGAGGTGCTTCTTTTTACCTTCTAATTATAACTCAAATTCCTTAGTTTTAGCCTCTAGAAGAGGTATTTCAAAATTATAACTCAAATTCTAATGTAATGGAGATGAAACGTTAAATAGGGTATTTTGAAATTAAATAGGAAATGAGTATTTGAGTAATAGGTATTTGGGTATTTGAGTTAATAGGTATGCTTATGGGTTGTTCATATTAGGTTATAGGTATGTTTAGTTTGCAATCTTTTTTTTTCCACATAGACACCTGCATGTTATAGACAACAAAGTTTTTTTTCTTCAAAATTGGTAATTTACTAATGGAGTTAACATTTTGAATTGATTTGTTAAGGTCATAAAAGGTTAGCTATTTAATTGAAAATTTTAAAAATTTGAGCACTAAATTGAAAAAGTCCCAAAATTTTGTGCATTTTAGAATTTGTTATCCTTTATTCCTATTAATTGTAGGTTATATTTTAATATTGAGTATTGTTTTAGTGATTATGATAATAACCTTGAAACTAAGTCTAGTTTCAAATATGTTGAAACTATGTTGGTATCATAGTTTTCTATTCCTTACAGTTCAAATATGTTGGATTTTAAAAATGTCATCATAGATTGTAATCTTAAAGACTTTAAATTTCCCAATTCCTTATACACTTGGAGTAATAAGCAAATTGGTTCTTGCTTCACTCAAAGAAAGCTTGATAAGTCTAATTTATAATCTTTATTGGTTTTATTCATTCCCTTCCTCTTCAGCTCTCTTTACTCTGTTTAAGATACCATTATTTTGTCATTAACCACCCTCTTTTTAAAAATACTATCCAAAAAACTTAGTTTATTCCCTTCTACAAACATCTTATGTCTATCAAAGTAAGGCATAAAAGATTATGTGATAAGAGATCTAAAACTCTCAAGTTCTCTTAAATAAATAATATTAATACCTTTATAAGCTTAGCCAAATCTGACGTCCATATAATTCAACCATATTATGCAGTGGCAATATCATTTGTATGTGGAATTTTATTATCTGTCTATCCATTGGTAGTTTCCTTCTTGAGATTACAATATTTTGTAATGTTTGTTTTATTGCTATAGTTCATAATCAGTTGGTGCTTTTGCAGAACTACAGAAGTCCAATATGAAAGATCATTATGCTAGAAGTCAGATGTGTAGTACCAAAAATGCATTTCAGAACAACTTCCCTCAAACATGAATTTATTTTTCTCCAATCTGGTCAATGTCAATGGCAGTTGATATAGTATTACATAACATATATCACATGAAAAGGAACAAACTAACCTGCAACTTATGGTTGTCACCAACAATGAGTGGTTGCTGATTTACCCCAAGAAAGAACACACATTCACGACAATTAAGCTCAAGTTCTATCACCACTTTGATATGTCTTTTTCCTTCCTATATTCAAGTCCTATGTACATGTAAGCTATGCATAGGCATGGAACCTATAAAACTTCTTGGGTGCTTCCTTTCTATGCTGCTACTAAGTTGTAATCCACTTCGTGAACTCGATCGTTGCTTGTGGATAGATTAACTTTATTTGTAGAATATATTGCTCTCTTGTGGGTACCTAACACACTAATTAAAACCTTTTTAGATTATTGTTCATACTGAGTGCATGCTTCTGATGATGTGAATTATGTGGATTAATTGTGCATAATGCATATCATGTTGATTGGCTGATTGCACAATGCACAATCTGCCAACTTTTTCAGGTATTGGTTGGACTTGATTAACTTTTTAAGGTATTAAGCATGGTTACCACTAACCTATAAAGAGCATATTCTTGATTTGAAGATTGTTGTATATTGTTCATATATGTAGACTTGCGATCTTATAAGTATTTCTTAGAGTATATTAACTAAATGCGGCATATCTAATAAGGTGGAGATTTTTATCTATAGCTCATATATATATGTTGCAATATTGGAGCATTTTTTGGAAGGACATGAGAGTTTATTGAAAATATTTAGGAGATCACAACTTGACACATGACCTTATGTTAAAATGTTTTCTTCTCTGGAATTCATAGGTGGACACACAAGCATGTTAGTTGGACACACAAGCATGTTAGTTTGGAAAAGGATTTTTTTAAAAAAGAAATAACCTTAAAAAATAGGTGTGTCAGACACTCAAGTCAGTAGCTCCCTTCAACCTATTTAACCTAGTCACCACACAAAAGATTGAACAGACACAAAAGATTGAACAGACACTCAAGTCAGTAGCTCCCTTTAAAGCTTTTGTTCCTGGCAGTGTTCACATCTATTTCTTCATTGAGACATGGTTTTTAATTAGTGAAGAAATGGATGTTGTCAATTCACAATGCATGTTGATATGCATTATAAACAAAGCACAAATGCAGAATGCACAATCTACCAATGCATCTCATCGACACTCACAATTGCACAATCTGCTTTTCCACCACAAAGAACACTTCATTTTGCATGATACTTTGTTTTTGTTCTAAAGATTGCTGAATTTGAATAAGGTATACATGACACTCATGCAAAAGTACATTTCAGTTTTTTCTTAGTTTTATCTTCTAACTGTGAATCATCTAAGTTATCAATTTATTTTCATGTTAATTAGGATAGTTATTATTTCATTATACAACAATCCTTAACTAGTTGGAGTCATTTTGGGTCAAACTTTATCTTCAGCAACATTTTCTTGTTGCCTTTGAAGTGAACACTGGAAATGCATTTGGTTTTGAACTTTGAAATCTAATCTCAATTATGATGCAGGTAATTCATGTTGGACCCAACCCCCCACACCTGGGCTAACATTTCCCACCTAGCGTGTGTTTGCGGGTTATACCACGGCGGGTGTTTGCGGGTTATACCCCGGCATCCAACCTTAATCAGTACTGTCCTCTTTGGTTAAGGGTGAGTCACTACTCGAACCCAAGACCTCAAGGTTTTGTTCTACTTTAAGTGGACGCCTCTCAACATTTATGGTATCAAAGCCCAGTAATAGGATCTTAACTGGGCATATAAGATTGAGAAGAGTGCGTAAGGATAAAAAGTGAATTAGTGAGAATGTGCTAAGTGATCGTTTGAGTTCGATGACAATAAGTATGAATGACTTTAGGATTGTGAAATTGATGGGCATGACTTGTCATGACTTATTTGAAGAATTAAAGTGATTGTTTGATTTGGGTGTTAGAATATGATTGATTAGAAACATGCGTTTGTGGAGCTTGAAATGTGAATTGCATAATGAATTGGGAGAAATTGATATAGCCTATACTTCTGTGAGAGGAAAGATGACGTGATGATAAAGATTAAATGATAAAGTGAACCATATTAGGGTTCCTTAAGAAATGGACCATTGACTTGTGTCCATATATGAAGCAATAATGAGTTATAGATATAGTGCTTTGAGATGATATGGGTGATATGAGATACAAGAAGTGAAATGTTGTGAAGAGATATGATGAGGAACGTAGAAAAGTGATTTGATTATGATTTCTGGAAAGGAATTAGTAAGAAAGTGCTTGAGTTACTTGGAGTTTAATCAAGTATGAATTTCGAGGACGAAATTCTTTTAAGAGGGGGAGAAATGTTGGACCCCGAACTTTTGATGATAATTAGAAATATTAAAATGAATATTAATGAGAAAGAAATTGGTGAGACAATTTATGAATTTAAAAAAAATTGCTGAAATTAAGAAAAATTTATGAGAAAAGAATGAATTCATATGGATTATGAGAGGAAAGAGAATGAGTTAATTGAAATGGGAGTGGAAAATCAAGAAAGAAAGAAAGAAAGTGAGAGAATTTGAAAAAAATTAAGAAAGTTGACTTTTGGAGATAGAAAGTTTGACTTGAGAGAGTTGACTTTTTGTTTGAGGTAAAATTTGAGAAAATTGTCTTTTGGAAACTTGTAGTTTATGTCAAGAGCTTTCTGTAGCCATAAAGTTTGATATTTTTTGATATCGGAAGTGAGAGTTATGATCAGTCAAAGTTCGCATGGAGTTTGACTTTTTGAAGAAAAAGTTGACTTTTTGATTTAGGCAAAATTCGAGAAAATGATCAACATGAAAATTGTAGCCTCTGTCGAGAGCTTTTTGTGCACATAAAGTTTGCTATTTTCGATGTCGGGATTGAGAGATATGAATTTCTGAAGATATGCTTTGTTTTGAAAATGCTATTAAGCATAGATTTGTGTGTTCTATGCTTCGAGGTCACTCGTCGTACGGAATTAGTTTGAATTAGAGTAAGTGGTCTTCATGAAAGTTTTAGACGATGTTTTTATCTTTCCATTGTTATAAAGTTTGCAATTTTTCGACATCGGGGCTAGGAGTTATGAGCGATTAAAAATTGGAAGTCGTTTAGGGAAAGCTGTTTTGGACAGAATCTTTGATTGAGGTTTTGAACTCTTTCAAGGCCTAATTTGATTTTGAGTACTTCAGGGAAGTTTTAGAGCTTCCTTTGATCTTTTTATTGATACAAAATTTGTCAAATTCCGAGTTCGAGATCGAGAGATATGATTTTTGAAAAGTTCGGTTTTGAAGTTCCGTTACTTTGTTTTTAATCCGATCCCTTTTGTAATCTTTTGCTTATAATTCCTTCGTCCGACATCCGATTGACTTGATTCTCGAAGCGTTGGATTCCTAAGACGATTAATTTTCATTTTCTTGAAGAATTATAATTTTTAGGAGATTAAATGGAAAGAGATTGATTGAACCTAAGTGAGAGATTTGGTTATAGGTTATAAGTTGGATAATTTTCTGAACATGGTTCGGTATTTTGCGAAATTCGGGAGCTGTACAACTCCAATTGAGTTGATTCTTGAGGCCAATAAAATTAAGATATAGGGCTACAACTCTTGTGAAGGGATAGAAATTTAATTTCATCCCTAAGATTGTTAATTTCTGGAATTAAATTAGCGTAATGTTCAGTCTCGGATTTTTCGCAGGTCCGATAGTATTTCGGCTATAACTTCTTCGATTCTGATCCGAATTGAGCGCGGTTGGTGGCGTTGGATTTGTATGATTGAGAGAAACACTTCTCTAGAAGAAAGTTTGTCCAAATTATTTCGTTTATATGCTTGAAAATAGGACGCAAGTAGTCAGTTTTTCAAAATCTTGTGCAGGGGCAATGGTGGAATATTGCTTAAATAAAGGGGCAATTGGGTAATTGGCCACTCATTAAATGAAACACCATATGAGCTGTCGTTTTTATGAGAAGAAAAGCAGCAGTGAAGCACGACAATTGCACAAAATAAGAAAGAAAGAAATAAGAAGAAGAGAGAAGAAGAAACGAA
This sequence comes from Erythroxylum novogranatense, assembly GCA_029891385.1. Taxonomy (NCBI): domain Eukaryota; kingdom Viridiplantae; phylum Streptophyta; class Magnoliopsida; order Malpighiales; family Erythroxylaceae; genus Erythroxylum; species Erythroxylum novogranatense. The sequence continues at coordinate 42,473,076 of CM057227.1, forward strand.
GAGGAAGGAGAATAATGAAGCAATCGGTTATGGAGGAGATGAAGGAAGGTGAAATTTTCGATTTTTCTCCATGATTCTCAAGGTTTTTCGTTTGTTTTCAAGGGGGAAAGAGGATAAAAGAAGGTGAAAGCTCCATGGCATCCAATAAATCCGAAAATGAAGAGAGAGAAGGTAAGAGAGGTTTTGTGATTTTGAATTTTGATGAGTTTGTTGGTTGATTTGGCTTGGAAGGATATGAATTGAGTTTTCCTATGATTAATTGAAGTGTTTATGTTAAAATGATGATTAAGTTTGGATTAATGTAAGTTAGGGATTATGCCTAAGTTTTGAGTTTGGGGTTTTAGGAATAGATGCTTTAGAAACCTTAGAAATGATATGGATTTGTTAATTTCATGATCAATTTGAAGATTTCATGTTGAAATTGATTCAATTTTGGGAAAATTGTGATTTAGGGTTAGGCCAAATTTGTGAATTGGGGTTTTGTAAATTGATGATTTAGATATCTTGGAATTAGTATGAATTGATGAATTATGACATCAATTTTAAGGATTATGTTATTTATGATATTGAATTTGTATAAATTGGTTTAGGCCAATTTTAAGATTTGGGGATTTTGGAATTTATGATTTAGATAGATTGATTTTATCTAGAATTGGTGTTTTCTAAGTCCAATTTGAAGAATTAAGTGAATTATGATATTTATTTTGGATAATTATGGCTTAGGAATTTTAAAGTTGAGGAAAGAAGAAGGAATTTTGAGATTCGATGCTTTGGACAAGGTATTAGCGTCAATTCGAGGTGGGTGATGTATTTATATTTTGAATTATGAGTAAATTATGTGATTTTGAAAAATCAAGAAAAGAATAAGATTTCTAAAATTATGTTTTCAAAGGATTTGAAAATAATTATTCAAAGGTTTACGTTAAAATGTTTGAAAATGATTCGGAGAAATTGTAGAAAAAATTGAGAATACGAGATTTATGAAAATGGTGTTTTCGCATTTTTGAAAAATGTGAACCATGCTGTTTTATGCATTAATATATGTTGATTGTGGGTTGAAAGAAATACTTGCATTCCTTTTTATGCATTTGATTGATATACGATTAATTGATTAATTGAATATGATTGTTATATAAATGAATGTGAATATGTGTGCATGTGTCAAGCATTTTGGCACGATTTGATATGATGATATGAAGATTTAGAAAATCAAGATTTTTGAAAAATGCCTTGGGCAATTTGAATTCTCTTTCCGCTTATGTGTTATGTGGGTTTGGTCAGTCCTTTTGTGAGTCGATGCACTTGTCTCTACTTATTTATAGCCTTCTCCGGCTGCCCAAAGTGGCTTAGGAGTTCGATTCGAACTCCCTCCGTTCACGATCGCACGTAACCACTTCTGCGGAATGTGCAGTACGTTCTGATAGGACCAACCCAAACCGTTTGATGTGTTTTATGTATTGAGTTAAGAGTTTATGTGTTTTGTGATCTGATGTGATTGCATTCATGTTTATGAGAAATTTTGAGAAATGAGAAAAAGGGTTTTCAACCATGAAATTATAGAAATTTGATATGAAAAGTTTGGAAAATTGAAAGGTTTGAAGAAAATGCTTGAAAAGTTGAAAAGTTTGAAAAAGATAAGCCCTTTGGCTAAAAGTTATGAAAAATGATTTCTGCTTATTATTCATTTTATAAATATGTTACCCACGAGCTTCCAAGCTCACCCCCCTTTCATCCCCGTCTCCAGGTTTCTGAGCAGGAGATCGGATGAAAGAGCGTCAAGTTCGATTTTGCCGCATTTGTATTTTTGTATAAATTGAGAATTGATATTGTTTTTGGCTTGAATTGCCTTTTGTGTATATAAAGCAGTTATTACGGGATGTATATGAATTCGAGACTTGGATATTGATTTTATGATCATAACTGAGTATGATTATGCTTTATGTATGTAATTGGATATTGAATGTGGTTGGGATTGATTGAGATTTTATATGATCAATTGAGGATTTTTGTAGTGTTAGGTTTAGATGTGCGTTTCTGCTGGTGTTTCGGATTCCGGACGGGAGGTCCGATGTTGATTTGTGTTGTTGGGTTGAGATATTAGAAGTATATTTTGCCTTTGCATGAATTTTTGGGCTGTCAAAATACAGCCGTTATGCTGCCCGATTTTAAGTAAAAATCGGGTTAAGATAAGAATAAGAATTAAGAAGTTAGTTTGGTAAAGATGAGATTTGTGTGATTAAGACAAATTATATGAATTGAGTGTTATATGAGGATAAATTTCCAAAAAGGAAATTGTATGGATTGATTATGATTTGAATGTAATTGAGTAAAGAGAAAAGGAATGAATAAGAAAAAAAAATTATACTGGGTTTGGATAGTCTAGGTTTTCAACGCGATCGTTTTTGTCTTTGTATTTTATTCTCGGATGTTGGCTCCGTTTGTTAAGTATCAATTGTTTCCGATTCGAAATTTCGATGGGAAATTTCCGTTTCCATTCGCTTTCATTTCCTTCGTTCTTCGTTTTTTGGTTGGGATCCGGTTTCCGGATCGGGTCCCAACAATTCACATGGCACCAGGTCAACCCAAGAAGAAGAATAAGGCTGCACCAAATAGCATCGTACAGAAAAATTGCAGTAGCGTTACCGTCAGCTTCTTGGGGACGCAGCTAATGCGTCATCTTCTTGTACACAACCACAAAACCCGACACCTGCACCTTGTCAGCCTACTCCAACACCGAACGAAGTCACACATGCTTGTTCTCAGCCTACTCCAACATCGAGAGAAGTCACACGTACACCTTCTCAGCCTACTCCAACACCGAGAGAAGTCACACGTGCACCTTCTCAACCTATTCCAACACCAAGAGAAGTCACACCTTCTCAACCATTTATTCATCCTAGAGATAAATATGAACAAATTATGAATCAGCGTCGCAACATTAGTTCTCCATCCACAACTCAAGAGATGCCTCCAACTTTGGCTTATCAGACACCAGTAAATCAAACAATTACATCCACTGTGGGTTCTTCTTCTGCAAGCACTGCAGGTTTGATCTTTCTCAAAACATTGGTGAAATTTATTAACTTTACTTATTTTGCTTATCTAACCAATTAAGAGTATGTTATATGCTTTTTTCTTTGCTAATTTAGGATCGACGACTGATGTAAGAAAAACAAGGGGTCTTACAAAAGGACAAGGATTGGCAAAGATTAACAAGGCCATAGGTAAGAGATTGGAGATCGAGATCTCCCCAACTGAAGGACGACCAACCAACTCCGTACAATCTGCCAAATTTTCGAGTGAGATTGGTCTGGTATCCCGAACTTCCTTACCTGTTAAAACAAAATTTTCAAAAATTACAACTGAGGAATTGGATATTGCATTTGACAAGTTAGACGTAAGTATTCTAAACCAATCTAATTTGTATGTGTTTTTCATATGCTTAGGACATTGACCAATAATTTATAATTTTGTGCAGCAAAAGTTGGAAATCAAGGGAATGAGGACTGACAACGAAGTACATGCTACTGTGAAGAAGTTTCTTGCGCTAAGGTCCAAAGATCAAAGATATAGTTTAAAAAAGCATTTTACCAAGTACGGAAAGGATGTTAAGCCGGAAAGTGTCACAGTGGCAGAGTGGATGGACTTATGCGAATATTGGGAGCAATCAGCTACAAAGGTTAGTTCATTTGATCACTACTATTTTTACAACTTATTATATTTTAGTATTTATGAATTATGATTTATAGACTTTATAATACATTTTCTTAACATGTGCGATTAGGAAAAAAGTCAAAAAGCAAAAGTTGCTAGGAGTCAGGTCAAATGTCGACCAAACTCTGGCTCCAAGGCCTTTGTAGCCATACGACATGAAATTGTGAGTTATTATCTTTTTAATTATATTTTCTTTTATTGACATTTCAAATTTTATAATTAATATTACTATTTATATATTTCTATACAACAGAGTGACAGAGACGGAGAAGAGTGTGACCGGATGAAGTTATGGTATCACACTCATTATGATGAAAGAAAAGATCAATGGACAACTCCTGAATGCAAAGAAAAATGGGTGAGTACATAGTTTATTTATAAATATTTCTTAAATCACATTGTGTATGTAATTAATTCTTTACTTTTTCAGGACTTAATGTGTCATTTAATTGACACATTCAACTGAACAAGGTCATCCGATGACAGTGGACGAAGTGTGCGACAAAGTCCTGGGCACCAGAATCGATTACATTGTTGGCATGGGAATGGGGCCTCAACCACGAGGAAGACTTCATCGAAAAGAGACTTGAGGCAATTAGCGAGTCCAAGAAGGTTAATGAGGGCTTACGGTCTAAAGTCGATGAATTGACCAAAAAATTTGAAAAAATGTAGGATAAATTAGAACTCATATGTTCTACACATAATATTCGCGTTGATTAGATAAGTATTCATACTGATATATTAGACACTTATGACATATTGTTCATTTTAATTACTATATTATGACATGTTTGGGATTTTAAATAATATAATTTATTGTCTACATCTATTAAATTCTTGTTATATATTATTGATCATTCATAAATCCATGATGTACTCAACAAATTGATAAATGACTAAATAAAAAATTAAATATATAATATTAAATACTTATTAAATAAATCAGATTTAATATTTTTCCCAATAATTAATTATTCAATTAGAATAATCATTTCATTAAATTTTATTTTAAAATCATATAATTCTCACTATTCTTAATAATTTTATTTAATTATATGTCATTTAAATTTAATTATATAAAATTTATAATTTATTTTTAAAAATAAATTAAAATAAATTATCATTTGCGACGTCGCAGGTAGGATTGCTTTCTATAACGTCTAGAAGACGTCGCAGATTTCCAGACTTTCTACGTCGTCTAGAAGACGTCGAAGAATGTCAGGCTTTCTACGACGTCTAGAAGACGTCGCAGATTTCCTGACTTTCTACATCGTCTCCAAGACGTCGAACAATGTCAGGCTTTCTACGACGTCTAGAAGAAGTCGCAGATTGTCAGTAATTCAACGACGTTCAACAGACGTCGCAGATTGACATGCTTTCTACGACGTCTAGTACATGTCGTAGAAAGTTATGTTCTTTCCACGACGTTTAAATCAAACGTCGCTCATTCGCTTAAGCTTTTTCGACGTTTCCCTAAACGTCAAAAAATAACCCAGGCTTCCTCGATGTTTTCTACAAAACGTCGATAAAAACATTTGCTTACTCCCCTTCAACGACGTTTGGTGCGACGTTTTTAAAAATGTCACAAAAAATTTTGCCCGACGTTTATAAAACGTCGCAAATTGGGTATTTTCCTTGTAGTGCCTTTTGGATTCTTTGATAATTTTATCTTGGGATTCTAATCTTGGCTGGCACTTGGTTTGATTGCTTCTATTTGATTGTGTCTTCTTTTGAATAAGGATAAAAAGCAAGTTGAGTGGTAAAAGGCAAGAGTGTTTGTATTATAGAAAAAGCCAATTTTTATACGAAACACGAGTTGTTTGACATCTATTGAGTGTATACACGTGAGGTTGAGTGGTGAGGTCCATATTGTTTTTTTGGTTCACTAACATTTTGCATTCATAAATATGTCTCAAGAAGATGAATCACCTGAGCAAGACCTTAAAGCCTTTTTAAAGGCTGTGTAAGATCAATTCCAGAGGTTGAATGCCAAGTTGGATGACATCCAATCCACGTCAAACTCCAAAGGTTCTAGAAGAGTGTTCCATGGAGAAGATGAAGATGTGCAATCCGAGGACGAAGGCCCCAACACTAAGGGAGGCAGACAAGCTTTTTCTCGTAATGAACTTGATAACATAAAATTGAAAATCCCTCCCTTTCAAAGGAAAAATGATCCTAAATTATATTTAGAGTGGGAGAAGAAAATAGAACATGTATTTGAGGGTCATATATATAGTGAAGAGAAAAAGATAAAACTTGCTGCTGTTGAATTGTGTGACTATACTAGTATTTGGTGGGATCAATTGGAAATAAATAGAAGGCAGAATCTTGAAAGACCAATCCTCACATGGCATAAAATGAAACCATCATGAGAAAGTGCTTTGTTCCAAGTCATTACTATCGAGACTTGTTCAAGCAGCTGCAAAGATTGAGGCAAGGATCTATGAGTGTTGAAGAGTACCACCAAGAGATGAAGATCATCATGATTAGGGCCAAGTTGAGGAAGACATGGAAGCTACCGTGAGAAGATTTCTTGATGGATTGCTCCCTAAAATTGCTTCCATTGTAGAGCTACAAAATTTCCTTGACATGGATGAGTTGTTGCATAAGGCCATCATGGTAGAAAAGTAATTAAAAATCCAAAATGGTGCTGGATCGAGTTCCTAGAAGAAAAGCTTAAAGGATTCCAAAATTTTCTTCAAATCCAAGGGAGACATCAAACTAAAAGAGGAAAGTAAGCCTAAATTCTATACTCCAAATCCTAAGGATAAAAATGACTCTAAACCCTCTTCTTCTTCTAATCCTTCTTATAAAGTTAAGTGCTTTAAATGTCAAGGTTTTGCTCATATTACTTCTCAACGCCCTAACAAACGAACTATGATTTTACTTAAGAATGGTGATGTTGCTAGTGAAAGTAGTGACAGTGATGATTATAATGATGTGCCTCCATTGATGGATGCTTCCGATGATGATTGTGATGCTGAGGTTGGTGAAGCCCTTATGGCTAGGCATGCTCTTAATATCTAACCAAAAGAAGATCTTGAAGAAGAGCAACGTGAGCACATCTTTCATACAAGGTATGTCATTAATGGTAAAGTTTGTAGCATGATCATAGATGGTGGAAGTTGTACTAATGTTACTAGCACTTTACTTGTTAACAAGCTTAATTTGCCTATTTTAAAACATCCTAGACCATATAAATTGCAATGGCTAAATGATTGTGGTGAGGTGAAAGTCACCAAACAAGTGATGGTTGCATTTTCTGTTGGCAAGTATCATGATGAGATTTTATGTGATGTTGCACCTATATATGCTGGACATGCTTTGCTTGGTAAGCTATGGCAATTTGATAGAAAAGTTAAGCATGATGGATACAAAAATTGTTATTCTTTTCCTTTCTATGGTAAAGATATTGTGCTGAAACCTCTTAGTCCCATTCAAGCTTATGAGGATCAAGTGAGGATTGAGAAAGAATGCAAATTGAGGGCAAAAGAAGAGAGAGAGAGAGAAGTCAAAAAGAAAGAAAAAGAGAGAGAAAATAAATTGGGTGAAAAAATGAAGAAAAGAGAGTGACTTTATTTGCTCGAAACGTGAGATCAATAGAGCTTTAAAATGTAAAGAATCTCATATACTTTTATATAAAGATGTTTTCTTAACTATTAATGAGCTTGATCCATCTTTGTCGTCTAATGTTTTGTCTTTGTTGCAGGACATCAACGACTTATTTCTGGCGGACATTCCTGATGGATTACCCCCTTTGAGAGGCATTGAGCACCATATAGAGTTCCTTCTCGGAGCTTCAATTATGAATAGGCCTACATATAGAGCCAATCCGGAAGAAACTAAAGAGATCCAAAGACAATTTAAAAAGCTTATGAAAAAGGGCTTTGTGAGAGAAATCTTAGGCCTGTGAGCTGTGCCAGTTACACTTGTTCTTAAGAAAGATGGCAAATGGAGAATGTGTGTCGACTATAGAGCCATCAATAAAATCATGGTGGAATATTGTTACGCTATCCATCGTTTAGATGATATTTTTGATGAGTTGCATGGTGCTTGTATATTTTCTAAAACTAATCTTAGAAGTGGGTACCTCAAATTCGCATGAAAAAGGGTGATCAGTGGAAAACTACTTTCAAAACTAAGTTTGGGTTGTATAAGTGGTTAGTTATGCCTTTTGGCTTGACTAATGCACCTAATACTTTCATAAGTTTGATGAATCATATGTTTCTTCCTTTTATTGGAAAGTATATGGTTGTCTATTTTGATGATATTCTAGTGTATTCCAGGAGTTTAGATGATCATGTGAAACACTTGCATGATGTGTTTGAACTTTTAAGAGAAAATAACCTTTATGCCAATTTAGAAAATTGTTCCTTTTGCATGGGTACTATTGTGTTTCTTGGTTTTATTGTAGGTGCTAAAGGACTTCAAGTTGATGAAGAGAAAGTGAAGGCAATTAGAGAATGGCCAAGTCCCAAGAATACGAATGAAGTTCGAAGCTTCCATGGCTTGGCTAGCTTCTATCAAAGATTTTTGAAGGACTTCTCTACTATTGTGGCCTTTTTGAATGAATTGGTAAAAAAGAATGTGATTTTTAAATAGGTTGATTCATAAGAGGTTGCTTTTAATACCTTGAAAGAAAAATAGACCAATGCTCCTCTTCTTATTCTTCCTGATTTTTCTAAAGTTTTTGAGGTTGAAAGTGATGCTTCTGGAATGGGCATTGGTGCTGTTTTAATGCAGGATTTTAAACCCATTGCTTATTTTAGTGAAAAATTAAGTGGTGCTGCTTTGAATTACTCCACTTATGATAAAGAGTTGTATGCTTTAAAAAGGTCTCTATAGACTTAGCAACATTACTTGTGGGCAAAAGAATTTATCATTCATTCTGATCATGAAACTTTGAAATTTTTGAAGTCCCAACATAAATTGAACAAGAGGCATGCTAGGTGGCTGGAATTTATTGAAACTTTTCCTTATGTTATTAAACATAAACAAGGGAAAGAAAACATTGTGGCTGATGCTCTTTCTAGAATATACACTCTTCTTAGCTCTATGCATGCTAGATTACTTAGTTTTGAGATGTTGAAAGGCATGTATGAATCTCATTGTGACTTTGCAGAAATTTGGAAATCTTGGGAAAAACATGGTAATGATAATTTCTATAGATTTGATGGATTTCTATTCAAGAAAGATAAACTTTGCATTCCATCTTGCTCTATGCATGAATTACTTATTAGAGAGACAAATGGTGGTGGATTGATGGGTCACTTTGGTGTTGAGAAAACTTTAGCTCTTTTGCATGAACATTTTTATTGGCCTAACATGAGAATGGATGTTGTTTCTATTTGTGATAGATATATTACTTGTAGCCATGCAAAATCTAAGGTTTAATCGCATAGTTTATATTCTCCGTTACCCGTCCCCTCTCATCCTTGGGTTAATATATCTATAGACATTGTTCTTGGATTACCTACATCATCTAGTGGACAGGATAGTATCTTTGTGGTGGTTGATCAATTTAATAAGATGGCTCACTTTATTTCTTGTTCTAAAACTAATGATGCTGCTCATGTTGTTGACTTGTTCTTTAAAGAGGTTGTAAGATTGTATGGACTGTAACATCCCATCACCGATGGGAAGGTTAAAATAGTAATTTAGAATTGGTTAGGAGTGTTTAAAATTGTTTTGCTATGTTCATACATTCATATATACACGTGAATAGTAAATTTTGCACATGTAATGATTGTACATGCATTCATGACATTTCCCGGTATACGTATCTCTAATGTGCTTATTGTGAAAAATATGATTTTTGTGCTTGAAAATTTAATTGGAGTGGGTCTTGGTGAGGTTTGAATTTTTAGTGAATTTTAGAAAATTTTCTGGAAAATTTGCTTTGTGTATGTTCCAATGATCTGGTCATTACTTTTCATATGGTTATGCTATTGAGATGAGGTTTGACTTGAATTAAACTTGAGAAGTTTGGATAGAATTCTTATGAAGAAAGTGTTGTCAATTTGTGGCTTGAAGGGTTCTGAATTTTGCCTTGAAAGTGGGCAATCTGTGTAGGGTGAATAGTGTCATGTTTATGATTCTTGTTGGAGTTATGTAAATATAGTGCCCTGGAAAGCAAGTGTGTTTACATGTAACTTTATCTTCTTGATTCTGATTTGTAATGAAAATATTTATTATTAATAAAACAAAAGAGTTTGGTTTTATCTGTATGAGCATTATATATCTGGTCATAAGGTACCAAGATTCATTTGTAAGTAATATACATATACATAGAGATGTATGGGAAACATGTATATTATTAGAATCAATTAATTGATTCACAGTTGAATAATCAAGTTGGTCGTTTGATTATGGTTTAGATCAGTAGTGTTGCTATTTATCTCCATATAAGTAAAGGAGTTTACTTAAAGGGAATGATGAGTTTCATATCATGATAGTAGTAGACTATCGATAATGGCACTATTAAATGAATTGAATCAAGTATGTTTTCAAGAATAAAGTGGGCCGTTACTTTAATCTTAAAACATACAACTTAAGCATTCGCTTATTATGAACCACAATCTCGATGAGTGGTGAACTCATATGTGTTTCATTATAATTCTTGATATGATCGGAATGGATTTTTACGGGTATTAATCCGATTATGCATGTTGGAATTATTAATTGAAACATGTATCGAGGAACATTCACTCAAATAAAGAGTTTATAGTGTTATCATCTCTTCTAGATGTTTTAAGGAGATTTGGTGATTAAGCTGGCGCCATGGTTTGATGGACTAGCTACCCATCAAGTCTTAACACTAAGATGAGATCTTATGTGTTAATCACCATATGAAGTAAAATGAGAGATCTAGAAGGAAAAACCAACATAAGGGCAAAACGGTAATTTTACCCTTTGTTGTGTGGATGGCTATAATAAGGTTCTAAATAGGGTTTGCAATTGGACATATTCTCATAATATTTAATAATTCAAGAGTTCAACTAATTTTCTTTAGTGGAATGACATTTAGTTAATAAGCTAGAATTAATTCCAATGAGATTGAATTATTTCTGGGCTTATTAGAGCTTGAATTATCAAAGTCCAATAAGATTCCCCACTTGGCTTTAAGGAAGGTTATCAAGCTAATTAAGAAGTAGTTTGGAGGCTTTAGAAGTCCATAATTGAATGATGGGCTTATACTAATTAATGGTTAATTGGAAGCCCATATGTTTATTTAGAAATGGGCTTGTTTTGGTTTAATGTAATTGATTAGATTAATTATATTAAAATAATTTTTAAATTGAGAAGAAGCAATTTGAAATTGTGTTAGGTTAGATGTGTAACCACATTTGACATTAAAATACTAAATAAATATGGTCTTTATTATGGTTCATCATTATTAAATGGAGTTATGAACTTACCATTAAATGGTTTAATGGTTGGCTTTTAATGTTGGCATGTAACCTATTTGCATTCATTAGATTAAAGATGAAAGATGTGCATTAGATGGACCATCTTCCTTTTTTCTTCTTTCCAAAACCGAAATGGGTATTCAATTATAGGTTATGGTCTTTTCAAATAGCCATTTTAAAGATAAATGAAGTAAGTCTCACTTATTGTCTATTTGATGAGTGATTAATGTAAGAAGTGATGCATTGGATGCCTCTCACTCTTTTCATTGATGCATATTTCGAAATTGAGAGGTAAGAAAGGGTTCTTGCATGTTTTTTAGACATTCTCTCTTTTCATGCAAGGAGAACCGAAATTCCTAAGTGAAAGAATTGAAAGAGTTTGATTTTGGTTCTTCTTCTTCTAAGAAAATCTCCTCCAAATATTTCTTCTCCTTTCCCACCAAAGGATTTTGTTAACCTAGTTGTCCTTGAAGAAAAAGTGGTAAATCTAATTGGTAGAGGATACTACTACAAGGAAGAAGATAGATTGCTAAAGGAAAAGACTCAAAGGCAAAGGATTTGGATACCGAAGGAGAGGATAGCGCAATGAGGATTTAAAGTCATGTGCGAAGGAGTCGGTAATTCCTTTTATCTTGTTCTTGGTTTTATTATCCTTATACCATATCATGTATGGATTAGCATGTTGATTTGGATATATTGCTTCCGCTGCAAGATGATTTCTTAAAAAGTTTTGAAATCTATCGTTTCTCCAAACTAAGCATGCTTTCTTTTTCCGATCCAACAATTCTAACATTGAAGATTTGTGACCTGAAACTTTGGAGAATTTTTCTAGGCTAAAGTAGACAGATTTTGTAAAATTGGTCTTCATGAAAGTTGAAGATTTTCTTGTTAGCTTTCTATCGCCACTAAGTATGACATTTTTTATTTTGAGGTTAAAAGTTATGACTTGTTAACTTTCAGATGGTAATTCATGTATTAATGTGATCTGTGTGTGAAATGTTTCTAAGTACGGGTTTTGTGGTTACTATGTTTTGAAGCCAATTTTGGACTGTTATGGTTTAATTTAGCTCAAGTGGTCTTATGGAAAGTTGTAGAGGAATGTCACGACATGCATTGTACACATTTTAATTGTTATAGAGGCGCTTTTGGAACGTCAACCCACCGACGTTGCCGAGACTTCTAGGCATTAGCTCAGAAGCTATTGGTGAGTGACCTAGATGGTTCTCTCAATTATTATTTGCTTAGAATACTGTGGTGAATAATGATGGGTTTGAGAATTATTTTTTATTGTGGATTCCGGACAGAAGGTCCGATGTATTAGGGAGCTATGACATAGAAGTGTCACTTGTATGTGAATTTGTTAACTACTTGCTTGAGATGTGATAAATTGTGACACATGTATTGATTGTGATGTATATATTGCTTAATTGTGACATGTGCATTCCATGCATGAATGCATGATCAGATAATGACAGTTGTGACCGGAGCAACCACCGAGAGCTACAAGCTCAACGATTATATTCGGGCCTCGAGCCCCACAGTGATTCAGAGCCTCAAGCTCAATGATTAATATGCTCATATTGGGACAGTTCAGGTGCTCGGTCACAAAAATGAAATAAATTGGAAAAGTGTCACATGCGCATTTCATTTGCATTTGATTTCATCTCTTTGATTGAGTGAATGGCAAAAATGCCTTATGCTTGTGTGAAAATGAAATGTGATACTGATGTGATCATGTGGTACTTTTGATGTATATGAAATTATGAAATAACTGTGATATGCTTGATTGTTGCATGAATTGAGTGAACCATCGATGATGGTTATCTCACTGAGTTCGCAAACTCGCCCAAAATTGCAACATATTTTTCAGGACTGAGAGTAGACTCCTAGCTCCAGAGGGACTTTTCCTGCTGCGTAGATCGTGTTGGCAAGACAAGTCATGGCTCACAGGTCGGTCAGCTGGGACTTTTGGGATGACCTAGATAGAGCTGATGTATTTTCCCTGTTTATATAGCATGTTGTATTAGGTTTTTGGAGTGATGTACATACAGTAATCGCTGACAGATGTATAAATTTCTGATTTTGATGAAATGAAATGAGGAACAATTTGGTTTAAAAAGTTTGTGATTTTATACTGATGTTTTATTATTATGATGCCATGTGAAGTACAGTAGTGATTGTTCGTAGCTCACCCTTATCGTAGGATATGTATTGGAATAACCTACGGGTGTCCCAGTGTGTACCCTGCGGTAAGGGGGCGCTATATTTAGATAGTATCAGAGCATGGTTGGCATATGCTGGGACTAGTAGACTGTTTAAGCATGAATTATTTTAAAAAATGAGGAAATTGATCGAAATTCTTGTTTGTTATAGGTCATCCGTCTTAGGTGATCAAGTTGATCAACCAGCTGACCAAGGATCAGTCGAAGCCAGTAGGGAGTCCTCAATGCCTCGATTTGAGGAGTTGCCTCCTAGAGTTCCCGAGAGACAGGAGAGGAGGTATGATAGGCTGCGCAAGCAGGGAGCTATGGACTTTTATGGCAGCACAAACCCTGCTGAGGCCGAGGGATGGCTTGAAAGGACTGAGAGAGTCTTCGACCAGATGGATTGCGAACCTAATGAGAGGTTCGATTATGCAGTGTCTCTCTTGCAGGGCCTATCTTACATGTGGTGGAAGACTGTCCCGGGCAATACCACCAGGCCTTGCCAGTTGAAGTGGGAGGATTTTCTGAGGGCTTTCAAGGATAATTATATACCCAAGGTTTATCTCGATATGAAGATGTAGAAATTTCTGGTTGAAGCAGACGGGATGTCGATTGGTGAAGTGAGGTCGATTTAATGGTGATGGGTTATGCTAATGTTTTGATTCCTACTAAGGCAGATAAGTGCCGGAGGTTCGAGAATGGCCTAAATATGGAGATCCGTACAAGGTTGACCCGATCAAATATGTGCACTTTTATTGAGCTGAGGGCTGCTGCAGTACGGATTGAACAGCTTATGAGTGTGACTCAGGCTGAGTTTGGATAGGGATCTAGAGGAAAGAGACTAGGTGACAGTCAGGGCAGTTCTTGTTGGGCCCCAAATTGTTTTTCTTGATATTATTAAGTATAATTATGTTGATTGTCTAAATTGTTGCATAGCTTGATTTTAGTGGAACTGTTAGTGAAAAATTAAGATTAATTTGAGATTAGTGTGGAGTAAGTGGTGATAAAAGAATAAAAAGGTATGAGGGCGTTATAGGAAGTTCACTTAAGTTGGAAAGATTAAGACTAAGCAAGGAAGGGCATTTTAGTCCATGTGCTATCTTTTAGGCTTAAGGAAATTAGAAAGAAAGAAAGAAGGAAAGTGAAAAAATAAGAAGAGAGTGTCGTTGGTGGCTTAAGGGAGAAGAAGAGAAATTAGGGTTTTATAATCCTTGGAGATTTTGAAGGAATTGAAGCTCTAACAAGTAAGTATAATGTTTTCCTTTTTCTTTTGGGTTAGATGAAACCCTAATATAGGTTATATTGTGTAGGTTTTGGTTGTTTAGAGGTTTTCGGAAAAATGGTTAAATCTTTTAGGGTTGATGATCATGTTGTTGTTATGAATGATTTTGAGGTTAGAAATGAAGTTTAGGAGGTGTTTTAATGTTTAGATGTGTTTATAATTGAAAGATGGGAGGATTATGGTTGAGAAAAGTGAAAAAATTGAGTTTCGGAGCTTTCTCGCCGTCGCACGTCGCGACCTGCGGATGAGAACGTCGCGACGCGCGCGCTCATCGCGACGTGCTCCATTTTCTCGTCGCGGCGAGCAGCCATTTTCCTGCGGCGACATGCTTTGGTATTTTACGCATAACTTTTGATGTAGATGTCCAAATGAGACGATTCTTTTTGAGTTGTAAACTAGAGACATAGGGCTAAAAGTTTTGTGAAGAAATAAAGTTTTGATTCAGTCTTTAAGGATATTCCATTTTGGATGGAATTTGAACATAGAATTTATGTTTTATAACAAGTTATAGTTTGAACTGTTATAGTATGACTTTTTGATTCCTACCCCAAATTGATCGGAACTTGGTTGTTTCGTTAAGGAAATCAAGTGAGGCAAGAGGAGCAAGAGGATCAAGAGGAAACTCATTCCTAAGCAAGTATAAGAAAGGAATTCAAGGTGGGTATATGTTTATAATAGAGTAAATAAGTCACTCATTGTTTTGTTCAATCAAGAAAGATTTAATGATTTAACTTTGCATCATCAATGTTGCCTTAATTTCTATTATGGAATGATTATATGCTATATGATTTGCATTCATGATTAATGAAAAGGTTTCAAAAGAGTTTTCTCTTTTCAAGAATACATGTTCATGAAATCATGTTTTCCAAGATGTATGAAAAGCAAGTTTACAAGCAAGTGCGGTTTGGCAAATCAAGTTTACAAGACTTTGAACCATGCATGTTATGTGAGTTTGTGGATGTCCCAAGAACTCACGTGCACGTTGACCATGAAAGGCTTCTCCGCCTGCCGCTAGTGGCACGGAACTCCCACAGGACTTCCTCGAAAACTACGTCTACAGGACCAATTCATATGGAATGTGTAGTACGTCATAATTCGGACTAACCCAAACCATTCTGTTATGCTTATTTGCTTATGTGTTCATGTTCGGTTATCATGTTTATGCATGCATGTTTTGAATTCTACTCATGAAGTATTATAACCAAAGCATTTCGAGTTGATGACTATCACATGCTCATTTACTATGATTTCAAAGTGTACCACGGCTATGAGTTATCTTTTAAATAGTTTTTCTTATTTCTATATTATAAATGTGTTCCCACGAGCTTTATAGCTCACCCCCTCTATTCTCCCCCATTCAGGTGACGAGCAAGAGACCGAGTGAGTCACGAGTTATGGCAGCACTCCATTTTGTTATGTCTACTTATTTTCAATGTTATATTTTTGGAAGTCAAGGCTTTAGTTATATTTCAAGTATTATTGGTTCAAGGGTATTTTGTACTTTTGGATTTGAACTCAAAGTTGTAATTTGGTTTGAAATGTTCATAAAGCTTTGTAAAACTCATCTTTTGGATCATGAATTATGGATTTGGTTGTTTTAATCATGAAAGCAAGTTTGGAGTTTGTTCATGGTGGGTCCATTAAGCTTCCGATGTTCTTTTTCCTTAATCGTTTAATTTACATGCTTCACCCCACGCATACAGCACTACGCTCTCATGTCCGATGTTGGGCTTCGACAGCGGGGTCCAACATGTTGTGGTATCAGAGCGCCTAGGTTTTGGTCTAGGGCTGCATAGCATTGCTTTCAAGGAATAACTTGCATTGTTTTACATGATTTGAACTGTTTTTACATACTTTGAAAATTGTTTTGTTTGAACTAAAGATTTTCAATGGTTTTATATTGAAGGAGTGAAAATGCCACCTCGAAAGAGAACTCGCGGAGCCATGACTTGGTCTCATTCTCGTCAAGGGAGCACGGATGAATCCCATGTTCCTCAGGATGCCGGGACACATTCTGTTCCGATTTCAGAGGCACCTAGTTTGCAACAAGAAGTGCCTCCCCCGCCTCCTCCTATGCCTCAGATGAATCCCATGGATCCTAGCATCTTTCAAGCCTTTGCTCAGGCTTTCACGTATGCCATGGGTCAGAGATCTCAGGTCCCGATGCAAGCTCCAGTAGATAGGAGTGGGCAGTATGATAAGCTTCGTAAGTTTGGGGCTGTGGATTTCAGTGGGACGACGAATCGAGAAGAGGCCGAAGCTTGGTTGAAGAGGACCGAGACGATTCTAGTTCAGATGAGATGCACAGATAAAGAGAAGCTAGATTATCGATCGATCATTGCGGTGGTGGCCTTAGCTGCATTGGTGGGAATCAGTGCCTCACAGTCAGGTTGTTCCATCGGTGTTGACATGGAGAGACTTTGTGGAAGTGTTCCGAAAGAAGTATCTCTCCAGAGTCTATGTGCAAGATAAGGGCAGGGAATTTCTGAATCTCACTCAGAGGGACATGAGTGTGAGCGAGTATGAGCTGAAGTTCACACAGCTTTCTCATTATGCAGCTAACATTGTAGCAACAGAAGAAGACAAGTGTCGTAAGTTTGAGGAAGGTCTTCACTTGGGGATCAGGGAGAAAGTCTTGATCCACAATTTCTGTGACTACCAGCAATTGGCGGATGCTGCTCTCCAGGCTGAGAAACTGGAGAATATCAAAAATGAAGTAAGCAGGAAGAGGAGGAATAGGGAACATAATTTCAAGAAGGGTGCTAGTGCTCCAATGCTAGAGAGGAGCACAAGGAGCTTTCACAGTCAGAGCGAAGTGGGTAGCAGTGGAGTTACCAGGAACAAGCAGGTGAAGGCCGTATCAGGGCAAGCCTCTAATGTGGGAGGCATTAGAAGAGCAGGAAAGAGCTGGTTCACCAACCCCATATGTGACCAGTGTGGGAAACATCACCAGGGAGAGTGCCTCAGGTCACTTGGAGTCTGTTTCAGATGTGGAGAGAAAGGGCATAAGTTCAGGGACTGTCCTCAGGCACCGAAACAAGAAGGGTCACAGTTTCAAGTTCCAAGGCGTGCAGAAACAGTGGGAACCAGGCCAGTTACTGAAGTAGGCAACTCTGGGACTGCAAGGAAGGCTATTCCTCTAGGAAGGCCAAGGGGTCAGGCGCCGGCAAGAGTGTTTGTCATGACTAGGGAGAAAGTTGCAGCTACACCTGAGGTTGTCACGGGTATGGCTCAGTTACTTGATTCAGTAGTATTTTTTTTAATTGATTATGGTTCCACGTATTCTTTTGTTTCTGCAAGCATAGCATTGCATGGTGTGAATTCTGTGCTGTTGGATAGGCCCTTGCTTGTTAGTACTCCTCTAGGGAGGAATGTGGTGATCAGTCAGGTGTATGAGCAGTGTGAGCTTTTCATTGATGGTGCTAGATTGGTAGTGGACTTACTACCGCTAGACCTTCGAGGGTTAGATGTTATTCTGGGGATGGATACTATGGAGAAATATCTGGCAAAGCTGGATTGTGGTCGGAGAGAGGTAGAGTTTGATCTGGGTAATGGTGAGAAGGTGATTTTCAGAGGGGATAGAAAGACACCATCGCCAAGACTGATTTCAGCTATGTTAGCTGAAAGAATGATAGGCCAGGGGTATGAAGCTTTCTTGGCACATGTTGTGGATGCCGATGCGAATGAAGGGAAGCTAGAAGATTTTTCGATTGTGAGGGAGTTTCCAGGTTTGTTCCCAGATGAATTGCCAGGTTTGTCGCCGGTCAGGGAAATCGAGTTTGCTATTGACTTGGTTCCTGGAACCGCGCCTATTTCAATACCTCCATATAGGATGGCTCCAGCTGAGTTGAGGGAGATGAAGGAACAGTTGGAGGAACTGTTAGAGAAGGGGTATGTTAGACCGAGTTCGTCACCTTGGGGAGTACCGGTTCTGTTTGTTAAGAAGAAGGATGGTACATGGCGGATGTGTATTGACTATAGGAAACTCAACAAGGTGACTATTAAGAACAAGTATCCTCTGTCATGGATAGATGATCTGTTTGATCAGCTGCAGGGAGCACGAGTCTTCTCCAAGATCAATCTCAGGTCAGGCTATCATCAGCTCAGAATCAAGGAGTCTGATGTAAGCAAGACAGCATTCAAGACTCATTATGGACATTATGAGTTTTTGGTTATGCCATTCGGCTTGACCAATGCTCCAGCTGCTTTCATGGATCTCATGAATAGGGTCTTCAAGGAGTTTCTGGATCAGTTTGTCATAGTATTTATAGATGACATTCTAGTTTATTCCAAGAGTGAATAAGAACATGAGGAGCATCTCAGGATTGTATTGTGGACTCTGAGGGAGAGAGAGCTTTATGCCAAGTTCAGCAAGTGTGAGTTCTGGCTTCATGAGGTGACATTCCTTGGACATGTGATTTCGTAGGATGGAGTGCATGTTGATCCGAGGAAAGTTGAAGCAGTGGTCAATTGGCATGCACCTAAGGCAAAGGATGAGGTGAGGAGTTTTACGGGTGCAGCGGGTTACTCTGGGGAGGTTTGTAGAAGGATTCTCCATGATAGCTGCTCCGATGACTAAGCTATTGAGGAAGAATCATAAATTCATCTGGACTAATGAATGCTAGAAGAGCTTTGAGGAGCTCAAGCTCAGATTGACAAGTGCTCCAGTTTTGATTCTGCCTTTTGGTGATGAGGGCTATACAGTGTATATTGATGCTTCGAGAAAGGGTCTCGGTTGTGTGTTGATGCAGGGAGACAGGGTGATAGCTTATGCTTCAAGGCAACTGAAGCTGTATGAGTTGAATTACCCGACTCATGACTTGGAGTTGGCAGCAGTGATTTTCGCCTTGAAGATTTGGAGGCATTATCTATATGGGGTTCAGATAAGGATCTTTACTGATCACAAGAGTCTCAAGTACTTACTGAGCCAGAAAGAACTGAATTTGAGACAGAGAAGGTGGATTGAGTTACTCAAAGACTATGATTTGTTGATTGAGTACCACCCAGGTAAAGCGAATGTCGTAGCCGATGCTTTGAGCAGGAAGTCTTCTATTGCCCATGTTCAGACAGTTTATCTTCCTTTATTGGAAGAGATGGCCAAGCTTAAGATAAGCTTTAAACAGGAGGAACCGAATTGCCTTCTAGCTAGTTTCAGAGTGAGGCTGGTACTCAGGGAGAAGGTTAAGGAGTTGTAGGCACAGGATGCAGATTTGAGCAAGCTTCGGTAGGAAATTCGAAATGGTAAGGTTTCTGAAGTAGTAGTGAGGGATGATGGGCTCATGACAGTGGGGAACAGACTTTGTATTCCAGATGTCGAGGAGCTGAAGGATGAGATTTTGGATGAGGCACACAATGCGCCTTATGCCATGCACCTAGGTAGCACCAGGATGTACAGAGATTTAAGAGAGTATTTTTTGTGGAAGGGCATGAAGAGGGATGTAGCAGAGTATGTAAGTAAGTGTCTAGTGTGTCAGCAAGTCAAGGCTGAACACCAGGCACCTTCAGGCAAGTTAAGGCCATTATCCATTCCTGAGTGGAAGTGGCAAAGAGTGACCATGGACTTTCTGATGGGTTTGCCCAAGACCAGTAGGAAGCATGATGCCATTTGGGTTATTGTGGATTGGTTGACGAAGTCAGCCCATTTTCTGGCAATCAAGCAGACTGATTCGTTACATGTGCTAGCCAAGAAGTACGTTGATGAGATTGTGAGATTGCACGGGATTCCAGATTCCATAGTTTCTGACAGGGATCTTCAGTTTACTTCAAGATTTTGGGGAAGCTTACAGGAAGCTTTAGGTACTAAGCTGCACTTTAGTACAGCATTCCACCCTCAGACGGATGGTCAATATGAGAGGACCATTCGAACACTTGAGGGAATGCTCAGGGCATGTGTGTTGGATTTCAAGGGAGCTTGGGATGAGCATTTGCCATTAATCGAATTTGCTTATAATAATTCGTACCATTCGAGCATTCAGATGGCTCCATATGAGGCATTGTATGGAAGGAGGTGTAGGACTCTGATATGTTGGGACGAAGAGGGGGAGAGGAAACTAGTCGGACCAGAATTGATCCAGATGATTGTTGATAAAGTCAATCTAGTTAAGCAGCGGCTTAAGGCAGCCCAGGATAGGATGAAGAGTTACACTGATGGACATCGGAAGAAGATGGAGTATGAAGTCGGTGAGAAAGTGTTTCTTAAGACTTCTCCTTGGAAAGGAGTATTGAGGTTTGGCAAGAAAGGCAAGTTGAGTCCTAGATATGTGGGTCCCTATGAAATTCTTGAGAAGATTGGGCCACTAGTTATAGGTTGGCGTTGCCGCCGGAATTGTCTCAGATCCATGATGTCTTTCATGTCTCCATGTTGAGGAGGTATAGATCGGATCCTTCTCATATCATTCAGACCATGTAGGTCCAGTTGAGAGATGATTTGAGTTATGAGGAGATTCCAGTGGAGATTTTGGACACCAAGGAAAAGGTCCTCAGGAATAAGACGGTTCAGCTAGTTAAAGTCCTGTGGAGGAACCATTCAGTGGAAGAGGCCACGTGGGAGCCATTGGAAACTATGAAGGAGAAGTATCCACAACTCTTCGATGACTCAGGTAATAATTTCGAGGAAGAAATTTCTTTTAAGAGGGGGAGAAATGTTGGGCCCCAATTTGTTTTTCTAGATATTATTAAGTATAATTATTTTGATTGTCTAAATTGTTGCATAGCTTGATTTTAGTGGAACTGTTAGTGGAAAATTAAGATTAATTTGAGATTAGTGTGGAATAAGTGGTGATGAAAGAATAAAAAGGTATGAGGGCGTTATAGGAAGTTCACTTAAGTTAGGAAGATTAAGACTAAGCAAGGAAGGGCATTTTAGTCCATGTGCTATCTTTTAGGCTTAAGGAAATTAGAAAGGAAGAAAGAAGGAAAGTGAGAAAAGAAGAAGAGAGTGTCGTTGGTGGCTTAAGGGAGAAGAAGAGAAATTAGGGTTTTATAATCCTTGGAGATTTTGAAGGAATTGAAGCTCTAACAAGTAAGTATGATGTTTTCCTTTTTGTTTTGGGTTAGATGAAACCCTAATATAGGTTATATTGTGTAGGTTTTGGTTGTTTAGAGGTTTTCGGAAAAATGGTTAAATCTTTTAGGGTTGATGATCATGTTGTTGTTATGAATGATTTTGAGGTTAGAAATGAAGTTTAGGAGGTGTTTTAATGTTTAGATGTGTTTATAATTGAAAGATGGGAGGATTATGATTGAGAAAAGTGAAAAAATTGAGTTTTGGAGCTTTCTAGCGTCACGTCGCGACTGCAGAGATGAACACGTTATGTCATGGCGCTCGTCCTGACGCCTCCATCTTCTCGTCACATGACGGCCATTTTCTCTGACGACATGCTTTGGTATTTTGCACATAACTTTTTATGTAGATGTCCAAATGAGGTGATTCTTTTTATGTTGTAAACTAGAGACATAGGGCTAAAAGTTTTGTGAAAAAAATGAAGTTCTGATTCAGTATTCAAGGATATTCAATTTTTGATGGAAGTTGAGCATAGAATTTATGTTTCATAACAAGTTATAATTTGAGCTGTTATAGTATGACTTTCCGATTCCTACCCCAAATTGATCGAATCTTGGTTGTTTGGTTAAGAAAATCAAGTGAGGCAAGAGGAGCAAGAGGATCAAGAGGAAACTCATTCCTAAGCAAGTATAAGCAAGGAATTCAAGGTGGGTACATGTTTATAATAGAGTAAATAAGTCACTCATTGTTTTGTTCAATCAAGAAAGATTTAATGATTTAACTTTGCATCATCAATGTTGCCTTAATTTCTATTGTGGAATGATTATATGCTATATGATTTGCATTCATGATTAATGAAAAGGTTTCAAAAGAGTTTTCTCTTTTCAAGAATACATGTTCATGAAATCATGTTTTCCAAGATGTATGAAAAGCAAGTTTACAAGCAAGTGCCAGTTTGGCAAATCAAGTTTACAAGACTTTGAACCATGCATGTTATGTGAGTTTGTGGTTGTCCCAAGAACTGTCAGGTGCACGTTGACCATGAAAAGGCTTCTCCCGCCTGCCCGCTAGTGGCACGGAACTCCCCACAAGGACTTCCTCAAGAAACTACGTCTACACAGGACCAATTCGATGGGAATGTGTAGTACGTCATGAATCCGGACTAACCCAAACCATTCTGTTATGCTTATGTGCTTATGTGTTCATGTTCGGTTATCATGTTTATGCATGCATGTTTTGAATTCTACTCATGAATTATTATAACCAAAGCATTTCGAGTTGATGACTATCACATGCTCATTTACTATGATTTCAAAGTGTACCACGGCAATGAGTTATCTTTTAAATAGTTTTTCTTATTTCTATATTATAAATGTGTTCCCATGAGCTTTATAGCTCACCCCCTCTATTCTCCCCCATTCAGGTGACGAGTAAGAGACCGAGTGAGTCACGAGTTATGGCAGCACTACATTTTGTTATGTCTACTTATTTTCAATGTTATATTTTTGGAAGTCAAAGCTTTAGTTATATTTCAAGTATTATTGGTTCAAGGGTATTTTGTACTTTTGGCTTTGAACTCAAAGTTGTAATTTGGTTTGAAATGTTCATAAAGCTTTGTAAAACTCATCTTTTGGATCATGAATTATGGATTTGGTTGTTTTAATCATGAAAGCAAGTTTGGAGTTTGTTCATGGTGGGTCCATTAAGCTTCCGATGTTCTTTTTCCTTAATCGTTTAATTTACATGCTTCACCCCACGCATACAGCACCACGCTCTCATGTCCGATGTTGGGCTTCGGCAGCGGGATCCAACAGTTCTGGCAGGAGTTTTAGTAAACGCCAGAACAGAGCCTTCAAATCAGCAAGTGGATCTAGGCAGTCTGGATTTGGGCAGAGACAGAGGTTTGCACGGACTGATGGCAGTGGAAGAGGTTCAGGACAGACCCAGCCTCCAGTTTGTGAGCACTGCGAGAAGAGGCACAGTGGGGAGTGTTGGCGCCTAACTGGAGCTTGCCTTAAATGTGGCTCCATGGACCACCAGATCAGGGATTGCCCTACTTCTTTGGGAGCTCATTCTGCTGTCAGTGGGCGATCTGGGAGTGTCTACGATGCTGTGAGTCGAGGTAGTGGATCCCGGCGGGAGGAGGAGGTGAGGCGGAGGTAGAGTGAGGGTTCTTTGTGAGGGCCGAGGCGGGCAGCCGTAGTAGTCCTGAGCCGAGTCTATGCCATGACTAGGCAGGAGGCCCAAGATTCCCTAGATGTGGTAGCAGGTGTGCTTCTTATCTCTGGTTTTGAAGCATTTGCACTGCTAGATCCACGATCCACACTCTTTTTTCACATCACATTTGACATGTAGATTGCATTGTGATAGGGAGTTACTACAGTATGGACTAGAGGTGAGTACACCTTTAGGTAGTACTACTGCTATAGGAGAGGTCTGCAAGGGGTGCTCGATCCAGATTGATCAAGTAGTGTTGAAGGCAGACCTGATAGTATTGCAGCTGAGGGAGATAGATGTGATTTTGGGCATGGACTGGCTCACTGCCTATAAGGCCATCATGAACTGCTACACAAAGGAGGTTGTATTAGAATCTCCTGGTCAGCCTAGAGCAATGTTCAAAGGAGTTAGTCACGCAGTGCCAGCTCAGATGATCTCATTCTTGAGTGCACTGAGGTTGATGCAGGGAGGATGTGAGGCTTATCTGGTCCACGTCATTGATACTAGAGTTGAGCAGAGGCTTCAGGACATTCCCTTGGTTAGGGAATTTCCAGATGTGTTTTCTGATGAGTTACCGGGTTTACTGCCAGATCAGAAAATAGAGTTCACCATTGACCTAGTTCTAGGAGCTGCTCCTATATCTATACCTCCATATAGGATGGCACCTGTGGAACTGAAGGAGTTGAAGACTCAGCTGCAGGAGTTACTGGAGAAGGGTTTTATCAAACCCAGTGTCTCACCTTGGGGAGCTCTGGTATTATTTGTGAAGAAGAAGGATGGGACTTTGAGATTGTGCATCGATTACAGGCAGCTGAATCGGGTGACAGTGAAGAATAAGTACCCACTGCCTAGGATCGATGATTTATTTGATCAGTTGTAGGGAGCTCAGGTGTTCACTAAACTAGATTTGAGGTCAGGGTATTATCAGCTGAAGATAGCAGAGGTTGATGTGCCTAAAAGTGCATTCCGGAGCAGGTATGGGCATTTCGAGTTTCTAGTGGTGCCATTTGGGTTGACTAATGCCCCGGTAGCTTTTATAGCCTTGATGAATAAGGTCTTTCAGCCCTACCTTGATCAGTTTGTGATTGTATTTATTGATGACATTTTGGTGTATTCGAGGAGCAGACAGGAGCATGCTGAGCATTTGAGGATTGTTTTGCAGATTATGAGGGAGAAGCAACTGTATGTCAAATTCAGTAAGTGTGAATTTTGGTTGGATGAGGTAGTGTTTTTGGGCCATATAGTGACCAGAGAGGGTATACAGGTTGATCCAAAGAAGATTGAGGCAGTGATAAAGTGGGAAGCTCCAAGGAATGTGTCAGAGATTCAGAGCTTCCTAGGATTGGCCGGGTATTACTGGAGGTTTGTCGAGGGGTTTTCACTGATCTCAACCCCTCTGACAAAACTTCTGAGGAAGAATGTAGCATTCAGATGGACTGAGGAGTGCCAGAAGAGCTTTGAGGAGCTGAAACATCGGTTGACTACTGCACCGGTGTTGGCTATTCCATCAGGGACTGGAGGTTAAGAGGTGTATAGTGATGCATCGCATCAGGGATTGGGGTGTGTTCTGATCCAGCATGGTAGGGTGATTGCTTATGCCTCGAGACAATTGAGGTCTCACTAGGTAAATTATCCAGTACATGATTTAGAGCTAGCTGCAGTTGTATTTGCTCTAAAAATTTGGAGACACTATTTGTATGGTGAAACCTTTCATATCTTTACTGATCATAAGAGTTTGAGACATTTGCTGAGTCAGAGGGAGTTGAACTTGAGGCAAAGGAGATGGATTGAGCTGCTGAAAGATTAAGATTGT
Organism: Erythroxylum novogranatense; assembly: GCA_029891385.1. Taxonomy (NCBI): domain Eukaryota; kingdom Viridiplantae; phylum Streptophyta; class Magnoliopsida; order Malpighiales; family Erythroxylaceae; genus Erythroxylum; species Erythroxylum novogranatense. Next base: position 42,498,718 of record CM057227.1, read on the forward strand.
ATCATTGAGTACCACCCAGGAAAGGCTAATGTGGTGGCAGATGCTTTGAGCAGGAACTCTCATAGTAGTACAGCTCAGATTCAGGTATTGAGGTTACCGAATTTGATAAAGTTAAGGGCCTTAAATGTAGAGTTGAATCTGGAGCAGGATGGGGCTTTAATTGCTACACTGAAGCTCAGACCGATGCTACATGACAGGATTAGGAGAGTTCAGGGCAAGGATCCTGATATGATGAAGCTTATTGAGAAAGTAAAGGCAGATCTGAATTCTGAATTTGAATTGAGAGATGAGACATTATGGTTTGGACAGAGGCTATATGTGCCTGATGTGGATGACCTGAGGAGGGAGATTCTGGAGGAAGCTCATATGGCCACCTATGTTATGCATCCTGGTACTACCAAGATGTATAACACTCTAAAACATCATTTCTGGTGGCTTGACATGAAGAGACAGGTGGCAGAGTATGTATCCAAGTGTATGACGTGCCAGCAAGTTAAAGCTAAGCACCAGGCTCCAGTGGGGAAACTCCATTCGTTGCCTATTCCTGAATGGAAATGGGAACAAATCACTATGGACTTTATCATGGGATTGCCTAAGACTCCGAGGCAACATGATGCTATCTAGGCCATAGTGGACCGGTTAACTAAATCGGCCCATTTCTTACCAGTGAGGGAGAATAATTCACTCGATCAGTTGGCCCAGAAGTATGTGAATGAGGTAGTGAGACTGCATAGGATTCCAGTGTCAATAGTATCAGACAGGGATCCCAAGTTTACTTCGAGGTTTTGGAAGAGCTTACAGTCTGCTATGGGTACCAAGTTGAATTTTAGTACAGCATTTCATCCTCAGACAGATGGGCAGAGTGAGGGGATAATTAAAATTGTTGAGGATATGCTTATAGCTTGTATATTGGAGTTTAGAGGAGCATGGGATCAGTATTTAGCTCTGATTGAATTTGCTTGTAACAACCAGTATCACAGTAACATCAGAATGGCACCATATGAGGCCTTATATGGAAAAAAGTGTCGATCGCCTTTGTATTGGGATGAAGAAGGTTTGAGAATGGTTGAGGGCCCAGAGCTGATTCAGGATACAGTAGATAAGGTGAAATTGATCCGTAGTCGAATTAAACTGGCTCAGGATAGACAGAAGAGTTATGTAGATCAGCATCGAAGGGATATGGAGTATAATGTAGGAGACAGGGTGTTCCTACGAATGTCACCGTGGAGAGGATTGTTGAGATTCAATAAAAAGGGCAAGTTGAGCCCGAGGTACATTGGTCCTTATGAGATCATTGAGAGGATAGGACCTTTGGCCTATAAGTTTGCATTATGAAATGAGATGTCTTAGTTGCATAATGTCTTTCATGTGAGTATGCTCCGACGATACCAATCAGATTCGAAACAGGTCATACCGGCTCAGGAGATTGGGATTGCCAGCAATTTGAGCTATGTTGAGGAGCCAGTCAAGATTGTGGGATCACGGGTTAAGCATTTGAGAAACAGGGTTATTTCATTGGTGAAAGTCCTATGAAGAAACCACTCAACTGACGAAGCAACTTGGGAGACAGAGGAGCATATGAGGAGACAGTATCCTCACCTGTTCAACCAAACAGGTAAGAATTTTGAGGACGAAATTTTTTGTTAGGAGGGGAGAGTTGTAACATCCCATCACCGATGGGAAGGTTAAAATAGTAATTTGGAATGGGTTAGGAGTGTTTAAAATTGTTTGGCTATGTTCATACATTCATATATACACGTGAATAGTAAATTTTGCACATGTAATGATTGTACATGCATTCATGACATTTCTCGGTATATGTATCTCTAATGTGCTTATTGTGAAAAATATGATTTTTGTGCTTGAAAATTTAATTGGAGTGGGTCTTGGTGAGTTTTGAATTTTTAGTGAATTTTAGAAAATTTTCTGGAAAATTTGCTTTGTGTATGTTCCAATGATCTGGTCATAACTTTTCATATGGTTATGCTATTGAGATAAGGTTTGGCTTGAATTAAACTTGAGAAGTTTGGCTAGAATTCTTATGAAGGAAGTGCTATCCAATTATGGCTTTAAGGGTTCTGAATTTTGCCTTCAAAGTGGGCAATCTGTGTAGGGTGAATAGTGTCATGTTTATGATTCTAACATTGAAGATTTGTGACTTGAAACTTTGGGGAATTTTTCTAGGCTGAAATAGACAGATTTTGTGAAATTAGTCTTCATGAAAGTTGAAGATTTTCTTGTTTGCTTTCTATTGCCACTAAGTATGACATTTTTCGATTTTGAGGTTGAAAGTTATGACTTATTAACTTTCAAATGGTAATTCATATATTAATGTGCTTTGTGTGTGAAAAGTTTCTAAGTATGGGTTTTGTGGTTACTGTGTTTTGAAGCCAATTTTGGACTGTTATGGTTTAAATTAGCTCAAGTGGTCTTATGGAAAGTTGTAGAGGAATGTCACGACATGCATTGTACACATTTTAATTTCTACATATGCATTATTAAACATTTCTGATTGTACACTTGATAATATTTATGTATTTTAATTATTATAGAGGCGCTTTTGGAACGTCAACCCACTGACGTTGCCGAGACTTCCAGGCATTGGCTCGGAAGCTATTGGTGAGTGACCTAGACGGTTCTCTCAATTATTATTTTCTTAGAATACTGTGGTGAATAATGGTGGGTTTGAGAATTATTTCTGATTGTGGATTCCGGACAGAAGGTCTAATGTATTGGGGAGCTATGACATAGAAGTGCTACTTGTAAGTGAATTTGTGAACTACTTGCTTGAGATGTGATAAATTGTGACACATGTATTGATTGTGATGTATATATTGCTTAATTGTGACATGTGCATTCAATGCATGAATGCATGATTAGATAATGGCAGTTGTGACCGGAGCAGCCACCGAGAGCTACAAGCTCAACGATTGTATTCGGGCCTCAAGCCCTACAGTGATTCAGAGCCTCAGTCTCAACGATTAATGTGCCCATAGTGGGACAGTTTAGGCGCTCGGTCACAACAACGAAATAAATTGGAAAAGTTTCACATGCGCTTTTCATATGCATTTGATTTAATCTCTTTGATTGAGTGAAAGGAAAAAATGCCTTATGCTTGTGTGAAAATGAAATGTGATACTGATGTGATCATGTGATACTTCTGATGTATGTGAAATTATGAAATAATTGTGATATGCTTGATTGTTGCATGAATTGAGTGAACCATCGATGATGGTTACCTCACTAAGTTCGCAAACTCACCCAAAATTGCAACATATTTTTCAGGACCGAGAGTAGACTCCTAGCTCCAGAGAGACTTTTCCTACCGTGTAGATCGTGATGGCAAGAGAAGTCATGGCTCACAGGTCGGTCAGCTGGGACTTTTGGGATGACCTAGATAGAGCTGATGTATTTTCCCTGTTTATGTAGCATGTTGTACTAGGTTTTTGGAGTGATGTACATACAGTAATCGCTAACAGATGTATAAATTTCTGATTTTGATGAAATGAAATGAGGAACAATTTGGTTTAAAAAGTTTGTGATTTTATACTGATGTTTTATTATTATGATGCCATGTGAAGTACAGTAGTGATTGTTCGTAGCTCACCCTTATCGTAGGATATGTATCAGAATGAACTACGGGCGTCCCGGTGTGTACCCTGCGGTAAGGGGGCGCTACATGGGCTACCAAAGACTATTATGAGTAATAGAGATGTGAAATTTCTTAGTCACTTTTGGAGAACTCTATAGAATAAAATTGGCATTAAACTCTTGTTTTCTACTATTGCACATCCTCAAACGGATGGTCAAACTGAAGTAGTAAATAGAACTTTGACAACGTTGTTGCGTGCGATCATCCAAAAGAACTTGAAGAATTGGGAAAAGTTTCTGCCACACATTGAGTTTGTTTATAATCGTGCTCTTCATTCTTCTACTCAATTTTCTCTTTTTGAGATTGTTTATCGGTTTAATCCTTTGGAAATTCTTCGATTGCCTTCTAATGAGTTTACTAACCTTGACAGTATGAAAAAGGCTAAATTTGTGCAGGAGTTGCATGCTAAAGTTAGAACCAACATTAAGAGGAGAAATGAACAATATGAAAAGCAAGCCAATAAAAGCCGATGGCTTATTATATTTGAACCTGGTGATTGGGTTTGGGTGCATTTGAGAAAGGAGAGTTTTCTAGAACAAAGGAAATCTAAGCTACAACTAAGAGGAGATGGCCCCTTTCAAGTTTTAGAAAGGATTAACGATCATGCTTATAAAATTGATTTGCCTAGCTCCTATGGTAATGTTAGTTCTACATTTAATGTATCTGATTTATCCCTCTTTGATGCTTTAGATTTAAGGACGAATCCTTTCAAGGAGGGAGGGAATGATGGAGAACCATAGGTATGTGAAAGACAAGAAGAGAAGCGTACATGGTGTGATTCACCTCAAGGAAGCCTAGGACATGACTTGCATGGACATAAGCTTTCAAGAGGAGGATTAGGAACTAAAATTAGATCAGATTTGAATGTGCAGGGCAAGGGTTTGCACGAAATTCTCATATCAAAGGCCCAACATTCAAGTCTAATGTTCCTAAAGATCCATTACAAGATGTTGGAGGCCCAATGATAAGAGCTAGGGCCAAAGCCATGAAGCAAGTAGAATTGTTTGATCCAAGATCTTCAAGAGATAGAGCCCATGTTGTTGAGTCAGATTTTATCTCATAAAGGTCCAAGAGGCATTGTCTTACTCCTTGAAGCCCAAAATAAAGTGTCCAAAGGCCCACATAGATTCCAATTGGGAGAACTCACTTAAAATACCATGTGACAAGTATGTGCCACTTAAAAATAAGGATAAGGACATGATCTATAAGGTCCAACATGTTCAGATCACGTTTTAATTAGTTTCCTTTTTTTTCCTTAAAATAAGATTATCTAGTCAACACCTTTATAAGTTTATTTTATTTCCTTTTAGGGATTGATTTGTTTCCTTTTATTTAGTTTCTTCTGTAAGACATTAAGTTAGGAAGTTTTTCCTATAAATAGGCACCCTTTATGTACTTTGAAAAGGGATTTTCATTCAGAAATAATATTGAGAGCTTTATTGTTTTCTTTGTATTCTTTGAGAATACTTGACTTATCAAAGGAGTGGTCTTCCTTTATGGCGTCCTAAGGTTAGAGTTCTAAGAGACATGTTCTCTCAGGGTTCTTTCCATTGGTCAACAATCTTACTAGGGTTCTAAGAGACAAGTTCTTTGAGGGTTCTTTTCATCAACCAACATTCTTCAACCTCCCATTTTTTCTTTGTGTTCTGTTTTTATCTTTTCAATTTTATTTCTTGTGATTCCGTATGTTTGCTTGATTTTGGCCATTCCCAAGCATAGCTCCATCTTGTTGAAGGTTCTCTAGGACAAGTTCCTATTGGGTCTACCATCATGAATGCATCACTGTTATCCACTTATCATGAACACATAGCATATCAAAATGGTTTGGGTAGATCCATAAATATGACGTACTACACATTTCCACATAATGGTCTTATGTAGTCGTAAACTTGAGGGAGTTCATGAAGGAGCTTCGTGTCACTAGCGGGCTGCAGGGGAAGTCTATAACTTGGTCAACGTGCACGTGACATTTTTTAGGGACTACCTCAAACCCACATAACACATATTTCATTACTTGTAAACTTGTTGCCTAAAATGACATTTTTTGAAAACTTGTATTTCATGAGCACAAAATATTTTATATGCATTTTCAAAACTTGATTTATTAAACTTGCTATTCTTTCAAAAATCATTTCCATCATTTAATTCATCAACAATTAACACAATTCATATACAACCATATAGCACATTTTACAACATTTACAAAAACAATAAATGCACTTGAATAAAGTAGTTGAAAATCATTTATTGTCATTTCTTGAAAGAAACTTTAATGGCTTATTACCTAATTATAAAAGTGAAACCCACCTTGAATTTCTTGCTTATAACTTGCTCAAATGTGCCTCTCCTCTTGCTCCTCTTACCTCCCTTGATTTTCTTCAACATTGATACAAATCCCAAATCAATATGAATTCAAAATGTGAACCCAAAGAAACATATGCATAAAATTAGTCCTAGAATACTCAAACTCATGCATTTTCTAAGCTCTTTGTACCAAAACCTTTCCAAGATTCAGCTTACCTTGAATCTTCACCACTTAATGAGTTTTTTTAGATTAAAAGAAGGCTATAATCTTCCTCTTCCTTTTTCCCTTCTTGCTCAACTTCAAAATCACTCTTTAAGATTAAGAAAAATCAAAACCTAGCATAACTCTCTTCTTTCTCTTGTTTTTCTCTTTTTTCGTGCTTCTCTCTTCCCTCTTTTCTTCAATCACGTTTTTTGCTTCTTCCAACTCAAACCCACCCTTCATCTTCTCCTTTTATACCCCTAATGATTGCACAATGTCCATGTTGCCCTTCATTTAAAAGCCTTATGGTTTCTAAACTTATGAGACTTGCCAAATTTGCCCTTACACTCTTACTACTTTAATACTTCAATTCCCTTAACCTATGTCATATTATCTTACCCACATTAGCAAGCTCATTAATTCCAACATATATTAATCCAGCGAGACCCCAAAATTAATTTAATCATACTTATTTATAAAAAAAAATCAGGGGCCAACAGAAAGTATATGTTGCTTTATTTCTTGGTGAAGGTTGTGTTCTGTGCCTGTAAAGCAGTAACAGAGTCAATTAGGATCATACCTTTTTGCTCCTTCTTCCCTTGTCTACTTCTCTCACTTCACAACATACAACTATTGCTTACCAACTCTTCCAAAAGGTCATGTACTTCATCAATAGTTTTCCTCATCAAACATCCTCCGGCAGCTGCATCTGTAGTCCCTCTTATGCTTTGATTTATACAATTATAGAATATTTTCATGAGGAATTCCCTCGGAAGGTTATGGTGGGGACAACTTCTCTATAGTGCATTAAACCTCTCCCAAGCTTCATATAAAGGCTCCCTATTGCTTTGTTGAAAATATGTATTTTCTTTAGTGATCCTTATTGTCTTGGTTAATGGAAAGTATTTGGCGAGAAATGCCTATGCTAGCTATTCTTAAGTAATAATCTGCCCCAAGCTAAGTGAATTGTACCACACCTTCACCTGATCTCTCAAAGTGAAAGAAAATAGTCGTAACCTAATGGAAAGTATATGTTGCTCAGTTGCTTGGCGAGGGTTATGATATGTTGCTCAAAGTGAGGGTTGAGATCTCTCAAAGTGAAAGAAAATAGTCGTAACGTAATGGCATCATCAGACATCCCATTAAACTAGAAAGTATCACAAATCTCAAAAAATTAGCGAGATGGGTGTTAGGATCTTCATTAGACAACCCCTAAAATTGTACACTACTTTGAAGAATGTTGAGGAGTACCGGCTTGGTCTCAAAATTATTAGCTTGAATCGCTAGCCTCGTAACTCCTTGAGGACTAAATCTTGGTCTCATAAAGTCCATGTAGCTCCCTCATACCATAGGGTATACATCGGGATGCCCGTAGGTCATTCCGATACATATCCTATGATAAGGGTGAGCTACGAACAATCGCTATAACACTTCACATGGCATCATAATAAGAATCAGTATAAAAATCAGAAACTTTTGAAACCAAAATTTGTTTTCTCATTTCATTTCATAAAAACCATGAATGTACGTTTTTGTCATTGTTTACTATATGTACATCACTCCAAAAGAAACCTAATACAAAAAGCCTAACTAGGTCATCCCCTAAAAGTCCCAGCTGACCGACCTGTGAGCCATGACTTCTCTTGCCAACACGATCTACACGGCAGAAAAAGTCCCTCTGGAGCTAGGAGTCTACTCTCTTGGTCCTAAAAAATAAGTTACAATTTTGGGTGAGTTTGCGAACTCAGTGAGGTAACCATCATCGATGGTTCACTCAATTCATGCAATACTCAAACATATCACGGTTATATCATAATAGCACATTCAGAAGTACCACATGATTGTTTTCACACAAATATAAGGCATTTTGCCTTTCACTCAATCAAAGAAATTCAAATCGAATGCATATTAAATGTGTATGTGACACTTTCCAATTTCTTACGGTGTTGTGACCGAGCGTCTAAAACTGTTCCAATATGGGCGCATTAATCGTTGATTCGGAGGCTCTGAATCACTGTGGGTGTAGCATCCCACTTCCGCAAGACCCGAACCCGATATCGATGGTGATATCCGAGCCCGTGCCTCATAAGGGTGGCATGCTAGAGCAGTCAAAACAGTTCAAATACTCGGTAATGCATTTTTATTTTTGAAAACAATTGAGTGCGCGTAATTTAGAAAACAAGTTTGGCCCACGACACGAACATATTTCAATCAAAACACTATTTCAGAAATCAATTTACAATTATAACAATATCCAATTGGGGCCCTAAAACAAGACAGTACTATTCTGCGGAGTTTGCAGAGTTACAAGTTTACAATAATACCGAATAACTCAAATGCAGATGTGAAACTGATCCCGACCTCAAACTCTAACACTCTTGCAGTAATCATACTCCCGTTTGACTAACGGGGTACTCTTCAATCCCTGAAAAATAATTGCAATGTTGGGTGAGTTTGCGAACTCAGTGAGAAACCATCATCGATGGTTCACTTAACTCATGCATATTCACACAATTCACAGTATCACATATGTCACTTTCAGAAATATCACACTATTCACATTTATTCAGTTATATATGCAATGCACATGCGACACTGTCCAGTTTATTACGGTGTTGTGACCGAGTGCCTATCAGTGATCGATGTCGAGGCGCGTCTAGGGAGTAGGAGAGCCCTCTGGGTATGCACTAACTCCCCTCGAGCTCAAGGCTCGGTTGAAGCTTGATGTTTGGTGGGCTTAAAGCCTGTCTGATGAGCACTGTGGCTCTAACGTTAGTGCTCCATCCTGTTGTCATTATCTGATCATGTCCTTATGCATGAATGCATATGCTCCAATTTCCATTTTACAGTCATTTACATTTCAGTAACCAATTTTCGCTTCTTCAGACGTTCGGTCCGGTATTTCAGTCATATGCATTTACCAGTTATTTCATAGATGCATTCATAAACGATTACACATAATAGCACTTCTATATCACGTTCCCAATATTTCGGACACCCATGGTCCGAAGTCAATCAAAATCAAACACACATATCCATCCGTTATCTCCATATGGCATCAATGCAAAATATGAAACACACATAGATTGAGGAACCAACTAGGTTACTCACCTGAACTTCCGAGCTACCTGCCTGGAAGTCTCAGCAATGCCCGTGGAATATCGGTCCATCGGAGCCTCTATAACAATCAAATAAGTCTCAATTACTAAAATGCACAATCAAAACAATTTAATAATGCACATGTCTTAAATAGAAATTTATTATGCCTATTCATGACTTTCCCGGAGCTATTTCCCATTTCCACTTTCTGATGTCACAGACTAACCTTTTACTCAATCGCTCAACAAGGCCAAATTTCAATTCGATAACATACCGTAGAACTCACCAATTTCGTTTATACCAATTAGTTCCATTTGCCAATTCATGTACACTAGACTAATCTCACAAGATCTCAAAACCAATTTTCATTTTGAACTAGATCAAATTCACTTATTAAAAAATCCAATAGCATCGAATTCATATTCATAAATCTCACAATTATAACCCCTTTGCCATGAAACTATCCTTAGGCTGCAATACAATCACATTCTTAACTTTCTTTCACTAAAAGAGATCCCAAAAATCCGAATTCAACTCTCATTCTTTTCCTCAATTGTAGACCTCGTTCTCTAGATCATAACGAATCAAACATCACCTCAATTGGAGGTCTACACAATTAGTTATGCCCAAAAAAACCAAATTAAAACAGTTCAGAAATCTGGTCCTCGACCCGACGTGCGACCCTGGTTCGTCTTCTCCGATTTCCTTTTTCATCTTTCTCTCTCTAAAACCAGTATTAAACACCCTTAACTACCCCATCTTCCGCAAAAATCAACACATGAATGTATTTTACTAATAAATAAACAACATTGGAGCCAAAATCACTTACCAATCAAGCTTGATCCTCAAATCTTCGAAATCTCCTTCAACCCTATCCTCCACGATTTAGCTTCCAAACCTTCACAATCAACCTCTTCCTTTAGGGATCATGCAAGACTTTGCACAAGGAGTAGTAAACAAACAAGAATTGGGGAAGGAGGAAACAAAATCACAAGGAAGAAGGAGGAAGATCAACGTCGAGCCCTAAGAAATGAAACCTCCATTTCTTCTCCTCTTTTAACCTTAAGTATTTAAAGGTTAATCACTAAGTCTTTTGCCCCTTTTCCTCATAAGGCATGTAAATCTGTTACTCTTTTCATGGTCATTTCTAGTCCAATTTGTCTCCAAATTTCAATGGCTCGACAAATTAAATTCTTAGAATCATATTTCTAAATTTCTATAGCTATTTACCAGTTATTCTTATACTATGCAGTCAATTTGTCCAACACTCGGAAAGTTTCCGGTCTGGACTTTTTCCTCTCGAATTTTTCCAGAAAGTTCCGAGGAGACACTAACAGCTGGTAAATATTCTAAAACATTTCCAATTAAATTTTCAAACCCAAAATATACCAAAATTCTCAATAATTCATAGTCAAATCTCATTATCTCACGAATTCACAATTTCCTATGAATATCACAATCAAATGCCGGGAAAATATCATGAATGCATGTACCTATCAGTGCATGTGCAAAAGACTCAGTCCTCTCCAACTAGAGGCCAAATGAATACTTAGTCAATAATGTGCGGTAAAAATCCTAACCCGTTCCAATTTACCAATTTACCCATCACACCGGTAACGGGATGTTACAGTGGGCTCGAGGCCCAAATACATTAAGCTTTTAGCTCTCGGTGGCTGCTCCGGTCACAACTGTCATTAACTGATCATGCATTCATGCATGGAATGCATATGTCGCAATAAAGCAACATCCACATCACAATCATGTCCAAATTATCGCATTCAAACAAATAGTTCACAATTAATAACATTAACATCACAATCACATTAAATCACACAAATAACACTTTTATGTCATAATCTCCCAATACATCGGACCTTCTGTCCGGAATCCATAATCATAACACAATCCCACCATTATTCACCACATAATTATAAGAAAATAATAATTGAGGAACCGTCTAGGTCACTGACCAATAGCTTCCGAGCTAATGCCTGGAAGTCTCGACAACGTCGGTGGGCTGACGTTCCAAATGCGCCTCTATAACAAGTCAAACACACATATATTACACATTGTCCAATCAGAAACATTTAATAATGCACATGTAGCAATTTAAAATGTGTACAATGCATATTCGTGACATTCTCGACATTATTCCAAAAATTTCCGTCACAATATTTTCCTCTAAATTTTAGAAACTCATTGACAACAAAATCACTCAATTCGGACCTCTATAGGTCCAATTATTGCTAAAACTGAGATTGTACACTATACCCAACTTCACTCTAGAAATTGAACATCTTATGAACTAAATTGAAATTTGATTCCTTCAGATAACTTGTAGCCCCATGTCTTTAGTTTAATTAGGAATAAGAATCACCTCATTTGGATCTCTATATATCGAGATATCACCAAAATACTGAAGTATGTTCAGACTTTTTCAACCAATCTTCTCACTTTGATGTAACCAATCTTTTTCAATTTAATCTCAAAATCCATAAATTTTCATGAAGAGATAGAGGAATGTCTTAGGAATCCAACGCTTCAAAAATTAGATCAATCGAAGGTCGGATGGAAAAGTTATAAGCAAAATATTGGAGAGAGGTCGGGTCGAAAAAACATTAGTCGAAGACCTACTAGTCGACTAAGTCATCTACAGTGATTGACCTGGAAAACTCTGCTCTTTTTTTTCTTCCGACAACCCAACTTTCTCAATTCATAACTTCTTACTCAGAACTCCAAATTGCACAAACTTGGTATCAATGGAAAGCTAAAAGAAAACTCTACAAATTTTATGAAGAGATTAAGAACTAGATCTGCCTCTAAAGGAGTCAAAAACCACCTCAAAGTATCTGTCAGATAAACATCATCCTACACAATGACAGAAACTCTAAAAATCATAATTCTCTACTCCATTTTCCAAAAATCACAAATGAGGACTCATTGAAAAGACCACAGAAAATCCTACAAATTTCATGCAGAGCTTGAAAATCAATTTCACCTATAAGGGTACCAAAAATGCACTCAAAGTTACTGTCTTCACAATACCATTCAAAATAGTACAACAGTTTTCCAAAAATCGTATCTTCCCATCTCCTTTGCTAAAAACTCCAAGTTTTATATAAATCAAAAGAGAAAAACATATTCTACAACTTTCATGAACAACTTATAAGCAAATTCAACCTGTAAACTAATCAAATTCTCACCAAAACATAGAAATCACCAAAATCCATACTTAGAGACATTACACACACCAAAACACATTAAGACATAAAGTACCATCTGGAAGAAATCAAGTCATAACTTTCAACCTAAAAATCAAAAAATGTCATACTTGGTGGAGATAGAAAGCTAACAAGAAAATTTTTAACTTTTATGAAGACCAATTTCACAAAATCTGTCTACTTTAGCCTAGAAAAATTTCCCAAGTTTCTGGTCACAAAATCATCAATGTTAGCCTCACCAACATTTACCCTGCACATATGTCTCACTTTCAAAGCAAAATTCCAAACCTTTCAAGCCACAATTGGACAGAACTTTCTTCATAAGAAATCTAGCCCAACTTCTCAAGTTTAATACAAACTAAACCTCAACTCAACAGCATAACCATATCAAAAGTTATAATCAAATACCTGAAATATACACAAGTTAAATTTTCCAGATTTATAACCTAACTCACATCCTACATCTTCCATACCATTTCTAACCCAAATAACATTCAATTTACTCCATATATGCACCATAAACAAGTCATAACCTATCCTTGAACCAAAGTCCACAAATTTGCAGCAACTACCCTCAACCATCACCCATTAAGAAACACTCATTTAACAACCTTCCTAACCACCCAAAACAACTTAATACAACATAACATCTCATCCATTAACTTCTAATTCATCATTTACCAATCATCAATCAATCAAAGAAGGAATATACCCATACAATCAAACATAAGCTTTATGAAATTAATGCACAATAAATCACAATAAATGCTTCTAACTACCAAAGTAAGAATATACAACTTAATTATTACCTAAATAAGCTTCAAAGCTTCAATTCTTCAATTCTTCAAACTACTTCAATTCTCTACCTCTCAACACCACCTACGACCATCACTCACACACACAACAATCATCATCATCCCAAGGCTTAAGTGTGGATTTATGTGTGAAGAGAAGAAGAGCGGGCAATTAAACAAGAAAATTCTTGTATGGTGGATGGAAAAACCAACGAAGAAGGAAGGGTAGCACCAACGGATGGAGGAGAAGGAAAACACTTTAAGATCACTACTTATTCTTTCACACTTAGAATGTCATGGAAGCTTATACCCATTAGATTATTAAATAACCATTAATAATAAGACTAAGTAGGCAAGTGACATGTGTCACTTGCCACTTATCCTGGTTTTAAACACTCCTCAGGTCCTTTTTTTTTCAAACACAATTTAATTCCTACACCCATTTTCAATGGCTCATCCACCATAATTCCTCAAAATCATGTCTCTAATTTTCCAGAGCCATTGAACAGTCATTCTCAATACTGGAAATCTATTCAGTCTGCTACTTAACAATTTTTCCGGTCTGGAAATTTTCTTCGAAAAATTCCAGAAAATTTTCTAAAATTTCCTAAAAATTTAAAATACACATAAATCACTCCAATTCAATTTTTCAAGCACAAATAACATATTTTCACAATAAACGCATTTATAGACACATATGTCGAAAAATGCCATGAATGCATGTACAATCATGTGCACGTGCAAAATTGACATTCATATATATATAGAGGCCATATTATGCATGATCATGCCGAGATAAGTTTAAAAATTCCTAACCCGTTCCAAATTATCATTTTACCTTTCCCATCGGTGATGGGATATTACAATTCTCCCCTCCTAATAAAAATTTTGTCCTCAAAATTCTTACCTGCTTAGTCGAACAGGTGAGGATACTGTCTCCTCATATGCTCCTCGGTCTCCCAAGTTGCTTCTTCAGTTGAGTGGTTCCTCCATAGGACTTTCACCAATGAAATAACCCTGTTCCTTAACTGCTTAACCCGTGATCCCACAATCTGGACCGGCTCCTCAACATAACTCAAATTGCTAGCCACCTCAATCTCCTGAGCCGGTATCACATGTGTCGGATCTGATCGATATCTCAGGAGCATACTCACATGGAAGACAGTATGCAGCTGAGACATCTCACTCGGTAAAGCCAACTTGTAGGCCAAAGGTCCTATCCTCTCAATGATCTCATAGGGACCAATGTACCTAGGGCTTAACTTGCCCTTTTTACCGAATCTCAGCACTCCTCTCCATAGTGAAACTCGTAGGAAAACTCTGTCTCCTATATTATACTCCATCTCCCTCCGATTCTGATCCACATAACTCTTTTGTCTATCTTGAGTCGCTTTTAAATTGCTCCAAATCAGCTTTACCTTGTCCACTGTATCCTGAATCATGTAACATTCTATCACCGATGGGAAGGATAAAATAGTAAATTTGGATCGGGTTGTGATTTTGTACATGTATTTCGGCATACATGCATAAAATGGCCTCTATACAAATATGAAAAGTAATTTTTGCAAATGCACAAGATTGTACATGCACTCGTGACAATTCTCGGCTTTTGTGTCTTTGTGAAAATGTGAATTTATGTGTTTGAAAAATTGAATTGGAGTGATTTATTTGTATTCTGCATAAAATTGCAAAGTGGGTACCGATGAGATTTCCGGTACTGAAATGACTGTCCAATTGAAACTCTAATTAAAGACATGATTTAGGAATTTTGTTTTAGCATGAGCCATTGAAATTTGGAGAGATTTATGAAAGTCAAAGTGAATGAATTGATTGAATTGGAAATTGATAG
The DNA here is from genome assembly GCA_029891385.1 of Erythroxylum novogranatense. Taxonomy (NCBI): domain Eukaryota; kingdom Viridiplantae; phylum Streptophyta; class Magnoliopsida; order Malpighiales; family Erythroxylaceae; genus Erythroxylum; species Erythroxylum novogranatense. Next base: position 42,513,839 of record CM057227.1, read on the forward strand.
GCACGAAAGTGAGCGATTCTGAAAGAATTGAATCTCAATTCAGTCCCTAGGAGTCTGAATTTCTAAATTGAAGTAGTAAAGATATAAGAACTTGTATAAGGGCAATTTGGGCAAGATACTTAAGATTATAAGGCTTAAGGTTAAAGGAAGGGGTAAAATGGACTTTTCATAATTAGTAAGGGTATAAAAAGGGAAATTAGGGTTTATGAATGGGAATAAAAGGAGGAACTGTGGAAGAAGAAGAGGAAGAGAAGAAGAAAATGGTTTTTGATGAAATCACGAAGAGTCTACGGATTTTGAAAGCCAAATCAAGTAAGTTTAAGCCTCTTTTCTCTTGATTAGTTGATTGATTCTTGTTTTGAGTGTTAAAAGTTCTAGAATGGGTGATTTACATCTTTGGTTTTTAGGGTTATCGTGTATGGATGAATTTTGATTGTTTTGTGAATAATATTGGTTTTAAAGGAGCTAAAAATGGAGTATAAGTGATGTTTAAGTGTTTAGATGATTTATGTTCTAAAAAATGGGAGGAATTGGGTTGAAATTGTTAAGAAATCAGGTTTCGGGAGGCTTACGGGACTCGCACGTCGCGACGTGCTCATGCGCTCGATGCGGTGTACGAAGGCGTGCACGCCGCGGCACAGGCGAACGTGCACGTCGCAGTGTAGGCGATAATGAACGCCTCAGTGCACACTTGTGCCCTCTCCGCGGCGAGCTTTCTCACGTCGCAGCGAGCTATTGTTCCCGGACAAGTTATGTTTTGATTTTTAAACCATAACTTTTTGTATCGATATTCAAATGAGATAAATTCGGATTTGTTATGAACTTGAGACAAGGGTCTATACGTTTATGAAAAAGGAAAGTGTTGAATCAGTCTTTTAAAGTTCTCAATTTTGGATGGAAGTGTAGTGTAAAATGTGGTTTCGATAAAAAGATAGTCTGTATCTATTTGGAGAATAATTTTTGGATTTTTCTTAAACAAAGTGAACGATTTTAGTGTCTATTGAGTTCTGATATTGAGGAAAGGTTGTGATGGGGACTTTTGGGATAGTGCCGGAATGTCACGAAAGTGCATAGTATATATCTTTAAATTTCTACATGTCCATTATTGTTGAATTGGACGATGTGTTAAATAAATGTGTTTTGACTTGTGATAGAGGCACATTTGGAACGTTAGCCCACTGACGTTGCCGAGACTTCCAAGCGTTAGCACAGAAGTCAGGTAAGTGACCTAGACGGTTCTCCAATTATTAAATGTTATAATTCAGTGATTTTAATTCTCTGGAGTATAATGGTGGGACAGTGTTGATTGTGAACTCCGGACAGAAGGTCCGAAGTATTGGAGTGTTATGATATAGAAGTGTTATGGGTATGTGAAATTGTGATTGTGTTTTTAATGTGACAAATTGTGAATAAATTGTCCGATTGTGATATTTTGAAAATGATTGTGATATAGGAATACGTGAATAAAGTGATTGAATTGTGGCACATGTCGTTTATACATGAATGCAAAATCAGTTAATGATAGTTGTGACCGGAGCAGCCACTGATCAGAGTTTTTGGCTCAACGTTATATTTGGGCCTCGAACCCCACAGTTTCAGAGCCTCTGGCTCAACGATTAATGAGCCCTTAATGGGACAGTTTCAAAGCCTCTGGCTCAACGATTAATGAGCCCTTAGTGGGACAGTTTCAGAGCCTCAGGCTCAATAATTAATGTGCCCTTATAGGGACAGTTTAGGCGCTCGGTCACAACACTGAAATAAATTGAAAAAGTGTTACATGCTGCATTTTATTTGATATGTTTGATTGAATGACAGGCAAAATGCCATTTACTGATGTGATAACAGTCATGGGGTACATCTAATTGTAAAATGTAAGGCAAATTGTGATATGCCTAGCGTTGTATGAAATATTAGAGCTGTTGACCAGAGTTGCCACCGATCAGAGCTTTTAGCTCAACGTGCTTAAATGAGCTTCGAGCTCATGAGTGATTCAGAGCCTCAGGCTCAACGTATAGTCAGCCCTATATCTAGCATTGGATAAGGGAAAGATATTAATGAGCCCTTCAATGGGACAATTTAGGAACTCGGTCACAGTAAAATGATAATAAATGGTAAGTGAGTGAAATATGTATGTATCAAAAATGGGATATATGAATGCGGATTTCTGTAAATGTGTAAATGGGCAATTTTATGAAAGTGTATTATGAGATAAAGTTAGATGTATGTGATTTGTAAAATGAGATCAAATAGAAAGCAATGTGAATATAGGTTATGAATTGATTTCGTTACATGATTGAGCGGACCATCGATGATGGTCACTCATTGAGTTCGCAAAACTCACCCAAAATTTACAATTATTTTTCAGGACTCAGAAGAATACCCCGTTAAGCAACGGGTGTATAGTGATCGCTTGAGAGTGATAGAAGAGGATGGGATCAGTTGCGTCTGCATTAGTGTGAGGACCTTGGTGTTATATTATGGTGTATTTGTTGGAGTTATGTAAATATAGTACCCTGGAAAGCAAGTGTATTTACATGTAACTTTATCTTGATTCTGATTTGTAATGAAAATATTTATTATTAATAAAACAAAAGAGTTTGGTTTTATCTGTATGAGCATTATATATCTGGTCATAAGGTACCAAGATTCTTTTGTAAGTAATATACATTTACATAGACATGTATGGGAAACATGTATATTATTAGAATCAATTAATTGATTCACGTTGAATAATCAAGTTGGTCGCTGATTACGGTTTAAACTGTAGTGTTGCGATTTATCTCCATATAAGTAAAGGAGTTTACTTGAGGAATGATGAGTTTCATATCATGATAGTAGTTGACTATCGATAATGGCACTATTAAATGAATGCGAATCAAGTATGTTTTCAAGAATAAAGTGGGTCGTTACTTTAATCTTAAAACATACAACTTAGGCATTCGCTTATTATGAACCATAATCTTGATGAGTGGTGAACTCATATATGTTTCATTATAATTCTTGATATGATCGAAATGGATTTTTACAGAGTATTAATCCGATTATCGCATGTTGGAATTATTAATTGAAACATGTATCGAGAACATTCACTCGAATAAAGAGTTTATAGTGTTATCATCTCTTCTAGATGTTTTAAGGAGATTTGGTGATTAAACTGGCGCCAGTAGTTTGATGGACTAGCTACCCATCAAGTCTTAACACTGAGATGAGATCTTATGTGTTAATCACCATATCAAGTAAAATGAGAGATCTAGAAGGAAAAACCAACATAAGGGCAAAACGGTAATTTTACCCTTGGTTGTGCGGATGGCTATAATAAGGTTCTAAATAGGGTTTGCAATTGGACATATTCTCATAATATTTAATAATTCAAGAGTTCAACTAATTGTCTTTAGTGGAATGACATTTAGTTAACAAGCAAGAATTAATTCCAATGAGATTGAATTAATTCTGGGCTTATTGGAGCTTGAATTATCAAAGTCCAATAAGATTCCCCACTTGGCTTTAAGGAAGGTTATCAAGCTAAGTAAGAAATATAAATGGAGGTTAATTAGAAGCCCATAATTGAATCTTGGGCTTGGTCTAATTAAAGAAGTTTATATGTATAGTTAGTAATGGGCTTGGTTTTTGGTTTAATGTAATTAATTAGATTAATTATATTAAAACAATTTTTTTAAGAAGAAGATAGCAATTTCGGTTATTCCTAGGTTAAATGTGTAACCACACATTTGATATTAAAATGTTAAATAAAGATGGTCTTTATTATGGTTAATCATCATTAAATGGAGTTATGAACTTACCATTAAATGGTTTAATGGTTGTCTTTTAATGTTGGCTTGTAACCTATTTGCATTCATTAGATTAAAGATGAAAGATGTACATTAGATGGACCATCTTCCTTCTTTCTTCTTGACAAAACCGAAATTGGGTATTGAATTTTAGGTTATGGTCTTTTCAAATAGCCATCATAAAGATAAATGAAGATAATCTCATTTATTGGCTATTTTATGAGTGATTAATGAAAGAAGTGATGCATTTGATGCCTCTCTCTCCTTCCATCCATGCATATACAAAATTTGTAGGTAAGAAAGAGTTCTTGCATGTTCTTTACACCTTCTCTCCTTTCATGAAAGAGAGAATCGAAAATACCAATTGAAAGAGTTTCAATTTTGCTTCTTCTTCTAAGAAAATCTCCTCCAAACATTTTTTCTCCTTTCCCACCAAAGGATTTTGTTAACCTAATTGTCCTTGAAGAACAGGTGGTAAATCTAATTAGTTGAGGATACTACAACAAGGAGAAAGTAGATTGCTAAAGGAAAAGAGTCAAAGGCAAAGGATTTGGATACACGAAGAAGGAGAGGATAGCGTAGCGAGGATTTAAAGCTGTAGCGAAGGAGTCGGTAATACTCCTGATCTTGTTTATATTTTATTATCCTTATACCATATCATGTATGGATTGGCATGTTGATTTGGATTTGTTGCTTCCGCTACAAGTAATGATTTCTTAAAAGTTTTGAAATCTACCATTTTTCTAAACAAAACATGCTTTCTTTTTCCGATCCAACAATTGGTATCAGAGACAGTTTCTAATGCATGATTTCGGTTCCTATATATTGGATGCATGGGTTGGCAATCTTTTTATGTATGCTACATATTTTTATGTGATGGAAATATACATGGTGTATGTTTGCTCTTTTGGTTGTCCATAGAAGTTAAATTTACCTTGTAAGATTTCTTCATTGGTTGTAACAAGGAGGGTGGTCTATCATCACCATGTTTCCTCCTTGAATTCTTTTTCTATTTTCTTTGATTTTGTAATGTACAAATTGGTGTAATGATGAAGATGGAGCAGCCATGGATTGAAGAAATGAAAAGGTAAAATTTTCGGTGTATCCTTTTGTGTATTGGCATAAGTTTTGTGAAAACATAGTTGCTGGAATTTTGTTTCAATGGATCACTTTTCGGTTTTTATTGTAGAAACAAGTCCTGGATTTTTGTTTCAAAGAATCAAATTTCGGTTTTACTAAAATACTAAGTGCTGGTTTTTTATTTTCGTGAAATGAGCTTTGGTTTTAATGAAAACTAATGCTGGAATTTTTTGTCAAAACAAAGATTTGGTTTCCTAAAAATCTGGTGCTGGAATTTTATTTTTCAAAGTGACAAAATTCGATTTTCATATATGCCATTACATTTTGTTTACCGAATGGGCCGGATCATGTTTGTGAAGAGTTCGAAGCGGAAGATCCAAGTCCAAGAAGAATACTTTAGGCCTAAAAGGCTTGTAATTATTTATTTTTCTAGGATGGACAATCAAAAGTGGCTTTATCAGTTCATGTGATGAATGGAGAAATGAATGCTTATAATATGTGATATTATGTGATTGCATGTCATTTAGAAAATTGCCAACCCTAGGCTTTGCCATGCATTCATTATGTATGAGATATATAATGAAACAATATAGGATGGATAATAAATTGCATCTAGACAAGATGGTATTTAAAACTTAAAGCCCAAAAAGATTGAGTAGGAGAGGATGCTCCTGTGAGAGTCCACGGTCTGCAAATGATGGCCCGTTTGCATGTGGTGAAGTGTTACTCCCTATCGGAGGGCATGGATCCTAGATCTTGCATGGTTTGGGTCTCCTTAAGGATAAGTCCATTTAATGATAGCAAATGTGACCTCCCACCGAGGCATGGTTTGTAGGTATCTTTAGTGAATGAATCAAATGGTTAAACACTCAACATTTTTTATCAATAAACTGCCCATCGTAGCTCTGTTGGTAAAAGTATGGACCAAATTAAGACGCTTCTTAAAAAAATTAGGCATGAGATGCTTAGTAGTTTTTGAGTGGGAGGGTCCCAGTTTTTCTTTTAATGGATAAGATAGCCCACCGTCACTTAGTCTGTTATAGATAAGAAAAATAACCGTCGTATAATGTTTTAAATTTTTAAGTTTTGTTAAATCTATCATCATGCATACATGCATCATGATTTTATACAAAGTTCCATAAATTGTTGACTAGTATGCTCATGTTTTAATAATTTATATTTTCAGACATAATCAACCACAAAATGAATCCACTCACCCTGCTCTTGACTAATAACAAATTGGAAAACGAAGACAATTTTAATGAATGGAGACGTAACCTTGACATTGTTCTTCAATATGAACGTATTTCATGGGTGTTAACTGAAAATGAGCCTACACCTCCAAGTGGAGATTCAACTCCTGAGCAAGTTCAACAACATGGCGTTGGCGAGAATCTTGACAAGACTACTAAGTGTTATATTAAAGCTTCATCGTGGCATGTTGCAAAAGCAAATTGCTTGTATGAAAACTGCTAGTGCAATGGTCTATCACCTACATGAGATGTTTGGTGTGAGGACTAGGTCTGCAAGAGTGAAAGCTATCCAAACCTTTCATAATCTCAGACAGAAACCTGGTGAACCGGTGCGGGATTACATTATAAAGGTAATCTCAGCAGTCACTTGAAATTTGAGATGCTTAGGCGGATATGGATGCGGACACGCAGATGATTATGATCATCAACAGCTTAAACTCTTCTTTTCAGCAGTTTAAGTTAGACTATGAGCTCAACAGCAAGGATTACACCTTGAATGAGTTGATGAATACCCTCCAGAGCACGGAGGAGATATTGAATATTAAGGCTCATGGGCCAGAAGTTAATGTAGCTTCTTCTTCTAAGCCCAAGGGTAAGGGCAAGGAAAAGAAGAAGGGTCCAATGAAAAAGAAGTCCCAAACAGGGTTCAAGGCCAAATCCATGAAAAAGAAGGCCAAGGAGAACATCAAAGGAAAATGTTTCCACTGTGATGAGATGGGTCACTGGAAAAGAAATTGTCCAGTCTAACTAGAGTCCCTCAAAAGCAAACAAGGTATGGGCTTCCTAAGTTTGTTAGGAACTAGAAATGTGGCAGATTTATCTACTTCTTGGATATTAGATTCAGGAGCCACTAACCATGTTTGTAATTCTTTGCAGTGGTTCCAGCAAAGGAAAAGACTACCTAAAGGTCAGTTTCAAGTCAAGATAGCAGATGGTTCCTATGTTTCAGCAGAATCAGTGGGAGTAGTTATCTTGGACTTTCCTAGTAGTCATAGGTTATATTTGGAGGATGTTTATTACATGCCAATGATTGTAAGGAACATGATTTCTATTTTTTGTCTAATAAAATCTGGTTATTCCTTATATTTTGAAAAGGTTGTTTCAATATATAAGAATAAGGATTTTATTTGTGATGCGATAACTAAACAGGGATTGTCTTTTATAGAACCTATGAAAGGCTCACTAAACACCACATAATTGATAAAACCAAGACAATCCAAAATCTCTACCATTAATTCAAAGTATCTGTGGCAATTAAGAATGGGTCATATCAATCAGAAAAGACTTGACAGGCTAGTAAAGGATGGGATGCTTATGGGCTTGGATAGTGATCCATTACCTACCTGTGAATCTTGTATTGAAGGAAAAATGACCAAAGCCTCATTTCCTTCTAAAGGAAACAAATCTGAATCCACATTGGACCTAGTACATACTGATGTATGTGGGCCCATGAATGTACAAGCTAGAGGAGGTTATGAATATTTCATAATTTTTATAGATGATTACTCAAGACATGGCTATTTGTATTTAATGTATAAAAAGAGTGAATCTTTTGAAATGTTCAAAGAATTCAAAGCTGAAGCTGAGAAGCAACTTGGCAAGCCATTAAAACAGCTTCGATCAGATCGAGGTAGTGAGTATTTATCTGGAGAGTTCCAGCAATATTTAATTGACAATGGAATTGTTTCCAATTTGTCATCTCCTAGTACATCTCAACAGAATGGTGTAGCAGAGAGGAGAAATAGAACTCTATTGGAAATGGTAAGATCAATGATGTCCTACACTAGCCTTCAAGAATCGTTCTGGGGATATGCCATACAAACGGCAACATATCTTCTTAACTTTGCTCCGTCTAAATTGGTGCCTAAAACACCTAGGGAGTTGTGGACTGGCCGAGTGCCTTCATTGAGGCATTTGAGGACTTGGGGCTACCCAGCCCATGTTCTAAAGTCTGAATCGACAATGATGGAACCAAGGTCAAAAGTATGTTTGTTTGTAGGATATCCTACGGGAACTCGAGGGTACTATTTTTACAGTCCTCATAATAAGAAGGTATTTGTGTCGACAAATGCAACCTTCTTAGAGGAAGAGTTTGTGAAAAATCACAAATGAAGAAGTGAAGTAGTACTAAAGGAGTTAGCTATTTCATCCAAACCAAGAGCTGTTTTGGATATGACAGAACAATATGTCGAAGTGGATTCAAGAGTTGAATCAGAAGTGCAACCTGAACATCAAGGTGTGCCTAGACTTAGTGGGAGGGTTGTGAGACAGCCAAATAGGTATCTGGGTTTAGGAGAAGGCTTAATTGCCATCTCGGACCAAGAATAAATAGATCCCATTACGTATACACAGGCTATTAATGATGTTGATGCAGGAAAATGGCTCAAGGTGACGGAATCATAAATAGATTCTATGTATACTAATGAAGTCTGGGTCCTTGTAGATCTACCACTAGGTCTAAAAGCCATAGGGTGTAAATGGATCTACAAAAGGATAAGGGGATCGGATGAAAAGGTAGACCTTTAAAGCTAGATTGGTAGCTAAAGGCTATACTCAAAAGGAGGGTATAGACTATGAGGAGACTTTTTCTCCTGTTGCCATGCTTAAGTCCATCAGGATTCTTTTGGCCATAGCAGCCTATTTTGATTATGAAATATGGCAAATGGATGTCAAGACCGCATTTCTTAATGGAGATCTTGAGGAGACCATTTATATGGCCCAACCAGAAGGATTCATTGAGCCAGGTAATGAGCATAAGGTTTGCAAGTTGCAAAGGTCCATTTATGGTCTTCGCAAGCATCTAGGTCTTGGAACATTAGGTTTGATAAGGCTATCAAAACCTTGGGTTCATACAAAACCTAGATGAGCCTTGTGTTTATAAAAGAATACAAGAAGGTAAGGTTACTTTCCTAATCCTGTATGTTGATGACATTCTGCTCATTGGGAATGATGTGGGAATGTTATTTGCGGTTAAGGGATGGCTGAATGAACAGTTTTCAATGAAGGATTTGGGAGAGGCTACCTATGTTCTAGGGATCAAACTTATAAGGGATCGAAAGAACAAGCAGATAGCTTTGTCTCAACTAACCTACATTGAGAATATGCTTAATAAGTTCGCCATGCAAGATTCCAAGAGGGGTTTTACTCCTACTAGACATGGAATCAAACTTTCAAAGGAACAAACACCTAAAACCCAAGAGGAGGTTGAACGCATGCGTAACATTCCATATGCTTCGGCAGTTGGTAGTTTGATATCTATAATGATTATATGGTAAACCCCAACCATGGGCTAGAACAAGGAAAGATATGTTATCTAGAGTTAATTGAAAATATGTAGCAATTAGCGATTGTGATTAATGGAAGATTTGACTTTAACACATCTCTAAGTAAGATGTACAGATTTGGTATCTATTGGGGTATTTGAGTTATCAAAATTGGTTGATGCCTAATTGAGCCTCAATATCAAGGATGTTTTGATCATATTAATTGTGATACGAATTGATATGCTTTTTCTTGAGATACAAAGAAATCATGAGAATAAATTGATGAACAAGGGGTTATGGAAAATAGTGTGATTAGTACCAAGAGATCAATGTAAAATGATAAGTTGGTTAATTCGATGTATGATCAATGATAGACTAAATCTGAAATGAATAATCAGTGAGACAAAAGCGAATATTGGATTTACATTTGTAGCAAAGACTCTAGCATAAGAGTTAGAAAAGGCTATTGGGAGTGTATATCTTTTTTTGATGTAAAGTATCCAACTATATAGTGGATTTCAACAATTCGAGGTGATAGTCTTGATAATGAGAGGCGAAATTTGGGCCACATCATAGACTATGGAAATATTTTTGTGAACTACAAAATGTACCTCTGATGGGGGAATTTTTCAATACAAGATAGATTGACCATGGGGACCAACTGGTAAACCGGGTAACTTATCAGGAAACACATCTGGAAATTCCCTGACCACGGGAATATCCTACAACCTCTACTCAACTCTGGTATCAATAACATGGGCCAGATAGGCCTCACATCCTCCCTGCATCAACCTCAGGGCACTAAGGAAAGAGATCATCCGGACTGGCACTGCCTGACCCTCTGAACACTACTCTAGGTTGACCAGGAGACTCTAATATGACCTCCTTGGTGTATCAGTCCATAATGGCCCTATGGGCAGTAAGCCGGTCCATCCTCAAAATCACATCTATCTCTCGCAATGGTAACACTATCAGGTCTGCCCTCAACACTGCTTGATCAATCTGGATCGAGCACCCTTGCAGACCTCTCTCAATGCAGTAGTACTACCTAGAGGTTTTGGACCCCGCTGCCGGAGCCCAACATCGAACATGAGAGTGATATGTGCTTAATTGTTAATATTTTTAATTATTTTCACTTAGCGATTATCGATACAGAAATGATTAAAATACTCACTTTAATTCATATTTGTTTTTAGGTACAATTTGAGAGTAAAGAAATTAAAGTGAGTCAAAAGTACCTCATTTGGGATATTTTCTGAAGATCAATTCTTGCTTGTCTTCATGGAGTAAGACAAAGAAAATTAAAAGATGAAAAATGGAAGACAAAGAAAGAGAGAAAATTCCAAATGCAAGCTGCTGAAAGAAATTAAAAAAAATAAACAAACAAACAAACAAATTTTGATGGCTGCGTTTCGCGCATGACCACGCATCATTCATGCATGCGTTAACGTTACATGAACGCAGCGTTATGCGGGGAGGTTTTAAAGGCAAGAGGAACGCAGATTTAAGGGACGCTTGAAGCAAAAGCAGGCGAAAAAAAGGGCGGCGCAGAGAGCAAGGTTTTAAAGGAGGACATCAAACTTATTTGTCCCATCGAGCTACGAGAACGGAAGGAAGAGTCGAGGAACAAAAGAGAGTCTGTGTGGCTGGCTGGCTGGTTCAGCGCAGGACGAGCCACAGGCGGGGCGCGGCGATGGAGAGCAGCATGAACTTCAACAATTAATTGTCTCATCGATGAACAGTAACAGTGGAGATTAAGCTTGCTGCGTGAAGAACAAATCAAAGGGGTATTTAAGTGAGGACATTAGATGAGGAGTTGAAGCAATTTATCGGGAAAGACCCATGAAGAGCTAAACATCCTGACGCCGGTTCAGAGGTAAAATCGACGTCGACGACCCAGGTTAAGTATTTTTTTTAATTAGTTTGTTGTTTATTTCTCTCGTTAGGAATTGATTGTGTTATCCTGCTTTAATTGATTTGGGTATTATGTATGGATAATCGGATTTTCGTTATTATTCGATTATTTATGTATGAACCCTTTGGATATTTTTAATTGGTGATTTTAATGCATTCATTGAATCGTTAATTTCAAACCCATTGCTAGAATTTCAATTTAATCCGTAATTGTTATGTTGAAATTCATTTGTAGCGACTAATGATTCGTAATCATTAGGGATGACATGACCTAGGTTAAATGACCCGAGCTTATGTGGTCGTTGCCTTGATTAATCGGTTTTCCTAATTCGTAATGCTACTGCCTAATTAAATCTAGAGATCGTATCCTAGGTTGTTAGGTGGTTAGGTTTAATCAACGATCGTATCTTGATTAAACAAAACCTAAGGAAAACTTCGGGTTAATTTTAATCCACGATTAATAATTTCTAGGAGAGGTTAAAGAACAACAAAGTAATAAAATATGCTTAGTCAGGGTGTAGGCTGAGATTGAACCGAAGAACCGGGTCCCTACCAAATTCCCCATTTTTATCATTTTGCATGTTTTCTTTAATTTGTTTTATTAGTTAGTTTCATTTTATTTTGTTCTTTTAAAATCCAAATCCCCCTTTTAGTGTAAACACCGATTAATTTCTTTTCATAAACATTACACACACTCTCTGTGGGATCGACCTAGACTCGCCACTGCTACAGTAGTAGTCTAGTTAATTAATTTTGACTAGCATTACGACGCGCGGTCAGAGAGCGTGGCGTGAAACGTGCTAATGATACATGTAAGGAAAAAGACCCGCGGAAGATTAATGGGCCTGCTGGAAAACAAACTTGAAACACCTTTCATGTGATTTAATAAACAAGGCTAAACAGATCAATTTAACGATTGAGAAAGGAGACCATCGGAAGTTCAATGGACCCATCGTGAACAATCTCAAAACTTACTTTCATGCTTTAAAACAAACATATCCATAAGTCGTTATCAAAAAGATGAGTTTTACTAAAGCTTTAAGAACATCTCAAACCAAATTACAACTTTGAGTTCAAGAGCCAAAAATACAAAATACTCTTGAACCGATAGTACTTGAAATGAAACTAAAGTTTAAAAATAAACATGACAAAATGGAGTGCCGTCGTACTCGTAACTCACTCGATCTCCCTCCACACCGAATGAGGGAGATTAGAGGGGGTGAGCTATAAAGCTCGTGGGAACATATTTATAATATAGTAATAAGCAAAAGTATTCAAAAATATCTCATTACCGTGGTACTTGTTGAAATCATAGTCATTGATCGTGTATATGTCATTGTCTTGAAAAATGCTTGATTCTTGAACAATTCATGATGCATGACACATAACAAATCATAACACATAACATAACATAATGGTTTGGGTTGTCCCTGGTTCGTGACGTACTACACATGCCATCGAAATGTTGATGTGTAGACGTAGTTTCGTGAGGGAATCCTTGTGAGAAACCCTATGCCACAGTCGGGCAGGCGGGAGAAGCCTTTTCGTGAGTCAATGTGCATTTGACTATTCGTGAGGGACACCGCAAACCCACATAAACATGCATTATTCATATTCTTGTAATCTTGTTTGCCAAACTGGCACTTGCTTGTAAACTTGCTTGTCATGTATTCGTAAAACATGATTTCATGTACTTGTATTCGTGAAAGGAGAACACCCCTTTGTAAAAATCTTGGTAATGATCATGAATGCAAATCACATAGCAGAATATAATCATTCATAATAATATGTAATGCAATCGTGGATGATGCAATTCAAATGCATTAATTCTTTCTTGATTTGAACTAAACAATGAGTGACTTATTTACTTTATTATAAACATAAACCCACCTGATTTTCTTGCTTGTCCTTGCCTAGGAATGAGTTTCCTCTTGAGCCTCTTGATCCTCTTTCCTCACTTGATCTCCTAAAATAAAAACCAAAATCCCATTCAATAACTTTTGCTGAAACAATAATTTCATTCTTAACTTCCATCCAAAATTCCATAGTCTTAGAAACTGATTCATAATTTCATCTCTTCACAAAACTTGTAGATCTATGCCTCTAGTTTACAACGCCTCAAAAATCACCTCAAAAGGACTTCTGTAGCAAAAGATATGATCAAAACACTAAAAATCATCTACGCTGGAAAACTAGCCTCGCCGCGATGAGGCTCGCTCGTCGCGACGAGCGGCCTGGCACGTCGCGGCGTGCGGCCCTCTATCGCACGTCGCGACGTGCGGACGGGAGCTTCGTCTCCCGAGCCCAGTTTCTGCTATTTTCAACCTTAAAACCTTTCCTTTCTCAACTACAACACATCTAACCCATAAATCAAGTTCCATACTTCCATTCTAAACTCATTCTAACACCCAAAAACATTAACAAAACAACAACCCATGCAAATCTACAAATCTTTCCCATAAACCCTAACTCCATCGATTTCTACTCAATCCAAGAAAAACTAGGGTTTGATTCAACCCAAACAAGAGTAGAAGAGTGAAACAAACCTGAAGAAAGCTTCGAATCTGTCGGAAAACGCCTGAAACCTAGCTTCCTCTTTTCTCTTCTTCTTCTCCTCTCCTACGATGCTCTTCTCTTCTTCTTTTCTCTTTTTCTTTTCTTCTCTCTTTTCCTTAAACCTACAAGATAGGACAAGTACTAAAATTCCCCTCCATGCAAGCCTTAAACATCCTAACTCATGTGCCTTGACCATTTTACCCCTAAACATTTTTACTCTTCCATAAACATTTATTCCATACTAATCTCAAATAATTCTAATTTTCCATTAACATCTCCAATAAAATCAAACTATGCCATAAATCATAAATCAAATAAATTCATACTTAGTAACTTCAAGAAAACAAAAAAAAATTGGGGCCCAACAAGAGGTGTACTCACCTCTAGCCCATACTGTAATATCTCCCTATCCCCATACAATTTACATGTCAAATGCGGTGCAATAAATGAATGTGTGGATCCTGGATCTAGCAGTGCAAATGTTTCAATACCAGAAATAAGCACACCTGCTACCACATCTGGAGAATCCTGGGCCTCTTGCCTAGTCATGGCATAGACCACGGCTCGGGATCATGCGGTCAGTTGCCCGTCCCTCATCCGCATGAAAGGAACCTCGGCTCGCCTCGGCCTCTGCCTGCCCTCGGCCCTCATGCGATCCGCCACCTCTACTCTGCTGCACCGTAGTGTTGCTCCCAGATCGCCCACTAACAGTAGACTGAGCTCCCAAAGTAGCTGGGCAATCCCTGATTTGATGATCCATGGAGCCATATTTAAGGCAGGCTTAAGTCAACCGCCAACACTCCCTATTATGCCTCTTCTCACAGTGCTCACAAACTGGAGGAACCTGCCCTGTACCACTACCACTACCACTGCCAGTCTGTGTAAACCTCCCTCTTTGCCCAAATCCAGACTGCCTGGATCCTTCCGATGACCTAAAGGTCCTACTCTAGCGCTTGTTAAAACTCCTGGCAGAACTGCCCTGACTGTCGCTCGGTCTCTTACCCCTGGACCCCTGACCAGTCTCAGCCTGTCTTTGTCTCATTAGCTGCTCAATTCGCACTACAGCAGCCCTCAGCTCAATAAAGGTGCCCATATCAAATCAGGCAAACCTGGTATGGATCTCAAGATTCAACCCATTCTTAAACCTCCGGCACCTATCTGCCTCAGTAGAAATCAAAGCAGTAGCATAGCCCATGAGCTCATTGAACCTCACCTTATATTCAGCCACTGTCATCCTACCCTGCTTCAATTCCAGAAATTCCTGCATCTTCATCTCAAGATACACCTTGGGCATGTATTATCTTTAAATGCCCTCAGAAAATCCTCCCATGTTAGTAGGCAAGGCCTGGTGGTACTGCCCAAGACAGTCTTCCACCACTGATAAACTAGGCCCTGCAGGAGAGAGACTGCATAATCAAACCTCTCATCTAGATCGCAATCCATCTGGTTGAAGACTCTCTCGCCCTCTCCACCATCCTCACCTCGGCAGGTCTCAGATCGCCATAAAATCCACAACCCCACCATGCGCGATGTATCGTACCTCCTCTCCCGTCTCATAGGAACCCTAGGAGGTAACTCCTCAGATCGAGGCACCGAGGACTCCCTACTGGCTCCGACTAATCCCTGATCAGCTGGTTGATCAACCTGATCAACAAAGACGGATGACCTATAACAAAACGATAATTCCTATCACTTTCTGCATTTCTCAAAATAATCCATGCCTAAATATTATACTAGTCCCAACAGATGCCAAACCTTGCTCTGATACCACCTAAATGTAGCTCCCCCATACCATAGCGTATACATCGGGACGCCTGTAGGTCATTCTGATACATATCCTACGATAAGGGTGAGCTACGAACAATCGCTATAACACTTCACATAGCATCATAATAAGCATCAGTATAAAAATCGAAAACTTTTGAAACCAAAATTTGTTTTCTCATTTCATTTCATAGAAATCATGAATGTACATTTCTGTCATTGTTTACTGTCTGTACATCACTCCAAAAGAAACCTAATACAAAAAGCCTAACTAGGTCATCCCCAAAAAGTCCCAGCTGACCGACCTGTGAGCCATGACTTCTCTTGCTAACACGATCTATACGGCAGGAAAAGTCCCTCTAGAGCTAGGAGTCTACTCTCTCGGTCCTGAAAAATAAGTTGCAATTTTGGGTGAGTTTGCGAACTCAGTGAGGTAACCATCATCGATGGTTCACTCAATTCATGCAATACTCAAACATATCACAGTTATATCATAATAACACATTCAGAAGTACCACATGATTGTTTTCACACAAATATAATGCATTTTGCCTTTCACTCAATGAAAGAAATTCAAATCGAATGCATATGAAATGCGTATGTGACACTTTCCAATTTCTTACAGTGTTGTGATCGAGTGCCTAAAACTGTCCCAATATGGGCGCATTAATCATTGAGCCTGAGGTTCTGAATCACTGTGGGCTCGAGGCCCAAATACATTAAGCTTTTAGCTCTCGGTGACTGCTCCGGTCATAACTGTCATTAACTGATCATGCATATGTCGCAATAAAGTAATATCCACATCACAATCATGTCCAAATTATCGCATTCGAACAAATAGTTCACAATTAATCACATTAACATCACAATCACATTAAATCACACAAATAACACTTCTATGTCATAATCTCCCCATACATCGAACCTTTTGTCCGGAATCCATAATCATAACACAATCCTACCATTATTCACCACATAATTATAAGCAAATAATAATTGAGGAACCGTCTAGGTCACTCACCAATAGCTTCCGAGCTAATGCCTGGAAGTCTCGGCAACGTCGGTGGGCTGACGTTCCAAATGCGCCTCTATAACAAGTCAAACACACATATATTACACATTGTCCAATTAGAAACATTTAATAATGCACATGTAGCAATTTAAAATGTGAACAATGCATGTTTGTGATATTCCCATCACTATTCCAAAAATTCCCGTCACAATATTTTCCTCTAAATTTTAAAAAATCATTGATTCCTTCAGCACCATGTCTTTAGTTTAATTAGGAATAAGAATCACCTCATTTGGATCTCTATAAATAGAGATATCACCAAAATACTGAAGTATGTTCAGACTTTTTCAACCAATCCTCTCACTTTGATCTAATCAATCTTTTTCAATTCAATCTCAAAATCCATAAATTTTCATGGAGAGGTAGAGGAATGTCTTAGGAATCCAACGCTTCAAAAATCAGATCAATCAGAGGTCGGATGGAAAAGTTATAAAAAAAAGAGTGGATAGAGGTCAGGTCAGAAAAATATGACTACTAATGCATGTAAAAATTACATGCATTAGTCGACTAGTCGAAGACCTACTAATCGACGAAGTCATCTACAGTGATTGACCTGGAAAACTCTGGTCCTTTTTTCTTCTAACAACTTAACTTCCCCAATTCATAACTTCTTACTCAAAACTCCAAATTGCACAAACTTGGTATCAATGGAAAGCTAAAAGAAAACTCTACAAATTCTATGAAGAGATTAAGAACCAGACTGCCTCTAAAGGAGTCAAAAACTACCTCAAAGTATCTGTCAGATAAACATCAACCTACACAATGACAGAAACTCTAAACATCATAATTCTCTACTCCATTTTCCAAAAATCACAAATGAGGACTCATTGGAAAGAGCACAGAAAATCCTACAAATTTCATGCAGAGCTTGAAAATCAATTTCATCTCTAAGGGTACCAAAAATGCACTCAAAGTTACTGTCTTCACAATACCATTCAAAACAGTACACATCCTACATCTTCCATGCCATTTCTAACCCAAATAACATTCAATTTACTCCATATATGCACCATAAACAAGTCACAACCTATCCTTGAACACAAGTCCACAAATTTGCAGCAACTACCCTCAACCATCACCCATTAAGAAACACTCATTTAACAACCTTCCTAACCACCCAAAACAACTTAAAACAACATAACATCTCATCCATTAACTTCTAATTCCTCATTTACCAATCATCAATCAATCAAAGAAGCAACATACCCATACAATCAAACCATAAGCTTCATGAAATTAATACACAATAAATCACAATAAATGCTTCTAACAACCAAAGTAAGAATATACAACTTAATTATTACCTAAACAAGCTTCAAAGCTTCAATTCTTCAATTCTTCAAACTACTCCAATTCTCTACCTCTCAACACTACCTACGACCATCACTCACACACACAACAATAATCATCATCCCAAGGCTTAAGTGTGGATTTATGTGTGAAGAGAAGAAGAGCAAGCAATTAAACAAGAAAATTCTTGTATGGTGGATGGAAAAACCAACGAAGGAGAAAGGGTAGCACCAACGGATGGAGGAGAAGGAAAAAACTTTAAGATCACCACTTATTCTTTCACACTTAGAATGTTGTGGAAGCTTATACCCATTAGATTATTAAATAACCATTAATAATAAGACTAAGTAGGCAAGTGATCGACATGTGTCACTTGCCACTTGTCATGGTTTTAAACACTCCTTATGTCCTTTTTTTTTCAAACACAATTTAATTCCTACTCCAATTTTCAATGGCTCATCCATCATAATTCCTCAAAATCATGTCTCTAATTTTCCAGTGCCATTCAACAGTCATTCTCAGTACCAGAAATCCATTCAGTCTGCCACTTGACAATTTTTTCTGTCCGAAAATTTTCTTCGAAAAATTTCAGAAAATTTTCTAAAATTCCCTAAAAATGTAAAATACACATAAATCACTCCAATTCAATTTTTCAAGCACAAATAAAATATTTTTCACAATAAACACATTTATAGACACATATGCCGGGAAATGTCATGAATGCATCTACAATCATGTGCATTTGCAAAAATTTCCATTCATATATATATATATAGGCCATATTATGCATGATCATGCCGAGATAAGTTTAAACATTCCTAACCCGTTCCAAATTACCATTTTATCCTTTCCATCAGTGATGGGATGTTACAGTCCATCAATGTCCTTTCGACCCCTCCTTATTCTCCTTCTTCTGCCATATTTCTTTGTATAATGTCTTGGCGCTTCGCACTTTTTAACTGTCGTTTATGCCTTGTGATATCTACTAACTCTTCATCACGAAATTTAGTATTCCTTCACATATTCCTTGTGTTCATGCACCGACAAAGACACAAGAAAAAGTTTTAAAAACTCTTAAATCAAAGTAACCCAAACTAAACAAGATGCTAAACAATCTATCCCCGGTAATGGCACTAAAAAATTGTTGAATGCAAAACACATTACTAGTCTTACGATCAAAACTGCAAGTACACGAGTCATACATATAGTTGAAAGTCGACATCGATCCCATAAGGATTGTGCTTAGGTACCACTTAATTGAGGTTGTTCTTTGTTTAAAAAAATTGTTTTAATCAAAATTTAAAAAAATAAGTAAAATAAAGATAAACTAAAAGTAACAAGGAACAATGCAACCCAAACCAAAATTGTAATAAATTGATTCAATTTATTTGCTCCTCTTTGATTAATTGATTCTATTTATCCTTGGACCAAGATTTTCTAAAATTCTAGCTACCTTCTCTTAAGGTGTAACTAAATGTTACTGGTCAAATAAATTAGAATTAACTTTGGGATCTCTTGATGTATAAAGTCTTTTCTAAACATTCAACTAGATATGAAGCTATCCTATAAGCAGTGTATTAATCTATTGAAATCTTTTCCTAATAAATCAATAACTTATTATTTATAGATCTATTAATTGTCAACTCTCATTGTACAATTAACATATATTACCAAGCTCACTCTCAAGATTTATTGCAAGGTTTAAGTACAATAAATAACACAAACATGTACATCATTAAATCAATAACCAAAGGTTCACAAATGGTTCAAACATATATGTCATTAATCAATAACAAAAGGTTCACAAATAGTTCAACAGCAAACCCTAAAAATTGTTTTAGCCAATCATAATATCCATAACATCCCCAACAATCTAATAATCCATAATAAACATGCTAGAAGAGAAAGAATTTGAAATAAGACTAGATAGGGTAACTCCTCCTCTTCTTTGCCTAATCTGGAAAATTTGGATGACAGGTGCCCTTTGCCTAATCGGGAATGAAACCTTAAATCTCCCCTTATCTCTAAGTTCTCAATTTATCTTTTAGCTGCAAGAAGCAAGTTTTATGACCCTTTAGCGGCTCTCGGGATTTTATATCTTATAAAGTCATGAAAACCTTTTTAAAAATATATGAAACCTGTGTGTCTTTTCGACTTCCAATTCCCATGATTGTGGGAATTATACTTGTGCTTCCCATGATCTTGGGTTAACTTAACAGAAACTTTCTCCATAAACTTCCCACGATCATGGAAAACATGCCTTTTTACACAGTCGTGAGTTCTTATTTTTTAGTAGCTCCACTTCTCTTCTCTTCTCTTAGTCCCTAGCTCAACCACCACCCTTCATTCCTACACCAAAATGATTAATTCTTACCCTATACTAATATCAAACACAAAAGAACAACCATGAAGATCAAACTAAATAAAAACACACAAAACAAGTCCTAAAGTACAATAATACTAACTTATTACGCAAGAAACACATGCCAAATACTTTAAAAAAACACATACTAATGCACAACTATCATGACGCCGTGAAGAAGTTCTGGGAGTTATGAAGGAAACTTCAAGCTCATATTGGTCATGGGTTGAGAGAAATTTTTTAAGAATATTGTATTGTAATGCGATGATAAAAAATGGGTGGCAAAAACGAAATGAGATTAAAAAAAGTTAGAGAAAATAGAACCAATTCAAGATGATAAGGATCAACACCTTTTTCTTGAGCCAAAGATCTTAACATTTTCGAAGGTACTAGATTTATATCACTTATCCATTTCCATTCCAAAGTTCTTATGTGTCTCCATGCCCCTTTGAGACCCCGAAAAGTAGACAAATTGCTTTTCTTAGGAACACATACAAGATTTGTCACTACGAAAAAAAAGGCTAATGGTAACCCACCATTACCTATTCATTTATAAACTACTTCATTTATGAATTATGAATTATGAATTTCATAGTAATAGAAATGAAATACATGTCTATCCTACAGAAACCAAATTTGTAACTTGATATCACCTCTATAAGAGGTCAAATTGAAATTGCTCTTCCATTTTTTCCATATAATTTTCGACTTAACAAAATATGAATAAAACCATGCTCAGTAGGATTTGAACCTATGAAAATGCATTTTGGAAGCCCACAATCTACTGAACAGTACTAAGAGTGCCCAAATGAAAAAATTCAGACTTGAAAAAAAAATCTTTTTGATTTTTGAAGAATAAGGGGTAAATCAATTGATCAAGAAAGATTTCTTGCTTTTCTTATAAGTTATAAGATCATGGTTAGATCTGCATATTTTTGGTAAAAAGAAGAATCTTTTCCTTTGAGAATAATCAGAAAAAAAAATCTCATGTACAATTTTAGAATAAAGATTCTTTGAATTGAATGACTACAGTAACGGATGGGTGTACTTCTCCTGTTCTAACTGGGATTTGAAACAAAACTTCTCCTCAGGAGGATAGATGTGGTGATTTAAATGAGATCCAATGTAGACCAACTTTCTATTCACTCGTGGGATCTGGGCAGTATGGGGGGAACCAATACTACTCTTGAAATTGGTATAAGAAGATGTGGACATACTTCTTAATAATGGAATTCACAGATAACCAATGAGGGACAGTCATCCTAAGTTTTACAATTCGTTTTCATATGTAATTGAAGGTAAAGAGGGAAGATTTCAAGAGACCACTAAATCACCATCCCACCCCCCAAATCAAATTGGTGCTTGTTATTGCACTAAGAGCCATTGGAATAGGTGCTAAAAATGGCGATTTTGTATCCATTGAGAAAAGATGATTTATAATTGTATAGCAGTATCTAAAAACATATCTTGATGGTGCCCTAAAGCGCTCATAGTATCATTATTAATATACAAACCAAAAATGTGAAAGGCTTACTATTAATGTGGGTATTTTCATCTCCAGAGTAGGCTTTGCAACTCAAATCAAAGCTATGAAACATGTACCTAGTAAATTAAAATTAGAAAGATTTGAATTAACTCTACACTTGATGAAGGTGAAAATTGAAAATAAAAACAATTCCTTCTGTTGTGTAACCCGGATTAATGCAACCTCTGGTGATTCAATTTTCATTCTAGCATTGAGTAAAAGGTGTTCTGCCTATGGTTAGAGTATGGGTTCTATATTGCAAGGCCATTTGGGGTTAAAAAGATGCGAAGGCGTCTCTCAATCCATAAAAATTGTGCATTCTAAAGTGGAAGTGGGAGAGAAGGGATTTCATAATTGGCATTTGGAATAAGAAGACCCCTTCACTATCTAAAATAAAAAACTAAAAAACGGTTTATTATTTCTTTCTATTATGTCTTATTGAAAGCTAGACTATTCGTTGAAGATAAAAGTACATCGAACTCATAGGAAGTTTTACCATAAGTAGATTGTATCCATTGGGCAAATATGGGTTCAATCGAGATTTGTTTCTTAGGCGTACCAACAAGATTTTTTACATTTGATAAGACAAATCTAATATTTCATATATATATCTCTTCCAAGGCCTAGGCTTGGGGCATAACACAAATATCGATTTATTCTAATCGAATATAAGATGTAATTTCTATAGTATTTGTTTAGAAGAAAAACAAAATTTGCTATTAATATGGCATAACCGTCAAGGTGAATTCGGGAAAAAAAATAAAGAAAAATGGCAATTCTTAAAAGATTAGATCAATTTAGAAGTAACCACCTAAAAAGGAATATTTATTATTTAATCCATATCCTGACATAAGAAGTCTAATAGGAGCAATACTTGAAATGGCAATCCATAAAAAAAAATGCCAACTATTTATGTTTATTAAGATACTAAAGTGGATGATTAATTGATTCAATACTCACAAAAAAATATTTTGATAATACGGATAACTTATGTCAAAATTTATAAATTTTGTGGCTTAAATCTTTAGCATTTTCTTATTTATTACTTATGTCTACTCTTTAGGTAGAATATCGTTTTCCACAACCATGACCCTAGTTATATTCAAATATAGAATCCATTGATTCTATATGACTTACTACTACCCCTTTTCCACTTCATTCAAACATGAGATCGAGAGTTCACAAAAGGTCATACTAGATCTTGTATCTATTTATATATACAATCTATATATTCAAATAGATAGACATATAGACTTACACCTAATGTCTTTCCCTAGTACAATGATGATATCTGCTTTTACAGCCACGCTCTATTAAGTGTAATATCTTAAGATTTTGTGGGAACTATGTTTTTGCTAAATAGTCACCCGAATTTGGTCATTGCGACTCCCTTTGTGAGGAGGCAAATGGAAGTTTAACTCTTAAAGAAGCACTTAATGAAGCCTCCTTAAATTTGTTTTATTTATTTATTCCTTTTCTGCATGCTTTGTTTTTCATGTTTCTAATCTTTACCCTTTTTTAATCAAAATATCTAAATTTTCTCTTGACATAAATATTTGTTGTATATGTAATTCTTTACTTAGTCTTAAGTATTATTATTTTACTAAAAATTTTCACATATTAAATGTATAGAGGTTTGGCTCTCCCTCCCTCTCTCTAGATTTCCATATGACACTCTGTTCTAAAGAAGATAAATCATACTACTAACTATAGGTACTCTCCAACTCTCACGGGTCTAACTAAGGTCTGAAATCTTGATGAGCCCAATACGTGTCTCCACTATTAGTTATTTTCACAACGGGCCTGGTCCAATTGAATGTACAGCAGAAAACGAAACAAAGTTTATGCTGTGTTTGTATTATTATACATTCAAAGCTAAAACTAACCCACCGGGAACTTTGCATCGCCGGTAAACAGTTGATTCCTCCGGAAAACCCAACTTAGAGTTGTGTTCTATGCTTCCTTTAGATTTTAGAAAATGAGAGTAAAATGTAGAATTTGGTGGCCGAAGGAGATTGCCATTGATGCATCATCATCTTCAAATTATTTCTTGTTTGGTTGGTTTGTGGACTCGAACCCATTCTCTCTTGATGTCGTTGTAGTTTTTATGCACCATGACCTCTCTGTTCTTTCATGCCAATCTCGTCTCCAGGTACAAAACCCAAGTTCCTTTTTTTTTTAGTTTCGACTTTTGAGGGTTTTAGTCTTGTGGGCATGTCGTCCCACTGATGTATGTTTGAGTTGATTGCTTTTATGTATATTGTGATTATTACTAACCTTGTCCATGAATGCTGATTGCAATTTTGTGATATAATGGAGGAAAAGGTGGTTTATATAAGGCTTCTCGGAACTTGAGGTTGTAGATTTTGTGACATTTCAGTGGCTATGTGAAAGGTTTAAGTTTGGTGCTACTAATGTTCGAGTTGCTTTAAACAGGGTATCCTTCGTGACACAAATGAGAACATGCCCTCATTTCTACAGGAGAAGTCTCTGTTTCGTTTGCTTGGTGATTGTTCCTCGTATTGTGGTGGTAATGACAAATTATCAAACGATGGAATAGTGAAAGATAGTTGGAAGAAGCCCTCATGTCACTTCATTGCTTCAGACACAAATGGGCAAGGAATACTTGGAGAAACTTATAATATGATGAATTGCGGGTGTCAGCAACTTAATGGGTTGGTTGAACAGTTTTGGCAGGATTCTATTGAAAGCAAACAATGGATTCGGATGTCATATGATTCACATGCGCATTGTGGTGGAGATTTTCATTTCATCCCAAGATTGCATCATATTCATTGGAACAGGCAGATAATTTCTCAGTGTGATGTCCATGTATGTAAGTCATGTTAACTAAACTCTGTTTTCTCTCAACCTAACGTGTACTAGTCAGCAAAGCTTAAGATGTACTCTTTGTTTGGCCACATTTAGGTGATAGTTTATGAAACTCCCACATACAGGGTGCATCATTTCTCATTGAATTCTTGGAATTCTTGTGAGCAAGTGAAAGTACCTCCAAAGAAACTGAAGTGGATTAACAAATGTCAGAAAGAACCACTTGAATTGGTAACACAGTTCCTTGAATCCATCCCTTTTTTTTTTTTTATACCTAACTTGTTAATCAATGATTATATTTTATGCACAGGATACAGTTATTTCGGCAATCAACAGTGCTGCTGCTGCTAAAATCCTTGTTGAGACGCATATGGGGATCAACAAATACACTGGAATTTCGTTCATTTCCATGTATAGTCTGTTAGACATTTTGTGTGCTGGATCTTGCTTTTGTTTGTGCTATTAACGGTCCTTGATATGATTTCTCAGGTCACTCACAATTATGTGGAAAGTGGTGGCCATTTTTGTGGCATCAACTTCCACTATATTGTATATTTTTGCTCAGCTCTTTTATAACTTCTCACTTTGTGGGTCAAGATTGATGTGCACAACATTCACAAGGGTATTCAGCACTACATGGAGAATTATCCAATTCCGATTTTGGCAAATCTTGTACTGGCCTGTCTTTCTTCAAGACCATGGTTTCAGGTGATCAATCGACTTCATGCTAAGTTTCATATGATATTGTGTAGTTGGTTTTTCTTATGAAGTCTGATGTCCAAATTTTTGTTTTAGTAAAAAGGTATGTAGCATTCCAACGTAAAAGAAGGCGTGTTCCCTAGAGATTTTGCAGATGAATAAGTTAACATACATATATTTGGAGCTAATGTGTATGCTTCAATGATAGCTCCAATATATGACACTCTTATTCAATTTCACATGCATGTACCAATATATAGCTTTTATTTCTTTCTTCTGATTCCTGATATAAGAAAATTGTGGTCTTGTCCATCCATTGTGTTCTGCTTGAATTTTAGTAATAGTTATAATGAACAGTTGATAAGCTGAACTATGATCTCTTCTTTGGCTGTCATTGAATTTTTGCAATTAGGGTAATTTTCATGATCTTTTTCCTGCTTCATCTTTCTGATTATTTTTCTATTCTTTTTTAAATTTATTCCCAAGGTCGCACTCATGTGTGGAATATGCAGAGAAAGCTGCATTACTCAGGCATTCTATATGGTCAAGAATAGCTGTTGATCTTCTTCTAGGGAATTTATTTGGCTTTATACTGCTGCATCACCAAGAATCTGCTTGCTTAGTGCTTAAAACATTCGCCGATGACATTACAAATGAGTTTTTGCGTTCAGGTTGTGTGTGGCTGATGGGTGTACCTGCAGGTTTCAAATTGAATACTGAGTTGGCAGGAGTCCTTGGAATGATTTCACTAAATATAATACAAGTTTGGTCTACAGTGTGGATATTAATTGGCTGGCTAACCATTCATTTCATTAAAGGGCTTGCTTTATTCGGGATTCTTTTGGGAGCAACAGTTCCTGCTGCTTTGATCATAGATTTGATTTCCTTAGCAACATTGCACGTGTCAACTATTTACTGGGGTGTGTCACTAATTTACTCATGGCAGATAAAGGCATTAGCAGCTCTGTGGCGCCTTTTCAGGTAAAACAGAAAATTAACTATGATAAAGAGCTTCAGTATAAGAGATCTGATGTTCTTGTATTGAGGAAAAGTATTTGTATTTTTAAGTTGGTTGAGTTGTGATTTTGGCATCATTCTTAATCATCTTTTTATGGTAGAATATCTCTTGGGATGATCGGACGGGAAGCAATTCCCCTCTTGATAACTCCCATACGTTGAACTTTGTGTAGATGCTGGATTTGAATGAAATAATACGCCAGTCACTATATCTATGTATACAATAATGGCCATGGGATTTCCTTGATACAAGTAATTTACGTAGTTGTTAAACTTTTGGCAGGGGTCGCAAGTGGAACCCTCTTCGACAAAGATTAGATAGCTATGATTACACTGTGAAGCAACACATTGTTGGATCCCTTTTATTTACACCACTACTGCTTCTCTTGCCCACAGTTTCGGCTTTCTACATCTTTTTCACCATTTTGAAGACAACAGTGACCTATTTTTGTTTATTGATTGAAGTCGCTATATCTGTAATCCATTGTATACCCTTTTTCGAAATTTTTCTTTTGTTGGTGCGACAGAGAAGATTGCCTTCTGGGATATGGTTTAAAATGATATATTGTAAGAGTGATTCTTCAGGGTTTGTATACTTTGATGAAGGCAGTTCATTTGAGGAGTCGATGCAAAATAAGGGTGGAAGCAAAATAGGATCTAGCATTCTAGTTTCTGTTGTTCACAGCAACTTCTTGACCTTTGGTGAGGCCTCAAACTCTCTGTCATTCCATCTTGGTACTTTTGCCTTCACTAGTTGAAGTGACCGACCAAATCCATTTATGAGGCTTAATTAAGGCTATGATCTCTTTAAGATTACAGACACTTATTTGTTTCTTATGCTTTGCACCATTGTTCATCCAATGTGTAACTCGAGGCAGCTACAATTATTACAGGACAAGTAGTCTTGCCACACTGTAAGAAGGTATTCTCTGGGATTTCTAGTTTTGTTGCGGCAGCTGCATACGGGGCTCTCACTGGTTGTAGGTGAGTAAGAGTTCCATCCGTATCCTATGGTCTAGCTGGATGTTTTGTTCTTCTTTGACGTCAATTTTGTCAACTAGTTTTGTTGTTACTTTTTAATTGTTCTGTTCTT
The DNA here is from genome assembly GCA_029891385.1 of Erythroxylum novogranatense. Taxonomy (NCBI): domain Eukaryota; kingdom Viridiplantae; phylum Streptophyta; class Magnoliopsida; order Malpighiales; family Erythroxylaceae; genus Erythroxylum; species Erythroxylum novogranatense. Next base: position 42,541,347 of record CM057227.1, read on the forward strand.
CGACTTTTCATCATCAGAATTCCATCTTCACTGGGGATCAATATTCCTTCAACAATGCCATGGATGTCTATCCCAGGTAGAGCATACTGGCGCCTATGCTATAATTCAATTCTTGACTGCATGGCTAAACGTTGATGCCATTCATTTCAACGATTTTCGGCCACTGTTTGTTTGACTTCTGTATATTGCGACTACAACTTTGTCACTTACTCATTTTGTTGATAGAGCTCCCTCATCCTTGGACTCTCGGCGTAAGGCTAGGCGTTAGTGTTCTTTGTAAATAGCTTTGAGGAAATGTCTCAAGTTCTTTCTGTGTCTTGAAACTTTTATCCCTCAAACTCCAATAATAATACTGTGTTACCAAAATGGTGATGCATGCGAGTTCAACTAATAGAAGTTTCAGTAAAATATTAAATACGCAATACGTGCAAATGCTGATAAGATGAGACGTCAGTGTCTCTGAAACAAACACTGTTCTCCCTTTACCTATTTAAGCTTATTTAAACCAACACCTCTCTCATGGATTTCTTAACAACAGAGGGGTGGTATTCCAAAAACAATAGCCTGATAAAGCACAGATCTAAAGAAGTCCATCAATCAAGGACACCCACACAAGATGTTGCCAAGTGGTGCAATCGCAAGTGTCCACAGCTTCTTATATAAGCATTCACAATCGCAGAATGAATTCGCCTTTCACTCTTTCCCTTAAAACAGTGCTAATGCATTGGAAACAAGAGCTAGAACATCACCAGACGATTGATTCTTGCATGTCTGTAAAGATAAATACTCTCGGTTATTTAAAATAAAAGTTGTTTAAGAGAGTTTTTAATTATCTAAAATAAATGTCATTTGCGACTTTTTATGCATATTTTTAATTTTATTTTTAAAATTATCTTTTAATTTTTTTCACATTCTAATTATACAGATTATATTTTCAAGGTACTTTAACATGCAATTAATAAAAGCATATCAAATATTTCATTAACTTTTTTAATAAGTGTACATCCCTCTAAAACGACATTTATATTAAATAAGAGAGTACTTTTTTGAGAAGCCCACATATTTAGAGTCGAAATTCAGTCATGTAGGTCTGCTGTCATCATCGTAGTCTACACCCAACGAGGATAAGCCTGGTAGATTTCTTATATATCATTTGACGATTATTTAGGATATGCAATCAGTTTCATCTGCAAAATTTAACATGGACGATCGTAGATTTACAGGTTCATCTGCTATATTGAATTCTTTTGTGGTTTGAATTTTTATTTTAAAATTTATTATTTATCTTCGTAATTTTTTTCATTCTTTGTTAAAAAGTTAACGAAGAATAAGTTAACAAAGAATAAGAAAACGATATTATATGAACATTACACAATACTTATCATAGTTGTACTAAGAATCGCAAAATATTCTTCCTGAAACAGTTTTCTAGGATGTCACCGCCTAATGCTATCTTTTTCTTAAGATAGATTCAATCCCAGATGGTGTGATTATCATAATATTGAAAAAAGAAATTATTAAGTCACCTTTTCTCTCTCTAGTCTCTCTCATTAAAATTGCGTTTCTTTTTTTATTGTTCTGGTTCTTCTTTCGTTGGTTAACTGCTTCGGGGGGTTAACCAGGTTCTTTTATGGAGCCCCTTGATCAGGAGGGACAGCTCCACAAGTGGGTGCGCACTCGAAAATGCGAGGAGGAACCCATCCCTCAACCTCCGAAGTCGTATAACGCTGCTGTGCTGGGTCCAACTGCAACTGTGTGTACTAGTAGTTCATGGCCAAAAGAAGATGTCATTGCCATTAAAGACGAAGACATCCAAGTATCGGCGGAGCAGAGGGAGGCATCACTCTCTCTACAAGCTTCAAGGAAAAATTGGACACGCAGTGGGCTAATGCAATGGTCATCAAGTTGCTCGGAAGAAGGATTGGCTTTCGACTCCTAAGCTCGAGGTTGGCAGCCCTGTGGAATCCAAAAAGGCAGATGAAGGTAGTCAACCTTGAGTATGACTATTTTCTCGTGCAGTTTAGGGAGGAAGACGATTACCTCAAAGCATTAACACATGGGCCATGGGTTATATTTGGACATGTTCTTTCGGTGAAGAGATGACTGCCCACGTTCCGGCCCTCCCATGGAATGGTGAATCGTGCGGTCGTGTGGGTCAGAATTCTCGACCTGCCAATCGCTTGTTATCACCCTCACATCCTAACAGTAGTGGGCAACTTGGTTGGAACGACTATTCGGATTGATGAAGCTACGTTGTTGAAAACACGGGGTAAATATGCAAGGTTGGCTGTGGATATCGATCTCGGATCACCACTGTGCCACAATATCGAGCTAGATGGAGAGATGCTGCTGCTCGCTTACGATGGCTTACCCCAGCTTTGCTTTTCATATGGTCGGATTGGACATGCTGAAGTTATGTGTCCGCAATGCTCCCAAGCTCCACCGGAAACTCGACCAGACGCTGGCATACCATTGGAGAAGACGACCACCGAACCAGCACTAGGCAAGAAGACAACGGTTGTAAACACTAACGACTATGGTGAGTGGACGCATGTACAAAGGAGACCTCCCAGACAATCAATGCAACGGGTAGCTTTGGTTGGATTGATAGGGAGGGTACGTCTAAGGGGACTCGAGGTTTGGGATACTAGCAGAGCAGGTAGCACAGGAAAACCAATAGGAAGGAACTCACATGGGTTCATCCCATACTTCTCCTTTTGGGCTTGGCCAAAAATTTAGTGTATCTGAAGACTTGGGCAAAGGCAAACAAGTTCAGCAAGGATTAGTTTTTAAATCCCTTGGGCCCAAAACCAACGCAAAAAAGACCACAAGAGGCCCATAAGCAACTTATACTCAGATTATCCGAGGCGAAAGCTCCCAGGTCAGGGCCCATCCAATGCAAAGACTGCCTATTGTCCCTCAAATTCAAATCCAACCCTGCTTGTAGGAAAATCATCTGGCAATCGAAATGTAACATAATACCCTAGGCAGGAAGTGTAAAATAGTAAATTTAACATAGAATGAGATTGATCGGAATGACTTAGGACTGTTCATGCATAATAGGATTGGTGCACGATCATTATCATTTGACATGAAATTATCAGACATGCATACATGACATTCCCGGTTTGTGTACCTAAGGCAATTTTATTGTGATTAACGTAGCTATTGGGTTTGAAAATTATTCTGAGTATGTTATTGAGTGTTTTATATTTTTAGGAATTTGTGGAAAATTTTCTGAAATTTTTCGAGTTACTTGCCCGGACCGAAAAATTCCAACTGACTAACCGAGTAGATTTTTCTGTATTGCATAATGGGCATTGGAATATGGGATAAATACCTTTTTTGGAATTTTTAAAGAGCCTTTAGCATAAGATGGCTTAAAGCTTAATTGGGATTAATATTCTTTTACTTAATTAGATAGGATTACTTGTTTAATTGGCTTTCTTCCATTACAAAACAAGTGTCTCCCTCATTTATTGGTTTTGTCCTATATCACTCATCACCTACGACTTTCTCCTTGGCAATTTTATAAACAAACTCACTTGGAAAGCTAAATAGACTCCTTCATCCGAAACCCTCTTCATTTTGCTCCTCTCCATCGATTTTTGTTCTCTTTCTTTTAAGCTTCCTTCCTCCCATCTTAAGCATTCTTCTTCCTTACAAGTTTGCAAACTTACACCTTCTACCCTCTTATCTTGATGATAACCATGCATGGGATGGAGAAGAAGTAAGGTAGTTGGAAAATTAAAGGCTTAAAGAGGTGGAGTTAAAAGCTTTAGGTAAGATGATGTTTATGTTTATGTTTTACTTATGGTTTTAATGCATGAATTCATAAGAAAATGATTGAAAATAGGTACTGAAATTTATGGATATATATTGACTTGAAGGTCTTGATGACCTATTGGCTCAATTCTTGTGTTATTAGGATGCTTATGCATGTGGAATTGGTGTTAGAAGTGATAGTATGTAAGTTGAAGATGAAAGCTGGAAAATAGATTTTTGACCTACTGTACTGTTTTGAGTCACTGTGTGGTTATGCAAATGAGTCGAGGTTTGTGCCCAATTAAACTTTAGCTTGTTGGCTACATTTTTGTGTGAAATAGGTGTTGTCTAATTTTAGTCTTAGGTGAATTTTAGCATGGAAAGTTACTGGTGATGACTGGAATGAACAGTAACCGAACCACATAACCTAGAGTGTTGATGATTTTTCTAAATTAATTGAGAAGGAATTAGGGAAAATTATCTAAATGAAAGTTGAAGCCTGTAGTGTTAGCTTTCCATTGCCACTGATTTTGCAATTTTTCGATATGTACGTTGGGAGATATGAACTGTTTACTATTGCCTGGTTTTGTGCATTTTGGTGAAACCTAGCCTAAGTGTCGATTTTGTGAGCTTTCTGATTGGAAGAAATTTTAGCAATTTCTGTGACCTGAATTGGCTTTGGTGATCTTCTGAAGAGTTGTAGAGGAAACATTGATATTGAAAATGGTATTTAGCATGCAATTTTTGGAAATCATATTTGGGAGTTATGAATTTTCAAACACTGAACCTGCATTAGGTTATTAACTGCCCTGATCAGCAGAAACTTGCATGACAAGTTTGAAATTGTTAGGGATGGAATTGGATTCTGAGTTCTTCATGAAAAGTGTAGTAATGTGTTTTATCTTTCTAGTGATATAAGGTAGTGATTTTCTTGACATGTGTACAAGGAGTTATACTGTTTTAAAAATTACTGTCCAGATTGAGTACTTTCAGGGGAAGCATCATTGATTGAATTATTTGACCTAGTTAATAATTGAATTTGATTTTGGGTTGTCATGAAAGTTGTTGATAACATTGGGATATTTCTGAGCATATTTATTGTGTAATTTTTTACTAAGGAACTGAAAAGTTACGGATTTTATAAACTGTTGCACTATTTTGACAAATGTTGCACTGTTTTGAGAGGCATTGTGAGAGCAGTAGCTCTCATGGGATTTTTGACACCCTTAGGGGTGGAATTAATTTGAATGGTCTAAATGAAACTTGTAAAGGGTAGGGTTTCATTATCTTTCCAACAAAGTATGGTTTGCAATTTTCTGAATTGTGTACAAAAAGTTATAGAGGATTGAAATTCGATTGGAAAACAGGAAAAAAAAGAGGAAATAAGGGCTTATAGATATAGATATATTAATTGTTTTATTTGAATTTTGGTTTCTTTCGTGAATAACTTTTTCGTCCGACATCCGATTGACCTGATTCTTGAGGCATCGGATTCATTGATTATTTAATTTTATTTTTTGAGAAATTGGGGATTTGTGGATCGAAAAATTGACGTGGGCCCGGGTAACGGAGCCTTTACTCACTGTTTTATTTAATTGGGGACCTATACAGGACCAAATTGAGCGTCGTCAGCGCCATTGGATTTCAAATTTTTAAACGGATTTTTCTAATGGAAAAAAATGGGATTAGGGCTGGGAATATCATGAACATGCATTTTACACTTACATGTGCATCGTTACTAGTTCGGATTGAACAATTAGTGATCATTTTATTCTCTGATTCTTATAGAGGCCCAACTGGAGCGTCGATCGACCGACGTAGCAGAGACTTCCCGGCATTAGCTCGGAAGTAATAAGTGAGTGACCTAGTTAGTTTCTCAACCTATATGTGTTTAATTTCATGTACGATTGCCACGTGGAGTTAAGGAAGGATTATGTGGGGTGCCACATTTGTGGTATCAGAGCCCATCAATACGAATGTATCTGGGCACAGTCTGAAACATAGGCCAAGTTGCATGCATTTGAGTCGTGCCATTGCAAACCATAGCAACTGATCCCCAGTTTGAGTCGCACGAGTAGAAATCCTACGTGTACATATGTGTTAACTGAGTAAGTGTGAGAAAAGTAAAACCGTAGCAGAATGTGAACCCATGAATGTGTTTGGGCTAGTAGGAAGGGGAAAAAGGAAAAAGGATAATGAGATTTATATTGTACTGTGGTTATCAACCCGGAATGTGGTATATATATGATTATGTTGGCATGGGAAGATTGAGGAAAGAAATGATATCAAAATGAATCCCTTGATTAAAAGTGGCAATATTACGGCGAAAGAAAACGAACAATTTCTATAGCATGGAGAGGTCCACTATGGATATGAGAAACATATTGGTTAAAGTAGGCCTACGTGAGGTTAAAAGTTCGAGATGATTAGGTAATAAGAGTTGTGACTTGTATAGTCGACGAAATGGGAACTGGAAATGAGCAAAAAGTATATGGTTCGATTAGGCAGATATGGATTCACTACATTTGTGTTCATGGATATCGTAGATGATGATAGCGAGATTGTAATACGATCAATATTGTACCGTAACGGTTTACCTATAACTGAAAGAACTGAAAGAACAAAGTGCCTAGTAGGGTCAGAAGGAAAAGTAGAAATGGTGAGATAAAAGTGTATAGATAAACTGAAATGAACTCCTGAAACGGTTATGATCATGAACGCATGAGTTTGGGACCAAAATGGTTATGTGAAAAATTGTGCTAAGAGTTTGTAAATCAGTATAAGAAGATAGTAGGGAAAAAGGAAGACTAGAAATTTCTACCGATTGAGCATTGGAAAATTTTGGATTAGTTGAATCTTTCTATATGGAAACAGAAATGGTAAACGAATGGGAAAATAAATAGAGATACAGTGTATTTATATCAATGATTTTTATCGTGTTTTCGGTGATGTGCTCCCAAATGTCCTATCAATGTGGATACCCTATCGTGGATTGTTTGGGGAAAATAAAGAGAAACGTAGCAATAATGCGATGACATTGTATAAGCCAAGTGGATATGACCTTAAAAGGTCAAGCTGATACATGAATGATATGGGAATGAAACTAGAAAAAAAATGAAACAATGATAGTGTTATATGAAAAAAGTTGTCGCATTTAAGTCGATTTACCGTTGGGAGTATCTATTGGACAGTAAAGTTGATCATGATTAATGAAACGTATGTGAAAGATACATGGAAATCATAGAGGAGATGATCGGTGAATGATTAGAGTGGCTATAAGTGTAAAGTTCCTAATGGGTTAAAGTAAGACATAAGATGACTGAATGTAACTTTATGAGAGGAAATGAAAAAAAAAGTATATATTATGGCATCAGTCCTCTATTTGAGGATTAGCATAAACGGAAAGGAGTTTTATAGAAGTCTGAATTGTATAGGTTACTAATTAGCTTCCGGATAAGATGAAATACGTTCTGGTGAGGTGTAGATTACGGAATAAGTGTTAAAGAAAGTGTTTATGTGACTGTCACATGGAACCTTAGTGCAAGGACTGTTCTGATCTTTAAATTATGGCATATAATTGTTCTGATTGAAATAGTGCGTATAGTTAAGAATGATTGAAAAGTAATTAGAGAAACTAGTTGATTGATGAGAAGTTCGTGAACAGTATAAATGATGGTAACAAGACTAATAGTCATGACGGGAACAAATCAAAAATAAGTATGTATCAAATCAAAAGTGAAATGGAGTCATGTTTCAAGAGGAGACTTAGCGTGTTTACGGAAATGTAAAGTATCCAACTACTTGAGTGGATTTTAATGTGAGGTGCTCCTATTGCAATATGAAAAGAATAGGTCTCCATAATTGTAATGCAAAAATGGTGAATCTTAGATAATATCGACTCATAAAGTGAAATACTCAAATGAAGTGGAATTTATGGAGATACAAGTATGAATGACTAGGCATTGGCATATGTCGATGTGAATTAAAGGAAATCAATTGAAAAGAGAAAATTTTTGGAGACAAGAAGTCCTAAAGGGAAACTGATCAAGATGTGATGTAGAGAGTGTGGACTCAATGAAAAAGTAGAATGATGTATGGTAAAGTCAACAAGACCCTAATAGGGAATTATGCCAGGTAAGCAAATGGTAGTGACTATGATTGTAGACGGACTGTGTTTGAAAGTGTTGAACAGTGAAAAGTAAAAAGAACTATATGAATAATTGAGAAAGTTGATACTGATGATAAGCATACCCTTGGAGAGTGGGCAGTGTGTGATGAACTGAGACATTATGTTAAAAAAGTATAAGATAAATTAAATTGACTTTGATCAATGGTATTGGTGTTATGATCGTAATTGTTTAAAGCCTTGGAGACCTTAGAGTCCTATAAGGATACATTATGTTTATTTGAGAAAAAAGACGGGCATAAATGACTACTGCACCGACAATTCTAAAATGAACAGACCAATTACAGATATTGGGATTTTCAAAGAATGTCAAGTAGATTATGGGTAATTGTGAAGTGTTTCTGGAAAATTGAAGTTGTAGATCTAGTGATACTGGATAGAAGTAAGAAAGGTTAATAGTACAGGAGTTAAATTGGTGGGTCCTATGATGAGTCTGAATATGCGAGTGAAATCGAAAAAAAAAACAATATTGAATGATTCAAAGAAAAAGTATGCGTACCCGACAAAAGTGCCAGAACAAGAAAGTGAACAGTCGAAGCTAGACATTCTAGTAAGTATATGCGAAAAGTGAATTGACTAACTATGGGTATAGAATGAAGTGATTATTAATTCGAGTGCTTCTAGGTTTGAATTTTCAACAGGAAAAATGTTTAAGTGGTTTGGGTTTCACAGGATTATGATCGTATTATAGAGTTCGATTCTTCGCTACATCGCATTGCGATGCCTAACAGGAGTCAAAGACCATAATGGCTTTGAGACTGTGATGGGTGAAACAAAGGAACTCAGGAAAGCTGAATGGGTTAGTGGAGGTGGAACCGGATAGGAAAAATGAAATAGAGTAATTCGAATTGCGTGCGTGAATACTATAGAATAGTGAATTGTCTAAGACTTTGAACTAAGAGTCAATGGATTATAAAGCATGACTGCATTAGGTAAATTATCACTAGTTATAGTGAATTGGAGCTAAATGTCATTGTATTGGTACCAAAGGAATGTGAATTGTCCCTGACGAGATAAAGGAGGTTATGGTAAGTATCTGTACTCAATGGAATACGAATTAGACTGTATGGTACTGGAGAGAAAGGTATTGAATTGATAAAATATGATAAGTGAACAGGTTCGGAAATAATGAACTGAGTCATAGCATTGGAACTAAAGGTAATGGCTACTCTGAAAATGGCAAGTGAGATAGTAAGGTAGTAAGATCGTCGACTGACAGCCTTGTTGAGTCCGTCTACTGTGACGAGTGATAATGAGTTAGCCAAATAAGTGACGGAACAACTGACTGAATATGGTTACTGTGACCTTTCGAAAAATGAATTATTGTGTGGAAAAGTGTATGAGACATGTAGGAACATAGGAATACTGTCATATTGAACCGTTGACTGCGAATTTCGAGGACAAAATTTTTATAAGGAGGGGAGAATTGTAACATCCTACCCCCGACAGAAAGGGTAAAATAGCAAATTTGGCATAGAATGAGATTGATCAGAATGACTTAGGACTGTTCATACATAATAGGATTGGTACACAGTATCATTTGTGCACATGAAATTACTGTACATGCATACATGACATTTCCGGTTTGTGTACCTAAGGCAATTTTATTGTGATTAACGTAGCTATTGGGTTTGAAAAATTATTCTGAGTACGTCATTGAGTGTTTTTATATTTTTAGGGATTTGTGGAAATTTTTCTGAAATTTTTCGAGGTACTTACCCAGACCGGAAAATTCCAACTGGTTGACCTAGTGGATTTTTCTGTATTGCATAATGGGCATTGGAATATGGGATAAATACCTTTTTTGGAATTTTTAAAGAGCCTTTAGCATAAGATGGCTTAAAGCTTAATTGGGATTAATATTCTTTTACTTAATTAGATAGGATTACTTGTTTAATTGGCTTTCTTCCATTACAAGACAAGTGTCTCCCTCATTTATTGGTTTTGTCCTATATCACTCATCACCTACGACATTCTCCTTGGCAATTTTATAAACAAACTCACTTGGAAAGCTAAATAGACTCCTTCATCCGAAACCCTCCTCATTTTGCTCCTCTCCATCGATTTTTGTTCTCTTTCTTTTAAGCTTCCTTCCTCCCATCTTAAGCATTCTTCTTCCTTACAAGTTTGCAAACTTACACCTTCTACCCTCTTATCTTGATGATAACCATGCATGGGATGGAGAAGAAGTAAGGTAGTTGGAAAATTAAAGGCTTAAAGAGGTGGAGTTGGAAGCTTTAGGTAAGATGATGTTTATGTTTATGTTTTACTTATGGTTTTAATGCATGAATTCATAAGAAAATGATTGAAAATAGGTACTGAAATTTATGGATATATATTGACATGAAGGTCTTGATGACCTACTGGCTCAATTCTTGTGTTATTAGGATGCTTATGCATGTGGAATTGGTGTTAGAAGTGATAGTATGTAAGTTGAAGATGAAAGCTGGAAAATGGATTTTTGACCTACTGTACTGTTTTGAGCATAACTCATTGTGTGGTTATGCAAATGAGTCGAGTTTGTGCCCAATTAAACTTTGGCTTGTTGGCTACATTTTTGTGTGAAATAGGTGTTGTCTAATTTTTGTCTTAAGAGGGTGAATTTTAGCATGGAAAGTTAATGGTGATGGCTGGAATGAACAGTAACTGAACTACATAACCTAGAGTGTTGATTATTTTTTTAAATTAATTGAGAAGGAATTAGGGAAAATTATCTAAATGAAAGTTGAAGCCTGTAGTGTTAGCTTTCCATTGCCACTGATTTTGCAATTTTTCGATATGTACGTTGGGAGATATGAACTGTTTACTATTGCCTGGTTTGGTGCATTTTGGTGAAACCTAGCCTAAGTGTCGATTTTGTGAGCTTTCTGATTGGAAGAAATTTTAGCAATTTCTGTGACTTGAATTGGCTTTGGTAATCTTCTGAAGAGTTGTATAGGAAACATTGATCTTGAAAATGGTATTTAGCATTCAATATTTGGAAATCATATTTGGGAGTTATGAATTTTCAAACACTGAACCTGCATTAGGTTATTAACTGCCCTGATCAGCAGAAACTTGCATGACAAGTTTGAAATTGTTAGGGATGGAATTGGATTCTGAGTTCTTCATGAAAAGTGTAGTAATGTGTTTTATCTTTCTAGTGATATAAGGTAGTGATTTTCTTGACATGTGTACAAGGAGTTATACTGTTTTAAAAATTACTGTCCAGATTGAGTACTTTCAGGGGAAGCATCATTGATTGAATTATTTGACCTAGTTAACAATTGAATTTGATTTTGGGTTGTTATGAAAGTTGTTGATAACATTGGGATATTTCTGAGCATATTTATTGTGTAATTGTTTACTAAGGAACTGGAAAGTTACGGATTTTATAAATTGTTGCACTGTTTTGACAAATGTTGCACTGTTTTGAGAGGCATTGTGAGAGCAGTAGCTTTCATGGGATTTTTGACACCCTTAGGGGTGGAATTAATTTGAATGGTCTAAATGAAACTTGTAAAGGGTAGGGTTTCATTATCTTTCCAACAAAGTATGGTTTGCAATTTTCTGAATTGTGTACAAAAAGTTATAGAGGATTGAAATTCGGTTGGAAAACAGGAAAAAGGAGGAAATAAGGGCTTATAGATATAGATATATTAATTGTTTTATTTGAATTTTGGTTTCTTTCGTGAATAACTTTTCCGTCCGACGTCTGATTGACCTGATTCTTGAGGCATCGGATTCATTGATTATTTAATTTCATTTTTTGAGAAATTGGGGATTTGTAGACGGAAAATTGACGTGGGCCCGGATAACGGAGCCTTTACTCACTGTTTTATTTAATTGGGGACCTATACAGGACCAAATTGAGCGCCGTCAGCGCCATTAGATTTCAAATTTTTAAACGGAATTTTCTAATGAAAAAAAATAGGATTAGGGCTGGGAATATCATGAACATGCATTTTACACTTACTTGTGCATCGTTACTAGTTCGGATTGAACAATTAGTGATCGTTTTATTATCTGATTCTTATAGAGGCCCAACTGGAACGTCGATTGACCGACGTAGCAGAGACTTCCCGGCATTAGCTCGGAAGTAATAAGTGAGTAACCTAGTTGGTTTCTCAACCTATATGTGTTTAATTTCATGTACGATTGCCATGTGGAGTTAAGGAAGGATTATGTGTGTTTGTTTTGATTGATTTCGAACCACAGGTGTTCGAAATATTTGGAATGTGTTATAGAAGTGTTAAATGTGCATAATTGAAAGTGAATTGGTTAAAGGAGAAATTGGACCTAGTGTATTAAGTTGTGACACAAATTATTGTAAAACGAGGCATATGCATTCATGCATAATTGCATGATCAGATAATGATAGTTGTGACCGGTGGAACCAACGTAATTCTGAGCTTCAGCTTGATGATCAGGGCTATGCCCAACGTATATGAGAGCTTTAAGCTCAACGCACAGGACCTCTGGTCCAATGTTTACAGAGCCATTGGCTCAATGTATCAGGGCATATCACGCCCAACGAGTATCAGAGCCTCAGGCTCAACGCAATATGCCCGTCACTGGGACAATTCAGGCGCACAGTCACAACAACGAAATGAAAATGGAAAAGTGTCACATGTGCATCATATATATGAATGATTAAATGTGATTTGTGTGAAAGGCGATACGCCTTATATGTGTAAAATTGGCAATGCATGGGATAATTTGGAATGTGTTAATATGTGCTATGATATGAATTGATTGTATATGCATACGTTGGGTGGACCATCGATGATGGTTTCTCATTGAGTTCGCAAACTCACCCAACATTGCAATTATTTTCAGGTATTGAAGAGTACCCCGTTAGTGGAACGGGAGTATGATTACCGCAAGAGAGTCGGTGTTTGAAGTCGGGATCAGTTCACGTCTGCATTTGTGTCATTTTGAATTATGTGTAAATTTATATTCCACAAAAAAAATAGTACTGAATTGTTTGAGGGCCCTAATTGATAAATATTGTATTGAAATGTGATCTTTGATAAAATGTATGACTGAAAAGAGTTTTCGTATCACGGGCCCGAACCGTTTATTATTTCCGCGCACTCGACTGTTTTCAAAAACAAAAATATCATAATGAGTTTTTTATAAACTGCATTGATTGCTCTAGCATACCACCCTCGCGGGTCGCGGGCTCGGATATCACCGTCGATGTCAGGTTCGGGTCTCGCGGGAGTGTGGTGCCGCACGAAATCTCCTCCCACACGGAAATGGTGTGTGACAGCCAAATATTTGAGGAGTGTAATACAGGTATCGAGGAAAACCTCCAGTGCATGGAGGGAGTCGAGGACTAGGAGGTGTGCATTATCAAGGAAGGATGGGCCATACCTCCTACCGACCCTCCAGATATAAGATCCGGGTCGAGTGAACCGGAGGACCGACTTCAACTGCGAGCTGACAAGGAATAAGAGTTGACGGCCCAGGATGCGGGAAATATGTCTGTACCCACAGGAGGTACAGTTTCAGCCTCTATCACAGAATAATCTCCTCCTTTTAAGTTTTATGTCGATCTTAATTTGAAATTGTCAAGGGGCCAAGGGAACTCGATTCCTCACCATCCTGCGTAATTATTTGCATACGTATAAACCAGGTATCCTAGTATTGTTAGAGGTGCGCATTAATGGTACTAGGGCCAACGCAATCGTACACTCTTTGGGTTATGACTTCTCATTTAGAGTAGAAGCGGTAAGATTCTCAAGTGGGATCTTGCTCTTATGGAATAACGATTTGATATCTCAGTAGGGATTACTCATCGACAATTCGTACATGCCACTATAAAGTTTGCATCTGGCTTGTTTGACTTAACAGCTGTTTATGTTAACCCGCAGCGAGCTTCCCAATCTTTGCTTTGGCCAGTCCTAAGTTGGGTAGGCCGCACCACACATAGACCCTGGATAATGGGCGGTGATTTTAATGCAAAACTAGACCAATCGGATAAACTTGGAGGTGCCAGGTCAGCAAGGGTAGTGAGTAAGCCTTTTCAGGATTGGGTCCACGGGTGTGGCCTTCATGACCTGGGTTTTATTAGGTCGAAATATATGTGGCGTTGAGGTATGATTAAAGCCAGACTAGATAGGGTTTTCGATTCTTCAGCGTGGTTTAAAGAGTTTCCTCACACGATGAACCACCATCTTCCTTTTATGGGGTTTGATCATCGACCTATGTTGATTCACATACAAAGACAGACACCTATACCTTCGAGATTTACGTCTTTTCGTTTTTAGAATGCTTGGCTCACTCATCCAGGTTTTGATGAAGTGGTAGCTGAGCATTGACTTTTGCAAGCAGAAACAATGAATCAATCGATAGCCACATTCTCCAATCATCTCACGAGATGGAATAAAGAAGAGTTTAGCAATATTTTCCACAAGAAAAGAAGATTGCTCGCACGCCTAGAGGGTATCCAAAGGAGCATGACAGACGACAATTTAGATTCCCTCCTAACTTTGAAGAAAAAGCTGAGCGAGGACTTAAGCCAGGTCCTGTGTGAGGAAGAACTTTCTCGAAAGGGGATCGAAACACTAAATACTATCACACACTCACTCTAGCTCAGAGAAAGAAATTGAAGATTGAGAGGCTCCTTGATTCTAATGGAATACAAATTTCTGATCCCGAGCAACTATCCAGGATGTTTTTTGTCCAACTTTATACTGCCGAAGCAGGATCCCCTCCCAGGTTTCCGCTAACTATCGCTTTCCCTTCGATTTCAGACGATGGGCTCCGTGATCTTACTCTACCCATCCATGAAATCAAAGTCAAGAATATGGTTTTTGATATGAATCCCAATAAAGCCCCAGGGGTGGATGCCTTTAATGCTTTATTCTTCCAAAAACAATAGGGGATAGTTGGGTCCACAATAGTGGCTTACATTAAGGAGATCTTCAAAATGGAGCGATGGTAAGAGGATCTAAATCAAACCATTCTAGTTCTGATCCTAAAAACCCCCCTCCCTTACTAGTATAGCTTATTTCAAACCCATTAGCCTCTGCACTGTGCTCTATAAGGTCATTTCCAAAATTGTTGTGAATCACCTAAAACCTCTGATGGAGCATCTAGTGGCAGAGACTCAATGCAGCTTCATTCCTGGTAGGCATATCATAGCCAATATTATCATAGCTCAGGAGGTCATCTATACTATGCGCAAGAAAAAGGGGAAAACTGACTACCTCTCGATTAAGGTAGGCCTTGAGAAAGCTTATGACAGAATAAGTTGGGAGTTCATCCAAAGTACTTTGAGGGACATTGGATTGCTTGAGCAGCTCCTCAGCGTTATCATGAAGTGTGTGACTACTGTCTCAATGCAAGTAGCTTGGCAAGGCACATGGACTACTCCCTTTAAACCCTCCCGTGGTATTCGACAAAGCGATCCGTTCTCGCCTTACCTCTTTGTCCTGTGCATGGAAAGACTCGGACACCTAATTTCCCAAGTGGTGGGCCAAGGTCTCTGGAAACCGATTAGGATAAGCGCTATTGGACCCCTCATTTTTCAACTATTTTTTGCGGATGATCTAATCCTTTTTGCTGAAGTTACAGAGTCCCAAACTCAATTAATTGCAAACACTCTGGACGTGTTTTGCAAAGCTTCAGGACAAAAGGTTAATATCGAAAAAACTAGGATCTACTTCTCTAAGAATGTTCCTCCTTCTACTGCGTGAAGACTCAGTCAAATCTTAACCATAACCTGTACGAACAATCTCGGTAAGTATTTAGGTATTTCATTGATTTATGAGCATACCACAAGGTGAATCTACCAACATATTTTGAATACTGCTCAAAAGAAACTTTATGGCTGTAGGGCCAAGGCTTTATCTTTAGCAGGGAGAGTTACCTTAGCACAATCTGTCCTCTCCGCTCTCCTCATTTGTACCATGCAAACAGTGCGACTCCTGAGACAACTGTATGATGATTTGGAGCGTATCATGTGCAATTTTATATGGGGAGGTGCCGTTGAGCAGAGAAAAATGCATCTGGTTAAATGGGATGAAGTGTGTAAGCCCAAACAAGTAGGGGGTCTAGGCCTAAAACGTATCCGAGCTTCAAATGATGCTCTATTAGCAAAACTTGGATGGGCCTTGATTAACCAACCATCTACCTTATGGGTCAGACTTTTAAAAGCTAAATATCGGCTAGATCTGGACCATATTTCCCTCACTATCGATCGGACAGGGGCTTCCGCTACCTGGCGAGGCATAGCAGCTACTTGGCAAATTGTTTGTCAAGGTTTACAGTGGAAATTGGGAACCAGGAGAAATATTTTATTCTGATTGGACACTTGGATGCCTGATTGGGGACCACTAGTTTCAATAGTGAGCTCCCCAATTCTAGAACGGGTTCTCTATGCCACAGTGTCGGATTATACGAATGAAGAAGGCACCTGGTAGTGGCATTTGTTTCAACAATACCTCCCCTACACTGTCTGTATAGATCTTGTAGGGACCCAACCAAATATGACGAGCACAGCAGAGGACGTCCTAGTTTGGGGGCTTATTAATCGCAGGAGATTTACAACGGCATCCGCTTATGATTTTATAGCTGGCAATTTCTCAACTACATCTAGCTACCCTTGGGAATTAATCTAGAAATGGGCAGGCCCCTAAAGAATTTGGGCTTTCCTTTGGTTAATGTTAAAGCAAAAGCTTATGACCAACCAACAACGCATTGCTCGTCATCTCACCCTAGACAGTAAGTGTCCCTTTTGTGGCCATGAAGAGACAATTTTACATGCCTTTCGCGATTGTTTGTAAGTCAAGAATTTTTGGTGTAAATTTCCCCCCGAAGTGGTTGATCCAGCATTTTTTCAGCACGAAGTGGAGCAATGGGTGTCTTCCAATCTCACGAAACACACCCAAGTGTAACATACTCAATGGGCAACTGTTTACAGGATAGCATGCTGGTTCCTGTGGAAATGGAGAAATCGTAGAATTTTCAAAGACAATTTTACTTGGCTCAATGAAGGTACCAGAACAATTTTAGAGTACGCTAACTAGATAAATAGGGTCAAGACTATGGAAAATTGTGTGTTTGGTGACCTCGGATTATCCGAGGGGCAACTTATTGGGTGGACCAAAACCGCTAGAGGGTTGGGTCAAAATTAATATGGATGGTGCAACCTGCTATTGCCGGAAGGCTGATTAGGGATTGTTATGGTCAGTGGTGTGGTGGATTTATCCATCATATTGGGAGAGGCTCGCCTTTTGAGGCCGAGCTTTGGGGACTCCAATCGGGTCTTCAATTGGCTTGGGCACTTGGTTATCGACGTATTATCATTGAATTCGATTCCCTTGAGATGATCAATATTCTCTCCTCTTCTAGACTTCCTAGGACTGAATACTATTTTTTGGTGGCAGGTATCCATGGTCTACTGCGCCAGCCTTGGGAGGTGAAGATTCAACACATGTATCGAGAAGGAAACCAAAGTGCAAACAGTCTGGCCTCTCTTGCAGCTATAGCCAGTCTAGGCCTACATTTTCTCCAAGAGCCTCTGACGTTAGTCAGGGCCCATGTGCACCGTGATCAACATAAAGTTTTGTACCACAGACATTGCATTAGTTAAGATGGAAGTGTAGTTTTTGTTTCTTTTCCCATGTACCAAAAAAAAATAATCGCTTAACCTTGTCTATTGTAGCCAAAGTACACGACGTCGAGTAGAGTGCAGCATTATGTTACGCATATGCATGATGCCACGTGAAGCTTTGTTTGGGGAAATAAAGTGGAAATATAACTTTTTTATAAAGTAAATAATTGTATTAATAATAGGATGTTCATGCGAAATCACGTGCTCAACAACAAAACAACTACAATGTCTAATAATCATACATCAAAACGTGGTGTTTAACCAAAATGGGGATAAGTGCAGATCATGTCTTACCCCATTCACCAATGCCAACCAAATTAGGGATTAGGTAGAGAAGTGTTAGCTGCGTTCCAGAAGAGATGCTCAAGTCGATGGTTGATCTTCGAAGTTTTGTGTTGCTCATCCTCACCACTCGTGGATTAGAAGTTGTTCTCGTGTTACATGGACCAACACTTGTGTTCAAAGCCTATATTCTTGTACTACACATCAAAAAAGGGGGAGAACTCTAGACAATTTGCAGCTAATCAAGACCCTCACTCCTCGTCTACCTAGTATTTTCTTTTAAAAATTTATAGACCTAATATGTCATGAGATTGTTTGCCCCATCTATATATTAGTTTATTCTCCATGATGAGGCTAAATTAGGGCAGACTCTTTCAGATCTTAAAGTACAAAGGAGTTTCTCTGTGATTCCACTAGTTAGAGAGAAGGGAACCTCATTTTTAGAGCGTATAATATTATGAAAATCCCTTATGTTTCTTTCTCGCTAAGTCTCCTTGATGGAGGAGACGAAGGAGATGATATATATCTGCTTGTTGTAGTTAGAAGCATAGTTCAGGTTCAGAAGCCAATTAAGAGTTTCCATGAAGGTGGTATTTGCATTAGAGATAAGACACAACTCCTGAATCTTCTCCCATATAAAAGGGGAGAAAGGGTAAAGAAAAAATAAGTGGTGTCTTGATTCTTCCTCTATCTCACAAAGGACACAAGTACAATTAGAAGAAATGTAATGCATTTTGTCCGTTATGCTTAGTTTATTCAGCATAGTAAGTAACAGAAGAATGGAGTAGCTAGGCATGACTAACTTGTGTCAAATAATAGGAAACCAGATTTGCCTTGGATTATTATGATTTTGTCAATTTCTGAATTTCACAATGATGAAGATGCTTGGAGGTAGAGTAATACATTGGAACATGCCATTTCTTCCTAAGTTAGGATGGTAATTAGGAGTAAGGTGCTGTAATTGTGAGGGAATGTTCCATTGGGCCCTTAGAATGATGGAATTCACATTCAAGTTGATAGGAATTCCATTCCAATTTTGAAGAGTTTGAGGAGATCTAATTAGGAAACCTTTACCAATCCAATTATCACACCATAATAAGTATTTTCTCCAATTCCAACCTTACAAAACACCAAAGGTTCTAAGATAGGTCTTAACTTCAAAAGTTGAATGAAAGATTGAGAAAAGAAAGGTTTTAGAGGAATAAAACAAAGGCTAAATCCTTTAAGGATATATCTATGGAGCCACCGAATCTATAGAGATTTCTTATCCAATAGGATGCTCCATAGATTTTTGATCAAGGTTGATCTTATTAAAGTTGTCAATAGAGGTCAATCCTAGACCGCCCTCTTCTTTTCTTTTGCATACTTAGGTCCAGTTAACTTTAGCAAAATGGTTGTTCGAGTTTAAGTTTCCCCACAAAAATCTTCTAAATAGCTTTTCGATGGTTTTAATGACTCCTTTGGCTAAGGATATGTTAGAGGACCAGTAAACATGAAGGGAATTCAGAATGGATTTAAGAGAACCTTGTTAGACCATATACTCAATCTTCTATATGTTTTTCTATCAAGGGAAAGCATTTAGAGAATTGTATCCTTTTTTTAGTAATGGGTAGGTCAAGATAAGTTAGAGGAGCTAGCTTCATAGTCATCCCTATGATTATAAAGATTCTATTTTCCATCATAGTTGCACTAGCAGCCATAATGAAATGGCCTTTCCTAAGGTTTACCTCTAAACTTGAGAGATCTTTAAATAAAGACAGAGTCGAGATGAGCAATTCAATAGATTTACCATAGGACTTGGAAAAAAGAAAAAGCTCATCCGCAAAGCATAAATTAATATGCCTTACTCTCTTCATTTGCTATGAAACTTGTAGTCCTTGCTATTACCCACCTTCTGAAGAATCAATTGACTTAGAACCTCCATGAATATGATAAAGACATAAGGGGATATGGGATCTCCTTGTCTCATTCCTCTAGCACTATTGAAGGTATTAGTTAGCATATCATTAACAAAAACAAAGTAAGATGGAGTGGTAATTCAGGTCCAAACCTATCTAACAAACACATTTTGGAAACCCAAAAACCTTAGATTCTGAAGGATAAAGTCCCATTCTACATTATCAAAAGCCTTTTTGGAATCCATTTTTGTGATAAAATTAGGAGGGGTATTCTTCCTCTGATATCGTTTCATCAGTTCTTGAATAATAGAGATATTATCCCCAATCTTTCTATCATATAAAAAGGCAAATTGATTATAAAAGATTAGTGAATCCAAGACAAGCTTCAACCTGTTTGCTAAAATTTTAAAAATTTCCTTGTAAATGAAGTTGGTGTATGCAATAGGCCTGAAGTCATCCAAGGAAGAAGGGTAGGAGGTTTTAGGAATCAAGCAAATATAAGTTTTATTGATCTCCTTCAGTAATATTCCCCTTGTGAAAAATTCCAAGACTTCTCTATTTACCATAAAGTCGGTTTCTTACTAGGTCTTTTGAATGAAGTAGTCATTAAAGTTGTTGGGTTTAGGAGATTTATAAGGATGCAATTGAAAATTTGCCTCTTCTATCTCTTTGTCGTCCACTAGGTTAATGAGTGTTGCAGATTGCTTTTTAGAGATCGTCTGTTGAATGAAGGAGCAAAGAGGAGTAGTAGTTGCTTGAGTAAATGAACAGCCATAAAATCTCTTAAAGTATCTCTCGGCTTCCATTAGAAGGTCTTTTTATTAACTAATTTCCTCTCCATCTTGAAGCTTAAGGGAATAAATTCTATTTGCATTTTTCCTTGTTAAAATATAGTTAAAGAAGAATTTAGAGCACCTTTCACCATCTTTTAGCTAGTTGACTTTGGCCCGTTGTTCCACAAGGTTATCATGATCCCTCGATTTTGATAAATAAGACCTAAAAATAGTCTTCTCGGTACTCAATAAGATAGAATTAGTAGGATCTCAAGGAAGCTTATCTTGTATAGCTTCCAATTCTTCTTTAACTTTAGCAACAACTAGTTGTGTCGATGAAGTTTTTTCATTCATAATGTTTTTCATCTCCATTTTTATAGCCTTAAGCTTCTAGATGCAAATGAATTGGTGTGTTCCCTCAATTGGAAATTCCAAAACCTTTTAGAGAGTCTGTGAAAATCCATCATCATCAATCAAAAGATTATTAAACCTGAAAGGACCTCTTCTACATTAGCTTTGAAAGAGATTCTACACCTGTAGAGGTGTATGATCTAAGAATAATGGATCCAGGAAACTAGATACCTTATTAGGAAACTATGCGATCCATTCTTGGTTCACCAATGTACAATCTAGCTTTTTTCCTTAAAGACCATCTACCAACATATTTGTTACTTTAAGCGTAGAAATGACCCTAAGACTTTTAAGTCAAAAAAATCCCAATTTACCCATATAGTCATTGAAGTTAGATGAGAAGTTTCTCAAGATGTAGTTTCCCCTAAATTCAATTCTATATAAGGAAAAATTAAAATCTCCACATAGAAGCCAAGGTCTATTCACTATCTTTTACTCTGATAAGTTGTCCCATAAAAGTTTCCTTTTGAAAACATTATTAGCACCATAGATAAAAGAGGAAAAGAAATCATCATTTACTTAAAGAAGTTTACATTTTAGGTGAATAACTTGCATCTCTGTCCTAAAAATGTGGACATCCACCAAAGAAGGGTCATATCCAACAATGATTCTCCTAAACCTATGAGCTTAACGGTTGGAGAAAAAGTTCCATCTAAAGCCTAGTTTATTAAGAAGTCTAATATTATCAAGTCTAATTTTGGTTTCAAAAAGAGAAAAAAAAATCATGGTTTTGTGTTGTAGACAAAATCCTTAAAGTAGAGAGCTTTTTAGGGCAGTTGATCCCTCTCACATTTCATGCAATGACTTTCATAAATCAAAAGATCTTATTTTTGGAGCCCTTACATTTTCTCCTATTAGATTTCCTTTCAGTAGCTATCAAAAATTTCCCAATAAGAGGACCATCGTCCTTATTATCATTAGAAGGTGGAGAGTTATTAACCATTTGATCAAGACCATTGGGAAGGTCATTAGAGTTTATTGGTTGTTCATCCATGGTAGTCTCCTCTCCAGAAGATCATCCACAATAATTGATTTACTATCAGCAGATACCCTTATAGCTCTTTTCCAACATCAACTTTAACAAATACCTATTTTCTACCATTAACTACAACAAATACCTCTTTTCCAGAAGTTGCTATGTCATTTTCCTTATGTCCTACAGTTGTGTTATAGCAAGGAATAGATTCCTCAATCAGTCCAACCTCTTGATTGATAATCCCATCACCTATTACATCCTCAAAATCGCCCCTTTGTAAAGTTTTACCCTATAGGAATCCATCTTTTACATTGAGAAGTAAGTGAGGGCTTTCATTGGTATTTGACTGACACATTATCCTCGTATAGAGATCCATCAAGTCCCAATCTCATAATTGGGATAATTTATGATAAATCATTAGAGAGTTCCATATTAATGTAGATTCTAGCATAACTCAACCTCTTCCTTTTCACTGTATTATCATCCAAATATAGGGGTTTGCCTAGAAAGCTAGCCTTTTATTGCCCAACTTCATGGTGCATGAAGAGAATTTTGGAAGACAATATTGAGATATAACTTGGTAGCTGTTGGGGCTTTAAGAAAAGACTTGGAGAGATGATTGAAATTTTTTAATTGTGTTAAGTAAAATGGAAGAGATCTTGTCACAATAATTAAGCTTATGCGATAGCAAACACATTATATTCTTATTAATAATGTCTTAAATCTTATATCATTAAGAAATTTGATAATTCAACTTCAATAAATAATTAATCTTAACTTCTATTTATAAGTACTATACAAAATTGTCCGTCACCCCACAAACATTAATATTAGTATCGTATCTGAGCCTCAAATCCGAATTATAAATGTTCATCTTAATCACCCAATGGATTAAACTATCTTCGCTGATTCTATTATGATGCAAGCTATCCGAAATATGATGATTAATCCTTAATGCTTGAGTGACTTCATTTTTGGTTGGAATTTAATGCGTAAGGCCTTAGTAACCTCCACTTTTTTTTAGTGTTGTCGAACCAAGTTGTTACATTGAGAAATGATTTCTCTAACCAAGACTTATGTACTTTAAAATAATGTAGCAAAAAAAGATGATGTAAAACACTATTAAATACATTGAAAAAATTTATAAAAAGGAAATTCTTATCTAATTTTAGTTGTTGTAAGTATTAAAAGAATGATATGGTTTTTCTCCCTTTGAATCTATATTGTAGGTATCATTGAGTATTATTCTATGGAATCATCTACATCGATAACAAGTGTATAATAACATGTCCACATATATTATAAGTGTAACATCCTGTATCTTATGTTAAGGGTTAGAACCCCATAATAGCATATATGAGAGTTTATTGAGGAGTTAGAAAGTGTATTTCTTGCTCATGCATAATATAGCATATGCACACATACGTGAATATTGATCTTTGCATATTAAAATGATTGTACATACATTCATTGAGATTTTTTTGGATATAATTGATTTATAAATGTGATTATATTAATAATTGTGGTTTTATGTGTTGAAAATTGATTTGAAGAGTGTACTTATTGATTTAGAATTTTTGGTGAAATTTAGGAAAATTCTAAAATGTATTTCTGGACTAGGAAAAATGCCAAATGGCAAGATAATTGATAAATGGTAGTAAAAATATGAGTCAAATGATAGTGAAAAATTCTATAAATGATTTTGGGATTTATTGACATGTCTCGTTGAAAATTGAGAGACAATTGGAATAAAAATTGGAGTTGATTGGACTAGTTTAATAAGAGAACCTAGTTTAAAGGGGTATTTGGTTTGAGGGTTTGGGAACGAAGGAATATAATAATTGTAAAAAACAATGTTTGCTTTGGGGTTTTCAATTCCAGGGGAATGGATTTATCCCATTAAATTTGGGAATCTACTAAACCTACCAAGAGGGGTGGGTATCGAGTTTTCATTCCAATCTAAGTTTTTATCACGTTTATTTTTTACTCTTTTATCCCCAGTCTTTGCCCTACCATCCTCTTTACTTTCTTATCGCCTCTCAATTCCTTACGATCTCCCATCCTGCCTTATCACGTCTCATCAACGAAGGAATTTTTTGTTCTGCGCCTCTAGGTATATTTTCTGAAATCCCTCGTTACAAACCAAACATCAATTTTTTATTTTTCATACCCATCCCTATCCCCTTCTACTGTTATACCCATATCCATAGCAAACCCTGTGCTCAAACCAAATGCCTACTAAACTCATAGAAACTGGACATGTCAAGTGACAAGTGTAATTTGCCAAGCTTAGTCTTTAAACCACGATTTTTACTTGAAAGACCATTAATTGTTTTGTTCTCGCTTTCTTTTTCTTCTTCGTGGCTTTCTTCTTTAAGCTTCTCTACTTCTACAAAATTTCCCACCAACCTCCATCAATGTTAAACCTAGCTTTCTTATCTTTCACTTGCTAGTCTCCCCTTGTTGTCTTCTTCATTTGCCACAAGAAACCTAAACCTTCCAACCTCCATGATGATGTACGTGGGTTGCATGAGAAGTCAGGGCTTCTTTATGTTTTGAAGAATTTGGATTTTTAGCACGTAAGTATCATGTTAATTCTTATGAGTAATATTAATATAAAACAAATATGGTGATTAGTTGATAAACATGATCATGAGAATAGTGGTCATTATATATGTGCATCATGGATCAAGAGTGAGAATATTGATGTCTTGTTTTGTGTTTTTGATGACTAATATTTCATAAGTTGTTGTAAAGATGGGTTTGAAATAGAAGGATCATTGAAAATGTGTATAAAAAGAATGTACTAAGTTCTTGAAAAGGTGATATATGTATGCTCTGTTTTCACTATTCTTATACGTGAATCTCCCTAGGTGTTATACAGATGGATTTAAGTGAGTAGGTGTTAAGGGAAAGGATAGTGTGTAGTGATGTTTTCAAATTAGGAAGGATTAAGGTGATAGTTAGAGATGAAGTGATGGTGTTAAAGAAATTTGAGAAGTGCAGAAAATATGGTGAATGTGCGTGTATGACAGGTTCTGTTTTTGGTATTATGATCAAACATTGAGTATGATTTATTTGTGATTGGAATTGAACTAAAATAGAAGTAGGAATGAAGAGGAAATATTGAGGAAATAAGCTAGAAGAGATAGACTAAACAAAAGAGATGGACTAAGATGAAAATGATGATGAAGGGTGTTGGAAAATGTGCAGATGCAATGTTTTCACTGAACATGCATATATATTTTAACCATATCTTAATCTGTAGATGCCCAAATTAGGTTATTTTAATTTTATATTAAATTAGAGACATATGGATTTATTTTTTATGCAGAAATCAAAATTGAATTATGCCTCTAAGAGTTTCAAATTTTTGCTTGAAGTTGAGTTTTTGGATTTTGTGATGGTTTGGGAAAATTCTGTAGTATTTTAGGTATAAATTTCATAATATTGAACAAATTTGCAAGAAATTAGTTTCACTAGAAACTTAAGACATAAAGGAAAAAAAATTTTAGAAGAATGTTTTGCCTAAATCCTTCAGTTTTCTTGTTAAAATGGCCATGCAAAATTAACCCGAAGGTTTGTTTTCAAAAGAGCTAGAATGAAGATTGAATAAAAGGTAGTTCATGATCTTGATCGTGACAAAAAGGGGTCATTAAGGGGTTTCACAATCGTATACATGCACGATTGTGACATAGGAGGATCAATTGGAAGTGCATGATCGTGCACACGCGTGATCATAACAGTGAAGGTATGCAGTTGTTTGATAACTTTGAATACCTTTCAATCTTTTGGCCATAACTTCTTCTCCGGATCTCCGATTGACTTGAAATTTGGACCACGAACTCCTCACACATTGTATTTCTTCTTCACCAAATTTCATATCCATCTCAAATAATTAGGAAAAGGTTGATAATGAATGATTGATGAATTTAAGATGCAATGAGCTGGAATTTGTTATGTGGAGTTATTTCACTGAATAGTCATTAGTATTTTGGCCATATCTTGATCTGTAGATTTCCAAATGGAATGATTTTTTACTTATATTAATCTAGAGGCATATCGATACAAAATTTATAAAGAAATAGAATTTGAATTTTGTCTCTAAGAGTTTTAAAGTTTGACTCAAAATTGAGTATTGAGTACTATTACAGTTTAGGAATAGTCCGAAGTATACATTTCAGAATAATGAACCAAATCGTATGATCTTTGTTTCATTAGAAACTTAAGACATATGGAAAAAAAAATTTAGAAGAAGGTGTTGTCTAAATACTTCATTTTCCTTGTCTTAATGACCATGTAAAATGGACCTAAAAATCTGTTTTTAGAAAAAGC
The DNA here is from genome assembly GCA_029891385.1 of Erythroxylum novogranatense. Taxonomy (NCBI): domain Eukaryota; kingdom Viridiplantae; phylum Streptophyta; class Magnoliopsida; order Malpighiales; family Erythroxylaceae; genus Erythroxylum; species Erythroxylum novogranatense. The sequence continues at coordinate 42,567,577 of CM057227.1, forward strand.
TGGAATGATCATTTGAGTTATGAACTTAAACTCCATTTGTTTTGTTGAGGTGTAAACCAAAGCTCAAACTAGACTTAGGTGAGTTTTGATATTTGAAAGACAATGTGAAGTGAATAAAGGAAACATACTTGGGATTGTCATTAGACATGTATTGTACATAATCCTTACACGCATTTGTGCATAAATGAATACTTATAATAGGGCAAAGTTGTTATATGTGTAATTGTGTATGTATTGCATGATTTAGAAGAGCATATTGAGTAACAACATCAAGACGTTTCCGGGACTTCGAGGTAATAGCTTTTTGGAGCAACAATGAGTAACTTAGATGGTCTCACTTAATAAATTGTTTGTTTTAAATGTTGTATTAAATTAAATTGTGATTGTGATTGTGATTGTGCTAATTCCAGACATTAAATATCTGAGGCGTTTAATGCATGAATGACATATTAAAAGTTTTCCTTGTATTGGACCCCGCTTATTTTCAGAATCCAACTCTTGCGAAATCATGAAACTTGAGCTTTCTCTGATACCACAACTGTTGGACCCCACCTACGGAGCTCAACTTCAGATCATGAAACTTGACCATCATCGGTTCATCTTCATTCTCATAAAATCCCAAGAATTTTCCTCACAATTTGTTCAGTGGCGTGCCCACATAAAATTAGTCACCATGATCAAACTCATTTCTCCTATTTGTGAACAGAATTTGGAAATCTTCAAACAAGAACTTCAATTTGTCTTGTTCAAAGAAATCATAGCTCTAAGCCTCTATTTTGTTTTGAAGCAAGAATCACCTCAATCGGAGCTATATAGCTCAAGATATGCTTAAAATTCCAAAGTGTGTCAATACCTCAATCATGCTCTCTAAACTGACCTCTCCCTTTCGTACAATAAAAATTTTTCAAATCAAATCTAAAAGATCCCAATTTTCATGGAGAGATAAACTCATGTCTTAGGAATCTATCGCTTCAAGAATCACTTCATTTGGAGGTCCGACGAGGGAGTTATGACCGAAAGAATCTAACATGTTCATAACCTCAATCATGCAGTGACATTTCTTGGCGCGATTGTCATAACTTTCACCACAAATGTCTAATTGATTTCATTTTAGGACCATTTGAAATTAGACTTCAAGATATACAACTTTCATGAAACCCACAAAGTCGGATTCTATATGTAAAATAGTCAAACATCGCGATTTCGTGAAGCTGTCCCGTGAATATCCGTTTAACGGACATTGTAGGGCCAAAGTACACTTTCTCATCCGGGAAGGTCCGTTAAACGGACATAAAGTCTGTTAAACGGACATGGGCAATGCTAGGGGTCCTTTTTGACACTTAAAGGTCTGTTAAACATACCTAAAGTCCGTCAAACGGACATGGGAGTTTCCCAAAACCCCTTCAAACCCTCTCCCATGCTTCCTACATCCAATCTACATCATATTCAATCAATATCTTCTTAAATTCAACTCTTCTAGTGCAAACTCACTTCATAACAACTCAAGCACCAAAATCATTTCATAAACTCACAAATCTCAATTCATTTGGTTCATCAAAACCACCATTTCCTATCATTTACCATAGCTGTCATCATACACAATTCCTATGCAACATCATAACTTGTAACAATCATATCTTTTCATTCCGATGTCCAAAAATTACAAACTTTATAGAGTTGGAAAAATATAAAGACGAACTACAACTTTCATGAAAGCAATTTTGACTAATCCTACCTAGATCAATACTGTTTTCCCTTGGAAATTAGCATACACATTTTACCTTCATGCAAAACTTGGAATTTATCCCAACTTTACTTCCTCTATACAACATCATTCAAAACAATTCAACTTCTAATTGGAATTCATCCAACACTCAACCTCAATTCGTATGACTCTTCATATTCAACAACATCTCTATATTCATAACATCTCACTGATGTGTATATATATATATATATATATCACCTATTCAAGCTCAAGATTCATCATGCTCATCCATACATCATTCATAATTCATTAACAACAAATAAGAATTTACAAAACTTCAATGGCATTCGAAGCCACAATACATTAATATTCCAAAATCTCCAAATTACACAAGACACTTGAATAATCGTTCCTCAAAATGCAATTACAGCTTTGTTTTACATCAATTACTACAAAACAAAACAAAACATGAAAATTTAGATTCATGCCTTGATTTACTTTCACTTGATTCCTTGCTCATCACCTGAATGGGGGAAAGAGTGTGGGGGTGAGCTTTACAGCTCGTGGATAACATGCTTATAACGGAAAAATAAGCAAAACTATTCAAAAGTTCATTATCATTGAAAATCTTATTGAAATTCATAAAACACTTGTTTCTCAAAACCTCATCATGTATTCACATTTACAAACCACAAAACATGTATGCATCAACTTGTTCACATGTCATAAGCACAAAACACATCAAAATGGTTTGGGTAGATCCATATTCATGACGCACTATAATGGTCCTTTGTAGCCGTAAACTTGAGGGAGTCCTTGAAGGAGCTCCGTGCCACTAGCAGGCAGGTGGGAGAAGCCTATTCTTGGGTCAACGTGCACGTGACGATTCTTGACGGACTACCACAAACCCACATAACACATATTTTATGAACTTGTAAACTTTTTTCCCAAAATGGCACATTTTCTTGGAAACTTTCTTTTCATATAGAATCATTCTTCAAAACATGATTGTATAAACGTGCGTTCTTTTCAAACGAAAAGCACTTTCATAAAACATCACACAATTCATGTATCAAACATGTAGCAATTCCACAATTCATTTAAGAAACAATTAATGCAACACTTATGATGCAATTTGAAATCATTAAATTTCCTTTATTTAAAGAAAACAAAAGTGGCTTATTTATTCTATTATAAACATGGAACCCACCTTAAGTCCTTACTTGAAAACCTTGCTCAAAAAGCCTTTACTCTTCCTTTTCTTACCCCTCTTAATTTTCTTCAACATTGACAAAAGTTCCCAAATCAATAGACATTCCAATTGAGAAACCCATAACACATAATCACCAAAATTGATCTTGTGAAACTTAAACCCATACCATTCTTAAGCCATAAAAACCAAAACCCTTTACAAAAATCCAACAAATCAAAAACACTCTTACCTTGATTCCTTCACCAAATGAGCAATTTCTTGGCTCATATGAAAGCTCTCATGCTCCTCTTCCTTTTTCCTTCGTGAATAAACATCAAAATCCCTCTTGAAAACCAAGAAAATCAAACCCTAACATGGATTTCTCTCTTTTCTCCTCTTCTCCACGATCTCTCTCTCATTTCTCTCTTTTCTCATGTTCTTTTCTTCCCAATTTCGTGCATGTTCCTTCCTTAAAAGCCAACCAACACTTCTATTTACAATAATGCCTTTAATGAATGAGCAATGACCACTTTGCCTTTACATATAAGCCTTGCAACTTAAAAGGCTTAAGTGGCTTGCCAATTTTGCCCCTCATGCAAACTTACCACCTTAATATCATAATTCAATCAACTTATGCCATATGATCTTACTCAAATTAACATGCTAATTAACTCCCATTAACATGCTAATTAATTCCACAAAAATACTCTATTAGGACCTCAAAGTTCATTTAAATCATGCTTAACTCCTTCCAAAAATCAACACCTTTTCTAATCATGAAATTGAAAGAATTTTCTTACACTTCCTTCTAGAGAAATGTTCCTCATTGTCTCAATTTTCTAATGACATCAAAATCTTTTAAATTTGGTTCAGAAATTTGAAAGTCATATCTCAAACATTTCTGAATTGTTCTTATACTGAAACAATATTCTGCACTCAATTTCCATCCAAAAATTGATATTCCTAGAGACTGAATTAGAACTCAATTTCGCTAGAAGATTTGTAACCAAGATTTGTAACCTTATCTCTCTAGTTTAATCCAAATCAAGAATCATCTCATTTGGATAACTAGAGCAAACGTTATGGCTAAAAAACCGAAGCATACTCAATGAACATATATATTTTCCAACTTTTAACTTCCAACATTTCACATATAACCCATCTTGTGTCTAAACCATCTTTTCTATTTCATTTCAAGTTCATGGGTTCCCCTTTTTTCTACACATGAATAATCGGCAACAATTTTTCATTTAATAAAAAGGTTCAGGGTCTAACAATTCTCCCCCTTAAGGAATTTCATCTTCGAAATTCTCACCTGACTGATCAAACAAATGAATAACTCATGAGTCAATGGTCCGGTTCTTAATAACTTTATAGGGACCAACACAATTTAAGCTAAGTTGCTTTTTTATTCTACCTTGAGCACATCTTGCATTCAATCTAACACACTTTGGGAACTTGATACTCTTAGAAACAATTCATCCTTCGCTTCCTAGTTTACAACTCTATAGTGTTGATATACTTAACTTTTATGTCTCTCTCACTATATTCTATACCTTTGGGGTTGATCTACCAAATTCATTCATCTCTCTTGAATCACGTAATTTCTAACATTGATCAAATTCACCTGTCAAATAACATCTCCACACCTTGTAATTTTTTTGCAGACTTAACTTCTTGTGATTTTAATACATTCATTAAGTCAGATTTGTATCTCTCGAACATACTTTCACATAATATAACGTGAACCTATATACTCCTCATACTAGCAATTCGTGTCTCCTCAAATTCAGGAATCCACTCATATGATCCTTTACATCAAATAAAATACTTACTTTTTCAGTAACATATTCTACCTCTCTGCTTGAGTCTCTGTTAGGGAGTGTACTCACTTTCGAATCATTACATATTCCTTCCTGATCAGTTCTTCCATTTATCATTCTTAATATAAACTATTTGATCTGCTTATTCTTCTTCAAAAGAATATTTCTTGCTACCATCATCTATACTAGTCATGCAATCTTGATCAATTACCTATCATTCATCTCATCTTCCCATTATCCTTCACATTGCATCTTACATATTTATATTCACCATTGATTCAAACTTATAGATGTATAATCATCATCAAATTCTGATCTTAGTTCCACTCTCACATCCTTATGTAGTATCATAACTCTTTGTCAGATTCATCAACCAACCACTTAGGTTCCGATTTCATCTTCTTAAGATCATAGCAATTTATGTTTTCCTTATTTTCTACCTGTACACCTTAATCTCATCATTTCTACTTGTCTCCATTTCCTTTTCAGTCACTTCATGAAAATAGTTCCACATCTATATCAATTCAAGTACGTATCAACAAACTTTCCTTATCTCCTTACTTTCTGACAAATAATTCTTCTTCCTACTATTTCTATCAACTTAAACTCTTAACAATTGCTTATATGAATAACTTATAGACATGCGCCCATGTAAGATCCTAATACTGGCGCTCTGAATCATGAAACTTGACCATCATCGATTCTCTGATAACACAATTGTTTTCGGAATGTTGGACCCCGCTTGTTTTCGGAATCCAACTCTTGCAAAATCATGAAACTTGAGCTTTCTCTGATAACACAATTTTTGGACCCCACTTGCAGAGCCCAACTTCGGATCATGAAACTTGACCATCATCGATTCATCTTCATTCTCATAAAATCCCAATAATTTTCCTCACAACTTGTTCAATGGCGTGCCCACATAAAATTAGTCACCATGCTCAAACTCATTTCTCCTATTTGTGAACAGAATTTGGAAATCTTCAAACAATAATTTCAATTGTCTTCTTCAAATAAACCACAGATCTAAGTCTCTATTTTGTTTTGAAGCAAGAATCAACTCAATCGGAGCTATATAGCTCAAGATATGCTTAAAATTCCAAAGTGTGTTTATACCTCAATCATGCTCTCTAAACTGACCTCTCACTTTATTACAATCAAAAATTTTCAAATCAAATAAAAAAGATCCCAATTTTTATGGAGAGATAAATTCATGTCTTAGGAATCTATCGCTTTACGAATCACTTCATTTGGAGGTCGGACGAGGGAGTTATGGCCGAAAAAATCTAACATATTCATAACCTCAATCATGCAGTAACATGTCTTGGCGCGATTGTCATAACTATCACCACAAATGTCTGATTGATTTCATTTTTAGACCATTTGAAATTAGACTTCTATATCTACAACTTTCATGAGACCACAAAGTCAGATTCTGCCTCTAAATGGTCAAAAATCACGATTTCATGAAGTTGTCCCGTGAATGTCCATCTAACGGACATGCATGTCTGTTTAACGGACATTGTCGGGCCAAAGTGCAATTTCTCACCTAGGAAGGTCCGTTAAACAAACATGGGCAATGCTAGGGGTCCTTTTTGACCCGTAAAGGTCTGTTAAACGGACCTAAAGTCTGTCAAACGGACATGGGGGTTTCCCAAAACCCCTCCAAACCCTCTCCCATGCTTCCTACATCCAATATAACATCATATTCAATCAATATCTTTTTAAATTCAACTCTTCTAGTGAAAACTCATTTCATAACAACTCAAACACCAAAATTATTTCATAAACTCTCAAATATCAATTCATTTGGTTCATCAAAACCACCATTTCCTATCATTTACCATAGCTGTCATCATACACAATTCCTATGCAACATCATAACTTGTAACAATCATATCTTTTCATTCCGATGTCCAAAAATTACAAACTTTATAGCATTAGAAAACTATAAAGACAAACTACAACTTTCATGAAAGCAATTTTGGCTAATCCTACCTATATCAATACGGTTTTCCCTTGGAAATTAGCATACACATTTTACCTTCATGCAAAACTTGGAATTTGTCCCAACTTTACTTCCTCTATACAACATCATTCAAAACAATTCAACTTCCAATTGGAATTCATCCAACACTCAACCACAATTCGTATCAATCTTCATATTCAACAACATCTCTATATTCATAACATCTCACTGATATATATATATATATATATATCACCCATTCATGCTCAACATTCATTATGCTTATCCATACATCATTCATAATACATTAACAACAAATAAGAATTTACAAAACTTCAATGGCATTCGAAGCCACAATACATTAATATTCCAAAATCTCCAAATTACACAAGACACTTGAATAATCATTGCTCAAAATGCAATTACAGCTTTGTTTTATATCAATTACTCCAAAACAAAACAAAACATGAAAATTCAGATTCATGCCTTGATTTACTTTCACTTGATTCCTTGCTCATCACCTGAATGGGGGAAAGAGTGTGGGGGTGAGCTTTACAGCTCGTGGATAACATGCTTATAACGAGAAAATAAGCAAAACTATTCAAAAGTTCATTATCATAGAAAATCTTGTTGAAATTCATAAAACACTTGTTTATCAAAATCTCATCATGTATTCACATTTACAAACCACAAAACATGTATGCATCAACTTGTTCACATGTCATAAGCACATAACACATCAAAATGGTTTGGATAGATCCATATTCATGACGCACTACACATTCCCATATGATGGTCCTGTGTAGCCATAAACTTGAGGGAGTCCTTGAAGGAGCTCCGTGCCACTAGCGGGCAGGTGGGAGAAGCCTATTCTTGAGTAAACGTGCACGTGACGGTTCTTGAGGGACTACCACAAACCCACATAACACGTATTTTATGAGCTTGTAAGCTTTTTGCTCAAAATGGAACATTTTCTTGGAAACTTTCTTTTCATATAAAATCATTCTTGAAAACATGATTGTATAAATGTGTGTTCTTTTCAAACGAAAAGCACTTTCATAAAACATCACACAATTCACATATGAAACATGTAGCAATTCCACAATTCATTCAAGACACAATTAATGCAACACTTATGATGCAATTTGAAATCATTAAATTTCCTTGATTTAAAGAAAACAAAAAATGGTTTATTTATTCTATTATAAACATGGAAGCCACCTTAATTCCTTGCTTGAAAACCTTGCTCAAAAAGCCTTTACTCTTCCTTCTCTTGCCCCTCTTGATTTTCTTCAACATTGACAAAAGTTCCCAAATCAATAGACATTCCAATTGAGAAACCCATAACACATAATCACCAAAATTGATCTTGTGAAAAACTTAAACCCATACCATTCTTAAGTCATAAGAACCGAAACCCTTTTAAAAAATTCGACAAATAAAAAACACTCTTACCTTGATTCCTTCACCAAATGAGCAGTTTCTTGGCTCATATGAAAGCTCTCATGCTCCTCTTCCTTTTTCCTTCATGAATAAACATCAAAATCCCTCTTGAAAACCAAGAAAATCAAACCCTAACATGGCTTTCTCTCTTTTCTCCTCTTCTCCACAATCTCTCTCTCATTTATCTCTTTTCTCATGTTCTTTTCTTCCCATTTCGTGCATGATCCTTCCTTAAAAGCCAACCTACGCTTCTATTTATAATAATGCCATTAATGAATGAGCAATGACCCCTTTGTCCTTACATATAAGCCTTGCAACTTAAAAGGCTTAAGTGGCTTGCCAATTTTGCCCCTCATGCAAACTTACCACCTTAATATCATAATTCAATCAACCTATGCCATATGATCTTACTCCCATTAACATGCTAATTAATTCCACAAAAATACTCTATTAAGACCTCAAAGTTCATTTAAATCATGCTTAACTCCTTCCAAAAACCAACACCTTTTCTAATCATGAAATTGAAATAATTTGCTTACACTTCCTTCTAGAGAAATGTTCCTCATTGTCTCAATTTTTTAATGACATCAAAATCATTCAATTTGGTTCAGAAATTTGAAAGTCATATCCCAAACATTTCCGAACTGTTCTTATACTGAAACAATATTCTGCGCTCAACTTCCATCCAAAAATTGATATTCCTAGAGACTGAATTAGAACTCAATTTCATCATACAATTTGTAGCCCTATCTCTCTAGTTTAATCCAAATCAAGAATCATCTCATGTGGATAACTAGAGCAAAAGTTATAGCTAAAACACCGAATCATACTCAATGAACATATATATTTTCCAGCTTTTAACTTCCAACATATCACATATAACCCATCTTGTGTCTAAACCATCTTTTCTATTTCATTTCAAGTTCAAGAGTTCCCCTTTTTTCTACACATGAATAATCGCCAACAATTTCTCATTTAATAAAAAGGTTCGGGGTCCAACACCTTGTATGAAAATTTGATGAAATAAATGATTCTTAACGTATATGTTGAATGTCGAACAAAAGTCCGAAGATAAATATGAATATGAATGTGATGCATTTATTACATGAATGTATGAATAGATAATGACAGTTGTGACCTGAGTAGCCATTGAAAATGAGCTTAAAGCTCATAATGTGATTAAGAGCCTTTAGCCAACGGCTCACAATGTATAATGAACCCTATATCCCCAACAAATAAGGGACAGTTATCAATGAGCCTGGTATCCAAAATAGATATGGGACAGTTATAGGCACTCGATCTCAATAATGTAATAATAAGAAATGAGTGTTATGAGCATTTGATATACATTTAATATGTTTGTTTGAATGATTGTAATGTATTGTTGGCTTATATTTGAATGAGAACGTGAGAATTGTGACTAAAGTGTTATGTGAGCTACATGACGATAATAAAATGATGTGAATTATGTGATTGTATGTATTGATGTGATTTATGAATGGAGTGAACCATCGAGGATGGTTTCCTCATTTAGTTCGTAAAACTTGCCAAAATTGCAATGTTAACGTTTCAAGACTGAAAGTGGACATTAGTGACAGAGAGACTCTACAAGAAACATAGTTATTGTATTTTTGGAAAGAAGAAATGGCTCAAAAGTCGGCCAGTTAAGATTGAAGAATTAGATAGACTTTTTGTATGATTCCTCATGTGTGTAGCGTGTTTTATATTTAGTTTTGATAATGTACATATAGGGATGAAATATGAAATGCTACAATGTACACATTCGGTTGTTATGAAATGAAATGAGGAATTCAGCTTTTAAAATATTGTGACTTTTATGTTTTCATGATGATGCCATGATTAATCAGTGATGCGAGTGCTCTAGCATTCCACCCTTGTGGAGTACGTATTTGGATATCACTCAGCTTATCGAGTACGTATCCCGCAAGAGTAGAGTGCGACATTTTAGAATCAGAGTATGGTTTGGTATCTATACGAACGGATTAAGCATATAGACATGATATATAGTGAGAACATTGAATAGTAATTTCTATCATTGTCTATTATAAGTCATCCGATGTAGGTGATCAAGTGAGACACTCAGCTAACCTAGAATCAGTAGTAGTCAGTAGAGAGTCCTCTATGCCTCGATCTAAGAGAATGCCTCTGAGAATCCCTGTGAGAAGGGAAAGGAAGTATGATAAACTACAAAAGCAGGGGGTGTTGATTTCTACGGAAGTACAGACCCTATAGAGGCCGAGGGATAGCTAGAGAGAACAGAGAGAATTTTTGACTAGATGGACTATGAGTCGGACGAGAAGCTTGACTATGTGATTTCTTTATTGTAAGGCCCAACATATCAATAGTGGAAGACTGTTCTAGGTAGTACCACTAGGCCTTGTAATGTGAAGTTGGAAGACTTTTCAAAGGTCTTTAAAGAGAATTATATGCCCATAGTCTACCTTGACAGAATGATGATTTGAACTAAGGTAAGTTATTGATGGCAGAATATGAGATCAAGTTTAATGAACTGATGGGACATGCTACGACCTTAATTCCTATTAAGGAAAATAAGTGTCAGAGATTTGAAGATAGGTTGAACATTGAGATTCAAACAAGGCTAACTATTAGTAACTTGAGCAGTTTCACTGAGCTTAGAACAGCCTTGATTTGAATAGAGCAATTGTTGAGAGATGATCAGGGAGAACACAGACAAGAGTCTAGAATGAAGAGACCCAGTGAATCTTAGGATAGTTTTGGCAGAAGGTCTAGTAAATGCCATAATAGATTCTTTCGACCACCGGTTAAATCAAGACAATCGGGGTTCAGACAGAGGGCTAGCTTTATATAGTTTGGCAGTGGAAAAGTAGTAGTAGCAAATCAGCTACCTAATTGTGAAAATTATGGGAAGAAGCATAGTGGTAAGTGCTGGAGGTTGTCTGGAGCTTGCCTTAAGTGCAGCTCTTTTGATCAGCAGATCAAAGATTGTCCTACCGTGGTTGGAACTCAGTCTGGTGTGAGAGGGGGATTAGTAAGTGAAGCTACTATCCAGCAGAGCTAAGCTAGTAGGTATGGATAAAGAGGTCTTGGTAGAGGCAAAATAAGTTTTGGAAGTCCTATTGTTAGGATTGAGGTGCAGAGCAACCGACTACAGTCTCAAGCCAAAGTTTATACCATGACCAAACAGGAGGCTCAAAATTCTCTGGATGTCATTGTAGGTGCGCTACTTACTTTTACTTGTCAAGCATTTGCATTGCTAGATCCAAAATCTATGCATTATTTTATTACATCGCATCTAACATTTAGGTTGCATTGTAATAGAGAGTTATTGAAGTATGGATTAGAGATGAGTACTTCGATTGGTAGTAGTACAGTAATAGGAGAAGTCTGCAAGAGGTGTTTGATTATAATTGATTAGGAAGAATTGGAGGCAAACTTAATCATACTATAGTTAAGGGAGATAGATATTATCCTTGGCATGGATTGGCTCACTACTTATAGGGCTATCATGAACTGATATAATAAAGAGGTGATATTAGAATCTCCTAATCAATTGAAAGCAGTTTTTTAGGGTGTTAGTCAAGTAGTTCCAGCTAGGCTAATTTCATTCATGAATGCTTTGAAGATTATACAAGGGGGATGTGAGGCTTATCTGGCCCACGTTATTGATATTCGAGCTGAGCATAATGTATAGGACATTCCTGTTATTAAGGAATTCTTATATGTGTTTCTAGATGTGCTTCCCACTAAGCTATCTAACTTGCCTCCAGATCAGGATATGGAGTTTACGATTGACTTAATTTCGGGTGTTGCTCCTATATCTATTCCTCCATATAGGATGGCACCTATGGAACTAAAGGAATTAAAGGCTCAGTTACAGGAGTTGATGGGAAAGGGTTTTATTAGACTTAGTGTATCACCTTAGGGAGCTCCAATATTATTTGTGAAGAAAAAAGATGAAACTCTGAAACTGTGCATTGATTATAGGCAACTGAATCAGGTAATAATGAAAAACAAGTACTCATTGCCTAGAATTGATGACTTGTTTGATCAGTTGTAGGGAGCTCAAGTGTTCACTAAGTTAGATTTGAGATCTAGGTACTATCAGTTGAAGATAGCAGAGATTGATGTACCGAAAAGTGCACTCAGGAGCAGGTATAGACATTTCAAGTTCTTAATAATGTCGTTTGGGTTAACTAATACTCTAGTTGCATTTATGACTTTGATGAATAAGGTATTTTAACCCTACCTAGATTGATTTGTAAATGTGTTTATTGATGATATCCTAATGTATTCAAAGAGCAGAGAAGAACATGCTGAGCATTTGAGAGTGATCTTACATATTATGAGGGAGAAACAGTTGTATGTCAAATTTAGTAAATGTAAATTTTAGCTAGATTAAGTAGTATTTCTGGGTCATATAGTAACTAGACAAGGCATATAAGTAGATACAAAGAAGATAGAGGAAGTAATGAAGTAGAAAGCTTCAAAGAATGATAAAAAAATTTAGTGTTTCTTAGGATTGGTAGGATATTACTAGAGGTTTGTCAAGGGGCTCTCGTTGATCTTAGCTCCTCTAACAAAACTTCTGAGGAAATATGTAATTTTCAGATGGAATGATGATTCTCATAAGAGTTTTAAGAAGTTGAAGCATCTGTTGACTACGACATCAGTGTTAACTATTCCATCAATAACTGGAGGATATATAGTATATAGTGATGCTTCGCATCAAGGATTGAGATGTGTGCTAGTGTAGTATGGCTAGGTGATAGCCTATGCATCGAGACAACTAAGGTCTCACAAGATTAATTATCCAGTGTATGATTTAGAGCTTGTTGCGGTTGTTTTTGCTCTAAAGATATGGAGACATTATCTATATGGAGAGACATTATAGATATACACTAATCATAAGAGATTGAGATATCTGATGAATTAGAAAGAATTAAATATGAGAAAGAGGAGATGGATAGAGTTGAAAGATTATAACTATATGATTAAGTATCATCTTGGCATGAGTATCATATCTGGAAAGCTAATATGGTGGTTGATGCTTTGAGTAGAAAGTCGAATAGCAGTGTTGCTCAGATTCAGTTATCAAGGTTACCAAGCTTAATTTAATTAAGAACTCTAAATGTGGAGTTGAATCTATAGTAAAATGAGGTATTAATTACTATATTGAAGCTAAGACTGATGTCACATGAAAGAATCTAAAAAGTACATAGTAAAGATCCTGAAATGGTGAAGCTTACTGAAAGATTAAAATGAATCAAGATTTTGAGTTTGAATTGAGAGATGAGACACTGTGGCTAAACCAAAGGCTGTGTGTGCCTAATGTGGATGAATTGAGAAAGGAAATTCTAGAGGAAGCTCATATGACTGCTAATGCTATGCATCTTGGTGGTATGCATCCTGGTACCACCAAGATGTATAACATGCTTAAGCAATAATTTTGGTGGCCTAAGATGTAGAAGTAAGTAGTAGAATATGTTTTTAAGTGTTTAATATACCAGCAGATTAAAGCTAAGCATTAGGCTCCAGCTGTAAGGCTGCATTCAATACCTATTCTAGAGTGAAAATGGAAATGAATTACCATGGATTTCATTATAGGATTGTCAAAGACTCTGAGACATAATGATGCTCTATGGGTTATGGTGGACTGATTGACTAAGTCGACCCATTTCTTACCAGTGAGAGAGAATAACTCACCAGATTAGTTAGCCCGAAGATATGTAAATGAAGTAGTGAGATTGCATTGGGTTCCAGTGCCCATTGTATTAAACAAGGATCCCAGATTTACTTAAAGATTCTAGAAGAGCTTGCAGTCAGCTATAGGCACAAAGTTAAACTTCAGTACTACATTTCATCCGCAAAAAAATGGATAGAGTGAGAGGACAATTAAGATTATTAAGGATATTTTTAGGGCATATGTATTAGAGTTTTAAGGAGCATGGGATTAGTACATAGCATTGATTGAGTATACATATAATATCCACTATCATAGCAGTATCATAATGGCACCGTATGAGGTATTGTATGGCAGGAAATGTTAATTGCCTTTATATTGAGATGAAGAGGGCTTGAGAATGGTTGAAGGCCCAGAATTGATACAAGATACTATGGATAAGGTTAAACTAATCCGAAGTCAAATTAAACTGGCTCAACATAGACAAAAGAACTATGTGGATTAGCATCAAGGGGATAAGGAATACAATGTAGGAGACAAAGTATTTCTAAGAGTATCATCACAGAAAGGAGTGCTGAGGTTTGGTAAAAAGGGTAAGTTGAGCCCTAAGTATATTAGTCCTTATAAGATCATTGAGATGATAGGACCATTGGTATATAAATTAGCTTTACCGATTGAGATGTCTCAGTTACATAGTATATTTCATGTGAGTATGCTCAAAAGATACCGATTTGATCCAATGTATGTGTTACTAGCTCAAGTGATTGAAATAGCTAGTAACCTGAGTTATGTTGAGGAACCGATCAAGATAGTGGGATATTAGACAAAACAGTTGAGAAATCAAGTAATTCCATTAGTGAAAGTCTTTTAGAAGAATCACTCTAGTGAGGAAGCAATTTGAAAAATAGAGAAGCACATGAGGAGGCAATATCCCTACCAATTCAAACAATCAAGTAATAATTTCAAGGAAGAAGTTTTTTGTAGGGGAGAATTATAGCATCCCATATCCCATGTTAAGGGTTAGAACCCTAAAATAGAGTACATAAGAGTTTATTGAGGAGTTAGAAAGTGCATTTCATGTTCATACATAATATAGCATACACGCAAACGTGAATACTAATTTTTGCACATTAAAATGATTCTACATGCATTCATTAACATTTTTTGGGTATAACTGAATTATAAATATGATTATATTGAGAATTTTGGTTTATATGTGTTGAAAATTGATTTGGAGAGTGTGCTTACTAATTTAGAATTTTGGTGAAATTTAGGAAAATTTTGAAATTTTGTGTATTTCTAGACCAGGGAAAATGCCAAGTGACAAGATAATTGATAAATGATAATAGAAATATAAGTCAAATGATAGTGGAAATTTATATAAATGATTTTGGGATTTATTGACATATCTCATAGAAAATTGAGAGATAATTGGAGTATGAAATTAGAGTTCACTGGATTAGTTTAAACTCGTAAAAATTGGACATGTGGCAAATGACAAGTGGCACTTTCCAAGCCTAATCCTTAAACCACAATTTGTACTTGAAGGACCATTAATAGTTTTGTTCTTGCTTTCTTTTTCTTCTTCGTGGCTTTCCTGTTCAAGCTTCTCCACTTCCACAAGTTTTCCCACCAACCTCCATCAATGTTAAACCTAGCTTTCTTATCTTTCACTTGCTACTCTCACCTTGTTTTCTTCTTCATTTGGCATAAGAAACCTAAACCTCCCAACCTCCGTGATGATGTACGTGGGTTGCATGAGAAGTTAGGGCTTCTTGATGTTTTGAAGAATTTGGATTTTTAGCAAGTAAATATCATGTTAATTCTTTTGAGTAATATGAATATGAAACAATACGGTGATTGATTAATATTACATGATCATGAGAATAATGGTCATTTTACATGTGCATCGTAGATGAAGAATGAGAATATTGATGTATTTTTTTGTGTTTTTGATGACTAATATTTCATGAGTTATTGTAAAGATGAGTTTGAAATAGAAGGATCATTGAAAATGTGTATAAAAAGAGTGCAGTAAATTCATGAAAAGTTGATATGTGTATGCTTTGTTTTCACTGTTCTTATACGTGAATCTCCTTGGTGTTATAGAGATGGATTTAAGTGAGTAGGAGTTAAGGAAAAGGCTAGTGTAATGTGATGTTTTGAAATAAGGAGGATTAAGGTGATAGTTAGAGATGAAATTATGGTGTTAAAGAAATTGGAGAAGTCCAAAAAATATGGTGAATATACAAGTATGACAGGTTATGTTTTTGGTATTATGATCAAACATAGAGTATGATTTATTTATGATTGAAATTGAACCAAAATGGAAGTAGGAATTAAGAGTAAATATTGAGGAAATCAGCTCGAAGAGATAAACTAACCTAAAGAGATGAACTAAGATGAAAATGATGATGAAGGTGTTAGAAAATGTGCAGATGCAATGTTTTCACTAAACATGCATTTGCATTTTAGCCACATCTTAACCTGTAGGCATTAAAATGGAATGATTTTAATTTTATATTAAACAAGAGACATATGGCTATATTTTTTATGAAGAAATCGAAATTGAATTCTGTCTCTAATAGTTTCAAAATTTGGCTTGAAGTTAAGCTTTTGGTTTTTATCATGGTTTGGGAAAAGTTTGTAGTATTTTAGGTATACATTATAGAATAATGAAACAAATTGCATGAAATTAGTGTCATTAGAAAGTTGAGACATAAAGGAACAATTGTTTAGAAGAATGTTTTGCCTAAACCTTTCATTTTCCTTGTCAAAATGGCCATGCAAAATTGACCCGAAGGTTTGTTTTGAAAAGAGTTGGAATGAAGCTTGAATAAAAGGTAATGCATTAAGTATGATCGTGAAAAAAAGGGGTCATTAAAGGGTTGCATGATTATGCACAAGCACGATCTTGACATAGTAGGATCAATTTGTGCACAATCATGACAGCAAAGGTATATTGTTGTTTGACAACTTTGAACACCCTTCACTCTTTTAGCCATAACTTCTTCTCCGGACCTTCGATTGACTTGAAATTTTGACATGAACTCCTCACACATTTTATTTCTTCTCCACAAAATTTCATAGTCATCTGAAATCATTAGGAAAAGATTGATAATGAATGATTGATGAATTTAACATGAAATAAGCTGGATTTTGTTAAAGGGAGTGATTTCACTTAACAATCATTAGTATTTTGGTCATTTGGCCATATCTTGATCTGTAGATTTCTAAATGGAATGATTTTTAATTTATATTAAACTAGAGATATATGGATACAAACTTCATGAAGGAATCAAATTTTAATTATGTATCTAAGAGTTTTAAATTTTAGCTCAAAGTTGAGTACTAAGTATTGTTTCATTTTAAGAACAGACCAAAGTATTTTGAGTATAACTTTCAGAATACTAAACCAAATTCTATGATCATGGTGTCATTAGAAACTTAAGAATATGAGAACATTTTTTTAGAAGGGTGTTGTCTAAATACTTCATTTTCCTTGTCTTCATTTTTTTAATTGAGTTTTGATATTTGAATGACAATTTGAAGTGAATAAAGAAAGCATACCTGAGATTGTCATTGAATATGCATTGTACGTAATCCATACACGTATTTGTGTATAAATGAATACTTATTATAGTTCAAAGTTGTGATGTGTGTAATTGTGTATGTATTGCATGATTTATAAGAGCATATTAAGTGACAACATCCAGATGTTGTCTGGACTTCGAGGCAGTAGCTTTCTGGGGCAACAATGAGTAACTTAGATGGTCTCACTTAATAAATTGTTTGTTTTAAATGTTGTATTGAATTAAATTGTGAATGTGATTATGTTGATTCCAGACATTAAATGTCTGAGGTGTTTGATGCATGAATGACATATTGGAAGTATTCCTTATAAGTGAATTAGATGAAATAAATGATTCTCAATGTATATATTGAATGCCGAATCAAAGTTTGAAGATAAATATAAATGTGAATGTGATGCATTTCATTACATGAAATAGCCATTGAAAATGAGCTTAAAGCTCATAATGTGATTAATTATCAAAGGATCGCTATGTATAATGAGCGTTATATCCCCAACGGATAAGGGATAGTTATTAATCGATATCCAAAATAGATACAAGACAGTTATAAGCACTTAGTCACAACAATGTAATAATCAGAAATGAGTCTCATGAGCATTGCATATACATTTAAAATGTATGTTTGAATGATTGTAATGTGTTGTTGACTTATATTTGAATGAGAACGTGAGAATTGTGACTAAAGTGTTATGTGATGCTATATGATAATAATAAAATGACGTAAATTATGTGATTGTATGTATTGATGTGATGTATGAATTGAGTGAACCATCAAGGATGGTTACCTCACTGAGTTCACAAAACTTACAAAAATTATAACGTTGACATTTCAGGACTAAAAGAGGACACTAGTGACAGAGAGACTCTATAAGAAGTATCATTCTTGTACTTTTGGAAAGAAGAAATAGCTCAAATGTCGGTTAGCTGAGATTGAAGGTTTAGATAGAATCTTTGTATAATTCCTCATATGTGTAGCGTGCTTTGTATTTAGTTTTGATAATGTACATATAGGGGTGAAATATAAAATGTAACACCCCACTCCCGAGTGACCCGAACCCGATATCGTTAGTGATATCCGAGTCCGTGCCCCGTGAGGGTGGCGTATTACATCAGTCGATTAAAACTCAGTATAATATTTTCTCCTCTCTTTATTTTTTTTTGAACCATTCACTAACGCAGCATAAACAGTAAGGAACCTGAGCCCATGTTCACAATTAATCATTTTCAGTTATTAGAGTCATCCAATAATAATTTACAATAGTCAATGTGTAAAACAGTACAACCACAATGGGCTCGTTATAAATACAAAGCCTTGTTGCACAATGATTGCGAAATACAATTCGATAAAACACTAATGCAGACACGGACTGATCCCGACCTCTATACTTCACTTGCCTACAGTAGACATACTCCCGTGTCAACCGGGGTATTCTTCAAGACCTGAAAAATATATGCAAATTTTGGGTGAGTTTTGCGAACTCAGTGAGAAACCATCATCGATGGTTCACTCAAATCATGCATTACGCACATGGCGTATAACATAATACAGTAGTATTCAATTAGCAGTAACATAACAATTTACGATAAAATAATAATTTGCGATAACATGTAACAGTTTACGATAAATCATGCCATCACGTAATCGATAATTTTCACAAAACAAATTCATGTCAATGCAATGCATATGTGACTCTTTCCAATTATTCATGTTGTGCCCAAGTGCTCAACGGATTCGGGGGGACGCGTCGAGATTTCTCCCCTCGGCTCGAGGCGGTCAAGATAGTATTTAGGATAAATCCTTCAACTCAAGGCCCGGTCAAGAATAATCGCAACTTGGGTCACAACGTCCATTATCTGTTCATGCACTTATGCATGTAATGCAGTACTCAGTGGTTTACAGTAGTATAGCTATAAAAGCCCAGTGTTACGATTTTCAAGAATCCAAAGGATATGGCTATAAAAGCCCAAGATTGCGGTTTCGGTTTCATGCGAGAGTCCAATCCAATACAATGAAAGCATGCAACTTAATCCTATACAGTTCAGTAACCATACAATTCACCTTTGCAAGTAGTTCCATTCAGTACAGTAAAAGCATGTAATTCCATCCAATATGTTTCAGTAATCCATGTAAATCACCTCGGCAAGTAATTCACATAGGGCATTTAGACATTCAGGAATTTGAGAAACCAACTAGGTTACTCACCTGTAATTCCGAGCCAAAATTTGGCAGTCTCGGTGACGTCGGTGGATCGACGCTCCAAGTGTGACTCTATAACAGTGACAGTAAACAAACATTATCAATTGTTCAATCAGAACTATTTCAGAATGCACATGTAACACTTAGAAGGTGCACAATGCATGATCATGATATTCCCGGCCCTAATCTCATCTTTTTCCACAGAAAAATCCGTTTCAAAAATAAGAAATCCAATGGCGCTAACGGCGCTCAATTCTGACCTCTATAGGTCCCATAAAATAAAACAGTGACCAGAAAATAATAAATCGGACCCACGTCAATTTCCCGTCCAATAATTCTCAATATCTCAGGAAAATGAAATGCAATAAGTCATAAATCCGATGCCTCGAGAATCAGGTCAATCGGATGCCGGACGGAAAAGTTATAAGCAAAAGAGTGGAGGGAAGTCAGTTCAGCAAAAATACATGTCCTAGTCGACTAGAACATATTGTAGTCGACTAGGACGTCTACAGTGCCTAATTGGATACTTTCCTTTTTCTGACTTCCCAACTTGCCTAGGTCATAACTCTTTACTCTGAACTCTAAACTAGACAAACTTAGTGTCTATTTCATAGAGAAAAGAGAGATCTACAATGTTCATGAAGAACACAAAAGCCAAATTCACCTCTAAGGGTGTCAAAAAAAGCCATTCCAAGTTTCCGTCCAGTCAATAAGTTCCTAACCAGTGCAGTATTTTGTAAATTCAATAACTTCTCATTTTCTTAATCAAAAATTACAGAATAAATATGCTCATCAAGATCACAATGTGATCTACAACTTTCATGAACAGTCTAAATTCAAATTCAATAGCTAACTAGGTCAAACAATCCAGTGAAGGCTGCTGCCCCTGAAAGTACTCAAATTGGGCAGTGATTTTTCAAACAGTATAACTCCTTGTACAAATGTCAAAAAATTGCATACTTTATACCCATGAAAAGATAAAACATAGTAATACACTTCTCATGAAGGGCTCAGAATCAAATTCCATCATTAACCAATTTAAAACAGTCTTGAAATTTACTGCCCTGATCAGCAGCCCATGACCTAACTTCAGTCCAATCTTTGAAAAAGGATAAGTCCCAATTCTGGTATCTAAAAATAGCATGCTATATACCATTTTCAAGATAATCACTTCTTCTACAATTTTTCAGAAGATCACTCAAACCAATTCAATTCACGTAAATTTCTAAAATTACTTCTAATCAGGATGTTCACAAAACCTACACTGATGGCTAGGTTACACCAATTGCTCAAAAACAGACAATATTTCACAATGCATATCTCCCAATATACAGATCGAAAAATTACAAGATCAGTGGAAATGGAAAGCTAACAATGTAGGCTTCAACTCTCATGAAGACCATTTTCCCTAATTCCATATCAATTAATTTATAAAAATCAGTAAAACTCTAGGTTCTATATCTCGGTTACTGTTCACATAAGTCCCAGCAGC
This sequence comes from Erythroxylum novogranatense, assembly GCA_029891385.1. NCBI lineage: Eukaryota > Viridiplantae > Streptophyta > Magnoliopsida > Malpighiales > Erythroxylaceae > Erythroxylum > Erythroxylum novogranatense. The sequence goes on from CM057227.1 coordinate 42,588,677, forward strand.
AACTTTCCAAGCCACATTTCAACCTCTTAGAGTTACAATTAGACAATACCTATTTCACACAAAAATGTATCCAACAAACCAAAGTTTCAGTGGGCACCAACCTCACCTCATTTTCATAACCACACAATGAGTTATGCTAAAAATAGTATGGTAGGTCAAACTCACAATTTCAGTTTTACTTCCCAACTTCACTTCCTATCATGCCAATTCAATTCCGACTACTATAAGCATCTCAATTGGACACAAAATCAATCCCTACATCATTCCTATATTCACTAGGCATACCTAACAAAAATTTTCAGCACTTACCTCATCAATATTATGCAAGAATAATCATACATATTCAATTAAAATCAAGCTAAAACCACTCGTTCCTACTACTTCATCAATTCTTACTTCAACCTAACCTTATACCCATCATTTCCACCTATAAGTTTCATTAAATTCAAGCATCCATAATCATAATAAATACACCATAACTCCATTCAATGTTTCTAACCACCATGGCATTAAAATCATACTTAAACCATCATGAAAACACCATTTAAAGCTTAATTTTTTTACTTACCTAATTAGCTTCCAACCTTCACTTCTTTTCAACTCTTTGCTTAACTATGCCTTCTAACCAGTTCTTCTAACCTCCAACAAGAACCCATCATGATGGTAAGACAATAAGCATGAAGTAGTTTGGAGGAAGGTGAAGAAAGAAGCAAAAATCAATGATAATGGAGAAGGAGAAAATCGATGGAGGAGGAGGAAAGCTTGAAGCTAGTTTCGGATGAGCTTAAAAACACAAGTAAAAGCACCCTTTTTTATGTCTTTCTTTAGTCACAACCGATAAGACCAAGCAAGGGAGATTAAATGAAGGCTTTTGGTGTCAAAATGTAATTGGTCAAAGCTTTTTAAAGAAAAGTCAACTTATTCATTCTTTAATCCAGATCAAAAACTAACCCCAACCAACTCAAATGACCCTAATTTCAATTCCAAAATAATATACCCAATATGACAGTGCCATTGGGTAGCACTGTTCGCTACCGACAATCGACCGGTTCGCCAATTGGCGATTTTTTCGATCCGGGAATTTTCTCCGGAAAAATCCAGAAAAATTCCTAAAAATCTCTTAAAATAGAAAACAATTTATGGCGCACTCAGAATAATTTTTCAAACCCATTAACCACGTTAATTCCAATAAAATTATCTTAGGCACGCAAACTGGGAATATCATGTATACATGCACAGTAATTTCATGTGCACAAATGTGACTGTGGACCAATCCTATTATGCATGAACAATCCTATGCACTCCAAATCTATTCCATCCTATGTCAAATTTACTATATTACCCTTCCAATTGAGGGTGGGATGTTACAATTCTCCCCTCCTTATAAAAATTTCGTCCTCGAAATTTTCAATCAACAGTTCACTATGGCAGTTATGAAATGTCTCTACAAATTCCATATACTTTTTCACTCAATGATTCATTTTCCGAAAGGTCACAGCAACCCCACTCAGTCAGTTGTCCAGTCCCTTATTTGGCCAATTCATTAACACTCATCACAATAGACGAAGTTAACAAGGCTGTCAGTTGGTGACCTTACTATCATACTATTTCACTTGCCATTATCGGAGTAGCCATTAATTTCCGAACTTGTTCACTTATCATATTTTATCAATTCAATACCTTTCTCTCCAGTACCATGCAGTCTAATTCGTATACCATTGAGTACAGATACTTACCATAACCTCCTTTATCTCGTCAGGGACGATTCACATTTCTTTGGTACTAATACAAGGACATTTAGCTCCAATTCACTATAACCAGCGATAATTTACCTAATGCAGTCATGCTTTATAATCCAGTGACTCTTAGTTCAAATTCTTAGACAGTTCGTTGTTCTATAGTATTCACGCACGCAATTCGGATTACTCTATTTCATTTGTCCTATCCGGTTCCACCTCCACTAACCCATTCAACTTTCCTGAGTTCCTTTATTTCACCCATCACAGTCTCAAAGCCATTATGGTCTTTGACTCCGTTAAAATCGCAAGCGATGTAGCGATAAATCGAAACTCTATAAGACGATCATAATCCTGTGAAACCCAAACCACTTAAACATTTCTCCTATTGAACATTCAAACTTATAAGTACTTGGATCTATAATCACTTCATTCTATAGCCATATTTATTCAATTTCACTGTTCGCATATGCTTACTATAATGTCTAACTTCGACTGTTCACTTTCTTATTCTAACACTTTTTATCGAGTACACATACCTCTTCTTTGAATCTTTCACTATTTTTTTTCTTTTCATTTCATTCGCATATTCAAACTCACCATAAGACTCACCACTTTAATTTCTACACTCTTAACCTTTCTTATCACTAGATCTACAACTTCAATTTTCCAGAAACACTTCACAATTACCCATACTCTACTTGACATACTTTGAAAATCCCAATGTCTGTAATTGATCTGTTCATTGCAGCATTATCTGTTCACTATTTGAGTTTAGTAGGCAGAATTGTCCATTCATTTCAGCATTGTTGGTATTTATGCCTGTCTCTTTCCTCAATTAAGCACAGTGTATCCTTATAGGAATCTAGAGTCTCCAAGACTTTAAACAATTTCGATCATAACACCAATACCATTTATCTAATACTGTTTGAACATAATGTCTCAGTTCATCTCACACTGCCCCCCTTCTCCAAGGGTATGCTCATCATCAGTATCAAATTCCTCCATTATTCTTTTACTTTTCACTGTTTAATCCTTTCCAACATATTCTGTCAATAATTATCGTCACTACCATTTGCTTACTTTGCATCATTCCCTCTTAAACTTTTTCATACATCACCAATCATCATTCAATTCATTCGGTCCACAATTAGTGTATTTGCAAGTCCCTTTATGAAGATATCACTACATCACGTCATTATCAGTTTCCCTTTAGGACTTCTTGTCTCTATTCATTTTCTCTTTTCAATCGATTTCCTGTCATCCACATCGATATATATATATACCCATACCTAATCATATGTACTTGGACTTCCATCCATTTCACTTCATTTGAGTATTTCACTTTACAGTTCGGGACCATTTTACAATTTTGCCTCTCCTATGGAGCTCTATTCGCTTCACATTGCAATAGGATCGCCTCAAATTAAACTTCCACTCATGTTGTAGGATACTTTACATTTCCGTACACACATTACAGATAACCTCAATTTCACTTTCATACTTCTTTCCGTTTTTCCATTAGTCTTGCTACCATCTTTATGCTGTTCACGAAAGTCTCATCAGCCAATTAATGTCCCTATTGCTTTTCAATCATTCTTGAGCACTATCTCAACCAGAACAATTTTTATGCCATAATTTAAAGATCAGAACATTCCTTACACTAAGGTTCCTTGTGACAGTCACATAAACACTTTCTTTACCACTTATTCAGTAATCTATACCTTAGCATTTTATCCAGAAACCAATTAGTAACCTATACAATTCAGATTTCCGTAAGACTCCTTTCCGTTTATGCTAATCCTCAAATAAATGACTGATGCCATAATCATTTTTCATTTCTTCTCCTACAGGGACACGCATTCCTCCTATGTCTTACTTTAACCCATTATGAACTCTACACTTATAGCCATTCACCAATCATCTCCTCTGTTATTTCCATGTATCTTTCACTTACGTTTCATTAATCATGATCAACTTTACTGTCCAATAGATACTCCCAACGGTAAATTGACTTAAATGTGACAACTCTTTTCATATCATATATCACTATCATTGTTTCTTTCACCCTTTTTTTCATTTCCCTAGTTTCATTCCCATATCATTCCTGTATCAGCTTGATCTTTTTAAGGTCATATCCACTTGGCTTATACAATGTCATCTCATTATTACTACGTATCTCTTTAGTATCCTCAAACAATCTATAATAGGGTATTCATAGTCCCCAAAACATGACAAAATCGTTAATGCAACTCCATTGTATCTCTATCTATTTACCCATCCATTTACCATTTCTGTGTCCATATACATCTTTTCAACCAGTTCAGAATTTCCAGATACACAATCAGTAGAAAAGTGTCAGTCTGTCTTTTTCCCTTACGATCTTATTATACTGATTTCCAAACTCTTAACACAATATTCGCATACCCATTTCAGTCTCAAGCTTATGCGCTCATAATGATAACCGTTTCACGAGTTCATTTCAGTTACTTTTTCTTACCCTACTAGGCACTTTGCTCTTTCAGTTCTTTCAGTTCTAAGTAGATCGTTACGGTACAATATTGATCTTATTACAATCTCACTATCATCAACTATCTCTGATATCTACTGATATCGCACACAAATGCAACGAAACAATATCTGTCTGATCGGACCATCTACGTTTTACTCAGTTCCAATGTTTCCCATTTCATCGCATATACAGTCAGAGCTCTAATTACTTCGTCATCCCGAACTTTTAATCACACTTAGGCCTACTATAACCAGTATGCTTCTCAAATCTCCAGTGGACCTCTCCAAGTTCTAGACATATTCGTTTTTCTGTCACCACAAATCTTGCCATTTTAATCCAGGAATTCATTGTGATATCACTTCTTTCCTTACCCAAGTCTAGGCCAACACAGTCATACTACTATTACAGACGAGGGTTTCTAACCATAGTACAATATCAATCTCCTTATCCCCTTTTTCCTTTTTCCTTTCCTAATTGCTTATACACTTTCAGGGATTTACCCTCTCATACAGTCTCACCTTAACACATATGCACACGTAGGATTTCTACTCGTGCAACTCAGACTAGGGATCAGTTGCCACGGTCTGCAACGACACGACTCAAATGTATGCAACCTATGTTTCAGACTGTGCCCAGATACATTATGTACTACTGGGCTCTGATACCACCTAAATGTAACACCCCACTCCCGAGTGACCCGAACCCGATATCGTTAGTGATATCCAAGTCCGTGCTCTGCGAGGATGGCGTATTATATCAGTCGATTAAAACTCAGTATAATATTTTCTCCTCTCTTTTTTTTTTTGAACCATTCACTAACGGCAAGATAAGCGAGAAGGAACACGATCCCATGTTCACAATTAATCATTTTCAGTTATTAGAGTCATCCAATAATAATTTACAATCGATCAATGTGTAAACAGAGACAACCACAATGGGCTCGTTATAAATACAAAGCCTTGTTGCACAATGATTGCGAAATACATTCGATAAAACACTAATGCGGATACGGACCGATCCCGACCTCTATACTTCACTTGCCTACGAGAGACATACTCCGTGTCAACCGGGTATTCTTGAAGACCTGAAAAATATATGCAAATTTTGGGTGAGTTTTGCGAACTCGGTGAAACCATCATCGATGGTTCACTCAAATCATGCATTACGCACATGGCGTATAACATATCTGATAGTATTCAATTAGCGATAACATAACAATTTACAAGAAGAAATAATAATTTACTGATAACATGTAACGATTTCTGATAAATCATGCCATCACGTAATCGATAATTTTCACAAAAAATCATTCATGTGAATGCAATGCATATGTGACTCTTTCCAATTATTGATGTTTTGTCCAAGTACTCGATCGAAGATTCAGTGGGGACGCGTCGAGATTTCTCCCCTCGGGCTCGAGGCTCGGTCGATCTGATGATTCAGAGATAAATCCCCTCGGACTCAAGGCGGTCAATAATAATCGCAACTTGGGTCACAACGTCCATTATCTGTTCATGCATTTATGCATGTAATGCAGTACTCAGTGGTTTACAGTAGTATGGCTATAAAAGCCCAGTGTTACAGTACTCAGTAATCCAGTGATATGGCTATAAAAGCTCGAGATTGCGGTTTCCGGTTTCATGCAGAGTCGATCAATACAATGAAAGCATGCAACTTAATCCTATACTGATTCAAGAACCATACAATTCACCTTTGCAAGTAGTTCCATTCAGTACAGTAAAAGCATGTAATTCCATCCAATATGTTTCAGTAATCCATGTAAATCACCTCGGCAAGTAATTCACATAGGGCATTTAGACATTCAGGAATTTGAGAAACCAACTAGGTTACTCACCGTAATTCGAGCCAAAATTTGGCGATCTCGGTGACGTCGGTGGACCGACGCTCAAGTGTGACTCTATAATGATGACGATAAACAACATTATCAATTGTTCAATCAGAACTATTTCAGAATGCACATGTAACACTTAGAAGGTGCACAATGCATGATCATGATATTCCCGGCCCTAATCTCATCTTTTTCTACAGAAAAATCCGTTTCAAAAATAAGAAATACAATGGCGCTGACGGCGCTCAATTCTGACCTCTATAGGTCCCATAAAATAAAACAGTGACCAGAAAATAATAAACCGGACCCACGTCAATTTCCCGTTCAATAATTCTCAATATCTCAGAAAAATGAAATTCAATAAGTCATAAATCCGATGCCTCGAGAATTAGGTCAATCGGACGCCGGATGGAAAAGTTATAAGCAAAAGAGTGGAGGGAAGTCAGTTCAGCAAAAATACATGTCCTAGTCGACTAGAACATATTGTAGTCGACTAGGACGTCTACAGTGCCTAATTGGATACTTTCCTTTTTCCGACTTCCCAACTTGCCTAGGTCATAACTCTTTACTCTGAACTCCAAACTGGACAAACTTAGTGTCTAGTTCATAGAGAAAAGAGAGATCTACAATGTTCATGAAGAACACAAAAGCCAAATTCACCTCCAAGGGTGTCAAAAAAAGCCATTCCAAGTTTCCGTCCAGTCAATAAGTTCCTAACCAGTGCAGTATTTTGTAAATTCAATAACTTCTCATTTCCTTAATCAAAAATTACATAATAAATATGCTCATCAAGATCACAATGTGATCTACAACTTTCATTAACAGTCTAAATTCAAATGCAATAGCTAACTAGGTCAAACAATCCAGTGAAGGCTGCTGCCCCTGAAAGTACTCAAATTGGGCAGTGATTTTTCAAACAGTATAACTCCTTGTACAAATGTCAAAAAATTGCATACTTTATACCCATGAAAATATAAAACATAGTACTACACTTCTCATGAAGGGCTCAGAATCAAATTCCATCATTAACCAATTTAAAACAGTCTTGCAAGTTACTGCCCTGATCAGCAGCCCATGACCTAACTTCAGTCCAATCTTTGAAAAAGGATAAGTCCCAATTATGGTATCTAAAAATAGCATGCTATATACCATTTCCAAGATAATCACTTCTTCTACAATTTTTCAGAAGATCACTCAAACCAATTCAATTCAAGTAAATTGCTAAAATTACTTCTAATCAGGATGTTCACAAAACCTACACTGATGGCTAGGTTACACCAATTGCTCAAAAACAGACAATATTTCACAATGCATATCTCCCAATATACAGATCTAAAAATTACAAGATCAGTGGAAATGGAAAGCTAACAATGTAGGCTTCAACTCTCATGAAGACCATTTTCCCTAATTCCATATCAATTAATTTAGAAAAATCAATAAAACTCTAGGTTCTATATCTCGGTTACTGTTCACATAAGTCCCAGCAGCAACTTTCCAAGCCAAATTTCAACCTCTTAGAGTTACAATTAGACAATACCTATTTCACACAAAAATGTAGCCAACAAACCAAAGTTTCAGTGGGCACCAACCTCACCTCATTTTCATAACCACACAATGAGTTATGCTAAAAATAGTATGGTAGGTCAAACTCACAATTTCAGTTTTACTTCCCAACTTCACTTCCTATCATGCCAATTCAATTCCTACTACTATAAGCATCTCAATTGGACACAAAATCAATCCCTACATCATTCCTACATTCACTAGGCATACCCACCAAAAATTTGCAGCACTTACCTCATCAATATTATGCAAGAATAATCATACATATTCAATTAAAATCAAGCTAAAACCACTCATTCCTACTACTTCATCAATTCTTACTTCAACCTAACCTTATACCCATCATTTCCACCTATAAGTTTCATTAAATTCAAGCATCCATAATCATAATAAATACACCATAACTCCATTCAATGTTTCTAACCACCATGGCATTAAATTCATACTTAAACCATCATGAAAACACCATTTAAAGCTTAATTTTTTTACTTACCTAATTAGCTTCCAACCTTCACTTCTTTTCAACTCTTTGCTTAACTATGCCTTCTAACCATTTCTTCTAACCTCCAACAAGAACCCATCATGATGGTAAGACAATAAGCATGAAGTAGTTTGGAGGAAGGTGAAGAAAGAAGCAAAAATCAATGATAATGGAGAAGGAGAAAATCGATGGAGGAGGAGGAAAGCTTGAAGCTAGTTTCGGATGAGCTTAAAAACACAAGTAAAAGCACCCTTTTTTATGTCTTTCTTTAGTCACAACCGATAAGACCAAGCAAGGGACATTAAATGAAGGCTTTTGGTGTCAAAATGTAATTGGTCAAAGCTTTTTAAAGAAAAGTCAACTTATTCATTCTTTAATCCAGATCAAAAACTAACCCCAACCAACTCAAATGACCCTAATTTTAATTCCAAAATAATATATCCAATATGACAGTGCCATTGGGTAGCACTGTTCGCTACCGACAATCGACCGGTTCGCCAATTGGCGATTTTTCCGGTCCGAAAATTTTTTCCGGAAAAATTCCTAAAAATCCCTTAAAATAGAAAACAATTTATGGCGTACTCAAAATAATTTTTCAAACCCATTAACCACGTTAATCCCAATAAAATTATCTTAGGCATGCAAACCGGGAATATCATGTATACATGCACAGTAATTTCATGTGCACAAATGTGACTGTGGACCAATCCTATTATGCATGAACAGTCCTATGCACTCCAAATCTATTCCATCCTATGTCAAATTTACTATATTACCCTTCCAATTGAGGGTGGGATGTTACATAAAATGCTACAATATACATATTCGGTTTTTATAAAATGAAATAAGGAATTTGTTTTTTAAAATATTGTGACATTTACATATTCACGATGATGTCATAATTAAGTTAGTGATGTGAGTGCTCTAGCAAGCCACCCTTGTAAGGTAGGTATTCGAATATCACTCAAGATGTCAGGTACATATCCTGCGAGAGTGGGGTGCGACAATAAGTATATGTTGGAGACTCCTTTACAAACTTCTTGGATAAGAAAGAATTCTATAAACAAATTGCTCAAATGTCCAAAATATGGGAAAAACTCTCTGCAAAGTTCAATTAATTTTAAGAAAAGAACATTATCAATAAAACACTAACTATTTTTGTCATTTACAGTACGGAAAGGAATGTTGCAATTTATTTAAGTTTATATTAAAATTTACTCCAAAAATTTTAAATTTTATAAATGATTTAAGAGAAAAGAATAGTTAAAAGTTTTTAAAATTATTATTTCTTTTGAGAATTGAATACATTAAAAATTACAATGAACATAAGGAGATGATAATAAACTTAATTAAGTATAGAGTTTGATGATCTTGTCTTAGATCTTTTTCCGGTACTATCCTTATTATACGCATGTACGAGAAAATTAAAATGAGCTATCATAGAGTATATATGAGTAGTTATAACAGATAGTAAAACATATGAACCTCATTTCCTAAACTAATGAAAAGGAGCTAAATCTTTATTTAATTTGTATGTTACAATGTAATGTTTCCAAAATAATATAACCATAAAATGAATGTTTTAAATTAAGGTTGCATTGTGTATAACTCCCACCATATGTTGTATTAACAAAAGAGAGTGTTATATTTGTATGAAAATATAGTTAAGAACAAAAATAGATATTTACATATAGCGTCATCTATAAATCACTAATATAAAAGAAACTACTTATGGAGTTATCTAAATGATCATTAATATAAAAGATATTATACATGGGGCTACCCAAAAAGTCATTAATACAATATATAATTCCAATAGAGTTACCTAAAAGATCCCAAATACATAGGACCACATGTTATATATGTCAATATAAGTAACACAATACTTTTCTTTTGTAGGCTCTCATTGAATAAGTGCAGAAAGAAAAGTACAGTCAAAAGCTTGATGAAGTCACGGTTGATATGGGAGTGATAAGGACTAAGCATAATCAATTATTTGGAAGGGGTGTGAAATTATCTAACATGAAAGAAAATAATATTGTGAGTGATGCCTTAAACAAAGTTCCTAATCAGTATCTACAATCCATCAAGATTGCATTAGAAGAAGAGATGAACAAGTAAGTAGAAGTTGAAAAGTAGAGAATGAGAAATGAATTACAACAAAAGGAAGTTCAATGCTTGGAAACGAAAAGGCGACTAGAACAAGATAAAGCAGACATAAAAGAAATGATGCAACAAATGTTCTCTCTTGCTCAATCTTAGCATAGGCACGCTAACACCACTAATATAGACATGCTTTGTAAATTCATTACACCTAGTTAATTAAGAATGAAATATTCTATTCAAATAAAATATACGTATCAATATAAAGAATATTAGGTGAAAAAGTTCCTCAATTCGTTGTTGTTATATATCTTCATGTTATCTTTTCTATTAAGATTAATTGCCTATGTTCCCATTTAAAAATCTAGTGAACCTAATGTGGGTTGAAATTTCATGCCTTTTGACTTTTTTTCACAAAAATAACTAAATCATTTAGTTGAACTACATTAATTGTCTTGACTAAATATAGGTCACAATAAAGTAGTTAGTGTTTTATTTTTCAATATATCAATATGTTTTTACGCGTAATGGTTTTATAATAATTTTAATTTACTTCTTTTAGGAAGATGATGATTAGGATTGAAAAGGGATACTTCGTGAAGAATTTTGAAGTGCTCATCTATATATTCGTGAAGAATTTGTTATTATGTATTTTAGTTGAAATACATATATTCGAATGGACTATAGGAAGATAACATAGGTGCATATTTAGTTATTATATTTTGGATATGTTAAAGGTTATACATCACAAGTGCATATAAATTATATGATAACATATATAAATGCATTTTTAGGTTGTTGACATTTGGCAATACATATTTAAGGACGTACATTAATATATATATAGCTACTTTGAATCATGTAGATTGTTATGTTAATGAACATTGATGTATATATAAATGTTGCCTACTTAATGATAAGGGTCTAGTTTTATATTAACATGTTATTGGTAATGAAATAATAAAATGTTGCTTTTGTTATTAGGTGTTGCCTAAAAAATCAATTTATTACCTTACAAAGACTCAAACTATTGCTATATCCATTGTTGCTATAATTTGTAATTATTTCATTGTCCTAGTTAAAACTTAAAACAATATTATTGATTGTGTTAAATAATCAAAAACTTTAGTTGCCTTATACTTATAGCAACTTTACTTTATTGTCGTATATTTTTAGCTAGGCTTTTCTGTGTTATTTAATGTCTTTTTTGTTGCAGTGAAAGAAGAGTTTTATTGGCTGTTTGGAAACCTTTGAATTGAATTTATTAACAAATTGGATTCAATGACATTAATGAGATTGAATTAAATTCAATTTACACTGATTGGAACAAACCCAGTAATATTAGAATTAAATTCAATTACACTATTTTGAGCATAATCAAAATGAATTTAATTATTTCATATGATATTTTACCCTTGACTAAAAGATAATCTTATTAAATAATCAACATATCAACATTCACACTTACATAAAGCAAGTTATAAACATCAATTTCATTATAAGTGATATCATAAAAAGTTCATTATTAAAATGAAAAGAAAAATTGATTGCAAATGACATTAGGCTAGACGAGCTATGAAGACAATAGAAAACTATTATAATTTAGAAGCTTAAAAATGCATAAACGAGCAATAGTTCTTTTGCGTTGTCAACTATAAGGCATTATCAATTTTTGAAATTTCATTCTGAATTACATAATATCATAACAAGTTTAACTTGTCTTTCTGTAATAAGGAGACATAATATAGTTACATCTTAAAATTAAATAAAAAACATTCATACTTGCATAGAGCAAGTTATATCATCCGTAAAGTTCCACATTTAAATAGAGCAAGCTATAAAAACCTAACACTGACCCATCTTCCTAGACAACCAATCTAAATGTAGTTCAACTAGATATGCAAAAAACACACCAATAAAGTTAGGATGCTCTACAAGCCAATCAACTACATCCAAAAGAGCATGTCCTTCCAATCCTAATTCTTTCATTGCGTCAAATATTTCCTCCTCTTTTCTAACACGAGGGTTTGTGGCTACAATAGCTTGTGCAATTTCTTTCATTGTATTAGACATAACTTGTAATTTCTATGAAATTTGATCTTCCACTCGTGCTTTTCTTTTCTTACCCATGTAAGATGGCTTTGACACTGAAGGAGTTAATGATGAGGGAGTTTAAGTTATTGGTATTGTTCGAGTACTCTCGCTCTCAAATGGATAAAAACTCTCTAAATGAGCCTCATTATTTTCTTGCATATTATCAATGTCCTCAATATTCATATCCCACCTTTCCTTTTCCCATATTTGAACCTTCTCCTCTGCACTTTTAGCTTCAGGTCCGGTAGCTCATAAATCTCGCAAATAAGGTCCAAATTTGGTAAAGGCTTCCCTCGAATATGTTTCACCTTTTCGTTAATCTGTCAATCAAAATACAAGAAACTATGTCAACAAACTTCATGCATAAAAAATAATACAAATATAAAAAAATTAACTATATAAGTATCAAATAAAATACCTGTATCAAACTTTGCCACACTTCTGAAACAACTTCAAATGTCTTGGTAACATCATTCCATCGAATTCCACTTTTGCATCAAGAAATATTGCCAAATACATTTCTTCCCTTAAATTTCTCAACTGATTTACAATTTTGTTCCGATTAATCTTAACCACAAACTTTTCATTAATTTCCTTTATTACCTCTCTATATGCACCAGCACTAAAATTTCTATCCTCCTTTTAGCCTCTCTTTTTTTTGCTCCCTAAGAACTTGAAGCATACACTTGTCCATTTTATAATTCCAACTCAAATATCCATAAGCTTTTTTTCATCATAATTCACCTCTACATCCATCGTGTCACCTATTTTTTCCAAACACAATCCAACATAAACTATCTTATACTGTTATTAACTCTTACTTTTCTCAATAACATAAACAAACATAAAATTGTTAAAGACAATTACATTCAAAGGACGAACAATCATGTTTACAAGCGGCGGTAAAAAAAAGAGAAAAAAAACATAAACAAAGTTACGTAATATAATAACAAAAATTTCAACAAATCAATGCCAAGAAATGTAGTCATTCCACATATACACAGCTATACTATTTCTTATTATTTCTCCTTTTCTACCATCTTCATTCCTAGAAATTCCTCCAAAGATACTATCATCCTCATGATCACTATCCAATAGCTCTCTATTAACTCTTGCAACAAGTTCTTCATCCAGATCATATTGTATCAAAAAGTTATGTAAAAAAAAACAAGCTAACATAATTTTAGATAATGTGTTCACATCCTATCTTGATATCTCAGATAAAATGGGAAATCTACACTTCAAAACCCCGAATGCCCTTTCAATTGCATTACGTAATGAAGCATGTCTCAAGTTGAATAACTCTTTTGCATTAGTTGGAGCGTACCGAGAATACTCTTTTAAATGATATCGAGTGCTTCTATAAAGAGCAATAAATCCAGACCTCAGCATATACTCAGCATTAACTAAATAGAATTTACTATAAATAAAAGTAAAACCATTTACTATATGCTTATTGACAATAACACTTTTTGTATATAATATGGAATTTAATAATCTTAAACTAAAAGATACCTTAAGGAACAATGAGCTTATCTTCTCTAGCTAATGCATTATCTAAAATTCTTGAATCTGAGGCTGAACCTTCCCATCCAAGTAGGACGTATGTAAATTTCAAGTAAAAAATGCATGGAACTAATACATTTATTGTAGGATAACTCTTCCTTCCTCTGTACTTTGATATATTTTCCTTTGAAACTTTTACTTTGATATGTGTTCCATCAAGAGCACCAATACAATTCTAAAAAGTCTATAAAATGTATTAGATTTTTTTATTAATATAAAAAAGTATGTTTTGTATATAAATTGTTTGAAAAAAATACCTAAAAATATTGATAAAATCTTCCTCTATTATTGATTGTTTCGGGAGGGACAACCAAACCATTTGGTTGAACCAAAAATTGCTCCTCGAGGGTAATTATTACTCTGAGTACTTGGTAGAAGTGACGACTAATTGTTTCAGGAAATTGTCGGAAAAAAAAAACTTTGTGAATAAGTGCTAGCTCTACCACTTAAAATATGTAAAAATGTTCCAATTTGTTCCTCAGCTAAACTATATTGGTTATCTCTTAACAGTCCCCTCCCAAAAAAAATTGAACATAAGTGAATAAATGCGTCATAACTCATGGGTAAAATGTTATGTGCATTATAATGTATCTCTTTTGCGATTAGTAATTCCTGACGTAAATTTCTCTATGATCTCTTTTTGGATACACTAGTTGTCTATTAGCTCGAGATATATATTGATATATATAACTCAAGCAAACCAAATAACCTATATAAGCTACCATAGCAAGTTGAGCATTTCTTTCAAACCTTCTCTTATTGCTTGCATTTAAATTTTATTTATTGTCACAAAACAAGTAGAAAAAATATTGACATTGGCTAAAATCATTTTATTAATTGTTTTAAAAAGTAAAATAATATATAATAGTCTAAAGGTGAGATAAGTTGCAAAAACACAAAGTATCTGCTTCCTTTCTGATCATCGAAGTTTGTTGGGTCGTAGTCAACCAAAACATGCATTTTGACAAATATACGGGCAGGGTAGTGAAATATTTGGAAAATTGGGATGGCCATATAGTTCTTTGTTCAAAAGTTTACGAACATGAAGAAGTTGTTTTCTTAGGTGCACTACTAGTTTCGATTAACTAAAAAAACAAACTAAAAAGTATGAATAATAATTATGAGAAAGCAATAGCTTTTGTCACCGGGGAAAGCAAAATTGTAAAACGAAATTGTAAGGAATGGCAAAACCAAGAAGGAAAGGAACATACTACAGTCAAGTCAACACGAAGAAAGTCTGTTTCTCAATATTGAACAAAACTAGCATACTCTCACAACTAGATGAAGCCAAATCATAACAAAAAAAGAAAGTAAAACTCAATTTATAAAACACCCAAATTTCTAAACCCACCAAACTTCCAAGAGATCCTGAGTAACTCATGGTCATACCTTTACCATCAACCAAAAAATATACTATAAAAAATGCAGAATTCAATGGTCCCTACGTATAAGAACGAAGAAACTGTTTCAACCTCTTGAGAATTTATGGATCTAAAAGAGAACGATGAGGAAAATGGAAAACTTATGGGTGGTGTTGATTCATAGAGAAGGTTTTGTTGTTCTTCTTGGTGGGAAGGGCTCCTTAAGGCTACGTCAATTGAAGAGTAGTGAGATGGGAGGGGCTACGTTAGTTAAAAAGATAGGGTTATTGTTGGAAAATCCCGGTGTGAGCATCACATGCCCACAGTGCGGAAAACAAAAATTTGTTGTTCCGGGACCTTCCCGAAAGCCAGGATCCATATGACTATATAACAAAGTCAAACCAAAATGACCAAAGGAGACCGTCTCTAACGGTATCCACGCAGAGATCGTAGAACCTAACCGGGACAAACCCTTTGACCCGGGAATAGCTAGAACAAATTAAAGACTGCTAGATCTTACCTTTGTTCTTGGAGAGCTATGGAAGACGATGAAGAAAACAACTTGCTTGGAGAAGGAGAAGAGCTAAACGATGACGAAGAGAGGATGATGAGAAATCAAATTCCTCTTAGGTTTTTTCTAAACCCACGATGATTCATCCTTTATATCTCCATCTTCTCATTTTATGCCACTTGTCTTTAACCTTTTAAAGACCATAAACATTAAAGGTGGAGGTCCATCCACGTTAGCTTCATTATATATATATATATATATAAAGTTAAAGCTTCCTCTCCTCCTTCTCCCACGTATAACATATATATATATATATATATATATATATATATATATATATATATATTAATTCTTTAATTAATTATATATATATATAATAATAATGCTGAAGTGGTCCAGTCACACTGGGGTCGATCCTACCAGCCTACCGGGTCTCGGTATGGGAAAAACCCCCGAAAACCTTTTTCAGCAATATCGATGTCGCGATCTCATCGGGACATATCTCGATCTCATCGGGATCCATTTAATCCGATTGCTCTCCATATATTGGAACTCTGTCCAAAACTATTTTACGAATTCTCCGAGATACTCTTATGCGTGTGACCCATTAGGTTCCCGGTTATGTTGACCACTTAGATCAACACTTAATCTAAGCAAGTCATGAGCGGTATCTAGCAACACATCATGACCTCCAATTGACCGGAAAGTAATTGGTTTGACGAATAAACATATATTCATCATGGACCATATCACGAACCTTTTCATAGACAATTACCGTGCAATTCGTGCTTTCACCATGCTATAGCCCACTTGGTTATGAGTATGGGCAAAGTGTCAACTCTTACTAGACTGACTACGTCAAATCTAGTCCAAGTGATTTCAGTTCTTGTCCTGGGACTCATTACTTAATAATAAATATGTCAACGAAGACACTCTTCATGACATATGTACTCTGATCAGAGATTTCCAAGTAATGACCCTGACAAGAGGCCATGGGTATCATCTTCTGCTATCACAGAAGTGGTGAATCCTCTATTGGCTACTCAATTACCTTCGAATACCTCAAACTATACCCAAGCACCACCCTACAAGCGACCTATGTAAGGCAACAAGGAATGGAGTCAAAGCACAGAATCAGTATCCAAGATATCCTTGAGTACCTCAAGTCTAAGGATACTTGCACCATTGCTATGATGAGATTATCACTGACATTAGAATAGTACATCCATGTGATGATCTCATAGCAGGTCAACCAATGTACTTACTACCTCTAGTAAGCATCCACATCTCAACCCTAAATATCTCATATTTACAGTTTCTGAGATCCATCGCTGATCAAATCAAGGAGCTTGAGATGTGCTAGTCTTTCCGGATTATCGATGTCCGGCCTCAAGAATCCTATGACTAGGGACAATTTAGATCTTGACATAATTGCACATGATAGGAATCTCAGTAGTATGATCACATCATAATTTCCTTCATGCTATGTCATATATCAAGGACTTCATTAATTTGCTTATAGATCAATATCCATTCATAAATAATGAACATCAAATTAATGAAATATGCATTTCTTTATTAATTTATAAAGAATGCACAATTTTGTACAAAACGCGCTAAAGGCGATTGCCTTTAGGGCACTACTCTAACAATCTCCCACTTGACCTAAAGCCAATCGCCTTGATATCTAATACCATAGGCGAGTACATGAGAATCAAAACTCTTCTGTGACAATGGCTTTGTCAACGGATCAGCGATATTCTACTCTGTGGGAATTCTCTCTATCTGCACATCACCTTGACCAATGATCTCCCTGATCAGGTGATATCTGTGGAGTACGTGTTTGGATCGTTGATGAGACCTTGGTTCCTTCGCTGCAGAATAGCCCCATTGTTGTCACAATACAACCAGTATGGGCCCATCATCGCTAGGAACCACACCAAGTTCGAAATGAACTTCTTGATCCAAACCGCTTCTTTCTCAAGGTCGAAGCGGCAATGTACTCTGCCTCGGTTGTTGAATCGCAGCCGTCTCTTGTTTGGAACTCTTCCAACCGACCGCCTGTCGTTCAAAGATGTGAATATGTAACTGATTGAGATTTGGAATCATCCTTATCGATTGAAAATCGCATCTCAGATACCCGCCACTTTGAGATCTCCATCTCCATATATCAAGAAACATCCTTATTCCTTCGCAAGTACTTCAGGATATTCTTGACAACCACCCAAAGGACCTCACCAGATCCGATTGGTATCTCGCCGTAACACTTAGAGCATATGATACATCGGGTCTCGTATATAGCATTAATGTATATGATAGATCCTACCGCAGATGCATACGGGATTATATCCATGCGCATCCTCTCATCTTGTGTCTTAGGACACAAAGATTTCGAGAGTGTTATCCCATGAGTGATGGGAAGGTACCCTCTCTTGGATTGCTCCATGCTAAACCTCTTTATCATCTTGTCTATGTATGTTGATTGTGAAAGATCAAGCAATCTTTTTGATCTATCTCTATAGATCCTTATCCCAAGGATATAAGTTGCTTCACCAAGGTCTTTCATGGAAAATTGTTTGGATAACCAAATCTTCACTGATTGTAGCATCGAGACATCGTTTCCTAGTAATAATATGTCATCTACATATAGCACAAGGAATACGATTGCAGTCCCATTAACCTTCTTATACACACAGTATTCATCCGGATTTTGTGAGAAACCAAACTCTTTGATTATCTCATCAAACGGATATTCCAACTCTGGATGCTTGCTTCAATCCATAGATGGATTTTGAAGCTTGCATACCTTTTCGCCATCATAGGAGGTGAAGCCCTCGGGTTGTGTCATATACACATCCTCGCCTAGATTCCCATTTAGGAAAGTCGTCTTCACATCCAGCTTGCCATATCTCATAATCATAATGAGTGGCAATGGCTAGGAGTATCCTAATAGATTTAAGCATTGCTACTGGGTTGAAGGTCTCGTCGTAGTCAACTCCTTGTCTTTGACGAAAACCTTTAGCCACAAGCCTTGCTTTATAGGTAATTACATTACCATCCATGTCGGTTTTCTTTTTGAAAACCCATTTACACCCTATGGGTTTTATTCCTTCGGGTGCCTCAACCAAAGTCCATACTTGGTATTCATACATGGAATCCATTTCAGCCTTCATGGCTTGAAGCCATTTCTCATACTCTGAACTCTTCAGAACCTCTTCATAGGTAGTAGGCTCATCATCTTCTATGAGCAATACGTCATTCTGTTCATTCACGAGAAATCCATATCTCTCGGGAATAGAGCGTATCCTACGTGACCTACGAACTTCGTGTGTTGTAGAAGGTTGAATCACATTTACTTCATCTGTATGAGTCACGCTTTGAGTTCAGCGATTGATCTGATCTGTTCGAGCATCTTGAACTTCTTCAAGCTCAATTTTGCTCCCACTGTTTTCTTGTAAAAGAAACTCTTTCTCTAAAAAGACAGCATGCTTTGAAACAAACACCTTTTGTTCCTCAACAAGGTAGAATTAATATCCCATTTTTTCTTTAAGATATCCTACGAACAAACACTTGTTAGATTTTGCATCAAGTTTATCTGACTGTGTCCGCTTCACATAAGCAGGACAATCCCAAACTTTCAAATGAGTAAGATAGGGTCTTTTGTTAGTCCACATCTCATATGGAGTAACATCAACTGTCTTTGATGGAACTCTGTTTAGCAAGTAAACAGCTGTCTCGAGTGCATATCCCCAAAAGGATTTTGGTAACTTTGCAAAGCCCATCATTGATCGTACCATGTCTAACAAGGTTCGATTTCTCCTTCTGCTGCACCATTATCTTTGTGGTGTGTAAGGAGGAGTCCATTGAGATAAAATCCCATTATCTCTGAGATAATCCAAAACTTGTTGGTCTAAGTATTCCCCACCACGATCAGATCGCAATGTCTTGATACCTTTCCCAAGTTGGTTTTCTACTTCATTTCTGAATTATTTGAACTTTTCAAATGCTTCAGATTTGTATCTCATCAGATACATGTACCCATATCGAGAATAATCATCGATAAAGGTAATGAAGTAAAGACAACCACTTCTAGCATGGATGGACATCGGACCATATACATCTGAATGTATTAGGTCTAAAACTCCAGTCACTCGTTCACCCTTTCCCTTAAAGGGCAACTTAGTCATCTTGCCTAATAAACAAGATTCACATGTGTCATATGATTCATAATCAAATGACCCTAAACTTCCACTCTTATGGAGCTTAGCTATGCGTCTCTCATTTATATGGCCAAGGCGATAATGCCATAAGTAAGTTGATTTTAAATTATCTCGTTTATGTCTTTTCGTGTCATTAACATTCATAATTGGATGTGACATATCTAATATGTAAATTCCATTGCATAATGTACCAGTACCATAAAGCATTCCATTCAAACTAATAGAACAACCATTGCTACTAAAAGTCAAATAGAAACCAAATCTATTTAAACAAGAAATGATAATATGTTCTTTGTTAAAACAGTACAAAATAACATTCATCCAATTTAATTACAAGCCCAATGGGAGTGACAAAAGTAAGTGCCTACGGCTAATGCAAAGAACTCTTGCTCCATTTTCCACACGCAGTCTAGTTCTCCTTCATGAAACATCTCATCGTCCCCGAGGCCCTACATATCATTGCATATGTGTGAGCCACAACCGTATCTAATACCCATATGTTATGATCGAAACAGATAACCTCAATGACAAACATACCTGAAGAAGTCGAGGCATCTGATGCCTTCTTCTGCTTCAATTCTTCCAGATAGACTTTACAGTTCCTCTTCCAGTGGCCAGTCTTGCCACAATGGAAGCAAGTTCCTTTTGGTGTAGTCTCTTTGGTTTTATTCTTGGCTATACTTCCTTTCGGTTTCTTAGACCTCTTCTTCTTCAGTTTCTTTTTCTTGGAACCAGAAGAAGAGTCCACCATAAGCACTTGCTTGCTATCCTTCTTAATAGCTTGCTCTGCTGTCTTGAGCAGATTGATCAACTCAGGGATTGTCGTGAATATTTTATTCATCCGATAGTTTAACACAAACTGTGAATAACTATCAGACAATCCAACTAGAATTAAGTCAACACTTAATTCATAATCCATGACAAAACCTAAGACAGCCAACCTCTCAATATACCCATTCATCTTCAGTGCATACTGCACTGCAGATGAACCTGGAGTCATCTTAGTAGTGAAGAGTAACCTCGAGATCTCGAACCTTTCATACCGAGCTTGCTTATCAAACAGCTCCCTAAGATGAAACACTATGGTATGAGCATCCATAGACTCATGCTGCTTCTGCAGCTCTGGTGACATCGAGGCAAGCATAATACAGGTTGCTATGTCACTGTCTTTAAGATGCTTTCGATAAACTTTCTGATCCTCATCATAAGCATCAACAACAGGTGGATCAGGAAGTGGAACATCAAGGACATATCCCAGTTCCTCAGATCTGAGAACAATTCTCGATTTCACCAATCGAGAAAATTTGGTCCAGATTAATTTGTTTGAGTCCATAAGCGAGCGTAAGTTCACACTTGAAGTCATCTTCAATCAACCTAAAGAGAAAGAGAGAAAGAATGTTAGAATAGAATTAAATGCATGATCATAAGGACTTGCATGACATGCATATGGCTCCCACTAGTTTCAAATAATCCATAACCCTCAGTACGAATCCAAGAAACATTATGACAAAATGTCCTAGTGGGTCGATATCTGATATTACTAACAATGACCTTGGGTTTACCCAACAAGCCACCTTAGGTCAATCGGTAGGTATCAGTCATACCAATTGCATCTTAGATATCCGACATTACTAAAATGACCTTGGGTTTACCCAACAAGCCACCTTAGATCAATCGGCAGGTATCGGTCATACCAATTACTTTATAGATGCAACTATCGACTAGTGCTATCAACTCGTGATGTATGCACACCCATTGGGTTATCAACTCTTGATGCGCGTACATCTGATGTACACTACCCAATTTCGCCTCTGTCCACGTTGACCTTGAGTTTACTCAACAAATCAACGCTTCTAGTGAAAACTGACCCGTTAATTCAAAAATCTTATTTTCATGGTTCGAACATATTCGTATAGAGCGAGCTTGGGTTTACCCAACAACCCAACTCTATAAGAACTCTGGTTCTCCCCATATTAATGGAAGACGTAAGTTTTTCATATTAAGTGTGAGGGTTTTCAGGTCTCATCTTCTTCTTCTCCAAGCTATAGGATTATAGTCATCATGACTATATGGAATGATTTAGGGCAATTCATCAATTACATTGAATCTAGACCTAAAATCATCCATCATCCCTCCTATGCATGTTGTAAGTCGACTTGTGTATGTATAAGTCGACTTATACCTTTGTGTAAGTCGACTTATGCATGTGTAAGTCGACTTATACCTTTGTGTAAGTCGACTTATGCATGTGTAAGTCGACTTATGCTAGCTGTGCACGAACAAGTCGACTTGTAACATTGTGCAAGTCGACTTATGCGTCTACAGTGCAAGGACAAGTCGACTTGTGCATGTGTAAGTCGACTTATCCGTGTGGAATTGCTATCTAATCGGCTAATTTCTCAATCCGTGCAGTTCAAATTCACAACACCAAGTCTAATACACTTTACCTTGATGCACTAATGAAACACGTTCATTGTTGCTTACCATATATAGTCAAACTATACATGAAAAACTTGAAATCGATGAATACACTCTTATTCATTTAGATTTCCAAATAATTTTGCGAATATCAAACTATCACCCTAAGTATCTCTAGGTAGTCTACACTTTATCAAGACTACTTCGGCACTGGTCACAAAATTTGTGACGGCCAAAACAATCAAGATAAGGGAATATACTAACGAGACGCTAATGAGACACATTTGGCATCCGAAAATTGTTTGGAAACCCAATTTCAAGAAAATCAGTTTGGCAAGCATGCAACATCAATGTAACACATTTTTAATCACATTAAAAATGATCCAAGGCATTGGAACTGAAATCTACACAATTTCTTATTTCAAACAAAACAGCTCGAGCAACTTTCTCAAAACTGCCAAGCTTTGCCTTTTGCTTGAAAAACTCATTGAAACAATTTCAATAAATTCTTAGAAAATTACAGAGGTTACAACACGTTCACAACATGCTCCATGAATTTTTTCAGGATTTATTTCCATCAAAAACTCATTCAACCTCAGCAACTAAGCCAATGTAGAATCTGTGTTCCTCAACACAGTTATTCCTAGCAACACATAATAAATTCTCAAATAAATAGTAAATGACCTCGAAAACATTTTTCCTTTCTCATAGACATTAATAAACATCTTAGAGACATTTAGGTGAAAGAAAATCCAAAAAAAAAAAATTCTACAATTTATTCTCGAATTTATAAGCATGCTTGTTCAAGGAATGTGCACAAAGACAGCAACCAGAACATTAGGAAATAAATTAGCAAAACCATATCAAATCACATTGATAAATCCCGAGCTTTCACAGACATATGCAACAACATCTTGTGAACATATCTGGGCAAGAAAATTTCAAAACATATATTTCTATACTAAATTCGAAATTCACTCAATCAACATGCATCATCGTCACAAGCAATAGGGAACTCCAACCTAGTCATGGTTTCTTCGTTATATACGACACAAGTGGCTCTGATACCACTGTTGGAAAATCCCGGTGTGAGCATCACATGCCCACGGTGCGAAAAAAAAAATTTGTTGTTCCGTTACCTTCCCGAAAGCCAGGATCCATGTGACTATATAACAAAGTCAAACCAAAACGACCAAAGGAGACCGTCTCTAACGATATTCACGCAGAGATCGTAGAACCTAACCGGGACAAACCCTTTGACCCAGGAATAGCTAGAACAAATTAAAGACTGCTAGATCTTACCTTTGTTCTTGGAGAGCTATGAAAGACGATGAAGAAAACAACTTGCTTGGAGAAGGAGAAGAGCTAAACGATGATGAAGAGAGGATGATGAGAAATCAAATTCCTCTTAGGTTTTTTCTAAACCACGATGATTCATCCTTTATATCTCCATCTTCTCATTTTATGTCACTTGTCTTTAACCTTTTAAAGACCATAAACATTAAAGGTGGAGGTCCATCCACGTTAGCTTCATTATATATATACATATATATATATATATATATATATATATATATATATAAAAGTTAAAGCTTCCTCTCCTCCTTCTCCCACGTATAACATATATATATATTAATTTTTTAATTAATTATATATATATATAATAATAATAATGTTGAAATGGTCCAGTCATACTGGGGTCGGTCCTACCGGCCTATCGGGTCCCGGTATGGGAAAAACCCCCGAAAACTTTTTTCAACAATATCGATGTCGCGATCTCATCGGGACATATCTCGATCTCATCGGGATCCATTTAATCCGATTGCTCTCCATATATTGGAACTCTGTCCAAAACTATTTTACGAATTCTCCGAGACACTCTTATGCGTGTGACCCATTAGGTTCCTGGTTATGTTGGCCACTTATATCAACACTTAATCTAAGCAAGTCATGAGCGGTATCTAACAACACATCATGACCTCCAATTGACCGGAAAGTAATTGGTTTGACGAATAAACATATATTCATCATGGACCATATCACGAACCTTTCCATAGATAATTATCGTGCAATTCGTCCTTTCACCATGCTATACCCCACTTGGTTATGAGTATGGGCAAAGTGTCAACTCTTACTAGATTGATTACGTCAAATCTAGTCCAAGTGATTTCAGTTCTTATCCTGGGACTCATTACTTAATACTAAATATGTCAACGAAGACACTCTTTATGACATATGTACTCTGATAAGAGATTTCCAAGTAATGACCCTGACAAGAGGCCATGGGTATCATCTTCTGCTATCACAGAAGTGGTGAATCCTCTGTTGGCTACTCAATTACCTTCGAATACTTCAAACTGCACTCAAGCATCACCCTACAAGCGACTATGTAAGGCAACAAGGAATGGAGTCGAGAGACGTAATCAAGATTCAAGATATCCTCGAGTACCTCAAGTCTAAGGATACTTGCACCATTGCTATGATGAGATTATCACTGACATTAGAATAGTACATCCATGTGATGATCTCATAGCAGGTCAACTAATGTACTTACTACCTCTAGTAAGCATCCACATCTCAACCCTAAATATCTTATATTTACAGCTTCGAGATCCACCGCTGATCAAATCAAGGAGCTTGAGATGTCTTAGTCTTTCCGGATTACCGATATCCGGTCTCAAGAATCCTATGACTAGGACAATTTAGATCTTGACATAATTGCACATGATAGGAATCTCGATAGTATGATCACATCATAATTTCCTTCATGCTATGTCATATATCAAGGACTTCATTAATTTGCTTATAGATCAATATCCATTCATAAATAATGAACATCAAATTAATGAAATATGTCTTTCTTTATTAATTTATAAAGAATGTACACAATTTTGTACAAAACGCGCTAAAGGCGATTGCCTTTAGGGCACTACTCTAACAGTTATTGCACAGGTATTATTGGAAGAGTAATTTTCAACGTTTAAAAAGAAGAATTAAAGTTAGTTTGTAATTTAATTTTCAATAGTTTTTTAGCTGAATTGAATTTATAAAGAATAGTAGGTTTCAATTATATATGTGAATTAAACTCATCTTTTTTTGCTGTTCCAAACAGTTAAATTGAATTATATGTTGCAATTGAATTCAATTCCTATCGTTCCAAACAGGATGTTAGCGCTGAGATTTCTGAAATCATAACCTGGAAGCCAAAAGATTCAAGGACTATGCCCAGGTTAGGTTGAAGAAGGGAGCTGTACTTCCAAAAATTTGATGAAGTTATTTCTTAGATGGTGAAAGTGTCATAAACTCTGAAGCATTTATACTTTGGTGAAGAGTATCCAAATCTAGTTGTGATTGGCTAATTTCATCTCAGGAATCATACTAATCCCTTTTCCCATTTGAGTGTTTAGTTGTTTTTGAATGAGATGGTTTCTAAGATGGGCAAACCCTGTTTCTATTTTTGTTTTTGTTTGACTCCAATATTCTGATCCCCATTGCCTTGTAACTTTCAACTTCACTGGGAGAATGGTGCGCAATGGGTGCGACGGAATGAGTTCCATCTGCTATAAGGAAAACCAAGGCAATTGTGTGACCTATTCAAGAGAAGAGAAACCTCTGATAAGTTTTTAAATGTCGTAATACGACTGTTATTGCTTTTTTTAAAAAACAAAAGGGGAAAGAAAACGAGATTACATAACAAGACGCGAGAAACAAGTTCCCGAACTATCCTCTACAAGGATCATGTGGTACTCTATAGGTGTAATCAGTAATGTCAAAAAAAGTGACCCTGAGATCAAAACTGTTATTGCTTTGTGGAGCGAGAGGCAGTGGAAAATCCTAAATGTTTTAGGTTAGTCTAACCTAAAACATTTAGGATAACGAAAATGCCAGTAGTTCCGTTGGGAAGAAAATGACTGCTGAAAATTTTTTATAAAAAAAACCTCACTTCCGTTGAGTATAAATTAATTCCAAAAGCACAGGTGATAACACATACTGGATTGAATTTGCAACTCAACAGACTGCTTTTTGTGGCAGTTCCAGTTTTTTATAATACAACAGAAAACGAAAACAGAAGATTTGGGGTAGAGAGAGGCAAATATAACAATATTAAAGATGAGAAATTTTGGCACCGAAGAAAACAGGTGCTATGTGGAGGTACTTGCCACAGGTTTCAACCCATGCTTGAGAGCACAATTCCATACAAGATCAATCTTTTCAACGTCGATAGCTCCAACTTCGTGGTGAGTCCAGCCCTCTAGCAGGTGAACCACTCCTCCTGCATGGCACGCGTGAACCACTCCTCTTTCCATAGTGTACTGTTTACAACAACAATTTCTTTCAGCCCTTAATCAATGCTACGCAAATATTGTATAACCTTTGTACAACTAGTTCTTGTCTGCAATTCTTGTCATGTAACTGTGTGTAATTATTAGTATGAATTACCGCATAGAGATTGGGATTCTTATATAATATGGAAATGAAGAACAGTTATACCCCTGTTCCCCTTTCTGAGTTAATAACAGTCTTCGTCTGTCTCTTTCTTGAAGAGTTCAACTAAGCAAGCGTACCCATCTCCTGAATCTATTGTTTGATTTTATAGAGAATGATAGCATCCAAAGATTGAAGGGTACTTGTATGTGATTTGGTGCATTCAGAAATTCAAAATTTTAATGCTTTCATATTGATCCATCCATTGGCAGTATAGAAGAAAAGGCTAAGGAGGTGGTCACCTCGCAACATCCGAGGCCTTGAACATCATTCGGTAGTCTCATTGCTGCAAGATCACCGTAGGTGCAGTCCCTTCTGAATGGCAAGATGGGTGGTACCACAAATTGGTGGAAATGCGTACCACGTGGGGCCAATCTTTGCTCTCTTGGTGTGATCCACTTTCCAACTATCCACGTCTACAAATTATATTCAACACAATAATAAACCTCACAATTCAATTTCACATCTAAATCCCATGCACTGCGTTGTAGAAAGATATCATTTTTATTTGCATATTTGACCTTCTTTATTATTCATATGGGTTCACCTGAAATAAGTGTCAGGTTCCATATTAGAAAGTGTCATTTTGCTTTTCTATTTTTGGGTAAGAACATGTACCTTGCAATGTTGAGCTGCTTGATACTTGGTCACTTGGACGAGAAAGCTTTGGCAATCCAGTGGGGCTTCCTTTTGAATATTTTGGAATCTTTCGGTTGATAGTGTCAACATCTGTATTGAGTCATCAAAATATCAAATCAGTTCTATAACACTGACCACATAACCATAAACTAATTGATTAACTCACAATAATTGGCATTGCCAATCCCTATTGATGTTGGTCACTTCAACCCATAACCAACCGGAGACCACATATGCCTCCCAACCTAAATATGATGTTCAATACCTTGGTCTGTTATAGACAATAATTCCTTTCATGTGTAACTGATTTAATTATGAGTGACTTCCTTCTATCTTTGATGCTTCACCCCCACCTAATATCAGTTCTGGAAACTGGGACTTACAAGGCTAAAGCTCTCAATCACATAGTTAAATATATTACTGCCCGAGGTCACTTACAAGGACTCTGACTTTCTTTTGGCAGAGGTAGAGAGCAATTGCTCTTCCAAGCTTGGAAGTGGCTCCACTTAGAAATACTTCCTTCACATCCTTGGGAAGCTCATTGAGGATAACTGCAGCAGTTAAGGTGTTCCCATGAACGACTCGAACTTTAAGGTCTGGAAGCTTGTTGACAAACAGTGTTCCGCCGCCATTAAGTGCTTCATTCTGTACCCAAAATGTTTTATTTTCCCAGAAAAATGAGAATAGGATTACACAGAAACATCATTTAATGGTTCATGCCCATTAATGGCAAATGCAATCGTGTCAACAACCATTGGAATTAACAACAGTATCTATCAAGCCTCGAGGCGGTTTAGGGACGTGGGATTCTACTAGACATGCAATGAGGCATCTGAAATCTTTTAAGGAGTAAATTTTAATCGGAAAAAGAAGAAAACGAAAATCATTGATTGAAGTGATACTTGCGTCTAGGAATGTTACTTCAAATCACTGTTTGCTGCACAGGCAGTAATTGATAATTGCAACCAAGAAAGTCTCCAGGGCCCGAAGTTTTTGAATGCTGCTATTTACATACATTACTACTTCATCAAGAAGGTGTTATTTGATATAGAATTTCTCTAACAGGATTTAGCCAAGAAGAGATTATGTCATGAGTCATGGTCATTACAGAAAACAGTTCAGATGATAATTACGGACCTACTTCATTAATCAGCTGTTATTTGACAATAAAGGTTCTCCACAGGTTCAAGAAGAGAGAGGTCCCAGTTCCCACTATAGATTGTTTAATATCATGCATTTATTTTTATAACTACCATAATAAGAGCAAATTAACTTTTGTTTATTTCTGGCCTTACAAGTCGAAGTAGCGAGAGCAAAACTAGAACTTGCTGCCAGCAAGCCTCATAACTTGATTAGATGTCACTTGTCCCTCACACCCCACCTATTCGAGCCTTCTTAAAGCAAAGCCAATGGAAAACAAGATTTGACGTAATAACTTGCTAAGGAACGCCAAGTTAATTACTTACCTTGTTCAAAGCGGCAAGGCTAATGACCTTGACACCGAGTTTGTCAGCCCTGAGAATGGCGTCTTCTATGTGATTATTAATGCCCTTTGCAGCAAATGGCAAGAAGTACTGAGAAGAGAAGGAATAATAACATAAAATTATGAGTCTATAACAACAAGATTTAACAACGTTTATTAAACAAATTATGATTCCCCCACCTGAAAGCCAAACCTAGGTACAACCCATGTTTGGTGCAACCTGCCTCTGAGATTGTAGAAAGATGCATAGAAAGTCTTAGCAGCAGCCCACAGTATGAACATGAAAGTAAAAGCCAGGGGCCAGAAAGGCGGCAGAAAGAATCTCATCGAGTAGGGTAAGGACGCAAATGATCGATTAACGAATGGCGCGTGCATTGAAGATGTTACATCTACCACATGAGCTAAGAACACGAAATCAGCTACCTTTTCGTCTGCATTAAAACCAAGATCACGAATCAGTCGAAATTCAAAATATTAATGTGATATAGCAATTCAAGCGGACCCATTAATCTTGCATTTCTCAACACAGTATGCCATTTCCAGATACAAACTTTAATGACATGCGCTAGCCTGTTCATTGAAATTTTTTACTGGAATGGTCCTATGTAAATTTTTGTCCGGTGTGATTGTGAGTGGGAAAACCCCATTTTAATGCATTACAAGTCGTTCATTTAATTTCATGCTTCAGGATTTACCGCCGTTTGAGCTCATTTTCTTGTGCAGATCCCAAGAGTTGGAATTCAGAGTGTTCCACAAGGCATCAAAGAGCGGCATAAAGAGGCAGAAATTAGTCTTCTTATCTGTGTGATGCAAACTGTGGTACCTGCAATCCGCCAACCATAAAATTGGTATTTCAATAGATAATAAAGAAAATTAGGAGCTAGAAAATGTGATGTAGCAAAATTTCCTTTGGTAAATTTGGTGGCATAACAAATTTTGTGTGCACTGACGCGTATGTGGTATATACTGATATGCATTTATCCTGCTACCCACTCGCATCTGATGTTGAACAGATAAAAAGTGGTGACAGAGCATTCGTCAAGTTTGGGCTGAAGTTAATGGCCTCCATAAATGGGGTTCACAAAATGTATGGATTCAAGCGATTATAAGGGGACTACGCAACCATATCATTGCTGTACATTGTGATGAAGTTGCTCGTGCACATTTCTTCCTAAGTTTCATGTGAGAAAGAAAGTAAAATGGACTTTCCAATAGGATGGTGTGTGTAGAATCGCATTGGGGACTACAACCATGAGCTTGTAGATGGGTATTGTTTCTTTGAAACATTGAATGCACTATTTTGTGGCTGTTTGATGTGCCAAATGTGGTTCTAATCAAGCATGTGAGGAGAATATTTAGCTTAGGCTGCTTAGCACTTACGTTGGGGTATAGAGAAGGTATCTAAAGAACGGAAATGTCTCAAACAGTTGATTAGGCACAACTTCAACATTACAATGTCCCAAGCATCTGAGAAAATCAAAAGCCAGAAGGTAGCCATAGATCATGCTCTTTGATCCATATCCCAACGCAGAAGCTCCAATTATTGGAATACTGGTTAAAACTGTTAGTATCAAATGTTCCAAAAATGTTGCATTTGCACCTGCACAAGAGAGGATAAACAAATAAAGACGAGCATTTAAAGACATTAATCCAAGGGCTAGAAATTTTATGCCTGTTCTTTACCTGTGAAAGGGTGTAGGACCGGACTCGAATGGTGGAGTGAATGGTAATGAGTAAAGAGGTATCCGTTGTGAAACCATCTGTGAACCCAATAGTAAAGGGGCTCTGAAATAGCTACATGAAGGATCAAGGTGGTTATAAAACCATATGTGTTCCAGAGCGGAGCATTTTCAAGGTATGATGGAAAAATAAGACATGCCATTGAAGCAATCAGTGCCTGGAGAAGAATGAAGTTGTCCCTGCAAAATCCCCCGTAAACAAAGATGCAACTGTAAATGCTAGCAGGTCAATTTCCAACTACCAGTAGCATAATGACAAACGATCATAATAATTCAGGGAAAGAAACAAAAAGACAAATCTTTCTTTTTTCCAGGAAAATCTTACCAATCCCATTCACTGTCTATCTGCTTGAAATCATACCCATCCTTGTTAATCCGGAGTTTGCGATTCAGGAAAAGCATGCTAGAGAAGGAACTCCACAGAAAATAAACAAATTCTCTGAGAGTAAATAATACGACAACATGCAGATACCAATCGACCTTGAAAGTTCCGTCCTGAATTCTTGAATACGCAACTTTCGAGAGAACAGGTGCATAGAGCAGATACTGCAAAGAGACAAGTCACGTCAACGTCAAGCAACAGAAAATATTCCAAGAATCAACTCCATGGACTTCAGGCAGTGACACCGTGAGAAAACAGAGTGCGGTAAGAGATTTCTCTACCTTATAAACTCCCATGTTCTCCCATGGCCAAGTTGACAATGGAGCAACCATTTTTCCCCAATGAATAAATTGGATATTCTGATGATAATCTACCTCAGCTTCTTTCCCCCGAGGCTGTATAACATAAACCCTTGTATTTCAGAAAGATGAACCAAAGAAATTAGTGGCACAAAAAAGGCCGAAACAGGAAAACACCACAAGAATAAGGTGAAAGAGATACTGAGTTACTGACACTAGGAAATTGATTTGAGTGTTCTTCTCTTGGTTTTTCTAAATCTAGACGTTTTGGAGCTCTTCTCTACAAAAGGCTGTATTGAAAGGCCACCTTCTTATATAGCTAGAATAAGTTTGTTTCGGAAACAGCCAAAAATAAAAAATAAAAAATAAAAAATAAAATTTTTTCTTATGACACTTGGAAAAGAAGCTTGTGTTACGGTTATGGGCGGTGGCCAATCGTGACCAAAAGTCTTCCTACGTGCACAGTTGGGATATCAACGTGTTCTCATTTTCAATAACTTCGTCTAATTGCATCAGCTGTGAGTTACGGCCGAGTAGTACCAGAAATTAATGCCTTTGTGTGGTTGGGGATCATATAGGTCACCGTTGGGGGTCGATTCGTTATTAACTGAATTGAAGTGCTCGGCGACATCATCCCTCCCTAACTTGCATGTTTCTCTTACACAACCAAACTTCTCTTAATATCGAAATTCTCAATCATGCTTTGGCTATTCATCTAGAAGGGTACAAGCCTTAACAATGATAATTACGTGTTTAGGAATGCATGACAGAATTTGCTTTAAAATTCAATAAGCGAAATGATTGTGTAGCTAATAAAGTGCACAAAGGGGGATCCTTCACTACTTTAAGATCGACTAGACATGGTTTTAGGATAATGAAGTTAAGTTGCTTAGACACCGCAAAATTTGAAACAAGTTATAATATTTCCAAAACCAACAAAATCCAAATACGGGAAACTTGAGATGAGATGTTGAGTAAGATAAAGCAACTAACTAACTTTGTCAAAAGTGCACATGCAAGGTGTTAACATTTTTATCATTATGGACAATTTTCTTTTTTTTTCCCTATTAAGTAGACAACTATTAATTGTAATTTTAGTTTTCAAATAATTATCAATTAAGTTACGTAATTTGATTTAGATAAGGATAACAAAGTGACCCAATAAATAATCTAGATTAATGGATCGAAATTCGAATGAAAAATGGATCTCTTTCAATGTGGATCTGATCCATATCGACCTTGTGATAGGAAAGTCTGATATAAAAGCTATATAAAGGTTAAGTTCTTCTATAGTTGTTCATATTAATCGTAAGCATATGGTTCTTTGACCCGTTAAGAGAACTTTCGTATTGAGAAAACTATAAAAAGACCTAAATCGAATGCGGTGAACAATTACCTCAACTGTCCCGAGAAAATTAGAGCTCGTTTCGGCGTCAAAAACTACTTCGGAACTTAAATTGGAATCGAAATCAGGTATTCCTCATTTCCTTCATTTATACCCTTTCATATATGATCCTAGGTATGTAATAAGGCCTACACTATGTATTACACATAGTATCAGAGCGGTTACGTGATCAAGTTGATGAAAACGAAGGTTTTTTCAGTTTTCATTCAATAAGGTTTTTCTTTTTAGTTTTTGATTCATTTTTCAGTTTTTTTACTTATATAATTAAGTAAAAGTAGTATACATAAAGCTAGCAATGGAAAACGGGTTGAATAGAGCAGAAAATGGCATCCCAGGACGTTAGAAATCGCCCTCTTAGTCAGAGGGCAATGCAACAGTGATTAAGGAGTGACGGTACGGCTGGCGCGTGTCGTCAAGTGGCACCACACATTAGTAGACACATGTGGCGCGTGCTCCCACGAGTGTGGAACCGCAGGTGCGTACGTGGCACGCGTCATATCCGACTCAACACGTGGAATGCTAGGATTGGGACATGTGTCAGCACGTGCTTTAGGCACCAGTTTGTACGTGGATAGTGTATGACATGCACATGCCAGACGCATCTGGCGCCCGTTGACGTATGCGTGTGCAGCTCACGGGTAGTTTCGCGCCACGCGCACGTCAGCCTACTGATTTTGCTACAATGTGTTTTTTAAAAAAAGAATAATTTCAGAATTCTCGTAAAGATAGCCCAGGTTCTTTTTGGTCAATTTTTGGTTTTGAGAAAATTTTTAAGTGGTTTTTCAATTTTCTGAATTTATTACTTTGGTAATTGAATTCCGGAAATTTTTTTAAAGCTTTTTAAAGCTAATTTTGAATGCATTTTTGTACTCTGAATTGCACATAAAGAAAACACTTAAAGTTTTATATCTCGTGTTGTAGGTTCGATATTCAAAAAGATATGATAGACACTCTCACTGAGATTTTTTATTTTAAAAATTTTCAAATAAAGTTTAAAGACAATGTTTTCAATGTTAGTATGTGATTATTTAATTGTGAATCTAGTTTTTTCATTTTCACATACATTATACCCATATAGAATGTAAGGATGACATAAAGTTGTATTTTTTGTGTTTGTAGACCTTCTAGGGTACTGATGAGAAAGTAGTCACCAAAGTAACCTTTTAAGTCAGTATTTTGGATTGTTATACTCACATATTTGGAGATGTTTCTGACTTTATGTTTGGTTATTCTATTCAAAGATATTGGCCTTATATAAAGTTTTGAGATGTTCATAAAGACATTTGATAAAGGAAAGTCATTGCTTACTATTCACCTAAAGGTGGTAGTATCATGAGAGTTTATGGTTTGCACTCTGATTGCCTTTATGTAGGGATCTAATTACATGTGTTACGTATTCATCCCAAAAGTGTTTTATAATATGTGTCATTGGATTCCTAATAGTGCTTTAATGCTTTAAATATCGTTTTTGTCCTGCATTTATACTTATTTTTACATTGTCTTTTCTATTTTCAGTCACCTTCTCAGTCAACAATAATGTTGTCGCCATTGAAACCTTAAATGGTTTCAACTTCAAGAAGTGGAAAAAGGACGTACAGTTTGCATTGGAGATGACAGATGTCAGCATGGCTATGCACATAGAAAGGCCTCCCCTACTTACAAATGTCCGCTTAGAAGCTGACAGAGCAATGATGGCAACTTGGGAAAGGTCAAATAGGATGTGCTATTTGACCATTAAGAGGTTGATACCTGATCATCTGTTAAGTGGATTGGCCCGACCATAGCATAGGAGTTCATGGACAACATATCTCAAAGATACAAGGTCCTCTTCTCATGCTAAGTAGAGTCCCTTGATCAAGGAATTATTCTCCATGAGGTACACCGGAGAGGGAGGTGTTTGGGAGAATATCATCTAGATGGTGCATCAATGGAGTAGGCTGAAGGCACTGGATATATCGATCACTAACTCGCTTATAGTGCATCAGGCACTAAACACTCTTCCTCAGGAGTTTGAGATGTTGGCCACCTCCTACATCTCATAAGATGAGGCATGGGACATTAATACTTTAATTTCCTGGTGTGCTACAGTAGAGGAGAATATGAAGAGATATCCTTATATAGCTATGTATGCAGCTGCAAAGGGTAAGGGGAAGGCAAAAACCCAACAACCTAAGGGTAAGGGAAAGAAACACAAACCCTCTCCTCAGATTCAGAGTGGGCAATCTAGTATTGCAAAAGGCCCATATGACCTTAAAAGTATGAGATGCTTCTTTTGTAAGAAGAAGGGACACAAGAAGTCTGATTGCTAGAAGTACAAGCTATGGAAGGTCAAGCAGGAACTGTCAGGTAACTCCTTGGCCTTTTATGATTCATGAATCCAATGTAGCTATAACCACATCAAGTTCTTGGTGGTTAGATAATGGAGTTTTTAACTATATTGCTTCCACAATATAGGGGGCGATTAATGGAAAAGAGAAGCTAATGGTCGACAACAATGAAGAGGTGGATATTTTGCACGTAGGAAATTTAGGATTAGTCCTCGATATGGAGTTTGTACTGATTTTACGAGACACGTTTTATATTCCATCTAAAAAATGAGATTTGTTCTCTGTATTAGTTTTGGATAAAAAGGGTTTTCATTTTGTATTTAATAATTTAGTTGTAAATATTTCTATCAATACAAAACATATCGGTACTACCTTCTTATCCTACGGATTGTATAGAATGTGTCTTACTCTTAATGAAATGTATGCCTCTTCTTATGTTGTTGAACCTATTACTTGATAGAGAGCCTTCATCTACGGATTATATATAATGTGTCTTACTCTTAATGAAATGTATGCCTCTTCTTATGTTGTTGAACCTGTTACTTGAAAGAGAGCCTTCATAAAGGAAACATCGTACATGTTGTCGCATAAATTTCTTAGCCACATTTCCAAGGAGAGGGTTGAGAGATTGATAAATAATAATATTCTCCCAACTTTAGACTTTAGTGATATGGAAATATGTATCGATTTTTATAAGGGTAAGTTGACTAAAGTAAAGAAAAAGGGGGTTAACTTGTACTTTTGGTTTATTAAACCTCATACATACAGATGTTAGTGGTCCTTATATAGTCACGTGTGCAATGCCATATACTTTCAAAATTTTATCGATGATTATTCCCGCTATAGTTATGTGTTCTTGTTTAAAGAGGAGTCTGAAGTTCTTGATAAGTTCAAGATCTTTAAGACTAAAGATGAAAACTAGTTAGGAAAATCAATAAAGATTGTTAGATCTGATAGAGGAGGGAAATATTATGGCAGACAAGGGGTTGTGAGACAAGAAAAAGGTCCTTTTGCTAGGTTATTTAGAATCGGTTGGAATCGTGATTTAGTTCACTATGCCAGATAGTCCTGAGCAAAATGGTGTGACTGAAAGGCATAATTGCATCGTAAAGGACATGATGAAGTTAATGCAGAGTAGGAATAACGTAATCGAATACCTTTGGGTGAAGCCATCAAGACGACATTATATATTTTGAACAGAGTCCCGAGTAAGTCAATACAAAAGATACTTTTTGAACTCTAGGTTGGAAGGAAGCCAAGCCTTACACACATTCGTGTGTGGGGCTGCCCTACTAAGGTGAAATTGTATAATCCTCATAAGAATAAATTGCAATCTCTTTTAACTCATTGTTATTTAGTGGGTTATCCCAACCACTATAAGGGCTACATATTTTATTGTAGAGAGGAAGTAGAATAGTGGAATCACAGATGGTGAAGTTTCTACAATATAATATTTATGATGAGGGAGGATCCTCACATCCTCCAGAAGATAGTAGGACAGATACTACAATTATTGTGTATCTACTTCTTATGCAGTTAGTTCCAGTGGATGAAGGCCCGAGTACTGTACCTATGCAGGCACAGAAACCTATTCCCATTCAGGAAGTGACTTATGAGGTACAAGAGCCTATGTAGTTATGTAGATCTACCAGAAAGAGGCGATTGACTATCTCATCAAATTACATAGTCTATTTAGGTGAACAAGACTATGACATAGGACATGTTGTGGATCCAATGACTTTTACAAAAGCCACTTCTGGACCCTATACAAATATGTGGTGGGAAGTAATGAAGGATGAGATGCAGTTTATAAGGTATAATAAGGTATGGGAGCTTGTTTATTTACCTCAACATTGCAAGTTTATCAGCTACAAGTAGCTATTTAAGACCAAGAAGGACACACAAGGTCAAGTTGAGTGATTTAAGTGTGTCTAGCTGCTAGGGGATTCACTCAGAGAGAATGAGTTGATTTCAATATTACCTTCTCTCCTGTATCCTCGAAGAATGCATTTGGAGTGATTATAGCAATAGTTTCTCATTATGATATGGAGCTATATCAGATGGACATTAAGACCACTTTCCTAAATGGTGACCTTTATGAGAAGGTCTATATGGAGTAACCTGAAGGTTTTCAAGATCAAGATGCAAGCGACAAAGTCTATAAGTTGAATAAATCAATATACAACCTAAAACAAGCTTCTAGACAATGGTACCTAAAGTTTGGTGAGGTTTTGACCTCATTCGGCTTTGTGAAGAGCAAAGTCAAAAGATGCTTATACTATAAGGACAGGAGTAGCAAAGTCATCTTCATACTATTGTATGTCGACGATATCTTGCTCGCGTCAAATGATTTGACCATGTTGCTTCAAGTAAAGCAACTTTCGTCCAAACATTTTGACATGAAGGATTTGGGTGAAGCATCTTTTTTTCCTCGGTATGCAGAGTCACTAGGACAGATCTTAATACTCCCTAAGCCTTTCACAAAGAGCATACATTAAGTGAGTGTTACAAAGGTTTAATATGGCTTATTGTAGACCTGTTACAACACCTATCTCACATAGTGAGAGATTATCTTTGGCACAGTGTACAAAGAATGAAGTTGAGAGAGAGACTATAAGGAATGTCCCATACTTTACTACAATTGGAAGCTTGATGTATGCCCAGGTGTATACTAGATCGGACATTGCATTTGTTGTGGACTAATAGATTGATATCTGGCAAACACAGGTATGGGCTATTGGAATGCAGTCAAACGGGTGTTGAGATATCTAAAAGGTACCAAGGATTATACGTTAATATATAGAAAAGTCAATGATTTGAACCTTACAGGGTATACAGACTCCAATTTCGCTATGTGTCTGGATGATCGCAAATCTATATCAGGGTACATATTTATGTTTGCAGATGGTGCAGTATCATAGAAGAGTGTCAAGCAAATATTAGTAACTTCCTCGACCATGCATGCAGAGTTTGTTGCAAGTTATGGAGCTACTACACAGGCGGTTTAGCTCAGAAACTTGATTTCTAAGTTGTCTATGGTGGATTCGATAATTAGACCCATTCGGTTGCATTATGATAATCTTGCTGAAGTGTTGTTTAGTAGCAACAACAAGAATATCATAAGGTCTAAGTATTTGGAGGTCAAGTATTTGACCATAAATGAGTTAATTCAGAAATGTGATGTTGAAGTGGAGCATATCAGAACTAAGGAGATGTTAGTTGATCCTTTGATTAAAGGACTTCGCTTATTAGTGTTTATTAGACAAGTATCCAATATGGGCGTATTAAAGTTCTTAAACAGTAGCAGTTAGGATCATTGTATTTACTCCTTAATATTTTGTATATTTTGATGTATTATGACATTATGATTATTTATTAATAAAGATGATCATACTCTTTTATCCTCAGTAATAAATGCTTTTGTATATAGTCATAATACATATGGAAGCCTTAAGATTTGTGTTGATCTTAAGCATTTTAAAAGTTATTGGGCATTTATAAAGATTGACCTTGAGTCTATGTCATTAAACACATAAAATTTATATGGATATCCTTAAAGTTTCATATGACATAGAGGGATATAAGGTTTTAATCTCATAAATATTCTCTAATGTAGTTTAGCATTCAGTTGAAAAATATAAAGGTTTTCTCTAATATTTTTTAACATTCGGTGAGAGAAAACAGTACTTCTTTGTTGTACTTTAACACAAGCAATTTAACATAAAAGTTATTGAAATCGAGACTTACAAAGAAAAATGATACATTTTAGATCATACATATATCTTCTTAGTTTGCCACACATCATTTTCTCATTCATGTTAGTAAGGTATCAGATATTCATGATTATATTGAACCTATGTCATACATTACATGTGTGTTTGATATTTTTTAGTATCGAAAGTCTTGCAGAACGAAATGTAGGACTTTCATTACCTTTGGATCAAATTTTTTTAAATTTAGTACCAATACAGTAACATGACTTAACTGGGTTTTAAAACTATTTTAAACTTTAAAAAACTGCAATTAATAATTGTCCAATAGGAAGAATGTTAGACATTTTTGTCCTTAGGGACAATTTTGTCTTTTTTCTATTAAGTGGACAATTATTAATTATAATTTTGCTTTTCAATAAATTATCAGTTAAGTTACGTAATTTGATTCAGATAAGGATAATAAAGTGACTCAATAAATGATCTAGATTAATGAGTCAAAGTTTGGGTAAAAAATGAATCCCTTTTAGTATAAATCTAGTCTATATCAACTTGTGATGGAGAAGCTCGATATGAAAACTATATAAAGGTTAAGGTCTCCTATAATTGCTCATATCAATCGTAAGTATACAGTTGTATGACTTGTTAAGAAAGCTTACGTATTGAGAAAACTGTAGAAAGACATAAATCGAGTATAGTGAAAAACTTCCTCAACTATCCCGGAAAGATTGAAGCTCGTTTCGACATCAAAAATTGCTTCTGAACTCAGAATGGAATCGAAATCAGGTATTCCACATTTCTTTCATTTTTACCCTTTCATGTATGATCCTAGGTACGTAATAAGGTCTATACTACGTATGAGACGAGGCCCTATAATTAAGGACGAATGAACCATCGAAACATTACCGCAAAATGAGTTTGAAATGCATACCCACATCGACTATCATTAATTGTAGGTTATAACCCCCCTAAAACATGGAGAGCTATTGATATGTCACATGTTAAATACGCAAAGTGGGGAAGGGGGCCGTTTGATTAATATGTTGAAACTGACCAATTCGTCAATTAGGACCAATTAAAAACAAGAGATCTGCAAGTTCACCCAAAGGATTGCATTTGTTTTTTTCCCGAGATGAGGCATACAGCTAGGAATTCGGTGCCTTTGGACAGTAGTGGAGGCAGTCTATCCTCAATGAACGACTCATATAAACCGTGCGACTTCGGTGATTTCTAATGTTCCACAATTAAGTTAGATGAGATAAAGACAATGTCTTGTCCTTGCAGTTATCTGTTGGAACCAATTTTTAGCTTACCCTACACTTAAGATACATCAAACATGTTGCTTGTTATATCAAATCAAACTATACTAAGGAAGAATATAAAAAACGAAAATAAATGCAATTCATTTAACCCTTTCTGGTTGCTATATGAGCACAACCCGCAAAACTAATAAATATGTTCTATCTCTTTAATGAATGGAAATATAAAACTGTTTGTTCTCGTACGTGAAGCATCCATTTTTTTAGCAGTGAAGTGCTTATCTTTTCTTTATATAAAATTATTATTATTATTATTATTTATTTATTGATATTCAAAGTCAGGACATTATGTATTATTATTATGGCCACTTAACTATTCGTACTAACTCAGAATAATGCTTTTTATCATTTATATACATCCAATTTTTCTTAATTTTATAATTTTTTTGCCTTATAAGAGATTAATGATTTGCCAAGATAATACCAAAGACATCGGTATATCTTCGATCGTCACAACCAAACCAATTAATGTTAACAAAGCATTATAAATGAAAGTAATTACTGTTAGAAAAGAAAAGTTACTTATTGGTTTTATATTGCAAACACCACAAGATGCATTTCACTGCTTTCCAATTTTCATCTATAGGAGAGTGCAAAGATTAGTAATAGTTGGAGTCGTATGATGTGCCGCTGTTGTGTCAAGGTACTATCGCATGTAAGATTAAACTAATTGCATTGTTGATTCATTAATTAAGCATCATAGGAGTTGTTGGGGCCTAGATATGATTATAATATGCAGGCCATATTAGTTTGAAGATCAAAGTATTGGCGAGGTATATATCTACATCATTATCGATCAACTATATAGTTTGGTAAGCCAAAAATTTGAAAAGGCACTTGCTTTTCTCTGTCCCCCTTTAGAATTGGCAGATCTATTTTAATTAACGTTTAGCTTGAAAAATTTTAGAGTAGATTGTTTGGGTTGTTTCATAGCAACATTAGCTAAATAAGAGTCTTAAGAGTAGATTGTTTGGGATGTTTTCATAGCATCATTAGCTAAATGAGAGTCTTACATACTTTTTAGTAACATTTCATAAGTTGAGAGTTGTTCATGCAATTCAAGAAAGGAGACAGGTTCATGTCCTAAATTTAATGCTGCAATGATGGGAAAGAATTTGGAGCCAATATTGATATAGATTATCACATTGATTTTAGCATCAGAAATGGATCTACCAGCAATTTAAGTTCATCAGCATGAGCTTTTACCTTTTGGACATATTGTGTCACACTCATAACATTCTTTTTCAATTCTTAAAGTTCTATATTAAGCTGAAGTTGTCTGTTCTGAAATATAGAGAGTTAAGGAGGAAAATAACTATGACAAGAGAAATTATTCTGAGAATCTGTTCATCTAGATTGGTAAGAGAAGGTATTGTTTTGGACGGAATATGCATGGAACTGTCAATAAAACTAGTTAATTTGTGATAATTCAAAAGAAGAATAAATTGTGTTTCCAAATCAAGTAGTTTTGACTTGTTAATTTAATAGAAAAGGCATGATGTCAAGTGGTTGGTAATTGTGTTTACAGGTTAGTAGTACTGGAAAAAGTCGATGAAAGAAAACGTAAAAATTAGGGTTCCTCTGATACTATGTGAAAGTAGGAGTTTTTGTGTGTATTCTCATTACATGATTGTAACATATGTACATATTGTGAGCATGAAGTATGCCTGAACATTAGTAATTTACAACTGTGCTAACAAGAAAGATACGACTAAACATGAAAACATACGATGGTACTAATCGAGGGTTATGGCTAAGACTTATCATGATTGGAGATGATCAAGTAATCAAGATATAATAATATTCTATTTCCTTAACAGGCCTAATGAACTATCCACACATACTAAAATTTTAGCAATTTGGGTTGCAAAACTTTGAATTTATTGAAGAGATTTATAATTTCAAGGAAAACTTAGCCTTTCTCACGTCCCTCAATTAATTTATATGAAGCATTTTGTGAATTATTCCAAAAAAAATAACCATTTCAAAAATCATAGACATATTTTGTGTTCTCTTCTTTACCGATTCCTTTGTAATTGTGTATTGAATAAATTTGATTATTTCAATTCGTAAATATATTTATTTTATGGTCTTTGATTAGGCATTAAGAGTAAATGAAAATGTTATTTCGTTTTGAAGCCAAGACCTTCCTTCAAATGCTGGAAAACTAAGTATTTTGCTTTAACATTGAAGATTTAATTGCATGGTCTCCTAATACAGCAACGTCTCTAGCTAGTTTGGATTTTACAGTCACTAAATGAAGAATCTAACAAAAAACAAACACACTCATTATGTGCAGGGAGAAAAAAGGGAAAAGTCTTCTATCCCTTTGGGTAAGACTACACTATAAAGTCTTTACTTGTTTTTGCTTTCGGAAAGAACCGGATCGGCTATATTATATAGTTTTAGGACTGTCATGAAAAGGGAGGCAAAACAAAACCTATTCAACTTGTACTGTTCGAATTCACTAAATAGCCACTAAAATCTAGGAATGTCCAGGCACTGTTGCCTGCAAGTATAAACGTATTTGTAATGGTGAAACAGTTATTTGATATAAACAGTCATTTGAAGACGACTTTTTCCTGTGAAGACAAGAGACAGTTGATAAGATTGTCTCAAAAGCTGAGGATAAAATAGATATAGAGACAGAGCCATAACCTGTAGCTGTAGGAGATACTATAAGTTCCTTTGTGCTTGTGAATTTAATTAGTCCAAATCCTCGAGAGCCATGCATATATAGCCTCTGTTAGTGTGGTTTATGTTAATGTTTGTGGAATTCTAATTTTCATTAAATGCTTCCAGTTGTCGAATGCAAACAATTACTGCCCATTGTTTAAATTGAAAATAATTGACTTGTACAACCAACGTTGTTGATCGGGCCACCGTTATTCAGTGCTGTGGAACAGATTCAACTTTCAGTTAAGAGAGAAAAGTGTGATGCTTTTCCTAGCCCCCTGGATTATCTGTCTCAGTTTTTATATATCACTTTTAATCTCAACCTTTTATTTATGTAAGTCTCACATAAATAAAAAACTGAGACTAAAAAAGACAGAATTAGTATACAAGAAATGACACAAAAAATTAGGTCCCTTTTTTAGCTAACCAAAAGTTAACTACATTGCCTACACCAATACGGGAGCTAGCTAGAAACAGAGACCTAGAAAAGCTCCACAATTTCAGGGAGAGAACACAGGAGGTGCATAAACACAAATTAATCTTCCAGACATAATAATGCAACAAAAATATATATTATTTTTCTCACTATTCCATCCCCAACTACTAATAACATCAACGTTTTCATTTTCAGATTCGCGTTATTCTATCATTCTTAATGTTTTAGTTAATCTATCGTATGCCTTTCCATGAAGGCAACGTCTGAGAGTGTCTTCTTTTCCCTAGGATATAGCGTGTTTAATGATAGAAAATTATTGATTAAGACGAGTGGAATAGAATATAATTATTTATGGTCGATTTTGATAGAATACATGGAAGGATTTCATTTAATCTTCAATTGATGGTACAAAGACTGAAAAAAGAAAGAAGCCCTTTGAAGTTAGATAACTGAATTAACAATAAGTACTACATCCCCACATCATTCATTCATTCTCAAATTCGAGTTTTTTTTTATATAACTAACAAGTTTTAAGTGGACCCTTGATTCATAGCAGGCATGAGCATTATCTCCTATTCATAGATATCATGGAATTGGAAGATCAATAATACCATAAGCCCACATGGTGGAAACAATGTTTTAAACTTCCAACAAGACAAATGCATAAGCGTTATTCTATGACTTAAAGACATAGGGATAATTATTAAACAAAATTAATCAATAGGTGTTGGCTAATCGAGGAAGGTGATGTTTGAGGACATTGATGGCAACACATACTTCAAGAATAGGCAATGACTCCAACCCAAATTCATTTCTGTTGAAAAACGTAACACAATCTATAACACACACTTTTTTTTAATTACAGTAGGTATTCTGGTTTAGTCAGACTAATTTTAAGCCCCTACGACTTCACCCCAAGAGATTAGAGGATGTAAATCTGAAATCCTAAGATCCCTCAGGTTCCTACGTAGCCTGTACACTTCTGTGCACAAGGAGTCTTCATATACTTGATTGGTTAGCTGATGATTGATCACTGGTTCCCCCTGCTCAACATCAAGTTCTCATCAGCTCCAGGTTTCCTAATAACTCTAACTCCCATACTATCGCTGGAAGTGAGGCATCCGTAATTGATCCGTCAATAAAACTTTCTTGGGGGTAGAGGATCATCAATAAGAACATGCCTATTTTTCCTCTTTTGACGTAACTCAAATTCAAAACTTCCTTATTAA
Source organism: Erythroxylum novogranatense (assembly GCA_029891385.1). Taxonomy (NCBI): domain Eukaryota; kingdom Viridiplantae; phylum Streptophyta; class Magnoliopsida; order Malpighiales; family Erythroxylaceae; genus Erythroxylum; species Erythroxylum novogranatense. The sequence continues at coordinate 42,633,220 of CM057227.1, forward strand.
AAGAGAGGCTTAAGTGAGAAATCTGGATCAATTGGTTCAGCCGCCGTTATCATCTATAACACACTCTATACATTAGGAACGTGTAAGAGAACGACCAAGGAAGTTTTGTCAACTAATTAATTCTCAGCATCTATAAGCTTTTGCCTTATTTCCTTATAAGGAAAAGTCGCAAATGTAAAACCCTTTGTCTCTTCATTTATGAAGGGAAGAGAACTAGCGGATGAGAACACATTACGTGTTCACAGATTGTGGTTTAACAATATGAACTTTTCTTTGTCCTTTCCGCTAAGAATAAGCGTCTTATCAAAAAGGACTGATGCATATCGGAAGCAAATGGGGGCATAGACCTTACTTTTTTTTAAAAAAATTATATATAAAAAATTATTATTTATTATTTTTTCATAAAATAAAATAAAATTTTACCTTGTTCAAAAAAAAAAATTCTTATTAAAATTTTACTTCTATTAAAAATAAAATTTTATTCCCACTTAAAAAAAATTCTGAATCTGTCCCCCACCTATCAAAACTAAATTTTGTAATCATCATATGAACGTCAGCTTAATTGTTGCCTTGAGATAGAAAATTAAATAATTTCCTTTTTTTCTCCGAATAATCGACATAGGTAGTTTTCCAAATGGTTGGAAGTTGGGAGAAATGTTTTACTTGAATTTAAGTCAGTCACTTTCGTCCTCTTACCAAGTCGATGTCACCACCTGCCCTCCTCCCTCTCTAATGGGCTGGTGAATCTACGTACAGTTTGGAAAGAAATGTTGAAGTAAGATGCTTAACTGTTTAACTAACAAAAAACAAAACAAGAATGCTGTATTATTTTATTTAGAGAAGAATAGTAGAGTCCAACGTTTAATCACGCAAGAACGCTTTATAATGATAAAAATATGAGGCTTAGTTAGGTAACTGGAGACGAGGAATTAATAGTACATAAAAGTTTGATATGTTTATATTCGGTGATCTTGACATCACCATTTTTAAAACGTTACCAGAACTATTTTCGTAGATATGTATGTTCATTCATAGTGATTGGTATTTTCTTCAAGTCTTAAGTATTATTGGCCACATACATATCACCTTCCCCCGCACAACAGATACCAAACCAACTCCTGTGAAGCCCACTCGTGTATTTGATGATCCTATTCAATAGTTTGATTACTACGTCTAGTCTTGCCCTGTCACAGCTGGGTCCCAGTTCCCAAAACGAGCTGAGCCTCCGGACCTTCTGCAACCAACGTAAGGGCCCCTCAAAGTCAACAGTCTAGTATTGTTCATGATTTGGCGTGCAATTACTTCATATGCCCTCGTCACTTTCACGTTGCCACATACGTTTCTATTTGCATACTTTCGTCTTTTAATGCAGCATTGAATCTTAAATCAACTATGTAACGAGTGGGTTATGTTTACTAAAATCGGTTCGAACTTTTAAGTGATACCCGACGGAAATTCATTGCATCTACTCACCCAATTTGTAGAAAGTAGCTGGAGGATGAATCGCAATGTTAAGCTTAGCCATGGCAAGGTCGTAACCAATAACTTATTAGCTGTACTGGCTGTCTTCTTAATGCCTCCTTTACTGGTAAGACGACAATATGTCTAATGGGCTTACACACTTCCCCGAAAGTGTTCCATTAGCATTGAATGTTAATTGACTAATTAACTAAAATGACTCCCCCAAGTAGGGATGGCAATGGGTAGGGTTCGGTTCGAGTTTTACTCAACCCATATCCATATCTATTTTTTATGACTCAACCCATATCCATATCCATATCCATATCCATATTCATCGGTTTTTACGATTTACTACACATATCCAAATCCATTGGGTTATTCGGGTTTTTGGATATCCATCGGGTTGTATAGCACATAAAAATATAACTTCTAAATTGAAAATATAGAGAGCAAATTTTTTGCGAATGCTTTAAATCAAAATTAACTTAATAATAATAAGTCAAGATTTTGATTTGTATGTCTTAAAAAAACTATAAAATTGGAATAATAAAAATTATAATGTCTAGTGCAAAGACAAGTAGACAACATATGTTTTTCACAACCAATAACTAAAAAAAATTGAAACATCCAAAACCTCAAACTATCTTTGCGAGAACTCCACAACATTCAAAACTTCATCTCCATATCATTTGCATTATTATCATCCTATAAGAAAATAAATGTTTCTTTGGACAATACTTGTTCAAATGCTCACGCAGATGTGAAGTCCCGTTCGTACCTTTAGCAGAAAGCTTCCATTTGCAATGCTTACACTCAGCCTTATCAACACCTTTCATAGTCACCAAATTAAACTCTAGCCACACAAGAGAAGTACGCTTCTTGCTTTTAGTTGCACCATGATCACGCAATTCTATAGCTACAATCTCCTCTTTTTCATGAGGTGGTGGACTAGAGAGATTCTCAACTCCTTCCATCGGTTCCACACTATCACTCACGGTCATAGATTTAGCTGGATTTTTGATAAGCAAACGACATACAGTCACGGAACCATCCAATGGAATTAGCTGGATTTAAACAAGTATAGGAGTTAGCTGGATTTAAACAAGTGTAACTGGTTGATGACACTAGAAATAATAAATAGTATTAAAAATAATAAATAGTATTCGATGGTATTGGTAGTCGGACGACGTTGAATGTAGGAAATAGGAATGCAGAAATAACTTGTAATTTAAAAATAGACACAAACGTATTGTAATTGTAAGACAACTTGTCTTAGATAAGTGCAGCCTCACACCAGACTATGTATTATTTATGATATCAACACCAGACAACTCTAATATTGTGCGGTGTTGCCTATGCAATATATACTGTCACAGAAATAACGTGTATAGGCGTATAGCTCTGCAAGTGGGTACCTTGTGTCGTGGTGCGTATATGCGAGACGACCTTGTGCCGTTGTGCGTGCGAGTTGCGATTTGCTAGCTGTGAGCTTGTGACTTGCGAGTGACAACCTTGTGCGTATGAAGACTGATGATGAGTGATGACTAGTTGGGTTAATCACATGCAATGCAACGTAACAGATATTTCTTGAGACGGCAGCGGCTAGGAGTTGGAAGTTGGAACGTTCGAGGGCGAGGCTGATGACGACTGAATGTTTACGTATTACGTCGATTACTTAGGACTTTTTTGTTAGGTTTTGTTGTTTACGTATTGGAATAATAAGTTAAGTGATTTCTTACCATCTAAACGCTTGTTAAGTGATTACTTACGTGACTACGCCGATTAAGTATTGGAATAATAAGTTAAGTGATTTCTTAGTATTTACGTTTCCGTTAATAACGATGGTAAGATGCAAACAATTATATATGTACCAATTAATATTGATATTTGAAAAAAAATATTGCTATTTGAAAACGGATCGGGTATGGGTATCCATCGGTTCGGGTTTTTACTAGACCCATATCTAAATCCATATCCACATCCATTTTTTAACATCCATTTAAAATCCATTTTTTAACATCTATATCTATTTTTTAGGGTCGGGTAGTACGGATATGGATCGGGTTGAAAACCCATTGCCATCCCTACCCCCAAGTCATGTTAAAATTATAGATGTCTTGAAACTTGGATAAACTATAAACTTTGAATTTAGTGCACTAAAATGGTCCCTTGTGATGAAGTTACGAGGTTGATCTCCAGGATATGAGATTTTTATTTTCTTCTACTTATCCATTTCATTCAACTAAAATTTGATCAGAGGTTAAGAATTCATTTCAGTCAACTTTGTAACAAACAACCGAAGTTGAAAGCCTGCTTGAGCGAGAAAAGTTGACACTGTTTGTTTGTTTTGTTCTGTTCCTGTCTGTTTTTTCCGTTTCTCTTGACTGAGCGATTCTCAGTCCTATGACCTCCATCGACTCCGCTTGCCAAGAAGGGGAGGACGCGAAAGAGGGATGAGGACCCTCCCCTCCCCAATTCATCTTATAGCCAGGCGGTATTTGGTGGCCCCTCAGTGGATGCAGCAACGATGGCTGCAGCGTGGTTGGAGGAGCGCCTCGTTACCATTGAGGAAGGGGACATTACATCAATCGCCGACGATAAAGGGGGAAGCATCACGCTGTCCACGCAGTTGCGCACTAAACTGGACAAACAATGGGAGCTTGCGGTGGTGGTGAAACTCCTTGGCTTGCGGTGGTGGTGAAACTCCTTGGCCGAAGGGTGAGTTATACTGTGCTCTCCAATAGATTACGCAATCTATGGATCCTCCAGCGCCCCATGAAGCTCGTAGACTTGGACTATGACTTCGATCTGGTGAAATTTCAAACAGAAGAGGACTATCTCCACGTTCTCACCAAGGGTCCTTGGACAGTCTTTGGACAAGTGGTTGTGGTCCAACGGTGGGTGCCCAGCTTTCATCCCTCCCACGCCCAGATAACCCATGCGGTGGTGTGGGTTCGCATACTGAACTTACCTATCGCTAGGTACCACCCAGAGATTTTGAAGGCTATAGGCAACCTGGTTGGTGCCACCATCCGAATCGATGAAGCTTCATTGCTTGCACAGCGAGGTCGGTATGTGCGACTGGCGGTGGAAGTGAACTTGCAGGAGCCGCTGCGATCCAGTTTAGAAATCGATGGGGAAACTCTGCTGGTTACGTATGAGGGCTTACCCCAGGTGTGCTATACCTATGGGATAGTGGGTCATTCCCCCATGGCCTGCGCTAAAGCCAAGCCAGCGCCAGCAACTGCCACTCCACTGGAGTCCAGTTCTACTGCAGGGGAGCGTAGTCCAGATGAGTCGTTGGTGTTTGTGGAAGGTAGCCGACGTGATGAGACGTCTAACGGTTATGACCCGTGAACGAACGTGCAACGCAGGCGTCCTCGCTCTAGTGTGAAGGGACAAATCAATGCTGACAGTCGTGGGGCGCGTGCGGGGCCAACATCTGAAGGATCCAGATTTGTGGTGTTTCACTAGGTGGAATTAGACGGAGACGAGAATGCTGGGCCGAGCGGTGCCATTCCGTAACTCCCGTTGCTTGGGTTGGGCCGCAGATGCCATGTGACCTCTTCAGGTGGGCCAAAGCCCATGTCCTCTCTAGCAGCTAGGCCACAGCCTATAGCCAAGGCCCCCTAGCCTTTGAAGGCCTCTAAAGGCAAAGCTGTCCAGATCCCTTCACTACTCCTTAAGAAAAAGGGGTAGGTTAGTGGGCCCCAGGCCTAAGCATCCAAGGATTCCCTTCAGCTCCCTTTATAGCCCACAGACTAGCAGCGGCACTTAGCAGTTGCTATTCCGACCCACTCCGAGATGGTCTGTGTGAGCCAGCTCGTGGAGGATCCGAGTGAGGTGCCTGCAGAGAGCTCCCAGCACATGGAAGGGGTCGAGGACCCTAGGATGGGAGACAACCCCTAGACCCTCCTGCCCTCAGAACCTCCTGACATTCAGATGGCATTGACGGGACTGGAGCCTTGCCCTCCGACGGGCTCAGAGATGGGGACCACACCCGAATTACATGAAGAGGAGCCCCGAGTGCCTAGTGGTGAGTGCGGTGCGGAGCTTCTGAGGTAGGTTTCCTCTCTCATTTTCTTAGTTATGTCAATATTTATCTGGAACTGTCAAGGGGTAGGAGGATCGACGTTTCAGACCCTCCTGCGTAATTACATTCGTAATTACAAACCGGGCGTTTTAGCCTTATTAGAACCCCGTCTTAGTGGCCTTAGAGCTAGTAATATGATTCGATCCTTCGGGTTTGATTATTCGTTTCGAGTCGAAGCAGACGGATTCTCAGGTGGGATTTGGCTTATGTGGACAGCGGAGGTCTCTGTGTCTATTGTCACTGCGCACAGATAGTTCCTTAACACCACTGTCTGATTTGGGTCAGATTCTTTTGACCTGATGATGGTGTATGCTAGTCCACAAGGGGCCACGCAGGCACTCCTGTGGCCGACCCTTGCCTGGGTTGTTCATACTACTACGGGCCCGTGGATCATGGGTGACGATTTTAATGCGAAACTTGCTCTTGCTGATAAGAAGGGTGGAGCTCTCTCGACCCCTGTCGTTAGTAGACGATTTCAAGATTAGGTGCAGAGTTGTGGTCTTCACGATTTAGGGTATGTTGGTTCTCGTTTTAGTTGGCGTCGTGGTTCGCAGCAAGCTCGCTTGGATAGGGTGCTCGGTTCGACGGAGTGGGTGCAGCAATTTCCCCACACTGTAAACCTGCACCTGCCCTTTCGTGGGTCCGACCATCGACCTATGCTCCTCCAATTTCGTCCACCCCAACCCAGGTCCCATGGGCTGCCGCCTTTCAGATTTCAAAATGCGTGGATCACTCAGCCTTTTCAGCAGTGGTAGCGCAACATTGGACACCTGAGGAGGGGGCCATGAGTAGGTCCTTAGCCCAGTTTTCTCTCCACCTTTCGCATTGGAACCAGCATGTCTTTGGCAATATTGCTCCCGGAAGAGGAAGCTGGTTGCTAAGCTGGAAGGGATCCAGCGTGCTATGACGACCTGTCCACGTGACTCGTTGCTAGATCTGGAGGACACTTTGAGTGGTGAGCTCCTCCAGGTGCTTTGTGAGGAAAAGCTGTTTGGCACCAACGAGCCCGGTGTGAATGGCTTTCCAAGGGCGATCGGAATACTAAGTATTACCATACTCTCACTCTCGCCAAGCGAAAGCAGTTACGCATCGAGCGGCTCCAGGATCAGGCTGGGATTGTAGTATCTGACCCTAATCAGCTGCGTCGTCTGGTTCAGCAGTATTTTTTCCAGCTATATACGATGGGGACGGAGCTGACCTCCGACTTCCTGATCTCGGGCGCCTTTCCTCCCCTGTCGGAGGGGCGCCTTCAGGCACTTTCTAGTCCTCTCCTCTGGGAGGAAATCCGAAAGGCTGTCTTTGACATGCATCCCCATAAAGCCCCGGGGCCTGATGGGTTTAACGCTCTCTTTTTCCAGAACTAATGGACGACTGTTGGGCTGTCTGTGGAATCGTTTCTTCAGCAGTTCTTTCGAATGGAAACATGGGATCAGGCGTTAAATCGTACAACTCTGGTGCTTATCCCTAAAATCCCTTCTCCACTCCAAATCTCTCAGTTTCGTCCGATTAGCCTGTTTAATGTCATGTATCGATAAGGCTCAGTTGAAACTCGCAGGTTGGCGCTCCAAGATGCTGTCTCTTGCAGGTCGGGCTACTTTAACCCAAGCGGTACTCTCGGCGTTGCCCATCTTCACGATGCAGATTGTCCACCTCCCACGCCAGCTGTGTGATGACCTGGAAAAGTTGAGGCATAACTTTATTTGAGGGTCTACCCCAGGGGGCCGGAAAGTGCCTCTTGTCCAATGGGACGCTGTGTGTAAGCCTAAAGGGGGCCTAGGGCTTAAACGACTTCGATCTACCAATGATGCACTGCTAGCCAAGCTTGGTTAGGATCTCCTCACGAGGCCCAACGCCCTGTGGGTTCGTGTCCTCCGGGCTAAATACCGTCTCGACATCACAACGGTGCCTTTTCAGATTTCCCAGCCAGGGGCCTCTGTTATTTGGAGGGGGATCTCAGCTTCCTGGCATGTAGTCCGGACGGGCCTTTCGTGGGTCCACGGTGATGGGAGACGAATTTTCTTTTGGTTGGATAACTGGCTGGAAGGTTGGGGCCCGCTCATTCGTGTGGTCAACTCACCGGTCCTGACCCACAGGCAGTTTGATACCGTAGCGTCCCTCCTAGATGGCCAGGGTACTTGACGGTGGCCTTAATTCCAAAGATATCTTCCGACTGCTGTTTTTTTGGCCCTAGCACAATTAGACCCTGCTTCGGCGGGTAATGGGGAGGACCAAGTGAAGTGGGCTCCTTCCCCCCATGAGCGGTTCACGGTGGAGTCGGCGTATGATATCATAGAGGGGCGTCCCATTCCCAGTTATGGGCGGTTATTTGGAAGTGGGATGGTCCCCAGCGGATCATATCGTTTCTTTGGTTGGTGGCCAAACGTCGTCTACTGACGAATCACCAGCAGGTGGTGTGTCATATTACTACGGATCCGACTTGTCCTTTCTGTGGACAGAACGAGACTACCATACATGTGGTCCGTGATTGTCCGCGGGTGGCTGCGTTTTGGAGCCAGTTTCCTAGAGAGGTGGTAGACTCTGAGTTTTTCTTACAAGCTGAGGAGCTGTGGCTACAGTCTAACCTCACTCAGCCCGTTCAGGTCCAGGGAGCTATATGGGCCACCGTATTTGGAGTCACCTGCTGGTATCTATGGCAGTGGCGCAATCGTAGTCTGTTTGAGCCTGGATTTAGTTGGCCGGAGGAGGGGTCCCGGCTCAACTTTGCGTATGTTGACTGGATTGTGCGATCCTGACTGATGGAACACAAGGTCTTTCCGGCTTCGGGGGTTCCAGTGGGCACCCTGGTGGGCTGGACAAAACCCCCCGAGGGATGGGTTAAAGTCAATACAGATGGGGCAGTTCAGCTTGGAGCCTCTAAGGCCTTTGCGGGAGGTTTGATTTGGGACTGCCGTGGCAACTGGTGTGGTGGCTTTCAACAAAACATCGGTCGAGCAACGCCGTTAATGGCGGAACTGTGAGGGTTGTTCTCAGGCCTCTCTCTGGCCTGGGAGATGGGGTATCGTAGGGTGATCATCGAGATGGATGCCCTCGAGGTTATTAACATCCTCTCTGACCCGCACTGTGAACTCACTGGGATTACTTTTTTAGTGGCAGGTATCCGGGAGCTATTACAGCGGCCTTGGGAGCTTCATCTGCAACATGTTGTCCGCGAGGGGAACCAGTTGTCGACCCTTGCAGGCCTCCTTCCCCCAGGCCTCCGGGTCCTCCAGGAGCCTCCTTTGGGAGTCTAAGAGCTCATTTGTAGCGATGCGATTGGCCTTTTGTATTCTAGAACTGTATATTGATCTAGGTGTTGTTTCCTTTGTATCAAAATTTTTTTGATCAGAGGTTAATCTGTGAAGGATCACGAGCTTTCATTATATGAAAATGGGTAAGTTAAATTTTTTTTCTATTTTTATTTGAAATATATAGAATATGAAGAGTACATGGCTGTCTTCATTCCAATACAAAATATTACACCTTTAATTCTTACAAATTGAAAACTATTATAAAAAATAATTAACTCCAAAAGCTTAAATTTTCATTCCGTCGTAAAAATGGACACTTAAAGTGTTAATTGAGTCTAATACTAGAAAGGAAGCAATAATTTGTTTGACTTCTATAAAGAATTTCAAGTAATACACAAGCTGACGGCATACATTCAAATTTCATGATATTCCTCTTAGATGAGACTTCGGCTTACTTTTGAATAATAATTTAAACTTTTAACTTATAGTTGTGTCTAAATTTCAATCCTTAAACATAGTGACATAGAACTACAAAAGAATAGCTTATCCCAAAATAAATATAAAAAATTGCTTGTATTTTAAGTATTTATAAGGTGCGCAAAATATTATAGGTTTGTATTGCATTGATTAGTATCGTTCATTGATTAAAAATGGTACCAAAATATCATGTACTCTATTGAGGTGTATCATGAAAATTTGAATTTCAATAGTGGAAATCTAAATACCCAAAAATACTGAATAAGAAATATAAATTAAGAAAAGTTTAAAGAATAAATTGAAAATAAAATATAATTATACCCTTCCCTAGTTTTCCCCAAGTTGTCACTATTACAATTACCAACATTAGCTATGGTTTTAATTGACCAAGTATATTATTAGTTTGTTTAGTAGTTCTTTTTTTTAGTTAAAATAGTTTGTATTCCAATTGTTCATAGTCGCTAGGAAGTAGAATTTATTCCAATAATTAAGGAACCTATCTTCTCTTATATGCCTATACAAAGGCCATTATTTGCACTGAATAAAATATGGATTGATTCTTGTGAGCTGTTAGTTAATGGGCATTTTAGGGAGCACATTTTCTTAATCCTTGACAAAATGATTGATCACTGAGTTGCCAGTAAAGTTAAGAAGCTCAATAACTAGAATTATAATTCTTGGTCTATATGTATGATGTCATATATGCAAGGTTAGGACTTGTGTGAGGTCATCAACAGTGGTGAAGTGACATAACCAGTGGCTGAGGATGCAAATAATGCATTGCGAAAATAGAAGATAAAAGTAGGCAAAGTCATGTTTATCTTGAAGACAACGGTTGAGGAATATTTGCTACACTATATTTAGAATGCCAAAACACCATATTCAAAATGACAAAACATCCAAAAAAGCATGAGATACATTCTCCAAGCTGTCCTCTAAGAGAAATGACATGAGGTTCCAACTTCTTGAGAGGGAGTTACTGTCAGTAACATAATGTTACATGATAGTTACTCATTATTTTCACAAGGTGAAGGCATTATGCCATGATGTTTCTGATTTGGATCCTTAAGAACTAATAGAAGAAACTAGGATGAAGATAATAATTATCCATAGTTTGGGACCTAAATACATAAGCTTTATTGCTACAATATAAGGATGAAAAATCAACCATCACTTATTTATAAGTTAGAAAATCTTATTATTGGACAAGAAGCATTGGCCAAGCAAATGGGGGGAGTTTCATTGAAGAGTCAAGAGGAAGCATTCACTAACAAAGCTAGCTGGAATTCTAGGTAACATAGCTACTGTAGATCCAAAAAGAATAGTCATGAGGCAACAAATCATCTAGGCAATATGAGCACTCATGTATAGGGAGGTTTGAAGAACCATAGAAATAACATGAAATTTGAAGGGAAGTGTTATATATTTTTTTGAAAATTAATGAATATATATTAAATATAAAAGATTAACATCAATCAAAGGTTACAATCTAAATGTAGACTATAAGAGGATCAAAGGACCTCTTCTTAACTAAAAAGTAAGAAAAATACATTTATTTAGTTTCTCTTTATAACACTCTCATTCAAAGTTCCAAGCTGGTTTTATGTTGGGAGAGAGGTTATCTATTACTCCTATTGCTGGCATCGAGAACTGGCTACGTAGAATTATTTTTTGGTAGACTTGTTTCATCTCTTTTGCTTCCCTTCTGCAGATTCTTTTATTCCTCTCCTACCATATGAAATACACCAATGTTGCAAAACATACTTTTAAAGCTTTATAGACACTTCTGGCTATATTCAGTCTGGTGACTAGGTCTATCAATTCTTCCCATTGTTGAGTTGGTAATCAAACCCCCGATCTAGCTTGTATCCTTCCCTAGATTGGTCTTGTGTACCTATAGTTTACCAACAGATGGTCCACTTGTTGGATCGGAAAAAGAAAGCATGCTTAGTTTGGAGAAACGATAGACTTCAAAACTTTTTAAGAAATCATCTTGCAGCGGAAGCAATATATCCAAATCAACATGCTAATCCATACATGATATGGTATAAGGATAATAAAACTAAGAACAAGATAAAAGGAATTACCGACTCCTTCGCTGCAGCTTTAAATCCTCGCTGCGCTATCCTCTCCTTCTTGTATCCAAATCCTTTGCCTTTGAGTCTTTTCCTTTAGCAATCTATCTTCTTCCTTGTAGTAGTATCCTCTACCAATTAGATTTACCACTTGTTCTTCAAGGACAACTAGGTTAACAAAATCCTTTGGTGGGAAAGGAGAAGAAATATTTGGAGGAGATTTTCTTAGAAGAAGAAGAACCAAAATTGAAACTCTTTCAATTCTTTCACTTAGGAATTTCGGTTCTACCTTGCATGAAAAGAGAGAATGTCTAAAAACCATGCAAGAACCCTTTCTTACATCTCAATTTCGAAATATGCATGAATGGAAAGAGTGAGAGGCATCCAATGCATCACTTACATTAATCACTCATCAAATAGCCAATAAATGAGACTTACTTCATTTATCTTTAAAATGGCTATTTGAAAAGACCATAACCTATAATTGAATACCCATTTCGGTTTTGGCAAGAAGAAAGAAGGAAGATAGTCCATCTAATGCACATCTTTAATCTTTAATCTAATGAATGCAAATAGGTTACATGCAAACATTAAAAGCCAACCATTAAACCATTTAATGGTAAGTTCATAACTCCATTTAATAATGATGAACCATAATAAAGACCATCTTTATTTAGTATTTTAATGTTAAATGTGTGGTTACACATCTAACCTAACACAATTTCGAAATTGCTTCTTCTCCATTTAAAAAATTGTTTTAATATAATTAATCTAATCAATTACATTAAACCAAAACAAGCCCATTTCTAAATGAACATATGGGCTTCCAATTAACCATTAATTAGTATAAGCCCATCATTCAATTATGGACTTCTAAAGCCTCCAAACTACTTCTTACTTAGCTTGATAACCTTCCTTAAAGCCATGTGGGGAATCTTATTAGACTTTGATAATTGAGCTCGATAAGCTGAAATAATTCAATCTCATTGGAATTAATTCTAGCTTATTAACTAAATGTCATTCCACTAAAGACAATTAGTTGAACTCTTGAATTATTAAATATTATGAGAATATGTCAAATTGCAAACCCTATTTAGAACCTTATTATAGCCATCCGCACAACAAAGGGTAAAATTACCGTTTTGCCCTTATGTTGGTTTTTCCTTCTAGATCTCTCATTTTACTTTATATGGTGATTAACACATAAGATCTCATCTTAGTGTTAAGACTTGATGGGTAGCTAGTCCATCAAACTCTGGCGCCAGCTTAATCACCAAATCTCCTTAAAACATCTAGAAGAGATGATAACACTATAAACTCTTTATTTGAGTGAATGTTCCACGATACATGTTTCAATTAATAATTCCAACATGCAGACCTTTGGATTAATACCTGTAAAAATCTATTCGATCATATCAAGAATTATAATGAAACACATATGAGTTCACCACTCATCAAGATTGTGGTTCATAATAAGCGCGTGCTTAAGTTGTATGTTTTAAGATTAAAGTAACGACCCACTTTATTCTTGAAAACATACTTGATTCAATTCATTTAATAGTGCCATTATCGATAGTCTACTACTATCATGATATGAAACTCATCATTCCCTTTAAGTAAACTCCTTTACTTATATAGAGATAAATCGCAACACTACTGCCTAAACCATAATCAAACGACCAACTTGATTATTCAACTGTGAATCAATTAATTTAGATTCTAATAATATACATGTTTCCCATACATCTCTATGTATATGTATATTACTTACAAATGAATCTTGGTACCTTATGACCGGATATATAATGCTCATACAGATAAAACCAAACTCTTTTGTTTTATTACTAATAAATATTTTCATTACAAAGCATGGCGAAGAAGATAAAGTTACATGTAAATACACTTGCTTTCCAGGCACTATATTTACATAACTCCAACAATCTCCCACTTGCCCTAAAGCAAGTTTGACATATCCTTCATTCCCATCCCTTCAGGTGACCCTCAAAGCTCTTTTGAGTCAATTTCTTTAATGAACGGATCAGCAGGTTTTGCTCTGTAGGAATCTTTACCACATCCACTTCTCCACGTTGTATTATCTCCCTTATGAGATGATACTTTACGCTCAATGTGTTTGGCGACTTTGTGGTTCCGAGGTTCCTTAGAATTAGCCACCGCCCCACTATTATCACAATAAAGTGTAATGGCTTTTACGCCTCTGGAACTACCTCCAAATCATTTAGGAACTTCCGAGCAGGCGCTTCCTTCTTTGCTTCACAACGACAACATACTCACCTCCATAGTCGAATCAGCAATACAAGATTGCTTGACACTCCTCGAAACTATGGCTCCACCTCCTAAAGTAAATATAGAACCGAAGTTGATTTCCTTGAATCAACATCGATTGGAAATCGAAATCCGTATATCTATCGGAATAAGATTACTTCGAGTAAACAAGCATTAAGTTCTTCGTCTACGAAGATACTTAAATATACACTTAACCGCAGATCAATGTTTCATTCTGGATTGGACTAAAATCGCTTACCGGTCCCATCGCGTAATGTATATCCGATCTAGTGCACAACATTGCATACATCAAACTACCAACTGCCAAGCATATGGAATGTTACGCGTGCGTTCAACCTCCTCTTGGGTTTTAGGTGCTTGTTCCTTTGAAAGTTTGATTCCATGTCTAGTAGGAGTGAAACCCTCTTGGAATCTTGCATGGCGAACTTATTGAGCATATTCTCAATGTAAGTTAGTTGAGACAAAACTATCTTCTTGTTCTTACGATCCCTTATAAGTTTGATCCCTAGAACATAGGTAGCCTCTCCAAGTCCTTCATTGAAAACTGCTCATTCAGCCATCCATAACCGCAGATAACATTCCCACATCATTCCCGATGAGCGTAATGTCATCAACATACGAGATTAGGAAAGTAACCTTACCTTCTTGTATTCTTTTGTAAACACAAGGCTCATCTAGGTTTTGTATGAACCCATAGGTTTTGATAGCCTTATCAAACCTAATGTTCCAAGACCTAGATGCTTGCTTAAGTCCATAAATGGACCTTTGCAACTTGCAAACCTTATGCTTATTACCTAGCTCAATGAATCCTTCTGGTTGGGCCATATAAATGGTCTCCTCAAGATCTCCATTCAGAAATGCGGTCTTGACATCCATTTGCCATATTTCATAATCGAAATAAACTGCTTTATGGCCAAAAGAATCTGATGGACTTAAGCATGGCAACCAGAGAAAAAGTCTCCTCGTAGTCTATACCCTCCTTTTGAGTATAGCCTTTAGCTACCAATCTAGCTTTAAAGGTCTCTACCTTTCCATCCGATCCCCTTTTCCTTTTGTAGATCCATTTACACCCTATGGTTTTAGACACGGTGGTAGATCTACAAGGACCCGAACTTCATTAGTATACATAGAATCTATTTCCATTCCATTGCCTTAAGCCATTTTCCTGCATCAACATTATTAATAGCACGTGTATACGTAACGAGATCTGTTTCTTCTTGTGCGAGATGGCAATTAAGCCTTCTCCTAAACCCGAGATACCTATCTGGTTGTCTCACAACCCTCCCACTACGTCTAGGCACATCTTGATGTTGGGTTGCCTTGATTCAACTCTTGAATCCATTTCGACATCTTGTTCGTCATATCCAAAATAACTCTTGGTTTGGATGAAATTGCTAACTCCTTTAGTACTACTTCACTTCTTCCTTTGTGATTTCTCACAAACTTTTCCTCTAAGAAGTTTGCATTTGTCGACACAAATACCTTCCTATCACGAGGATCTGTAAAATAGTACCCTCGAGTTCCGTGGGATATCCTACAAACAAACATACTTGACCTTGGTTCCATCTTTGTGGATTCGGGCTTTAGAACATGGGCTGGACAACCCCAGTCCTCAAGTGCCTCAATGAAGGCACTCGACCGATCCACAACTCCCTAGGTGTTTTAGGCACCGATTTGGATGGAGCAAAGTTAAGAAGATATGTTGCGTTTGTATGGCATATCCCAAAACGAATCTGGAAGGCTAGCATAGGACATCATTGATCTTACCATTTCTAATAGAGTTCTATTTCTCCTCTGCTACACCATTACATTGAGGTGTACGAGGAGTCGACAAATTGAAACAATTCCATTGTCAATTAAATATTCTTGGAACTCTCCGGATAAATACTCACCACCTCGATCGATCGAAGTCGCTTTTTAATGGCTTGCCAAGTTGCTTCTCACCACTTTTGAATTCTTTGAACTTTTCAAAGATTCACTCTTTTTATGCATCAAATACAAATAGCCATGTTTTGAGTAATCATCTATAAAAGTTATGAAATATTCATAACCTCCTCTAGCTTGTACATTCATGGGCCCACACACATCAAGATGTACCATGTCCAATGTGGATTCAAATCTGTTTCCTTTAGAAGGAAATGAGGCTTTTGTCATTTTCCTTCAATACAAGATTCACAGGTGGGTAATGGATCACTATCCAAGCCCATAAGGATCCCATCCTTTACTAGCTGTCAAGTCTTTTCTCGATTGATATGACCTATCCTTAGATGCCACAGATACTTTGAATTAATGCTAGAGATATTGGATTGTCTTGGTTTTATCAATTACGTGGTGTTTAGTGAGCCTTTCATAGGTTCTATAAAAACAATCCTGTTTAATTATCGCTTCACAAATAAAATCCTTATTCTCATATATTGAAACAACCTTTTCAAAATATAAGGAATAGTCGATTTTATTAGACAAAAATCATGTTCCTTACAATCATTGGCATGTAATAAACATCTTCCAAATATAACCTATGACCACTAGGAAAGTCCAAGATGACTACTCCCACCGATTACTCGCTGAAACATAGGAACCATCTCGCTATCTTAACTCGAATCGGCCTTTAGGAAGTCTTTTCCTTCTTTGGAACCCTACGAAAGAATTACAAACATGGTTAGTGGCTCCTAATCTAATATCCAAGAAGTAGATAAATCGCCACATTTCTAGTTCCTAACAAACTTAGGAAGCCCATACCTTGTTTGCTTTTGAGGACTCTAGGTAGGCTGGGCAGTTTCTTTTCCAAAGGCCCATCTCATCACAAAGGAAACACTTTCCTTTGATGTTCTCTTTGGCCTTCTTTTTCATGGGTTTGGCCTTGACCCTATTTGGGCCTTCTTTTCATTGGACCCTTCTTCTTTCCTTGCCTTACCTTGGGCTTAGAAGAAGAAGCTACATTAGCTTTGGCCCATGAGCCTTAATATTCAATATTTCCTCCGTGCTCGGAGGGTATTCATCAACTCACTCAAGGTGTAATCCTTGCTTTGTTGAGCTCATAGTCCAACTTAAACTGCTGAAAAGAAGAGTTTAAGCTATTGATGATCATAATCATCTGCGTGTCCGCATCCATATCCGCCCAAAGCATCTCACCTCGGTGGACCGCAGAGATTACCTTCATCATGTAATCCTCGCACCTTCACCGTGTTTCGTGCGAGATTATGAAAGGTTTGGATAGCTTTCACTCTTGCAGACCTAGTCCTCACACCAAACATCTCATGTAGGTGATGGACCATTGCACTAGCAGTTTTCATACAAGCAATTTGCTTTTGCAACATGCCGCTGACAGAAGTCAGAATATAACACTTAGTAGTCTTGTCAGCATTCTGCCAATGCTCATGTTATTGGACTTGCTCCGGAGTTGCATCTCCACTTAGAGGTGTAGGCTCATTTTCAGTTAACACCCATGAAATACGTTCATATTGAAGAACAATGTCAAGGTTACGTCTCCATTCATTAAACTTGTCTCCATTTTCCAATTTGTTATTAGTCAAGAGCAGGGTGAGTGGATTCATTTTGTGGTTGATTATGTCTGAAAATATAATTTATTAAAACATGAGCATACTAGTCAACAATTTATGGAACTTTGTATAAAATCATGATGCATGTATGCATGATGATAGATTTAACAAAACTTAAAAAATTAAAACATTATACGGCGGTTATTTTTCTTATCTATAACAGACTAAGTGACGGTGGGCCATCTTATCTATTAAAAGAAAAATTGGGACCCTCCCACTCAAAAAACTACCAAGCATCTCATGCTCAATTTTTTAAGAAGCGTCTTAATTTTGTCCATACTTTTACCAACAGAGCTACGGTGGGCAGTTTATTGATAAAAAATGTTGAGTGTATAACCATTTGATTCATTCACTAAAGATACCTACAAATCATGCCTCGGTGGGAGGTCACATTTGCTATCATTAAGTGGACTTATCCTTAAGGAGACCCAAACCATGCAAGATCTAGGATCCATGCCCTCCGATGGGGAGTAACACTTCACCACATTCAAGCGGGCCATCATTTGGAGACCGTGGACTCTCACAGAGCATCCTCTCCCACTCAATCTTTTGGGCTTTAAGTTTTAAATACCATCTTGTCTAGATGCAATTTATTATCCATCCTATATTGTTTCATTATATATCTCATACATAATGAATGCATGGCAAGGCCTAGGGTTGACAATTTTCTAAATGACATGCAATCACATAATATCACATATTACAAGCATTCATTTCTCCATTCATCACATGAACTAATAAAGCCACTTTTGATTGTCCATCCTAGAAACACAAAATAATTACAAGCCTTTTAGGCCCAAAATATGCTTCTTCATCTTGGATCTTCCGCTTCGAACTCTTCGCTAACATGATCCGCTCATTCGGTAAAAAAATGTAATGGAATTTATGAAATTAGAATTTTGTCATTTGAAAATAAAATTCCAGCACTAGATTTTAGAAAACCAAATCTTTTTTGACAAAAATTCAAGCACTTGTTTTATTAAAACCGAAACTCATTTCATGAAAATTAAACACAGCACTTAGTATTTTAGCAAAACCAAAATTGGATTCTTTGAAACAAAAAATCAGCACTTGTTTTCCAATCATAACTGAAATATGATTCATTGAAACAAAAATTCCAGCAACTTAGTTTTCACAAAACTTATGCCAAAACACAAAAGGATACACTGAAAATTTTACCTTTCCATTTCTTCAATCCATGGCTGCTCCTTCTTCATCATTACATCAATTTGTACATTACAAAATCAAATAAAATAGAAAAAAGAAACCAAGGAGGAAACATGGTGATGATAGACCACCTCCTTGTTACAACTAAATGAAGAAATCTTACAAGATAAAATTTAACTTCTATGGACAACCAAAAGAGCAACATACACCATATATATTTCTATCACATAAAATATGCAGTATACATAAAAGATTGCCAACCCATGCATCCACCATATAGGAACCGAAATCATGCATGAAAAACTGCTCGATACCAATTGTTGGATCGAAAAAGAAAGCATGCTTAGTTTGGAGAAACGATAGACTTCAAAACTTTTAAGAAATCATCTTGCAGCGGAAGCAATATATCCAAATCAACATGCTAATCCATACATGATATGGTATAAGGATAATAAAACCAAGAACAAGATAAAAGGAATTACCGACTCCTTCGTTCTGACTTTAAATCCTCGCTGCGCTATCCTCTCCTTCTTGTATCCAAATCCTTTGCCTTTGAGTCTTTTCCTTTAGCAATCTATCTTCTTCCTTGTAGTAGTATCCTCTACCAATTAGATTTACCACTTGTTCTTCAAGGACAACTAGGTTAACAAAATCCTTTGGTGGGAAAGGAGAAGAAATATTTGGAGGAGATTTTCTTAGAAGAAGAAGAACCAAAATCAAACTCTTTCAATTCTTTCACTTAGGAATTTCGGTTCTACCTTGCATGAAAAGAGAGAATGTCTAAAAACCATGCAAGAACCCTTTCTTACATCTCAATTTCGAAATATGCATGAATGGAAAGAGTGAGAGGCATCCAATGCATCACTCCTTACATTAATCACTCATCAAATAGCCAATAAATGAGACTTACTTCATTTATCTTTAAAATGGCTATTTGAAAAGACCATAACCTATAATTGAATACCCATTTCGGTTTTGGCAAGAAGAAAGAAGGAAGATAGTCCATCTAATACATCTTTCATCTTTAATCTAATGAATGCAAATAGGTTACATGCCAACATTAAAAGCCAACCATTAAACCATTTAATGGTAAGTTCATAACTCCATTTAATAATGATGAACCATAATAAAGACCATCTTTATTTAGTATTTTAATGTCAAATGTGTGGTTACACATCTAACCTAACACAATTTCGAAATTGCTTCTTCTCCATTTAAAAAAATTGTTTTAATATAATTAATCTAATCAATTACATTAAACCAAAACAAGCCCATTTCTAAATGAACATATGGGCTTCCAATTAACCATTAATTAGTATAAGCCCATCATTCAATTATGGACTTCTAAAGCCTCCAAACTACTTCTTACTTAGCTTGATAACCTTCCTTAAAGCCATGTGGAGAATCTTATTAGACTTTGATAATTCAAGCTCCAATAAGCCCAGAAATAATTCAATCTCAATTGAATTAATTCTAGCTTATTAACTAAATGTCATTCCACTAAAGACAATTAGTTGAACTCTTGAATTATTAAATATTATGAGAATATGTCCAATTGCAAACCCTATTTAGAACCTTATTATAGCCATCCGCACAACAAAGGGTAAAATTACCGTTTTGCCCTTATGCTGGTTTTTCCTTCTAGATCTCTCATTTTACTTTATATGGTGATTAACACATAAGATCTCATCTTAGTGTTAAGACTTGATGGGTAGCTAGTCCATCAAACTACTGGCGCTAGTTTAATCACCAAATCTCCTAAAATATATAGAAGAGATGATAACACTATAAACTCTTTATTTGAGTGAATGTTCACGATACATGTTTCAATTAATAATTCCAACATGCAGATACTCGGATTAATACCTGTAAAATCCATTCCGATCATATCAAGAATTATAATGAAACACATATGAGTTCACCACTCATCAAGATTGTGGTTCATAATAGCGAATGCTTAAGTTGTATGTTTTAAGATTAAAGTAATGGCCCACTTTATTCTTGAAAACATACTTGATTCAATTCATTTAATAGTGCCATTATCGATAGTCTACTACTATCATGATATGAAACTCATCATTCCCTTTAAGTAAACTCCTTTACTTATATGGAGATAAATCGCAACACTACTGCCTAAACCATAATCAAACGACCAACTTGATTATTCAACTGTGAATCAATTAATTTAGATTCTAATAATATACATGTTTCCCATACATCTCTATGTATATGTATATTACTTACAAATGAATCTTGGTACCTTATGACCAGATATATAATGCTCATACAGATAAAACCAAACTCTTTTGTTTTATTACTAATAAATATTTTCATTACAAAACTGTAACTGAAGAAGATAAAGTTACATGTAAATACACTTGCTTTCCAGGGCACTATATTTACATAACTCCAACACCACTGTTTCTCTCTCAACTTTTCATAATTCACAGTTTGGATTGTTAATATTGATCTTCATTATGTCTTTTGTATCTAGCTTTCCTACAGCTCCTAGCCAAAGGATTATCACAGGTGTAGGTTAGATGTCTACTTCCCAGACCATGTTATTCCACTTCACTCTTCTTGTTGGCATTTCCTTAAGATGCTTCTAGCATGATTTTATGCCAAAGACCTTATTACTAATCACTGTCCGCACTATCTTG
This sequence comes from Erythroxylum novogranatense, assembly GCA_029891385.1. Classification (NCBI taxonomy): domain Eukaryota; kingdom Viridiplantae; phylum Streptophyta; class Magnoliopsida; order Malpighiales; family Erythroxylaceae; genus Erythroxylum; species Erythroxylum novogranatense. The sequence continues at coordinate 42,654,265 of CM057227.1, forward strand.
TCATTCCTTGTTGTTTGAATCATTGAGAGATTGTTCATTAGGTGTTTTGCTCCTCTTTTGCTATGAAATGGCCATTTCCATTGATTGTTATTGATGAAACTATAGACTTTAGTACTTGAGCTAATTATTCGTTTGAGATGTTGTAGCTTCTATACTTTATTCAAAGGTCCTCTTTGATGTCAGTTATCAATCCAAAAAAAAAATTGAATTTCCTATTACCTATTTTACTCATAATCAAATCTTGCATCCACTCTCTAGTCTCAAGGATCTGTTTTAGGTTCCATGTCATGTTCTATTTTGTTTTGAACCCCCATAAGTTGTTACCCTGTATGTATACTTTTTGCATCCACTTTACCTATAATTCTTCTTTATTACTATATATCCACCATAACTTCTTTCCTAAACTAATTTTATTATGTAGTCTAGTTGAGCAAATTCCTAGCCCCCTTTGCTTCTTCTATTGACATAACACTTCCTAACTTACTTTAGCTTTCCTACTGCTTGAGTTGAGTCCATTCCATATGAAGTCTTTCAACTTTTTGTCTCTCTCATTTATAATGCACTTTGGGAGTGATATGTGGTTGATCCAGTAACTTACCAGATAGTTTAGAATTGTTTGAACAATTTGTAGTCTCTCTCCATAGCTGAGGAATATATTGCACCAGTGACTAACTTTTTATGGAACCTCTCCATTAGTTGCTTACAATCATTTGCTGACAACTTTCACTATGAAATTGGTACTCCAAAGTACTTAAATGATATGGTACCTTTCTTCATTCCCATTTTAGTTGCCTTTGATGCTGTAATTAATTAGCATTATCTGATAAGTTGAAGTTGCTCTTAGAATGGTTACTTTGTGTTCCTGATAGTTTTTTGAGTTCTTCCATAGCTTATAATAATGTGTCAATCGAATACTTGTACTCCAATAAGGTTGATGACACCTCCATTCCTAGTGCAAACAGATAAGGGGATATTTGGTCTCTTTGTCCGATACCTCTTTGGTTATTTGGTTGGCTCCCTATTTACTAAAATTATAATGGAGGGAGTAGTGATGCACTCCTTAATCCATTATGTGAACTTCCTTGGATATCCCATAAAGTTTAAACCGTTAATAAGGAAGCTCCAATTAATAGTGTCATAAGCTTTAGATAAATCCACCTTGATTGTGTAATTACTCCTACTTACCTTGCTGCTGTAACCTTTCATTAATTCTTAGCAGAGAAATAATTTTGTTCCAATTGTCCTTCCTCCTACAAATGCACTCAGAGGGATTGATGATGTTCTTTAAGCTTTCCTTCAACCTATTTGCAATGAGTTTTTTCATCAATTTGTACAGGACATTGCAATAAGCTATAGGCTTATACTCCCTTATCTTACAAGTATTAGTGAGTTTGGGGACAAGGCATATATAGGTTTTGTTCCATTTGTTAAGTAATCTACCACAATGGAAAAACTCTTTAACTACTTTAGTCACTTCTTCCTTTAGTATTTCCCAATGTTCTTAGAAACACTCTTATTGAATCCATTAGGTCTAGGTGTTTTATCCGGGTTTATTGAGAAAAGCGTTGCCTTGATTTCTTCTTCTTTTACATCCTTTATTAATTCATCCTTTTCTAACTATGATATTTGTTTGAGCCTTTTTTAGATTGCTTCTGGAATTTGTCTAACATTCCTATTTTGCCTAAATTGTTCACTAAAATGATCCAAGATGAGATCTTGGAGATTCTTCTGACCTTAGATTTATGCCTCATCTCCTTTCAATAGCACTATAATGTTATTTGTATTTCTACTTGATTTTATTAAATTCATGTAGTATTTGGTGCACCTTTCCCCATCCCTCAACCATAACATCCTAGACTTTTGTCTTGGTAGCTCTTCATAATTTTGCAGTGCATCATTATACTTTCTTATTAGTTCTACTTCCTCAACTTTTAGTCTCTAATCTTCAAGTTTTAACACTATTCTTCTCTAACATTCCTAGAGCATCTTTAAGGAATCTTGCTTCTCCTTTTGATCTGTGATTGGGTGTTGTTTACTTAGAGTTTTTAGCCTCTCCTTGACTTCTTTAGCTCAATTGTTAATTAGTACGCCTTAATACCATTACTCCTTATTTTCAATCCCTGACTCACTACTATTATGAATTCTGACAGCCTCATCAAATGATTAAACACCTTGAAAGAGCTTCGTTTAGTTACATCCTGGCCTACTATCTGAACCATCATACGACAATGATCTGACATAGTTGGATTGTCATAATTGACCATACTTAATGGGAATTGTTGTATCCACTTATCATTCACTATACAACAATCAAGTTCTTTCATAAGAAACCATTTGTTGGATTGTTTATTGCTCCAGGTGTGCAAATGCCATATTCCCTTCAGATCTGTCATCATAATTACACTAATCTCTACAGTTCGATTCCTTTCTGCTGAGACATAGCCTTGGTAAGAAGGTCGGCAAGTTGTTCATGTGTAGAAATATAGAATAAGTGGATAATTTTGTCTTTAACCTGTTCACGAATGCAGTGGAAATCAACCTTGATGCGTTTAGTGTTTTCATGATGCACAGGATTGGTGGAGATTTGAATGACGCTTGTGTTGTCACCGTGAAGAAGTGGGCTGTAAGAGAGGTTGAGTTAATCCTCCTAATAATCGACAAATCCACACAATTTCAGAACAAGCTGCAGACATTGCTCGGTATTTTGCCTTCGTTAATAGTTATAACCTCTCAAAGCTAAAGCCAAATCTAAAACTATGACTAGGCTGAGGGGTAGAGACATTTTTGTAATTTGTCCAACCAAACAATAATAAAATGAACAAAAGCAACTTTTACAAGAGAATGAAATAGATATGGGAAATGATACAGAAAGAAGGGTCCAAAGGAAAAGTGTTGATACTAATTAAAGAAATAGCAGAAGTGTGAGAGAGAGAAGGAGAGTGAAGGAAATGAAACACATCGGTCAAGTAATCAAAGAAAATCAACGATAAAACGAGTGAAGGAAAGAGAAGAGCCACACCTGGAGAGAGAGAGAGAGGATGAGAGAGAATGAAATGGTCATCGGCCAATTGGTGGTTTAATGTCAAAAAGAAGAGAGATAATGAGAGAGAGATAGGGTGAAAAATAGTGAGAGTCCAAATACAATCCTCATAATTTTTAAAGATATTTTTGTCTAATATGTCCTCAATTTTATTTCTAACCTGTGTCAAAAAAATATAGATAGGGGGCTGATAGTTTTGTTGTAACATCCCGTTACTGATAGCAAGGGGTATTTTGGTAAATTGGGACAGATTGGTAGGTTTCATTGCATTCCCTGATTGAGCATATCACTGGCCTCCAATCATAGAGGAATAGGTTTCTTGCATATGCATCTATTCATAAGTACATGCATTCATGATTTTTCGGCATTTTAATTGTGAGTATGAATTGATTGGATTGTGAACTGGAAACTGACTGGATTGCAATCAATTGAGAAATTAGGAGTAAGTGGGCTCGAATGACTGATTTAGAATAGTTTAAGAGTGATTGGCAATTGATAGTGGCTTATAGGAAATTTTTGAGAAATTCAGGAGAAAATGCCCGGACCGGAAATTTTGGAGTGACTAACCGATTGATTGTATAGTACTGAAAGAATTGTCCAATGGCAATGGAGAAAAATTAGAGTTATACTGTTAGGAAATAAAAATGTTGAGCCATTGAAATTTAGAGGCTGAAATTTGAACTGATTTGGAGACCTATGTCTATAAATAGTTAGGTTTGAAATTTTGGGGATTTCCCTAAGGCTTTAGCATTTCTTCTTCTCTTCTCCCACGGTGTTCATCGATTCCTCCCATCGGTGAGGTTCTTCGATTTTTCCTTGTGGTTTTCTCCTCATTGTGCAAAGCTAACTTGTTTATTGTGATTGATGAAGGTTGAGAAGCTTTGAGAGTGGTTAATCGTTGATATTGAAGGATTTTAGGGTTTAAGGTGATTTGAGAGATTTATGGATTTGAGGCTGTGATTGGTAAGTTTTAATGGTTTTAATGTGTTATTAATGGTTGTTTGATGCATTTATGGCATTTATTATGTTTGAATGGGTAGTTAGAGTGAGTAAATACTGGTTTTTAGAGAGAGAAGAGGAAAAAGTGATCGGAGAAGACGGTGGCGCGACCCGCACGTCACGACGTCTGGCGCAGCCTCGCCGCGATGAGTAATTAAGTGCTCGCCGCGACGAGCGCATGGTTTCACGCCGTGGCGAACGTTACGTCTACGCCGCGGCGAGCCGTGAAGAGGATACACGCCGCGGCGAGCGTCCTTCACGCCGTGGCGAGCGACCTTCTGTACGCCGCGGCGAGCGACCTTCTGTACGCCGCGGCGAGGGATGTAGGTCGCGACGAAGAGCAGTTTTCTGATAGGTTGATTTTTAGTTTATTGGGCATAACTTATGGTATAGACCTCAGATTGAGGTGATTCTCGATTCATTATGAACTAGGGAAAGAGGTCTACAATTGAGGATAATTATGGAAGTTAGAATTTAATTTAAATGGTATTGATTTATCGAGATTAAGGTCAATTATGGTTCTATAGTGACCTAAGTATCAAGTGTGATAATTGGAGTTTTAATTGGGATTTTCAATAGAGGTTTTGACCCAATGGATAGGGAATTGCTATAGGGAGTATGAATTGAGGAAATTGAACTGAATTTTTAGGAATGGATCAATTATTGTCGATCAATTGAGCGAAGAGTTAGGATGGGGCATAAGAGTTCAAAATTGGGTTTTAGCGCCGGAAATCGTGAACATACATTGTACATAATTCCATTGAGACATATGCATCACTGAATTATTTAATTGAGCATTTAGTAATGGGACTGTATTTAACTGTTATAGAGGCGTCGTTGGATCGTCATTCCACGGATATTGCTGGGACTTCTAGGCAGTAGCTCGGAAGTTACAGGTGAGTAACCTAGTTGGTTTCTCAAATTCCTGATTATCTAAATGCTTTATGTGAATTACTTGCCAATGTGAATTGCATGATTTCTGAAATGTATATAATCGAATTTCATGCTTTTACTGTATTGGATTGGACTACTGTACGAAACTGGGAATTGCAATATTGGACTTTTATAGCCGTACACTGTAAATTACTGAACATCGCATTACATGCATAAATGCATGATCAGATAATGAACGTTGTGACCCAAGTTGCGATTTTTACTGAAATGAGCCTCGAGCTCTAATACTGTACTGACCGGGCCTTGAGCCCAAGGGGAGAAATCCCTGACGCGTCCCCACCGAATCATCGACTTCGAATGAGCGCTGGGCACAACATCAATAAGCTGGAAAGAGTCACATATGCATTGCAATTTCATGATTAAGCGATTTGTGACAATGATCGATTCGTGATGGCATGATTTATCGTATATTGTGATATGATATGCAAATTGTTACATGCTATTATAAATTGTTATATGATAAATTGAATATTCTTTGTCTTGTATCGCAATTTATGTAATGCATGATTTGAGTGAACCATCGATGATGGTTTCTCACCGAGTTCGCAAACTCACCCAAAATTGCATCTAATTTTCAGATCGATAGATTAGGCTCTTAGCTCGGAGATAGTCTTTTCTTGCCGTCGGCGTCTTTGGCAAGAGAAGCGATGACACATGTGTCGGTCAATTTGGGTTGGACTTTTGCGATGACTTAGGATAGATGATTGTATCGCTTCCTTTTGGTGTTGTTTAGGGGTGATAGACTTGTCTATTCTGATATTGGATGACTGTATCAAGATTGCTATTATGATTTTAAAATTTACTGATTTCTGATATATTATGGTTTTAATTATTGCGATGCCATGTGGATTAACAGTCGAATTTTATGATAGTGCACCTTTATCGTGGGATACGTGTCGGAGCGACCTTCGGGCGTCCCGATGTGTACCCTACGGTGAGGGGGCGCTACATTAAGTGGTATCAAAGCCAGGTTTGACATCTTTTGGGATTAGTCAATTTTAGGCTTGAATTACTGTAAGAATAGCAGAACTGATCATAATTTCTTGTCTGTTTTAGGTCATCCGTTCTTGGGGATCGAGTTGAGCAATCAGCTGACCTGGAATCGGTAGGAGCTAGTAAGGAGTCCCCGATGCCTCTTTTAGAGGAGTTGCCTCCTCGAGTTCCTGTAAGACGGGAACGAAGATACGATCAACTGCTTAAGCAGGGGGCTGTTGATTTCTTTGGCGGCATGAGACCTGCGGAGGTGAGGATGGCTAGAGGACTGAGAGAGTCCTCGATCAGATGGATTGCGACCCGGATGAGCGTTTTGACTACGCAGTTTCTCTTCTTCGTGGTCCCGCATATCGAGTGGTGATCTGTCGGGCAAGTACCACCGTGCCCTCATACCTGTGACATGGGATGACTTTCTGAGGGCCTTCAAGGACAATTACATGCCCAAGGTCTATCTGGAAATGAAGATGCAGGAGTTCTTAGAGCTGAGACAGGGACAGATGACCGTGGCCGACTATGAGGTGCGGTTTAATGAGCTGATGGGCTATGCTTCTACATTGGTTGCTACTGAGGCTGATAGGTGTCGACGTTTTGAGGGCGGACTCAATCTGGAGATCCGTACTCGATTGGCTAGGTCCGATATGGGCAATTTTATTGAGTTGAGGGCTGCAGCAGTGAGGATCGAGCAGCTACTGAGGGAGAGTCTAGCTGAGACTGGTCAGGGGACCAGGCATAAGAGATCTAGTGACAGTCAGGGCAGTGCTGGCAGAGGATACAATAAGCGTCAGAGTAGGCCCTTTAGGCCCGCAGGAGGGTCTAGACAGACTGGTCATGGGCAGAGGGGCAGATTTGTACAGACTGGTAGTGGTGGCGGCGGTCTTTAGAGTTTCAGTATGCATCGCTTCAGCCAGGAGCATTGTGATAAGAGGCACATGGAGTGTCGGTGGCTGTCTGAGCTTATGCGAGGTGTGGTTCGATGGACCACTTGGTTAGGAACGGCCCAGAGACTTTGGGAGCCCAGTCTACTATGACCGGAAGATCAGCAACAATACCACGGCAAAGCAGAGCCGTGAGGTGGATCAGATGGAGAGGCCGAGGCCGAGGTCGAGGCCGAGCGAGGGGTCCGCAGTGAGGTCGAGGGACCGCGCAGCAGCGATCCATGAGCTGTGGTCTATGCCATGACTCGGCGGGAGGCACAGATTCCCGGATGTTATTACGGGTATGCTTCGATTTCTAGTTTTGAAGCATATGCATTGTTGGATCTGGATCCACTCATTCTTTCTTTGCACCGCATTTAGCATGTAATTGCATGGGGATAGGCGAGAGGTTCTGTATGGGTTAGAGGTGAGTACACCTCTAGTAGTCTGACGATTTTGGGAGAGGTCTCAGATAGGTGTCGAGTTGATTGACCGAGCAGCGATTACGAGTCTTGATCGATCATTTTACCTCTGAGGGAGATTGATGTGATACTGGGGATGGACTGGTTGACTGCACATAGGGCTATTATGGACTGTTATACCAAGGAGGTTGTGCTGGAATCTCCTAGTTAGCCCAGAGCTGTGTTTCGAGGAGTTAGTCAGGCAGTGCCAGCGAGAATGATTTCCTTTTTGAGTGCCCTGAGGTTGATGCAGGGAGGTTGTGAGGCCTATCTGGCTCACGTAGTGGATTATAGAGTCGAGCCGAGATTGCAGGATGTTCCCGTAGTCAGGGAATTTTCAGATGTGTTTCCCGAGGAGTTATCGGGATTGCCGCCAGAGCGGGAGACAGAGTTTGAGATTGATCTCGTTCCCGGTACCGCTCCTATATCGATACCTCCGTATAGGATGGCACCGATGGAACTGATAGAGCTTAAGGCTCAATTGCAGGAGCTGCTGGATAAGGGGTTCATTAGACCGAGCGTTTCGCCATGGGGAGCTCCGGTATTATTTGTAAAGAAGAAGGACGGGACTCTGAGATTGTGTGTTGACTATAGGCAGTTGAATCGGGTGACAGTGAAGAACAAGTATCCACTGCCTAGGATCGATGATCTATTTGATCAGTTACAAGGAGCTCAGGTGTTCACTAAGTTGGACCTGCGATCAGGTTACTATCAGTTGAGGATTGCAGAGGCCGATGTGCCTAAGAGTGCTTTCAGGAGCAGGTACGGGCATTTCGAGTTCCTAGTGATGCCGTTTGGGTTGACTAATGCCCCGGCAGCCTTCATGGCCTTGATGAATAAGATTTTTCGACCCTACCTGGATTGGTTCGTGATTGTATTTATTGATGATATTCTGGTTTATTCGAGGAGTAGACAGGAGCACGCTGAGCATCTGAGTATTGTCCTTCAGGTCATGAGAGAGAGACAGCTGTTCGCCAAATTCACTAAGTGTGAATTCTGGCTTGATGAGATTATATTTCTGGGGCACGTGGTGTCCGGTGAGGGTATTCAGGTTGACCCTCATAAGATAGAGGCGGTTATGAGTTGGGAGATTCTGAGGAGTGTGCCAGAGTTGTGGAGTTTCCTAAGATTGGTCGGATATTACTGGAGGTTCGTCGAGGGGTTTTCGTTGATCTCCGCCCCTTTGACGAAGCTATTGAGGAAGAATGTGCAATTCAGATGGTCTGAGGAGTGCCATAAGAGCTTTGAGGAGCTGAAACATCGGTTGACGACTGCACCGGTGTTAGGCATTCCATCTAGGACTAGAGGCTTTTTGGTTTACAGTGATGCCTCGCATCAGGGATTGGAATGTGTATTGATGCAGCATGGGAGAGTGATAACTTATGCCTCAAGACAGTTGAGGTCTCACGAGGTGAATTACCCGGTGCATGATTTGGAGTTAGCTGCAGTTGTGTTTGCTCTGAAGATCTGGAGACATTATCTGATGGGAGACGCGTTCGGATCTTCACTGATCATAAGAGTTTGAGGTATCTGTTGAGTCAGAGAGAGCTCAATCTGAGACAGAGGAGATGGATAGAGTTACTGAAGGACTATGACTGCATGATTGAGTATCATCCAGGGAAGGCCAATGTGGTGGCCGATGCACTGAGTAGGAGATCTCATATCAGTGTAGCTCAGATTCAGGTTTCGAGGTTGCCTGGTCTGATTCAGTTGAGAGCTCTTAATGTACAGATGGATTTAGGTCAGGATGGAGCTCTGATTGCTACTCTGAGGCTGAGGCCGATGTTGCATGATAGGATCCGGAAAGTTCAAGATCAAGACCCAGTGTTAGTGAGACTGATTAAGAGAGTCCAGGCCGGTACTGATTCGGAGTTTGAGTTGAGAGATGGGACTTTATGGATGGGACAGAGACTGTGTGTGCTAGATGTTGATGACTTGAGAAGGGAGATTTTGGAGGAGGCACATCTAGCTGCCTATGCTATGCATCCTGGTACGACCAAGATGTATAATACTTTGAGATAACATTTCTAGTGGCCAGGCATGAAGAGGCAAGTGGCAGAGTATGTGTCCAGGTGTCTGACATGTCAGCAGGTTAAGGCTGAGCACCAGGCTCCAGTGGGTAAGCTGCATTCGTTGCCTATTCCGGAGTGGAAATGGGAACGGATCACCATGGATTTTATTATGGGATTGCCTAGGATGCCGAGACAGTTTGATGCTATCTGGGTCATAGTGGACCGGTTGACTAAATCGGCTCACTTCTTGCCAGTGAGGGAGAGCAATACTCTCGATCAGTTGGCCCAGAAGTATATAGCAGAGATTGTACGGTTGCATGGGGTTCTGTTGTCGATAGTCTCAGATAGGGATCCCAAGTTCACTTCGAGGTTCTGGAAGAGCCTACAGACCGCTATAGGTACTAGGTTGAACTTCAGTACTGCATTTCATCCTCAGACAGATGGACAGAGTGAGAGGACGATTAAGACTGTTGAGGACATGCTTAGGGCGTGTGTATTGGAGTTCAGAGGAGCATGGGATCAGTATCTAGCTCTGATCGAGTTTGCTTACAATAACCAGTATCAGAGTAGTATTGGGATGGCACCGTATGAGGCCTTGTATGGGCGACCGTGTCGATCGCCACTGTATTGGGATGAAGAGGGTATGAGATCGATAGAGGGTCCCGAGCTGATTCAGGATATAGTGGATAAGGTACAGTTGATCCGGAGTCGCATCAAGGCGGCTCAGGACAGACATAAGAGTAATGTGGATCAACATCGACGAGAGATGGAGTACAGTGTAGGTGACAGAGTGTTTCTCCGAGTGTCACCTTAGAGAGGAGTCCTGAGATTTGGCCGTAAGGGCAAGTTGAGCCCTCGGTACATCGGTCCGTATGAGATCCTTGAGAGGATAGGACCGTTGGCTTACAGATTGGCGTTACCGAGTGAGATGTCCCAGATGCATGATGTGTTTCGTGTTAGTATGCTTCGACGGTACCGTTCAGACCCGACTCATGTGATTCCGACTCAGGAGATTGAGGTAGCCAGTGATCTGAGTTATGTTGAGGAGCCGGTGCAGATTATAGGATCACGGGTCAAGCAGCTAAAGAACAGGGTGATTCCATTGGTGAAAGTCCTTTGGAAGAACCACTCTTCTGAGGAAGCTAATTGGGAGACTGAGGAGCATATGAGGAGTCATTATCCTCATCTATTCGATCAGACAGGTATTAAATTTCGAGGACGGAATTTTTTATTAGGAGGGGTGAATTGTAACATCCCGTTACTGATAGCAAGGGGTATTTTGGTAAATTGGGACATATTGGTAGGTTTCATTGCATTCCTTGATTGAGCATGTCACTGGCCTCCAATCATAGAGGAATAGGTTTCTTGCATATGCATCTATTCATAGGTACATGCATTCATGATTTTCCGGCATTTTAATTGTGAGTATGAATTGATTGGATTGTGAACTGGAAACTGACTGAACTGACTGGATTGCAATCAATTGAGAAATTAGGAGTAAGTGGGCTCGAATGACTGATTTAGAATAGTTTAAGAGTGATTGGCAATTGATAGTGGCTTATAGGAAATTTTCAAAAAATTCGGGAGCAAAATGCTTGGACCGGAAATTTTGGAGTGACTAACCGATTGACTGTATAGTACTGAAAGAATTGTCTAATGGCAATGGAGAAAAATTAGAGTTATACTGTTAGGAAATAAAAATGTTGAGCCATTGAAATTTAGAGACTGAAATTTGAACTGATTTGGAGACCTATGTCTATAAATAGTTAGGTTTGAAATTTTGGGGATTTCCCTAAGGCTTTAGCGTTTCTTCTTCTCTTCTCCCCCGGTGTTCATCGATTCCTCCCATCGGTGAGGTTCTTCGATTTTTCCTTGTAGTTTTCTCCTCATTGTGCAAAGCTAACTTGTTTATTGTGACTGATGAAGGTTGAGAAGCTTTGAGAGTGGTTAATCGTTGATATTGAAGGATTTTAGGGTTTACGGTGATTTGAGAGATTTGTGGATTTGAGGTTGTGATTGGTAAGTTTTAATGGTTTTAATGTGTTATTAATGGTTGTTTGATGCATTTATGGCATTTATTATGTTTGAATGGGTAGTTAAAGTGAGTTAATACTGGTTTTTAGAGAGAGAAAAGGAAAAAGCGATCGGAGAAGACGGTGGCGCGACCCGCACGTCGCGACATGTGGCGCAACCTCGCCGTGACGAAGCGCAGACGACGCCATGCGAAGCGATGGTTTCACGCCATGCTAACGTTACGCCTACGCGCCATGGCGAGCCACGAAGAGGATGCACGCCATGATGGCGACCTTTCATGCGTCATGGCGAGGGATGTATGTCGCGGCGAAGAGCAGTTTTCTGATAGGTTGATTTTTAGTTTATTAGGCATAACTTATGGTATAAACCTCAGATTGAGGTGATTCTCGATTCATTATGAACTAGGAAAAGAGGTCTACAATTGAGGATAATTATGGAAGTTATAATTTAATTTAAATTGTATTGATTTATCGAGATTAAGGTCAATTATGGTTCCTATAGTGACCTAAGTATTGAAGTGTGATAATTGGAGTTTTAACTGGGATTTTCAATAGAGGTTTTGACCCAATGGATAGGGACTTGCTATAGGGAGTATGAATTGAGGAAATTGAATTGAATTTTTAGGAATGGATCAATTATTATCGATCAATTGAGCGAAGAGTTAGGATGGGGCATAAGAGTTCAAAATTGGGTTTTAGCGCCAGAAATCGTGAACATGCATTGTACATAATTCCATTGAGACATATGCATCACTGAATTGTTTAATTGAGCATTTAGTAATGGGACTGTATTTAACTGTTATAGAGGCACCGTTGGATCGTCATTCTACGGACATTGCTGGGACTTCCAGGCAGTAGCTCGGAAGTTACAGGTGAGTAACCTAGTTGGTTTCTCAAATTCCTGATTGTCTAAATGCTTTATGTGAATTACTTGCCAATGTGAATTGCATGATTTCTGAAATGTATATAATCGAATTTCATGCTTTTACTGTATTGGATTGGACTACTGTACGAAACTGGGAATTACAATACTGGGCTTTTATAGCCGTACACTGTAAATTACTGAACATCGCATTACATGCATAAATGCATGATCAAATAATGAACGTTGTGATTCAAGTCGCGATTTTTACTGAAATGAGCCTCGAGCTCTAATACTGTACTGACCGGGCCTTGAGCCCGAGGGGAGAAATCCCTAACGCGTCCCCATCAATACCGACATCGACCGAGCGCTTGGGCCAACATCAATAATCGAAAAGAGTCACATATTCATTGCAATTTCATGATTAACTGATTTGTGAGAATGACTGATTACGTGATGGCATGATTTACTGTAAATTGTGATATGATACTGCAAATTGTTACATGCTATTGTAAATTGTTATATGATAAATTGAATACTGCCGTGCTGTACGCAACTTGCGTAATGCATGATTTGAGTGAACCATCGATGATGGTTTCTCACTGAGTTCGCAAACTCACCCAAAAATTGCATCTAATTTTTCAAGACTGATAGATTAGGCCCCTAGCTCCGGAGATAGTCTTTTCTGCTGCGAAAGCGGCGTCTTTGGCAGAAGCGATGGCACATGTGCCGGTCGGGTTGGACTTTTGCGGATGACTTAGGATAGATGATTGTATTAGTTTCCTTTTTGGTGTTGTTTAGGCGACTGATAGACTTGTCTATTCTGATATTGTATGACTGTATCAAGATTGCTATTATGATTTTAAAATTTACTGATTTCTGATATATTATGGTTTTAATTATTGCGATGCCATGTGGATTAACAGTCGGATTTTCTGGTAGTGCACCTTTATCGTGGGATACGTGTCGGAGCGACCTTCGGGCGTCCCGATGTGTACCCTACGGTGAGGGGGCGCTACATTTGCTTTTTCCCTAAACTCAAGGAATAAAGATGCAACTTAGATTATATATTATATATGTTTTCTTTAACCAAAGAGGGGAATAACATATTACAAAGAATATATCAGTAATGAAATGATTATTCCAATCAACAAATACCTTGTTATTGATATAGATTAGGGTTACAATTTTCCATAAAGATACAATTTGCATTTGAACTCTTTCATATCTAAGTCAATTTCATTATAACTATTTGGGAATTTTAAATTTTAATAAAATCTAGTTTGATTTTAGGGTTAGCAAATTATTCATAAATCATATCTGTTATGATTTTAGGACATAAGGTATGCAACTTTTTCAATTTTAATTCTGAATTTTGATAAATATCAATCAAACATTATAATCAAGTTATAAAATCAAAGACAACTCGATAACACTGTTGGTAGATTGAGATGGGATTCAAAATATGCATAACGAAATATAAATGGAACTTGTTGTTTAATTTTTGAAAATCAAACTTAAATTCTATAACATGATTAATTCATAAAATATAATAAAACATCAATAATAAATTTTAACTTATTCTGAAGTTTGATTCTTTCCTTATCATTTCTCTTAAGCTATTTCAAAATAGGATCTTTTTAACCACCATATCCATACAACTAGTTAATCTAACAAAGATTCACAAAAACATTTTGAAAGAACTTTACAACTATTGTAGAGAGGTTTAGGTAATAAGTGTTAACTCCTTTTGAGCCTAAGCCTATTTATAATATATCTAAGACCTTTTAGTAATTTAATTGAAATAAAATTCTAATTTCAATTAAACTTTACTTAAAATTACATTTAACTTTACTAAATACCAATTAAGCTCAAATAAGATTCAGTATCTCATAGTGGTCTTTATTTATTAAATAGTTCATATTTAATCGTAAAATTTCTCAAGATTTATAATCAAGTTCAACTTGATTGAAAAAGTTTTCTCCTTCAAAACTTTCTTTGTACAAAACCATTATATCCATAGTTTAAGATATTTTTAAAAATTAAGTAATAAATTCATTTAAAAGGTGGAAATTATAGAGTGATTTGATAGGTGTAAATTATACTATATTTTGATAGATGTTTAAGTGTGCCTTTGAGTATTTCTTAGATGATTATCATGTATACAGGCTTAGAATTATGTTATTATTAGTGTTTGTTAATATTCTAAGTGTTTATATAGTTTTGGGCAGATTTGGATCTTAATTTTATGTTTCAAGATGTGTGTTACATGTGTTTGAGTGTATGGAAAAAGGAAATTGAAGAAAAGAGAAAAATTGGAAGTGTGGACGCAGGCCACGATCGTGGCAGAGGTCACAGACAACAATTCTAGTGAATTCCAACTTTTCCAGCACACTTCGTAATTTTGATCTTTTGGGGCTATTTTTGGAACAAATTAAGTGGGTAAACTCTACAAAGAACCCTAGAGGCCTCTAGAACTATAAAATAATGAGAAAACACAAAGAAAAGAGCGGCCATCATCTTCCAAAGTGAGAGATCAAGAAGGAGAAGCAAGAAGAGCAATCCAGAAATTCCATATTTCAAGTTTGAGTTCAAATCAAGTTCTTTCTTTCTTTCCTTTGTTTATTTTATTAAAATTGATGTGTAACTTGGATTTGGATATGTTATTCACATTTAATATGCCCTAATTTTCATATTTGGATTTGTTCTTGAGTTATTTTGTGCAACATCCCACTACCATAAGGCAAATACTGGAACACCCGAAGGACATTCAAGTACACACCTTATGATAATGGTATGTTGGAGCAAAACATATCCGACTTACACATGGCAATCCAACAAACACATGGCATCATCTAACGCACTCAAAGTAACTAAATTTTAAAACCATTCAAATCCTTTCATTCATAAAGCTTACACTGATACCACCAAAAGACTAAGCATAAAAGCTTATACAATATCCAACAAAACGACAAAAATAAGGCTAGAACACTTCTGGTGTCAGCTGATAGACCTCTGAGCCATATCTCTAACCAAAAGATTCCTTAAGTCTTGACTAAGGAACTAGGTCTCCTGAATCGTACCTAAAAAGCCACATTGCAAATTTTGATGAGTTTTGCAAACTCCATGAGTGAACCATCATCGATGAATTCACCGGATCATAAGCACACATCACATATTACACAAACATTCATAAACAGATACATTTATGATTCAAAACTCATACAATAGAGTATAACATTTAATCATTGCCAAAAAAATAATATATGAACAAATACATATGCATATGAGACTCACATTCATTCTTATTCTTGTGACTGAATGCCTATCACATACTTATACAATTGCTGGCCCGTAGGGCTCAATCAGAACAGAATAACGGAGCATAGCTCTACGTGCACACACATATATCACGGAGTAAAGCTCTACGTGGAAGCGCTTCATATGGGCAATTCAAGTCACAACACCTTTATCTGAGTATGCATTTTATGAAATGCATCAATCTGAATATGGCATGTATCACAATCACATATTCAACAGAACTCATATTCATCGGATCTAAATCCGGCATTCAACTTTCGTTGAGGATTCACATAACATTCATAATCACATTCAGAATTCCATAGCAAACAAAATCACAATCAGAGCACTTATAATACATTCCCAAATATTGATCTCCTCGAACAATTGAAGTCTGGAATTCATAATTAAATCGCAAGCAATAAAACAATATTGGAAGCTTAAACAAATCAGATTTAATTCAATCCTAGGAAAACATCTAGGTTGACTCACAGTACGCTCCAACAAGCCATTGCCTGGATGGTCCGGCAATGTCCGATTGACGCCCGATATGCTCCTCTAAAAATAGGCAAAACACATTCACAAATATCACACTTTGCACAATTGCACAAATGTTCTTTCATAAAAATATCAATGTATAGGATGTATGCACAATGCATGTTCAATGACAATTACGGGGTGCAATAATGCGATCCTTATCAAAAATCATTTAGGAATCAAAGCCCTCAATAATACCATGTATTCTTACAATTGAATTGGACCAAAACAATGTCAAATAATTTCATAGCTTCATGACCACTTCAGATTTTTCCTATAGAACATATTCGGGTCAACTTTCCATACTAAATTATATCAGGTAAATGACCAAATTAGACAAAACTTCATTCTGTAAAGTTGTTCTTCCCATTTCTTAGCTTTCTAATGTCACTAAAATAATTTAATTTGGATCAGTATACCAAGAGATATCCTCAAAATATTCCAGACAGTTCATAAGTTCCAATAAAATTTATACCTCAACTTCCAACCAAAAATTTAAACTCTTACAGACAGAATTAAAACTCTATTTCTTCATGAAAGTTGTAGCCCTATGTCTCTAGTTTACAGGAAATCAAGAATCACCCTAATTGGATCAGTATAGAGAAAGTTATGGTCAAAATAGGAAAGTATGTTCGAGCAGTCAAAGGATAGGTGCTCGTCGCGACGAGGGGAAAATATGATGTCGCGACGAACAGCCCAAAAAATCAAATTTCTCGAGATTTTTACAACGTTCGCCGCGACGAGTTCAAGGGGGGATTCACCTACGTCACGGCGAGGAAGAAAATGAATGTCGCGGCGAGGAAGAAAAAGAACGTCACGACGAATAAATAAAAACAAGTCGCGACGTCTGGTTCTGCAACTCGTCTTTCCCGATTTCTTTTTCAAGATTTTTCACTTCTATACCCAAAATAATCTCTAAAAATTCACTCCAATTAACTCCTAATCCAGTTCGAAACATTTACATAAGATCAAACTCAAGATTCATTCTTAAACATCAACTTCACTTCTACTGATAAACAACGGACACAATGCATGCATGTATCATTTCGACTAACTCAAAACCCGAACAGAGTGTATACATTCATAGATTTTCAAGCACTCTTCTATAACTCATTTCAATTTAAACATATCTCATTTCCTACTTTGCTGAACACATTCCTATTTCACAGATTCGACCATCTAGTTCATTCATCACCGAAACTTAGCTTCCATAACCTCACATGCATGCATTCATCTCCACTATAAAACATCATTGAACAACAACAACACTCAACTTAAACATAACTTACCTGAATCGGCTAAGAATTCTAGCAAGGAGGACCGATTACAAACAGCAAAAGTCCCACAGTTTTCTTTCGGATTTCAAGTGTTTCTTCACCGACAACACTTGCAATATCTTTTTCCTAACTCAAACTCATAGTCAGCTATGCATGCCTTACACATCATCACTAACATAAGCCATTTTTCTCACAATAATAAGTCCATGTGTCACAATAGGATTGGTCCAAAAATCAATATTTTCACAAAATTCACTAAAAATCCCAAAATGTCCTAATTAATACCAACATCACCAAAACACATTTTAATCACAATTAATAATTCAATTGTACCCGGAATGTCAAGGAATGCATGTACAATAAGATAAATGTGCAAAAATGTGCATGTCACAATTAATAATGCATGATGTGCATTTTTTTTCTAATTTCTCATCAATTAATCAAAAATCACAATTCTAGCCTTACAATGGGTAACGGGATGTTACATTTTATGGGTGTTGTGATGTTTGGGTATGCTAATACTTCGATAATAGATCAACAAAGTGAGACGAAAGTAATCCTTTTAGGTTAGGCAACGAGAGTTAACATAATAAGTCTCTCAAGTATCAAATTGGTAATTATGCAAAGAGAGATCTTGTGTAAAAACTCAATTATTCGATAGATCACTTAAGAACTAGTTGAAAACATTAGGTAGATTTTATGAATTGAGAGGTTGCAAAATCTGAAATTTCTTAATCAATTAGGGTTAATTGATTAGGCTTTGAGAAAGAGTAGTCAATCCCTTAAAAGACCTGTAATCAACATAATTGAATCAATAGTGGTTAGGGAGCAAAAGAACAATAGAATGAATCCTAAGCTTCATCCTTAATTTTCCTCACATATTTATGGTAGCTCATTTTTATTTGATTATTTACTTGATTTAATATTTTAATTTTCTTTTATTATTTTGTTTTAATCATCTTTTATCTATTTAGACAAAGTTAGGTTCATTTAATTTTAACTATTTCCTCATGGGATCGACTCCTTTAATATTACAAGTTACAATCTGTATACTTGTGAATATTAGGGGTTTTACATTAGATAAAACTTGCCTCAACTTGATTCAAGTTACATCTCCTAAAGGTAGGGCATATATAATATTCAACTAACTACAAAGTAGAAAATACCCAACAACAACAATTTTTATATTTTCAGTTGCATTTTAATGCGATTGGATATAAGCTATTGATTAGCAATGATCAAGATTGTCATCCTTAGTTTGAGAAAAAATTATGTCTAGTTGTATTCCTTGTACTCTTCAGCTTTTCCAAAGATTTTGGTGTTTCTTATCCTCCAATCTTAATACACTAGTATAAAAAACCCAATTTTGATTTGGTCCTCTCTGCTATCCATACATCAAGATTGATGTTTAATAATAGATCATGACCACATAAATATTTATGAATGTTAAAGTGTTTTTGACTCCTTTTCATGCATGATTATTTTCGTGAAATTTAATTCTTTTGTTATATAATGTTTTGTAGAGCATCGAAATAAAGTCTACTTTATTTGAGCCTAATTATGTTAGTTCCTCGTCTTTAGTATTTGAATATATTATTGACATGTGTAAGCTATTTTATAAGTTGTCATTCCAACTTGGCCAAAGATTTCCTAAATAAATACTAATGGAGAAAAATGGACATTCTCCTAATTACTTGATGAATTTTATATTGATCACTCAATAATTTTGTTATAGTTCATACTATATCTATTAGTTATTAATTAAGTCACCCTTGATTATAATAGGTCATAAGTAAAATCAAAACATAATAGTCTTTGTACAAGATATATTGGAGATCTCAAGTCAAAGGATAACTTATACAATCATATCAATGAGAATTTTCATAGACATACAAGTAATTTTCTAACAAGCACTCCCATGTTTGTTCAAGTATTTCAATACTTTAGTTTATAAGGTTGACTACTTTCTTAATAAGAGAAAACGTAGCGTGTTTTATCTTTTCACACTATATTAATGTCCAATCTCAATAGAACAATGACTAGTAATAATTTAAGGATAACATATAAGTGTAATTTGAATCTCATAATTATGATCAGGGACGGATGCACATTGGCGACAAGTGGAGGCATTTGCCTCCACTGCCTCCAAAAAATTTCATATAACAATATTTTTATTTTAAGTTTTGATCCTATAAAAAATTTATTATTATTTTACCCCCATTCAAAATATTATTACTTTGCCCCAACTCAAAAAAATTTCTTTATTCGTCCCTGATTATGATCTCATTATAATTTTATTTTCAATGTACGTTTATCCTATGGATTGTATGGTATATATCTAAATATGTATAAGATATAAAAAAACACCTTTAAATAATTATGTCATTAAAATACAACCAACTGATATTTTATAGAGCATAAACCATCATGTATCACTAGCTACACAAGGTGTAAAGAAAGTAATAGGTTCCTTGATTTTAGAAGGTAGCTAGTTTTGACTTATAACATTACACTTGCTTGTCAAAGCCTCATTTTCATAGTTCTTGATCTTTCTTTATTGAATAATTTCTTAGCATAAGAGGACATTTCTTTAAAGTCATCAATGAAGGGATATTAATATATATCTTCTAAAGAGCATCAACTAATTTCTTGAATTACTTATCTAATTTCTCCTTGGCCAATTTTTAAGAAAGGGTATAGGCGACATATAGGGTGTAGGGAAAACGTTTTTGGGTTCCTCATTCCTTTCTCTTTCTTTTCATTAGCATCATCTTTCTCACTTAATTTCTCTTTATCATTATTCTATCTATCCTTATCCTCCGTCACTTACCACTCCTCAATGTTACAGCCTTATAATGCTCTCTCAAATTTATGGTTCTTTTATAAAGTTAATTAATATGGGGTTATAACATTTTGTTATAAGTAGCTATAGAATTTATCTTAGAGATAAGCTTCCTAATCTCCTTGTTGAATTCCCTATTTTACTTAGCTTGGTTGGTAAGGGAGTTCTTGAGGATGGGTTCTAAACTAGCTTTTTTAGGAGGGGGATAAAAGTTCTCGATTAGAAACTTGGTGGTTGATTATTATTTTAAGGTGCATGATTAAAAATGTTTCTATAAGAGAAGTTTAGGTTATTCCTCTAACCAAGTTTATAAGTATTAAAGAATGGGTGATTTTTCTATTTGCATTTATTAATGAAGTTGTTGGACCCCCAACTTTTATTAGAAGATTAGAACTGGTGAACGAGGAAATTTGGTGATTCTTCCTGAATAAAGAACAAATGATGAAAATTCTTGAACCAAGAAATGATAGGTAAGGGTGAAGTAGCGAATTAGAAATGTGGACATGTCCAAGTTTTACTTTGGTATTTTTGGTGGATAAAAGATTTTGAAGTGAGAAGAATTAAGGTAAAAGTTAGAAGTACAATGAAAGTCAAAAATGAAGTTGCATTTGTGTAGTAAGTTGATGAAGGAGATGTATTTATATGTGTATGTTCTGTTATTGATATTCATGATTAATCATGGATTATAAATTTCTTTATAGATGCTATTGATTCGAAAGGAAGTTTAGAATGAGGAGTAAATGAAGTAGAAAAGATGGTCTTAGTATGATTTGTGTTAAAGAAAGACTGTGAAACAAAATGGGGGGTTGATTTGGAAAATGTTCACGAGATGATGTTTCAGTCTTTTAGTAACAACATTTTTTCTAGTTATCTAAACAAGATGATTCTTGATTTTTATTAAACTATAAACATATGGCTAAATTTATTATGAAGACATTGAATTTAAATTTTGTCTTTACAAATCTCAAAATTTGTCAAGAAGATGAGAATTGGGTGCAGTACAATGGATGAAGGGAAAATTTCATTTTTTAAATTCAGGGAAAACTATGGATTAATCTGGTCTGATTTGGGTAAATTAGTCTTCTAAAAAATTGTAGGTCTTTCTTTTATCTTTTCAACGGTATATAGTATGGAATTTTTGGATTTCTAGGTTGAAAGTTATGGTCCTTATAATGGAAGATATATCTTCTGTCTTTTCGTTTCTTTTATGTTTTTCCTCTTTTGTGTTTTGCTTCTTCTGCTTTTTATTTCTTTTATGTTTTGCTTCTTCTATGTTTTGTTTCTTCTGCCTTTTTGTTTCTTTTGTGATGACTTCATCTTCTTCTGTGTTTTGCTTCTTCTTCCTTTTTACTTCTTTTGTGATGACATCATCTTCTTCTGTGTTTCTTTTATGATGACGTCATCTTCTTTTGTGTTTTGCTTCTTCTGTGTTTTGTTTCTTCTATGTTTTGTTTCTTTTTCATTTTGCTTCTTTTGTGATGATATCATCTTCTTCTGTGTTTTATTTTTTCTACCTTTTATTTCTTTTGTGATGATGTCATCTTCTTCTATGTTTTGTTTCTTTTGTTTTTTCACCTGGCCTATTTTCTGTTCCATTTTTTCCTTTAGAAGATAGAATATATCTTTGAGGTCTTCATGAAAGTTGTAGATCTTGAAGTCCTCTTTCGAGCCATATAAATAACACCTTAATCCGATATTTATAGGGAAAGTTATAGGAATTTTTCCACTTTTTCTGTCTTTTTCCATTCGACTGCTTTTTCATTTGACTTCGTCTTTACCTATCTTTTGTTCCATTTTTGACCCTTCATAAGATATAATCTGTCTTTGAGTTATTCAAGAAAGTTGTAGATATTGAAGTTCTATTTCGAATCATATAAAGAACACCTTAATATGATATCTGTAGGGAAAGTTATAGCAATTTTTCCACTTCTTTTGTCTTTTTTCATTCGTCTGCTTTTTCATTTGACTTCATCTATACCTATCTTCTGTTTCATTTTTGACCCTTCATAAGATAGAATTTGTCTTTGAGGTTTGCATAAAAGTTATAGATCTTGAAGTCCTATTTTAAACCATATAAAGATTACCTTAATCAGATATCTGTAGGGAAAGTTATAGCAATTTTTCCACTTCTTTTGTCTTTTTCCATTCGTCTACTTTTTCATTTGACTTCGTCTATACCTATCTTCTATTCCATTTTTCACCCTTCATAAGATAGAATCTATCTTTGAGCTCTTCATGAAAGTTGTATTTTTTGAAGTCCTCTTTAGAACCAAATAAATAACACCTTAATTCGATATCTGTAGGGAAAGTTATAGGAATTTCTCCACTTTTTTTTGTCTTTTTCCATTTGTCTGTTTTTTCCTTTGACTTCGTCTAATCCTATTTTCTTATCCGTTTTGACCCTTTAGATGATATAATCTGACCTCAAGGTCTTATTCAAAGTTTTAGATCTTAAATTTATCTTTGAAATCATCCTAATATGATCTTAATCCAACATCTCTAGTGAAAGTTATGCCACTTGTCCCGAGACAATTTCAATATGATTGAGGACCAAACCTTGATTAATTCTTTCAGCCATAATTTTGTTATTCGACGTCCAAATGAAGTGATTATTGAATCACTAGTTTCTTAACCCATTTTTCTATCCCTCCATATATTTTGATAGATTTTGGTATTGATGTGAAAAAGATGTATTAAATCAAGTAAAGGTATCGATTGAAAGAGTAGGAATTAGATATTCTACTGAACATGTTTGAGTGTTTTGATGATTTCTGGATCAGTAGAGCTTCGAATGAGATGATTCTAGCTTCAAGATAAACTAGAGACATAGAGCTACAAATAATATGAGAAACTGAAAATCTAATTCAGTCTCTAAGACATTCAATTTTGGATGGAAGTTGGGTATAATGTACTGTTTCAGTCTACCAATAGTCTAAAATGTTAGGGGCAATACTTTTAGAGCTTTGAACCAAATGGATTGATTTGGTGTCATTGGAAACTTAAGAAAAAGGAGAACACTTTTCTAAAAGAAAGAGTTATGTTAGAATATTCGAGGGTACTTTTGGCAAGACACTTAAGTATAAAAGACATAAGGCATAAATGGAAGGGCAAATGGGACATTTCTCAATCATTAAGGGCATAATTGGAAGAAGAAATGTTGTCTTGCATTTTAAGAAGAGAGAAGAACGAAAATTGAAGAGAAAAAAGAGAGAGTGTCATGAAGAAGAGTGAGAAATACAAAGAGAAGAAGAGAATGAGAGAAAGAAGAGAAAACAAGCTAGGGTTTCAATTGTGTTAACCTTTAAAAGAGATTTTGGGGTTGTTCAAGAAAGAAAAAAGGAAGAGGAAGAGAAGAGCTTCCTTTTGAGCTAAAGATCCATTCATTTGGTGAAGAATGAAGGTAAGGTCATTTTAAATATTTTAGATTTTTGGAAGGATTTTAGTTCATGGAGTTTAGAAAAGGTTTGGGTTTAAGTATTCTAGAACCAATTTTAGTGATTGTGCTTTGAGGAATTTTCAATTGAAAACCCTATTGAGTGGGATTTTTGTTATTGTATAAAGAGATCAAAGAGGTAAGAGGAACAAGAGAAGAGGCATGTTTGAGCAAGGCTATAAGCAAGGAAATCAAGGTAGGTACATGTTTATAATAGAGTAAATAAACCACTGTTATTTTCTTTAAATCAAAGAAGTTTTTTTTTTCATTTGCATCATAAATGCTGCATTATTGCTCATGAATGATTGTGAAATATGCTATATGTTTGTTGCATGGTTTGAGTGATATCTTTTGGAAAAGATCCATGTTTATGAAATCATATTTTCAAGAATGGTTTTCAAGATATACGTCAAGCATGTGAAAAGCAAGTTTTTATGAGAATGTGCCATTTTGGGCATCATGTTTACAAGATTTTGAAATCTATGTGTTATATGGATTTATGGTAGTCCCTCAAGAACCATCACATGCACGTTGACCTAACTATGGGCTTTTCCTACTTTCCCGCTAGTAACACGGAGCTCCTTCAAAGACTCCCTTAAGTTTACGACTACATAGAACCATTATATGGGAATGTGTAGTGCGACATGTTTTGGACTTACCCAAATCATTCTGATATGCTTATGTGTTTATGATTTGCGAATAAGTTGAAAAATGCATAACTTGTGTTGTTTTTGATTTTGATTATTTGACAAGACAAGAATTTTGAGAAACATGTGTTTTATAGACTCAATGAAAGTTTTCTATGGAAAGTAAATGGTTTCAAAAGTTTTTGTTTATCTTTTTATTATAAACTGTTACCCACGAGCTTTCAAGCTCACCCCTTTCCTATCCCCACCTTTAGGTGATGAGCAAGAGATGGAGTGAAAAAGAGTCAAGGAATCACTAAAAATTTGCTTATATTTTATTTTGAGTTAGTTTTGGAAAACACAAGGCTTTAGTCACATTTCAAGAATTTGTAGTTCATGTAACTTTTGTATTTTGAGATTTCGGATTATGTTGTAATGTGGCTTGAAAGGCCATTATAGCTTTATAAAACCTTTTATTTTGAGGGTATTGAAATGTGAATGATGAAATTTAGTTGTATGTAATGTATTAAGGAGTATGATGAAGTAAAGATATGAGAGTCTTATGATATTTCTACAGGAGTTGGACTTCGCATTCAGAAATAGGATCCAACATTAAAGTAATAAGTTTGTTTTGATGTTTGATTGTTATGGGCACGCCACCCTTGTGGGATGATGCCTAATAAGGGTATTTGAAAATAATCCTATAGGATAATACACTCAAGTATTATGTTATTCACAAGAGGTTGGGTTCCACAAGCGGGACCCAACAGAAGTTAACCTGTTTAAGACAGTATTGATGTAAAAATTGGTTCCTTATTTAACAATATGTAACTAAATGTCTTGAGGATTCACAAATGTCATAAAATATATTAGTAACATCAATCAACTTAACATTATATATCAAACTTCTGAGATAAAGTGTCTACCTTAGCAAGTTCAAGGCTTCTAGATCACAGTTACCTCTAAAATTTTTAGGATTTTCTTTTTCACTAAACCATTAGTAATGGTTTACAGTGATGTCCTCTATGAGAGATACACTTCATTAATAGTCTTGTTCATCAGAGCTGTAGTAACAACTACATCTACAAAGATCTTCATGTTGTAGTTCATTTCATTAAAGGTCTAAATTATTAGCCACTTTTCTAACCTATAATGTGGGCATAACATTAACAACTCCTTATACCTCACCTAAACCTTACATAGCTCTAGGAAAAAAAAGATTTGATTCCTTATATATGCAGTCTTATCTAGGAGAAAGTATTTAGGTAAAATCACATGAGAAAGTTAATCCTATATGGTGATTGATCATATTGGTTAGATCTATAATCACGCTCTCACTTTGTCCCTTAAAAAGAAAAGGAACTGTAGGAAAATCCCGGTGTGTACATCACATGTACACGGTGCGAAAAAACAAAATTTTTTATTCCGGGACCTTTCCGAAAGCCAGGATCCATGTGTCTATATAACAATGTCAAACCATAACGACCAAAAGAGACCGTCTCTAACGGTATCCACGCAGAGATCGGAGAACCTAATCGGGGCAAACCCTTTGACTCGGGAATAGCTAGAACAAGGTGAAGACTGCTAGATCTTACCTTATTCTTGGAGAGCTAGGAGAAGACGATGAAGAAGGAGAAGCTTGAAGATGATGAAGAAGAGACCTTTGATGAAAGATGAAGAAGAGATGAAGCTTAGGATTTCTCAAACCCTTTCTCTTCAAACCCACGATCATCCACTCTTTTCTTTTCTTCATTAGCCTTTTGTCTTTAACAATTAAAGGCATTAAAAGCTAATGGTGGATGTCATTCCACGTTAGCCTTTATATATATATACATAAAGTTAAGAAAAGATAAGGCTTCTCCTTTGGCTTCCACGTTGACCACATATATATATATATATTAATTCTTTAATTAATTAATAAGATATATATATGTATATAAATGCTGAAGTGGTCCAGTCACACTGGGGTCGGTCCTACAGGGTCCCGGTATGAAAAAAACACCGAAGACCTGTTTCAGCAATATCGATGTCGCGATCTCATCGGGACAAATCTCGATCTCATCCGGATCCATTTCATCCCATTGCTCTCCATTTATTGGCTCTCTATCCAAAACTATTTTACGAATTCTCCGAATCACTCTTATGCGTGTGACCGATTAGGTTCCCGGTTATGTTGGTCACTTAGATTAACACTTAATCTGAGCAAGTCATGAGCGGTATCTAGCAACACATCATGACCCCCAATTGACCGGAAAGTAATTGGTTTGACGAATGAACCTATGTTCATCACGGACCATATCACGAACCTTTCCATAGACAATTACTGTGCAATTCGTCCTTTCACCATGCTATACCCCACTTGGTTATGAGTATGGGCAAAGTGTCAACTCTTACTAGACTGACTACGTCAAATCTAATCCAAGTGATATCAGTTCTTGTCCTGGGACTCATTACTTTATATGTCACTGAAGACACTCTTCATGACATATGAACTCCGGCCAGAGATTTCCAACTAATGATCCTGACAAGAGGCCATGCGTATCATCTTCTGCTATCACAGAAGTGATGAATCCTTTATTGGCTACTCAATTACCTTCGAATACCTCAAGCTGTACCCAATCACCACCCTATGAGCGACCTGTGTAAGGCAACAAGGAATGGAGTCAAAGCACAAAATCAGTATCCAAGATATCCTTTAGTACCTCAAGTCTAAGGATATTTGCACCATTGCTATGATGAGATTATCACTGACATTAGAACAGGACATCCATGTGATGATCTCATAGCAGGTCATCCAATGTACTTACTACCTCTAGTAAGCATTCACATCTCAACCCTAAACATCTCATATTTACACTTTCGAGATCCATCGCTGATCAACTCAAGGAGCTTGAGATGTGCTAGTCTCTCGGACATCGATATCCAGCCAGAATCCTACGACTAGGGATAATTTAGATACTTACATAATTTCACATGATAGGAATCTCAGTAGTATGATCACATCATAATTTCCTTCATGCTATGTCATATATCATGGACTTCATTAATTTTATCATAGATCAATATCAATTCATAAATAATGAACATCAAATTAATGAAATATGCCTTTTTTTATTTATTCATAAAGTATGTACACAACTTTGTACAAAACGCGCTAAAGGCGATTGCCTTTAGGGCACTACTCTAACAATCTCCCACTTGACCTAAAGTCAATCGCCTTGATATCTAATACCATAGGCGAGTACATGAGAATCAAAACTCTTCTGTGACAATGGCTTTGTCAACGGATCAACAATATTATGCTCGATGGGAATTCTCTCTATTTGGACATCACCTCGACCAATGATCTCCCTAATCAGGTGATATCTGCGGAGTACGTGTTTGGATCGTTGATGAGACCTTGGTTCCTTCGCCTGTGCAATAGCCCCATTGTTGTCACAATACAACTGTATGGGCCCATCACAGCTAGGAACCACACTAAGTTTAGTAATGAACTTTTTGATCCAAACTGCTTCCTTTGCTGCGTCTGAAGCGGCAATGTACTCTGCCTCGGTTGTTGAATCGACAGTTGTCTCTTGTTTGGAATTCTTCCAACTGACCGCCCCGCCGTTCAGTGTGAATATATAACCTGATTGAGATTTAGAATCATCCTTATCAGATTGAAAATTAGCATCTGTATACCCGCTTACTTTGAGATCTCCATCTCTATATATCAAGAAAACATCCTTAGTCCTTCGCAAGTACTTGAGGATATTCTTGACAGCCACCCAATGACCCTCACCAGGATCCGATTGGTATCTGCTCGTAACACTTAGAGCATATGATACATCGGGTCTCGTACATAGCATTGCGTACATGATAGATCCTACTGCAGATGCGTACGGGATCATATTCATGCGCATCCTCTCATCTTGTGTCTTAGGACACATAGATTTCGAGAGTGTTATCCCATGAGTGATGGGAAGGTACCCTCTCTTGAATTGCTCCATGCTAAACCTCTTTAGCATCTTGTCTATGTACGTTGATTGTGAAAGAGCAAGCAATCTTTTTGATCTAACTCTATAAATCTTTATCCCAAGGATATAAGTTGCTTCACCAAGGTCTTTCGTGGAAAATTGTTTGGACAACCAAATCTTCACAGATTGTAGCATAGAGACATTGTTTCCTAGTAATAATATGTCATCTATATATAGCACAAGGAATACGATTGCAGTCCCACTAACCTTCTTATACACACAGTGTTCATTCGGATTTTGTGAGAAACCAAACTCTTTGATTACCTCATCAAAACGAATATTCCAACTCCTGGATGCTTGTTTCAATCCATAGATGGATTTCTGAAGCTTGCATACCTTTTCGCCATCATAGGAGATGAAGCCCTCAGGTTGTGTCATATACATATCCTCAGCTAGATTTCCATTTAGGAAAGCTGTCTTCACATCCATTTGCCATATCTCATAATCATAATGAGTGACAATTGCTAGGAGTATCCTAATGGATTTAAGCATTGCTACTGGACTGAAGGTCTCGTCATAGTCAACTCCTTGTCTTTGATGAAAACCTTTAGCCACAAGCCTTGCTTTATAGGCAATCACATTACCATCCATGTCGGTTTTCTTTTGAAAACCCATTTACACCCTATGGGTTTTATTCCTTCGGGTGCCTCAACCAAAGTCCATACTTGGTTTTCATACATGGAATCCATTTCAGCCTTCATGGCATGAAGCCATTTCTTAGACTCTGAACTCTTCAGAACCTCTTCATAGGTGGTAGGCTCATTATCTTCTATGAGCAATACGTCATTCTGTTCATTCATGAGAAATCCATATCTCTCGAGAACAGAGTGTATCCTACCTGACCTACGAACTTCATGTGTTGTAGAAGGTTGAACTGTTACTTCATTTGTATGAGTCACAGTTTCGTTCGTGCAAATTGATCAAGCGTCTGTTTCGAGCATCTTGAACTTCTTCGTTCAATTTTGCTCCCACCGCTTCTTGTAAAAGAAACTCTTTCTCTAAAAAGACAGCATGCTTTGAAACAAACACCTTTTGTTCCTCAGCAAGGTAGAATTGATATCCCATTGTTTCTTTAGGATATCCTACGAACAAACATTTTTCAGACTTTGCATCATGTTTGTCTGACTGTATCCGCTTCACATAAGCAGGACAACCCCAAACTTTCAAATGAGTAAGATAGGATCTTTTGTTAGTCCACATATCATATGGAGTAACATCAACTGTCTTTGATGGAACTCTATTTAGCAAGTAAACAGCTGTCTCGAGTGCATACCCCCAAAAGGATTTTGGTAAATTTGCAAAGCCCATCATTGACCGTACCATGTCTAATAAGGTTCGATTTCTCCTCTCAGCCACACCATTATGCTGTGGTGTGTAAGGTGGAGTCCATTGAGATAAAATCCCATTATCTCTGAGATAATCTAAAAATTGTTGGTCTAAGTATTCCCCACCACGATCGGATCGTAATGTCTTGATACTTTTCCCAAGTTGGTTTTCTACTTCATTTCTGAATTGTTTGAACTTTTCAAATGCTTGATTTGTATCTCATCGACATCTGTACCCATATCGAGAATAATCATCGATAAAGGTAATGAAGTAAAGACAACCTCTTCTAGCATGGATGGACATCGGACCACATACATCTGAATGTATTAGGTTTAATACTCTAGTCGCTCGTTCACCCTTTCCTTTAAAGGGTAACTTAGTCATCTTGCCTAATAAACAAGATTCACATGTGTCATATGATTCATAATCAAATGACCCTAAACTTACACTCTTATGGAGCTTAGCTATGCGTCTCTCATTTATATGGCCAAGGCGACAATGCCATAAGTAAGTTGATTTCAAATTATCTCGTTTACGTCTTTTTGTGTCATTGACATTCATAATTGGATGTGACATATCTAATATGTAAATTCCATTGTATAATGTACCAGTACCATAAAGCATTCCATTCAAACTAATAGAACAACCATTGTTACTAAAAGTCAAATGGAAACCAGTTCTATTTAAACAAGAAACAGACAATATGTTCTTTGTTAAAACATGTACAAAATAACATTCATCTAATTTAATTACAAGCCCACTGGGGAGTGACAAAAAAAAGTGCCTACGGCTAATGCAGCAACTCTTGCTCCATTTCCTACACACAGGTCTAGTTCTCCCTTCATGAGCTGTCTACTATCCCTGAGGCCCTGCATATCATTGCATATGTGTGAGCCACAATGGGTATCTAATACCCATATGTTATGGTCGAAACAAGATAACCTCAATGACAAACATACCGAAGGAGTCGAGGCATCGATGCCTTCTTCCTTCATTCTTCGAATAGAGTTTACGCTTTAAACTTAGGTGGCGATCTTGCCACAATGGAAGCAAGTTCCTTTTGGCGCAGTTTCTTTGGTTTTCTTTTTGGCTGCACATCCTTTCGATTTCTTAGACCTTTTCTTCTTCAGTTTCTTTTTCTTTGAACCAGAAGAAGTAGAGTCCACCACGAGCACTGGCTTGCTATCCTTCTTGATAACATCAACAGCAAGTGGATCAAGAAGTGGAACATCTAGGATATAGCCCAGTTCCTCAGATCTGAGAACAATTCTCAGATTTCTCAGCTAATCGAGAAAATTAGGTCCAGTTAATTTATTAGAGTCCATAAGTGAGCGCAAATTCACACCAGAAGTCATCTTCAATCAACCTAAAGAGAAAGAGAGAAAAAATGTTAGAATAGAATTACATGCATGATCATTAGGACTTGCATGACATGCATATGACTCCCACTAGTTTCAAAGAATCCATAACCCTCATTGCGAATCCAAGAAACATTATGATAAAATATCCTAGTGGGTCGATATCCGACATTACTAAAATGACCTTGGGTTATCCAACAAGCCACCTTAGGTCAATCGGTAGGTATCGGTTGTAACATCCCATCTCCGATGGGAAGGGTATTTTAGTAAATTGGGACGGGGACGGGTTAGGAGTATTAAATTATATCTCGGCATGAACATATGTCATGCAGCCTCTATAAATGGTGAGTTTTGCACAGGCATATAGTCATACATGCATTCATGACATTTCCCGGCATAAGTGTCTAATTGTGATCGTTTGTGAAATTGGTGTGATAATGGGGGATTTGGAAAATTATTTGGAGTGCGCCATAGAGTGTTTTACATTTTTAGGGATTTATGGGAATTTTTCTGGAATTATCCGGAGAAAATTCCCGGACCGGCAAAATTGCCGGTAAATGGCCTAAATGTGTTTTTGTAGTGGAAAGTGTGGTTTTCGTGTTTAAAAAATTATTGGGAGTGGACTGTCTTATGTTTTACAATTTTGGGCAATTTAGGTAATTTTCAAAAAAATGATTCGGAAAATTTCTGAAATTCCGGACGGAAAAAGTCGCCAATTGGCGAACCTCGATTTTCTAGAGCTTAAAATTGCTACCCAATGGCATCAGTATTATTGGGGTATTATTTTGAGATTTTAATTAGGGCCGAGAGAATTGAATAGGTCAAATTAAGGAAATCCTATTAAATATTTTCTCTTATCCTTATTTTATTGTTTTTTTTTATAAGTGCCAAATGTCCAACTAATTTATTGCATTTGTCTTTTCCTAGCTATTGTTTTTGGTTACTTAAAGGAAAGAAGGGAAAATCCTTCCTCCACCGAAACTTCACCTTCCCTTCTTCTCCATTTGTTGTTCTTTAGGTTTCTTAGTGTTTAGCTCTCCCTTCCTCTTTGTTCCTTTTAAAAGGGCCAAGCATACACTCTTTTCTTTTTAGCATGATGATATACATGTTTGATGTTAGAAGAAAGTAGAGAAAGTGAGAGATTGGTGTGCTTTGAAGTGGAAAGGCTAATTAGGTAAGTTAGTTTAATTATGTTTTTAATGATGCTTAAGTATATGAATTTATGAATCATAGTAGTTAGGAGCATTTAATGGGAGGTTTGGTATATTTATTATGATTCTTGATGCATTAAATTGATGACTCATATGGTTTGAATTAATGGGTATAAGGTTAGGTTGAATTATTAATTGGAAGTAGTATGTTAGAAGTGGTTTTAGTTTGATTAGTGATGGCTTATTGATGATTGATTTTTACTTGGAAAGAAAGAATTAAGTGCTGCCAATTTTTGTGTGTTAGCCCTAGTACATGTATGAATGGTATAAGAACTGATTTGTGTTCTTGGGATGCTTGATGATGTGTTAAAGGCAATGGAAATGAGAGAAACAAAGGTTGGACCAAATCTGGAAAATTAGGGTTTTTGATTGATTGTACTGTTTTAATCATAACTCATTGTATAGAAATGAAAATGAGGTGAGGTTTGTGGCCAATTAAACTTTGGGATGTTGGCTACATTTTTGTGTGAAATAGGTGTTGTCAAATTGTAACTCTAATAGGTTGAAATTTGGCATGGAAAGTTACTGTTTTATTGCCTGTGAACAGTAACCGAAACCTTAACCTATGAGCTTTACTGATTTTTATAAATTAGTTGAGATGGAATTAGGGAGAATGGTCTCTATGAAAGTTGAGGCATATTGAGTTAGCTTTCCATTGCCACTGATCTTGTTAATTTTTGAGTTGTATATTGGGAGATATGAACTGATTACTATTGATTGGTTTTATGCTTTTTGGAGAAACCTAGTCAAAGTGTTGATTTTGTGAGCTTTCTGCTTGGGAGCAATTTTAGCAATTTTTGTGGACTGAATTGGTGTGAGTGATCTTCTGCAAAGTTGAAGAGGAAGAAATTATCTTGAAAATGAGATATGGAATATAATTTTTAGAGGTCAGAGTTGGGAGTTATGATTTTGTAAAAACTGATCCTGCATTAGGTTAGGAATTGCTGATCATGGCAGTAACTAGCATGATAGTTTTGAAATTGTTAGAAATTAAATTGGAAATTGAGTTCTTCATGAAAATTGAAGTTTGGGGATTTATCTTTTCAGGGATATAAAGTTCTGATTTTTCTGACTTGTGTACAGGGAGTTATGCTTGTTATAAGTTTACTGCTCAAATTGAATGATTTCAGGGACAGCAACATTGAGTGAATTAATTGACTTGTTTAGCAATGGAATTTGATTTTGGGTTGTTCATGAAAGTTGTAGATGACATTGTGAACTTATTGAGCATATTTATGTGGTAATTTTTGGCTGAAGAATCTGAGAGTTATGGAAATTTCAATGTACTGTTCTGTTTTAATGAGATTTGAGTAGGCTGTAGCTTTGAAGGGATTTTTGACACCCTTAAGGGTGAAATTGATTTTTATGGTCTTCTTGAGAATTGTAGAGGATTTCATGATCTTTCCAACGAGATATAGTTGGAAATTTTCTGAATTGTGTGCAATGAATTATTGGTGTTGAAAAATTGGATTGGAAATTCGGAAAAAAAGAAATGGAATCACGCCGGTCACTAGGCGACGCGTCGCCTCTAGTGACGGGAGTAGGGTCACAGTCGTCGCTAGGGCGACGCGTCGCCCTAGGGACGAGGCAGTTTCAGTCAGCCCCGCTGGGGCGAGACGTCGCCCCCAGCGTGGCAGGACTTTTTTCTTTTCTTATTTTTATTTTATTATTTTTATTTGGTAATTTTTGATTTCATGCTTCCTTTGTCAATTTCTTTTTCGTCCGACTTCCGATTGACCTGATTCTTGAGGCATCGGATTCGTTGAACATTTAATTTCATTTTGTGAAAAATTGGGAATTTTTGGACAGGAAATTGACGTGGCCCCGGGTAGCGGAGCCTTTAATCACTGTTTTGTTTAATTGGGGACCTATAGAGGTCCGAATTACGCACCGTCAGCGCCAATAGGTTTCTAATTTTTAGACGGATTTTATTATGGGAAAATTTGGATTTAGGGCCGAAAAATTCATGAACATGCATATTTCACCTACATGTGCACAAATGGCATCGTTAGTGACTCGTTCTTTCTCTGTTTCTTATAGAGGCTCAAGTGGAGCGTCGTCAGACCGACGGGGCGGAAACTTCCCGGCATTAGCTCGGAAGTAATAGGTGAGTAACCTAGTTGGTTTCTCAACCTTATGTGTTTATTAATTATATGCATTGATTGCCATGAGGAAGTAAGGATGGATATATGTGATTGATTGATTTGATTGATTTCGGACCATGGGTGTTCGAAATATTGGATTGTGATATTGAAGTGCAAATGAGAATAAGTGCGTGAGAATGCATTAGTAAATTGGATTGTAAATGTGATAGATTAGTAAATTGGATTGTAAATGTGATAGTGAAACGAAAGGTAAATGCATGGGAATGAAATACCGGACTGAAAGTTCGAGGACATTGGAAAATGATCGGAAATAGTAATTAATTGGAATTGGAAATAGAAATGCGATAATTGGAAATTGGAAAATGACATGTGCATTCATGCATAGTAAATGATCAGATAATGGCAGTTGTGACCGGTGTCGCCACCGATTTCAGAGCTTTAAGCTCAACGCATAGGGCCTCGTGCCCAACGTATTCCGAGCCTCGGCTCGATGATCAGGGCTATGCCCAACGTTTCGGGGCTTTAAGCCCAATGTTTCAGAGCCAATGGCTCAACGTATATGAGCTCAGGCGCACGGTCACAACAACGAAAGAAAATGGAAGAGTCACATGCACACTGCATAAATGAATGTTTAATGTGAATTGTGTGAAAGGCTTATTGCCTTATAAAATGTGAAATTGAGTGCCTGTGATTTCTTGTTTATGATATATATACAATATTGTGTGATTGTGTGGATATGCATGAGTTGGGTGAACCATCGATGATGGTTTCTCACTGAGTTCGCAAACTCACCCAACATTGCATCTATTTTTCAGGAAATGGAGAGTACCCCGTTGGACACGCGGGAGTACGTCTACTGCTAGCAAGACAGAGTATCGGGTCGGGATCAGTGTCGTCCGTATCTACATTAGTGTATTAATTTGGTATTTAGTAGGTCCAATTGTTTACCTGTAATTGTATAGAGTGACTGAGCACTAATGAGTGCTAATAATGATTGAAATTGTTTTATCAGTGAAATGGTTTTATATTTGAAAGTGTTTTGTTATAATTGGGCCAAGTCAGTGATTGTTTGCGCACTCTAATGTTTTTTAAAGAAAAAAAATGTCATACGATTTTTGTTAATAAGGTAATGAATGTTCTAGTACGCCACCCTCGAGGGTCATGGGCTCGAATATCACCATGGATATCGGGTTCGGGTCTCGTCGGGAGTGGGGTGCTACATCGGTCATACCAATTGCATCATAGATATCCGACATTACTAAAATGACCTTGGGTTTACCCAACAAGCCACCTTAGATCAATCGGCAGGTATCGGTCATACCAGTTACATCACAGGTGCAATTATCGACTAGTGCTATCAACTCGTGATGTATGCACACACATTGGGTTACCAACTCTTGATGCGCGTACATTTAATGTACACTACCCAATTTTGCCTCTATCTACGTTGACCTTGAGTTTACTCAACATATCAACGCTTCTAGTGAAAACCGACCCATTAATCTAAAAATCTTATTTCCATGGTTCGAACATATCCGTATAGAGTGAGCTTGGGTTTACCCAACAACCCGAACTCTATAAGAACTCTGGTTCTCCCCATATTAATGGAAGGCGTTAGTTTTCATATTCTATGTGAGGGATTTCAAACTCTAGTCTCATCCAAGCTGTAGGATTATAGTCACCATGACTATATGGAATGATTGAGGGCATTTCATCAATCACATTGAGTCTATACCTATAATCATCCATCATCCCACCTAAGCATGTTGTAAGTCGACTTGTGCATGTGTAAGTTGACTTATGCATGTGTAAGTCGACTTAGACTACTGTGCACATGCAAGTCGACTTATCCCATTGTACAAGTCGACTTACCTGACAACTGTTCACGAACAAGTCGACTTGTGCATGTGTAAGTCGACTTATGTGAGCATGCAAGTCGACTTATGCATGTATAAGTCGACTTATATGGGAATGTAAGTCGACTTATGCATGTGTAAGTCGACTTATATTTTTAAAATTGCTCTCTAATCGGCTAATTTCTCAATCCGTGCAGTTCCAATTCACAATACCAAGTGTAATATACTTTACTTTGATGTACTAATGAAACACTTTCATTGTATCATGCTTACCATGTATAATCATACTATACATGAAAAACTTGAAATTGATGAATACACTATTATTCACTTAGATTTCAAAATAATTTGAGAATATCAAACTATCACCCTAAGTATCTCTAGGTAGTCTACACTTTATCAAGACTACTTCGGCTCTGGTCACACAATTGGTGACGGCCAAAACAATCAAGACAAGGAAATATACTAACGAGAGGCTAATGAGACACATTTGACATCCGAAATTTTTTGGAAACCCAATTTCAAGAAAATCAGTTTGGAAAGCATACAACATCAATGTAACATATTTTTAATCACATTAAAAATGATCCAAGGCATTGGAACTGAGAAATACACAATCAATCATTCCAAACAAAACAGCTCCAGCAACTTTCTCAAAACTGCCATGCTCTGTCTTTTGCTTCAAAAACCCATTGAAACAATTTCAATAAATTCTGAGAAAATTACAGAGGTTACAACATGTTCACAACATGCTCCATGAATGTTTTCAGGATTTATTTCGAACAAAAACTCATCCAACCTCAGCAACAAAGCCAATGTAGAATCTGTGTTCCTCAACACAGTTATTCCCAAAAGCACACAATAAATTCTCAAATAAATAGTAAATCACCTCAAAAATATTTTTCCATCCCCATAGACATTAATAAACATCTTAGAGACATGTAGGTGAAAGAAAATCTGAAAAAAAAATTCTATAATTTATTTTCGAATTTATAAGCATGCCTGTTCAAGGAATGTGCACAAACACATCAACCAGAACATAAGGGAATAAATTAGCAAAACTATATCAAATCACATTTATAAATACTGGTCTTCCACAAACATATTCAACAACATCTTATGAGCACATCTGGGCAAGAAAATTTCGAAAACAATATTTCTATACTGATTTCGAATTTAACACAGTCAACATGCATCATCGTCATAACCAATAGGCAGCTCCAACCTTGTTATGATTTCTTCGTTATATACGACACAAGTGGCTCTGATACCACTATAGGAAAATCCCGGTATGTACATCACATGTACACGGTGCGGAAATTTTTTTTATTTATTCCGAGACCTTCCCAAAAGCCAGGATCCAGGTGTCTATATAACAATGTCAAACCATAATGACCAAAAGAGACCGTCTCTAACGGTATCCATGCAGAGATCGGAGAACCTAACCGGGGCAAACCCTTTGACTCGGGAATAGCTAGAACAAGGTGAGGACTGCTAGATCTTACCTTATTCTTGGAGAGCTAGGAGAAGACGATGAAGAAGGAGAAGCTTAAAGATGATGAAGAAGAGACCTTTGATGAAAGATGAAGAAGAGATGAAGCTTAGGATTTCTCAAACCCTTTCTCTTCAAACCCACGATCATCCACTCTTTTCTTTTCTTCACTAGCCTTTTGTCTTTAACAATTAAAGGCATTAAAAGCTAATGGTGGAGGTCATTCCACGTTAGCCTTTGGCTTCCACGTTGACAAGATAAGGCTTCTCCTTTGGCTTCCACGTTGACCACACACACACACACACACATATATATATATATATATATATATATATATATATTAATTATTTAATTAATTAATAAGATATATATATGTACATAAATGCTGAAGTGGTCCAGTCACACTGGGTTCGGTCTTACCGAGTCCCGGTATGAAAAAAACACCGAAGACCTGTTTCAGCAATATCGATGTCGCGATCTCATCGGGACATATCTCGATCTCATCGGGATCCATTTAATCCCATTGCTCTCCATTTATTGGATCTTTATCTAAAACTATTTTACGAATTCTCCGAATCACTCTTATGCGTGTGACCTATTAGGTTCCCGGTTATGTTGGCCACTTAGATTAACACTTAATCTGAGCAAGTCATGAGCGGTATCTAGCAACACATCATGACCCCCAATTGACCGGAAAGTAATTGGTTTGACGAATGAACCTATGTTCATCACGGACCATATCACGAACCTTTCCATAGACAATTATTGTGCAATTCGTCCTTTCACCATGCTATACCCCACTTGGTTATGAGTATGGGCAAAGTGTCAACTCTTACTAGACTGACTACGTCAAATCTAGTCCAAGTGATATCAGTTCTTGTCTTGGGACTCATTACTTTATATGTCACTGAAGACACTCTTCATGACATATGAACTCCGGCCAGAGATGTCCAACTAATGACCCTGACAAGAGGCCATGCGTATCATCTTCTGCTATCACAGAAGTGATGAATCCTTTATTGGCTACTCAATTACCTTCGAATACCTCAAGCTGTACCCAATTACCACCCTATGAGCGACCTGTGTAAGGCAACAAGGAATGGAGTCAAAGCACAGAATCAGTATCCAAGATATCCTTGAGTACCTCAAGTCTAAGGATATTTGCACCATTGCTATGATGAGATTATCATTGACATTAGAATAGGACATCCATGTGATGATCTCATAGCAGGTCATCCAATGTACTTACTACCTCTAGTAAGCATTCACATCTCAACCTTAAACATCTCATATTTACGCTTTACGAGATCCATCGCTTGATCAACTCAAGGAGCTTGAGATGTGCTAGTCTCCGGATTCATCATGTCCAGCCAAGAATCCTACGACTAAGGATAATTTAGATACTGACATAATTGCACATGATAGGAATCTCAGTAGTATGATCACATCATAATTTCCTTCATGCTATGTCATATATCATGGACTTCATTAATTTGATCATAGATCAATATCAATTCATAAATAATGAACATCAAATTAATGAAATATGCCTTTCATTATTTATTCATAAAGTATGTACACAACTTTGTACAAAACGCGTTAAAGGCGATTGCCTTTAGGGCACTACTCTAACAGGAACAACAAGAGCTTAATGGAATTTGGGGAAACAATTGAGATTTAGGATATTAGAGTAATCGAGAAACTTCAAAAGGTGCATCTAGGGATATTTAGATGGTGATCCTCTAAACTAAATTTGTTGCACCATAAGATTATAGAGGGCTTCATCTCGAAGGTAGCAGCTTCGACACTAGGCCTTGTGATGTCTTTAGAGATCTCATATTCTTTATAACCATATTTGTTTCCTCAACTTTTATTCTCCTATAAAGTCTTCTTCTTATATGCAATGTTTTTATGATTCTAAGGTATGGATCAACAAGATTCCCAAGGTCATCAAACTTACGCATAAAAGGAGTCTACAAAAGAGAAAGAGTAAATAATAAAGAAACTAAGATAAAACAAAACAAAATACATAGTATAATTATTTTATAAACCTATCAATATTAATTCTTAATCCATAGTAACAGAGCTAAAAATTTGATTGCCTATTTTATAGCAAATGCATGGTATAACAGTAGCTAACATAAGTAAGTATTGGTTAATCCTATTAAGACTATTGGTTAATTACTAATTATTTACAAACTTAATAAGCTAGACCAGTAATTATGATTAATTAAATAAAAACATATAATTCTAATTACTAAAACAAAACAGTGATGACGAATAAACCAATCTATGAATAAGCTAGATTTAGGTGAGATTTTGTCTAGAACTTTACTATTTTCAGTTTCACTTTAACTTAATGAATGATTCTAGTTTCCTGGACCAATAAACATTTCTAACTTAGATTATATTCTCTCTCGAGACATACAACCTCTATACCTAGAATAATCAATTGAAATTCTTTTTGAATTAAGAGAACTTAAGAATTTATTAATTCATTCTATGAACTCTCTCGATATGTTTCCAGGAAGATCTCATGACTTTTCTCGAGTAGCTCATGCTTAACCCTCTTTACATATGTTATAATCTAACCATACATCTCATCTCTTGAATCTCGATGCATCAATCAAATAATTGAAATTTCCACTTTTCTTTTCAATTCAATTGATTATTAAAATGTGGATAAATTATAAGAAAATAAATATTAATTAAACTAAAGAATCAATCAAGATATATGACATCATATGGTTATAGTTAGACAAAAATCACCATCAAGAAATAATAAAGAAACCAATAAAAAGATATCATTGTTATGAATCCTTGAATCTTGAATCTTTAACAAATCGTTGTTGTAATCGTACCTAACTTCCAATAATGACTTTATCTTAATTAGTACTAATGTAGAATAGATTCCAATTAACTTTTGCAAGCTTTCCAATTCTTTCTTTCTCAAAATAGCTCCCTTTCATTTCTACCTTTTTTTTAAAAATATGGAACTTTAATTTTTAATGAGCTACACAATCTTAACACGACTGTGTAGTTGGCTGTGTTATACTTTTAATTCTCTATAAATCTTTAATGCCAACATGAGATCAATAGTGGAATGTGTAAGGTGTTATATTTCTTCATCTAAGGGATAATATAGGGGTGTGTAGGGTTATGAAAGAGAAACATAAATGACCACTTTTAAATACAACCCGAACATAGTGGCATGTAGGTATCATGTTTAGGGGTCTTTAATTTCCTATAAATTAGTCTAATTCTTCTTTAATTTATTCAATTTTCTTTTATAGGTAGAAATAAGAATTAAAATAAAAATAATTCTTTTTTAAGTATTAAAACCCTAAAAATCATAAAAATACAAACATGTCATGAAAATAGTACTCAAAGTAACGAACTACTAGCATACTTCACCCCTCATTGCTCATCCTTTGTTGCTAGTAACTATCAATTATCCTCTATTACTTCTTGGCCAATCATTTTCTGTTAGCCCCAAAAAAAAGTTTTTAAAATTAAGTATGATTAGATTAATTGAGTAAGTTATGTTAGCATTAATTGAGTTGAGATTAATTAATATGTGATAGCATTAAAGAGTTAGGTGGTGAGTTAATGAGATTAAATGTGTTAGTTGGGCCTTAATGAGGTAGGAAAGAAAAGAGAATAAGAGGGGCTTGAGAAATAAGTGGGCCTTGAGAAGTTTAAAGAGGAAAATAAGAAGGGAGGAAGAAGAAGTTAATGGGCTTGGGCCTATGGGCTTAAGTAATTAATAAGGAGTATAAAAGAGGAGGGAAACAAGTGAGTTAGTAGTAGAGAAGAGGGGAGTTACGAAAATTTGAGGGAGAGAAGAGAGAGGTTTCGTGGAAGGTGAAAGAAAAAGGAGAAAAGGAAAGAAGCTTGGCTAGGGTTTGATATTCCAAGAGTTTGAGTGAGAGTTTGAAGAAGGTTCAAGAAGGAAAAGTGTAGAGGAGGAGCTAAGCTACATTTTGAACCAAGAAACTCTTGGGTTGAGTCAAGAATCAAGGTAAGTCATGAATTCAAGTGTTAATTTTTAGTTGGGTTTTGGTGTAGAAAGCTTAGAAATGAAGTGGGTTTAGTGATTTTAAGGTTGATTTCATGAGAAAGGTTATGTAGAATTTCAATTGAATTTATGTTGAATTGGGTTTTTGTTTCTCTTGAAGTAGAGCAAGAGAGAGGAGAAGAGCAAGGAGAAGAGCACTCCTAAGCAAGGATTAAGCAAGTTATAAGGTGGGTTTCATTTTTATCTTTATGCTAGTAAGTCCTAAAGACTATCTCA
The DNA here is from genome assembly GCA_029891385.1 of Erythroxylum novogranatense. Lineage (NCBI taxonomy): Eukaryota > Viridiplantae > Streptophyta > Magnoliopsida > Malpighiales > Erythroxylaceae > Erythroxylum > Erythroxylum novogranatense. Next base: position 42,696,206 of record CM057227.1, read on the forward strand.
ACTAATAGAATTAATGTTTTTCAATTGCCTTGAGATGAACATTAATTGAGCTTTGATTGTGTACAAAATGAATTATGAATGCCATTATGTGAAAGCTTCAACAGTATATGACATTGCTTGATATTGCTTGAAAAGTCCATGAATTGAATGAGCACGAATATTAGTGAAATCATGAAATGTGAGTTAAGCATGAAATACAATTTTCAAAAATCAGCTATGTGGATGCATGAAAAATCCATTTTCAGAAATCAGCTAGTGGAAAAGAAACGTCCAGATTTTGATGCATGAATACATGTTATGTGGGTACTTAAGTCCACCCAGCAGAGTCACGTGCACGTTGACCAAGATAGCTTTGCCCTTTGCCGATTGTGGCATAGGATGTTCCTTTTGGACTCCTCGACATCGACTACACTTGTGTAGCTAAATGCCGCTTATTATGGACTTATCTTACCAAAAGTCATGTGTAATGTGTTAGCATGTATTTGCAAGAATGATAGATGCATAAATCATGAAAGTTATGCTTTTAGCTTGATGAATTTGTGAAATGCAAAGATGTATGTTTGTTTGATGAGAGAATTGCTAACAGTATGAATAATGAAAAGAATTCAACTTATTTGCATAAATATAAACATGTTACCCACGAGCGAAAGCTCACCCCCTCCAATTCAGTCCCATCTCCAGGTGAGGAGCACGAGATCGACCACCGAGCTTAAAGGCATTACTTCGGAAATGGATAACTTTTCGTTTTTCAAGTTAAATTTTGTAAATCAATGCTTTAGATGCATTTTGGGCAAGTTTACTTTTGTAAGTTGTATTTTGGATTTTGGGATGCAAGTGGCTTAAAATGCCCTCTAAAGCCTTGTAATAACTCATATCTTCATATGAATGCAAGAATGTTAAGTTCTAATGTAATTTGTGCAATTCATGTATGTTTTATAATAATGCATCATAGTGTGGTTTGAATTTGACAAGAGGGAGGAAATGAAATTGCTTTATAGTTTGGGTTTGATTAGAATGCTAGGAGTGTGTTGTTGCCATTCAAGATCCATTGGGATAATTAGGTTGGTATGTGTTGTGAGATATGGAGGATTTAGGTTTTTATGTAGGTACTTGGATTGAAGAGGGTTTAGAGGGTGAAATGTTGTTGTTGGCAGAAAGTTATACAGTTTGTGTGAAATTTCACACAGACTGTGTAAATCCAGTGCGAGAGACGCGATTAGCGATGGGTTACATGTACTGTGTGAATTTTCACCTGATCGTAAATCAATCTGCAGGAGACGCATTAGCGAAAGTTACACAAAGATGTGAAATTTCACACGGTATGTAAATCCAGTGCTGAGAGTTTTCCGTGGGTTACACAGCCTGTGTGAATTTTCACACAGATTGTGTAAACCCATCTTAGCCCATCCGAAGGTTACACAGGTTGTGTGACTGACAATATAAATTTCACACAGCCTGTGCTTTTTCAGGATATGAACATAGTGGGTTCTTTGGTCATAACTCCTTCGTTTGACCTCCGATTGAGGCGATTCTTGTGGCGTTAGTTTTCAACAATATTTTACTACCTTCCCCTAAAAAAATTTCATGGTCATTGGTTTCAAATCCTAGGAGTTCGTTCTTTTGGAAGTGAGTGGTCGGGTTGGAGAGTCTTACCGGGCTATGAACCGACTTTGGATTTTTACGCATATCTTGAGCTATAGAGCTCCAAATGAGGTGATTCTTGAACCATTAGATTTCTAAGACACATATCTATCTCTCCATGAAAAATTATGACATTGGAGTTAAATTGAAAAAGTTGCTTTAGACAAGAAAGAGGTTAGGTGAGAGAATATATTTGGGGAATGAGCACCTTTGGTATTCTAATGATATCTTGAGTTAGGGAAGCCCCGATTGAAGTGATTTTTATTGGTAATTATATAACGACAGGAAATTTCATATCAGCTTAGGAATTGGATTTTGATTTTGGGTCCTAAGAAGATTATTTTTTTAATTGGAGGTTAATTACGATGAATCTTACGAATTTTGTACGGAGGACTTCCATGACTTTGGAGTTGTATATAGGTATGAGGGTTTCGTATTAAGTAGTTGGGTTCTGGATTCGGGCCCCAACATCTGTGGTATCAGAGCAGCTCTAGGTTTATGATTTCCTAGGATAGGGTAGCCTCAAGGGTAGAGTCAGCATGCATCATGTGACATGAACCCTATGCATTGTTTTAAATACAGTACATGCATCATTGGTTTTGAATTGTTTTATATGATTTGAACTGGTTTCACAAAGCATGAGCTAAAGATTTGAAATGTTTTTCATTTAAAGGAGTAATATGCCGCCAAGAAGAACTCGAGGAACTCAATCTCGATCAGCTCTCAACGGGAAGTGCGGATGAATCCCATATTCCCGTGATGCGGGACCATCCTGCTTTGATTCAGAGGCACCAAGTGTGCAGCATGAAGTGCCTCTCCAGCCCCCTCCTATGCCTCAAGTAAATCCAGTAGATCCCCAGTTCTTTCAGGCCTTCGCCTAGGCTTTTATCCATGCCATGGGCCAAGGATCACAAGCTCAGGTACCAGCTCCAGTGGAAAGGAGTGGGCAGTATGACTAGCTCCGGAAGTATGGGGCTGTCGATTTCAGATGGACTACTAATCCAGGGAAGTCAAGCATGGTGAAGCGGACCGAGAGGGTCTGAATCGATGAAGTGCTCGGATGAAGAGAGGTTAGAATATGCACTAGTTTATTGCGGGGATGCGCTTGCTGGTGGGAGTCGGTGCCCACACATCGATAGACCTCCAAGCTAACATGGAGGAGTTTCGAAGTATTCGGAAGAAGTACTTCTCGAGGGTTTACATCCAAGAGAAGGCCGGGAGTTTCGAGCCTCACGCAGAGGAGTTGGCGTAAGTGAGTATGAATCAAGTTCACTCAAGCATCACAAGATGCAAAAAACATTGTGGCGATCAAGAGGATAAGTGACGAAGTTTGAGAGTGGATTGCACTTAGGGATCGGGGAGAAGGTGCTGATCCATAATTTCCATGACTACCAAGAGTTGGTAGATCTTGCTCTCCAGGCAGAAAAGTTGGAGAACATCAAGTCAGAGGTAAACAGAAAGAGGAAGACCAGGGAGGCGCCTTCCAGAAGGGAGTGAGTGCTCCAGCACCTGAAAGGAGCACCAGGACTTTTCATTCTCAGGGTGGTATGGGAAATAGTGGTCCCGCCAAGAGCCAGCAGATCAAGGCGGTTCGAAAGGTGTCTCTAGTGTGGGAGGCCCAGGGAAGACATGGAAGGGCAAGTATACAAACCCTCAGTGTGATCAATGTGGGAAGTTTCATCCGGGGAAGTGTCTCAGGGGGTTTGGTGGTTGTTTCCAATGCGGAGAGAAGGGCACATGATGAGAGATTGTCCTCGAGAGGTCAAGGCAAGAGGGCTCTCAATTTCAAGTCCAGTGAGGTAGACGAAAAGGAACGGAACCGATTCTGAAGTAGGTAGTTCAGAGGCGTGAGGAAGGCAAATCTGTAGGAGGCCAAGGCACACGTGGTCGGCGCTAGCTAGAGTATTTGCCATGACGGAGAAGAAGTCGCACTTGCTCCAGGGAGTTGTGGTGGTATGGCTCAATTATTTAATTCAGCAGCTTATGTTACGATTGATCTGGCTCTACATTCATTTGTGTCCTCAAGTCCGAATATGCATCTTGTGAATCCCGAGATTATGGATAATTTTCTGGTTGTTAGTACTCCTTTAGGGAGTAAGGTGGTGATCAGTTTAGTCTACAAGAAGTGTGAGCTCAGTATCGAAGGTGCTAGATTGGTAGTAGACTTGCTACCTCTAGACCTAAAGGGGCTAGATGTCATACTAGGTATGGATGACATGGAAAAGTACCAGGCAAAGTTAGATTGTAGCCGTAAGGAAGTGGAGTTTGACCTGGGAAATGGAGAGAAGGTGGTCTTCAAGGGGGACAGGAAGATGCCAGCACCGAGGATCATTTCAGCTTTGCTAGCTGACAGGATGATGGGCCAGGGGGCTGAATCCTTTTTGGCACATGTAGTGGATCCAGAGGTGGAAGTAGGAAGGTTGGAGGATTACCCTATAGTGAGGGAGTTCAAAGATGTATTTCCAGAGTAGTTACCAGGTTTGCCGCCGGTGAGGGAAATTGAGTTTGCAATTGACTTGATTCCCGGAACCGCAGCCATTTCAATACCACCATACCGGATGGCTCCAGCTGAGTTGAGGGAGCTTAAGGAGCAATTGCAGGAATTATTAGAAAAGCAGTTTATCAGACCAAGTTCATCACCTTGGGGAGCTCCAGTTCTATTTGTTAAGAAGAAGGATGGAACATGGCGAATGTGTATTGATTACGAGAAACTCAACAAGGTGACGATTAAGAACAAGTATCCTCCGCCGGATAGATGATCTGCTTGATCACCGCAGGGAGCAAAGGTCTTTTCGAAGATAGATCTCAGGTCAGGTTATCATCAACTCCGAATCAGGGAGTCTGATGTTAGCAAGACTGCTTTCAGGACCCGTTATGGGCACTATGAGTTCAGGGTCATGCCATTCGGACTGACCAATGCTTCATCTGCATTCATGGACCTTATAAATGGGGTTTTCAGAGTTTTAGATCAGTTTGTCATAGTATTTATCGATGATATTCTGGTCTATTCCAAGGATGAAGGGGAACATGCAGAGCATCTCAGAATAGTGTTGCAAAGATTAAGGGAAAGAGAGTTATACGCCAAATTCAGCAAGTGTGAATTTTGGATGCATGAAGTGGTTTTCCTTGGACATGTGATTTCCAGCAGAGGGATCCATGTTGATCCGAGAAAAGTAGAGGCAGTGGTGAATTGGCAAGAGCCTAAGACAGTAAAAGAAGTACGGAGTTTTCTAGGCCTGGCAGGTTATTACAGGAGGTTTGTGGAGGGATTCTCCATGATAGCTGCGCCGATAACAAAATTGTTGAGGAAGAATCAGCAGCTTATCCGGGCGAAGAATTTCGAAGAGTTTTGAGGAACTCAAGCATAGATTAACGAGTGCTCCAATCCTAATCCCTTGATGGAGATCGGGGTATCGATTATACAAATGATGCTTGAGAAAAGGCTTAGGTTGTGTGTTAATGCAGAATAACAAAGTGATAGCCTATGCGTCACGGCAGTTGAAGCCATATGAGTTGAACTATCCTACTCATGATTTAGAGCTAGCAGTAGTAATTTTTGCACTGAAAATTTGGAGACATTATTTGTATGGGGTACAGACTAGGATCTACACGGATCACAAGAGCCTTAAGTATTTACTGAGCCAGAAAGAGCTGAATTTGAGGCAGAGAAGGTGGATTGAGTTACTTAAGGACTATGATTTGATAATTGAGTACCATCCAGGCAAGGCAAATGTAATAGCGGATGCATTGAGTAGGAAGTCATCCATAGCTCATGTCCAGGCAGTTTACTTGCCTTTGTTAGAACAGATGGCTAAACTTAAGATAAGCTTGAAGCAGGATAAGTCAGAATGCATTCTTGCTCAATTCAGGGTGAGGCCGATACTTAGAGAGAAAGTCAAGGAGTTGCAGGAGAAGGATGCAGAATTGAGTAAGCTTCGTGAAGAAATCCAGAATGGCAAGCAGTCTGAAGTGGTAGTGAGAGATGACGGACTTATGGTAGTCGGAGGCGATTATTGTATTCAATGTTAAGCAAGTCAAGGATGAGATCTTGGATGAGGCACATAACGCCTTATTCCATGCACCCAGCAGCACCCAGGATGTCTGAGGATTTGAAGGAGCATTTCTGGTGGAAAGGCATGAAGAGGGATGTAGCAGAGTATGTGAGCAGATGTCTAGTGTGTCAGCAAGTCAAGACTGAACACCAGGCACCTTCAGGCATGTTAAAGCCATTTTTCATTCCTGAATGGAAGTGGCAAAGGATCACTATGGATTTTTTGATGGGTTTACCCAGAACTAGTAGGAAGCATGATGCCATATGGGTTATTATAGATCGGTTAACAAAGTCAGCCCATTTTCTGGCAATTAAGCAGACAGATTCGTTGCAGGTGTTAGCAAAGAAATACATTGATGAGGTAGTGAGGTTGCATGGAGTTCCAGATTCCATAGTATCCGACAGGGATCCTCGATTTACGTCGAGATTCTGGAGTAGTTTGCAGGAAGCTCTAGGGACTAAGTTGAGTTTCAGCACAGCATTTCATCCTCAGACAGATGGTCAGTCTGAGAGGACCATTCAGACCCTAGAGGGAATGCTCAGAGCGTGTGCCATGGACTTCAAAGGAGCATGGGATGAACATTTGCCGTTGGTCGAATTTGCCTATAACAATTCGTACCATTCGAGCATTCAGATGGCTCCTTATGAAGCTACCAGTATGGCGAGATGCAGGACTCAATATGTTGGGATGAAGAAGGTGAGAGGAAACTAGTAGGACCGAATTGGTTCTGATGACAATGGATAAGGTTAGTTTGATCAAGCAATGGCTTAAGGCACTCAGATAGAATGAAGAGTTATCAGGATGCTCACAGGAAGGAGATGGAGTACGCATGGGTGACAAAGTATTCTTGAAGACGTCTCCATGGAAGGAGTCATGAGGTTTGGCAAGAAAGGTAAGTTAAGTCCTCGGATGTGGGTCCGTATGAGATTCTAGAGAGGATCGGGCCGTTAGCTTCTGAGTTGGCATTGCCTCCAGAGTTGTCTCGGATCCATGATGTTTTCATATTTCCATGTTGAGAAGGTACAGATCAGATCCTTCTCACATTATTCAGACCTCGGAGGTTCAGCTGAGTGATGATCTGAGCTATGAGGAGATGCCAGTGACAATTCTGGATAGCAAGGAGAAAGTTCTCAGGAACAAGACAATTCGGCTAGTTAAAGTCCTTTGGAGGAATCATGCAGTTGAAGAGGCGACGTGGGAACCTTTGGATGCAATGTAGGAGAAGTATCCACACCTCTTCAATGAATCAGGTAAGAATTTCGAGGATGAAATTTCTTAAGTGGGGGGGGAGAAATGTTAGCCCCAAATTTTTTTTTAAAAAAAATTAAGCATGATTAGATTAATTGAGTAAGTTATGTTAGCATTAATTGAGTTGAGATTAATTAATATGTGATAGCATTAAAGAGTTAGGTGGTGAGTTAATGAGATTAAATGTGTTAGTTGGGCCTTAATGAGGTAGGAAAGAAAAGAGAATAAGATGGGCTTGAGAAATAAGTGGGCCTTGAGAAGTTTAAAGAGGAAAATAAGAAGGGAGGAAGAAGAAGTGAATGGGCTTGGGCCTATGGGCTTAAGTAATTAATAAGGAGTATAAAGAGGAGGAAATAAGTGAGTTAGTAGTAGAGAAGAGGGAGTTACGAAAATTTGAGGGAGAGAAGAGAGGTTTAAGTGGAAGGTGAAAGAAAAGGAGAAAAGGAAAGAAGCTTGGCTAGGGTTTGATATTCCAAGAGTTTGAGTGAGAGTTTGAAGAAGGTTCAAGAAGGAAAAGTGTAGAGGAGGAGCTAAGCTACATTTTGAACCAAGAAACTCTTGGGTTGAGTCAAGAATCAAGGTAAGTCATGAATTCAAGTGTTAATTTTTAGTTGGGTTTTGGTGTAGAAAGCTTAGAAATGAAGTGGGTTTAGTGATTTTAAGGTTGATTTCATGAAAAAGGTTATGTAGAATTTCAATTGAATTTGTGTTGAATTGGGTTTTTGTTTCTCTTGAAGTAGAGCAAGAGAGAGGAGAAGAGCAAGGAGAAGAGCACTCCTAAGCAAGGATTAAGCAAGTTATAAGGTGGGTTTCATTTTTATCTTTATGCTAGTAAGTTCTAAAGACTATCTCAACTAATAGAATTAATGTTTTTCAATTGCCTTGAGATGAACATTGATTGAGCTTTGATTGTGTACAAAATGAATTATGATTGCCATTATGTGAAAGCTTCAACAGTATATGACATTGCTTGATATTGCTTGAAAAGTCCATGAATTGAATGAGCATGAATATTAGTGAAATCATGAAATGTGAGTTAAGCATGAAATACAATTTTCAAAAATCAGCTATGTGGATGCATGAAAAATCCATTTTCAGAAATCAGCCAGTGGACAAGAAACGTCCAGATTTTGATGCATGAATACATGTTATGTGGGTACTTAAGTCCACCCAGCAGAGTCACGTGCATCGTTGACGAAATAAACTTCGCCCTACCGCCCGATTGTGGCATAGGATGTTCCTTTTTGGACTCCTCAGCATACGACTACACTTGTGTAGCTCGTCAGTTATTGTGGACTTATCTTACCATCAACTGTGTGTTATGTGTTAGCATGTATTTGCAAGAATGATAGATGCATAAATCATGAAAGTTATGCTTTTAGCTTGATGAATTTGTGAAATGCAAAGATGTATGTTTGTTTGATGAGAGAATTGCTAACAGTATGAATAATGAAAAGAATTCAGCTTATTTGCATAAATATAAACATGTTACCCACGAGCGAAAGCTCACCCTCAATTCAGTCCCATCTCCGGTGAGAGAGTGCGAGATCGACCACCGAGCTTAAAGGCATTACTCGGAAATGGATAACTTTTGTTTTCAAGTTAAATTTTGTAAATCAATGCTTTAGATGCATTTTGGGCAAGTTTACTTTTGTAAGTTGTATTTTGGATTTTGGGATGCAAGTGGCTTAAAATGCCCTCTAAAGCCTTGTAATAACTCATATCTTCATATGAATGCAAGAATGTTAAGTTCTAATGTAATTTGTGCAATTCATGTATGTTTTATAATAATGCATCATGGTGTGGTTTGAATTTGACAAGAGGGAGGAAATGAAATTGCTTTATAGTTTGGGTTTGATTAGAATGCTAGGAGTGTGTTGTTGCCATTGAAGATCTATTGGGATAATTAGGTTGGTATGTGTTGTGGGATATGGAGGATTTAGGTTTTTATGTAGGTACTTGGATTGAAGAGGGTTTAGAGGGTGAAATGTTGTTGTTGGCAGAAAGTTACACAGCCTGTGTGAAATTTCACACGATGTGTAAATCCAGTGAGAGACACGATTAGCGATGGGTTACATGACTGTGTGAATTTTCACACGGTATGTAAATCAAAGCTTGAGGAGAAGCGATTAGCGAAAGTTACACAGCCTGTGTAAATCCAGGTGTAGTGTTTTCCGTGGGTTACACAGCCTGTGTGAATTTTCACACAGACTGTGTAAACCCATCTTAGTCCATCCGAAGGTTACACAGACTGTGTGACTGACAGTATAAATTTCACACAGCCTGTGCTTTTCAGGATATGAACATAGTGGGTTCTTTTGGTCATAACTCCTTCGTTTGACCTCCAATTGAGGCGATTCTTGTGGCGTTAGTTTTCAACAATATTTTACTACCTTCCCCTAAAAAAATTTCATGGTCATTGGTTTCAAATCCTAGGAGTTCGATCTTTTGGAAGTGAGTGGTCGGGTTGGAGAGTCTTACCGAGCTATGAACCGACTTTGGATTTTTACGCATATCTTGAGCTATAGAGCTCCAAATGAGGTGATTCTTGAACCATTAGATTTCTAAGACACATATCTATCTCTCCATGAAAAATTATGTCATTGGAGTTAAATTGAAAAAGTTGCTTTATAGCAAGAAAGAGGTTAGGTGAGAGAGTATATTTGGGGAATGAGCACCTTTGGTATTCTAATGATATCTTGAGTTAGGGAAGCCCCGATTGAAGTGATTTTTATTGCTAATTATATAACGGCAGGAAATTTCATATTAGCTTAGGAATTGGATTTTGATTTTGGGTCCTAAGAAGATTATTTTTTTTAATTGGAGGTTAATTTCGATGAATCTTACGAATTTTGTGCGGAGGACTTCCATGACTTTGGAGTTGTATATAGGTATGAGGGTTTCGTATTAAGTATTTGGGTTCCGGATTCAGGCCCCAACATTATCGTTGGTCCTCTACCTCCATTTCTATCTATTCTTAAGCAAATTTTGTTAAAAGCATTTCCTTGCAATGTAAATATAGGTAATGTAAAATGTTTTCTCATTCTCACTTCATTCTCTATTGTTATTATTTTGGATATTGCTCATTCAAAAACTTGGAAATTATGAGATTACATCATTAAGAAAAAATGAATACCATATGAATTAAAAAAGAACAAATCCCAATTGGAGATAATTTTTAAATCCTATAAAATCACATCAAAATTCCTTCAAAACGAGTATGGTGTCAAATACAACGACAACACCAATCTTCCCTTAGCAATGACATTCATTAAAAACCAGTGTTATTCAACACAAGATTTTAGATATGACATCGAATATAATAGATATATATTGTAACTTCTTTTTAATTTTAGACTAAGGGAATTTATGGGACACATGACATTTCTTTTGGCATGTAATCTTAGTCCAAAGTTATTATTTATTTTTATACCTACGTTAATTTTATGATAAATAATAGGAAACTACGATTGCTCATAATATTTCAACATCTTCAAGAAGATTTGATGATCTAGCTTAGGTTTATACAAAATAGTTCTTATTATGAAAACTGTACTATATGTTTATATTATGACAATCATTCTCAAAATGATGGAATCACTAGGTTAAAACCTGAGGTTATTGGTAATGTGGAACCATGCAAAAAAAATAGTCATGATATCATTTGAAAAATAAAAACTTTGCTTGAAGAATATATAAATGAAAAAGAAATAACATAGATAATCAATTAGAAAATTGGTAGTGATAGTTCATTTGGCACTGAGGATGATATTATTGATAATGAAAGAGGTATGTTTGTCCAAGATAAGGAGTTGATGCAATCCCAAGTAATATAGGAAGAGCAGAAGACAACTTTTTTACTTTATATATAAGTTATGAAACTAAACCTTCTATCTATAATGCATTATTATCTAAAGAAGTTGTTGAAAACATGAAAATGACAATGACTAAATGGTGGTATAATATGGGAATATTATTTATTATTGCTTAATCTTACTATCATCCTGTGATGGATGCAACTACCTTTGTTGGTCTAGGAATTAATACTCTTTTAGTTGATGACTATAAAGGAAATCTTTTTAGCAATTATGTTATTAAAATAAAATCTATTTAAATGAGAAAAGAGTTAGGTAAACTATTAGTGTTCAACCACATTTAGTAGTTGGACAAATAGGATAAATGAATTAATTATGAATCATTCGATTCATTTTATTAAAAGAACAATGTTCTCAAAATCAATTGGTATATTGAGCCTTATAATAAATGATGATACTCTATAAGAAATTTTTGTAAAGTTAAAAATGAAGTTGGGTTTGATAATATTGTACAATTAATCATTAACAATGTTGATGGTTATAAAATAGCCAGGAAAAGATTGCAAAATATGTACAATTACATTAATGGACTCCTTATATTATACATTATACTAAATTGATGTTAGAAAATATAGATGATAGTAGATATTTTTGTTTTGGCGAAACCATATGGAATGAAAAAAGAATTACTAAAGTCATGTATAAATGTGCATAGTCTTTGAATTTGATAAGAAAAGATTTTACAAATGGTAAAAAAATTTCATCCTACCACTATATGATTTGTGACCGATGTCTTACCATTTCATTGTTTTACTCAAATGAAGAAGGAGCTTAAGAAAATGTTCACTAGTGATAAATTAGTTGCATCTTAATATGTGATTTGTAATGTTCAAATTGAGATTTCTATATTTAAACTTGTGGATCATAAATTTTAATCTCAATATCCAATTTTGTTCAAGTTTGTAAAACTCTAGTGAGAGTACTCTGTCCAAATCATAGTGACAAAATTTTGAGTATAGGTTACTTTTATGATGTTATGACAAGATAATAGGAAACAATTAAGGCTAATTTTAAAAATAGGACTTCTTTGTATAAACTTTATCTTATTATCGTTACTGATAGGTAGAATAAACATCTTTACACTCTTTTGTTTATTACTAGTGCATTTCTCCATTTGAGTGTTTATTTTAAACCAAGTTCATAAAAAGAGTTGAAATTGAAAGGGGTATGCTTTTAACCAATTTAATAATTACTCCAAGTGAAATGATACGCCTTATTTAGCTCATAAATGAAGGAAAACAAGGATTCATCTAATGATTTTCAAATGCCCATTTTAATTTATTAACATGACAAACTTAATCCAAATATACATCTCTTCACTTGTACTACTTATTTTTATAAAATCATCACTTCATTGTGGTTATGAGATTATTTTCTTATCTTCTAATTATATGATGTAAACAATTTCAAATTGGTGTTCAAAATTATAAATGTTTTCAATTCAACTTCTTTCTTGATATATGGGTGAAATTGAGTGTGAAAGGAATTGGAGTATATTTGAGTTCATCTATTGAAAAGCAAAGCTTATAGGAACAAAAGAGGTTGAATAATCAAGTGTTTATCCAATATAACTTAAAGCTTCGAGAAAGATATACTATTATCATTACTAAGTCAAATATAAACTTCTAAAATTCTTAATAATTTAATTTTCTTCTTAATTAGGAATTTTAATAGAACAATTGGTTTTACTAATCGAATTGTAAAAGGTCCTTTGTAACCTTAACATTTAGATCAAAATATAGGTTAGACCATAATATTTTGAAGTGTACAAATAAATTCTTCATTTTAAAACCATTTGAGTCAAACCTCAAATTGACAAAACACGTAACCTTATTAGAGTTTCATTAATTAAGGGTCATATTAATACTAATTTGACTTTTTTATTTTTCCTTTTATGTGGGATTCACCAATGCTAGTGTGAAACCACATGATATCAGTGACTTCTATATAAAAATCAACCTTAGTCTTTCCCTAATTCTTCTTCATCTTCTTTACTACTATAAATTCAAATAAGTAATTCATTTATTCATAAAATTAAAAAAGGCAATTAGAATCCAATATTGGACCAACTTTTGCAGATCTTCTATGTTTAATGCCTTTGAGGTGACAAAAATACACTATAGCATAACGGGGTTTTAGTGACGATAAAGTAAAGAATTTGTCGCTAACAATATCTAGCGACGATACTAAATTGTCGCAAAATCCTGGTAGCAAAATACTATAGGTGACATTTTTACCAAATTGTCATAAATTATGTTTCACAACGAGTAAAATAAGTAGCCAAAAAAGATATGCGACAATAAGCAGAATCGTCGTCAATAATATTTTGTTATGCTTTTCTTTTGTAGCTAAATGTTATTAGCTACGTTACCGTAAACGTAAGTAATAACAATTATCAATGAATTAATAATCATCATCCATCATTATTTGTGACGATTCAATATTTGTAGAAAAAATGTTTTAGCTACGTTTTATAAACGTAGCTAAAACTTATCAGTAATGTTTTCCAAAACGTAGCTAAAAATTTTGGTGATGATATTTTATTTTTAATAAACATTTTAATAATAATTTTATCATGTTAATTATAATTATTGGTCACTTTTTAATCCATGTCATTTTTGTAATATTTAGATTATTTTATAATTTATTATATGAAAATATAATTTAAAATAATTAGAAATTGGAAGCATTTTATATAAACAATTAAATATCATTAAATGTTAATTACAAACGTTTATAAAAATATTTATGTGCAAACTAAGATTTGTTTATATCTTCACTACTATTTACATAATTTGGGTCAAGTATTTGTTTAACCATCTTTTGAAGCTTGGCTAACTTTTGTTCATTACGTTCTAACTTTTGTTCCTTTCATTCTAAATTTTCTTCATTGCATTGTAATTTAGCCTTAAGCGACTGGTTTTCATCTTGAAGATGGTTAACATATCTTGATCTTGATAAGGATGAAGCAGTTGGCTTAGGGCTACACCTAAGACCTTTGATGTAGTCAGATCTTGTACCAAGCACGTTGTTGCAAATGTCATCTTCATTTGGCTTATTTCCATCAGACAATCATCTTTGCAACAATTCATGCATCTTATTCTAAAATTTAAAAAATAAAATCAACATTTAATTCAATATTATTAGTTAGTAGTACATAAATAAGTAAACTTAAAATTAAAAATTATACTTAAATAATTATAGTGCCCTTTTTCAAATATCTAGTCTTCACCTTCCCTATAATGTGTGAGTTTGTAGAGTGTGATCCTATCATACTCTTATCCATGTAATTCATTATGACTTTGTTTTATGAAAAAAGAATTAAAAACACAATAAATAATGTTTTATTTACTGATATAATTATAACTTCTAAAGAAAGAACTTACAAATTCATTTCTTACAACAACAAATGATTTGGAGCCTTGGTTGTAAGGAGTTTTCAGTTTTTCTTTGTTAACCTTATCTTTCGGACACTTGTCCTAAATAAAGAAAAGAAATAGTCATTAAATTGTTTAACAAGATTAATGGAAGCAAATGTGAAGAGAAAAAAGACAAACCTTAACGTTGACAGAGGCCTAATAATCACATTTTTGCTTTAATTTTCTAGAGTCATCCATTCAGGAACATGTCTCCTTGCCTCCCTATCTGAAGGAAAAGATTTACAATATTTATGTAGTCGATAACAATGATCCTTGTCCCTTTGTTTCAACAATGAACTCACACAACTTGAAACTTCAAGGTTCTCGATATCAACAATATTGAGCTTCATCTGTGAAGAAAAAGTAAAAGTGAAATTAATTTTCAAATTAGTAAAACAAAATTGCTTATAATTAAATAAATTAAAAATTATCAAAACTGTCCAAAGAATTCTATAGAAAGTTATCTTGCTTCTATTGCTTGGCATTATAAAAACAAGGCAATTTAGTCCTGGCAGTGGCCTCTAAAAGCAAGGCAATTTAGTCCTAGCAGTGACCTCTAACTCATTGGAAAAAAATTTTGATTGAATATTGCCAACCAAACGACTTTGTGAAGTATCAATATGTACAGATAACTTTTTGTTTATTGTAAAATTCATGTGTTGCAATTCAAAACCTTTGGTGATATCTTTACCTCTTTTTCTGATGCCAATATTGGAACCTGACAACAAAAGAATAATGATAAGAAAAACATATTAAGCATGTAAATATATATTTGAGTATAAGTCTAATTATACGTGGTAAAGATTAACAGATATAAAGATCCCTCAACACTAGTTGAGGTAGATAGAGGTTGTTGTTGAAGTCGATTGTTGTTGTTGGATAGGTCGGATTGATCTGGTTGTTGTGGGGGAGAAACAATTTCCCTAGTTACCACGTTCTTTCCCTTATTTCTACCAAGTGTCATTATATTAAATATCTATAACTCAAATATCAACATTATGCATAAACATAAGTCAAACATCAACAATACGCATAAAGATAACTCAAACATCAACAATCCGTATAAACATAAGTTAAACATCAACATTTCACAAAAACATAACTCAAACATGAGCATTCCACATTAACATAACTCAAATAACAACAATACGCAAAAATAAATCATCCACATTAACAATTCGTATAAGCATAATGCAAACATCAACAATTCACATTTACATAACTCAAACACCAATAATTCGCATAAACATAAGTCAAACATCAACAATCCACATGAACATAACTCAAACACCAACAATTCACATAAACATAAGTCAAACATCAACAATTCAGATAAATATAACTCAAACAACAACATTTTACAGAACCATAAGTCAAACATCAACAATTTGTATAAACATATCTCAAACAACAACATTTTGCATAAACATAAGTTAAAAACTAACATTATCCATTAACATAACTCAAACACCAACATTTTGCATTAACATAAGTCAAACATCAACATTCCACATAAACATAAGTCAAACATCAACATTCTACATAAACATAAGTTAAACATCAACAATTTGCATAAACATATCTCAAACAACAACATTCCACATAAACATAAGTCAAACAACAACTTTTCGTTTAAACATAATTGAAAACAATACGTATAACCATAACTTAAACATAAACAATATGCATAATCATAACTCAAACATCAACATTCTGCATTAATATAATACACTTGTTCATAGATTTAGGTCTTAAGCCTTCAAACGTAGAAAATGCTTATAACTATGTGATAGGGCTTAAAATGAAATTTATACGCTTAAAGTGAATCTTAATTAGGAATTTAACAAGAAAGAACAACAAATTCCATTAGACATGTAAACTTTATTACACATTAATCTAAATATCATTTTCAATTAAGTATTAAAATTCCATTAGACATGTAAACTTTGCAAAATATTCATTACACCTTCCAGCTTGATTTTATTACATCTATATTTAATTTGAAAAACAAAATTACACATATGTTTAATTAGAAAAAGAACTTAAACTATCAGTAGCAAGCTAAAAGAACTTAAACCTATTAATACCAAGCTTTTTCCATTAACTTTGAACAAAATTTGAATATGATTTAGAATATAATCCTAAATTGAATACTAATACTAAATTTAATTAAAGAAAACTAAACTCCCAATTACAATAATAAGCAACAAAGTAAATGTAATTTGAAAGGTAATTCATTCCTATCAAAGTATAACACTACCCACATATGAGAACATTCATCGAACAATTTACATACATAAAAAATTCAACCCAAACTGACAATAGAATTTTGATATTTTCCTTTTCTTTAATAACTTTAACACATACAAATATTTAATTCAACCATTAATAGTAAAAATAAAGTTAAACAACTTAAAGCTTCACCCAAAAATCGACCATCAATACTGCATTTAACAATCAAGATTCAACGAGAAAAACCATAACAGAAGCTCCAACGTATATACCTCGACTACAATTGTAGGGAGACGATGGAAGAGCAAATACAACTCTCACGAAATCATCGCTAAAGTCAACTTTCCTAAATTTGTTAAATATATCATTTCCATAAAATAGTAAAGAATTTACACATAATAAATAGAGTTCTCTCATAACAAATATAACTGTCATGTCATATATATTAAAAGACATTAATAAAAGTATGAATAAATGTAATATAAATAAATTGTGTGTTTTTTTTGAATAAATGTAATATAAATAAATTGTGTTTTTTGTTTTATAAATCTTTGAAATGAAATTATATATAAATAAATTCATTTTAGACTTACAATCATTGTGAATACTATTAAATTAGATTTTAAAGAATATTATATTAATATTTGATATTGATTTCTATTATTTACTATATAGCTCTATTATTTTTATTAAATTGCAATATTTATTATATATGAAAATCATTTATAATATTATATTAATTTATGGATAATGATTGTAACTAGTAAAATCATTTATAATGTTCATCGCTTAAGGTTTACCCAAATTGAAATAGGCCACCATTTAGCCACAATTTTATGATTCGTCTCCAAATGGTGTGTTTCTTTCGAAAACATAAAAAAAGACGTTTAGTTTAACAATAAACGACGTCATTTTTTACTAGGTTATTAACATGAAATTGAAGTTCTCTTCATTTTTGTGTTAGTTTAACCAATTTCCTCTTTCTCTACTGTCTAACAAGCATCCTCTCCTAATCTGTTGTGGTTATATCCTGTATTGTGGTCTTCATCATCTACAAAGTGTCGTCTCCTATATTGTACTATGTTTTTTTGTTACTTGGTGGAGTTTATATGAGTTTTGTGTTCTGCTAATGGTATATAGGTTTTTGTTTGTGTTAATGTTTGTAAGATGGTGAAGAGTGTTTCTGTTTTGGATATGTATGGGATGACATTTCTTTTCCACCTTTCACGTTTGTTTGAGGAAACCTGCTAATTGTTTGATTAAAGATCCGTTAGAGAATTAAGGCTACTTCTGTAACTGTTTATGTACATATTTACCATACAGTTGTTTTTACACCAAATCTCTACCACTTATACTTTATTAATGTATCCATCAAAAGGATTTTATTCCAGCATTTAATAAGGTTGTGATTAGACATCACAATTAAAAGAAAGATGATCAATACCAGAACTATTAGCAAGGTATCAAAACCTATATGGGTAACAAACATATACATTGGAACCATGATATTAAACTTAATTTGGAATGGTTAATTGTTTCATATGAAAAAAATTGGACTCATATTAAGTTTTCCTTTTCTTTTACGTAGAAGTAATCATATTTCGGAGCTACAAGGGATGTTTATGCATCCCCTAAATATAGTACATACACACTTAACATTCTTAACCTTATCATATGAAGAAGTCTAACTTGATAGATCACAAAATTAACATGTCTAGAGTGTTAGAACATTCAAATAGTAATTCTTTTATTGACTTTTCAAAATAAAATTGTTAACATTAATTCATCACGAAATGTTGTCATGGCAACTAGTTTTTGATGGTGCAAATAAGCTCCGTAGGGAGGAATGTGACAAGATTGTCCATAATGAAGAACTAATCAATGTAGAACAAATCCTCTCATCAAACACTAATCACCCTTTGCCTTCCATGGCCGATCCTCTTCTTCAAAGTTTTTAGTATCATCCAAACTATCTTTCTTTCTTTATTATCAATATCCCATTTTCTGTTATAAATTTATTACATGAACATCTAATTGTATATATTATATGCTGTGTTAACCTTTCTCATATCTTCAAGATAACATGATGGAAATGGAGGTGGTGGTGATGTCTCGATGGTTCATACAAGATTAAGGAAATTAATTGTTACAAAATATTGGTTGATTGCAAAAACTATGCCTATTCATTGTGACGATCATGGAGTTTATCAGTCAACTATGCATATGATTCAATTTGACTTCCAAATACAGTTTGGTTTAGCTTTGATTGTTCTATTCTGCTTGCTCATTAGTTGAAATGCTTAGTACGTGCGGTTCATCTAATACTATCATGCATATTGCTTTTAGGAAATCATTCACGATCTCTCCTTCAAATTTAGTTAAAGCAAATAACTTATTAGAATAGGGTGTCAATTCACCAAACCCTGAGGGATGATCTTTAACTGTTTCAATTGATAACTTGGAACGTGCAAGGACGCTTCTTGGGAATCCAGATATTTCAAACCCCTTTACCTCTTCTACTAACTCTAATATCACTTGGAATCTAAAACAATAATTATTTCTTTTCCTTTTCAATGGAATATTAGGCGTGGAACTTTAATTATTATTTTGTCTGTAAGAATTGTTAAACTTCTAATTAACATCTTGTAGTACTTACCATATGTCATTATATTATATTGCTTATCATATTCCAACATTTATATTTATTATTATTTTATTGTTCGAAATATTAATGATTAAGGATAGTAGTAAACTTAAAATTATTATTATTTTATCTTATTAGTATCAAGATTTTAGGTGTGTTTATCATTTTATATCCAATATAATTTATATATTTTAATAATTTAACTATATATTTAAACAAATTTATAAAGAAGGAAATGAAAAATGTGAAAAATCATTTATAAATGTCAATTATAATTAACCTTAGGATTATTAAGCACACTTAGTTTTAAAGAATTATCAATTTAACATTATTAATTACAAATTATTTAATATTGACTTTTGATGATGATTTCAAGGTTTTGTCATAAAAATCGACATTTATCGATGAATTACCAATATTGTCATGAAAAGCTACACTTTTTTACGAGATTTGAAACTATCGTGCCAAATGCTCGACCTTTGGTGATGAAATACTAAAACCATCACAAAAATAGGGGTTTTAGTGACTATACGTTATAAAGTCACCAAAACTATGAATTTGACAAAAAATTAGGGAATCGTCACTAAATTCAAAAAACATAGCTAATGATCTATTTTGTTGTAGTGATTAGTTCTTAAATATTGGAAACCATTACTAGTTCCTAGATAGGGATAAGTATTTTTCAACACCATAACTATTAGGTGATGGTCGGGGTTACTATAAACTAAATTGAAGGAAAACAACAACAACTCCTAGTAATAATCCCATTGACATGCAAAGTCTAAAGAGGTCTAATAGTATGTAGCCTTACCACTAAATAGTAAAGAGGTTATTTCCAAAACTAAATTGAAGTAAAAGATGTTCTAAAAGTGGGAAACAACATCTTTATTTTCTTCTTCTTTCTTGTAAGGCGTTCATTTATTAACCAAGTTCTGGAATATGCATATTTAGCTATTCTGACCATAGAATATTATTAGTAGCAATACATGAAATCCAAAACATAAAATAAAATAATATAGAAATTCAAGACCTTTAGAAATTTAAACATCTCTATCTATAGAAAGATATAAAATATAAAAGAAGTTAGCAACATTACTTTTAAGACTAGTATTAGTAAGATTAATTATCTTCATTGGATTTTGTTGATTTCTCTTAAAAAGTACAAATGAAAATCCAATTTGAATCTGTATAATCATTCATTACCGATGAAGTATAAAAGACATAGCTATATGCTTATGCATTTACAATCTACGAGAGAAGAAGAGATCCATTCCAACCCAAATAATTAGAAAACTTTGCAAACTTTTTTTTTCCAAGTATACAATTGCATTTGTGTGATCAAAGAACATATGTACCTTGCCAAGGTAGTGGAAGATCCTTTCAATAAAAAGAGAAATGAAAACTATACATTGCCACAACCCATGTTTGGGTATACTTTAAAGTAGGAAGACAATAAAGAAGTTGTTGTATAAGACTCACCAGTGCCACGTAAGCTTCATGTTAACATTGATAATCCCATTGGAAGGAAAAATAAAAATAAAAAAGATGTAACACTTAAATTGAGAGAACACATGTTAGATAGTTTTGAAGTATTGGGATTTTTTTTGTATACTCCAAAATGCTAAGGTCTTACCTATATTTGATGCAAATGTAAGGATTCAAAATGGACTTTTTGACTTAAACCAATTTACCTTGATCATATTGATATCTTAATGGATTGGATTATGGAGGAAATAAATTTTATGAAAAAGAGTGAATTAGAAGACGATCTTAGATGAAATTATCATGTCATTTTATACAATGATCTTGAATGATAATGATGATGATATTCTCCTAAAATGATGACTTGGTACCAAATAAAATTGAGGCTAATATGATTTAAGTGGATATATTATTTAATGAAATTTTAAGTTTTTTCTCTTTATTTTAATTTCACTTGTATATAATATATGATTTAAATGGATATATTATTACACGTCAAATATGCATTATAAATATGAAATAAATATTTTTAGATTTCACTTTTTCTTTATTGTATTTGTGGCCATGAACTTTTATTATTATGGTGCTCTTATTATATAATGTTTTGTTGTTGAAAATGTAGCATTCAAGTACTTTATGTTATTATTAATTTTATAATTGTGTGACAATTAATCAAACTTCTTCTTATATTAGTTGTAGGATTTGTTAGATACTTGATATGCGTAATATTTATTTATAAGAGTAATATGAGAAAAGGAATGCCCAACTTTCCTAATCGATGTTACTTTGATTAATAAGAATTAAGAAATTATTATACCAAATTTGTGTTATATGATTCTTTAAGACAACGTCTGGAACCAAGAAATAAATTATATAACACAGTATTTATATACACATAGCCCTTTATCGTTGATTATTTAAATTATTAATGTTAAGGTCTAAAAATACAAAAATACACCTTCTAAAAGATAAATATTTATAATATAGAATTAAATTTTAATTATATAAAATAAAGAGACTATTTATAATTTTAAAATTTATTTAAAATAGTATCTGATATCAATTTATATTAATATTGTACCGTATCACGACTATAAACAATACAATTCTAATACAATATTCGCATCTTTAAGTATACATCCTAAGTATTGAACAAATTTCAATATAAATATTATATATTAAATGAGGAGCCAGAGTTTGCTAATCGATTAACATAATAATTGAAAGTATTTAACATTAAAGCTCCCCAATATAATAAAATGGCATTTTCTATTATTTCCGTGTCAAAACTAGATAAGTAATTTTTAAACTATTGTTACGTAACTAGAAGATTAAAACTAAACAAAAGTCCATTGTCATTTTCTTTTATCAAAACTCAAATATAATTGCTCGTTTTATATATTTGTTTATGCTCCACAAGCAATTTGTTGATTCTAGTTTAGTGAAAAATAATTTAAAGATATTATTTATATTTTATATAATTAAATTTATATGATAAAGTCTATATGATAATTATACGTTGCAAACGAAATTATGATAATATTATAATTATAATATTCATATTACATATTACATTTATGTATTATCTATAAATTATTCTTTATTAGTTATTATATTAATAATAAACATTAATGAAACATAAAAGGCTAGTATACATTAAAATTTTCCTTATAAAAAGTAATCGATCTTATAGATTAAAGTATTAAGATAATTTTAAAAACATGTGGATGCTTGTTAGTAAACAAGTTCACTAAACTGACCAATATGAGAAATTCATTTGAAATATTAATTATATATAAATGGAAATTGTCGTTGTGATAATTTTATAAGTGATCATTTGACTTGAGATCTTTAAAGTTATCTTGTATAAGGATTGTTATATTTTGATATTACTTATAACCTGTTCTAGTCAAGGATAGCTTAGTTAATAATCACTGGATGTAGCATGACCTACATGGAGGTATTTCAGTGATCAATATAGGATTCATCACCTAAAGTAATTACAGAGAATGTTTTATTGTTTTCGATTATTATTGATTTTGAGAAATCCTTAGCCAAGGTAAAATAATGTTTTGTAAAATAGTTTACGAATGTTATTAATTGAAAATGACTGATGATGGATAATTAACATGATTGGACACAAAATAGAGTAAACATTAATTTTATATTTTATATCTAATCGAAACATTATATGATAAAAGGATTGAATTATATGAAAAATTATGCATGAAAAGTTAGTCAAAACTATTTTGATATTTCTAAATATTTGAGTGGTCATGATATGTTGCTAAATATCAATCATGATATATGAATAGAAAATGTTTAGTTAGAAAATTAAAAATAAATTAAAGGATTTCAATTTATCTAATCATAAATATGATTTAAGGTTATAATTTATATCTATTGTCAACATATTTGAGAACCTAATAGATCACACATATAAAAAGAATGAGTTAAGTAGATAAAAGATATTTTAGTCAAGTTAGACTTTGATTGTAAAGTTTAAAGTACTTTATGTGTTGGACCTTGAACGTTTCTTAGAAGTTAGAACTATTGAATGAGAAATTTTAGTGATTAGTCATAAGTAAAGAACAAATGAATAAAAATTTTTGAATTAGAAATGATAGACAAGATTAAAGTAGTAAATGAGAAATGTGGATAGATTCATGTTTTGCTTTGTTGTTTTTGGTGGATAAGAGATTTTGAAATGGGAAGAATTAAGGTAAAAGTTACAAGTAAAATGAAAGCAAAAAAAAAACAAGTTGAGTATGTATAGTAAGTTGATGAAGAATATGTACATATGTATATTTTCTGTTATTGGTGTTCATGATTAATCATGGATTACAACTTTTATGGATTGTATTGAGTTGAAAAACGAACTTGAGAATGAGGAGTAAATGAAGTAGAAAGGATGATATTAGTATGAGTTGTGTTAAGGAAAGATTGTGAAACAAAATGAGTGGTTGATTTAGAAAATGTTCACGGAGTATACTTCAGTCTTTTACCCACAACTTTTCTCTAGTTATCCAAATGAGACGATTCTTTATTTAGATTAACCTAGAAACATATGACTACATTTCTTATGAAGATATCAAATTTAAATTATGTCTTTAAGAATCTTAAAATTTGTCATGAAGTTGAGAACTGGGTGCAGTACATTGATGGAGGAATGTAAACTTCATATTCAGACTTCAGGGAAAACTCTAGATTAATTTGGATAGATTTAGACAAAGTTGTCTTGTAGAAAGTTGTAAGTCTTTCTTTTATCTTTCCAACGGTATATAGTATGAGAATTTTGGATATTGGAGTCAAAAGTTATGATCTTTTCAATTGGAGATGTTCAGGAGTATAAATTGTATCATCTATGATGACATATATCATCTATAAAAACGTATCGTCTGTGATGACGTCATATTTTCTATGATAATTTCATATAGTTTGTAAAATGTATCGTCTGTGATGATGTCATATCATCTGTGATAACATCATATCGTTTATGTTTGACTTTCTGTTTCTTCTATGTTTTACCTTTTATACACTATCATCTATACCTATCGTCTGCTCCATTTTTGATCCTTTTGATGATAGAATTTGTCTTTGAGGTCTTCATGAAAATTGTATATCTTGAAGTCCTCTTTTGAACCATCTAAATAATGCCTCAATCCAATATCTATAGGGAGATTTATAGCAATTTTATCAATTTGACCACTTTTTTGTTTGCTTTTCCAATTCGTCTGCTTTTTCATTTGATTTCATCTATACCTATCGTTTGCTTCATTTTTGACCCTTCATATGATAGATTATGTCTTTGAGGTCTTCATAAAAGTTTTATATCTTAAAGTTAATTTTCAAACCATACAAAGAATGCCTCAATCAGATATTTGTAGGGAAAGTTATAGCATTTTTCCGATTCATCTATTTTTCCCATTCGTCTATTTTTTCATTTGGTTTCGTCTGTACCTATCGTTTGCTCCATTTTTGACCCTTCAAATGATAGAATTAGTCTCCAAGGTCTCCATTAAATTTGTATATATTTAAGTCCTCTTTTGAACCATCTAATGAAAGCCTCAATTAGATATCTTTAGGGAAAGTTATGGCATTTTTTCTGATTCGTCTGCTTTTTTATTTGGTTTCGTCAGTACCTATTGTCTGCTCCATTTTTGACCCTTCATACGATAGAATTAGTCTCCAAGGTCTTCATAAAAGTTTTATATCTTGAATCCCTATTTCAAACCATCTAAATAACACCTCAATCAGATATCTTAGGGAAATTTATAGTAATTTTCCCGATTTGTCTGTTTTTTCCATTCGTCTGCTTTTTCCCATTCGTCTGCTTTTTCATTTGGTTTCGTCTATATCTATCGTCTGCTCCATTTTTGACCATTCAAACTATAGAATCTATCTTTGAGGGCTTCTCCAAAGTTATAGATATCAAATTTCTCTTTGAAATAGTCCTAATATGATCTTAATCCAACATTTATATAGAAAGTTATGCCATTTGTCTCGAGACAGGTTCAATATGATTGGGGGCAAACTCATGTTTGATTCTTTCAATTATAACTTTGTTCTCCGACCTCCAAATGAAGTGATTCTTGAACAAATAGTTTATTAACACATTTTTCTGTCTCTGCATATATTTTTATAACTTTTGGTATTGATTTGAAAAAGATGGATTGAATCAAACTAAGGATATCGGTTGGAAGAGTATGAAATGGATGTTTACTGGACATAATTCGGTATTTTGAATATATCTGGATCTATAGAATTCCAAATGAGATGGTTATTGTTTCAATGTAAACTAGAGACATGGATCTACAAATTGTATGAAGAAATTGAAATTTAATCCAGTCTCTAAGATTTTCAAATTTTGGATGGAAGTTGGGTATAGTATACTGTTTCAGTCTAAGAACAGTCTGAAATGTTTGGGCCCTAACTTACATATTTCTGACCAAATGGATTGATTTTGGTGGCATTAGAAACTTAAGTCAATGAGGAACATTTTTTTACAAGAAAGTGTTATGTCAGAATTTTCAAGGGTATTTTTGGCAAGGCACTTAAGCATAAAAGATATAAGGCATAAATGGAAGAGCAAATGAGACATTTCTCGATCATTAAGGATATAATTAGAAACAGAAGTATTGTTTTGCATTTTAAGATGAGTGGAGAACAAAAATTGAAGAGAAAAAGAGAGAGTGTCATGAAAAAGAGAGAGAAATACAAAGAGGAGAAGAGAAGGAGAGAAAGAAGAGAAAACAAGCTAGGGGTTTAATTTCTTTTAGTCTTCAAAAGAGATTTTAGAGTTGTTCAAGAAAAAAAAAGAAGAGGAAGAGAAGAGCTTCCCTTTGAGCTAAAGATCCCTTCATTTGGTGAAGAATGAAGGTAAGATTATTTTAAATCTTTTGGATTTTTTGCGAAGGATTTTAGTTCATGGAGTTTAGAAAATGCTTGGGTTTAAGTATTTTAGAACCAATTTTAGTAATTGTGCTTTGAGGAATTTTCAATTGAAAACCCTATTGACTGAGATTTTTGTTATTGTATAAAGGGATCAAGAGAGGCAAGAGAAACAAGAGAAGAGGCATTTTAAGCAAGCCTATAAGCAAGGAAATCAGGTGGCTACATGTTTACAATAGAGTAAGTAAGCCACTAAATATTTTCTTTGAAATCAAAGAAGTTTTTAATGATATTGAATTTCATCATAAGTGTTGCATTTATTGCTTTTGAATGATTTGAGAAATTGCAATATGTTGCTATATGAATTGTGTGGTGATTAATGAAAAGACTTTGAAAGTGATTTTTTGGAAAAGATAACAAGTTCATAAAATCATGTTTTCAAAATATCTTATGTTTATGAAAAATCAAGTTTCGAAAAAGTGCCAATTTGGGAATATGCTTACAAGATATGAAATACATGTCATGTGGGTTTGGTTTGGTCCATTCTATTGTCAAGTGCACTTCGACTAAAGACTTCTCCCGCCTGGCTGCTAGTAGTATGGAGCTCCTTCATGGACTCCCATAAGTTCACGGCTACGTAAAATCATTATGTGGGATTACATTAGTATGTTCTGTTCACGACTACATAGGACCCTTATGGGAAATGTGTAGTACATTCTATTTATAGACCTCCCAAACCATTCTGATATGCTTATGTGCTTATGTTATGTTAACAAGTTTGATGCATTCATGTTTTGTAACTTGTGGATTTTGGCTGAAAGTTAAAAACATGTATTTTATGAACTCAATGAAAATTTTCTATGACAAGAAAAATGGTTTCAAAGGTTTTGCTTATTTTTCCATTATAAAATGTTACCCACGAACTTTTAAGCTCACTCCCTTTCTGTCCCATCTTCAGTTGATAACTAAGAGATCAAGTGATCAAGAGCCTAAGGGAATTTCTTCAAATTTGCTATTTTGTTATTTTGTAATAAGCCAATGTTGTGGCTTTTGATATGTAAACAAAGTTCTTTTTTTTAACTATTTTACTTTAGTAATGAAATGATAGATTGAAGTAGTTTCGGTTGTGTATGATCATAATTGACGTCTTTGTTAAGATGGTTGAGTTTGTTTTAATGTTTGGCCATTGTGGGCATGCCACTCTTGTAGGATGATGTCTAATAAGAGTTCATAGGAATAACCCTATGATAATACGCACAGTATCATGATTTTGCAAGGTTTGGGTTCCGAAATCAAACGGGACTCAACAGTTGTGATATCAAAGCAAGAAGAGGAATTGAAGATGGTTAAGGAGACTTTATTGAATTACGCTCATGTGTGATGACTCCGAACGTTGGGCTCCAGAAACAATGCCCAACATTATGATTAAACGTTAGATATTTAATAAATAAGGATCAAATGAGATATCGGATATTATTTGGGCATAATTCATATTTAAATTGAATTATTTGTAATTCTAATTATAGTTTAATTAAAATTAGAATTTAATTTCAATTAAATTACTAAAATGTCCAAAACTTTATTGTAAATAGGCTTAAGCTCTAAGGGAGCTAACATTTTTGGCATAACCCTCTCTGTAATAGTCACGGAGTCTTATAACTCATTTTGTAGATATTATTAGAGGTCAGACACTTGTGCGGTTATAATGGTTAAGATGAACCCATTTTAAAAATAATTCGAGGAATATAATAAGTGTTGGACCAATGGAGGTTGACAAATTAAATCCCTTTATGTTTTGATAATAATAAAATATCTAGAATTAGTTAAGAAATTATTTCAGGAATTTTGAGATTATTATTCAATGAAAGAATTGTGCAAATCAAGATGGGCAAGTGACAAATCATTGAAGAATCAAGATGGAAGTTTCCTTATAAGTGAAAGAGGCTTAATTAATGAGAATTATAGAGGATTTGGTTGGATGTTACCGTTGTAGGACCACAAGTCGACTTGCACAGCATAAGTCGACTTATACATCAAGATCTAAACGACATAAGTCGATTAGAACGACATAAGTCGACTAACTTATGAAGACATGTCAACACAAGTCAACTAACAGTATACAAGTCGAATTATCAAGGACCACAAGTCGACTTACATAGCACAAGTCGACTTATAGAAGAGCGGAGATGCAAGTTTACGTAAAATGTTGTCACAAGTCGACTTATACACTCGACAAGTCGACTTATAGGTACAATAAATTAATTCCAACGGTCCAATTAGCCACAAATGGAAAGGAGATTGTTAAGGAACGGCTATAACAATCATGCAACGGCTAGAATGAGCTCCAACAGCTATTTTTCTTCTAGTATAAAGAGTGGATGATTGATGAAGAGTATACAGAAGTTCTACAAGCCAAAATACTCTTCTATTGCTCCAAAATTGCTCATTATTGTTCTTATCTTGTTACACAATTGTACTGAGCACTTGTTCTTCATTTGTTATCTTATTTCTCTTACAATTTAAGTGACTAGTGAAAGGTCACGTGTGAGGTACGATTTGTGCAGGAAGAAAAATCGATTGTAAAGGTAGCTTGAGTCGGAAATCAAGTGGCATTGTAAAAAGTTCACACTCAACTACAAAGTGTGCAATAAAGTGGTTGGCAAAATCCTAAGTGGGAGCTTAGGTAGAGGATGTAGGTCTTAGCACCGAACCTCTATAAAAACATTGTTTGATCTTCTTCCCTACTCTTTCATTTAAATTTGTTTAAATTATTTTTATGTGAATTAACTTCTGATTTTGTTGTAGAAAATTACAAAAAGCTCAAAGATCTATTCAACCCCCCTTCTAGATCGGTAACAATTGGTATCAGAGTAGAAGTATTCAGGGATGGCACACAATAACCTAGCGGAAGAAGGTAACACAAACAATCACCCTCCTTTATTTAATGGTACTAACTATTCATCTTAGAAAAATCCTATGAAGTATCACATTATAAGCGAAGGAGTGGAATATTGGAAGATAATTATCTTCGGTCCACAAGCACTGTTGAAAGATAATGGTGAGTTAAAAACGGAGTTGGAATACGACGACAATGACTGGAAGCAAGCTTACTTCAACGCGAAAGCTATGAAGTTAATTTATTGCGCTCTCATGGTTGTGGAAAGAAACCGAGTAAATTCTTGTACCAGCGCTAAAGAAATGTGGGAAAGACTTCGCATCACCATGAAGGAACCAACCAAGTCTGGGAGACAAAGTTCAACATGCTTCTCCATAACTATGAAATGTTTGTCATGAAGGAAGGTGAGTCTATTTCCACTATGCTTGATCGTTTTGCAGAAATCATAAATGGACTAGGCAACCTTGGAAAGCATATGAAGGATAGCGAGAAGGTCAAGAAAATTCTTCACTCACTACCAAAGGAATGGGACTCATAAGTCACCGCCATTATGGAATCCAAAGATCTCAATCATCTGGAATTCAACGCCTTGGTGGGATCACTTATCAACTATGAGATCATTCTCAAATCCAGAGGAGGTAGAGGTAAGTCACAAAAGTCAATTGCTTTAAAAGCTAATACTTCTTCTTTTGATGAAAGTGATGAAGAAATAGATGAAGAGGAGGAAGACGAAGAAATAGCAATGTATGCCAGAAATTTGAGAAAATTCAAAGGACTTCTCAAAAATCGTAGGAAGGAATTAAATGGTGGAAGAAATGGAGAAAGGAAGAAATTTGCCATTGAAAGAAAATCCAAGGTTTATGACGAAAAGAAAAGCAATGAAAAATGTTGGAGATGTGGAAAAAGGGGACATCTTGCAAGAGAATGCAAAAGCTCATCCTCCACATCAAACTTCCAGAAAAATGACAAATATGACAAAGGAAAAAAGAAGGCTAACCTAGTAGCCACTTGGAGTGATGATGAGGAAGCTTACCAAAGTAATGATGAAAACAACTTGGCACTTATGGCAAAGAGCTCATCAATAAGTGATGATGAAGATGAGGTAACCTTCCTTGATCAAGATCTTAGAGATTCCTTTAATGCTTTACAAATTGATTTTGAAGAAGCTATTGAAATGAACAAGAAATTGAGAAAGAAAATAAGAGAATTGGTAGCTGAAAATAGTGCCTTACATGAGACTATTGACGATTTAGATAGTCCGAAGGAATATCATTCTGCATGTCTTGTTGAAAAGGAAAAACTTATTTGTGAGCTTGATAGACTTAGAAAACAATTTTCTTATGTGGTTGGAAAATTTGCTAATGGGAATGAAAAGTTTGAAAACTTATTATCCTTGCAAAGATATTCAATTTCTAAGCATGGACTAGGATACAATCCCTTTAATAGAGATTGTTCATTGATTTCAAAATTCACTAAGGATGGAAAAGTTGCTCAATGTGCTAGATGCTTGAAAGATGGTCATATAGAACTTGTATGCAAAAGTACTAGGAGATGCGTTAAGGTTAAGAAAATTTGGGTCATTAAAGGCACAACACCACCTAATGTGGTTTATATGGCTAACCAAAATGGACCCAAAATGGCTTGGGTACCTATAAGAAGAAAGAACGTTGATATTGTAGGTACAAGCAAAGGATGAAAAACCATCAAGTACTTGGTACATTGATAGCGGATGTTCAAGGCACATGAGTGGAGATAAGAACCTATTTGCGGAAATCAAACCAAAGAATCAAGGTTATGTCACTTTTGGAGATAACAACAAAGGTAAGGTCATTGGTATTGGTAAAGTGGGTAAGGAACCTTTGCCTACCATTGACAATATTTTGCTTGTTGATGGGTTGAAACATAATTTGTTAAGTATCTCTCAACTGTGTGATATGAATTTTAATGTAAGTTTTGAATCATCACATTGCATAGTTAAGAAGGATGGTCATGTTGCTTTCATTGGTTTGAGACATGGAAATACATACATTATAGATTTGCATGATGATAGTTCTTTTAATGAAAAGTGTTTAGTGACATTACAAGAAAATGCATTTTTATGGCATAGAAAATTAGGACATGTTCCTTTGCCTTTAATTTCTAAACTTTCAAAAAATGACATTGTGAGAGGTCTGCCTAAAATAAAATTTGTTAAAGATCACTTGTGTGAATCTTGTTTAAAAGGCAAACATGTTAGAGAATCTTTCAAACCAAAGAAAGAAATTTGCACATCTAGAATTCTTGAACTTGTTCATATGGATTTGATTGGACCATCTCGACATGCTAGTCTTAGTGGAAAATTATATGTTCTTGTGATTGTGGATGATTTTTCTAGATTTAATTGGGTGAGATTTCTTGCGAATAAAAGTGATGCTTTTAACGAATTTACTAAGTGGTGTAGGTTGGTTCAAAATGAGAAAATTTTGTCAATTATTGCTATTAGAACCGATCATGGAGGTGAGTTTGAATGTGAACCATTTGAAAGTCTTTGCGACAAATATGGAATAGAGCACAACTTCTCAACACCAAGGACTCCACAACAAAAATGGTGTAGTAGAAAGGAAGAATCGCTCTCTTGAAGAAATGAGTAGAACCATGTTAAATGAGTACGATCTTCCTAAATCATTTTGGGCGGAAGCAATCAATACCGCTTGCTATGTCATCAATAGGGTGCATCTACGAAGAGACAAAAATAAGACACCTTACGAGCTTTGGAAAGGTAAGAAATCCAATATTTCTTATTTTCATCCATTTGGCTGTAAAGTTTTTATTCATAATAATGGAAAGAACAATTTAGGAAAATTCGATTCAAAATCTGATGTTGGTGTGTTTATTAGTTATTCTCAGACTAGTAAGGCTTTTAGAGTGTATAATAATAGGACTAAGTGTGTTGAAGAAAGTATTTATGTTAAATTCGATGATATGATTTCACCCCCGAGAAAGGTTTGTTTTGATGATGATGCAGGAAATTCAGGAAATAAGGTTGAAGAAATTGAATCCAAGATTGAGGAATTGAAGTTAGATGAAGAAAATAATGTACCCGACACTAAAACATGGGCGAAGGCAAAGAATCATCCTATGGAGCAAGTCATTGGTAGCTTGGATGATGGTTTGAGGACTAGGAAAAATGTCTATGAGCAAATGAACAATTCAGCCTTTATCTCATTAGTTGAACCCAAGAATATAAAAGAAGCTCTTGAAGATGAAAATTGGCTTCTATCTATGCAAGAAGAACTTAATCAGTTCAAGAGGAATAATGTATGGGATTTGGTAGCTCCACCAAAGGACAAGACTATTATTGGAGTTAAGTGGGTAAATCGGATTAAATATGATGAGAATGGTGAAGCGATTAAAAATAAATCAAGGTTAGTGGCTCAAGGATTTTATCAAGAAGAAGGCCTTGATTATAATGAGACATATGCTCTTGTGGCTCGGTTGGAAGCAATTAGATTGCTATGTGCTTTTGCGTCTCATAAAATAATCAAATTAAATCAAATGGACGTCAAGAGTGCATTCCTCAATGGATATATTCAAGAGGAAGTCTATGTCAAACAACCACCGGGATTTGAAGATCATGAACATCCGGATTATGTCTACAAACTCAAGAAGGCACTTTACGGGTTAAAGCAAGCACCTAGAGCTTGGTATGAAAGGTTAAGTACTTTTCTAACTCAACATGGGTATGTTCGTGGTAAGATTGATAATACTTTGTTCATTAAACATGTTAATCAAGATATGCTTATATGTCAAATATATGTTGATGATATTGTATTTGGTGCCACTAATGAATTTTTATGAAAAGAATTTAGTGATTTAATGTAAAGTGAATTTGAAATGAGCATGATGGGGGAACTCAAATTCTTTCTTGGATTGCAAATCAAGCAACACAAAAATGGGATTTTCATCCACCAATCTAAGTATACCAAGGAACTTCTAAAGAAGTTTAAAATGGAAGGATGCAAAGTGGCAGCAACACCAATGGCAACAAATGTGGTTTTGGAGAAACATGAACATGAAGAAGATGTTGATCAAAAACTCTATAGAGGTATGATCGGCTCTCTATTGTATTTAACTGCTTCTAGACCTGATATTATGTTTGCCACATGCCTTTGTGCTAGATTTCAATCATGTCCTAAGATTTCTCATTTGAGTGCTTGCAAAAGAATATTTAGATATTTGAGTAGAACTGTTAATCATGGTTTATGGTATCCTAGTTGTGAATCATTTTATTTGTATGCTTATATTGATGCTGATCATGGTGGCTGTAGGATAGATAGGAAAAGCACTAGTGGCTTGTTTCATTTCCTAGGCTCATCTTTGATATCTTGGGCTAGTAAAAAGCAAGTTAGTGTAGCTATTTCCACTGCTAAATCTGAATATGTTGCAGCTGGGAGTGCTTGTGCCCAAGTTCTTTGGATTAAACATCAATTGATTGATTATGAAATTGTGGTTAAAAATATTCCTATTTATTGTGATAATACCAGTGTAATTTGTTTGAGCAAAAATCCTATTCTGCATAGTAGAACAAAGCACATAGAAATTAGACATCATTTCATCAGTGATCATTGTTTAAAAGGTGACATTTGCTTGAAGCATGTATCTTCTAGTGATCAATTAGCTGACATTTTTACTAAACCTCTTAAAGAAGATGTGTTTGTGAATATTAAATTGAAATTAGGCATTTGTGATTTAAACTCTTTTGGATGAGTGTGTTACATTCATTAATATATCAATTGGTCAAAACTTGAGGCAATTGTGCAATTACATCTGAAGATTTCATCATCATGACTTACACTTAGGCTGAAATGTGATTGGATTGGAGTTCTAGTCGACTAATGGGTGTTTAAGTCGACTAATTGGTGACATGACTGGTAACAAGTCGACTTATGATTTACATAACCTTTGGAAAATGAAGAATTTTTAGGATAAGTCGACTTATTAAGGTCGATAAGTCGACTTATGAAGGTAACAAGTCGACTCATTAAAGTCGATAAGTCGACTCATTAAAGTCGATAAGTCGACTTATGAAGGTAACAAGTCGACTCATTAAAGTCGATAAGTCGACTTATGTCTACACGGAGGCTTTAAAACTCTTTTCCCCTTTTCTTTCTCCGAAACCCTATTCTCTCTAAAACCTCTGAAATTTCTTCTCCAAATCAACTTATCTCTTGAAATCTCTTCAGATCTTCGTTGCCCATAAACTTTCGACCACCTTTATCACATTACCCACTCATTATCTCTTCATATCATCCTTCTTTTTTTGAAAACCCTCTCTCTTATCTCTCAAACCCTAACCTGCGATATTTCTTCTTTCTCTGTAAAAATCCATGGCTCCTCGAAAATCTTTAAGGAAAGGGAAAGAACCAACTCCTCCACAAGGTCCCCATGTTCACTATGGACCACGCGTTCGTGGGTCTTCCTCGAGAGGAGATGCTTCAAGAGAAGAAGATGTGGTTAAACCTAGGTTTGTGTCAAAGGACGCACAAAATCTATATTACAAGGTGCTACAAAATGAGGTATTGATTCCTTCTATGAGATTTGACTGGGGTGAACTAGACCATAGTGAGTTTACTGATGTGTTTGCTGAAATTACAAATCTTGGACTGCGAGAGTTTTTAGGATTTCAGGATGATATTTACGAAGATGTGGTTAGGGAGTTCTATGCGAATCTATTTGTGACTGGTAGTAATGTTGAGGATGGAGTTATTATGAAATCCAAAATTAACGGGAAAGACATTTCTTTGTGTGAATCAAATTTGTGTTCTCTATTTCATTTGCCTAGAGGAGGAGTAAGGCCTAGAGCATCTTTTACTGATATTGAAATTTTGAGGAATGCTGAAGGAGATACTGATGAGGAAGCCGAAGAGAATTTCGGCTATACTGAGGGAAAAGGGGCTGATCTGCTCAGTCGGTTATGTTCAGATCATTCCCCACCCTTTGAAGCTATGGATCTGCCTTTAAATTATAGGTTATTACATTATCCAATTAACAGGGTTATTTACCCAAAGAAGGCTAGTAATAATCAGATTACTTCATTGGATAAGGAGATTCTTTGGCATATAGAAGAAGGAAGAAAAATCAATTATGCGAGCTTGATTATTCAAATGATGAGGAAAAAGGCTAGTTTATTACGGGGACAACTGAAAGGGAAACCAGTCCGGCATAAAGGAATGCCTTATGCTACTTTGATAACCTATCTCTCTCAGTTCCAAAGGTGTGATCTGGATTCCTATGCTCATCTTCCTTATCCTCAGAGTTAGAGATTCACTCCTTATAACTTGAGAAGTATGAAGCTGGTGAAAACCGTGAAAAAAGGCTGGGTCTACTCTTATCATGTTGAGAAGCTTGGTCTGACTTTAGAAGGTGAGCAAGTACCTCCGAGACAACAATCCAAGAGGGCAGTGGATCGTCCAAGTAGCTCACGACCCAGTAATATGAAAAGGAGTGAGGTATCTCATGAGGACATTGTTGAAATCAACGAGCAATTGGATGACCTCAATGATCGCGTTGATAATATTCAGAGTATGTTTGGTGCGTTGGCGAACAAGGTTGATGCTCAACACCGCATGTTGAAGAAGATTTTTAAGAAGTTAGGTTGTAGGCATGATGACTCTTCATCATGATGTGTATTGCCTTTGCCTTGACCAACATTTACTCTTATGTTCTCTTTTAGTGTTTATTGTGCTTGTTGTGTTAGATTGTTATTGTCTTTACTTGTGTTTGATGCCGTGTTTGCTTATAAATTTCATTTGAGACTTCTGTTCATCTTGATTTTTGATTATGACAAAAAGGGGGAGTAATATTGGAAACTGTAATATTGAAAACTGATGTTAAGGGGGAGTATGAGTATGTGTGTTTTGAGACTTTAACATTTTTTATTTCTATTAAAATTCCTTGGTTTATGAATTAAGGGGGAGACAAACTAACCATCAAGACAAGGGATTAAAAACCTTGATCAAGTTTCATGTTTTTCAAATTTCTTTTCAATTTCTAAATATTTTGTCATTATCAAAAAGGGGGATATTGTTGGACCAATGGAGGTTGACAAATTAAATCCCTTTATGTTTTGATAATAATAAAATATCTAGAATTAGTTAAGAAATTATTTCAAGAATTTTGAGATTATTATTCAATGAAAGAATTGTGCAAATCAAGATGGGCAAGTAACAAATCATTGAAGAATCAAGATGGAAGTTTCCTTATAAGTGAAAGAGGCTTAATTAATGAGAATTATAGAGGATTTGGTTGGATGTTACCGTTGGAGGACCACAAGTCGACTTGCACAGCATAAGTCGACTTATACATCAAGATCTAAACAGCATAAGTCGACTAGAACAGCATAAGTCGACTAACTTATGAAGACATGTCAACACAAGTCAACTAACAGTATACAAGTCGAATTATCAAGGACCACAAGTCGACTTACATAGCACAAGTCGACTTATAGAAGAGCGGAGATGCAAGTTTACGTAAAATGTTGTCACAAGTCGACTTATACACTCGACAAGTCGACTTATAGGTACAATAAATTAATTCCAACGGTCCAATTAGCCACAAATGGAAAGGAGATTGTTAAGGAACGGCTATAACAATCATGCAACGGCTAGAATGAGCTCCAACAACTATTTTTCTTCTAGTATAAAGAGTGGATGATTGATGAAGAGTATACAGAAGTTCTACAAGCCAAACTACTCTTCTATTGCTCTAAAATTGCTCATTATTGTTCTTATCTTGTTACACAATTGTACTGAGCACTTGTTCTTCATTCGTTATCTTATTTATCTTACAATTTGAGTGACTAGTGAAAGGTCACGTGTGAGGTACGATTTGTGCCGGAAGATAAATCGATTATAAAGGTAGCTTGAGCCGGAAATCAAGTAGCATTGTAAAAAGTTCACACTCAACTACAAAGTGTGCAATAAAGTGGTTGGCAAAATCCTAAGTGGGAGCTTAGGTAGAGGACGTAGGTCTTAGTACCGAACCTCTATAAAAATAATGTTTGATCTTCTTCCCTACTCTTTCATTTAAATTTGTTTAAATTGTTTTTGTGTGAATTAACTTCTGATTTTGTTTTAGAAAATTACAAAAAGCTCAAAGATCTATTCAACCCTCCCTTCTAGATCGCTAACAATAAGAATATGATCAAGCTTTGAAATAAGGTATAAATTATGATTAATGCTTTATTATAATTTATGTGTTAATTATTTTATAAAATTTTAAGTGATCTTGGTTTTAGGAAATCAAATACGAAAATGTTTTGTAATTATTCTCTTACGTTTGACATCAAATCTTGGCCTAATTTTCCAACAATGATATTAGAGCCAACTTTAATTATATAACTTGATTAATTTTTTTTTTGATTATTATTGATCAAAATTACAAACCCTAAAATTTAAAAATCAAATTAAATTCATATTACAATTTAAAAAGTTCATATTAAATCCCAAGAACCCTAAATTATTGAATCTAAAAAGTTTAGATGAATGTCCCAATACAAATCCCTACTCCTCCTCTAATCAGTAGCCACATTTAGATATGAAGAATTCCATATTTGGGTTTATGTAACCTATGGCTCCAATGATTTTAACTCCTCATTAATGACTTAAAGAACTTAAATCTAGAAAACCATGAAGATTGTGTGGTTGGATGCTAGGGTATTTTTTTAGGGTTGTGATTTTGTGAATAAGTGGCACCAAATAAGGATGAGAATTGAAGATATCTGAAATTTCTGTTGGCCTATGATTATAGATGTTGCTGGGAATCTTGTAGTGGTTGTGAGAGGTGTTTTTGCTGGACTCCATGAGATGTTTATAGGAGAGCTATTGACGAAACTAGTCGACGGTAGACAAGAAACAACATCGGTGTGGCTATTGGTTTTGATCAAGATAATATGATTGGCAGTGAACTACTGGATGCTTCTCTCTAGCAGCTGGCAACTTAAATATGCGTGCAGCATCTGGTGAGATATAGCAAATTGTCAAGCGTGTAGTTGCCACAACAGTGGTGGGAGGAGATTCTAGAAGCCGACGTCTATGGAAGATTAGAGTGGCGACTAAACCTCCAGAGGCAGCAGCAGCGATGGTTCACCTTGGGCAGCTAGGGTTTCTTGTTTTAGGTTTAGAAATTTTCTTCGACACCTTGTTTGGTTACGAGGTTAGTATAACCTTGACCAAGAATAAGAGTGTTTGGAGGTGAAATTACCTAAACCTAACATTTGAATATATGTTGTTTGGTTACAGTAATAAGACTATCCAAGAGCTAGAATAATTGTTGTTTGGGAATTCGAATAGGATATTTTATGGTTGGTGGTCGGGTCGGTCATGCTGGGCCCGAACCCAGTCATAACGACCCGTGGGCCGATCGGTCCATCTTTCAAGGATCAGCCTCATACCTATTGGCTATGCCGGGCCCAGGCCCAGTTCACGCTTCCGTGGCCTACTCGTAGGTGGAAGTCTCTCATGCATACGTAAAGACTTAAACCTAGCATCTGCTCCATATATAAGGTATAACTCTACCATAATAGAGGTAGGTGATCATAAACCTAGTTTTCTCTGCTCACAGCGATCCTACCCTCACAAAAAGACTAACTTGAGCGTCGAAGGGGCTTATCGGGAAACAACCCCCGACGTGGCTTATTTTTTTGTAGGAACCTTCAAGCTGGAGCTCTCGTGAGAAGTAGTCAACTCTATAGATCCAAACGGCAACATGCAGTCTCGCCAGAACCAAACTGAACCAATTGGTGCCCACCGTGGGCCTCGACATCAGGACACCACGTCCAGAAACACGCAGATCGGTCGGCAGCGTGCTAACTCGATATAGCATTGTCGCGGTCTTTGGCGTTACAACCGATGGGTTTGCGATTCTGCCACCACCCGCCGACACACTATGCTTCCCGCACGCAGTCTTCGGACCCAAATGATCAACCATAACCTCAAAACCTAGAACAAGAAGAACAGAGCGTAGCTTTAGAAGATAACGCTGGAACCAACATGCGCCCAAATCTCCAGCACCACTCAGATGTAGATCCTCCTGCGCCCATGTACACCTCCCTCACCCGAAAACAGATCGAGGAAGCGACTGATCTATTGATTCGCCAGATTTTACAGTCTCAGCCGACACAACAGCAGCCGTTCTCACGGCAGACTAGTATGATAACCGATTGCCACCCTGCTGAAGCCCTAGAAAAAATCATGGACGATCGGATCAATGCAGCTGTGAGCTTCCACTCAGATCGTCTAACAGCTCAATATAGCTCTCCCTTTACTCCGGCGATCTTAGATAGCCTCCCGGCGGTCGGCACCAAAATACCAACACCTGAAAAGTACACTGAGAAGACCGATCCCCTAGACAATTTGCAGCACTTCCAGTCGATGATGAACTTACATTGCGTCCCCGACGCCATTTAGTGTAAGGCATTTTGCACTGCCTTTCAGGAAGGAGCCCGACGATGGTTCAATAGTTTACCCCCGTGTTGCATTACTTGCTTTGAGGATTTTGGGCTACTCTTCCTCAATCAATTCGCCACAAGTAAGCGACCACAGAAGACCACACTAGAAGTGATGCAATTGACCCAAGGAAGGAATGAAAGTTTGCAGGAGTTCATCACTCGGTTCAATAATGAAGCGGTCGAGGTCCCCGACCTCACTTGCTCGTCCATGTTGGCAGCACTTATGAGCAACACGAGGGATGAGGAGTTCAAAAAGTCATTTGCCCTCGATCAGCCCCGATCTATCTAGGAAATAAGAAACAAGGCGGATAAGTACATTCAGCTC
Source organism: Erythroxylum novogranatense (assembly GCA_029891385.1). NCBI lineage: Eukaryota > Viridiplantae > Streptophyta > Magnoliopsida > Malpighiales > Erythroxylaceae > Erythroxylum > Erythroxylum novogranatense. The sequence continues at coordinate 42,735,897 of CM057227.1, forward strand.
GAAGAAGTGCTGACCATTCGCCAAATAACAGAGCAGATGGTTCACACAAGCGGCAGAAGGGTCAGTCGAGCTAGAAAAAACCAATCGATTGACAGGGACATAGACAGGAGTTCACCCCGCTCAACAGACGATATGCGGAAGTACTGGCGGCTATAAGAGCAGATGGGGAACCTCTCCGAGAACCCAATAAGATGAAGATTCCTTCCAAAGATAGGGACCCGGATTCATATTGCCGTTTTCACAAAGACATCGGTCATGACACAGAAGATTGCTGGCAATTAAAAAGAGAAATCGAATTCCTTATCCGAAGGGAAAGGCCGGGTCGATTTCTGAAGCGCGGAAAAAATGTCAATCGGGATAATGAGCATAACACCAGTTGGCCCGACGACTGGCGACAGCCTTGGAGGCGAAACGATAGGAATGAAGGGAGGCAAAATGCAAACACTAACGATCGACGCGATGCGAGAGGACAGTCCAGAGCAAGAGGTGACAGAAATATTGGACAACAAGATGACCGACCAGTTAGGGTCATTAATATGATTTTTAGTGGAAATGCAGCAAGGGGGTCCACCGTTAAAGGAAGAAAGAGGTATGCCAGGCAGGTCGGCGAAGACTTGTCGGCCAAAAGAAAGAGGCAGAACGATGGGATGATATCGTTCGACGAGTCTGACCTTGACGGTGTTAGTTGTCCCCATGATGACGCGCTCATAGTAAATCTGAACATGGACAGCAACGAGGTGAAGCGGGTAATGATTGATACAGGCAGCTCGGTCGACCTGTTGTATTATGATGCCTTGAAGAAGATGGAGGTACCAGAGGATCGACTACTGCCTATAGAAGGACCTATCAAAGGGGTAACTGGAGCATCAACCTACCCGTTTGCCCGGGTCTATTTGAAAGTGAAGTTCGGAAAAAAGCCGTGTCAAATAGAAAAGGACGTTGAGTTCCTAGTTGTGAAGTTTCAAGGGGCGTACAATGCGATAATTCGACGACCCACTCAAAACGCCCTCAGAGCAATTGTCTCCACCTACTACCAAGCAATGAAATTCCCAACGCCCCTTGGAATTGGTATTGTCAGGGGTCAGTAGAGAATCGCTAGGGAATGTTACTTAGCAAAAACAAAAACACTAGACGGGGCGGTAGTCCTGACGAGCTCTCTTGACGTGAGAGCCGATGAGGAGACGGAGAGGATGAACCCAGTGGATGAAATGCAACGGGTCATACTGGATGAAACCGACCGCTCCAAGTTCACAAATCTAGGTTCCGAGCTTCAAAAGGGGCCAGTTAAAGAAATCACGGACTGCTTGGTAGAAAATAGATCGGTCTTTGCTTGGGTACTGAGCGACATGCCTGAAATTTCTCGATCGGTCGCATCGAACTCCCTCGGTATTCGACAGGGTTACAAGCCAGTTAGACAGAAGAAGCGGTGGAAAAGCAGAGAGCGCCAGGAAGTGATTGAGAAGGAAATAGAAAAGCTACTCAATGCCGGGTTCATTCGGGAAGTCAAATACCCGAAATGGTTGGCCAAAGTCGTACTCGTAAAGAAGAAAAACAAAAAGTAGAGGATGTGTATTGACTTCACTGATTTAAACAAAGCGTGCCCAAAAGACAGTTTTCCTCTGCCCAAGATCGATCAGCTGGTAGACTCTATGTCGGGGCATGAACTCCTTAGCTTCTCGGATGCCTTCTCAGGCTACCATCAGATTCAAATGAGTCTCGAAGACGAAGAGAAGACCGCCTTTATAACTGACCAGGGCACATATTGCTACCAAGTAATGCCTTTCGGCTTAAAGAATGCGGGGGCCACCTACCAGCGGCTCGTCATGGAAGTTTTTAAGAAACAGATCGGTCGATTAGTCGAGGCCTATGTGGATGATATGGTGGTCAAAAGTAAGATGATCGCGAAGCATGTGGAAGATCTCAAAGAAGTCTTGCAGACCCTTAACAAATTTCAAATGAAGCTAAACCCAGAAAATTGCGTCTTTGGTGTGGCATCCGGAAAATTTCTGGGGTTCATAATTACTCAGCGGGGGATTGAAGCTAATCTAGAGAAAATCGAAGCCATCGTCCAAATGTCTTCGCCGCGATGCTTGAAAGATATGCAGATATTGACCGGTTGGATAGTCTCTCTGAGCAGATTCGTTTCCAGGATGGGGGACAAGTGCCTCCCGTTTTTCAAAATTTTAAGGAAAGCGGATGTGACCCAGTTCCAGTGGCCAGATGAATGCGAAAGAGCATTTCAACACTTAAAGCAATATCTGTCTAGCCCACCCATCCTGCAAAGCCCAGTTGAGGGGGAGAAGCGCAATCCTTGTTCGATCGGAGGGAAACTAGCAACGCCCGATCTACTACATCAGCAAGGTATTGACCGGGCCAGAAATGCGGTACGCGCCTATAGAAAAGCTGGCCCTCTCCTTGATAACGACAGCACGGAAGCTAAGGCCTTACTTCCAGAGTCATACCATCGAGGTATGGACCGACCAACCCCTCAGGCAGTGCCTTCAAAAGTCTGAAACGTCGAGTCGACTAATAAAATTGGCGGTAGAGCTGGGGGAGTTTGATATACAATATAAGCCTCGGAAGACGATCAAGGCACAGGTGTTGGCAGACTTCATTGCTGAAATGAGTCAACCTGACTCCCAGGGTGAGCAATCCCTTGCCTGGAGCTTATTTGTTGACGGTTCGTCCAATACCGAGGGATGCGGAGCGGGAGTGGTACTGATCAGCCCGCATAAAGAAGAAAAGGTGGAATATGCTCTTCGGCTAGAATTCAAGGCCTCTAATAACGAAGCAGAATACGAGGCTCTGATAGCCGGCCTCCAATTGCCCAAGGAAATGGAAGTAAAACATCTAAAGATATACAGCGATAGCCAAGTAGTGGTCGGTTAAGTCACTGGGCAGTATGAAGCTAAGGGGAGCAACATGATCAAATACCTGGAGCTGGTAAAGCAGGAGTTAAGTAATTTCGAGCAATACTCGATCAATAGGATAGAACGAGCTCAAAATGCTAAGGTAGATGCGCTTTCCAAAATGGCTTCCGATTAAGACGTCAAAAATAACGTTTTGGTCGAGCGACTAGACCGGCCTAGCATCCAGAAAGCCAAGGAAGTTCTTGATGTAAATACCGGACGATCGAGTTGGATGGAACCGATCAGACGGTACCTCATAGAGGGAACACAACCGGAAGAAACGTTGGAGGCCAAGAAACTGAAAATAAAGGCAGCCGAATACGCGGTCATTAATGGCACCTTATACAAGCAATCATATGACTGGTCACTGCTATGATGTTTGAGCAAAGAAGAGGCAGAGCAAGCAATGGCCGAAGTCCACGAAGGAATGCGTCGAAACCACGTAGGAGGCAGAATGTTGGCTCATAGACTGATTAGACAAGGGTATTACTGGCTGACAATGATAAAAGACTGTCAGGAAAAAGTCGACCGGTGTGAGGCTTGCCAGAAAAACAATAGCCTGTCTCATCAACTGACCGAGAGGTTGAAAACCGTGAGCCATCCTATCCCTTTTGCCCAATGGGGAATGAATATACTAGGACCTTTCCCTCTAGGTCCTGGACAGAAGAAGTTCTTGGTAGTGGCAGTGGAATACTTCACCAAATGGGTATAAGCGGAAGCGGTCGCTACAATTACCGAGCAGAAGGTAGAGAATTTCGTAAGAAAAATATACTAAGCCGCTTCGGGATGCCTATGGGGTTGGTTACAGACAATGGTCGGCAGTTCGATAAAGATAAGTTTAGAGATTTTTGCGACCGACTAAAGATAAGGCTACAGTTAACTTCAGTAGCTCACCCCCAAAGCAACGACCTCGCGGACAACACTAACAAAAAGATAATGAGTGCTCTCAAGAAGCACATAGACGGACGAAAGACTTGGGTAGAAGAACTAGACGAAGTATTGTGGGCGTACAAAACCACGCCGAATGGAGCCACAGGGGAAACGCCGTTCAGGATGACTTTCAGGACAGAAGCCCTAATTCTAGTAGAGGTGGTGTTGCACAATCAAAGAGTGTCGAGCTATGAAGAAGAGCGGAATAATGAAGTCTGCCGAGCATAACTCGTGCTTCTCAGTGAAGACAGGGATAGGGCAGCCGCTCGTTCGGAAGCCGTCAGGTAAAAAGCAACAAAGTTCTACAACAGAAGGGTAAAGCCGAGCAACGTAAAGGTCGGCGGATACGTCCTGCGAAAAGCAGAGGCAGTTGGGAAATATCCTGGAAAGCTCAGAAAGGCATGGGAAGGACCTATCAAGTGATTAAGCAAGCTGGACATAGCTCTTACATCCTGCGAGATGCGAACGAGAAGATTCTATCGAGGCCCTGGAACTCTCGAAACTTAAAGGCATTCTACCAGTAGATAAGTTTTATTTTAGTTAAACTTTATTTATTACTGTTTTTGTACACAACTTGTGGGTACTTTTTTCATGGCCCTGCCAGTCAGGTTTTTTAACGGCCCACGCCCTCCTTATCATCAATAAAGGGGTTTTCAAATTTCTTGGCACGAAGGAATTTCATTAAATTTGGCATAGTAGAAAATCCCATCGACATCGCTCGGCCGGGTCGCCAAGACAAGATCCTTGGGACCATAGCTCGGCCTCGACTACAAATCGACCAGGTTGCCAAGACAAGATCCTTGGGACCATTGCTCGGCCTCAACCATAGATCGAGTTGGTTGCCAAGACAAGATCCTTGGAACCCTCGATCGACCTCGACAATCGCTCGGCCGGGTCGCCAAGACAAGATCTTTGGGACCATTGCTCGGCCTCGACCATAGATCGAGTAGGTTGCCAAGACAAGATCCTTGGAACCCTCGATCGACCTAGATAATCGCTCGGTCGGGTCGCCAAGACAAGATTCTTGGGACCATTGCTCGGCCTCGACCATAGATCGAGTAGGTGGCCAAGACAAGATCCTTGGAACCCTCAATCGACCTCGACAATCGCTCGGCCGGGTCACCAAGACAAGATCCTTGGGACCATAGCTCGGCCTCGACCATAGATCGAGTAGGTTGCCAAGACAAGATCCTTGGAACCCTCGATCGACCTCGACAATCGCTCGGCCGGGTCGCCAAGACAAGATCCTTGGGACCATAACTAGGCCTAGACCATAGATCGAGTAGGTTACCAAGACAAGATCCTTGGAACCCTCGATCGACCTCGACAATCGCTCGGCCGGGTTGCCAAGACAAGATCTTTAGGACCATAGCTCGACCTCGACTACAGATCGACTAGGTTGCTAAGACAAGATCCTTGAAACACATCGCTCGGTCGGGTTGCCAAGACAAGATCCTTGGGACCATAGCTCGGCCTCGACTACAGATCGACTAGGTTGCCAAGACAAGATCCTTGGAACCCTTGATCCACCTCGACATCGCTCGGTCGGGTCGCCAAGATAAGATCCTTGGGACTATAGCTCGGCCTCGACTACAGATCGACTAGGTTACCAAGACAAGATCCTTGGAACCCTCGATCGACCTTGACATCGCTCGGCCGGGTTGCCAAGACAAGATCCTTGGGACCATAGCTCGGCCTCGACCATAGATCGAGTAGGTTGCCAAGACAAGGTCCTTAGAACCCTCGATCGACCTCGACAATCGCTCGGTCGGGTCGCCAAGACAAGATCCTTGGGACTATAGCTCGGCCTCTACTATAGCTCGGAATGTTCGACCTTATTATCACTCGGCCTAATTCACCAGATTGGCGCACATCGACCGCACTCATTCATGACCTACTATTCGAGAGAATTGTCTAATCTCTAGCACATAAAAGAAGTAATGAAAGACGAATTTCCATTTCTCTCAATTAAAAGCTCTGGTCACAAGCTCGACCAGATGAGCCTTACAAAGGGAAACAATCATTCTGATCCTTCCGGAGGGGAGGAAGGGCCAGCAGTGGGAGCAACCGGGTCGACAGAAGAGGAAGGGCTAACAACAGGAGCAGCCGGGTCGACAAAGGAAGAGCCAACAGCCGGATGGGGAGAAGATAGCGGAGAGATTTCCTCTTCCTCTTCTGAGCTAAGATCCAGCTCCTCATCCGGAACAAAGGTCCGCTCTCCCTCGGCCCTCTCCCTCATTCCCTCCAGTGAAAGACCGAGAGCAGTGGGAAGCAGTGGCTCGGCATAATCCTCAAAAAAAGGACACTCCAACCCGTAAGGAACGTGAACCTCATGGCACATCTTCAGAACCGAGAGGGTCAAGTCACAGGCGAACTCCAAGCACTCCCCATGCAGGAATCGCTTTTTCCACCGCTTTATCGCCTCGACCCTCTGCTTCTTGATGGAGCATCGCAACTCCCTCAATATATCCTCGGTCTTATGCTTACCCTTCACCACTTCGTGACATTCCTGAAGGAACTTCTTACTACGCTCCTGCACCGTCATCATCTCCTTCCTCAAGCCCTCACCCTCCTCAGCCAGCCGATCCTTCTCCGCAACCAACCGGCACCTCTCCTCCTCCCCAGTGGCAAGTTAAGCTTGTAGAACGCTCCTGGCCTCCTCCCAAGATCCCTTCTCCTCCTCCAAGGAAGAGAGTTGAGCCTGGAAGACATCTCTCTCTTCCTTTGCCTCCGAAATCTCGCCCCTTAAAGTTTTCACCTGCTCGAGGAGATCGTGGACTTCCTGATCTTGCGATCGATTGATCCCATCGAGCTGCTCAATACGTTGGTGCATCGCAAAGGACATCACCAGACTTCTCACACAGCTACGGATGAGACGGGGCCCCAGCTTCAGATTGCTCATCGAGTTCAAGAGTTTCTCATCTACGGGGGGAGTGACCCTCTCAGCAATGTGAAGGGACACATCGAGGTCCCCAATCAATGCAGTTTTGGACAAGCTGATCGCAGGCTCCCACTTGTCGGTGCTCTTCGCCGCTCTTTTCCCCTTGCTCTCTCTCTCCTTCTCCTTCTTGCCTTCAACCGACTGGCCGAACGGTAGGTCAGCAAGCCGAACAATCCTCTTCCTCTTAAGAGGTGGCTCCACCTCCTTTTCCTCCTCTTCCGAACCCGCTCAGCCCGCACTCGCTGGCACGATCGACAATGACGCTGACACAATAGGACGGTATTCAGCTAGCGGAGGGGCCAGCAACGCTGTAGAATGGTCCAGCTCTACTGGCGGGGCGGCGCCTTCAGCGGTCTCTGCCTCCTTCCTCTTTTTCTTCCCCTTGGCCTACCTTTTGGATTTAGGGGGAGGGGAGCCAGCAAAATCTTCTACCCTCGCCATAGCTGCACAACAATAAAACAAGTCAGAAAGCAAAACCAACACTTAAAAATACAGCAAATAATTCAACCACGAGGGGTCAACCAGACGGGGCGGTTTCCTCTCCTAGCCTGCTAATTCGTGGCCGGGGGATTGAGTAGAAAGGAATCGGCCGAGGCCCCTCGCGATACCTCAGAATGAGCCGAGCGAAGTCGTATCGGCCGAGCTCCTTTATGTGGCTGACCACCTCTCATTCCTCTCTACTAAGAGATATGCTCGACGTGTCGTTCCACCGCTCGGCTAAAGGATACCTCCACAGCTAGTACTCGAAGGAGGATCTTGGGGTTTCACAAAGAAGTACTTCGTCCGCCAAGTGGAGATTTTCGAAGATGTTCCGGCCGGGCGATACTGGGCATCTCGATACTGCAGATAAGGGATCCCAGCCCCAGAGCTCGGACTCTGGTTCATCCTCAAAAAATGGTGTAGGATCCCAACCGAGGGCAGATGGCCGAATTGATGGCACAGCAACGCCAGGCCATTAATGAACCTCCAACCATTCGGAGGAATCTGGCTCGGTACCAACTGGAAATCGACGCACACCTCGTGAATAATAGGAGCATACGGGAGCCTCACGCCACCAATTGAAAAGAAACTATCGGAAATGGCAAAATACCCACTCAGATTACTGTGGATTCGTTCATGCTCAAAGGCCAACCTAGTCCCCCAGGACATAGGGATATTATTCCTAATGATCGATCGTTTTAGGTCCGTCGCGGTCATCGTCGATTTATCTCTCGGTGGTTCCTCCACCACCGACCCATCCTTTCGTTCTCTCGTAGACACTTCTTCAGTACCTCTTACTACACTTCTAGAACTAGCCGACGACATGCTTACTAAAAGGAAACTTTTGAGAAACTTTAGAGGAGGAGACGAGGGAAAAAGACGTACCTATTCGGTGATTTGAGGTTGGAAAATTGGACAACGGTTGAAGGAAAACTCCGGAGACTGTGGGCAAGAAAATACAAATGAAAGTAGGAGGAAAGCTGGAGAACGAAAGCAAATGTAAATAATTATGCAATCCATCGACCCTGAGTACTTATAGAAGACCGGTCGAAAGGACGCCCCAATCAAAGCTCGACACATGGAGAAAATTCGAGCCAAGCTCAGACACGTGGTAAAATCTAAGCTGAGGTGAATTAGGGTTGTTCGAAATTTGGAGCGACGCGGCAATTGAAAGGACATACGTGACAGCTGCACAACGGTTACGAGGACAATTCGTTTCAGATTCTGAAAATCCGTCAGAGGCCACGCGCCGTCTGTAATGACTAAATAAAATACCCTCATGCGCTCAGCACAGGTGTACGCCTGAACTGTCTTGATACGAGCTGTCACACAATAGGTGCCGATGCCGATCGATCGGGACACCCAATCGCTCGATCCTAGCACGAGCAATCATGTACTATCCGTCAATGCCCAACCGATTGAGCCTATTATGAGTTGTATTACAGACGAGCTACAAAATCCTTACATACTCCTTCGACCCTTTCCTTTGCTCAGACTCGAGGAGTAGGGGGCTTATGGTCAGGTCGGTCGTGCCGGGCCCGAACCCAGTCATAACGACCCGTGGGCCGATCAGTCCATCTTTCAAGGATCAGCCTCATACATATAGGCTATGCCGGGCCCAGGCCCAGTCCACGCTTCCATGGCCCACTCGCAGGTGGAAGTCATCCATGCATACGTAAAGACTTAAACCTAGCATCTGTTCCATATATAAGGTATAACTCTACCATAATAGAGGTAGGTGATCATAAACCTAGTTTTCTCTGCTCACAGTGATCCTACCCTCACAAAAAGACTAACTTGAGCGTCGGAGAGGCTTATCGGGAAATAACCCTCGACGTGCCTTCTTTATTTTGCAGGATCCTTCAAGCCGGAGCTCTCGTGAGAAGCAGTCAACTCCATGGATCCAAACGGCAACGTGCAGTCTCGCCAGAACCAGGCTAAACCAGTTGGAATAGGATATTCCATAACCTAGATTAAATATGATGCTTGGACATTAAGATATTTTATGGTTGGAATAGGATATTCCATAACCTAGATTAAATGATGCTTGGACATTAGGGTAGGATCTATCTTGTTTGGTTACAAGGTTAATGTAACCTAAATCAAGAACAGGGCATGTTTGGAGATAGGATTAATGTAAAATTTTCAAGTATAGAATATAGTATTCTAAACTTGAATAAATTAAATTTTATCTCAAAAATTTTCAAATTGTTTTAAATTCAAAATCAATTCCATAAGTATTTCAATTATTTTTATTAATGTGGTTAAGATTAATAATTAAATTGATTTAAATTTTAGAAAAGTTGCTTCTAAAGTTAAAATTAATTATTTTAGTTTTATTGAAATTAATTAATTAAACTTCATAAAATTAAGAAAATGTTTTCATAATTAGTTAAGAAAGATGCTTTTTAACTAAATGAAGTTATTTTAATTTAGATAAATTAAATTTATGATTTTATTTTTTATAAAATAATTAGTCTATTTATTTAGAAATTATTTCTTTATGCATGAATAGTAAGTTTCTTGATTTATTAGAAAAGGTATTGTTCTTGATTAAATTTTAAAAAATTATTTATTAATTGAGAAAATAAGCTTTCTTTAATAATTTTGAAAAGTACTTTTCTAATTTATTAAGAAAAATTTTATAATAAACTAAAAATCATATCTCTAAATAAATAATATAAATGTCATTCTTAATTAAACAAAAGGTGTTATATTTAATTTTAAAAGTAGTTTCCTTTTGATATTATAAAATAGTTTTCTAACTAAGAAAAGAAAATTTTAATAAGATTAGAAATATTTTTCTAATGGATTAGAATGTGTTACTTACATAATTTTTAAAAAGGAGTTTTCTAAATTATAAAAGGTAAGCAACATAATTTACTGAAATTTGTTTTCAATCAACTTTATTAAAGGAGTCAAGATAATTAGAAATAGTTATCAATTGGATTTGAAAATTATTCTCAATCAAATCAATTTTTATTTGAAATAAGGATTTAATATATTTAGGAATCAATGGATTTATTCTAATTTAATCATATAAAGAGTTGGAAATATCACTACAAGAAAAAGAGGTGAATACCGACAAAAAATTAGCGACCGTGAACATTTCGTCTGTAATTACCGACGGAATAAAACGGCGTCGGAAAAATAAGACGGTAAGTTAGCATTTACCGGCGGAAAAAATTTTGTCGGTAAAAGGACGTCGGTAAATTAAGAACACAATCGTCGTTTAAAAACGTAACAAAACGGCATCGTTTTTGTTCACGTTTTAAGCAGTTGCTGAACCCTTCCTCTCCTCTCCCATCACGCCCCCTTTCCTTTTCTTCTCCTCTTCTTCACTGTCTAGTTTATTGTTTGCCATTGCCGCCGTCTAGTCTGTCGTTCGTCGTGGAGCCTTGCGTTGCCGGCGTCCCCTGCTCCGGCCACCGTAACCGAAGGTAATGTCCTCTTTAAAACCATCCTCTCCTTCCTCTACGTTGGTCATTTTGGTGGATTATGTTTAGGGTAATATGGAGTTGTTATTTGATTTTAAATGTTAATTAGTGATTGTTAATGATTGGGTTTGTGCTTGTTGGAGAATAATGGAATAAATGTGAAATTTTGTGTTGAATTAGGGATGAAAAATGAGATGCACACCAAGTGCTTGAGAAAATGCTTATAGATGTTTGTGTTGAATTATTGGTGTCGTTTGGAAGAAGTTTAGAATGTAAGTTGATATATTATAGTTGTTTATAGGAATGTTATATGGGTTTGACAATGAAATTGTTGTTTCAATTTATTTAAAATAAAATCACTTATAATGCTAATATATGATTATGTATTGATAATGATATTATGTACAAGATAACTTAATTGTAAAGAAATTAAATGTTTAATGTATTAAATAATTTTATTTTGTTATATTAAATTATATAATTTAAATTAAAATATATTTGTTTAATAATTAAATCAAATGTAAGTTATAATTTATATATTCTAAAGATATTTTCAATTTAATTAAAGGATTTATTAATAATTTTGAAAATTAAGTACAAATATTAAATTCAGTTAAAAGTTAAAATAATTAAATAAAAGTCCTATTAATTAATTAATCAATTAATAAATTATTCATAATTTTAATCAATAACTAATATATTGGATAATTATATAATATAATTTTAGTGACTTCAATTGAAAAAAATGAAGTTATGCGGGTAGCCTAAATTTTAATAACAACTTGTTGAATAATTCATATGATCGTCAAAATTGTTTGTCATCAAATTTTAGTAAATTTATATAACTCTTTTAGATTATTTTTAATAAGAACTTGTTTAATAATTCATATTGTTATTAGTAAATGGATAGTAATTAAGATGAATTTAATTTAAACATGAATAATTTATATATTTTGTGTTCAAATAAACAAACATTCTTACTTTTAATTAAATTGGTATACTTTGTTATATATATTGTTATTAATAAATGGATTGTAATTAAGATGAATTTAATTTAAATATTAATAAGTAATATATTTTGTGTTCAAATAAACAAACATTCTTACTTTTAATTAAATTGTTATAAGTTGTCATATATATATTGTTATTAATAAATGGATTGTAATTGAGATGACTTTAATTTAAATATGAATAAGTTATATATTTTGTGTTCAAATAAACAAATATTCTTAGTTTTAATTAAATTGGTGTAATTTGTTATATATAAAACAAAATAACTATATTTATTAACATATATCTCACAAATTAAACCATATTTCCTCAAACCCTTTCAAAGATAATTAAAACACATATAAAGAGGTATGAAAGATTACTATTTATAGTAAAGTTTTGTTCCACGAGGGTTTTCAAAAGACACTAACATCGAGCAATATTTCGAAAAAAATTAAAAATCAGGCATTTAATTATCTTTTTTAAGTTTTAGCTATAATTATAAATTTGAGTAAAGTTTGAGACTTTTTGGTAATTAACCCTTTTTTATAATGTTAATGGTATTCTTTTGTATAATTTTGTGGTATCGTTTTGGTATAATGTAGTATTATTTTTACAATATGGTAGTATTTTTAATATAATGATATTATTATAGTGTGAAGTGATATTTTCTATAGTGTGAACGCATAGATAAACTAATGTATAATGGTATTTAATTTAGTGCAAAGTAGTATTTTTATAATATATTAGTATATTTTGCATAATATTATGGTATTTTGTAAATATAGTCATATCTTTTTTATAATATAGTGATAGTTTTGTATAATATAGTGATGTTTTATATTATATGGCGATATCTCTTGTTTAATGTAATTGTGTCACAAAGATGAGTAATAAATTACAAAACTAGAGGAGTTCATTAAATGTGATAACTCCAAACATTAAGATGAAGCTAGTTGAGGAAATGAAAATGATGTTTAGAAACTCATAAGTTATCGAATTTATTATCAAGAGTTTGAGGTACAATATGCTATAAATATTTTTTTCTTTTTGTTGTATAAATTAATAACATACATATAAATAGATTATAAGTTATCAAATTTATTCTTTTTATTTTCAGAAGCATTTTTACTGGAGTTCTGAACTCGATGGGATAATACATATTGTATGGGAGTCGCGAGTTTATACACATTATCGCAATTTTATTAATCAGATACACAATGGTGGTTTACGACCTTTTTTCATTTCTGAGTCCACGTGGAGTCGTTGACTGGAGTACTGGAGATCACCTGAAGCAATGCACATATCGGGCCGTAACTCCACCAACAGATGTGGTAGGAGAGGGGCAGACAGTCTTCTCGTTCATACGGGATGATCAATTACTCACCACGAACATGCAGAGAGACTTGTAAGTATATAAATATTATATTTATATTCTAAAATTTTATTTTGTTATATTTAAATGTAAATTGATGTGTGAACATATATGTGTACTATGCCTAATGATCATGACTGTGTGGAGTAATTTGCTGGTGCCATTTATGGCTATGTTGAGTACTTTGCTTTTTTGAACAGGGGGTAATATCATGAAAACAGAAGAGACTCTGCCGAAATTTTTATAAATTCTAGTTTAACTTATTACTTTTCATTGTTATGCAGGAAAAGTCAATGGGCGTTAGGTCTACACCATCAGTTGTTCTTGCATACTCACACTAAGAAACATGACAGTGTGACATTCGTCAACAACCGATGTTGAGAACTAAATGTATGTGAATTTCATAGTTTAATATTCAATCTTAATAATTATCACTTACTAATTATAATATAAGCATTGCCTCTTAATAGAACCAAATACAACAAATAATTGGGCAACAGTCGCAGGATGCACAACCTGTTGATGAGACCCAGGTATATTTTGTTGTAGGTGGTAGGGACAGTCAGAGAAGGATCTTTGGCCTAGGCTCATGTGCCAACACATTTTATTCGTACTCCTCTACTATGCCCACAACAGCAGCATCTAGTTCAGAGCCGATAATGTGACATATCAATCAGCTTGAGTCCACAGTTCAGACGTTGATGGAGGTAATAAATAAGCTCCAAAATGACATGGACCAAATGAGAGCGAGAGAAAGAGGCTCACATTAGCCACGCTCACTAAGACAATAGGATTGCTGTTGTCATTAATTTGGTTTTCATTTATGTAAACTGTAATGTTTTAATTATCAGTTAGAAAAGATTTTTTTTTCTTTTTATGATCATTTAACTTTCTTTATAAACAAATTCCATGGGTTCAAAATTTCAAAACTTGTGTAATGATAATATATAATTGTTCAAATTGAAATCAAATTTCGCGACCAAATTTTATAAAAATTGTCAATCAACAAGACATTTATAGAGAATTAAAGGTGACTTCAATAATCTAACAACTTCTACCTTTGGATTAAGCAATTAAGGGTATATTTGATTAAAGGGTTGCAATTACCGACGGAATGAAACACCGTCAGTAATGTTAGGTAGGAATTTACTAACGAAATCGTCGAAATAAAATTTTGTCGGTAAATTCCTACCACCTATACCGATGGTATTTCTATTCCGTCGATTTATGGTTACCGACCGTATTGTCTAACCGTCGGTAAAATATACCAATCATGCTCACACCGACATTTGGCTCATCAGCACTATTCCATCGATGAAATTTAATTCTTGATAGAATGTCTTGATTTCCTTGATAATTTCCATCGAAAATTGCCCTTCTTCTTGTAGTGTATTATTTTAGATTATGAATATCAATTACTAAAATTAAACGAAGTTTGATATTTTATACATATAATTTGATTATGAATGCATAGGTTGCATGTTTGAATATATGTTTGATAGATTATGCATGTTGAATTATATGTATTATATGTATGATATTTTACATATAATTTTCTGTTTGATGAGATGAACAAAATTAAATCCCTTGTGAGAATGTGATTATTGCCTTCTATTGTTAGAAGAATAAACCAAAGTTCTATTTACACTTGTTGAGCAAACTTAAGGCTGCTTTAACCTGAATATATTTAGTCTTATAACTATGAGTCCTACTTAACTAAATTTGTGTAGTTTGAATAAGTAGACCTATAATCACATAAATTTAAAGGCAAGATTAGGAATAACATATAAGATATGTTTTAGTAAGAGTTGTCACGTAACTAATATAGGAGTTACATGAGACGTGATTGATAAAGTTGTTATCTACCTAATTTAAGTTTAGTTGGTTTGTTGAGCAAACTCATGATTAACTAAATTTGGATGGGATCCTAACCCACTAGAAGATTAGAGTAATCTTTTCGTATAGTAGCGATGGTTATTATTTCAAATAAAATAGTCGAAGTAACCAAATATATGTTTAAGGTCCTAATCTCATTTAGTGTTAATGACATATATTCAATTACTTGTTTCTTTACATATATATTTTTCTAAGTGGAATTTACCTTGTTTAGTGTAGTTGATAATAAGTTAGCAAACCAAATTTCTTATAAAATGGTTATGTTTAAGAAGAGTTCTCAAAGTTTGATAAAAAAAATTGTAAGTCCATTGTGCAATTTTGATATTGATCCCTGTTAAGAATTTGACGTTAAAAGTTTAAAAGATGTGTCAAAATTATATAGATGAAAATTTTATTGACATTTTGAATTGACTAATGTCCAATAAACTTTGATGATAACAAGTAAGATGTACATCAACATTATGATAGCAAGATGCAAGAGGCTGCACAAAGTAGAGTTGAAAGGTATAATACCTTGATGAAATTGTTTCATTCAATTTACTCTACTAAAATCATAATTATGGACTACAATTAAAGGCATTTATTATAGTATGATAAAAAGTTGTCATTATAAGAAAAATGATTGCATGACTTTTTCTTGCCTATACGCGATATGATAGAGGCCATATATATTTCTAGTTCATGCTTATGGTATATGATATTGAATTTATATTTAATATTATTATAATGTTCAATGCATGATAAGAAATGTATTGTTGAGTAAAACTAATTATTCTAATTTTACACAAATAGTTTATATGTCTTGGATTAAAAGAGACTTTTACTTAACATAAGCGGCAAGAATACATAGTTGGATAGCTAATATTATCCTTTTATGACATATTTGTTAAATCAACATGATGAGAATCATAAAGTTACATATAAATATATATGTATCCTTTTAATTATGAATTGTATGAAACTTGTGAAACTTGTTAAATTGAAGAATAACCAAATCAACCTTTGGTGAAAGGATGATGACGGTATTAAATTGTTAAATTTATACATGTGATGTATTAGAAGGAATAACAATTCATATAAGGATAATTTTATATTTCATCAATATTAACAATGACTTTATATGATATAATCTTATCTATTTAATGAAATATTGATTTAAAATTTTGAAAAGTTTAAATTGTTTAAATCTAAATAGAAATTAAGCATTGAGAATGCTAAAGCACTTGGATGAGGTCAATGTGGTAAGTTTAAAATTTTTGATTATCTACAAGGAATGATATTCTCTAATGAATATCTCCATAACTAAATTTATAAGAGTATGGTTTTATATAAGGTAGAATATATAGGATGAGATATTATATAATGCAATATTTATTTCTTTTATAGCATTGCATAGTTTAATGAATTATCTTTAATATTTCCAATTAGCTCAATTAGTAAGATTTCATATTAGATATGGAATGCTAAGACTTTGAAAGAATCAAACTTAATGATTTAAGGATGTAATGCTAAGTTGAACAAGGTATTATCTGCTATGTTTAGAAGGATAATAAAAGGTTATGAGATATCCAAAAGGTTGGATTTAATCTCACCTTTTAAACAAATTGTTTGTTTCAATATATACTTATAGGAGAATTGTTCTCAAGTAGTGGGAGGAAGATGAAATTTGAAATGTTCAAATCTCATGACAATACATCCAACTAGATCTAGTGCCTTTGATGATAAATTTGATATATAGTTGAAAAGATATGACATGTTGAAAGATTCACTTTTATAATGAATTCAAAGAGTTTGTTTTGGAGATGATTGTGAATTTATCATGTCTACAAAAAGAATAGTGGGAGTATAGTTGTTCTCTTAGTGGGACTATGTAAAGACATGTTGCTCATAGAGACAACAATAATTCATATTTCAGTCTAAGAACAATTCATACTGGATATGAAAAAAAAAATAGTTATGGAATTACATATTTTTACTTATTATAGTCCAAATATATAAATATTATATTAAAAGTGTTTAGTATTTGAGATATCTAATACCAATGAAGTATTAAAGATATTTATTATTTTATGTATGAGTTGATATTTGAGTTCAAGGTTGTATGGATATCAAATTTAGAATTAAATTCTAATTATGGTCTATTTTTCTTTGAACAATATCATTTTAAGATTAGAAAGGTTCCAATGTAGCATTGGTTGCTAATTAAGCCATAGTACAATTTTCATTTGGTAGAAATGATTAATTGGATTAATAAGTTCTTTAATGAATTAGATATAGTTCATTGCATTGTTTAAGACAATAATGCACTATGGAACATTAGAGCCATTAGGCACGTAAAAGGAGATAAGGTCTCATCAAAGATCTAAGGATATATTTATACAATTTTTCTTAATCATAATGATAATTAATATGAAAGTTGTAGGATTTAAACAAGTTCTTATTATAACGAATCTTGTAGAATTCTCTCATTAATCTATTGTCCTATTAGTAACATGATCCTCATATGATACTTAAACAATTGGCTTAGTGTAAGAGGAAGATTGTTGGTTTATGCCCTACAGTCAATCGGTTAGCTATAGCATAGTGATAAAATAATTTAAAGGCATTTTTATATTTTACATATTTAGATGTATATAATAAATTCTATAGGATAATTATACATTTAAAATAAAATTATGATGAGATTATAATTATGAGATTCATATTGCATTTATGTACTATCCCTTAATTCTATTAAGATCGGACATTGACAAAATGTAAAAAACTAGCATACATTTTGTTTTTCTTATAAAGGAAGTAGTCAATCTCAAAGATTAAAGTATAGAGAAACTTAAACAAACATATAGGTGTTTGTTAGAAAAAAGTTGTTGGAATTATGCCCATGACTCAATCGTTATGTAATAGATTGAACATTTTTGTTTTGTAATTATTAACTTTATTTAATAACATGGCAAGTGATTATATTATCATATTCATTTATTGTATTTTATTCTAATATGATGAGTCCTTGATTAAATTTATACACTTGCCATCATAATGGAGATTATGATAATGAGAGTCAAGTCTTTAGGGTTTAATCTAAAAGTGTTCTTGATCATAAGATCATCAAATAAGGACTTTTAATGATCCGGTTAGATCAATATGTATATAATAGTATCTATTGGATGGATATTAGTAGATCTCATTTACTAAGTTATATATATATATATATATATATATATATATATATATATATATATATATAAAACTTAGTAAATGAGATCTACTAATATCCATCCAATATATATATATATATGATGCATATGGAGATATGAACATTAAACTGAGCAAAATGAGAATTCTCAATGGT
This sequence comes from Erythroxylum novogranatense, assembly GCA_029891385.1. Taxonomy (NCBI): domain Eukaryota; kingdom Viridiplantae; phylum Streptophyta; class Magnoliopsida; order Malpighiales; family Erythroxylaceae; genus Erythroxylum; species Erythroxylum novogranatense. The sequence goes on from CM057227.1 coordinate 42,754,204, forward strand.
TAATATTATCTATAAACTGTCAAGCGAGATATTCTCATAAGGATTTAAATGTATATTTTTCTTTTGACTTTAGATCATCATAGTAATCAATAGGTCACTTGTTATATTTTGATGTCGGACACTTAGTATGTAAAAATGTTGGTTGAATGATGATTGGATGTAATTAAGTACCTATCTTATTAGTGGTGATTTAAGATGACATCCATCGACTCTAAGTAATGAGTTTGAGCTCTATGTTATCATGGATCTTAATGGTTGTTTCAAGACCTTGGTTAGGGCGATTGAATGAACGAGAAAATATAGTTTTCTAGGTCATTCACTAATCATTAATGATCGACATGTAATATAGTTGGTTATCTAATAGGGTTTGACACATACCTTAACCAGTCATCAGAGTTGTAATGATGGAGTTGTAATTCGGAGTTGGTCATTTGAAGTTGTAATGATGGAAGGTAATAATACATTATCCTTAACCAGGTTCCATTGTTAATTCATACTATCCAGTCATCGAGGAGTATTGTTGGACGCCAACCTTGATTAGTAATTAATTGGATCAATTACTACCGATTTAGTGATGAACTTATGTAGTCACACACTTACGAGTGTAATATTTCCTGTTTATGATTATTTAATTTATTATGAGATAATTTGTTAAATAATCTATATGACTTATTATTATATTTTTTCTTGCACAAAAATATAATTAATATTAAAAAATCTCTTGTACAAAATAAATAAATAAAATAAAATAGTTTTATTTTATTTTATTTTATAAATAATAATTATTATTTTTAAAAAGGAAAGGAAAAGATGTCAAATGGTAAAGGCGTGGGTGGTTTTGTTTTGGTTTTAATGTGTTGGTTGTTTTAAGTTTTAAAAAACAATGACGTTAAAACATTTAACATAAGTGATGAGTATATGTGATAAGTTTTAATCTTTTTTTATACGTGGATAAGAAAACAATGAGAAGAGTGAAATATAGATTCTCGTTGTTTTTGTACAGTGAAAACAAAACGAAGACAGAGATATAATCTTTCTTTTTCGTTCTCTGTACGTGGACAAGAATAAGAGAAAAGAGATAAAATTGTTTTGTTCTATTCTTGAAGAAAGAGTTCTTCAAAATTTAACCATAATTATATCAGGACGTATTTTTCGATGTGGAGTATATAGAGACTTCTTATTTTTGAAGTTCAGTAACGATTAATCCTAACAAATTTCAAGTATTTATTTTTTTCCTGTTATTACTATTAGTATGTTTTTTAAATGTAATAGATGAATATAAGATTACAATTTTTATTTCCTCTGCATATATGATCCTTCGATTGGTATCAGAACCAGTTTTGCGTTCACATTATACTTGAAAAATGACCAATGATATACATATTTTATTCTTTTTTGAAGCTAAACAAAGCAAATTCATAAAAATAATGAGAACACAAAACAGAAGAAACACCTAAACCCAAAGCCAATAGACATTACCTTATAATACCCGGATCTAAAGCCTCTTCTGAATTGAGTACAAGAGACGGACAGTCATAAAGAAGAACAGAAACAATACTACGGGGGATGGAATCCCACTCAAACCGGTTTGCATATAATAAATCGACCCTTGCTAACGTATGAGCAACCTTATTAGCATTCTGTGAAATCCAATGGAAGGACAAATGGTGGAAGTTGTTCATAAGAGAGAGACATTCAGCAAATACTGTACCCACCTCTAGCAAATTACTTGAAGAAGTATTAATAATTGCTTCTAGACAATCCGACTCAATGATAATTCATCCAGACATTGATCCTTAAGCCAAGCCAGAGCTTCTTTGATGGAAATTGCTTTAGCAAGATAAGCATCCACACGGCAAGGAATGTGACCTGAAAGAGCCCTGACAAACCGACCATGATCATCCCTGAGGACAACTCCAAAACCCGAGCTATTTTCTCCTATCGAGACCGAAGCATCAACATTATATTTCAACCATCCACATCAGGCTTACTCTAAGAATGACAACAAGAAAGGGTGATGTCATTGAATTAAATCTGATTAAAATTACAAGTTGCCTCTTTCCAGTTCTCAAGAAACTCATCAGCAAATGAGATAATGGCATTCGGATGAGTATCCTTCTGCTTCCAACATAACAGGTTTCGATGGAACCACAGGCTCCAACAAATCGCTAAAATCCGATGGCTTAAAACAGAATTCGTACCAACTAGCACTGAGAAGATACAACTTTTAATGTCATCATCCTGTAGAGTGATGCCTGCAGCATTCCATACTCTTCTAGCATAGGAGCAAGCGAGCAGCACATGATCCATGGTTTCAACCAGGCCGCATCTATTACAAGAAACATCCAGAGAGACACCCCTAGCTAAAAGTCTCTGTTTGCAAGGCACAAAGCCACACAATAACCTCCAGAGAAAGTCCTTAATTTTTAGGGGAAGCTGAGCATTCCAGGGAGAATTCTAGTGGCCATCAACCAAATAAGAAGAAATAGAAGAATACTGACAAGTAGCAATCCTATACCCCGATTTAACACTATACACACCGTCCCTAGTAAAGTGCCAGCAGAAATGATCAGAAGGCAAAGACGGTGAAATGACGATTTTGAAAACTTGTGAAGCATCAGCCGGAGCTAAAATGCCGTTGACAAAAGAATAATCCCAACCCGATTTGTACGAATTGAAAAGATCACTAACCTTCATATGCTCCATATCGGTTAATGGAGCAGCCCGTATAAAGAAACTCTCATCGCAATTCAACCAAGGATCGTTAAAAATTGAGATTGAATTACCATCTCCCTCTCTCCAACGAGCTCCTTTGCCCAGTAAGTGTTGTGTCGAGAAAATGCTCCTCCAAATGAAACTAGGGTTTCGACCTTCTCGAGCTTGTAGAAAACTACAATCCGGAAAATACTTAGCTTTAAACAACTTACTTGGTAATGAAGTCGGGTGAGATAGGAATCGCCAACCTTGCTTACAAAGCATTGCAAGATTAAAACAATGTAAGTCACGGAAACCCATACCGCCCAGTTTCTTTAGAGTACACAGCCTCTCCCATTTGGCCCAGTGAATTTTAGATCTATTGCCTGAGGAAGACCCCCACCAATAGGAGTTCATCATGTTATGTAAATCATCACAAAGACCTTTAGGAAGGAGGAAGACACTCATACAGAACGTAGGGAGAGCTTGAGCGATAGTCTTGAGAACAATCTCCTTACCCGGCTTGGAAAGCAGACGATTTTTCTAGCTGTGAATGCATTTACTGAGTTGATCCTTCAGGAAAGAAAAAATTTGATTTTTATTTCTCCCAATTAGAGAGGGGAGACCCAGATACCGACCATGATCAATTTTATTCGAAACCCCCAAAATCAAAATCTCATCCTGCTTCACCTCCTCCTTCTTATTTGAGCTAAACATGACCCCCAATTTTTTATAATTAATCGCTTGACCCAATGCTTTCTCATACGTGGCAAGGATTTGCTTAATATTACGACACTCCGTCGAGGAGGCTTTAAAGAAAAAGAAGTTGTCATCAGCGAACAACAGGTGCGAAACACTAGACGCTCCTCCGTAAATGGTGACACCGTGAATATCACCTCAAGACTCAGCGTTCCTTAAGAGGGAAAATAACCCTTCATCACATAAAATAAAAAGATAGGGACTAAGTGGGTCTCCCTATCTAAGTCCACGATGAGGGGTGATAGGGCCCACGATTTTGTCGTTAAAAGCAACCAAGTACTGAACGATAGAAACACAAACCATGATCCATTTAACCCACCGAACATCAAAACCTAGATTTATGAGGATAAATTCAGGATAACCCCAATCGACTCTGTCGTATGCCTTGCTGATATCAATCTTAAATGCTACATCACCATTAGAGCCCCTCCCTTTATTCTTCATATAATGAACAATCTCAAAGGAAACCATAATGTTATCGGATATAAGTCTTCCTGGGATAAATGCTGACTATAAGGGGGAGATAATCCGACGAAGAAAGGCCTTAAGCCTGTTGGCAAGAACCTTAGCGATGATTTTATAAATCACATTACAGAGAGCGATAGGTCTTAAGTCCTTCATACTGCTAGGCTTATCTTTCTTCGGAATGAGGACAATAGTAGTATGATTCAGAGAGTCGAGGAAAGCACCATTCTTTAACCATCTGCAACTCTGGGTGAAAATGTCAACTCCTACCATATCCCAACATTTCTAGTTAGGTTCATATCGTCAAGGCCAGGCGTTTTGTCAGGGTGCATGTCAAAAATGGTCGTTTTAAATTCTTCCATAGTAAAGGGGGCCAACAACGAAGAGTTATCGCTGGCCGTGACCACCGGGATAATACAATCAAACTCTGCAGTATTCAGCGCGGATAAGGGAGCTGCAAAAAGGCCAGTGAAATAGTCCATAACAATCGAGCACATAGTATCCATATCCGACACAGCATTTTCTTGATCATCCTCCAAAAACTCAATGTGATTAATCCGCTTTCTAAGTGAGGCCTGAGCATGAAAGAATCTAGAATTTGCTTCCCCATATTTAAGCCAAAAAATTTGGACCTTTGTTTCTAGTAAATGGCCTTCTGAGCAAGGAGAGTCGAGATCTCGGTTTTAAGCCTCAAAATAAACACATCATCCAATTTAGCCTGACGAGCAGCGTCGATTCTTCTCTTTAAAAGAGCAATTCAATGTTTAAAATTATGGTCCTGAGAGTTCTGCCAATCAGCTAAAACCGCACTGCAAGCAGAAACTTTGTCCAATACACATACATTCCTATCCTAAGACCAAGCGCAGGACACAACCTCCATAAAACCGTGGTCAAGCAACCATTTATTCTCAAATTTAAACCGCTGGACTCTTTTAACCGGAAACACAACACTTGCAAAGAGTTTAATAGGGTTATTATCGGAGTAAGAGCATACCAAATTATAAAGTTTGTGGAAAGGAAAAGAAATAAGCCAATCCCTAGAGACAAAATCCCTATCCAATCGTTCCAAAACTAGAGAATCCAAACCCCTACCCCGTTCCCAGGTGAAGCCGAAACCCACAAAAGGGACTTCGATTAACTGACAGTCGGCAATACATGAGCGAAACCCCTCCATGAGCGAAATAGGGTAATCCTGGCCACCAAATTTGTCATTAACAGAGAGAAGATTATTAAAATCTCCCATGCAAACCCAAGGTAAAGTATAGCGACGAGATAGAGCCTTGAGTAGTTCCCAGCTACTTCGTTTTCGGTGAGATTCAAGGAAGCCATAGAAACCAATGAACCTCCATTTAAAATCATTAGACTGAACAATTTCCATATCGATATGATTACTCGAGTAATCATAAACAGTAGCATTACTATTATTATTCCAAAGGAGCGCAAGACCCCCACTACGACCATTTCGATCGACAGAAAAACAACAATCAAACTTCAACAAAATACGTAATTCCTCCATCCTACGTGAATTAACAAGAGTTTCACTAAGAAAGAGAAAATGAGGTTTATTGACTCGAACAATGTCTTTCAGCGCATTCATTGCACGCGGGTTGCCCAAGCCCCGGCAGTTCCAAGCAATACAATTCATGGCGATCGGCGGGTCTCCTGATTAAGACCGGCCGTTGATAATTCAATAGAGGTAGAGGGTGCATTCGAAGGAGATGATTATCTACTACCTTTCATCTCAACAAGGTTGGTTCCAAGATATCAAGTTTCACGAGGATGTTTTTTGACTTCATCAACTATCATAACGTTATATTCTTTTTCCTTATGGACAACAACACCATCCGATTCAGTGTCATGCTTATCTGGTTCAGCAACATGGTATACGGGTTTAGAGAAGTCGACAGTTGGCATAAATTGAAAATTCCTATGATAAGATCCATAATTATCCATGACTCTGTTGTGTTTTGATTTTGTCATGATCGGATAGTTATTCCCTTGATTTATGGACCTGCTATCAGAATGTGCGTGAAAAGCGGGATCGCGTTACCACTGATTTGGCCAGATTCGAAGCTGATCACGAATCTCTAATCGGATCTCCTCCGGCCACTCCCTTTGGATGTCCTCCTCCGGCAGCTCTGTAAGTTTAACACAACTAGACTCGTTATGTCCAACAATGCCGCACAGATAGCATATGAGAGGTATCCTTTCATAACTAAAAGAGACGTCAAAAAAATCACCCCCCTCCTTATGGATTCGCTTGGTCCTCATAAGCGGTTCAGCTATGTTTATGCGCACTCGAAAGCGCATATACTAAACAATGGAGTTTCGTTTGTTTCCCGTGTCATACTCCAAAAAAGAATCCATAACATTTCCCAAGTTGATCGCTAAAGATTCTGAAGCAAAGCCAGGTGGGAGATCATGCACTCGAAGCCAAAAATTAGCGAACCGAAATTCAACCTCCTCCGGATTCTCCCCCTCACTCATCTGGTGAACCAACATAATACAATTATTAAAACTCCATGGTCCTTCGACCAACATTTTCCGAAGATCAACCACATGAAAAAACTGAAACAGGAATAACCCCTCCCCCCGTATGGTTTGATCAAACAACTTTTGATAGGACGTCATAGATTGAGAAGGTCCTTTCCATGGCCTCAAAGTTTACATTTCATTCACCCAAAAATCGACCTAACAGACTCAGGTTGTAGTCAATACTACTCCCTTCTATCTCTGAAGCCTTAAGCACAAGTTCAGTGGCTTCTTTCTCGCGGATGGACAGACGTTGAAACTCGGGTTCCATAACTAAACAGGGGAAAGCAACCAGTGACAAACGAAACAAAATGAGCTATCTAACAGTATAAATACATGCATGAAGACATGACAAAACTTGCACCCTTTAGAAAGAGAGAGAGTATGGGCAAGACTTTCAGTTTTATATTTTATTGTGTTCTTTGTTTTAACACATGAAAGTTATTCATTTAATATGTATGAGAACACCTTGGCTTTATTTTGAAATTGGTTTGACCAAAATCGAAACACTTCAATTCATATTTTTTAAGCATATAAACGTTGTGAAAACGAGAGAATGCAAAAATCGAAACACTTAAATTCATACTCCCTCCAATTCATAATAAGAATCGTTTTAAAAAAATACACGCTTATTAAGAAAGCTAATAAAATTATAGATATACCCTTATTAAAATCTCATAAAATTACCTCGGTAATTAGCATCTTAAATGAAATTGTGAGAGAAATTGTCTTAAAATTGTGATATGTATAATTAAGATGAGAGAAAAATGAATGGTTAATTTTGGAAAAAAAGTTATAAACATGCATATAAAGTCAAGAATGACACTTATTTTGAATAATTAAAATGTATCTAAAATAACTCTTATTATGAATCAGAGGGAATATTCTTTAAGCATATAAACGTTGTGAAAACGAGAGAATGCAAAACTCACAGACCGATGTTTAAAAGTTTACGATATCCACCATGAAAACGGCAAACCTATTAAAAGCTTTGGACAAATGTTACCCGTAAAAAGATGTGTATATTAAACTCATTAAATGCATTTAATAGATTTTGTACTAATGCAAAAGTTGTTTAAAAGCTTTTAATGAAATGCAATTGTCAGATGTGGTACGTTAATGCAACAATTGTTTAAAAGCTTTTAGTTAAAAGCCGCGACAGATGTTGTGTTTTTACGGAAAACTCATTAAAAACAAAGTCAAGATGTTGGACACACATGGAAGCTTTTGGCATATGAATGTTACGTTATTTGGTCCCATCTCTTGAACTTTCTTTTAACAATTATACATTAACCAAACAATTGGCCATTAAAGAACTTCTTTGAGCGTTGTTCTTCGCTTCTAAACGGTGAACAGTTAAGTCATCATAAAAGACCATATCTATGTCCTGAAGTGGCGTTGATTTAGTTACTACTTTAAGGTGAGGTTTTTTGCCAGATCAATTGGGCAGAACTCATTGCAGTTACAGGGCCTTTTATTAAAAGTGATATGATCACTAATGTTATTAAAATTATTTTAATAGCATAAAATTCTGACTTTTTAAAATTGTTGAATTTATTTTGATATATTATATAATATTTTATCAAAAATTTCTATCCAAGAAAATAATAATATTTATTTTTATTTACAAGGAGTGACCTGATAACCCAGTGACTTATAGTTCAAGGATAAATAATATTTTCTATTGCATATGATGTGCGTGTGAGAAAAATTACTTAATTTTATACTTTTGGCCTAGATTACTTAGGGAATATAATATTAATTAATTCTCCATCACTTGGGTGGAAAAACTAAACTATACTAATAGGAACAACTAGACAACCAAGGGATTATATAGTATTAGGCCTACTATAAATTTTATATAATAAAATAGAAAATTTATCACTCTTTAATTATGCATGAGTAACGACTTGACAACCAAATGATTCATTCATGTTTTAAAGATTTTATATCATTTAGATAAAAGTCCAAGTCTTAATGATATATGATTGTGTTCTTATTTTTGTGTTTTTTTATGAGATTTCTAAAAATATTTATTATATCACTGCGAAACATTCTTGATGCTAACAAGCTAATGGGTAACAATTTTGATGATTGGTGCCGCAATCGAAGAATTGTTCTCATACATGAAAAATTTATCAATATGATCGATAAACCCATAAAGGAAGCGCCTCCTAAGGCAATTGATGATGCTAATGTATTGCACGCATATTTTAAGTACAATGAACAAAGTACTAATGCCAAGTGCCTTATTCTGACATCAATGAGTTATGAACTCCAAAGGCAGCATGAAGGTATAAATCCTCCAAAGATCATTGAGAATCTTAAGAAGATGTATGGGTCACAAATTAGGACTACTAGATACCAATTATTTAACTCCTTGTTCAAGTCTGGATTGAAGCCCAAATCTCCTATGGAACCTCATGTTCTTAAGATGATTGATCTTATAGAACAACTTAAGAAGTCAGGATGTTCACTAGGAAAGAGTTGTCACAAGATTTGATCTTACAATCTCTTACCGATATTTTTTTACCATTTATTGTTAACTTTAACATGAAGAAGATGGACTGTGATCTTCATGAAATGTTCAAATTGTTGATCGATTATGAAAATCAAGTAGCATCGTCTGAGAATGTGAAAGTATTAGGGTCTGTGAACCTGGTTGGTAACTCTTCTAAGCGTAAGTGAAAGGGTAAGAAAAAGCCCAAGAAAAATCATCTTGTACCCAAGGGTGTTTGGAACAAATCCAAGGGTAAGAAGGAGAAAGTTGACCAAAAGAATGTTGAATGTTTCTTTTGTACAAAGAAGAGATACTGGAAAAGGAACTGGCTAGAGTATTTGACTACTTTGAAAGCCAAGAAACAAGGTGGGACATTTATGAAAAATGATTCCATGATTTCTTTAACTATTATCGATTCTATTAAATGGGTATTAAATATTGGTAATAGCTTTAACATCTGCAATATATTGCAGGGTCTAAGGATCAATAGGAGATTGAAGAAGGGAGAAGTTAAGCTACAAGTTGGGAATGGAGCAAGTGTTGCTGTCTTAGCTGTAGGAATTGTTTCTCTTGTAATGCCTACAGGAAAGACATTATTATTGGAAGATTGCTATTATATTCCTAAATTTGTTTCGAATATTGTTTCTATTTCATCATTAGACAAACATAGATTTCATACAATCTTTAATAATAACCAATGTAATATTTTTCATGGTGATGAATTATATGTAACTGGTTATTTACAATATGGTCTTCATGTCTTACTTGAAATAATTGTTTATCCAATTATGAATGTTTCTGGTACAAAAAGAAGAGAGATAAGCATGCAAATCAAACTTACGTTTGGCATTGTAGACGTGGTCATATTGGTGAGAAAAGAGAAAAAAAGTTGCACAAGGAAGGATGCCTTGGTCAATATGATTATAAATCATATGAAACTTGTGCATCTTGTCTCAAAAGCAAAATGACCAAATCTCTTTTTACTGGAACTGGAGAGAGAGCTAGTAAACTTTTAGGACTCATACATACTAATGTATGTAGGCCTATGAAAGTTCAAGCTAAAGGCGGATATTCTTATTTTATCACCTTCACTAATGATAATTCAAGATATGGATTTGTGTATCTAATAAAACACAAGTCTGAATCATTTGAAATATTCAAAAGATTCCATAGTGAAGTTGAAAAACAAACTAGTAAGAGTATAAAGACAGTAAGATCTGACCGTGGTAGTGAGTATCTTAGTGATGATTTTGTTGATTATCTAAGGAAAGATAGAATCTTGTCTCAGTCGACTTCTCTAGGAGCACCACAACACAATGGTGTTTCAAAAAGGAGAAATCGAACTTTATTAGTTATGGTGAGATCAATTATGAGGTTTACTGATCATCCTATCTTCCTATAGGGATATGCTTTAGAAGCCGCTACCTATTTATTAAACAAAGTTCCCACTAAAGCAATCATTAAAACTCCATATGAGATGTAGAAAGTACATAAGCCTAACCTAAAACATTTGAAAGTTTGGGGTTATCCAACTTATGTTAAGAGATTACTGTTAGATAAGCTTGAAGTAAGGTTTAAAAAATGTATATTTGTTGGCTATCCCAAAGAAACTATGGGATACTATTTCTATCACCCTTCTGAACACAAAGTGTTTGTGGCAAAAAATGCAACCTTTTCAAAAAGAGAGTTCTTTAATGGAGGAAGTCATTGTATAGAAATAGATTTTGATCAAATTCAAGATTCTAACGAATCAACACAAGCTTAAGAGCATCAGATGTATGTTGAGCAGCCTTTACTTGATGTCTTGAAATTAACACATATGGTACCGACCTCAACCGTTGAGGAGCATGGACTGGTTAATAAACTTGTCCAAGATCTAGTGCAACAAGAAGATCAAGTAGAGGAAGAACCTATTGAACATGAGCCTCTTAAAAGGTCTCCTAGGGGTCATTGTGCACTAGATATATTAAACTTGATGGTGTAAGGTGACGAGGATAATCATATTGATGATGACCCTAAGACTTATGAAGAGGCTATGGCAAGTCCAGGTCATGAGAAGTGGTTTAAGGCCATGGAATCCGAATTAGAATCCATGAGAATCAACAAAGTATGGACTTTGGTTGATCCCTAAAAGGATATAAAACCCATAGGATGTAAATGGGTATTTAAGAAAAAATTTAGAGCAGCGGGAAGGTTGAAACCTATATAGCCCGTCTTGTTGCCAAGGGATATAATCAAAAGGAAGGTATTGATCATGATGAAACTTTTCCTCTATGGCAATGCTCAAATCTATCCGGATTCTACTTGCCATAGCTATATATTATGATTACGAGATATGGAAAATAGATGTGAAAATAACATTTCTTAACGAAGAGCTTGAGGAAGATGTCTATATGACTCAACCTGAATGTTTCACATTACCATCTGCTCCAAATAAAATATGTAAGCTACAAAGATGCATTTATGGATAGACGCAAGCTTCACGAAGTTGAAATATTCGCTTCAATATAACAATTGCAAAGCTCGATTTTGTTAGATGCGAAGAAGAGCCATATGTGTACAAAAAGGTTATTGGGAGCATAGTTATTTTCCTAGTACATAGATGATATATTGCTAATAGGAAATGATGTACCAGTCATGCAAAATATAAAGATTTGGCTATTTGCACTATTCTCCATAAAGGATTCGGGAGAAGCAACTTACATTCTTGGAATCAAGATCTATAGAGATAAATCAAGGAAGTTGCTAGGGCTGTTCCAATCCATGTACATTGATACTATCTTAAAAAGGTATCACATGGAAAAGTCCAAAAAAGTTTATCTACCGATAGGAACTGGAATTTCTCATAGTAGGGAGGATTGTACTAAAACCCTAAAAGAAAGAGAACTCATGAGTAGGGTCCCATATGCTAGCACAATTGGAGCTATCATGTATACCATGACATGTACAAGACTTGATGTAACCTAGCGTTAGGAATAGTGAGTAAGTATCAAGATAACCTAGGTAAGGAACATTGAAAAGTGGTTAAAACCATCCTTAAGTACTTGATAAGAACTAAATACCAATTCCTCATATATGAATATTATGAATTAAAGCTAATAGGCTATACTGATGCTAGCTTTGATTTAGATAAGGATGATAGTAAATCTATAATAAATGTTGAGATTATGACTCGTGTGTATCCTAAACTTAGTGATTAATGTCTTAGAAATGCTGAAGATACTCACTTTAACTCATATGTGATTTTAGGTACAATTTAGAAGCAAAGAAATTAAAGTAAGTCGAAAGCACTATATTTGGGTCATTTTTTGAAGAATCACAATCTTTTGTCATCATGGAGCAAGAATGATAAATATTGGAGCAAGTAATTAATGTCAAGAAAATGATACATGTTAAAAAATACAAAGAATGTTAAAGATGAAACAAGCTAAGTAAAGAATCAGCCAAGACGACAACGTTAAGAGCAGCAGAAGGACATACATTAAACATGTAGCGCCCCCTTACCGTAAGATACGCACCGAGACGCCCGTAGGTCGTTCTGATACATAACCCACGATGAGGGTACACTACGAACGATCATTTCTATATTTCATATGGCATCAATATAGTAAAACTGTAACATCAAATTCACTAAATTTTAAAACCAAAAGATTTCCATTTCATTTCTTAAAAACCACCAATGTACAAGTCTATCAGTTTTCCAAGTCTAATTACAATATTCCAAAAAGGAACTAATGCACAAATTATCTAGGTCATCCTCAAAATCGATCCCAGCTAACCGACCTGTGTGCCATACTTTTCTCGCCACGCTCACACAACAGGAACAATCGAATCCTAGAGCTAGGAGCCTGTTAGAGTAGTGCCCTAAAGGAAATCGCCTTTAGCGCATTTTGTACAAAGTTGTGTACATACTTTATGAATAAATAAAGAAAGGCATATTTCATTAATTTGATGTTCATTATTAATGAATGGATATTGATCTATAAGCAAATTAATGAAGTCCTTGATATATGACATAGCATGAAGGAAATTATGATGTGACCATACTACTGAGATTCCTATCATGTGCAATTATGTCAATATCTAAATTATCCCTAGTCATAGGATTACTGAAACTGGACATCGGTAATCCGGAAAGACTAGCACATCTCAAGCTCCTTGATTTGATCAAGCAGTGGATCTCAGAAACTGTAAATATGAGATGTTTAGGGTTGAGATGTGGATGCTTACTAGAGGTAGTAAGTACATTGGATGACCTGCTATGAGATCATCACATGGATGTCCTATTCTAATGTCAGTGATAATCTCATCATAGAAATGGTGCAAGTATCCTTAGACTTGAGGTACTCAAGGATATCTTGGATACTGATTCTGTGCTTTGACTCTATTCCTTGTTTCCTTATAGAGGTCGCTCGTAAGGTGGTGCTTGGGTACAGTTTGAGGTATTTGAAGGTAATTGAGTAAACAATAGAGGATTCACCACTTCTGTGATAGCAGAAGATGATACCCATGGCCTCTTGTCAGGATCATTACTTGGAAATCTCTGATCAGAGTACATATGTCATGAAGAGTGTCTTCATTCACATATTAAGTAATGAGTCCCAGGACAAGAACTGAAATCACTTGGACTAGATTTGACGTAGTCAGTCTAGTAAGAGTTGACACTTTGCCTATACTCATAACCAAATGGGGTATAGCATGGTGAAAGGACGAATTGCACGGTAATTAGAAAGGTTCGTGATATGGTTCATGATGAATGTAGATTCATTCGTCAAACCAATTACTTTCCGGTCAATTGGGAGTCATGATGTGTTGCTAGATACCGCTCACGACTTGCTTGGATTAAGTGTTGATCTAAGTGGCCAACATAACTGGGAACCTAATGGGTCACATGCATAAGAGTGACTCGGAGAATTTGTAAAATAGTTTTGGACAGAGTTCCAATATATGGAGAGCAATCGGACTAAATGGATCTCGATAAGATCGAGATATGTCCTGATGAGATCGCGACATCGATATTGCTGAAAAAGGTTTTCGGTAATTTTTTTCCTACCGGGACCCGGTAGGACCGACCCCAGTATGACTGGACCACCTCAGCATTAATATACATACATATATTATATTAATTAATTAAAGAATTAATTAATTAATATATATATATATGTGTGTGTGTTCTACGTGGAAGGAATGGAGAGGAAGCTTCTTTAGCTAGTCAAAAGTTACATTAAATGTCTTTAAATGTTAAAGACAAAAATGGACTAAAGGACAAAAACAAATGGTGATTTACGTGTGTGACATGTGGCCATTAGAAGAGAAAAGCTATTTAAAGTCCAAAAAGAAGATGATGATCGTGGCTTTTGAAGAAAGAAGAAAGGTTTAGAAGGAAAAGGGTTTTCCTCCCTTCATCTTCATCGATCATCAAGCTTCTCTTCCTCTCCAAGTTCTTCTCCATCGTTTCTCAAGCTCTCCAAGGACAAAGGTAAGAGCTAGTACTCTTTAATTTGTTCTAGCTATTCCCGGGTCAAAGGGTTTGTCCCGGTTAGGTTCTCCGATCTCTGCGTGGATACCGTTAGAGACTGTCTCCTTTGGTCGTTGTGGTTTGGCTTTGTTATATAGTCACATGGATCCTGGCTTTCGGGAAGGTCCCGGAACAAAAAATTTTGTTTTTCCGCACCGTGGGCATGTGATGCTCACACCGGGATTTTCCTACAGTGGTATCAGAGCCACTTGTGTCGTATATAAAAGAAATCATGACTAGGTCGGAGTTGCCTATTGCTTGTGACGATGATGCATGTTGTAAATGTCAAATTCGAAATCAGTATAGCGATATTGTTTTTCAAAATTTTCTTGCCCAGATATGTTCACAAGATGTTGTTGCATATGTCTGTGGAAGCTAGGAATTTATCAATATGATTTGATATGGTTTTGCTAATTTATTCCCTAATGTTCTGATTGCTGTGTTTGTGCACATTCCTTGAACATGCATGCTTGTAAATTCGATAATAAATTGTAGAAATTGTTTTTCCAGATTTTCTTCCATCTACATGTCTCTAAGATGTTTATGAATGTCTATGAGAATGGAAAAATGTTTTCGAGGTGATTTACTATTTATTTAAGAATTTATTGTGTGCTGATGGGAATAACTGTGTTGAGGAACACAGATTCTACATTGGATTTGTTGCTGAGGTTGGATGAGTTTTTATTGGAAATAAATCCTGAAAACATTCATGGAGCATGTTGTGAACATGTTGTAACCTCTTTAATTTTCTCAGAATTTATTGAAATTGTTTCAATGAGTTTTTCAAGCAAAAGACAGAGGTTGGCAGTTTTGAGAAAGTTGCTGAAGCTGTTTTGTTTGGAATGATTAATTGTGTAGTTTTCAGTTCCAATGCCTTGGATCATTTTTAATGTGATTAAAAATGTGTTCATTGATGTTGTATGCTTGCCAAATTGATTTTCTTGAAATTGGGTTTCCAAAAAAATTTCGGATGTCAAATATGTCACATTAGCATCTCGTTAGTGTATTTCGTTGTCTTGATTGTTTTGGCCGTCACAAATTTTGTGACCAGTGCCGAAGTAGTCTTGATAAAGTGTAGACTACCTAGAGATACTTAGGATGATAGTTTGATATTCTCAAATTATTTGGAATCTAAATGAATAAGAGTGTATTCATTGATTTCAAGTTTCATGTATAGTATAACTATATATGGTAAGCATGATACAGTGAAAGTGTTTCATTGATACATCATAGTAAAGGATATTACACTTGGTATTGTGAATTTGAACTACACGGATTGAGAAATTAGTCGATTAGAGAGCAGGCCAAAATAGTAGTCGACTAGCACATGTACCAGTCGACTAGCACATGCACCAGTCGACTGGCACATGCACCAGTCGACTAGTTCGTGCACAGTAATCCATAGTAGTCGACTAGCACATGTACCAGTCGACTAGCACATGCACCAGTCGACTAGCACATGCACCAGTCAACTACAACATGCAAAGATGGGATGATGGATGATTTTAGGTATAGACTCAATGTGATTGATGAAATGCCCTAAATCATTCCATATAGTCATGGTGACTATAATCCTACAGCTTGGAGAAGAAAAAGATGAGACCTGAGCTTGAAAACCCTCACACATAATATGAAAACTAACGCCTTCCATTAATATGGGGAGAACCAGAGTTCTTATAGAGTTGGGTTGTTGGGTAAACCCAAGCTCACTCTATACGGATATGTTCGAACCATGAAAATAAGATTTTCGGATTAATGGGTCGGTTTTCACTAGAAGCGTTGATTTGTTGAGTAAACTCAAGGTCAACGTGGACAGAGGCAAAATTGGGTAGTGTACATCAGATGTACGCGCATCAAGAGTTGATAACCCAATGTGTGTGCATACATCACGAGTTGATAGCACTAGACGATAGTTGCATCTATGATACAATTGGTATGACCGATACCTGTCGATTAATCTAAGGTGGTTTGTTGGGTAAACCCAAGGTCATTTTTAGTAATGTCAGATATCTATGATGCAATTGGTATGACCGATACCTACCGATTGACCTAAGGTGGCTTGTTGGGTAAACCCAAGGTCATTCTTAGCAATGTCGGATATCGACCCACTAGAACATTTTGTCATAATGTTTTTTGGATTCATAGTGAGGGTTATGGATTCTTTGAAACTAGTGGGAGCCATATGCATGTCATGCAAGTCCTTATGATCATGCATGTAATTCTATTCTAACATTCTTTCTCTCTTTCTCTTTAGGTTGATTGAAGATGACTTCCAGTGTGAACTTGCGCTCACTAATGGATTCGAACAAATTAACTGGACCCAACTTTCTCGATTGGCTGAGAAATCTGAGAATTGTTCTCAGATCTGAGGAACTGGGCTATGTCCTAGATGTTCCACTTCCTGATCCGCCTGCTGTTGATGCTTCTGATGAGGATCAGAAAGCATATCGTAAGCATCTCAAAGACAGTGACATGGCTACCTGCATTATGCTCGCATCTATGTCACTAGAGCTGCAGAAGCAGCATGAGTCTATGGATGCTAATACCATAATGTTTCATCTTAGGGAGCTGTTTGATGAGCAAGCTCGGTCTGAAAGGTTCGAGACCTCGAGGCTACTCTTCATTACTAAGATGACTCCAGGTTCATCTGCAGTGTAGTATGCATTGAAGATGAATGGGTATATTGAGAGGTTGGTCGTCTTAGGTTTTGTTATGGATTATGAATTAAGTATTGACTTAATTCTAGTTGGATTGTCTGATAGTTATTCATAGTTTGTGTTAAACTATCGGATGAACCAAATATCCACAACAATCCCTGAGTTGATCAATCTGCTCAAGACAGCAGAGCAAGCTATCAAGAAGGATAGCAAACAAGTGCTTATGTTGGCCTCTTCTTCTTCTAGTTCAAAGAAAAAGAATCTAAAGAAGAAAAGATCTAAGAAACCGAAAGGAAGTGCATCCAAGAAGAAAACCAAAGAAACTGCACCAAAAGGAACTTGCTTCCATTGTGGCAAGATTGGCCACTAGAAGCGTAACTGTAAAGTCTATCTGGAAGAATTGAAGCAGAAGAAGGCATCAGATGCTCGACTTCTTCAGGTATGTTTGTCATTGAGGTTATCTTTTTCGACCATAACATATGGGTATTAGATACGGTTGTGGCTCACACATATGCAATGATATGCGAGGCCTCGAGGGACGATGAGCGACTCATGAAGGAGAACTAGACTGCGTGTGGGAAATGGAGCAAGAGTTGTTGCATTAGCCGTAGGCACTTACTTTTGTCACACCCAATCGGGCTTGTAATTAAATTGGATGAATGTTATTTTGTACTGTTTAACAAAAAATATATTATACATTTCTTGTTTAAATAGAATTTGGTTTGCATTTGACTTTTAGTAACAATGGTTGTTCTATTAGTTTGAATGGAATGCTTTATGGTACTGGTATAGTATGCAATGGAATTTACATATTAGATATGTCACATCCAATTATGAATGTCAATGACACGAAAAGACATAAACGAGGTAATTTAAAATCAACTTACTTATGGCATTGTCGCCTTGGCCATATAAATGAGAGACACATAGCTAAGCTCCACAAGAGTGGTAGTTTAGGGTCATTTGATTATGAATCATATGACACATGTGAATCTTGTTTATTAGGCAAGATGACTAAGTTACCCTTTAAGGGAAAGGGTGAACGAGCGACTGGAGTATTAGACCTAATACATTCAGATGTATGTGGTCCGATGTCCATCCATGCTAGAAGTGGTTGTCTTTACTTCATTACCTTTATAGATGATTATTCTCGATATGGGTACCTGTATCTGAAGAGATACAAATCTGAAGCATTTGAAAAGTTCAAACAATTCAGAAATGAAGTAGAAAACCAACATGGGAAAAGTATCAAGACATTACGATCCGATCGTGGTGGGGAATACTTAGACCAACAGTTTTTGGATTATCTCAGAGATAATGGGATTTTATCTCAATGGGCTCCACCTTACAAACCACATCATAATGGTGTGGCAGAAAGGAAAAATTGAACCTTGTTAGACATGGTACGATCGATGATGAGCTTTGCAAAGTTACCAAAGTCCTTTTGGGGTATGCAATCGAGGCAATTTGTTTACTTGCTAAGCGAGTTCCATCAAAGCGATTGATGTTACTCCATATGAGATGTGGACTAAAAAACCCTATCTTACTCATTTGAAAGTTTGGGGTTGTCTGCTTATGTGAAGCGGACACGATCGATAAACTTGATGCAAAATCGACAAGTGTTTGTTTGTAGGATATCCTAAAGAAACAATAGGATATCAATTCTACCTTCTTTGAGAAAACAAAAGGTGTTTGTTTCAAAGCATCTGTCTTTAGAGAAAGAGTTTCTTTACAAGAAGATAGTGGGAGCAAAATTGAACTTGAAGAAGTTCAAGATGCTCGAACGAGCGCAGATCAATCAGCTGCTTGAACTGAAACTGTGACTCATCTGAGATGAAGTAACAGTTCAACCTTCTACAACACACAAAATTCGTAGGTCACGTAGGATATGCTCTGTTCCCGAGAGATATGGATTTCTCGTGAGTGAATAGAATGACGTATTGCTCATAGAAGATAATGAGCCTACCACCTACGAAGAGATTCTGAAGAGTTCAGAGTCTGAGAAATGGCTTCATGCCATGAAGGCTAAAATGGATTCCATGTATGAAAACCAAGTATGGACTTTGGTTGAGGCACCCGAAGGAATAAAACCCATAGGGTGTAAATGGGTTTTCAAAAAGAAAACCGACATGGATGGTAATTTGATTACCTATAAAGCAAGGCTTGTGGCTAAAGGTTTTCGTCAAAGACAAGGAGTTGACTACGACGAGACCTTCAGCCCAGTAGCAATGCTTAAATCCATTAGGATACTCCTAGCCATTGCCACTCATTATGACTATGAGATATGGAAAATGGATGTGAAGATAGCTTTCCTAAATGGGAATCTGGCTGAGGATGTGTATATGACACAACCTGAGGGCTTCATCTCCTATGATGATTAAAAGGTATGCAAGCTTCAGAAATCCATTTATGGATTGAAGCAAGCATCCAGGAGTTGGAATATCCGTTTTGATGAGGTAATCAAAGAGTTTGGTTTCTCATAAAATCCGGATGAATACTGTGTGTATAAGAAGGTTAATGGGACTGCAATCGTATTCCTTGTGCTATATATAGATGACATATTATTACTAGGAAACGATGTCTCTATGCTACAATCAGTGAAGATTTGGTTGTCCAAACAATTTGCCATGAAAGACCTTGATGAAGCAACTTACATCCTTGGGATAAAGATCTATAGAGATAAATCAAAAAGATTGCTTGGTCTTTCACAATCAACGTATATAGACAAGATGCTAAAGAGGTTTAGCATGGAACAATCCAAGAGATGGTACCTTCCCGTGACTCATGGGATAACACTCTCGAAATCTATCTGTCCTAAGACACAAGATGAGAGGATGCGCATGAATATGATCCCGTATGCATCTGCAGTAGGATCTATCATGTATGCTATGTTATGTACGAGACCCGATGTATCATATGCTCTAAGTGTTACTGACGGATACCAATCGGATCTGGTGAGGGTCCTTTGGGTGGTGTCAAGAATATCCTCAAGTACTTGCGAAGGAGTAAGGATGTTTTCTTGGTATATGGAGATGGAAATCTCCAGGTGAGCGGGTATACAAATGACAGTTTTCAATCTGATAAGGATGATTCCAAATCCCAATCAGGTTATGTATTCACACTGAACGGCGGGGTAGTCAGTTGGAAGAGTTACAAATAAGAGGCGATCACGATTCAACAACCGAGGCGAGTACATTGCCGCTTGAGCGAAAAAGGCGGTTTGGATCAGAAAGTTTATTATTGAACTTGGTGTGGTTCCTAGCAGTGATGGGCTCATACAGTTGTATTGTGACAACAATGGGGCTATTGCGTAGGCGAAGGAACCAAGGTCTCATCAACGATCCAAACACGTACTCCGCAGATATGACCTGATCAGGGAGATCATTGGTCGAGGTGATGTGCAGATAGAGAGAATTCCCACCGAGCAGAATATTGCTGATCCGTTGACAAAGCCATTATCACAGAAGAACTTTGATTCTCATGCACTCGCCTATGGTATTAGATATCAAGGCGATTGGCTTTAGGTCAAGTGGGAGATTGTTAGAGTAGTGCCCTAAAGGCAATAGCCTTTAGCGCATTTTGTACAAAGTTGTGTACATACTTTATGAAAAAATAAAGAAAGGCATATTTCATTAATTTGATGTTCATTATTTATGAATGGATATTGATCTATAAGCAAATTAATGAAGTCCTTGATATATGACATAGCATGAAGGAAATTATGATGTGACCATACTAAAGATTCCTATCATGTGCAATTATGTCGATATCTAAATTATCCTAGTCATAGGATTCTTGGCTGGACATCGGTGTCCGGAAGACTAGCACATCTCAAGCTCCTTGATTTGATCAGCGATGGATCTCGAAGCTGTAAATATGAGATATTTAGGGTTGAGATGTGGATGCTTACTAGAGGTAGTAAGTACATTGGATGACCTGCTATGAGATCATCACATGGATGTCCTATTCTAATGTCAGTGATAATCTCATCATAGCAATGGTGCAAGTATCCTTAGATTTGAGGTACTCAAGGATATCTTGGATACTGATTCTGTGCTTTGACTCCATTCCTTGTTTCCTTATAGAGGTTGCTCGTAGGGTGATGCTTGGGTACAGTTTGAGGTATTTGAAGGTAATTGAGTAGCCAATAGAGGATTCACCACTTCTGTGATAGCAGAAGATGATACCCATGGCTTCTTGTCAGGATCATTACTTGGAAATCTCTGATTAAAGTACATATGTCATGAAGAGTGTCTTCATTGATATATTAAGTAATGAGTCCCAGGACAAGAACTGAAATCACTTGGACTTGATTTGAAGTAGTCAGTCTAGTAAGAGTTGACACTTTGCCCATACTCATAACCAAGTGGGGTATAGCATGGTGAAAGGACGAATTGCACGGTAATTAGAAAGGTTCGTGATATGGTTCATGATGAATGTAGATTCATTCGTCAAACCAATTACTTTTCGGTCAATTGGGGGCCATGATGTGTTGCTAGATACCGCTCATGACTTACTTGGATTAAGTGTTGATCTAAGTGACCAACATAACCGGGAACTTAATGGGTCACAAGCATAAGAGTGACTCGGAGAATTTGTAAAATAGTTTTAGACAGAGTTCCAATATATGGAGAGCAATCGGACTAAATGGATCCCGATAAGATCGAGATATGTCCCAATGAGATCGCGACATCGATATTACTGAAAAAGATTTTCGGTGATTTTTCCCTACCGGGACCCGGTAGGATCGACCCCAGTGTGACTGGACCACCTCAGCATTAATATACATATATATATTATATTAATTAATTAAAGATTTAATATATATATATATATATATGTGTGTGTGTGTGTGTGTGTGTGTGTGTGTGTGTGTGTTCTACGTGGAAGGAATGGAGAGGAAGCTTCTTTAGCTAGTCAAAAGTTACATCAAATGTCTTTAAATGTTAAAGACAAAAATGGACTAAAGGACAAAAACAAATGGTGATTTACGTGTGTGACATATGGCCATTAGAAGAGAAAAGCTATTTAAAGTCCAAAAAGAAGATGATGATCGTGGCTTTTGAAGAAAGAAGAAAGGTTTAGAAGGAAAAGGGTTTTCGTCCCTTCATCTTCATCGATCATCAAGCTTCTCTTCCTCTCCAAGTTCTCCTCCATCGCTTCTCAAGCTCTCCAAGGACAAAGGTAAGAGCTAGCACTCTTTAATTTGTTCTAGCTATTCCCGGGTCAAAGGGTTTGTCCCGGTTAGGTTCTCCGATCTCTGCATGGATACCGTTAGAGACGGTCTCCTTTGGTCGTTTTGGTTTTACTTTGTTATATAGTCACATGGATCCTGGCTTTCGGGAAGGTCCCGGAATAAAAATTTTTATTTTTCCGCACCGTGGGCATGTGATGCTCACACCGGGATTTTCCTACAGAGCCTACTATCTCTGTCCTGAAAAATAGATGCAATGTTGGGTGAGTTTGCGAACTCAGCGAGAAACCATCATCGATGGTCCACCCAACTCATGCATATACAAATAGTTCACACAATTTCACACAGTAGCATATTCAGAAAATCATATGCATTCAATTTCACATTTGTAAGGCGTTTTGCCTTTCATACATTTCACATTTGATCGATCATATGTACAATGCATATGTGACACTTTTCTATTTATTACGTTGTTGTGACCGTGCGTCTGAGCTCATTAACGTGGAGCTAGTGGCTCTGAATAACATTGGGCTTGAAGCCCTGATACGTTGAGCCTGTGGCTCTGAAATCATTGGGCTCGAGGCCCTGATGCGTTGAGCTTAAAGCTCTGAAAATACAATGACTGCACCGGTCACAACTGTCATTATCTGATCATACTTTTATGCATGAATGCACATGTTTCAGTTATCAATAATTGTGTCACGATAAAACACCCTATGTCCAATTTCGCATTTAAAACCAATTAATTTCTATTAATGCAAAAATAACACTTCTATATCACATTCCAGATATTTCGGACACCTATGGTCCGAAATCAATCAAAAGCAATCACACATAATCATTCTTTTATCTCCACATGGCATAGGTGCATAATATAAACTACATCAAGGTTGAGAAACCAACTAGGTTACTCACCTCTGAACTTCCGAGCTACTGCCGGGAAGTCTCAGCTATATCAGACGATCGACGCTCCACTTGAGCCTCTATAACAATCAGAATAAACCAATATCATCAATTGCTCAATTTCTAATATTCAATAATGCATATGTGACGAATACGTTGAGTACAATACATGTTATGACATTCCTGATTTTATACCCGAATCTTCCAATTCAGCTTTTCACTTTAATTCATAGCAATCCTAATACCATAATTTAATTGACTGAGTTCCGAATTCTCTAAAGACATTCCTCAATTATAAATCACATTCCCTAATAAATCGCCATCCGATTTCGAGAACCATCGAATTAAATTCTGAGTTTCCCTCTTATCAATTCACAATTCTTAGACTCTAAATTTCAATCACTCAAGAACTAATTCAATAAGAATTCAACCTCAAAATCATTCACTAAAATAAACAACTTCAATTTCAGAAAACAGGCGCCCTCGCCGCGGCGCAAGGTCGCTACGTCGTGGCGTACACGAAGCTCTCCTCGCGGCGTGCCCGCTTCTGCTCGCCGCGACGTGCGCCTTAGCTCGTCGCGACGTGCGGAAGACTTCTGCTCGCCGTGGCGTAGAATTATCCACTCGCCGCGGCGTGCCAAAGAGACTTGCTCGCCGCGGCGTGTTCATCACACGTCGCGACGTGCAAACCCAGAAATACGCTCGAAACCCAGAATTTCTCAGATCTGCAGATTTCTAATCCATCCAATTCAATTTAAAACACTCCCAAATAACTCTATATACTAAACACAACTCAATTCTAACCTTAATTCCATCAAATATTCATTATCTCTCAAATACCCAAATCAAAATCAACATATTTCTCAAAACTCATATCTTTCGAAACTTATAAATTCATAAACAATTTATAACTTAGTTCAATGCTCAAATCAAACAACTTAAGACATAAAGAAGTAGTAACTTACTTGATTCAAGCCTTAAACCTTCAAATATCACCAAGAAAACTCCAACCCTCAACTCAATCGACACCCACGGCAATCACACACAAAAACACCAAACATTTTCCTTTTTCCAATCCAAGGTTTAAGCTAGGTTGAAGATGATGAAAGGAACAATTTAAGAGAAGAAAATGAAAACAGAAAGCAAGGATGATGATCCACGATGGAGAAAAGAAGAAGAAAATCCAAATTGTCTTTCAAAGCAAAAGGGAATATCGTGGAAGACAAAATTTAAAGGTTAGGGTTTAAATACAAGGGATTTAAAGCTAAGGGCATGTTTGGCAACTCTCAAGCCACATGGCCAAATCTTAGGGTCTAAAAATCCAATTCTTATTCTAATTTCTCCCAATTTCGCAATGACTATGAATAATAAATCCTAAAATCATAACTTAAATTATCTCGTGCCAATTGCCAATCAATTTCTGAACCGGAATCCAATCTATCAGTCATTAGGCCATTTTTTCGGTTCGGATAACTCTAAAAATTTCAGAAAAATTCCTATAAATCCTCAAAAATATATGACACATGTTCCTACACTCCAATTTCAATTTTCAACTCTCTAAAATTCAATTTCACTCCAATTCTATATTCAAAACTTAATCTATACAATTATCACCCAAATTTTCCAATTTACACTATCATACCGGGAATATGTCATACATGTACGTACATTCATATGCTTGTGCAATAATAAGCATTTATCAACATTAATAGAGGCTAAAATGCATGTGCAATTCAACTATGCATGCACCCAAACCTAAACCATCCGAATTACCAATATGTCCATCACATCGGTAACGGGATGCTACAAAACACATACAGGCTAGGTGTGAAATGTAGGCGTACACTGTGTTAAACACAACGTCCTAGGAGTAGTGAAGAGGAAGGCTTTAAGGTGAGCAATCTTTATTTATCCCATCAATATATAGTGACAGCGGTAGCTAGGCGTGAAGAGAGGGAGTTGCGGCACAGCTTGGTTGGAGACGTTAGCAATTGCAGGCGTGAATAGTGTGTTGGACCAAAAACCTAGCTTTTTAATTTTTCACTTTAAGCTACAGTGTACGAAGGAGTAGTGAGAGCTACGTAAGTGCATCAAACACAAAAAGAGGAGTGCGTTTCAAGAGAGTAGCTAGGCGTGAGAGAAGAGTTATGTGGACCATCATTTTTGTTTATTAAATCAATAAATAGGAGACCATAGTGTGAGAGATAAAAGTCATGCATGGAGTATATTCTTCTTCTTCACTCTTCACTGCAATAGCATATAAGAAATATGACTCATGCTTGGAGCATGAAAATAGAGATAGAAGGCTAGTTTTTCGACACCGGTTTAACGGGATTATCGATGCTAAGTCACGTTTAAGCTAATTTTTATCATTTTAAAATTGTATTTTTTTGGATTGTTGTGTTGTTGGTATTGAATTGATTGGTTTTGGGATGAATGATCTTAATATGTTATTTTGATTATTTTATTTTGAACCTATTGTTAAAACATTGATTGTAATCTATAATCGTTACTTTTGATGTTTGTGAGTAGCATCTAATGATTGTTAATCATTAGGAACAATATAAATTAGGGTAGATAACCCGAACGTGTGAGATTACTGCCTATATTGATCATTTTTCAAGTCATAATGAGGTTTCCAAATTGAATCTAGAGATCGTATCCTAGGTGATTCGGTAGTTAGGTTTAATTAATGATCATATCTTGATTAAACACAACCTAAGGAAAAACTGAGATTTATAGAGCGTTTTATTAGTCTCAGATCAATAGTCTGAAAATAGTTGTAAAAATGTTAGAAAGATGGAATATGCTTGATCGTGTTTAGGCTAAGATTGACCCTAGAACTAGACCTTACTTATATTCAACACTTTTCTCCTTTTCGATTTTAATTTGTTTTCGATAGTTTACTTTTACTTTAATTTCTAAATTTCTTGAAATCCAAAAACCCCCATATATTTTTCCTTGCATTAATTAATTTCGTTATGAAAATTAACCAAATATTCCCTATGGCTTCGATCCCGATTCTCCATAACTACAAATTTTAGTATGCAGAGTTAGGTAAATTTTGCAGTGCACTTGACACGCACTTTTAATCTAACTCTGGTTATATTTTCACCTTGAATGGAGGAGCGGTGAATTGAAAAAGTTCCAAGCATGCTACTGTAGCTGATTCAGTTACTAAACTAGAATACATAGCTGCATGCGATGCATCTAAGGAAGTTGTTTGGATGAAAAAAGTTCTTAACTGAACTTTATGTGGTTTCTTCGATAAAGGAAGTTGTACCTTTATTGTGTGACAATACCAGTGCTATTGCACAAGCTAAGGAACCGAGGTCACACCAAAGATCCAAACATGTTCTACATAAGTTTCATCTGATTAGAGAAATTGTTGAGTGTGAGGACGTTCAAATTCAAAAGGTTGAAGGAAAGGAGAATGTTGCAGATCCCTTCATTAAGGCGCTTGGATCACAGGAGTTTGATAAGCACAAGTGGAAGATAAGATTGAATTTCATGACTGATTGGACCTAGGTCAAGTGGGAGATTATTAGAATTATGCCCATGACCCAATCGTTATGTAATAAATTGAACATTTTTTGTTTTGTAATTATTAACTTTGTTTAATAAGATAGCAAATGATTATATTATCAAATTATGTTTATTGTATTTTATTCTAATATGATAAGTCCTTGATTAAATTTATACACTTGCTATCATAATGGAGATTATGATAATGAGAGTCAAGTCTTTAGAGTTTAATCTAAAAGTATTCTTGATAATAGGGTCATCAAATAAGGATTTTAATAATCCGGTTATATCAATATGTATGTAATAGTATCTATTGGATGGATATTAGTAGATCTCATTTACTAAGTTACATATATAAATGACGTATATAGAGATATGATCATTGAACTGACCAAACTGAGAATTCGCAATGGTTAATATTACCTATGAATTGTTAAATGGGATATTTTTATAAGGATTTAAATGTATATTTTTCTTTTGACCTGAGATCATCATAGTAATCAATAGGTCACTTACTATGTTTTGATGTCAGACACCTAATATGTAAAAATGCTAGTTGAATGATGATTGGATATAATTAACTACCTATCTGATTAGTGGTGAGTCAATATAGGATCCATCGACTCTAGGTAATGAGTTTAAACTCTATGTTTCCATTGATCTTAATGGTTGTTTCAAGACCTTATCTAGAGTGATTGAATGAGTGAGGAAAAGGAATTTTTTAAGTTATTCACCAATTATTAATGATCAACATGTAACATAGTTGGCTATCTAATAGGGTTTGACAGTTAAACTATATCTTAGGATAATCTGAAGTTGTAATGATGAAAGGTAATAATATATTATCCTTAACTAGGTTCCGTCTTTGTAAGGTTGTTATTTCACACTATCTAGTTATTGAGGAGTGTTGTTAGACGCTAACCTTGATTAGTAATTACTTGATTAGTAATTAATTGGATTAATTACTTCAACTTAGTCATGAACTTATGTGGTCACGCGCTTATGAGTGTAATATTTCTTATTTATGATTATTTAATTTATTATGAGATAATTTATTAAATAATTTATATGGCATATTATTATATTTTTGCTAGCACAGAAAATATAATTAATATTGAAATTATCTTGTATAAAATAAATGAATAAAATAAAATAGTTTTATTTTATTTCATTTTATAAAAAATAATTATTATTTTAAAAAAAGGAAAGCAAAAGATGTCAAATGGTAAAGGTGTGGGTGGTTTTGTTTTGGTTTTAAAACAATACCAAAACAAAAGGATGCATTGGTTGTTTTAGGTTTTAAAAAACAATGACATGAAAACATTTAACATAAGTGAAGAGTGTATGTGATAAGTTTTCATTTTTTTGTACGTGGATAAGAAAACAGAGAGAAGAGTGAAATATAGATTCTCATTGATTTTGTACGGTGAAAACAAAACGAAGATATAGATATAGTCT
Organism: Erythroxylum novogranatense; assembly: GCA_029891385.1. Taxonomy (NCBI): domain Eukaryota; kingdom Viridiplantae; phylum Streptophyta; class Magnoliopsida; order Malpighiales; family Erythroxylaceae; genus Erythroxylum; species Erythroxylum novogranatense. The sequence continues at coordinate 42,782,409 of CM057227.1, forward strand.
TTCATTTTCGTTCTCTATATGTGGACAAAAATAAGAGAAAAGAGACAAAATTGTTTTGTTCTATTCTTTAAGAAAGAGTTCTTCAAAATTTAACCATAGTCATATCAAGTATTGAAAGCAAGACATATTTCTTGGTATGGGGTACATAGAGACTTTGTATTTTTGAAGTTCAGTATCGATTAATCATCACAAATTTCAAGTATTTATTTTTGCCTGTTCCTACTATAGTATGTTTGTTAAACGCAATAGATGAATATAGGATTACAATTTTTATTTCCACTGTGTATGCGATCATTCACAAGCTAACTGAACTGGCCACATATAAGGAATCTATTTGGAACATTACTTGTATTTCTCATTGTGATGATTGTGTAAGTGATCATTTGATTTGAGATATCCTAAGTTATCTTGGATATGAATTTCTATGTTTTGATATTACTTATGACTTATTTTAGTCAAGAATAGCTCAGTCAGTAATTATTGGATGTAATATAAACTATATGTAGTTAGTTGAGTGATTAATATAGGATTGATCACCCTAAAGTAATTAGAAAAATACTTCATTGTTCTCAATTATTATTGATTTGGGAAGTCATTAGAAGTGGAATGATGTTTTGTAGATAGTTTACAAATATCATTAATTTAACAATGACCAATGATAGAGAACTAACATAATCGGACTCAAAATAAAATAGACATTAATTTCATGTTTTATGTCTAATTGGAATATTGCATAATGAAAGAATTGAATTATACAAAAATGCACGGAAAAGTTATTTAAAACCACTTTGACATTCTTAAGTATTTGTATAGTAATGATGTTTTGCTAGATTTCAATCTTGATCTATAGATATAAATTATTTAATCAAAAATAAATTAAAGGTGTTTAATTTATCTAATCTTAAATAAGATTTAGGGTTATAGTTTGTATCCATCGTCAACATATTTGAAAACCTAATGGGTTACATATAAAGAACGAATTGAAGAGAGAAAAGATAGTTTAATCATGTTAGACTTGATTGTAAAGCTTGAAAATTTTATGATTAAATATGAGATATTTAATAAATAAGTATTAATATGAGAAATTTGATTTTATTTGGGTATAATTGATATTTAATTAGAATTATTTACAATTTTAATTCATGTTTAATTGAAATTAGAATTGAATTTCAATTAATTACAAAAGTTTCAAAACTTATTATAAATATGCTTAACCTTTAAGAAGCTAGCACTCTTGGCCTAACCCTCTTTGTATTTTTAATAGTTACATAGTTCTCTCAACTCATTTTGTAGATATTTTTAGAGGTCAAATACTTATGCGACTACTGTGATTGAGATGAGTCCTTTTACAAATGATTCAAGGAATACAACAAAAATATGATCAATTTTCAGAATAAAATACAAATTATGATTCTTGTTTTACTATGATTTATGCGTTATTTATTTTATAGAATTTTAAGTGATCTTGGCTTTAGGAAATCAAATACGAAAAAAGTTTAGTAATCATTCTGTTGTATGCGTAATCAAATCCCGAGCCGATTTCTCAACATTATATACATAAGAAGGCTTCGTCATTCTACATCATATTTCACTCTTGTGTTATTCTACTAATAATTTTAGTGTCACATTCACATTGCTACGCCCTAATAAAATGTACATGAGGTGGCCTGACATTAATCAATTATGCAGTACCTTCAATTGAAAAACAGTTTTATGGCAATTCTATACTATTTTTGTTCCAGCATCATCGCAGCTGCCATCCCCACAACGCGTATAATTGAACCCATTTTAATATGGCATACAGCGACTTGAGGTCTTCTCATCGCAGGTACGTGTCTATTTCAGGCTGTTGAGACTGAAAACCATGGGGCTGATCAGGATCCTTCGCTCGAATTGTAGGACATATATAGGTGTGATAAATATATCGCCTTGTTTGGTATTAGTTGGGATTTAAGATTTGATGTTACTTGCATCTGCCATTTTCATTTTTAATTTCTTGTATTGTTTTTATGGATGATGCTGTTTGTTACTGCATAATATCTTGTGAATATCCTTCTCCGACATTATTTCATTGGCAGGTATACGCTAAATGTGTCATGTAGATTGGTACTTAAATACAATATAATTATAATTTCTGATAGTGTTCTTGATTCTCTTCGCGAAAGTCTTAATTTAATATTGTTCTTCCCCTTTGTTTTGGGGTCCAATTTTCAGCATTAATTTATCCAGATATAGCAGCACTCTTCGCTTCATTTTTATAAGGCCAACCAATTCTGCTAGAAGGAGTTGGCGAAAGTACCATTTCCTTTTTCTTTCTAATTACAATGATCCATGTTGTATTACTTATTTGGTAACATGGAAAACAAATTCAGCTTTTGAAGTATTTGTAACTTAATTACTAAGAATATTTTTAATTTCTTATTTTTTTAATATATTTGATTAGTAGTGGGAAATTATTATTGACTTTGATATCATGCTCAAAATGATTGGTAACCTTGGAATTGTCGTATCACCTTATTATACCTATACAAATTAACGACTCAATCCATTTTGCTGGACTGATTAAATTTAAAAATAAAGGACTTTAAAATTGAAAATAAATTTAAAAGTTAAGATCAAAAGTTCGAGGACTTATTTTAAATTACAAAATTAGAAAAAAACTCAATCCATCGTTCTATCTATATTCAATTTATAATTATCACTAAATAATTATTTTATATTAGTTAGTTTTATGTAAATATTATATTATTTAGAATTATAGGGATTTATTTGATATTAATCTAGAATGTGAGCATACCAGGGAAGAATTCTTCCAGAATTTGTACTGACTTCTGTCGACGATATAAATGAGACTTAGAGAGTGGAGTTTCAAGCTACAAAAAAAACTAAAATACGATGAAATGAAATGTAGATTGAAGAAAATAATTGATTTTTGCGAAAAGGAAATCACTAGATATACAAGAAATTTGATAAGTAAATAAAGTTGCAAAATATCAAAATAGGTTTATTGATTTCTTTGGAGAGTGATTTTTGTTGGACTTTGCTTTTATTGATATGGGAGTTATGATGTCGACCCCCTTCCTTGGAGAGTGATTTCTATAACTGCTTAGCTTCTAACCCACTTAATGATATTTTTGTTAACTACCTTCCATCATTCTTTCAACTTCTATATTATGCTCCAATATCTAACTTCCAATTTATTCCCTGATCGCTCTTCTAACTACTTCCCTGCACTATTTTTCTTTAAAACATGTCAAACAAATTTTTATTCTCCTTTATAACTCCTACATTCTTCTTTTCTTACTTTTGTAACTATCATTTTTCTTTCCATGCCTTTTCTTCATCATCAACATGTTTTACTAAGTTAAATGCCACTAACATATCTTCTAATTCTATAGTTCTCCAAAAATCCTTATGATTTTTCCTAACTCCATTTCTTTTATAGGCTATTAAACTTGAAGTGGTCTCTTTCCATCTGAGTCCCTTCTAACTTTCATAAGAATCAGGTAAAGAATCTTATGCTTTAATGTTCCTTTAACTAGTTAATTCTAACATTTGAATTCTTATTTTCAACACTATTAAAGGTTGTCCACATTTCAACTATGAATATGGCCTTCCTCTTAAAGTTAGTACTCCCCCGCTTATGGATGTTTCTCATCCATTGCTCATTTATTTATAAGAAACAAGTAAGTCCAATTTTCCCCTAGAGCTCACTTTGTTCCAAGCTCTTAAATCCTTAGAACCATGGCCTAGGAATGTAGACTAATGGATTAAATAGGTAGATAGGTTATACCGATCATATCACTTGGTCTAAAAGAGGCAAGCCCTTCTTCAATTGAGAGCTTTTTTGAGGAATCCTATTGAATATCAGCTTAATCTTAGGTCTATGATTATGAAATTTTGGAATCCTTTATGTAATTCATTTATCTTCCCTTTTAGGTATGCTTTTATTCTTTGAAATGCAGTTTCTTCTTGACTAGATTACCTATTATCAAAGAGGTCTTGGTTTGCTTGGTTGAAGAAATTCCTACTTCAAATTATGGCATTTTTATATGTTCTTATTCTAGAATAATAAACAGCTATGCTTCTTCAAAAAATATCTAAAGAATAACATGTGCAATTCATTTGTTTCTTCCTAAATTGATATGTTTTTTCCCTTTTAATAATAAACCTAGCATGGAATTCCTTCTTTTTTTTAAAAAACAATGGCTTTAGCAAGTTTTTTTGTCTTAGGCTCTATTTTCTTGGGATTTTTATATACAAATTCAAAGAGATGTCTTTTTAATCTTCCTTTGTAGTGCCTTAATATATGTGTGTGGTTTGTCTAGTATTAGACTTTATTTATTTTCTTAAGCTTAAGGATAGAGAAGGACTACCATTTTTTACCTTAGATTTCCTAATTTTCTTGGCTTTTAGCTGTCTATTTGTCCCTGATGTAAGTCTCCCAAAGACATCTTTAGTATTTTTTTATCTCTAAATTCCCAATCTATGGATTAATTGAATCCTTTAAGAGATTTCTCTAAAATACCTTACTGCTTAAAAATATTTAAGACTTCCAAGTCCTATTAGCTAGCTATCTAACAAAAGCTTTTCTTAGGGGCCGTTTGGTTCCACTTCTGTTTTTCTATTGTTGTTTTTGGTTTCTGTTTCTTGTTTTTGGTTTCTGTTTTTTTCATAAAAAAACGAAAACCTGTTTGGTAGAGATTTGTAATATAAAAACTGAAAACAAAAACCTGTTTGGTTGAGCTTTCTAATAAAAAACTGAAAACAAAAACATGTTTGGTTTTATTATCATGTTTCTATTTTTTGTAATTATACTATTATGTGTAATAATTATAATATAATACATTATATTTTTAAATTAATTAATTATCATTATAGCTAAAATTAAATATATACTAATCAAATATTATTAAAAATTACACATTAATTGTATATAATAAAATTACATAAATTAGAAATTATATTAAGTCGTTCTAATCAATAAAAGATGTCCATCATAATTACCAAAAAAAATGTTCATCATACTATAATTCTTGAAAATATGATAGTATTATTATTTATAAAAAGAAACATAAATCAATTAGAAATAATATAATCACTCCACATTTGTCTAGCAATTTCATCTCGCTTCCAAGACATACCTCGAAGTTGTGCTGGAGTGATATTATACTCCACTTGAGAACTTGCATCGTCATTTTCACTTCGACTGATTTGTTCTTCATTTTCAACACAATTTTCAAATAATTCATCGCTTTGTCCACACATTCTAATATAGTTGTGTATGACACAACAAGCAATAACGATATATTTTTGTTTCTTCATATCATAACTCGGCATGTTTTTAAGTATAGGGAATCTTACTTTCAGAACGCCAAAACATCTTTCAATAACATTTCTTAATGAAGAATGCCTGTAGTTAAATAATTCCTGTGGACATTGAGGTCTTCCTCTGCCTCTATAATCTCGCAAATGATATCTTTCACCTCGATATGGTGAAAGAAATCCAGGCATATTAGTGTAGCCCGAGTCAACCAAATAGTACTTACCTTCTTCAGTTCATCGTCAGAATCTGATTCGAAATCTGATAATTCCATGTATCTACAATGTCGATATTAAATAATTAATAAAATATTCAATCACGTATATTTAATCAAATATAGAAAAATATTCATACAAAATATAAACTTAAAATTAAGTCAACTATTCATACAAAGCATAAACTAAAAATGTTCAAAATATAAAATAGTGCTTCATATAAAAGTGTTAAATAAAAAAAAATTCAATATGCAACAACATGAATATATAACTAAAGCGACAAAATCCAATCCAGCTTTCTTGCTTGTGTTATCTTCAAAAACATATCCCTATAAAGTGGAGAATCATGTAAAACCTTCACAGTTTTTCCATATTGCATACCATCAACACCCAATTCATCTAAAGACTTCAGACATTCCGTTATTATGCTAGACTCTTGAGATCTACTCTCTACGGTGGATGATGTTTCCTTCAATTTTTTCTCAAGTAAATCATTCCTCTTTTTTGATTGTTCACTAAATATAAGTAAGGATTGTTCTACAATATTAGAATGTGTCTTCTTTGCCTTCTTGTTCTTAGGAGACTTCTTTCTCGTAGACGGAGAAATCTTATCTTCATCTTCTTTTCCATTATACGAGTATTCTTCATCAATGTCATTTCCATGTTCCTCTTTTGTACTATTCGATGGAGATTTAGTTAATGGATGCGCATGCACACCGGTTGCAGTAGTATCTCCAAAAATATAACACAAGTCTAAAAATTTCTTACATCCTTTTTTCTTGGATCTGTGAGCCATTTTATGCACCTATAATGATGAAAAAAATAAATGAGAAGGAATAGTATATATATATGATATATTAACAAAACAAAAGATATATTTTACCTTAAATAGATTTTCCCAACATTCATTTGTAGCATTAACTTCACTATTACAAGAGTTGTAACCGATTCCTATTTCTTTGAGTAAGTTCTTGAAATTCTTCAATCTAGCCCTTAGTCCATTATACTTATTCTTCAATTGAATATAAGTGTACTCCTTATTGAACTTTGTTTGAAGCCCTGCTTTAATATTCTTCCAACCAGATTTTGAAAAGGTAGTAGTTGTTCGATTTCCCTTCTTCACCTCCTCAACCATCAAGGAGATTAAATACATCTCTATCGTATCATTCCATACCCCATCTTTTTCATTTACTTCCATACAATCATTGTCATCATTCATATTGTTCAAGCTTGCCATAACTAAATGTGATAACATATAAGCGATATGAATCACAATAATATTTATAAAGTATTAAACGCTAAATGTATATTAAAATAAACATGTGATAATTTATTGTATTCTACATTTAAAAATAATCTCAGTGCTCTACATTAACAAGATATTATATCAAGATAATAAAGTCATATGAGGTGTAAAAATAAGAATAAATGTGAAGACTTGCCTGAATGTTTCTATCGGTTGCATTTAAAACATGAATACACGTGTGAAGACAATCAATGTGTCAACAGCTGCATTTAATGCATGGCCTTTTTTTTATTTTAAAGAATCCAATTATCCAATGCTTTTCATTCAATAACAAACACCATCCACGTGAAGACTTGCATGAAAGGGTAAATGCATTAAATGCTCCAATAGTTACATTTAATGCAAGAACATTTGTTTATTTTAAAGATGAATCTAGATAACAAATCCATTACTTTTCATTCAATAAAAAACGCCATACACACTTGCACAAAAGGTAAATGCATTTAATGCTTCACCAGTTACATTTAATGCATGAGTATTTGTTTATTTTAAAGATGAATGTAGACAAACAAGTTCAGTACTTTTCATTCAATAAAAAACGCCATACATCTGAAGATTTGCATGCAAGGCACATAAATGCACTTAAGCATTTAATGCATGAATTTTTTTCTCTTGTAACAATTGGTATATGATCTATAACAACATTGTTTTCAAAACCAGTGTCGACATCCAACTGCTCCTCTTGATAAACATCTTTGACGTCAGTAATAATACCGAAATCTTCACCAGGAGGGAGTTGAATAGAATCAAGATCGAGATTAGAGAGACCAACTCCAGCAATGGCTGCCTTGACCTCAATATCTCTCATAGTCATAACGTCTCCCATAAGCAAAAGTTGGCTTCTAAATCTAGAGAGAAACGCAGTTACTGATGAGAAGGAGCTTCAAGAAGCTCTGGGAGGGGAGGAAAGTGTGAGAGTTTTAGTGCAATGTCAAGGAGGGAATTTCCGAAAGGTTTTAGGTCGGAGAGAGAGGTGTAAGAGGAGATTTGGTAGTGGCAGTAGCAGATCATCACCAGTCCAGATAACCACGTACGAAAACAACACAAATAATAGTCGACTAACGGTTTAGAAAATACAAATAACCACATAAGAAAACAAACCTGATGAGCTGTAAAAGATAGCAAAAGATGCAGAAGATGATGAAGTTGATTTCTATATGCAAGACTTTTTAACAGAGGAAGAGGTTGAAGATGCAGAGTCGGCGGCGCAGGAAAACAGAAAACCTATTTTAAAAATATATGATATGAAAACAGAAAACTTGTTTTAAAAACATACGGAAACATTATTTTCTCGTTTTTGCAAAGTTGTTGCGGTTTTCTTATTTTTGAAAATGAAAAATCGCAACATCCTCAACCAAACAAATTTTATCCCGCTGTTTCCTATTTTTTTAAAACGAAAACAAAAAACCAAAAAAAAAAACGAAACCAAATGGGGCCTTAGTTTATACTAATGCTAGAGTCTTTATTATCAGTGGTGGCAAAGCCCTAAAACCCAACCTTTTATTATGGCCTTAGGTTTAAAAATGTATCTCCTTTACTTATGGAGTAGTAAACTTAGCTTATTTATAGGAATTCCTTCTGTTGTACCTTTCTAAGACTATCCAATAGGAGTGCCTTTTGAAGTAAGTGCTCTCAACAACAAATTCATCCAAGAAATTTTCAATCATTATCGCATTTTGAAATGTAAGATCATTATTGCCAGTATGGCTGACACTGAAGATTACCACTCCTCGTGGTTTAAGAGCTTTCAGAGTTTAATTCCTCAATCTGATTCTATACTTCTAAAAAGGAATTCCCCTACTCATGCATTCTTAATTTCAAAACATTATCCTACTCATTTACAGACTCTAGGATCTTAGACACTAAAAATAAAGAAGATAGTCAACCTTTTTTTAGAAAGAAGTGGCTCCTAATCTTCTTTCTAAAAGAAAACTCAAAGAGAAGTTCAATGTCTTCTAGCTCAAAAAAGCCAAAATCCTAACTCCAAAAGTTTCTACAAGGAAGTCCACTTGCTCCTCCTTTAAACTTTTCAAAGAATTTGTAACCATCAAACCCTCTAATGAAGACACTTCCTCTGGAAGAGACTTCTTCTACTCCTAAGAAGGTTGTTCAAGAAGTTAGTGATGGTATGACACATCCTTTTTTTAGTTTTAACTTTATTTCCATTATAAATTTTAGTTTATCCACTCTCTTTACATATCACATAATTTCGAACCCCGATGCTCCTTTTTCCATGTAGAGCTAGAATCTAGAAAGATCAAGACTTCTCTTTACCTAAAAACCACTGAGGTTTCATTATTAGAGGTTAAACAAGAATTCCTTTATTGTATATGTTGACGTACTAATATGTTAATGAATTCTTTTATGACTTGTAAACAAAAGATGTTTGATTTACAGTGATGACCTTGGAAGAAGTCTTTAACTTGAGTTTCTTAAATCCTTCCTCAGACCTTCGATCCAATGTTGCACCGATGATCAACTTTGAAGAAAGATCAAGAGTTAAGGAGTCCTTAAGACTAACCATACAGTTTACAATTAATAACAAAGATTTGATGCATTTCTTTTTTTAATTATATTATCATATATTAGGTTGACAACTTAGTTATCTGTTGTTAAGGGACTTCTAAGCAAAATTGAGAATCTCTTTGCATCTTTGAGAAATCTTAACATGATCAAGTTATTTACTAAAAAAAATTGGAGTCTTTTGAATTAATGTAGAACAAATTATGATGCAAAAGGACCAAAGGCAAGAATCTTCTGACCAAAATTCAAAAGTTGAAAAATGAATTTGATTATTTAGAAAATGAAGCTATTGAGCATGAATGAGCCCTTAAATTAGTCAAAGAAAAGCAGGAAGCCCTTAAACAAGATTGATAGAAGCTTAACCAGAAATTTTTTAAAGTTAAGTGGATAGATGCTAAGTTGGGGAAATTGCTGGTGCTATAAACGAATGAGGTTAGCTTTTAGAAGAAGTAGGCATGGCAATCAAAAGATGATCAATTGTCATGAATTAATTAATAAGGTGAAATTAGGTCCTTTAATTTAGACCAACTGTAAAATTCTTTATTCTTATTAACTTCTTGCTATTTCATAAATGGGCTTTGAACTTTAATTTTCAAATGTAAGCAAATAAGGTTTAAATACTTTCTAAATTTAGGCATATAAGGTAGGTATATAAGGTTTTAAATACTTTCCATAAATAAAATGTTTTTGAGGTTCACCTTCCAATCTAGACAACCAATAAACATTTCCACTAAAAACCTTATAAATTCTAAAGGGTCTTCCCCAATTTCGTGACCATTTACCCCATTCTTTATCTTTTATCCTAGTGGGTAGGACCCATTTTCACACTAGTTCTCCTTTTGAAATTCTTGTCTATGGATTCTTTTATCGTAAAAAAATTCCACTTTTCCCTTTTGAATCATCATATTATTCAATGCCTAAATTTGCATTCATCTAAATCCTTTAACTCCATTACCATTATTTCTGAATACTACGAAGTCCTTGAGGTGTTTTGTTTTGCTATTTTTAGGTATAGAACCCCTATTTCCATCAGAAGAACATCTTTATATCTATATTTCAAAGCAAATGAGCTAAACCTTGTAGCAGTACACTTAGAAGTATGATAATCCTGTGAAGTTTCAAACAGTATTTTGTGCCATTCTCTTGGATTATCTTCTAACATTTTCTCCAAAATTCCAATAATTATCTTATTAGATGCTTTGATTTGACCATTAACTTGATTATAATATGGAGTCAAATGCAATAATTTTATCCTGTAATCTTCAGTGACCATTAACCTGATTCTTTAAAGAATATGAGTATGTCTATTTTATCAACTTTCTGTAAAGGTTATATGGGACTCATTTAATAAAGTAGTTTGTAGCTAACAAAATAAAACTATAGCCTTTTGAGTATGGTGAATATATCTTTCCAATGAAATCAATGGCCCACCCTCTAAGTGGCCACGTCTTCATTATATACAATATAACTCAGAAGCTAGAATTCTTTGTATTCTTCTATACTTATAACACTTTTTATAGCCTCTAGCATATGATATGTAATCTTTTAGGATTTTTGTCAATAATATCCATATTGACAATAAGCCACCTCATTTTTATTCCATATTGATGTACTCCACATACCCCTTTATGAACTTACTGCATTATTATTAATGCTTTGGGCATGCCAAGACATCTCAAAAGAAGTCTGTCATTTCCTTGATGAAACAGAATTCCTTCAATCATCATAAAATTGAGTGATTGTTACTTAAGTTTGAAGATTACTTTCTTGCTAGGATTTTTTAAAAAGTCTTTGATTTTTGACCTCTAATTGTTGGTAACTTCTTTATCAATGTTAAATACTTTTAATGAAATTCCTTTCATATGAATGGATGGGTGAGATCTTTGTAATACATTTTTAGATTAGGTCCTTAGACACTTTCAATTTGGATGCTACTTGTAAAAGTTCATTAACCTCCTAATTTTCACCTCAGAATATGTTGAAGTTTCTATATTATTAAAGAATTCTAGTAGTTAGATAGTGATAGTGTAATAAGGTGATAAAGCTACACTCATGCACTTATATTCCTCTACCACTTATTGTAACATCAAATTTGAATCTCCTTTGATTATAATTATCTCTCTTTAAGATCAACTAGAAGCTATAGTCTAATTCATAAGCCTTATATTTTACTTAATTATTGGTAAATGGGAAATCCATTTGGAGAGAGAGAATAGTTTGGTTCCATTTGGTGAAATTATGATAATTTTAATTTAGTAGACTTCACTATACTAGACTTATCAAATTTTAATTCCTACATGTTCTTTTCACAGTTGAGAATCAATTATTCCTCATCCTCTTATATTTTAATGAAGGATAGCTTACTAAAAAGTTAACTAATGTCTGACCTTTGACATACTTCTAAGGATAATATACCAACTTGAAGTCTATAAGAGTCATAAGCCATTTCTTAATATTTTATGAGATAATTAGCCTGTTTAACAAATATTTTATTAAATTAATTTGGGAATCCACAAAAAAATTTATTTTGCAATAAGTAATGCCTTAACTTTAAACAAGTGAAATACAATGCCATATATAACTTTACAATGGATAAGTACTTCTTCTCTGTTAGTGTAAGAATTCTACTCAGATAATAAATAGTTTGTTCATAACTAACTTCATTACTTTAGGCCAATAAGCATCCACTGGATTCTTCTGCTGCATAAATATATAACTTTAATAGAATTCCTTTTCTAGGTGATACCAACACTAGGGTTAGATATTCCTTGTTTTTATCAAAAGTTGCCTAGTGTCTTTTCTTCCAATGAAATTTCTCTTAATTCTTTTACTTTATTATAAGTCTGAGAATTCTTTTGATTTTCCTACTAAAACATCTCCTTATATAGTTTACTTGGCCTAGAATCTCCGAAGGTCCATTTTATTTTGAGGTGGTTTTGCTTTGAGAATAGCATTGCTTTATTCTTATCCAATTCAATCTCTTTATTATCAACCAAAAATCCCAAGAATTTCCCTACTATTACTCCAAAAACACACTTTAAAGGATTCACCTTTAATTTGTTCATTTTCATCCTGCGAAAGATTCTCGTAAATCTTATGTGTGATCTACACTTTGTTTTGACTTCACAATAATATCAGATATGTATACTTCCAACGTACACCTTATTAAGTCATGAAAAATGACATTTATGGCTTTCTAGTATATGGAACCTATATTTTTTAGCCTGACAAGTGACCCCACTTAAATGACCCAATTCATCATAGACATCTAAAAGTTGTTTTAAAGTCATCATTTTTAGCTATAAAAATCTTATTGTAACTATAAAAAAAATCCATTATGGGAAATAAAGAGTTTACAATCATTGCATATATTAAATAATCTGAATTGGCATCATAGAAACATCCTTAGGAGTAATTGCATTTAAATCCCTAAAGTCTATATAGATTATTATTTTCTGTTTTTCTTAACTATAGGGACAACATTCTCCATCCGTTTAGAGTACGTGCCTAGTTTAATAAAACCAACTTTATATAGTTTTTTAATTTCTTTTTTGACCTTCAACTCAACCTTTTCTAACTATCACCTAGGAGGTTGACGATAATTGTGAATTCTAATTTTATCAAAAGTCTATGTTCTAACAATGTTCAACTTAAACCTGCAACCTCAGTATAATCCTAGGAATTGAATTCTTTGAAGAGTTCCAGTAGTTCTAACTTTTGTCTTTGAACCTAGTTCTTTATTAATAAAGACTCTTTATAATTCCCTCGAATTGCCCAAATTCACTTTTTCTAATGATTCTTGATTCTATCCTTCAAAATCATCAAACTTTTTAGGAGTGGATTTCAACTCTTATACTCCATCAATCTTTAGTGGTTCTTCATTTGCTTCAAAAACAAATTCTACATTATCACATCCATTTATTTCTTTTGAATTCTATGAAATATGCTTCATTTTATAATTGATTTCTACAGTTGTGGTTGCCATCGATACTTCTTGTGAGCATTCACTTATTATGTTCCTCTATAATGGGAACCTTTATCGACCTAGGAATTGACATGATGGTGGTTATTTTTATGAATTGTTCACATCTATTTTCATCTTTTCTTGTCTTTCCTTTTACCAATACGACTTCTGAATTTATATTGGCTTTACATGATCCTTGTAGAATTTTTCCTCCATCCTATCAACTTTAGTACATAATGGTTATGAATCAGCCCAAATTATTTCTACTTCATCTCCTCTCCATAAACATAAAATTTGATGTAAAGACAACATAATGTAATAATTATAGTGGATCCAATCTTACCCTAATAAGGCTTGGTAACTAGCATGAGTGTTAATAAAAAAGATTTTAGTCAACAAAGTCTTCCTAATGTAATGTTTAAGAGGAGAATTCTTCACACCCTAGTATTTTTGCTATTGAATGTAGTGACGTATACTTCAATTGGGATCTAATCAACATCATCTTTTCCTAAAGTTATCATCATTTTAGTCAGCATAATGTTTATTGTTAACCTATTATCTACCAAAACTCTTGAAGTTGGTCTTCCATTGAGATGAGCCTTAATATATAAAGGCCTTATATGTTGTGCCATGCCCTCAGTTGGTTTCTCTAAATCCACCTTTTTAGGAATTTCTGGCCTAGTTTCTACTACTGACACCTTAAATTCACCTTTCTTAAGGGGGAAGTCCAACCTATTTGCCCTAGAATTACCAAATTACGCTAGAAGTTTCATAGATGAAGAAGTACATAGAACCTCAATAGGAATTTCTCCAGTAATAATGAACTTATCAGAGTCTTCTTTTTGGCCCTTAGAGTGAGTTAACTTCCTATGAAATCTAGAATTCACTTGCTTGTTATCTTGCTTTTAACTGATGGCTTCTATCTTTCCTTTTTTTGTTAGGGTCCATATACTTTCTTTAAAGAAAAAGTTTTGCATAAACTGGTTTTTTTAAAGTTGGCTCCTCCATTACTTCTGGTTTGTTTTTCTCAACATTGTCAGATGGTCTATATCGATAAAGCTGTCTTTTCTCAGTTCAAGTTAAGTGTATCAGATTCTTAGGATGTCTTACTAGTTGCTAATGTCGAGATGGTAGCACTCATGATGGTACCATGAATATTGGTTGCCTGTGTTGAAAACTAAAAATTCTACATTTCTCTCCTTGTAAACTTGAGTGAACTCTGCTTTCCTAAGATCTTTAACTTTTTTTGGATCCTAGGAATTCTCTGGCCCTAATTATTGAAGTTGATATTATATTTAAGAACAAAAACCCCTATTCCTAAATTTGATGCTAACCCCAAAAGATTTTCAACACTTTACAACTTTTTTTAACATCTAATAATGTGTGCAAATTAAATTTAGTGATGTTAATAATTATGATTGGTAGGAATGAATCTTCATCTATCAACCTAGTTTAATAAGGTACAGTAAACATTATAATTCCTTTATTAGTACAATCTTAGATCACATTCTTAAACCTCCAATATGAATATGTTGAGTGGTTTCAAGTGTTGTGATACTTGCAATAGTCTATCCCTCTAATTTCCTCTTTTGTAGGAATTTCATGCTCCATGGGAAATGTAATATACTTTTTTGTAATAAATAATAAAAGTATCCTTTATTTTGGCAGTATTAAATGTATACTAAACTTAGGTTGACGAAGCTAATATTTTCTTTTTAAATTCTAAGGATTTGCATTATAGGGAACGGTAAAGACAAGTTCTAAAGATGTTGACTTCAACTATTATTAAATTATAAGAATTCTTCTCAGTAATGTAAGTGCTTAACGAATTCTTCTTAAAGTGGCCTTCTTTTCTAAGGAGATCTTCATATTTTGAGAATTTCGCTACCAGGTCATAAAAATCACAAAATTTTATGCTTTAAAATTTTCTCCGGCAATTTAGTGTCCAAAGCTTTTTAAACTAACTTCATATATTCAATTTCTGGAAGTGCAATCCAACGTTAATTTCTTATTTTCTTGAATCGAGTGATAAATATGTCAATGTTCTCATCGCTTTTTTGAGCTACTCTAAAACGATAGTCTTTGTCAAAGAATTTGGGAACAACCTAAGCTTAAAGTAATTAAAGTTTTCATTATTGGTCAATTCTCTATATTGTATAACGAATCTAGCAATGTGCTTAATAGTGGATTGATCATATTCACCAAAAAAGTTAAATTTAGGAATTCTGTAGCCATGAGGAAAAAAGATTCTCTTGATCATTCTATTATAGATAAGGCTTATAAAATTCAGAACTGTCAAGCTATTTTAAACCAGGCTTGTGTAATTCTCAAACCACTTCTCTGACTACTTCCATATCAACTTGTAATCTCATCTCTGGTGGGTAAATAATGGGACTGTAGTTTATAATTGTTATGTTACCTCCCAAACCTATTGTGGTCCATTAGCTTCAGCTTCCCACCAAATCCTTATCTACCTGGAATTTAAAGCCTGATTGTAACTCATCCATTAACTAGAATAATGCAAGGAGGTGCGATAGGGTTATCTTCTTTTTTGTGTGAAGGAACGTATCTTTTGTCTGCATAGGGAGTTAGTAAGAGGCAACTGCATTCTATGGCTTTTATTACTTTAGGAGTAAGAGGCCCCTGAGTCTTTCAGAGATTTACTTTACTAAAATGGGTGAATTTTGCCCAACAAATTATATCATAGCGATAAACAATTTATCAACCTTCTCTATTATAGCTTTAATTACATTAACTATAGAGGCCATATTTAACTTCATTTCATTACAGTGGCTCTCGCCTGTAGGGAAGCTAATGAAAGGCGAGGCTAACTTCTCAAGATTTTCTACCATCTGTGATACAAAGCTTTCATTCCCTACGGTTGTTAGGATTTCTTTCCTAGGACTAGCGGCAAAGTGATTTCTTTTCCATTTCTTGTTCCTGTGTTAAGTCCTACAAGATGTGCCAAATTGTTTAGTATTAATAAGGAATGTAAAGGTCTTAAAGAGGAGTTCTCCTATAATTTGTATTTGACTTTTATCAATTATATAAGTGAGCTTTGAAAAACTTGGAGAGTGGAGTTCTAAGCTACCAAAAATGAAAAATACAACTAAATGAAATTTGGATTGAAGAAAACAATTGGTTATTGCAAAAGGAAACTCACTAGCTAGAAAAGAAAATTTGATATAACAAAGATGAATTCGTAAAGTAAATAAAGCTAAAAATGACAAAATATGTTTGAAATAGGTTGATTGATCTCTCTGGAGATTGATTTTTGTTGTACTTTGATTATATTGATGTGGGAATTGGGTTGTCAAGCCCCTTCCTCAATATAGTGCTGGTAAATTTATAATTATCTCATCCTTAAGCAGTTTTGTGTCATAACTACCCACTTCCCTATATTTTAGCTAATTACTTATCACCATCTCCTTAACTTTCACCATCTATAATTTTGCCTCTTATAATTATGTAACTTCCAAAACACTCAACCATTTTTTTGTTAACTACCTTCCATCATTCTCTCAATTTCTATGCTTCTTCAGAATCTAACTCTTAATCCATTCTCGTGTCGTTTAGCTTACTACCTGCCTGCATTATTTTTCTTTAAAACATATGTTAATTATTAATTTCTTGGAATTCTTGAATCTTGAACTTCTCAATTGATTCCTCTATGCATGAATTCTCTGGCCAAATAAATTTCAAGACTTTTACACTTTGGCTCCTTTCACTTATAGATTAAATGGACTGAATTTATTTTGGACCATCAACAAAATTATTATTATTATCTTGAAAAGATTATTGTCATGAATTATACTTTTATTCTAAAAGAACTTTTTAAATTTATTTTAATTAAGAATTTTTTAAAAAAAAATTAGTCTACTAGCTCATATATTTAGTGGGCTTTAAATATTCGATGATGAGAGAGTAGTCATATTTGTATGTCATCAAACCCACGCTTACTAGTAAGAAAAGCAATAGACGATGATACTACTGATTAGGATGGACACTATTTACAACAAAGAAATCTAAGTTCAACCCTTTCTTCATCGTGAGGCAACGAGGGCCAAGTTCAACCCTTTTGTTCTCATTTCCTTAAGAATGTTCATATGAAAAGATATTGTAATTGTGTTTCTTAGACTATTTGTTCACTAGCCTATGATCTAATGAATAATCAAGGCATAGTTTGGTTTGTGTACTTGTAACTTGGAAATTCATAATTATTTTTTGTTTAACGTGTAGGACATTTTTTTCCTTTTTTATAAATTGGATAACTATTAATTGTATTTTCGGGCTTTTAATAACTTACAAGTTAAGTTATGTAATTTGATCCGAACAAAGGTAATAAATTGGCCCAATAAATGATCTAGATTAATAGGTCAAAGTCCAGGAGGAAAATGAATCCAAATGAGTGTGGACCGGACCTATATTGGGCTTATAATTGGGAAGCTCGATATAGAAGCTATATATAAAGGTTAAAGTCTCCTCAGTTACTTAGTAATTCATAAGCATACGGATCCTTTGACCCGTTAGGAGTTCTTATGTATTAAGGAAACTGAAGAAAGGCATTAATCGAGCTGGCCCATATCTCTTGTGGATATCGGGCTGTATCAGATAATGTCACATTTCTCTTAGTAGATACCGGGTACATTCACAACTAAGCCAGAGGGTCTTATCACATTTTGAGTTTTAAGCTCAATTTCAGTGACGACTCTGGTTACAACTTCTTTTATGTTTGATGCATTAGTGTAATGGAATGTATCATATTCACTTTTTTCAGTCAGCCATATGATCTAACTTACACATTCTCATATATATTCTCATTAGACCTTATTCTGACATTCAGAGATCACTTATTTCATCCAATTCACATTTAATGAGAACTTCTATTATTATTCATGCATTTATCAAACTCCTCAGATATTCAACGCCCAGAATCAAAAAAATCATTCAGAATAATCACATTCGCATCTCATTCTTAATCACACAATTAATAATATAGAAAAACAAGTAATAAAGTAAGACCATATAGGTCTACTCACTGTACACTCTAGATTAGCAATTGCTTCTAAGATCTTGAAACCTCTGAATGTGGACGTTTATCCTACACATTCAAATTATGCAATACACAAGTTACACACACATTAATAATTGCACAATTATAAGCAATCATTTATGCACAAATGTTTATATAGAATAAGCACAATGGATGCTCAGTGATAATTTCGGGTATATTTTCAAATTTTACACTATATCCACATTCACATTTTATCACTCAATTACTCGTCATTTCGTTTATAACATTATTTACTCTTATTATCAAATTCTCATCCACTTTTAACTTAATACACTTTACTCCTCTTCTTTGAATCACAGCTTCAATCATGTGAATATATTTATTCCCCAAAAAAACTCATACCTTTGGTACTTTGATATCAACAATTTATTCACTAATGTTATTTCAATATTACAAGATCACACATTACCCAAACTCTCCTTTCTTCTTATAAATTTCTCCAAATTTCCACACCTTCGAGTCTATTTTCCATGATCAATTACACAATGAAAACGAAGTAATTTGACAACACTTTCTTATAAAAAAATGTTCCCCATTGTCTTAAGTTTCTAATGACACCAAAATCATTCAATTGGGTTGAGTAATCCAAAAGTTATATTCAAACATTTTTAGACTCTCTGTATACTGAAATAGTACACTATACTCAACTTCCATCCAGAAATTGAAAGTTTTGGAGACCGAATCAAAATTTTAAGTCTTCATATAATTTGTATGTCTATGTATCTAGTTTACTCCAAATGAAAAATCATCTCATTTGGATGATTATAGAACAAGATATTCCCAAAATACCAAATTATGTTCAGTAAAATATTCCAGTTCATACTATTCCAATAGATTCCCTTTCTTTCATTCAACCAATCTTTTTCAAATCAATTCATAATGCTACCTATTTTTATGGAGAGGTACTATAATGTGTTAGAAATCTATTAGTTTAAGAGTCAAGTCATTTAAAGGTCTATAGAAGAAGTTATGACCAAAATATACAAAACTCTTCAATTGCAAAATGCTCTCGGGTATTAGAGAGCACAGTGTCACGACGTGCCAACTAAAATCACGCTAGTCCAACAATCAACTCTCAAGACATGAGAGAGAAAATTCATGGGTGTGAGGGAGAGTCATAGGTGTGAGAGAAGAAAAATAAGAGGGAGTCACGATCGTGCTTCGTCGTGATCGCGACTTCCCAGTCACTCACCTTCACTTCAAACCCCCATAACTTTCAATCTTGAAACCCAAAAATTTCAGACTTTATATCATTAAAAATATAAAAGAAAGATCTACAACTTTAAAAGAAAATTTTGTCAAATCTTCCTAGATCAATACAGTTTAATCATGGAAGTTTCAGACCACATTTTACCGCTTTTTCTCAACCTTTTCCTCATCATTTCCATCTTAATATTATCACTCAATCTCTCTCAAATGATTTCAAAAGGCTAAGATTTTTAGCGGAGATGTAATTAAATACGAATCCAATAGTTCAAGCCCCATGTCATTTGGAGGTCAGAAGAACAAGATATTGCCAAAAGATCGAAAGTTGTTTGAGGTTTTTACCAACCGAGGAAATCGCGATCATGAAATCAACATTGAGAGTCGCGATCATACTTTAGCACGATCGCGATTCTGTAACCAAAAGAGGAAAGTTGCAATCGTGCTTTCCTATCTTTTCTTCTAGGGTGTGATCATGTAGAAGCACGATCGTGAGTTACCCTCTCCTTCTGAACCTTTGCATTTTTTCTTCTTCTTCATTCTTTTATTCCTAATCAACTTCTCTAACTCATCTTTACTACAATTATGACTTCCATGCAACAAAATCATTCACAATCCACTCCAAAAATCCAAATTGAAACATATACATCAAAAATAGATATTCATTCACTCTTCTACCTCATTCTCTGCGTTTCTTCTTTCCTTCTCCAACACCTTCATTTTTCTGCATAATTATTTTCTCCACTTTCTTCATTTTTTCCTCTCAACTTTCATTTTACACAATCTTTCTCATCTCCCAAACATCATCGTACACCTATCTCTTAACTCTAAATTTATTCTTTTGTTCATCTTTAATAACTCTCAAAACTCACATATATGCATATATATACACAATGAAAACAGAGCCCTCACGTTTGTTTTCTTTAACAAGTTTATGCACCTGGTTATACCGATTTTCTAAGATCTTTCAACCCCAAAAATCATTTTTAAACCCTCTTAAAACATTTTATCATCAAAACTGAAAAATCAACAAAATCCTCACTTCCATCTTATATTCACGAAGAATATGAAAAGTGTATATTTTTTTCATGAATATGAAATATCAACTAATTCACCAAATATAATACATATATCAACAACTCGTAAGGATTTACTCAATACTCACTACAATAATTCATTAGAATTCACGACATTTTCTGAAAAAACGTCACAAATTGTGTAGAGTTTTTATGACGTTTTTAAAAACGTCACAAAAAATCCCATTTTCTGCAACATTTTAGTAAAACGTCACGAATATGTCAGACCTTTTGTGACGTTTTAGAGACAAAACATCACAAAATGAAAACCGTGACGATTTTCTAAAGAAAACTTCACAAAACTAACAATTGTTGAATTGAGCAAAACGACTGTGTTGTATTTTAAAACGTCGTTTGCTTTTAATTTGTTAAAACCTACACACAGCTATCTCCTTTCCCCCCTTTGCTTTTAATTTGTTATAATACTAATGACGAATATAATAATAATAATAATTATTATTATTATTATTATTATTATTATTATTATTATTATTATTATTATTATTATTATTATTATTATTATTATTATTATTATTATAGTAATAATAATAATAATAATAATAATAATAATAATAATAATAATAATCTTAATAATAATAATACTCATAATAATAATAAAAATGATAATGATGATGTAGTATTCATAATAATAATAATAACCAAGTCTCATGAGGCGTGAAAATAATAATAATAATATTAATAATAATCATCATCATAATAAGAATAATTTAAATAATATTAATAATAATAAAGATCATAATAATAATCATCATCATTATAATAATATAAATAATATTAATAATAATATAGATCATAGTAATAATAATCATAATTATTATTACACAAATAATAATCAACATAATTGAAATATCGAAAAGGAATTTAATAATAATAATAATAATCATACAAAAGGATAATAATAATAAGAATAAGAATAAGAATAATGAGAATAATAATATCGAAAAGGAATTTAATAATAATAATAATCATCATCATACAAAGGATAATAATAATAATAATAAGAATATTATTATTATCATAAATCCATAAATAAATAATTACATAAATAACAACAAGTAATAAATATATCGAATTTAATAATGTTATGAATAATAAATTAATAATCGACAAAAATAAATAAGGCAAATGAAATGGCTCGCAATATGAAATAGTCCTTAAAATTTTAAAAATTACAAAATAGTCCCTATTGATATATTGTATAGTTGTACTATATACTTTACTAGTTTTTATTTACATTAACCACGCTTTCAAAAATCTTAATAATAAATAATAATCACAATTAATATGAAATAAGTCAATAACAATATTTTTTAAATATTTTACATATAAATAATAACCACAATTAATATAAACAAAGACTATTTAAGAATAATACAAAGTATTTAAAATATTACAAAATACAATTTCATCATTTTAATGTCATTTCATTTTATATTTAATTAGACATAATCACAATTTTAATTTAATATATAAAATTAATTTAATAATTATAAATAAATATAATTAAATTTAAAATATATTTTGAAAATATATAAATTTCAAATAAATTTTGATTTAATAATTAAAATATATAAAATAAAATTTAAAACTTCATGGCTTATAGTTTTAATTTTAAACTTTTAATGTTTTATACTTTTATTTATTTATATTAATAAAGTAAATTTCCTTTTTAATATTTTTAAATTTATAAATGGTAATTATTTTATTTATGTGATTATTATGATTAAGTTTGTAGTTCAGTATATTATTTGTGATAAATAAATGTATTATTTGAAATAAAATGTCTATAAGTATAAATTGGAATCTACAAAGTATACAACATATTCACAAATCACAATTTGATAACATTAGCAATTTTAAATATTTATGATTCCCTACACATATATATTATCATTCCATTAAAGTTCAACATTTTTAATTTTATAGTCAATTAATTATTTACCTAGCTAAAACTAGTATTCAAATAAGAAAATACTATCATTATTAACTACAATCAAATTATTATTAATTTCTAATTCCATAATTTTATACTTAACTAATTATTTACCAAAATTCAATACCCAAATATTAAAATGAATTACCATTTAACAAATATTAAGAATATGTCAATTAATGATTTAAGCTTTTCAATTTTACTAATTTTGATTATCAATTTTACATTTAATTATTAATTTCACATTTGATTGTCAATTTTACAATTAGGTTTAAATGTTGATTTGATTTTGATTATCAAACTCAATCTCAAATTCAATTGCACAAACTCAAATTCAATCTCATTCATCAATAATTCAACAATTCAATATTAATACCGTAAATCTACTAAATTACAATCACCATTCCAAATTTAATTTCTAATCGGACCAATCACCAATCATCATCATACACACATCAAATTAAGAATAATACAAAGTATTTAAAATATTACAATAATATAATTTTAATATTTTACATATAAATAATAACCACAATTAATATAAACAAAGACAATCATCATCATACAATTATAAAATTAAGAATAATACAAAGTATTTAAAATATTACAATAATACAATTTTATTACAATTCCAACCACATTTTATTTTCATTTCCTTACATTTACAACAATTCCCAATTCCAACATTCTCAAAACAATCATAATTCCATTTCCATTTCCATTCATAATTCCAATTGAATTTTCAACAATTTCAATTCCATTTCCAACAATTTCAATTCAAAGTTTGAAAAATAATGATCAAGTTGAAGGGTATAATATGATTTACATAATTGGCAAATAATGCATAACATATCTTATACAATTGTTCATACACATATATTCATAAAACAATCATCAAGTTCAAAGATTTATTCATAACATGAGATCAAATTGAATGATATAAATTTTTGAAATTTTTTCCCTTTTAAACCTTTGATCTTCTTTTCATTTTAACAAACCATAATATTATATACACCATTTCATATTTCATTCTTAAATATATATGTTGTGTTTACAATTTTAATTGACATTAATAAATGTAAGTATAAATAATTAAAATCTACGATTACAAGTCTACAACATATTCACAATTTGACAACAAACATTCAATAATACATCACTTCTTTATGCTCAAACAAGTTTTACAATTTTACAATTTTTTATCAATTTTACAATTTGACATTTAATTATCAATTTTACATTTGATTATTATTTTCATATTTGATTATTAATTTTACATTTAAGTTTAAATGTTAATTATCAACTTTCAATTTTAAGTTTTAACAATCTTTGCATAATACATAATTAATTAATTACAATTCCATAGTTCAATTCCAAATTTCCAATTCTAATTTCCAATTCCATTTTACAATCTTTGCATAATTATAAATTCATAACAAAACAACATAAATTATTTACCTACGGTATTCTTTAACTTCAATCCAACAATTTCAAATTATCAACTTCAAAAATTCCAATCCAAAACCCTGAACATTCCATTCCAAAACAATTTGAATTGTTATATTAATAATATTGAATTATTCAATATTTATTTTCGTAAATTATTCAATATTTATTTCAATTCCCTCCTATGATAAACCTTCGACTATAATCCTTTCCCTCCTTGCTTTTGTTAAAACCTCCGATCGACTATCTCCTTCCCCCCAACCCGACGTCGCCTTTTCCCTCTTTCTCAAGCCACTTTCTATCGTTATTGTCTTCTCGTTGCTGACATTTGCGTGCGTGGATTTCATTTTGTCTTTTGGTGTTCTTTTTTCTGAGTTGGTGTTGTTGTTTTTCTGTTTTGTGATCTAGGCATGTTCGATTTCAGCCAAGATTCTGTTGAAGTTTGTTTCTTTCCTCTTGTTCTGTTGAATATTCAAAATAGAAGTCTGGGCATGGTAATTTTCTCCTTCATTTTTGTTGCTTTCGGTAACTGATTTAGGACGATGCATTTCGTTCTTTTGTTTGAATGGGCTGGATTAGCTGATGAATCGATGTTGTTTCAGGAAACCAACAAGTGAAACGGGCACATCTTACCACCGGGCTTCTTCATCTCTCTGATTGCAAAGTTAATCCCACTGAGTTGCTTCTTGTTCCCCCTTTGCAAATATCAATACATATACAGGTTAGTTAATGGATTAAACTTTGATATGAGATTAACATTAATTATGTTATTTTTGTCAATCATACTGATTAGAAGGTCATCAAATCAGATCCATAATCTGAATCTTTCATCTATGATGTTGTTTGATAGTTTAAGAGGAAAGATCTATATATTAGATTGATTCAAACATATTATTGATACTCATTATGGCATGGATTATATTAGCTGTTGATACGGAGTTTCGTAAGTGTGGTTGTATTCATTTTCACATAGATGTGGTTTTTGGCTTTGGTTACAAGATTTAAGAGATAGGGGTGAAGGTGAGAAACTTGACAGGCGTTAGACAATTTTTTTTGGTGGGCATGTGTGATAATTTGTGTGTTGAAAAAATTGCTTGGCCAATTTCTTTCAATATGGCTAGTGAGAGATGTAACTAGATTTTGTGAAGGGTGAAAGAGGGGCGTTGAGTACAGGGTTAGGGAGGGACGAAATTGAAATAGAACAACAAGAATGAAAATCACTTTGGTTAATTTAATACATGTAACTTGCATAGATGGTTGGTTAAGTTTCTATATTAGATTTGATGATGTGTATGATGGTTATACTATGCATAAATAATAAAGACATGAATATGGGATTATTATAAGCTAGGTCGATGCATTGTTTAATGGCACATTATTTTGTTTCTTCTTGGTTTCTTTATACCCTACATGTACCAATGCATGAAGCTAAAATTTATATTTTCAAGTGCTAAAATTAGCCTACTTTCTAAACCTTTATGGCTTACATTGAGACACAATGTTCAACTTGCATTAAGGTGTTACAATATGTAAATGGTGGTGAATATTCATCAAATAAAAGAATCATACTTAGGATCTTTGTAACATCTCATCCCTATAGTAATGGTTAGGACCCGAAATTTCAGTACATGTGAGCTCAAAGAGAAATTTAGACAATGCATTTTCTTGCTCATGCATCATGTTAGTATATATGCACATAAATACGGAATGTTTTCGCATAAAAAGTGGTACATGCATTCATTGACAACTTCTGGGTATGATTGATGTTAAATCTGATTTTCTTTTTTTTCAAAAATAAGGAGTAGAAGGAGTGGAGAAAGTGATCTAGGTATGAGTTGAGACAAGGAAAGGGTTGGAAATAAAATTTGTAGTGATCTGGAAAATATTCACTGAATATGCTTCAGTCTTTTAATCATAACATTTTCTATAGTTTTCCAAACGAGATGATTCTTGATTTGGATTAATCTAGAGATAAATGGCTATATTTCATATAAAGACATCAACTTTTAGTTCTGTCTCTAAGAGTTTCAAAAGTTGTCATGAAGTTGAGAATTGGGTGCAGGGCGTTGAAAGTTAATCGTAAAATTTGTGTTCTGATTTCGGGAGAAACTTTGGGATTGATATAAATAGATTTTGGCAAAGTTCCCTTCTATAAAGTTGTAACTTATCTTTCTAGCTTTCCATTGATATGAAGTATGAAATTTGTGGACAATGGAGTTGGAAGATATGATCATTAGAAGTTGTGATGCTGTTTAGGATGGAACTTTTGGGATAGCCACTTTAATTTGGAATTTTGACCATTATAGAGGAAGAAATTGTTTTTAGGTTCTCATAAAGTTTATAGATCTTTCTTTTAGCTTTCCAACGATATAAAGTTTGTAAATTTTGGATATCGGAGTTGAAAGATACAAGAATTACAAGTTATGAGGTTTTATCGTCTCAGTTACTGT
Source organism: Erythroxylum novogranatense (assembly GCA_029891385.1). Classification (NCBI taxonomy): domain Eukaryota; kingdom Viridiplantae; phylum Streptophyta; class Magnoliopsida; order Malpighiales; family Erythroxylaceae; genus Erythroxylum; species Erythroxylum novogranatense. The sequence goes on from CM057227.1 coordinate 42,808,943, forward strand.
TCATCATCTCAGTTTGACCGTCTGAGTTACTGTTCATCGTCTGCTTTTCATCGTCTCAGTTACTGTTCATCGTCTCAGTTTGACCGTCTGAGTTACTGTTCATCGTCTGTTTTTCATCGTCTGCTTTTCATCGTCTCAGTTACTGTTCATCGTCTCAGTTTGACTTTTTCTATCTCAGTTTGACCTTCTGAGTCACTGTTCATCGTCTGTTTTTTTCATCATCTGCTTTTTATTGTCTCAGTTACTGTTCATCGTCTCAGTTTAACTTTTTGCGTCTCAGTTTGACCGTCTCAATTACTATACATTGTTACCTTCTGATCCATTTTATACCCTTAAAACGTTGGAATTGGCCTTTGAGGTCTCCATAAGAGTTGTAGCTCTTGAAATTCTCTTTCCAACCATATAAAGAACACCTTAATCCAATATCTATAGGGAAAGTTATGAAGATTTTCCCAATCTATATTGTCTGATGACTTCATCGTCGTCTCAAAATGACATCATCATCGTTTGCTTTTGTTGTTAACCCCTCAGATGAAAGAATTGGCCTTTGAGATCTTCATGAAAGTTGTAGATCTTCATGTCCTCTTTCGAGCCATTCAAAGAAAACCTCAATCCGAAATTTCTACAAAAAGTTATGGCTGTTTCCCAGAAACAGGTTCAGTATAACTGAGTTCATAAACATGGTTGCTTCTTTTGTCCATAACTTCTTCTCTAGACCTCCGAATGACTTGATTCTTGAACCATTGGATTTGTAAGAATTTTCTATACATCTCCAGAAAGAATCATGGCTATCTTAAATGAAGGGGGATATATTGAATGAAAATAGTGGGACGGGTACAGTGAGTGTGTTTTTAAAGGATATGAACTGTTGTTATTCCATTGAACATATTTCGATATTTTTGATGATTTCTAGAGCTATACTAATACAAATGAGATGATTTTTTATTTGTGATAAACTAGAGTCATGGAGATACAAATGGTATGCAGAAAGTGTAATCTAATTCAGTCACTAAGATGTTTAAATTTCATATGGAAGTTGTATATAGTATACTGTTATGGACAAGAGCAGTCCAAACATATTTGAAGTATATCTTTTGAATCACTGAACCGAATCAAATGAGTTTGGAGGTATTAGAAACTTAAGACAGTGAGGGACATTTTTATGAAAGAAAGTGTTATGTTAGAATGTTTAAGGTTATTTTTGACAAGACACTTAATTTTTAAAGAGCATAAGCTTATAAGGAAGGATAAAATGGACATTTTGGACTCATTAATGGCAAAATTGGAAAAAGAAGTATTGTCTGGCTTATAAATAAAGGGGAGAACGAAAATGGACAAGAAAAGAGAGAAATATCATGAAGAAGAAAGAGAAATACGAACAGAAGAAGAATGAAAGAGAGAGAAAGAAGAGAGAACAAGCTAGGGTTTTAATTTCCTTAGCCTTCAAGAGAGATTTTAAAGTTGTTCAAGAAGAGAAAATGTAAGAGGAAGAAAAGAGTTTCCATTTGAGCTAAAGATCTCTTTTTGGTGAAGAATCAAGGTAAGGTCTTTTTGAATCTTTTGGATTTTTGGAAGGATTCTAACTTATGGAGTTTAGAAATTGGTTGGGTTTAAATGTTCTAGAATCAATTTTGGAGATTTTGCATTGTGGGATTTTTAAGTGGATTTCTATTGAAAGAGATTTGGTTTGTTTTAGGAAACCAAGAAAATCCTACCCAAGAACAAGGGGAGTGACAAATTTGACTCGAAGTTTTGCAAGACAACTAGGGGGGTAATATATATTTATGGTTTTTGTGTCAATGGGCAATATGCCTAAATGTGTACATATGTTTAAATTGTTAAGCTATAAATGGGGATTTGATATTATGAGATCATGTGAGGTTAGAAAAGAGATGATGAAAAATTGAGTTATGATATAGAGTAACCAAGTGTTCTTGAAGTGTAGCTTATGAATAAGCTAGACATATAAAAAAAAAGGGTAAATATTGAAAAGAGCATTCAGATTGATCATGTACAAATGAAGAGTAAGTCTAAGTTCAATGAGACATGTATGAATTTTGAAATGGGAATGAGCATAATATGTGTTCTAAAACATACCCGAGATTGTCATTAAGCATGCATTGTACATAGTCCATTTATTATCTGTGTGTACTTATTGATGAGTGTGAAATGGGTGTTTTGCATAGATGGGCTGTGCAGGTCCAGTATCCACATTCTAATGTTCCAGAATTGGGAAGCAAATGCTATTTTGGAGCATACTGTGAGTAGACCTGGATAGTCTTACTTTATTGTTTGTTTTGTTTATGTTATAAACTGAGTGATTATGACTAATTATGAATGTGTCTTGATTGTTGAAGTTCAGACAATGAAGGTCCGATGAAGGTGCTATATGAATGAGATATTGAAGTGTTTAAATATGCATTTGTATTTGGATATGAATGAAATTATGGAATTCTCCACTTCAATCTAGAATGCCGGACTAAGGTCCGATGATATGAGAAAGTGATTGAATGGGATATGTAAGTGGGAGTGATGCATTCCATTGCATGAATGCATGCAACATAATGGCAGTTGTGACCAGAGTAGACACCGATCAGAGCTTCAAGCTCAACGTGTGAAAAAGAGCCTTGAGTTCAAAAGTGATTCAGAGCCTCAGGCTCAAGGTTTAATGAGCCCTATATGGGAAAGTTATTAATGAGCCCGGTATCCAATGGATACGGGACAGTTTAAGCACTCGGTCACAACAAAGTAACAAATAGAAAGTGAGTCTCATGTGCACTGCATTTGCATGATATGAATGATTAAATTATATTGAATGTGAAATGAAAATGAAGTGAATATGATTTGTGTGTTATATGATGAGTGAGTCATCGATGATGGTCACTCATTGAGTTCACAAAACTCACCCAAAATTTGCAATTTTTTTTCAGGATTCAGAAGAATACCCCGTTAGGCCAACGGGAGTATACCTACAACATTCAAGTGAAGGATAGAGGTCGGGATCAGTTTGCGTCTACATTGCATGTCTTTATTTTTGTATTAAACTATATTCTGCAACTTCCGTATAAATTGTATTTTGAAATGACTCAAGTGTTTGTATTTATGAAAGGGCCAAATGGCCATATGGGAATTTTGTAAATGGCATTGTATGATGGGAAAGGGGCTTATGCCCTATTTGATTATTGACTTTCGCATGTGTGTCTGTGAAAAAAAAGAAATATATATATATATATATCGAATTTTGAATGATTGAGTGCTTTAGCACACCACCCTCGTGGGGCTCGGACTCAGATATCACCATCAATGTCGGGTTTAGGTCTTGCGGGAGTGGGGTGTTACAATCTTAATATTGGATTCCAGCTACTGGTACTTCAAAAGGTTGGTCAATCAATGGATCTTATTGGTTATTACAATAAGGTAGACCCAATGTAGTTGGTTGGATAAGTTCTAGTAAGGGAATATTCTTGATTCTGGTATACATTGATGATGTTGTTATTATAGGGAATAACGTTGCTTCTGGTATACATTGATTCTAGTATACATTGCTTCTGGTCTTCAATATTTTTTTAATATGAATGAATTGGCGACTAGTCATTATTTTGATGGAATTTGGATTATTTATAGTTATGAATTGCATCTCATGTCTATTGGTGATTAGATATCCATTATACATGAAAGTTTAGGGTACTAATAAATGACTTGGAAGAGTTGTGAACAAAACGTGTGTTATTCATGGTCTAAGATGCACATATGAATCACTTTGGTTTATTTAATACATGTAACTTGCATAGATGGTTGGTTAAGTTTCTATATTAGATTTGATGATGTGTATGACGGTTATACTATGCATAAATAATAAAGACATGAATTTTGTGCATATGAAAATCCTCCAAAAACAAATAAATTCTTTCCAAAAGGAATAGTAGCATGGCCAACTCCTTCCAAATTAACAAGAGTTTCTAATAACGATCAAGGAAAAAGAGTCAAATAGAAGAAACTTCAATACAAATTTGGTAAATGTGATAGCATAGGCAGACATAAATCCTTCTTGTGAATAAACAAACTCTTTTACTTGCATTGAACCATTCAGTATACATTCAAATGTTAATTGCTTGAGAGGACTTCAAAATGGTTGTTGTACATCGTATTGTCTACTATTTTCAAGGCACTTCTACCTAAGGTCTTTTCTTACTTGTGAACTTTCTTATTCAGTTGGTTGCATATATGGTGATGTTGACTGGGTGACATGTGGTGTTCAATTACTGATTGGCACATGTTTCTTAGAAATTATCTTATCTCTTGGAAAAAAAGGATAAGTTACAGGAAGTTAGTTTATTCACGATTTTTCCCTGATAACCAAATTCGCATGCATGCATGCACACATTTATAACAATATAACTTTAAATATGGTTGATGAATATTACTTTGAAATATAATGTTCATATGAATGTAGGTGATTCACATGGGACCTAGTCTACCCAAGAAGAATAAGAAGGTTGCACCAAGCAGCTTAGTACTGACACAACTGCAGTCGCGGTACCGTAAGATTCTTGGAAGTATAGCTAATGAGCCATCTGCTCGTACACAGCCAGAAGATCACATACCTACACGTTGTGAGCCTACTCCAACACCAAGAGATGTCACATCTGTGCCTATTATGCATCCTAGAGATACGTATGAACAACTTTTGAATATGCGACACAATATTAGTAGTTCATCAACTTCTCAAGAGATGCCTTCAGCTTCTAATAATCAAACACTACTAAATGACACTATTCTTCCCATTGTCAGTCCTAGCTTTGCAAGCACTGCAGGTATGATCTTTCACATCACATTGGTGAAATTTATTAAGTTTAATTATGTTGTTTATCAAACTAATTAAGAGTATGTTATATGCTAACTGTAAAATATTCCTTTACTATTTTAGGATCCACGACTGATCCAAAAAAGACAAGGGGTGTCACAAAAGGACACGGATTGGCAAAGATTAGTAAGACACTAGGTAAGAGATTGGAGATACAGATCTCCCCTGCTGAAGGACGACCAACCAACTCTGTACAGTCTGCCAAATTATCGAGTGAGATTGGTGTGGTATCCTGAACTTCCTTACCTGTGAGAACAAAATGGAAAAAATTACTAATGAGGAGTTGGACATTGCATTTGATAAATTAGACGTAAGTATTATAAAACTGTCTAATTTGTACATGTTTTCCATATGCCTAAAGCTTTAACTAATAATTTATAATTTTTTACAACAAAAGTTGGAAGTCAAGGGGATGAGGACTGACAATGAAGTACATACTGCTATGAAGAAATTTCTTGCTTTAAGATCTATAGATCAAAGATTTCATTTAAAAAGACATTTTATCAAGCACGAAAAGGATGATAAACCGCATAATGTCACAGTGGTGAAGTGGATGGATTTATATGAATATTCGGAGCAAGCAGCTATAAAGGTTAGTTTATTTCATCAAAAAACATAATTTCTTAACTTTTTTGACAACTGATAATATTTTAGAATTTATGAATTGTGATTTATAGATTTTTTTATAATAGATTTTGTTATGTGTACGATTAGGAAAAAAGTCAAAAAGCCAAATTGGCTAGGATTCAAGTCAAATGTCGACCAAATTCTGGCTCCAAGGCCTTTGTAGCGATACGACATGAAATTGTGAGTTATTATTTTTTTAATTATATTTTTCTTTAATTGATATTTCAATATTTATAATGAATATTACTAGTAACATATTTCTATACAACAGAGTGACAGAGATAGAGAAGAGTGTGACTGGATGAAACTATGGTATCACACTCATTATGATGAAAGAAAAGATCAATGGACAACTACCGAATGCAGAGAAAAATGGGTGAGTATAAAGTTCATTTACAAATATTTCTTAAATAAGATTGTGTATGTAATTAATTTTTGGGTTTTCAGGAATTAATGTGTCACGAATTGACACATTCAATAGAACAAGGTCATCCGATGACAGTGGATGAAGTGTACGACAAAGTCTTGGGCACTAGATCAGATTGCGTTGTTGGCATGGAAATTAGGCCTCGATCACAAGGGAAGACTTCGGCAAGAAAGAGACTTCGAGACAAATTGGAGGAGTCGAAGAAGGTTAATCGGGAGTTGTTATCTCAAGTCAATGAATTGAATAAAAAAGTTGAAGAAATACAGGATCGATTAACTACCGAAGTCGAACAACAAAAAAAGGCCTCCGAACAACAAAAAAAGGTCTTGGAACTTTTATGTGCTACACATAATATTCGTTTAGATTAGATATGTACTCATATTGATATATTAAACACTTATGATTTATTGTTTATGTTAATTACTGTATTATGACATGTTTGGGAATTACAATTACATAATATATTGTATGCACGTATTAAATTCTTGTTATACATGAATTATTAAATAAATAAAATTCATAAATAATTTTGAATAGTTATTAAATAAATAAGATTTAAAATTTTGTTATTTAAAATAACTATTAAATTAAAAATAATTAAATTACAATTATTTTGGATAATTTAAACAAACTAACGAAAATAATTATTAAATTTAAAATTATTAAAATAAAATTATTTTGAAATAATGAAAATAAAAATAATAATTAAAATTGTTAAATTAATATTATTTTATATAAATGAAAAAGGAAAATTAAAATTTGAATAATTATAAAATTAAATTTATAATTAAATAAAATTAAAATTTCAAAATTTCAAAATAAATTTATTTTCGAAAAAATAAATATTAATTATTAAAATTGAATTTTTATTAAATTAAATTTATTTTCTGAAAATTATAAAATATAAATTACTTACAATCCGCGATGTTTCACAAAAAAACGTCGCGGATTGTTTCCTATTACGCGACATTTTGAAAAAACGTCACGAAAACTCTTACAATTCGCGACATTTTGTCTATGCTTTTAGTGACGATTTAAAAAACGTCGAGTTTTTGCGACGATTTAAAAAACGTCGAGTTTTTGCGACGTTTTTCAAAAACGTCACGGATACCTTTTAGTTACACCACATTCTGCGACATTTTTAGTGACGTTTTTTTAAACGTCGCGAATTCTATTCTACGACGTTTTATGACCTTTTAAAACATCGCAAAAAGGCTTCTTTTCTTGTAGTGACTTGATAAATTTTCAACTTCGTCAAAATCTCAAGAAGTCCTAATCTCCATGCAACTCACGTACATCATTATGGAAGTTGGCAAGTTTCAGTTTTTCTTGAGGAAAAAGGTTGAAATTTGGTGGAGTTTTGATAGAAAACTCTGTGTAACGAAACAAACTTGAAGAAGATAACCACGAAGAAGATATTTTTAAGACAGGACAAAACATTTATGTGTCTTTTAAAGTTAAAAGAATAGTTGTAAACATTTTAAGATCAAATTTACATGTGACACTTGTCACTCATCCATCTTTTTAACTAGTTCTCATTTAACTAGTCCAACCAACTTTAAAATTTTTACTACAATTGTCTCCCAATTTTTCAATATCATTTTCTCAAAAATCCTAAAGTCATTAATGAAATTTCTTCAATATCATTAAACCTTTATTTCTATTTCCTTTCATAAATTTACTTGCCAAATGGCATTTTTCCTAGTCCAAAATACTCATATTTTTGGAAAATTTCCTCTAAATTTTGCCAAAATTCTAAATCAATACATATATTTTCCATATCGATTTTCAATACAATTAATTGACAATTCTTAATAAAATTGCATATAATATATATATATACATACATACATATATATATATATATATACATACATACATACATACATATATATATATATATATATATATATATATATATATATATATCAATTATACCTTGCAATTGTCATTGAATGCATGTACAGTCATTTTAATGTGTGCAAAAATTCAAATTCGCGTGCGTGTATGCTAACAATATGCATGAGCATGAAAAAGCATTTTTCTTCATCTCTCATTGATCTCTCATGTACCATATTTTTGGTTTTTAACTCTTAATATGAGAGCGGGATGTTACAATTTATATTTGTTATCTCATATCGGATGGCGAGGCAAACGAAGCATGCCTTACAAGGCTGTGTCAACCTCTCCCTCGTAGACGTATTTTTTATGCCCTAACACACCGGATCCCATCAGAACTCTGAAGTTAAATGCGCTTAGGCAAGAGTAGTACCAAGATGGGTAAGCTCCTGGGAAGTCCTACAGGAGTAGTGTCCAAAAATGGCCTACACGCTAGAAAAACAAAGCTGTGCATGTCGGAAGCATTAAGTCTTTGGCCCATTTGGTAATAGAGTCAGTACCCGGATGGTATGCCAGTGATACCAGCGAGGAGACTGGTCTCTAAGAGGGGTGGATACTCATTATCCCATATCAGTCGAAGAGGCGAACGAAGCATGTCTTATAAGGCTGTGGCAACCTCTCCCTCGTAGATGCATTTTCCATGCCCTAACACACCGGATCCCATCAGAAGCTTGAAGTTAAATGTGTTTGGGCAAGAGTTATACTAGGATGGGAGATCTCCTGGGAAGTCCTACAGGAGTAGTGTCCAAAAGAGGCCTACACACTGCAAAAACAAAATCGTTCGGGTTGGGAGCATTAAGGCTTTGGCCTAAAGTGGACAATATCTGCTAGCGGGTGGTCTAGGCTGTTACATACATGGCACAGGCCGCATCCAGCTCGACACGTGGATTGCAAGGATCGAGACACGTTTTTGCACCTGCAACGCAAGAACCATACAATGAATGCATGTATGCGTGTGGGGGTATATGCTTCACACACGTCAGATGCATCTGGAGCTCATCTATCTGCGCACATGCAATGCATGCATGCCTTGTTTCATACGCCTGATGACATCAACAAACACCAAAAAAAAGGAAAATTTTCAGAATTTTTGTAAAGATACCCCAAGTCCTTTCGGGTCATTTTTAGGTTTAGGGAATTTTTAAAATGGTTTTTTCAATTTTCTGGATTTATTACATTGGTAATTGGATTCTGGAAAAGTTTTTAAAGCTTTGTTAATCTAATTTTGAGTGCATTTTAATACTCTAAACTGCATATGAGGGAGACATTTAAAATTTTATATCTCGTGTGGTAGGTTCAGTATTCAGGAAAGTATGATAGACACTCTCATTAAGATTTTTTATTTATAAAAGTCTCAAATAAAGTTTAAAGACAATGTTTTCGGTATTAGTATGTGATTATTTAATTATGAATATAGTTTTTTCATTTATAACTAATTTCACATATATTATGCCCATATAAAATGTGAGGATGACATAAAGATGTATCCTTGTGTTTGTGGTCTTTTTGGGTACTAGTAAGATTGTAGTCACCACAGTGGCCTTTCAAGTGAGTATTTGGATTGTACGGGTGCATATTGGGGAATGCCTCTAGTCTCATGTCTAGTTATTCTGCCTCCAAGTGTTGACCTTATATGACATTTTGAGATGTACATAAAGGCATTAGATGGAGGAAAGTTGTCACTTAAATGATCTATCACCCATTGCATATTTTAAGTGTTTAACACACATGTGTTTCATAATATGTATGATCAGATTCTCTGTATAGATAATGTTATTGTTGTTATCCTATATTTAAAATGATTTTTTACATTGTTTTTGCTATCTTGCAGTCACCTTTTTGATAAACAACAATGTTGTCACCATTAAGACCTTAAATGGTTTCAATTTCAAGAAGTGGAAGAAGGACTTGGAGTTTGTATTGGAGATGGTTGACATCAACACCTTCTACACTTACGGATATCCGCTCAGAAGTTAATAAAGTAGCTATAATGGTTTGGGAGTGATTAAACAGGATGTGCCATTTGACCATTATGAGGTCAATCCCATATCATCTACTAAGTGCATTGCCAGATATGACTATAGCGAAGGAGTTCATGGATGGAATTCCCTAAAGATACAAGGTATCTTCTCATGCGGAGTAGAGTACCTTGATTAAGGAGTTATTGTTCATAAAGTATATGGGAGAAGGAGGCGTCCGAAAGTACATTATCAGGATGGTACTGAAGTGAATCACATGCTAATACAAGACTTATTAAACAATATACAAATGCACAAGAAGGGGGGGTTGAATTGTGTATTTTTTTTTAGTTAAACCCCTTCGAAAATGTTTTGTTAAAACAAACTTGTTGTTTTCACAAGAACTACTGAAAATCAAAGTTATAAAGTATTTTTCAAAAACTTGTATAGAAACTAGTAAGATCGAAAATTGAAAGATAAGAGAGATTAAGAGTTGAGAGATGTTGACACAACGATTTTTATACTGGTTCACCCCAAATCGTGGGCTACGTCCAGTCCTCAAATATCTTTCTGAGATTTCACTATCTCTCAAAATGTTACAAGTATTCTTTGTCTCCAAGCCTCTTCAGGTCTCTTACAATCAATATTCTTTCACACTTAGCCTCTGCAGGCTATCTGTACTACTTTCAACTGAAAGGTTTTTTTAGCTTTGTTCAAAAAAATAGCTCTAGATTTTTCGCACAATAGTTTCTCTCAAGTATTTCTAAGCTCTTTGATTTCACTAACTTTTGTAACTATCATCACTTTTGTAACTTGTTGTAACTTTCGTAACTTTTTCAATCTTCGACTCTGACTCATATTTATAGTCTTCGTCTTCAACTGCTTCTTGATTCTTGATTCTTGATTCTTGCTTCTTTTAAGAAACGATTATTCATTTGAGTTTTGTAACTAACTCAAACTGATTCTTGATTTGACGTGGTTTGTTTCCGTCTACTTTTCTCCGTCTGTTTTTCTTCCGTCTGTTTTTCTCCGTCTGTTTTTCTTCCGTCTGCTTTTCATTTTAGCTTCCGTCTGCTTTTCCATTTGCTTCTGTCTGCTTTTCATTATTATTTGTACTTCATCAAAATCATTTATGTAAAGTCATTTTGACTTAACAATCTCCCGCTTTTTGATGATAACAAATAATCATACAAGTAAGATGAAAAACTGTAAATGGAAAGATATACATATGAGAAATAAGAACATATCTTCACTCCGTCTTCTTCAAACTTCTAGTTCTTCATTTTCTGCTTACTCTTCCTCCCCCTATCTTTTTCTTTCTTCTTCAAAATTTTCTTCTCCCCCTTTCGTTTCTCCCCCTATTTGTCATTAATCAAAAATGATTATGACCGATGATGCTTCAATAATTCTTTCACCATCTCCTTTATCTCTTTGACTTCCCTACGTAGTTGAATTACTTCTGCTTGTAAGACAAAAGATGAGGTTGGTTGGTCATCATCCTTCAGTTGTTCTTCTTTAACAGCAATTGTAGTGTTATATACATCTGAAGATCGAAGATATGCCTCAATGATCTCTAGGGTAGGAGGTTGAACAGATAGGTTGGGTTCTGGAAGATCTAAATCATCAGGAGCTAGTAGTCTTAAAACTTGTCTTCCACGCAAGGGTAGGACTGATTCAAGTGAAGATGTATTAGACAGTGGCCTAATACGCATAATTATCTGCACAAGAGATTCAGTGAACATCCCTTTTGTAAGTTTTCCCCCCACTGGACAATGTTCATCTTTAGTTGTTGAACTACAACTAGCTCCTGTGATGAAAGTTCCTGTCATCGTTTTCTGTACAGAGCCTGCTTCATCTATGCTTTGTACTTCTTTTGCAATTTGATCTATTGAGAGATTATCTATTACCCCTATTGCGTACCATGGAATACCTTGGTTGAAGGTCAGGTACAACCTTTATCACCGTTTGCTCTGTAATTGGGAAAATAGTGTACGGTTGGTTTGTCATCTTTTTGGGGTATGGTTTTGTTCCTGCATACCTCAAGGCCTCATAAAAAATCTTCTCGTCTTCATTCAATAGATGTCATGTACAACTATTTATCACAATAGGTTGTAAATGTACCTTCACTAACCTCTTTGGGATATCCCTGATGATTATTGAGGTACTCCTCTTATTCGCAGGTTGAACCTCTTCAGTCACTCTGATTCTCAAATCTTCTTTCCTCAGAAGTTGAGAAGAGTTATACTGTACCAGACTAAGTTCTGTTGATTCTTCCTGTTGAACATCAGTAGGAGTAGCCTTCTTCTGACTAAGTTCCTCAGCAGTAAAAGTACTCTTCATCTGACTAAGTTCTGCTGATATCTCCTATTGAACATCTGTAGGAGTAGCCTTCTTCTGACTAATTTTCTCAGTAGTAGGAGTACTCTTTTTTTGATTGACTTTCTCAGTCTTCTTATCTGCCTCAATCAGTCTTGGAGTCTTTTGAAGTTGTGGTTTCTTCTTTTCAAACTCCAATTTTCTTTTTCGCTCAATCTCTTTAGCCTGTTTGGCTGTATCTTCATTTAAGATCGAGACTAGAGATCTTGTAGCCTTAGGTGTGCCTGTCTCAGAGACTTTTGCCTGACTTAGTTCTCTGGATCTCTTTTCTTCTTGTTGTCGCAAGGTTCGAACTCTGGGTGATCTTCTCGTTTTCTTCAAAATTTCACTCAGAAGTGTCTCCTCTTTTCTTTTCAGAGCACCTTCGTATATAATCCGTACTCGGCTACTTTCTTTTTGAATAATCATTTTCTCTTTCAAGGTTTCTTCTGATGATTTCCTCCTCTCCATCATGGGCATGTTTGCACTAAATTGAGATTTAGAACTTTTTGTAGGAGATTTTTTCTTTGTACGCTCCCCCTCAGTTCTTGCTTTAATCTCATAATCTGCTTCTATTCTGTCCAGATTCTTTAAGCCCAATTTCGTCATTATTCCTGAGTTGATAACACTCTTAACAGACATCTTAACTCTGTTTTCTCTATCAATAAGGACTTCAGACTCCCTGAATATCCTTGTCAGCAACATTCCATAAGGGTAACTGTTGGTATCTTTCATCGCCTTAATCATATATTGAAAAATCAGAAATGGTAAATCTACGGGTTGGCGATTCAATAAGTTGAATAGGCATTGTTCATCCAATGTTGTCACCAAATGCCTTGAACCTACTCTTCGTAAGATGCAATTGAACAGAATTGCATGTAGGACCCTAGCCTTCGGCACCAGACTTGAGGTCTTCCTCTCCGTTGGGTCGTCGTGTCCATACAACTGTCGATTGACTTCGTCTTCCTTTACACTGACTTTCGTCATCCATCTGGCTTTGCTTGTGAGCTTTTCTCCAACAGATGGACATTCAGTTACTTTCTCAATCAACTCCGTTGTCACAATAATAGACAATCTATCTACTGTAGGAACAATAGTATTGTCTACTAGCTCCGCATTCTTCCAGAAATCATACACTTCATTTTGATATACGATTTCTCGCACCTTGGAAGAACTTCCTCCATCCTGCTTCTACTATCTCTGGTTCAATGTCCATGTCGTTTTTCCTCAAAGATTCAAAATCAACATGTCTTTTGAAGATCATTGCTTGCTCCATTTGATTCTTCGATGGGTAAGAAACTAAGTTCACTGATTTTTTCTTCAAAAGGTAAAGTCCGTTACAGAGATTTGAGAGAGCTAAGAGGTTTTTGTGTTGAGAATACTCGAGAAGTCTTATCAGGTGTGTTCTAGAATAAGTGAAGTTCTCGAGGCTATGAGACTTTCCCTCCAAAACTTCCTTGTGAGAGAAGTTACCAGCTGTAACTCACTGTTACTAACGTCATTAACTTTGACGACCTTTTAACTTGGCTGTGACATGTTAGATGATTGGTCACTTAACATCAACATGTTGAGGTTCCGTCTGATTTCCTTGAATCGTTCTTCAATCAGTGGTTTAGTGAAGATGTCTGCCCATTGAAACTTTGTCTCAATAAACTGAAGACGCACAATCCTTCTCTAAACGTAGTCTCGTAAAAAATGATGTCTAACCTCGATATGCTTCACTCTCGAATGCTGAATTGGATTCTTCGACAAGTTGATGGCGCTCGTGTTGTCGCAAAAGATTGGGATCTCCACTTCTTGTACTGAGTAATCTTCTAGTTGATATTTGATCCACAATGTTTGTGAACAGCAGCTTACGGCAGACATGTACTCGGCTTCAGCAGTTGATAGGGCGATTGAACTTTGTCTCTTGCTTGACCAGGAAACTAAGTTTAAGCCAAGAAAGTGACAGCTTCCACTCGTACTCTTCCTATCAATTCTATCTCCGGCATAGTCCGCATCACAATATCCAATCAACCTGAAATCTTTACCTTTCTCATATATTAAGCAAAGATCAGTAGTACCTGCGAGATATCTCATAATTCTTTTAACAATAATGTAATGACACTTTCTAGGATTGGCCTGAAACCTTGCACACAAGCATACACTGAACAGTATGTCAGGTCTGCTTGCTGTAAGATAAAGCAAAGAACCAATCATCCCTCTATACAAGGTTTGATCCACCTTCTTACCAACTTCGTCTCTAGACAAAAGGTTCGAAGGATGCATCGGAGTTGCCATAGGTTTCACTTTTTCCATATCAAACTTAGACAGCAATTCTTTCACGTATTTTTGTTGATGGATAAATATCTTCTCTTCAGTTTTCTTAACTTGCAACCCAAGAAAGAACTTCAACTCTCCTATCATACTCATCTCAAACTCATTTTTCATCAAATTCTCAAAACTCATGCACAACCTTTTTGAAGTCGCACCAAAAATAATGTCATCAACATAAATGTGAACTAAAATAAAATCATTCTCAAAATTCTTCCTAAAAAGTGTCTTATCTACCTGACCTCTACTAAAACCTCTCTCAATGAGAAAAGTACTTAGACGATCATACCAAGCTCTAGGAGCTTGTTTCAAGCCGTACAAAGCCTTATGAAGTCTATAGACATGATCCGGATACTTAACATCCTCGAAACCAGGAGGTTGCCTAACATACACTTCTTCGTCTATAAAACCATTCAGAAATGCACTTTTTACATCCATTTGAAAAAGCTTTATATCATGACAAACAACATATGTAAGCAATATCCTAATAGCTTCAAGTCTTGCTACCAGAGCATACGTCTCATTATAGTCTATTCCTTCTTGCTGATTATAGCCTTGTGCTAATCTTGCTTTATTTCGACTTACTCTTCCTGATTCGTCTAACTTATTCTTAAAAACTCATCTAGTTCCTATGATGGATTTCTTCAAGGGTTTAGGAACCAAGGACCAAACTTTTTTCCTAGTAAATTGGTTCAACTCCTCTTGCTTAGCTAAAATCCATGCTTCATCTTGAAGAGCTTCATCAATCTTCTTAGGCTCTATTTCAGAGACAAATGCTGCATTAGCTTCTCTTTTGAATTTGAACCTTGTTCGGACTCCTTCTGAGGTCTCTTCTATGATTAACTCTTCTGAATGAGAACTCTTATATCTCTAATCCTTTTTTAACCCAAGAGTCTCTGGAATATCCTCAATCTTGTCTAACTGAGTTTCTGATGATGAAGCTTCTTTAGTATCACCTAAGGGCAAAGAAGGGATTTCACTATCCATATCATCTTCCTTACTTTGTTGGGACCTATCATCAAACTTGACATGAATAGTCTCCTCAACAGTCTTAGAAGTAAGATTATAAACCCTAAAAGCCTTCGATGATAAGGAGTAGCCTAGAAAAATTCCTGAATAGGTCTTTGAATTAAATTTGTCCAACATTTCCTTTGTATTCAGTATAGAGCACTTGCAACCAAATGGATTAAAGTAGGATAAATTTGGTCTCCTTCCATTCCATAACTCATAAGGAGTCTTCTTCATCAAAGGTCACAACAATATTCTATTCTGAATGTAACATGATATACTGACAACTTCTGCCTAGAAGTATTTAGGAAGATTCACACAGTATAGTCCTTGCCATCTCTTGAATCGTCCTGTTCTTCCTTTCAACAACTCGATTTTGTTGTGGAGTCCTAGGAGTAGAGAAATTGTGGAAAATTTCATTCTCCTCACAGAATATTCTAAACTTCTCATTCTCAAACTCTCCACCATGATCACTCCTAATACTAGCTATCGACATTCCTTTTTCATTCTGTAACTTTTTGGAAAGGATTCTAAAACACTTAAAAGACTCATCTTTGTGTGACAAAAACAATATCCAACAAAATCTAGTAAAGTCATCAACAATAACAAATCCATATTTCTTTCCATCAAGACTTATTGTCCTAGTTGGACCAAATAAATCCATATGTAATAACTCTAGAGGTCTAGATGATGTTACAGTATTTTTAGAAGAAAACGAAGTTTTGACTTGTTTTCTTTTATGACAACTTTCACAAAAGAGATCCTTGTCAAAACTTATTTTTGGTAATCCTCTTACCAAATCATGCTTTAACAACTTTGAAATATGTTTAAAACTGACATGACCTAGCTTTTTATGCCAGATTAGTCTTTCTTCTTCAGTTGATAAAAAACATGAAACATTTTGATTTTGAAAATCTTCTAAATCAATTCTATAAAGATTATTTCATCTTTTGGCAGAAAAGAATATAGACCCATCTTTGTTTCTGTCTTCACAAAGATTTTGATTGAACGTAACTTCAAAGCCAGGGTCACACAATTGACTGACACTAATCAAGTTGTGTTTCAGACCATCAACAAGTAGCACATTATCAATACATGCAAAGGAATCTTTACCTATTTTACCGATTCCAATTATCTTGCCCTGCTGGTTGTCTCCAAAAGTTACCGATCCTCCCTTCTTATATTGAAGATCTAGGAACATAAACCTTCTTTCCGTCATGTGTCGCGAGCATCCACTGTCCAAATACCAATGGTGCTTGCTAGCTCTTTCAAGGAAGGATATCTGCAGGAGATATTATTTTATTTTTCGGTACCCAAATTTTCTTGGGTCCTTTCGGGTTAGTAAAATGCACAGAATGATAGTGATGCATATGATAAGATTGTTGATGAAAATGTGATTGTTGGAACTTCTTTTTTTGAAAGAAAGACTTCCTTTTCTGATGAGACTTATTTCTAGTAAACCCTAAAGAAAGACTTCCTTTTCTGATGAGACTTATTTCTAGTAAACCCTAATCCAGTTTTATTACTCGGATGTTTACACTTTCCTAACATATCATTCATTTTTCTCGTACTTTTAGTGAAAGTTGCTAGATCAGCTGAAAGATTCTTGATCCTAAGCTTCATTTGATTGATCTTTTCAGATCTATCTATGACTCCCTTTTTCTTAATTTCCTCTACTTGCTTTTTTAAGCAGGTGTTCTCTCTTTCTATCTCTTGTGTATTTTTCAGATTTTCTACATACTTTGTCTTCAACATTTTGTACTGTTTCAGAATAGCATGGGAATCTTCTAGTAGTTCAGAATATGCATCTTGCAAGTCATCATATTTAGAGGTTACCTCCTCATCACTTTCCTCTTCAGCTACCAGGCATATATTTGCATGATCTGATGTCTCGGAGCATGTATCTGATTTGGATGAATCTAGATCCTCCCAGGTTGCCATCATGCTTTTCTTCCCTTCTCTACTCTTCTTTGGTTTCCTCTTTAATGTTGGACACTCGGATTTGTAATGTCTTGGTTTGTTGAACTCATAGCATATGATGGATGTCTTCTCTATCTTCCCATCATCTTTGCAGTTCTTTTTTAAGATTTGATTTCCTTTGGATTTCTTCTTCCACATCCGTCTGATCTTCTTGGAAATTAAGGATAGCTCGTCATCTTCTTCACTCGACTCCTGTTCTGACTTACTGGAATCATCGTTCTTCTATTCTTCAATCTTCAACGCTTTTGATGAATTCCTCTTTCTTTGAGTCTTGTGATTCTTTTGTCTGGCCTTTAGTGCTATCGACTTGTCCCGTCTAGACTTGTCTTCAGCATCAAGCTCAACTTCATCTATCTTCAACGATCCAAGTAGTTCATCAAGTTTTAATATGCTTAAATCCTTGGCTTCCTGTACAGCAGTAACTTTTGGTCTCCACCTCTTTGGTAGACTTCTTAGGATCTTACGAATATGATCTTGGTTGTCGTAAGTTCTTCCAAGAGCTTTTAATCTATTAATAATTGTTTGAAATCTTCCAAACATTTGATCAATAGATTCTTCATCTTTCATTTTGAACAGCTCGTACTGATGCACAAGAATACTTATCTTGGATCCTTTAACTTGGTTCGTACCTTCATGTGCGATGGATAACGTATCCCATATCTCCTTCGCAGTATCGCATCCGTGGACTTTATCGTACTCACTTCTGCTTAAGGCACAACTCAAGAAGAACTTTGCTTTGAAGTTTAGTTGAAATCTCACCTTTTGATCAGCAGTCCATCTGATTCATGGAATAAGATTTCCTTCTTCATCCGTTGGTGTGTATGGTCCATTCTCTATTACGTACCAAAGGTCAACATGAGTAGATTCGATAAACAACCGCATCCTATCTTTTCAGTAGTGATAGTCTTCTCCGTTAAACGTCGGAGGTCTAGTGACTGAGGTACCTTCCACTATGAATGTATGTGATTTCGCCATAATCTTTAATCCACACTTTATTAAGGTGATCCTTGGACACCAGGCTCTGATATCAATTGAAGTGAATCACACGTTAATACAAGACTTATTATACAATATACAAATGCACAAGAAGGGGGGTTGAATTGTGTATATATTTTTTTAGTTAAGCCCCTTCGAAAACGCTTTGTTAAAAGAAACTTCTTGTTTTCATAAGAACTACTGAAAATCAAAGTTATAAAGTATTTTTTGAAAACTTGTATAGAAACTAGTAAGATCAAAAATTGAAAGATAAGAGAGATTAAGAGTTGAGAGATGTTGACACAACGATTTTTATACTGGTTCACCCCAAACCGTAGGCTATGTCCAGTCCTCAGATATCTTTCTGAGATTTCACTATCTCTCAAAACGTTACAAGTATTCTTCTTCTCCCAACCTCTTCAGGTCTCTTACAATCAGTATTCTTTCACACTTAACCTCTGTAGGCCATCTGTACTACTTTCAATTGAAAGGTTTTTCGAGCTTTATTACACAAAAATAGTTTTATATTTTTCGCACAATAGTTTCTCTCAAGTATTGCTAAGCTCTTTGATTGCACTAACTTTTGTAACTATCGTCACTTTTGTAACTTTCGTAACTTTTTCAATCTTCGACACCGACTCATATTTATAGTCTTTGTCTTCAACTACTTCTTGCTTCTTGCTTCTTTCAAGAAACGGTTATTCAGTTGAGTTCTGTAACTGACTCAAATTGATTCTTGATTTGATATGGTTTACTTCCATCTGCTTTTCTTCATCTGTTTTTCTTCCGTCTGTTTTTCTTCGTCTGCTTTTCATTTTAGCTTCCGTCTGCTTTTTTATTTGCTTCGTTCTGCTTTTCATTATTATTTATACTTCATCAAAATCATTTATGTAAAGTCATTTTGACTTAACATTTACACCTTCAGACTAGGATGAAGGCGTTTGATGTACCAATTTGTGATAATCTCATAGTGCATCAGGCTCTAAATACTCTCCCTTGAGATTTTGAGATGTTGGCTACCTCCTACATCTCTCAAAATGAGACTTGGGACATCAATGCCTTGATTTCTCGGTGTGCTGTAATGGAGGAGAAGATTAATAGTTCTCTTTATATGGCTATGTATGCAACTACTAAAGATAAAGGAAAGGCTAATCCCCAATAGCCTAAGGGTAAAGGTATGATACATAATCCCTCTCCAAGGATTCAGACTGGACAGTCTAGCATCATTAAAGGGCCATATGACCTAAAGGGTATGAGGTGTTTCTTCTGCAAGAGGAAGGTGCATAGGAAGTCTGATTGCGAGAAGCACATGCTATGAAAGGTCAAGCAAGAACTATCAAGTAACTCCTCGGCTTTTATGATTCATGAATCCAATGTAGCTATAACCACACCAAGTTCTTAGTGGTTAGATAGTAGAGCTTCTAACCATGTTGCTTCCACAATGCAAGAGTTTAGATCCAAGAGAAGGCCGACTAAAGGAGAGGAGAAGCTGATGGTTGGCAATAATGAAGAGGTGGATGTTTTGTATATAGGAGATATGGGATTAAACCTCGATACGGGGTTTGTATTAGTTTTATGAGACACATTTTATATACTATCTTTTAGACAGAGCTTGATCTATGTATCAGTTTTGGATAAAGAAGGTTTTCATTTTGTATTTGATACTTCAATTGTAAATATTTCTATCAATAGAAGACATATCAGAACTGCCTTCTTATCTTACGGACTATATAGAATGTGTTTTACTCCTAATGAAATGTATGCCTCTTCTTATATTGTTAAACATGTTACTCAAAAGAGAGCCTTCATACAGGAAACATCATACATATGGTATAAATGTCTTGGCCACATTTTCAAGGAGGGGGTCGAGAGATTGATAAAAGATAACATTCTCCCAACTCTGGACTTAGTGATATGGAAACATGTATCAATTCTTATAGGGGTAAGTTAACCAAGATAAAAAAAAAAAGAAATCAACTCATATTTTTGGTTTATTATACCTCATACATACAAACATTAGTAGTCCCTATACAGTCACGTTATGCAATGCTAGATATTTTTGACGTTTATAGATGATTATCCTACTATGGCTATGTGTTCTTGCTTTAAAAAAATTTAAATTTTTTTAATAATTTCAAGATCTTTAAGACTGAGGTTGAGAACCAACTAGGAAAATCAATAAAGATAGTCAGATCTAATAGGGGAGGGGAATACTATGGCATACATGGGGTTACAGGATAAGAAAAGGGTTTGTTTGTCAGGTATTTAGAATCAGTTGGAATAGTGGCTCAATTCACTATGGTGTGGCTGAATGGCATAATCGGACCCTAAAGGAAATTATGAGGTCAATACAGAGCAGGACTAGCCTATCCGAATACCTTTGGGGTGAAGCTATCAAGACGACATTTTATATCTTGAATAGAGTCCCAAGTAAGTCAGTACCGAAGATGCCTTTTGAACTCTGAAAGGGATAAAAGCCAAGTCTTGCACACATTTGGGTATGGGGCTACCCTGCTGAGGTAAGTTTATATAATCCTTATAAGAGCAAATTGCAACCTCATTCTATTCGTTGCTATTTGGTAGGTTATCCTGACTACTAAAAGGGCTACAGATTTTACTATAAAGGAGGGGCCATAATAGTAGAATTGTATATGGAAAAGTTTTTGGAATATGATGTCCGTGATGAGGGAGGATCTTAACATGCTTCAAGAGATAGCAAGACAGATACTGCGAATATTTCATATCTGTTTCTCATACAGTTAGGTATGGTAGATGTAGGTCCAAGTACCATACCTATGTAGGCACAGGAACCTATACCTGTTCAGGAAGAGGTCTCTGAGGTACAAAAACCTGTGCAGTTACACAAATCCACCAGAGAGGCGACCTACTATCTTATCAAATTACATAGTCTATTTGGGTAATGATGACTATGAAATAGGACATGTTGTGGATCTAATCCCTTTTATAGAAGCCATTTTTGGACCCATGAAAATATGTGGTGGGAAGCAATGAGGATGAGATGCAGTCAATGAGGTATAATAAGGTATGAGAGCTTGTTGATTTACCTCAACATTGCAGGCCAGTCAATTGCAAGTGGCTATTTAAGATCAAGAAGGACACACAAGGTCAAGATGAGCGATTTAAGGCACAATTGGTTGCCAGGGGATTAACTCAGAGAGAAGGAGCTGACTTTAATGTTACCTCCTCTCCTGTATCATCGAAGGATGCATTCAGAGTGATGATGGCAATAGTAGCTCACTATGATATAGAGCTACATCAGATGGACGTTAAGACTACTTTCTTAAATGATAACCTTTATGAGGAGGCTTATATGGAGCAACCTAAAGGATTTCAAGATCAAGATGCAATTAGCAAAATCTATAAGTTGACTAAATCAATACACGATCTGAAACAAATTTTCAGACAATGATACCTAAAGTTTGATGAGGTTTTGACCTCATTCGGATTTGTGAAAAACAAAGTTGAAAGATGTTTATACTATAAGGTCAGGGGAGAAAATTTATCTTTCTATTACTATACGTAGATGATATCTTGCTCATGTCAAATGATTTGACCATGTTGCATGAGGTAAAGCAACTTTTGGCCAAACATTTTGACATGAAGGATTTAGGTGAAGCATCTTTTATCCTCAAAATGCAGATTCACAGGGACAAATCTCAACACTCCCTAAGCCTCTCACAAAGAGCATACATTGAGCAAGTGCTACAAAGGTTTAATATGGATGATTGTCTTTGGAGAGAGATTATCATTGGCACAGTGTCCAAAGAATGAAGTTGAGAGAGAGGCTATAAGGAATGCCCCATACTCTAGTGCAGTTGGTTTCCTGATGTATGCCTAGATATGCACTAGATCAGACATTGTATTTGTTATCGGACTGCTAGGTAGATATCTGGCTAATCTAGGTATGGACCATTGGAATGCAATTAAGCGAGTGTTGAGATATATACATGGTACTTAGGATTATAAGTTGGCATACATGAATGTTAACAATTTAAACCTCACAAGGTATATAGACTCCGATTTTGCTATATATCCGGATGATCGCAAATCCATATTGGGGTACATTTTTATATTGGTAGATGGTGCAGTATCATGGAAGAGTGTCAAGCAGACACTGGTATCTTCTTCGACCATGCTTTTATAGTTTGTTACATGTTATGGAACTGCTACACAAGCGGTTTGGCTCAGAAATTTGATTTCTGAGTTGTCTGTGGTGCATTCAATAGTTAGACCCATTCGGTTGTATTGTGATAATCTTGCTGTAATGTTGTTTAGTAACAACAACAAGAATTTCACATGATCTAAGCACTTAGAGGTCAACTACTTGACCATAAAGGAGTTGATTCAGAAGGGTGACGTTGAAGTGGAGCACATCAGAACTAAAGAGATGTTAGTTGATCTTTTAACTAAAGGACTTCTCCCACTAATGTTTGTTAGACATGTATCTAGTGCGTGTTAAAGTCTTTAGATAATAGTATTTTTGGATCATTGTATTTGCTCCTTAATATTTTGTATATTTTGATGTATTATGACATTATGATTATTTATTAATATAGATGATCATCATCTTTTTATCCTCAGTAATAATTGTTCTTGTATATAGTCATAATACATATGAAGTTCTTAAGATTTTTTTCGATCTTAAGCATTTAAAGGTCATATCGCATATATAAAGATAGACCTTGAACCTATGTCATTTTGACATATACAATTTAGTATGGATATCCATAAATTTATTATGACATAAGGGATAAAAGTTTTTAATCCCATAAAGGTTCTCTAATGTATTTTAGCATTCAGTTGGAGAACATAAAGGTTTTTTCTAATGTTGTTTAGCATTCAGTGAGAGGAAACAAGATTTCTCTACTACAGTTTAGCACATGTAATTTAGCATAAAGTTAGAGAAATCGAGACCTACAAATGAAGATGATATATTTAGGCATATAGGTATCATCCTAATTTGCCACACTCCATTTTCCTATTCATGTTAGTGAGGTATTAGATATTCATGACTATATTGAACCTGTGTTACACATGACACATATGTTTGATATTTTTTGGTATTAAAAACCTTGCAGGATGGAATGTTAGACTTTCATTACCTTTGGCGTGACTTAACTGATTTTTAAACTTGAGTCATAATTGCAATTATTGTTTGTCCAAGGGAGAGAATGTAGGTCATTTTTGTCCTATCTATAAATTGGACAACTATTAATTGTATTTTTGGGTTTTGAATAACTTATCAGTTAAGTTACACAATTTGATCTTATCAAAGGTAATAAAGTGGCCCAATAAATTATCTAGATTAATGGGTTGAAATTTGAGAGAAAAATGGATCCCTATTAGTGTAGACCGGACCTATATTGGGCTTATGATGGGAAAGCCCGATATCAAAGATATATATAAAGGTTAAGGTCTCCTTTAGTTAGTTATGTAATTCGTAAGCATACAGATCCTCTGACCCATTATAAGTGCTTATATCATAAGGAAACTAAAGAAAGGCATTAACCGAGTGTTGGTGATCAACTTTCTCTACTATCCCAGGAATATTGGAGCTCGTTTTGGCATCAAAAACTGCTTCGAAACTCTAGATGGAACCAAAATCAGATATTCTGCATTTCATTCATTTTTACCCTTTCATGAACGATCTGGGACACGTAATAGGGTATATCCTACTTGTTACATAACGAGAGCACATTTTTAATGCTGTGCAATATTTTGAAGCGCAATTTCGTTTCCTATGACTTGTCAGAAGTTACAGCAGATTATATTATCAATCGTGCCCTGATTTATTTTAGTACTTAAAAGTAGTTTC
Source organism: Erythroxylum novogranatense (assembly GCA_029891385.1). NCBI lineage: Eukaryota > Viridiplantae > Streptophyta > Magnoliopsida > Malpighiales > Erythroxylaceae > Erythroxylum > Erythroxylum novogranatense. Next base: position 42,833,185 of record CM057227.1, read on the forward strand.
CGGAGCTAATTAATATGGCAACTGGTATAGAACGTAGTGAATTATGAATTTACTTTTTTGCAGTTGGCTTCTCTCATTTATGTATGTTTAAATTAGGCTAGTTCCACTAATAAGGATATACTTAGAAGCTTACAGTTATATGGAGATTACAAGAAGATAAATCTTTTCCAATGAGAAAACTATCATTTTCACTTTCTATAAGATGCTGCTCATTTCAAGTCACTTTGTACATAACATCCCATATGTAAAGTTCTTCTTCCCTACTTAATATATTGAAAATTTTTGGTACATTGAAAAGCTTAACTTCAGTAGTATTTTAGTTTTACGGAGGAAGATGATAGTATTCTAATGTATACTAATATGAAATGGTGCTTGCATGTAAAACTTCGAATGTATATTTCTTGTTGTAAAAAAATCTAATACCCTTAAATTAATCTGGAACACTAGATTATTGAATATATTTACTGAAATTGGCAACAAGATTTTCACAAGTAAGGAAAGAAAGAAAAATTGCTTGCTTGGGAAATTAGCATTGGCTTTATCAATTAATTACATTAAATAGAGAAGAAATTTGATGTGTAGAATGATTTGTAATTAAAAAACAGCTTAATATGTAAGGAGTGATTTGGTTATTTTGAATTTGCATTTAAATAATAATGCTTGTTATGCAATTTTATCTTTTGTTCCATTAATATTTTGATTTTACAAATCAATATACTTACTAATTATCTTTTACTTAATGTAAACATATTTTTTCTTTTTGAAAAGTATGTAAGAAAATTGTTGATTCAATAATGTGAGTACAAATTTTCACTACGTACATATCGTGCAACTTCATACAGATATCTTTGAAAAATAGGCTAAATGATAAAAACACCTTCTGTACTTAGGAAAATTTGGAGACAATCCTTTATAGTTTAGAATTCTCGAAAAAAGCTTCTTTTATTTCATATTCACCAAAAAAACCCCATAAAGTTGACTTCCGATAAACAAAATTAAGTTTTAACATGGCAAGGGACGTAAGTGGAAGCAGTAGTGACACTAGTAGGGACATAGGCGGTGGCGGAAACGAATAAGCAATAAGGACGTAGGCAACAAACATATAGGTAATTCTTGGTCCCTTTCTTTTATGGTTCCCTTCATGCGATAACTTCTAACATCCATCAATCACCACTTTTCCTTATATGGTATGCAAAAACTCAATAAAATGGTATCATCACAAGTTGTTGAATTAATTAGAATCTAGAATTAAGTGAAAAAACAATAATTTCTTCATGTAATTAGTGCATTGGTGATTTACACTTTCTTTATCAAATTCATGTACTCTTCTTATCACTTCTCTAACTATCTTTATTTCAAGGCCTCTCTTTTAGAGTCAAGTTTATAGTTTCTTTTTGGTTGATGAACTCGATGCAGAATTGGGTTGGAGAGTTTTTTTTATTTGAGATTCGAGGAGATGATTTGGGATTCATCTAGTCATGGAAGAGCTGCAAAAAGCTCAAGAAATTGAAATCATTATATTTATATTGAGATCATCTAGTGCTTCACTCTATTCTTGTTTAGTATGGCTATGTTAAATTATGTTGTACACTGAAGCTTCAATCATCCATCATGTCTTTTCAGTGATACTTGGTTTGGTGAATATTTACACTCTTTTTTATAGATGTTCTTGTATTATAGAGTTTTTTTCCCTATTTCTTTTAATAGGCTAAGTAGTTCCAAAATTGTGAAATTTCATTTTAAAGTTTTTTTTTTACTTCTGTTTGCATGTCTTATTTTCTCAATTCTTATCTTGTTTTTGTAATTTTTATTTTATGTATATTATGAAATAAATCTTGCTATTTTATGTGTTAACTGTTTCTTTTGTTTATATCACTTAAATAACTCTCTTTGATTTATAATTTTACCTCACATCAATATCAATTCATATTCATGATTCACTCTTATATATTAATCATGATTTGTGGTGTTATCTCCTATGACATATTTGTATATATGCTTGAGGAGTTGTAGCTAGATTTTTAGATATGATTATGCTCTATAAAGACTTCTTTAATATGTTAAGAGCATTAATGATATCATTCAAAATGTATTAAATGCTTTAGTTAATTTTTTTTAAGTTGATCTACTACATTTCAGACCCATACTTTTGCATGCCATGTTAAGAATGAAAAACAAAAAGCCAAAAGTTACAAAAATGAATTAAATGGAAAGAAGCCAAAGATTAAAAATTTACATTTGTAACTATTTGTGTTTTAAACTTTTATCAAGTTTACCATATCAACCAATTCCTTTAAATTACTTTCTTCAACAAGTTTCAACATCAATCCTTTAGGCATAGTTTGATATAATTTGGTCCCAAGTATGAAACTAGATTAATGGTTAATAAGACACTAAATGTCTACAAATTGACTTTTTCGTTAGCTCTTTTTTAGTAGGTTGATCATGTCCTACATTATTCGACTGTCTTTCACTCTTATATATCTTAACATGATTTGAATGTTAGTACTTATATTTAAATATAGTAAGATCTTAACATAGTATAACAATTAGCAATTGAAGTTAATATAGATTAAAGTGTCTAACCAACAAAGATGAAAATGATTATAACATATGTCAAGAATATTACACAGACTAATGGTTGATGGACTGTTGGGTAGTAAAATTATTTATTGTTTCCTTGAAGTAATTGGCTGATGAATATTCATATAAAGATATAATTAGAAGATGAAGAGAACAACATTTTGTAAAACATAAATCTTATTTTCATTTAGATGCTTAGTATGTTTATGTATATAAGCTCTTCCATTATTTCAAGTTTCATATAATGTATTTGCACATGTTGTATTTTTCATTATTTCATAACATTGACTCTTGCAAGTTAGGTTACGAAGTCAAAACTTAGGAAATGAACCATGAAAGAGTTGAAGTTGAAAAAATTATAAAAGATACATATGTTATATTTCTTGGAATTAAAGAACATGTTTTAATAAAATACTTTATAACTTATTTTTGTATGTTTGTTTGTCTTTCTTATATGACTAAACCTAGGATTGAGATTCAATTTTGGCATGGTGGGACCTTAAAATTTACACCGACCATACACCATAAGGGAGGAGAAATGTATAAATTTTTAGTTGAGTTAAATCATTTAACCATGTTGGAATTCACATATGCAACAAGGGACTTAGGCTATAAAGAGGTTGGAGTTTTTAGTAATAAATTTCCTCATGATTCTTTTGAGGATGACATTAGAGAATTAAGTGAGGATGAAATATATATCATAATTAATGTAATTGATAAATAGCTATGAGATTGTGGAAGTTTTATTAATAGTGTTGTGTATCCTTTATTGAGAGATAAGGAAGAGTGTCCAAAAAATGGTGAACAAGTTGATTGTAAGGTCATTAAGGTTGATCAACCTACTTCTAAAGGGGGAAAACAACCTAACATAAATGAGGGTAAGGAAGGAGAAGCTAGTGAATTTGATGATCCAACATATAAGGGTGAGAAAGGAGAAGTTAGTGACTTTCCTGGTTCTAGTTCAGCTAATTCTGATGATATATTTGATGAGGGAGATGAAGAGGCCATGAAAAGGCTATTTATGGTAGTTTAGAAGAAGTTACAACATATAACATATCAGATATAAATACAGATTCAACATATGAAGATACTGATGAGCTTAGGAGCGTGGATGCCAGTTCAAATGAAGAAGGGAGAAGAAGGCCTAAGTTCCCAAAATTTAATGTACATAATGATATGCTAAGGTCAATTAATTTAAAAGTTGGTATGTTATTTGATTAAGTAAAGAGTTTAGGTAATGTCATTTAAAAATTGGTATGTTATTTGATTAAGTAAAGAGTTTAGGTAATCTCTAGTGCAATATGTTGTTGAAAAGGATTTTAATTATGTATATGTTAAGAATGAGAGTTGTAGAGTAACTGTTGTACGTAAGAAGGGTTATGGGTGGATGCTACATGCTTCTCCAACACAACATCAGACATCATTTCAAATTAAAACATTTCAATCCACTCATAAGTGTGGTAGAGAGTACTAGAAAAAAAAAGTAAAATATTGTGGGTTGTAAAGAAATATCTCTTATATTTATTGATTTTCGTACATGGGATGTTACAAGTCATAAGGGTGAACTTTTAAGGAACTTTAATGCTAAGATTACAGACAAAAAGGTATATAGAGTGAAGAACTTTGAATTAAAACTTTTGGTAGGTGAAGTGGGAAAGCAATTTTAGGATTTAAGGAGCTATAGGTTAGTAAAATTGATAAAAATTGGATAGTACTTTCATAATCATCTATAAGATTATATGGACTTTACGTATAGTAAAGAAATTTGAAGTTGTTTATGTTTTTTAGATTTTTCCAATTCTTGGTAAGGACATGTGGCTAACCACTAATAAGTTTCATGATTTTGAAATCCTTCCCCTATAATACATAAAAAGAGGTGGGAGACCAAAAAAGGCAAGCAGGTAGGGGGTAGGAGAGGAATAAAACCCATATAAAGCTACTCGAAGAGGACTTCTTATGTCATGTAAAATATGCAAACATCATGGTTACAATTCAAGAACATTGTTGGGACCCGATCTGGGAACCGGATCCCAACCGGAAAAGCGGAATGAATCGTAAGCAAAATAAAGACTTATCGAAGTCAAAAGCGAATCGGCTCGAAGTGAAAGCAAATATAGCGAAGCGAAATGAATACAGATTGACGGCAGAACGAAAATTGGATCGAAAATAAAACAAAACATAAACAAAGTGGAGACAAAAGCGGAAGCAAAAATAGCGAAACGAATCGAATAAGCGAATCGGATACGACTAGTGTAACGAATCAAAAGCAAATCAAATACAGAGACAAGCGCAAACGGATCCGACATCCGATAATATACATTTTAACAAACGAACGCGTTGGAGACCTTAGACTCAAACTGTCCCAAAATCCGGTATAATTTTTTTTTCTTTCTTTTCCTTTTCTTATTCATTTTACTCAATTGCATAAATCGCAAAACTCATACAGACATACATATCCCAAAATCTCATCTTTTAATCCATTCTTATTTTCTTTTATTGCCATATAATCAATTTTCCTATAGAAAATTGGCCAGCATAACGGCTGCATTTTTATAAACCCAAACCTGCAATGTGTTCAAAATACACTTCTATATTCTCACAAATATCCAGTATCATCGGACTCCCCGTCCGGAATCCGACATAACAAACGCAATCCTATATCTAGTACTTCACATATCGGAATCATCCATCTCAAATCCACAATCTTCAGAATTACAGACAATTTTATAATTCATCATAGCCATAGCCAAATCAATAATCATATCTTAATTCCATAAACAATCTCATTACTCTAATTACAATCATATGCAAATCATAACACACATGGCAATTCAAGCCATATACAGAATTAATACCAAAACCCAATTTACACAAAAATACAGACGATGCAAAATCGGACCAAACGTCTTCACACTCTTTCATCCGATCTCCTGCTCGAACCACGGAGATGGGGATGAAAGGGGTAGCTTCAAGCTCGTGGATAATATATTTATAAATTGAACAATAAGCGGAAAACTCATTTTCAAGAAGTTTGTCATTTTTAAACATTTCACGGTAGAAACCTTTCACAGCTTATCTTTCAAATCTTTCACTTTTCAAACCATTCATAAAACATTTCTAAAATCTTACATTTGCAAATTTTATCTTCTCATTTCTCAAAATTCTCAATTCTTTCTTATTTCAAAATCAAATTTAAAAACATGAATGCATCACACTTAGAAACGAAACAAAAGCACATAACACATCAAATGGTCTGGTTCGGTCCAAAACAGAACGTACTGCACATTCCCGCATAGCGGTCATGTGCAATCGTGAATAGAACGTACTACACTTTCCCGCATAACGGTCCAGTGTAGACGTGAAGGGAGTCCAAAATCGAAGCTCCATGCCACTAGCGGGCAGCCGGGAGAAAGCTATAAAACTAGACAAGTGCGCACTTGTCCCACAGATGGGACCTGACCAAACCCACATAACACATAATTGAAAACGAAATTTCAGATTGCCCGAAGGCACGTTTCGAAATCTTGATTTTCAAAGTTTTCATATCATAACGTCAAATCGTGTCAAAATGCTTGACACATGCATATTTCACATATTCACATCAATCTATATAACAATCATATTCAATTAATCAATTAATCACATATAAATCAATTGCATAAAATGAATGCAATTATTTCTTTCAAACATAAAGCAAGATTGTTCACATTTTTCAAAATGTGAAAACATAATTTCATAAATCTTGTATTTTAAATTTTCAATAAATTTCACAAATCATTTACAAACATTTTAACGTAAACCTTTGTAACGATTCCTTTCAAATCCTTTCAAAAAACAATTTCAGAAATATTTTTCCTTTCTTAATTTTTCAAATTCACATAATTTACTCATATTTCAAAATATAAATACATTACCCACCTCGAATTGATGCTAGAAACTTGATCCTAGCTCCAATTTGATCCTTGCTTCTTTCCTTCTTCCAAATAAACTTAACCTAAGTCATAATCATCCAAATTCAACATCATAAATAACATAATTCTTAAAATTGATGTCATAATTCATCAATTCATACTAATTCCAAGATATTTAAATCACCAATTTCTAAAATCTCCAAATTTCAAATTTGACCTAAACCGATTCATTAAAATTCAATATCATATTTAACTTAATTTTTCAAATTGAGCTTAGCAAACATTAATTCCTCACATATTCAAGCTATCTAAATCTCCAATTTTCAAAAATCCAATTTTCAAAATTGTCCTAAACCAATTTACACAAATTAAATATCATAAATCACAATTTCTTCAAAATTAATTTCATATTTCACAAACCCATATTCTCATCTATAATTCTACACCAAAATTTCACAAAATCCTCTAACACAAAATTAAGCCTAAATCTTAAACAAATTTCCATCCAAAATTAAACATAACCTAAAGCATATACATCCCAATTAGCTTCATAAATCACATACCCAAGTTATTTTCCACATTTCTAAACCAAAAATTCAAGAAAATTCAAAACTTAAACATTTTCTCTTACCTCTCTCTCTTTCAATTTTTGGATTTATAGGGTCTTAGAGGGAGCTTCCACCTTCTTTCATCCTTCTTCCTTGAAATCTACTTAAAAACAAGCTTTAAATCTCCAAAAATCAAAATCCCAAGCTTTCTCTTCTTCTCCATCGCCCATCACCAAACTCTCTCCTTTTCTCTCTTCTTATTTTCTTCTTTTCTTCTCAAACCATCGTGCTTTCTCTACTCCAACGACAGCCCAAGGTTTATAAACTACCATGTCAATTAAAATGAGGGTCTAATGACCCTTTTGTCCCTCTCTTTTAGGAGACTTCCCAAAATGCCCCTAATGCTTGCTTTAATTCATGCTTACTTGTGGGTCTAATTCGCACTATCAATTTGAAGGAATTTGTTAAAACTTCCTTCTAGAGAAATGTTCCTCTATGTCTTAATTTCATAATTCCACAAGAATCGTCCAATTCGGAGCACTACATCAAAAGTTATAAGGAAAACATTTCGGGTTGTTCATATTCTAACAAATTTTCCAACACGTTATTTCAATCCAGCAATTTACATTCTTAATCCCAAAATTGACATTCGATATCTTCATAAAAAATTTAGCTCTATTTCTCTAGTTTAATTCAAATCAAGAATCACCTCATTTCGATTACCAGAGAAAAAGTTATGCCCAATATACTTTCAGATGTTCCTAACCCAAAAACTGCACACTAATCCGGACTTCATTTCATAATTTAAAAATCTTAGGGGCAAAATTGAAATTTCCTTTCTTCATATGACTTGTAGCCCCTTGTCTTAACTTTATTTCACCTCAAGAATCACTTAGATCGGATCTTTACAGATCTCGAATTTCTCAAAATACTGAACTATGTTCGAAAAATTTCCCGACTCACTTTGATTAATTTAATCACCCTTAATTTAATCTCAAAAGTTCACAAATTTCTCGTCAAAATGAAATTCATTGTCTTAGGAATCTACCGCTTCAAAAACCGAGTCAATCGGATGTCAGACGGAAAAGATATGAGCGAAAGATTGAAGAGAGGTCAAATTTTCTAAAATCTGGAAATAATAATTAAAAAATAAAAATTAAATTAAATTAATAATAATTTTCAAACCCTCCTCACTAGGGCGACGTATCGCCCTAGCGAGAGAGCTTATGATCTTTTTTTTTTTGGTTGCAATATATATATATATATAGGATTATATATATATATATATCCGAATTTTTTTGAAAAATCGTAACTCTTGATTCCGAATTCTAAATTTGACTAATTAAGTCTCTATGGAAAGCTTTAAAGAAGCTCTACAAATTCTATGTAGAACTCAAAAATCAATTTCGTCTCTAATGTGATCAAATTTCTAATCAAAGATTCTCTCCATTTAAATTATGCCCTAAGCCATAACTCAACTTTGAAAAATCCTATCTTTCAACTCCAAAGTCCAAAAATTTCATATTTTATATCAATGCAAAGCTTGGAAAGTCCTCTACAGCTTTCATGAAGGACATAAAAATCAATTTGACCTCTAAGGAAGTAAATTTTTCAGTCAAACGTTCTGTCCTCTAACAATCATGCTAAAACTATAACATAAACTTGTAAAAATCATAACTTATTATTCCTTGATCGAAAAATTCTATACTTTATATCGAAATAAAGATCAAATCACAATCTTCAACTTTAATGAAGTACTTCAAGGCTAAATTAACCTCTAACTAGGTAAATTTTCTAGTCAAAGCTTCAGCCATAATATAAGTCAACCTATAACACACCTAAACTTTGACTGATCATAACTTTCACTCCCGATATCAAAAAATTGCAAATTTTATGGCTACAGAAAGCTCTCAACATAAGCTACAAGTTTCATGTAGAACATTTTCTCAAATTTGGCCTAAATCAAAAGTCAACTATTAATGGCCAAAAAGTCAAACTTCTCATGTTTTCTCACTTTTTCTCTTTAATTTTTGCTATTAAACTTCATTTCAATCAACTTATCCACTTTAACATTCACAACCAATCCCAATTTATTCAAAACCCCAAAGATATCAAAATCAAATCATTTCTTTTCTTGTCAAGATCCTTTAAGTATTAAATCATCCATTACACAATACACACACAAAACACTCCTTAAATTTCATTTTACTTATTCTAATTTTCACTCAAAGATCGGGGTTCAACATTTCTCCCCCCCTTAAAAGAATTTCGTCCTTGAAATTCATACATAAGAAATCACCAAGTAACACATTCTTTTTCACTCTTTCTTGATAACACATATTTCTCAATGTGTCAAATGCTAATATTCTATCAAAAATCACTATCTCCTCAAATCAAACATTTCTTCACACATTTTCACACATCATATGGTCCCATTGTTTAAGAAACCCTATAAGGACCAGTAAATTTCATCTCCCAAAAACATAGTCAAATCACTTTATCCCCAATTCATCAAACATTTCTAAGCTCATTTTCATTAACACATTCCTAATATCAATCAAATTTCTTAACCTCAATCAAACAGTCACTAAATTCATTCTCGATAATCATATTGCCCAAGTATGATCATAATACTGGGCTTTGATACCATCTATGTTGGGATCCGATCTGGGAACCAGATCCTAACCTGAAAAGCGGAATGAATCGGAACTAAAACAAAGACTTATCGATGTCAAAAGCGAATCGGCTCAAAGTGAAAGCAAATATAGCGAAGCGAAATGAATACAGATTGACGGCGGAACGAAAATTGGATCAGAAATCAAACGAAACATAAACAAAGTGGAGACAAAAGAGGAAGCAAAAATAGCGAAACGAATCGAATAAGCGAATCGGATACGACTAGTGTAACAAATCAAAAGCAAATAAAATACAGAGACAAGCGCAAACGGATCCGACATCCAATAACATACATTTTAACAAACGAACGCGTTGGAGACCTTAGACAAAAACTGTCCCAAAATCTGGTATAAAATTTTTTTTCTTTCTTTTCCCTTTCTTATTCATTTTACTCAATTGCATAAATTGCAAAACTCATACAGACATACATATCCCAAAATCTCATCTTTTAATCCGTTCTTATTTTCTTTTATTGCCATATAATCAATTTTTCCTATAAAAAATTGGGCAGCATAACGGCTGCATTTTCATAAACTCAAACCTACAATGTGTTCAAAATACACTTCTATATTCTCACAAATATCCAGTATCATCGGACTCCCTGTCTGGAATCCAACATAACAAACGCAATCCTATATCTAGTACTTCACATATCTGAATCATCCATCTCAAATCCACAATCTTCAGAATTACAGAAAATTTTATAATTCATCATAGCCATAGCCAAATCAATAATCATATCTTAATTCCATAAACAATCTCATTACTCTAATTACAATCATATGCAAATCATAACACACATGGCAATTCAAGCCATATACAGAATTAATACCAAAACCCAATTTACACAAAAATACAGACGATGCAAAATCGGACCAAATATCTTCACACTCTTTCATCCGATCTCCTGCTCGAAACCTGGAGATGGGGATGAAAGGGGGGTGAGGTCGAAAGCTCGTGGATAATATATTTATAAATTGAATAATAAACGGAAAACTCATTTTCAAGATGTTTGTCATTTTTAAACATTTCACGGTAGAAACCTTTCACAGCTTATCTTTCAAATCTTTCACATTTCAAACCATTCATAAAACATTTCCAAAATCTTACATTTGCAAATTTTATCTTCTCATTTCTCAAAATTCTCAATTCTTTCTTATTTCAAAATCAAATTTAAAAACATGAATGCATCACACTTAGAAACGAAACAAAAGCACATAACACATCAAATGGTCTGGTTCGGTCCAAAATAGAACCTACTGCACATTCCCGCATAGCGGTCCTGTGCAGCCGTGAACAGAACGTACAACACTTTCTCGCATAATGGTCCAGTGTAGTCGGGAAGGGAGTCTAAAATCGGAGCTCTATACCACTAGCGGGCAGCCGGGAGAAGGCTATAAAACTAGACAAGTACGCACTTGTCCCACATATGGGACCTGACCAAACCCACATAACACATAATTGAAAACGAAATTTTAGATTGCCCGAAGGCACGTTTCGAAATCTTGATTTTCAAAGTTTTCATATCATAACGTCAAATCGTGTCAAAATGCTTGACACATGCATATTTCACATATTCACATCAATCTATATAACAATCATATTCAATTAATCAATTAATCACATATAAATCAATTGCATAAAAATGAATGCAATTATTTCTTTCAAACATAAAGCAGCATTGTTCACATTTTTCAAAAATGCGAAAACATAATTTTCATAAATCTTGTATTTTAAATTTTTCAATAAATTTCACAAATCATTTACAAACATTTTAACGTAAACCTTTGTAACGATTCCTTTCAAATCCTTTCAAAAACAATTTCGAAATATTTTCCTTTCTTAATTTTTCAAATTCACATAATTTACTCATAATTCAAAATATAAATACATTACCCACTTTCAATTGATGCTAGAAACTTGATCCTAGCTCCAATTTGATCCTTGCTTCTTTCCTTCTTCCAAATAAACTTAACCTAAGCCATAATCATCCAAATTCAACATCATAAATAACATAATTCTTAAAATTGATGTCATAATTCATCAATTCATACTATATCCAAGATATTTAAATCACCAATTTCTAAAATCCTCAAATTTCAAATTTGACCTAAACCGATTCACTCAAATTCAATATCATATTTAACTTAATTTTTCAAATTGAGCTTAGCAAACATTAATTCCTCACATATTCTAGCTATCTAAATCTCCAATTTTCAAAATTGGCCTAAACCAATTTACACAAATTAAATATCATAAATCACAATTTCTTCAAAATTAATTTCATATTTCACAAACCCATATTCTCATCTATAATTCTACACCAAAATTTCACAAAATCCTCTAACACAAAATTAAGCCTAAACCTTAAACAAATTTCCATCCAAAATTAAACATAACCTAAAGCATATACATCACAATTAGCTTCATAAATCACATACCCAAGTTATTTTTCACATTTCTAAACCAAAAATTCAAGAAAATTCAAAACTTAAACATTTTCTCTTACCTCTCTCTCTTTCAATTTTTGGATTTATAGGGTCTTAGAGGGAGCTTCCACCTTCTTTCATCCTCCTTCCTTGAAATCTACTTAAAAACAAGCTTTAAATCTCCAAAAATCAAAATCTCAAGCTTTCTCTTCTTCTCCATCGCCCATCACCAAACTCTCTCCTTTTCTCTCTTCTTATTTTCTTCTTTTCTTCTCAAACCATCGTGCTTTCTCTACTCCAACAACAGACCAAGGTTTATAAACTGCCATGTCAATTAAAATGAGGGTCTAATGACCCGTTTGTCCCTCTCTTTAAGGAGACTTCCCAAAATGCCCCTAATGCTTGCTTTAATTCATGCTTACTTGCGGGTCTAATTCGCACTATCAATTTGAAGGAATTTGTTAAAACTTCCTTCTAGAGAAATGTTCCTCTATGTCTTAATTTCATAATGCCACAAGAATCGTCCAATTCGGAGCACTACATCAAAAGTTATGCGCAAAACATTTCGGGTTATTCATATTCTAACACATTTTCCAGCACGTTATTTCCATCCAGCAATTTACATTCTTAATCCCAAAATTGACATTCGATGTCTTCATAACAATTGTAGCTCTATTTCTCTAGTTTAATTCAAATCAAGAATCGCCTCATTTCGATTACGATAGAAAAAGTTATGCCCAATATACTTTCAGATGTTCCTAACACAAAAACTGCACACTAATCTGGACTTCATTTCATAATATAAAAATCTTAGGGGCAAAATTGAAATTTCCTTTCTTCATATGACTTGTAGCCCCTTGTCTTAACTTTATTTCGCCACTAGAATCACTTCGATCGGATCTTTACAGATCCCGAATTTCTCAAAATACTGAACTATGTTCGAAAAATTTACCGACTCACTTTGATTAATTTAATCACCCTTAATTTAATATCAAAAGTTCACAAATTTCTCGTCAAAATGAAATTCATTGTCTTAGGAATCTAACGCTTCAAAAATCGAGTCAATCGGATGTCGGACGGAAAAGATATGAGCGAAAGATTGAAGAGAGGTCATATTTCCTAAAAACTTGAAATAATAATTAAAAAATAAAAAGAAAAATTAAATTAAATTAAATTAATAATAATTTTCAAACCCTCCTCCTAGGGCGACGTATCGCCCTAGTGAGAGAGCTTATGATCTTCTTTTTTTTTTGGTTGCAATATATATATATATATATATATATAGGATTATATAAATATATATCCAAATTTTTTTGAAAAATCGTAACTCTTGATTCCGAATTCTAAATTTGACAAATTTGGTCTCTATGGAAAGCTTGAAAGAAGCTCTATAAATTCCATGTAGAACTCAAAAATCAATTTAGTCTCTAATGTGATCAAATTTCTAATCAAAGATTCTCTCCACTTAAATTATGCCCTAAGCTATAACTCAACTTTGAAAAATCTTATCTTTCAACTCCAAAGTCCAAAAATTTCATATTTTATATCAATGCAAAGCTTGGAAAGTCCTCTACAACTTTCATGAAGGACATAAAAATCAATTTGACCTCTAAGAAAGTAAAATTTTCAGTCAAACGTTCTGTCCTCTAACAATCATGCTAAAACCATAACATAAACTTGTAAAAATCATAACTCATTATTCCTTGATCGAAAAATTCTATACTATATATCGAAATAAAGATCAAATCACAATCTTCAACTTTCATGAAGAACTTCAAGGCTAAATTAACCTCTGACTAGGTAAATTTTTCAGTCAAAACTTCAGCCATAATATAAGTCAACCTATAACACACCTATACTTTGACTGATCATAACTTTTACTCCCGATATCAAAAAATTGCAAATTTTATGGCTACAGAAAGCTCTCAACATAAGCTACAAGTTTCATGTAGAATATTTTCTCAAATTTGGCCTAAATCAAAAGTCAACTATTAATGGCCAAAAAGTCAAACTTCTCATGTTTTCTTACTTTTTCTCTTTAATTCTTGCTATTAAACTACATTTCAATCAACTCATCCACTTTAACATTCACAACCAATCCCAATTTATTCAAAACCTCAAAGATATCAAAATCAAATCATTTCTTTTCTTATCAAGATCCTTTAAGTATTAAATCATCTATTACACAATACATACACAAAACACTCCTTAAATTTTATTTTACTTATTCTAATTTTCACTCAAAGATCGGGGTCCAACATTTCTCCCCCCCTTAAAAGAATTTCGTCCTTGAAATTCATACATAAGAAATCACCAAATAACACATTCTTTTTCACTCTTTCTTGATAACACATATTTCTCAATGTGTCAAATGCTAATATTCTATCAAAAATCACTATCTCCTCAAATCAAACATTTCTTAACACATTTTCACACGTCATATGGTCCCATTGTTTAAGAAACTCTATAAGGACCAGTAAATTTCATATACCAAAAACATAGTCAAATCACTTTATCCCCAATTCATCAAACATTTCTAAGCTCATTTTCATTAACACATTCTTAATATCAATCAAATTTCTTAACCTCAATCAAACAGTCACTAAATTCATTCTCGATAATCATATTGCCCAAGTATGATCATAATACTGGGCTTTGATACCATCTATGTTGGGACCCGATCTGGGAACCAGATCCTAACCGAAAAAGCGGAATGAATCGGAACTAAAACAAAGACTTATCGAAGTCAAAAGCGAATCGGCTCAAAGTGAAAGCAAATATAGCGAAGCGAAATGAATACAGATTGACGGCAGAACGAAAATTGGATCAGAAATCAAACGAAACATAAACAAAGTGGAGACAAAAGAGGAAGCAAAAATAGCGAAACGAATCGAATAAGCGAATCGGATACGACTAGTGTAACGAATCAAAAGCAAATCAAATACAGAGACAAGCGCAAACGGATCCGACATCCGATAACATACATTTTAACAAACAAACGCGTTGGAGACCTTAGACTCAAACTGCCCCAAAATTCGGTATAAAATTTTTTTTCTTTCTTTTCCTTTTCTTATTCATTTTACTCAATTGCATAAATTGCAAAACTCATACAGACATACATATCCCAAAATCTCATCTTTTAATCCGTTCTTATTTTCTTTTATTGCCATATAATCAATTTTTTCTATCGAAAATTGGGCAACATAACGGCTGCATTTTCATAAACTCAAACCTACAATGTGTTCAAAATACACTTCTATATTCTCACAAATATCCAGTATCATCGGACTCCCCGTCTGGAATCCAACATAACAAACGCAATCCTATATCTAGTACTTCACATATCGGAATCATCCATCTCAAATCCACAATCTTCATAATTACAGACAATTTTATAATTCATCATAGCCATAGCCAAATCAATAATCATATCTTAATTCCATAAACAATTTCATTACTCTAATTACAATCATATGCAAATCATAACACACATGGCAATTCAAGCCATATACAGAATTAATACCAAAACCTAATTTACACAAAAATACAGATGATGCAAAATCGGACCAAACGTCTTCACACTCTTTCATCTTATCTCCTGCTCGAAACCTGAAGATGGGGATGAAAGAGGGAGTGAGATCGAAAGCTTGTGGATAATATATTTATAAATTGAACAATAAACGAAAAACTCATTTTCAAGAAGTTTGTTATTTTTAAACATTTCACGGTAGAAACCTTTCACAGCTTATCTTTCAAATCTTTCACTTTTCAAACCATTCATAAAACATTTCCAAAATCTTACATTTGCAAATTTTATCTTCTCATTTCTCAAAATTCTCAATTCTTTCTTATTTCAAAATCAAATTTAAAAACATGAATGCATCACACTTAGAAACGAAACAAAAGCACATAACACATCAAATGGTCTGGTTCGGTCCAAAACAGAACGTACTGCACATTCTCGCATAGCGGTCATGTGCAGACGTGAACAGAACGTACTACACTTTCTCGCATAATGGTTCAGTATAGTCGTGAAGGGAGTCCAAAATCAGAGCTCCATGCCACTAGCGGGCAGCCGGGAGAAGGCTATAAAACTAGACAAGTACGCACTTGTCCCACATATTGGACCTAACCAAACCCACATAACACATAATTGAAAACGAAATTTCAGATTGCCCGAAGGCACGTTTCGAAATCTTGATTTTCAAAGTTTTCATATCATAACGTCAAATCGTGTCAAAATGCTTGACACATGCATATTTCACATATTCACATCAATCTATATAACAATCATATTCAATTAATCAATTAATCACATATAAATCAATTGCATAAAAATGAATGCAATTATTTCTTTCAAACATAAAGCAGCATTGTTCACATTTTTCAAAAATGCGAAAACATAATTTTCATAAATCTTGTATTTTAAATTTTTCAATAAATTTCACAAATCATTTACAAACATTTTAACGTAAACCTTTGTAACGATTCCTTTCAAATCCTTTGAAAAAAAAATTTCAGAAATATTTTTCCTTTCTTAATTTTTCAAATTCACATAATTTACTCATATTTCAAAATATAAATACATTACCCACCTCGAATTGATGCTAGAAACTTGATCCTAGCTCCAATTTGATCCTTGCTTCTTTCCTTCTTCCAAATAAACTTAACCTAAGCCATAATCATCCAAATTCAACATCATAAATAACATAATTCTTAAAATTGATGTCATAATTCATCAATTCATACTAATTCCAAGATATTTAAATCACCAATTTCTAAAATCCTCAAATTTCAAATTTGACCTAAACCGATTCATTCAAATTCAATATCATATTTAACTTAATTTTTCAAATTGAGCTTAGCAAACATTAATTCCTCACATATTCAAGCTATCTAAATCTCCAATTTTCAAAAACCCAATTTTCAAAATTGTCCTAAACCAATTTACACAAATTAAATATCATAAATCACAATTTCTTCAAAATTAATTTCATATTTCACAAACCCATATTCTCATCTATAATTCTACACCAAAATTTCACAAAATCCTCTAACACAAAATTAAGCCTAAATCTTAAACAAATTTCCATCCAAAATTAAACATAACCTAAAGCATATACATCACAATTAGCTTCATAAATCACATAACCAAGTTATTTTCCACATTTCTAAACCAAAAATTCAAGAAAATTCAAAACTTAAACATTTTCTCTTACCTCTCTCTCTTTCAATTTTTGGATTTATAGGGTCTTAGAGGGAGCTTCCACCTTCTTTCATCCTCCTTCCTTGAAATCTACTTAAAAACAAGCTTTAAATCTCCAAAAATCAAAATCCCAAGCTTTCTCTTCTTCTCCATCGCCCATCACCAAACTCTCTCCTTTTCTCTCTTCTTATTTTCTTCTTTTCTTCTCAAACCATCGTGCTTTCTCTACTCCAACAACAGACCAAGGTTTATAAATTGCCATGTCAATTAAAATGAGAGTCTAATGACCCTTTGGCCCCTCTCTTTAAGGAGACTTCCCAAAATGCCCCTAATGCTTGCTTTAATTCATGCTTACTTGCGGGTCTAATTCGCACTATCAATTTGAAGGAATTTGTTAAAACTTCTTTCTAGAGAAATGTTCTTTTATGTCTTAATTTCATAATGCCACAAGAATCGTCCAATTCGGAGCACTACATCAAAAGTTATGTGCAAAACATTTCGGGTTGTTCATATTCTCACACATTTTCCAGCACGTTATTTCCATCCAGCAATTTACATTCTTAATCCCAAAATTGACATTCGATGTCTTTATAACAATTGTAGCTCTATTTCTCTAGTTTAATTCAAATCAAGAATCGCCTCATTTCGATTACGATAGAAAAAGTTATGCCCAATATACTTTCAGATGTTCCTAATCCAAAAACTGCACACTAATCCGGACTTCATTTCATAATTTAAAAATCTTATGGGCAAAAATTGAAATTTCCTTTCTTCATATAACTTGTAGCCCCTTGTCTTAACTTTATTTCGCCTCAAGAATCACTTCGATCGGATCTCTACAGATCTCGAATTTCTCAAAATACTGAACTATGTTTGGAAAATTTCCCGACTCACTTTGATTAATTTAATCACCCTTAATTTAATCTCAAAAATTCACAATTTTTCTGTAAAAATGAAATTCATTGTCTTAGGAATCCAACGCTTCAAAAACCGAGTCAATCGGATGTCGGACGGAAAAGATATGAGCGAAAGATTGAAGAGAGGTCATATTTCCTAAAATCTTGAGATAATAATTAAAAAATAAAAATTAAATTAAATTAAATTTAAATTAATAATATTTTCAAACCCTCCTCCTCGCTAGGGCGACGTATTGGCCTAGCGAGAGAGCTTATGATCTTTTTTTTTGTTGGTTGCAAAATATATATATATATATATATATATATATATATATATATATATATATGATTATATATATATATATCCGAATTTTTTTGAAAAATCGTAACTCTTGATTCCGAATTCTAAATTTGACTAATTAGGTCTCTATGGAAAGCTTGAAAGAAGCTCTACAAATTTTATGTAGAACTCAAAAATCAATTTCGTCTCTAATGTGATCAAATTTCTAATCAAAGATTCTCTCCATTTAAATTATGCCCTAAGCCATAACTCAACTTTGAAAATTCCTATCTTTCAACTCCAAAGTCCAAAAATTTCATATTTTATATCAATGCAAAGCTTGGAAATTCCTCTACAACTTTCATGAAGAACATAAAAATCAATTTGACCTCTAAGGAAGTAAAATTTTCAGTCAAACGTTCTGTCCTCTAATAATCATGCTAAAACCATAACATAAACCTGTAAAAATCATAACTTATTATTCCTTGATCGAAAAATTCTATCATTTATATCGAAATAAAGATCAAATCACAATCTTCAACTTTCATGAAGAACTTCAAGGCTAAATTAACCTCTAACTAGGTAAATTTTCCAGTCAAAGCTTCAGCCATAATATAAGTCAACCTATAACACACCTAAACTTTGACTGATCATAACTTTCACTCCCGATATCAAAAAATTGCAAATTTTATGACTACAGAAAGCTCTCAACATAAGCTACAAGTTTCATGTAGAACATTTTCTCAAATTTGGCCTAAATCAAAAGTCAACTATTAATGGCCAAAAAGTCAAACTTCTCATGTTTTCTCACTTTTTCTCTTTAATTCTTGCTATTAAACTTCATTTCAATCAACTTATCCACTTTAACATTCACAACCAATCCCAATTTATTCAAAACCCCAAAGATATCAAAATCAAATCATTTCTTTTCTTATCAAAATCCTTTAAGTATTAAATCATCTATTACACAATACATACACAAAATACTCCTTAAATTTCATTTTACTTATTCTAATTTTCACTCAAAGATCGGGGTCCAACGTTCATGTTCCAATCGCATACATGACAGCCAAACTACTCGACGCAAGAACCAACCCAATCAATAAAGAGAAGAAGAAGAAGAAGAAGAAGAACAAACTTTTTTTAATATATGGTGCACATTCAAACTAACTATTCATATATATGGAGCTGTATATGGAGGCTAAGTCTTCTTTTTTTTGTTTTTGATGTTTATTTCGGATATCTATTTTTATATGTGGAATCAGATGATGAATTATGTTGTATATATATCTCCTTTAAATAATATATTGTTTACATATGGAAAGTATAGTTATTTACTTTGTGTCATACTTATCTAACTTGTTAATGATTTACCCATTATTTACAATCTTACTTCCTACTTGCTTGTAGGTGTTTATCCATCTATGGTGATAAAGATATCATTTCCTATTTCCTTGTTTTAGATTTTTGTTTATCCTTAATTGGTTATAAAGAACTTTGTAGCCATTTACAAATAAGATAATATTAATACATTAATACATAAAATTATTTAATATTAATCTATACATTAATAGGGTGAGTGTATTTCTTATATCAAGTACATTTCTACGTAACATCCAACAATTATAATAAAGATGGTCTAACTACAAGTCAAAAGCCTCCTTAACAATAAGTAATCTCATGTTTCTTCAATTTTTAGTTGATCTCTCAAAGCTCATTGATTACATCTATACTTTTTCTTACTAAATTTTCATCATGCCACACAAAATAATCACATTTTCATTTGCTCTATAAACATAAATTTTGTGATCTTTAAATTTTACCATAAATTAGGCATATCTACAAAATGATCTTCTTGTGTTGAACTTGGTCCAATAAGTCCTTATTGGTGTTACCAGTCTATAATCACAATAATGTAAGTGATTTTTAGTCTTATTGGTTGCACTTCTAAATGTTAACATTCTCATTTCTTCAACTGCGAGAGTAAATGAATCAAACGACTAGATTTTGCAAGAATACAACAATAGAACAATAAAATAATAAAAAGGTAATTATTTGCAAAGGTTAAAGCAAAAAGGTAAAATGTTGGAGGGATATCTGCTACTGCAAGAAGGCAAAGCTGCCTATCATATTCATAGAAGCTGGATCTTGAGTGTTCTTAACCTATTATATGATTGGATATGATCCCAGTGTATGACACTAAGATGATTTATGCTATATAATATAAAATAATGCAAGTGGCCGCATATTAAAGCTAAATAATATAAA
This sequence comes from Erythroxylum novogranatense, assembly GCA_029891385.1. Classification (NCBI taxonomy): domain Eukaryota; kingdom Viridiplantae; phylum Streptophyta; class Magnoliopsida; order Malpighiales; family Erythroxylaceae; genus Erythroxylum; species Erythroxylum novogranatense. The sequence continues at coordinate 42,853,982 of CM057227.1, forward strand.
ATGATTAAAGTTAAATAACTAATGTACTTCTCCAAAACAAGATTATTTACCAATAACTAATGTAAATGGAACATAAATAACTCCGTGCCTGAAATTCAAGTGACCCCCAATTCATATTCTCAAAATTCAGGAAGGAAGGAACTAAGAATATAAATCAAACTTTCTTTTTTCCACTAATGTAAGGAGGAATCAAGTATGAAGCTTGAAGGAATCAGCACAAAGTAGATGCTTGAGAGTGAGACAATTACAAAAAATAAACTATCACTAAATAAAAACCAAAAGTGTTAATTAAAGCACTGTAGGATGAGTGAGTTACATTCATCTCAAATAAATATAAGGTCATGTTTGTTTTTGTTATGTCAATATAATAACTAATAATAATTTTATAATAAAATCAAAGAGTAATAAGTAAAATTGATCTTGCCTTGGTCACTAACTTACAAAAAGCCTCTAAAAAATGGAAAATATGTACATTCTTATTCATCCTCTTTTTGTTGAACTAAACATATGACCTCTTCAATTGGGATACAAAAGTTTCCCTTATAATGAATTATGATTCATACATCAACCTTAATCAACTTATTAGATGCCCATATCCTTAAAGCTTTGAAATCTTGCTTTCCTCAACTTGAATGCCCATATCCTTAAACCCATCGATCGTCACATTATATGTAATCATATATGAGTTAACTAAAGATGCTTCTAATAAGCTCTCTCACATATCCTTCCCCTTAGCATATTCCTTTCTTCTAAAAACCCATCAATTATCACATTACAACACGTTATGCCAAGTCCCGCACCTGTCATTGGCATTTCATCAAACACCTATAATGCATCCACCATACATCCAGTTTTTACCATCCCATTAATCAAAGTACTATAACTATAAACATTAGGTCTCAAATCATTCTCCCACAACCACCTCAACAACCCTTTTTGCCTTATCAAACTACTTCATCTTACACATAATCTTAATCAAAACATTATAAGTTTGCAAGTTCAGAGGCATACCTACATTTTCAAAATAACTAAAAAATGATTCAACCCTTCCCCATTGATTACTCTAAAAAAAAAGTATTAAACAAACTATTGAACGACCTGTTGTTTGTGCCCCTATTGCTTGCATTGCCACTACTTCCACCTACATTGCTTGCCATTGCTTGGAATCATCTGAGTTTGAATGTTGTTTGCATGTTTAGTTTACAGATTTAGGGGGAAGTAAAAAGGTGGGTTGGAAATACTAGTTAGACAGGTCAGGTCGGGTTAGGTCGATTATGGCAAGTTAGGTTTTTAGGTCAATTAATTGGTACATATGGCCTAACATTGCCACATCATCATGTTTCATTTCGTTCATCTGACTTAACATTGCCAAGTCACAACTTTCGTAAATATTTTTAATGGAAGTCAACTGAAGGAAGTTTCTTTTTTGAACGTGAAACAAAAGGGACTTTTTTTTTTCGAAAATTCTAAACTACAACGAGTTTTTCCAAAATCTCCCTAACTACAGGGGATATTTTTGCATTTTACCCTTGAAACTATTAGTGTAATATTTATATTTTTACATAAGTTTTTACAAGAAAAATTCTTAATAATATAAAGACTATTTATTCAATTTCAAATAATAAGATTGTTAAAATAATACATCCATCTAAATTAAAATTAAATATTTTATTGTAAAATTCATAAGTAAGAAATTAAAATAAATATAATGTAAGAGAATAAATATTTATTTCAAATAAAAAAGTTTGATAATTTATGTAACATTTAAATAGTTCTAATATTATTTTAAATTTAAAATTTATGTAATAAGATAAGGTTATGTTTTTTAATTATTTTAATATTAATATATATATATATATATAGGTTTTGAAGTGTCATTTTATTTTTATTTTTACCTTTGAATTTATTAAATAATTTTAAATTTTTACTATATATATATATATATAATTAGTTCTAGAATATTTAAAGAATAAAAATTAATTACCAATTTAAATTATAAGATTTAGAGAAAAGGAAATTTAATGTCTTAAATTGATCTTCATCTTGTGTAAAATAAAATATAAAAACTTAGTTTTTTTGACATAGTAATGATGCAATCCATTCAAGTTAAAGCAAATAATTTATTAAACTGCTACATCAAATAGAAAATTTTAATAAACCTTAAAATCAAATAAAATAACTTAATAAACTACATCGAATAGTTAACTTATATTTCGATAATCCAATTTAGTTTGATATTAAGTATCCTTCATAATTTTAATATAAATGTTTCTTTTTATCCAGTAACACTACAAGAAAAATATAGATTAGCAACGGAAACTTAGCAATGGAAAAATTTTCGTCAAAAATTAGTGACGGAAAGCATATTTTTGTTGCTAAAATTGAGTGATTAAGCGACAGTACTAATACTCGTCACTAAATTTGGAAGTAATTTGTCGCGGCAAAATTTACAATGGACGTTAGCGACGGAACAATATAGCCGTCGGTAATCATTATAATTTAGTAACGAAAAATTACAAATGAAAAATATACCGTTGAAAATTAGCGACGGAAATCATATTTTCGTCGCTAAAATTGAGTAATTTAGCGATGATTTCCGTCGCTAAAATTGAGTAATTTAGCGACGGTACTAATACTTGTCGCTAAATTTGGAGGGAATTTGTCGCGACAAAATTAGTGACGAAACATATACCGTCACTAAAAATGGAGGGAATTTTTGGTGGAATAAAAAATTTTGAGTTTACCTACGGAAAATTCCGTAGGTAAATTCCGTTGGTAAATAGATTTAGCGACGAAATTTTTTTTCTGTCGATAAAAAAGCGGGAATTATTGGCGGTACAAATTTTTTTTGAGTTTACCTACGGAAATTTCCGTCGGTAAATTCTTTTTAAATCTAAACTCACCCGACATCTTCCTCCCACTTGTGTCTTCTTCTTCTTCTTTCTTCCTACATCTTCTCTTCGGTTTTCTTCTTCCTTCTTCCTACATCTTCTCTTCAGTTTTCTTAGAGCCCATTTCTCTGTTGTGAACTCCCTTTCTGCTCGACGGCGTTGTCTTCTCCAGCTATTGTCATCGTGTCTTTCGGTAAAGGTATTTTTGCAACTACTGTCATGTGTTTTTTCATATATTAGATGAAAGTTAATTTAGGTATTTTTTACTTTCGTTTATTTGTGTATTTTATTATTGGAAAACAACTTTAAGGTATAAATGTTAGTAATAGAAGGGACAAGACGTGATTTTAGTTGTAATGTTGATATAAATTTCTTATGCATGTAAGGTGTTTGATGAAATGTCTATTATTTGAAAAAAATAATTTCAGTTCTTTATTTTCAGTTTTGTTTTAGTATGAATTTCAATATTTTAATTCTTTTATTTGAAGTAATGAAGTTCTCTCCATGGTAGCTTTAAGAGAAACTAAACACTTTGCAGGTAAATTTTAAAAAATAGTTTTTAACAAATTTACAGACGGAAAAAATTTATGTTGGTAAATATATTGGATTTACCGACGGAAAAAATTTCATCGCTAATTACCGACGAAATTACAAAATCCATTGGCAATTTTCTGACAAAAGAATTTACTGACCGAACAAAATAACCGTCGGTAAATTTACCGACAAAAATTTTTACCTTCAGTAAATTTACCAACGGAAAATTTCCATCGTTAAATTTACTGAGGGCCATATCTCGGACGCTTTTTTTCGTCAATAAATTTCGTCGCTAAATAAGCTTATCAACAGAATATGTACAAATTCCATTGATAAATTTCGTTGCTAAACTCTATTTTTCTATAATGTAACCTCTAAGATTCATTATGAAGAGAAAAAAAAGAGCACAATTCACCTAAATTTAGGGATGACAATTTTGACCTATAGGTCTAAATTTAGTTTTTTTTAATGAATCGGCCCACTATAGGTCTAAATTTAGTTTTTTTTAATGAATCGGCCCATAGGCAAGGCTCAGGCTCAGACTGACTCGAGACCCAATAATTCTAAGCAAAATATCATCATTTTACTTGAAAGAGTTTGGCCTTAAATAAGTATAGGCTTGAGCTACTCAGGCCCGGATCCAATTAAAAAAATAAGTTATTATATAGTTTTAATTTTAAAATTTTTATTTAAAAAAAGTTGGCGAAAGCTGGCTGATGCCATCCCTACCTAAATTTCACGGCATCTTTAAAGTTTCTTACATAAAATTAGAATTACAATAAGGGTAATATATACTAAATAAGAAAAACAAATAAATCTAAGTAAAAATGTTTACGCATTATTTTTATATGTACATACATTTTACTACCCATATCTATTTGACATTATAACATTTTATACTATTTTGTTAAGAAATATATTACATGCATCGCCTAATATATAACTATGAATATTTATCTTTTCACAATGTATACACTAATAAAGGTTTTATATAGTACATATATAATTTGTTCATGCCTATGATAGTGACTTGTTGATTCACTTTAGTTAATAGATGCATACAACTCAAATTTGACTCCTACTCATTAATTTCAGGTGATAAAATAATGCATGCTTCAGTTTTGTTCGGACTTCTTCTCCTCAATCAACAGAAAGATATATGTCCCATTTTAGCGTCAGTTCAAATTAGTACATGTCCCAATATGACACTAGTTTTTTTTGGCTCTAACCAATCATTTCTCATCATATACATTGTGAAAATACAAAATTAATATCCTCGCAAATTAATCACAAACACACTAATCGTACATATACAAGAGATTGACTTTGTGAAATGTAATCACAAGTAATGCTCATAACTACAATTGTGTCTCCAAAACACCTTAAATCACACATTTGTATATTATTATAACTACATATCATATATCAAGCAATTTACATGCATTTATATAATTTAAAACTCCAAATCATACCAAATTTTAATTAAAACCCTGAATTTATACCTTTACATGCGATTTTATAATTCTTTCCAAGATTAAGCTACTGAAACATGAATTATCATAGCAAAACCTATTTGTCAAATATCAGATGTTAATTATGCAAGCGTGCTTATAGATCTGTTCATATTGCATAATTACGTTTTCCTCTATTAGTTCCAAGTGTATTCTTAAGAATTGTAAAATATTCTCTTAAAATTTCATAGCTTATTGAGTGACCTCAATCATTTACTCATATGGTTAAAATGCTGAATATGACATCAAAATTTCCTTCTTTCTTTAAGTGTTATCACCATAATCAATCAATAACTCAACCTTAAAGTGTTAATTTTTTCCAAACCATAATAATCATAACATCATAATTTTTTAGTCTCTAATCCTCCATCCCTTAAAATAAGTTTTGTCTTTGAAACTCAACTCACTTGAAACTCCAAGTGTCTTTACCAAAAATTCCAAGTATAAGCTACTCGCCTTTTTTTAATCAACATCTATTAGACAACATAATGTAAGTTCAAAGGTAATTATACTAATTAATTGAAAGAGCGTAGTAGCTCATTTATTTCACTCTCATCTTGTTATACTATAGGATCTTCTTCTTACCTCAAACCTAAAGATCTTATATCACTTAATCTTTCATGTCCTAAGTCTAATCCAACCTTATTATATCTATAATGAACTTTCATCTAGTGGCAAGGTCTAGCTGGTCAAACCTCACTGTCAATTTAAGTTATTAACCTATTAAACTCATAAAATCAAATAGAAATAACTTAACAAATTCCATCTTATAAATAACATGTAATTTAATCAATTTTAATCACAATAAGTAAATTTTTGCAGTAATACTAAACAACCTCAATAGTGGATAATATGAATGCCTCTCTCTCTCTAAAAGCACTATAAGATCTAACTCTAAATAGACTACTTATAGCCTATCTAGTACTCATATCGCTCTTTGATCTCATTACTCAAAATCATCATTACAAACGGGTTGTATAGACGAAAAAAGAATAAATAAATAAAAGTAAAAATATTTTACACTGGCTAATAGATCTCAACCAACTATTTCTCACCACATACGTTAAACAACATAAGTAAACAACCTTTTAGAGTCTTAATGCAATATGAGTGGCATAAATTAATCACAAACGCACTAATTATACACATATAAGGCATCGACTCATGCCACCGAATAAGGACCCTTCATCTCTAACATTCCAACATTGAGAACATGACTTTCTCTGCCTTCTCTTTACATTATGGCCCCTTTTTTCTAGCATTGTTCTAACTTTTCCTTAACTCTTCATCCTCCCTATTACACCCTCCAACTCCTCCTTTACTCTACCCCTCCTCCTTCTCCAGGATCTTTGTTTTTATTCCATCTTTCCAACTTCTTAGTTTTGGTTCTTTGTTCTCTAACCTCATTCCAAAAGGTACTTTTGGCATTCTTTGTTTCTAGTCAACCTACTTTCCTTTTCTAGCTACTATTTTAAGTTTCTTTTTGTTTGGAAAGCTATTATTTTTCAAACACTCTCCCAAAATCTGGTTTTCCCATCTACTTTGCCTCAATGTAAGCTATTACTTCTTATGCCTTTCCTCTTTTATCCTCTTATAGCCACCTTTCCTCCTGCACTATGCTCAAATAGGCTAGTAACCAACTTCATCCACCCATTAATCTTCACTAGATAACAGTCCCTATAACAAAAGTTGGAAACATGTGGTAGGGGATCCCTCTAGCCTCACTCTTCATTACAACCCTTTAAAAGAAATTGAAGGCAGTTGCTCTAGATATTAAGAAATTGAAGGCAAGGGCTAGAATACAGGAATCCACTCTTGTAGGATTCTTCATGAAGCATAGACCTCTCTTCCCTGTCATCCAAAAAGTGGGTTGTTAACTAGTGGAAGTCAAGGGGACTAACTAATATTCTACTTACAAAGGATAACCTTGTATTGTTCTCATTTTTCTCCTAAGCAGATAGTGGAAGAAGGTCTTTGGTATGTTACTTAGCTCCCATTATTCCTGCAATCATGGAAACCTAGTATTAAGTTGGAAAATATCTTAAGTACACTACTTTCCAATTTGGACTAACTTACGTAGCATGACCTTGAAGTATTAGACTACTCAAGATATTAGCTTTCTAGCCAGTTACATTAGCAGACCACTTTATATTGATGAAAACACTACCAAACGAATAAGGATTTGTTATGCATGGATTTATGTAAGTGTGGACAGAGCCAAGGAGCTCCTTGATTATATTCCAATTATAAGACTTGGTATTGATAATTCTCTACGTGAGGCTATGGTACAAGTTTCCTATAACTGGAAAACTTCCTCTAGGCCCAAAGGAAAGTCTAAAAACTAATAGGCAAGGTGTTTGCTAAAGGTAATTATACTGAATTAATGGTGTTAAAGATTGATATAACCTGTCCTAAGAACCCTTTTCCTAAGCAAGAGGATGATGCTGAAGTAATTGTTGAAAAGAACATTTCACCAAACAACTTAAGTCGAAGGGAAAGGAAAAACCAATGGACATCTGTTATTCATAAAAACAACAGTAGTACTTTTGCAGGCCCTTGAAAACAAAATGGAATTCCTAAATTAACCTAACAAACTTAGAGAATGAAGATACTAAGTTAGATGACTTTCAAAATGTGACCAGTAAGAGAACTCAGAGAAGTGGATGAAGGAAAGGTGCTAAAGGTAAAAGTCTACTGATATGACAATTTTAGTGTGGAAAATTTTTGATATCAAAAGCCTAGAAAAGTTTAATACTTTGAGGGATTTTTTTGGGGAGGATTAGGCCTCTTATTATAGTTTTACTTAAAACAAAAATAAGATATAAGAATATGAATAAGGTGAACATTTTGGTCATTGTTGGAAATTTCTCCCTAATAAGCATTACCATCATCATGATAGAATTATAATTGGCTATAATGATAATTTTTTTCAAAGTGAAGGAGAAGTTTCAAATGAGCAGTTGATTCATCTAAAAGTACATTTCATTTTGAAGGGTTTACAATACGTTTCGTCTTTTTCTATCTTTTTAATATAAGTTTCCAAAAAAGTAGTCTACGGTCCTCCTTAAGAAACATCCAAAATACCTTTCAAAGTCCCTGGATCATATTTGCAGATTTGAATTCTACTATATATAGATCATAAGTACAAAGTAGTCTACGGTCCTCCTTAAGAAACATCCAAAATACCTTTCAAAGTCCCTGGATCATATTTGCATATTTGAATTCTACTATATATAGATCATAAGTACAGGGCAACTGTAATATGAGGAATTATAATGAAGATCTCAAGATTTTTGTAGAACATTTGAGGGTAACAGATCTTAAACAAGAAGTTTACTCCTTTACTTGGAGTAATAAACAAAACAATGCATGGTTAATAGGGAAAAAGTAGACAGAGCATTAGTGAATTGTGATTAGCTCTTATAATTTACCAATAGTATAGCTACTTTTTAGATCCTATTTTTTCATATCACACTCCAATTCTGATTGATGTTCTTTTTCAGATAACTATCAATCATCATCCTTTTAGACTTAATAACTATCTTCTCAAACTGTATGGATTTAATGACACAATTTTGGGTGGTTTGTCTACTCAAATCTCTAGCTACAATACATTTATGAATACCAAAGTCGAAATGCATGAAAATAGGAAATAGAATTGAGAGCGATGAGAGTGACAAGAGATGAGCGATTAGTAGAGGGTGCTCCATAACTTTTGAGATCACCAGCAGTTATCCTCTCTACCCTTCATAGCTTCTTCTTCTTCTTCTTCTTCTTCTTCTTCTTCTCCACCACGACTACCCTTAGCCCTAATTTCTGGTTCTTCCCTTAGACCTACCATTTCAAAATTGTCTTTTGTTCAGATGCCTAACTCTCGAAACCAAAACACAAACCCCAATATTCTTCCTTCACCAAATAACAACGAGAACCCTTTGGAACCACATCCTGGCCAAAATCCCCTCCCTACAAAACCTAGATTCTGGAAGTCAGTGGTTGCCAATGTAAAGGAGGACCCATTGATTGCGAAGGTGCTGATATACTACCTTCTAGAGATCAAGGATGGCCATTCTACCACCAAAATTGGTGAAGAAAGGGGCAATTCATTTTTTTCATGTGCTGATTGTGTTTTTCTTAGGAAAACATCCAGAGTTTCCAGTGGTTTAACGAGCATTGGCCAAATCCTAGTTAGCTTTCGTTTTGACTAAAACTTTAATTATTAGTGTGAATAATTTCTTGTTTACGTTCGATTCAGAGGATGGAATGAACTCAGTTCTGGAGAAAAGGCCTTGGCATATCCAAGGAAAACCCCTATTCCTATAGAGATGGAGCTTAAATGGAAGGGAGCAGGAAGTAGTCAGAGCAGCTCCAGTTTGGATTAAGTTCGGTAATATTCCAGTGGAATATTAGAATGCGAAGGGCCTGGGAAGAATAGTAAGCTCAGTAGGTTATCCACTCTTAATAGACTCACAGACAGCAAGGATGTCAAAATTTGTATATGCCTAAATGTGTGTGGAGTTGGAATTGGGAAAGAGTTAGCCTTCATCCTTTCAATTAGCAACTTATAATGAAGAGGGGAAGATAACATTCAAGGAAATAAAGGTTGAATATGAATGGAGGCCTAAAAACCAGTTACAAAAAAAAAAAAGAATAAGCTCCTACTAGGAGATTATTTGAAACTGGGTTACAACATAAATTGGAGACGGGGAAGGAACCTATACAAACAAATCTGAACCAGCAGCAGAAGAAAGGGGACATGATAGAATCTAAAAAGATAACACAAATTCATAAAGAGAGAGAGTAGACTCGGGGATTCCAATTGAACAAAGTGAGGGTAAAGAAACCCTATAGAAAATTCAAATGAATGACATGGCAATGCAGAGTGACAAGGGAAGTAGCTCTTCTAGAAGTTTAAATGAATAATGCATGGACCAACAAAGGATAGATGATATAAAAGGAAGCCCTAAGGATGCTAATCTCCTAGCAATAAGACAAGCAGGTAATAACCTTTCCCCTTCTCAGTCTGAATTGGTTCCTGATATGGAAAATCATAGTCCAGGGATTACAAATGGAGCAGAGGGGGATTTTATAGTCTAAAAGAGTAGGAAAACTAGGAGGAAAAAAAGTAATTAATCATATATGTCTTTTGGTAGAATGAATTTAGTTTTTTAGAATGTTAGGGGCTTAATAACTCTAAAAAAGAATTAGTTGTGAATGTTGAGCTTAAGAGATTGTCTGTGTCTTTAGTTTATTTAATTGAGTCACAGATTAAGTCTCCCTACTTTTTGCATAATGTATGCTCCTCTGCTTCCTAGTTGACATTTTTGTAGCAACTTATAGCAAGGTTCTAATGCTAGGATAGTGTTAGCTTGGAATTCAGACAGGTTTTAGTGTGTTCCTAAAATCACCAGTGATCAACTCATACACTTAGAGGTCACTCCTGCCAACAACTCTTCAGTCTTTTTTGTAACATGTGTGTATGTGTCAAACAACTACAATCATAGGAAGAATCTTTGGTTGGCACTGTCCAATATTAAATACTCAGTAGGAAACCTTCCTTGGATTATAGTGGGGGACTTTAATGTAGTTTTGTTTTCTCATTAGGCTGAACCTATAAGTCCCTTAACTATTACTGGTATGAATGATTTTAGATAGTGTATTGAGGATTGTACTGTGTATGATCTCAATTCTATTCATCCCAGTTTCACTTCGACTAATAAATAATGTGGTGAGCTCTTTATTGCTAGAAATTTAGATAGAGCCCTTGTAATGCTGCCTAGAGTTCTAGGTTTCCTAGATTGTATGGGGTCATCCATAATTCGAACATTTCATATCGTTCCCCCATTTTGATTAGGTCCTTAATAGATATGCCGAAAAGATCATCCCCTTTTAGGTTTGCAAACTTCCCAGTATCACTGCCTAACTTTCTCCATATAGTATAAGAGAAATGGAACACTCAGGTCCAAGGAACCCCTATGTTTTGTATAGTTTCCAAGCTAAAATTGGTGAGAAAAACACTCAAAATCCTTAACTCTGGTCAAGTAGGAGATGTGAATACTATAGTAAAGAATTGTCAAATATCTCTAAATGTTTTGTCATGGTGATTTGGTCTCAGCCCAATCCTTACTAGATTGTTTAGGAACCTTTTCCAAATTATCTAGCGTGGTAATGAATATGAACAAGAGTCGTTTCTTCGTATCTCCTGATATGGATCATATGACCCATCAAATAGAAAGTATCTCAGGTCTCAAGAAAGGTCACCTTCCCATTCAATACCTAGGAGTCCCTCTTATCACAGGACGGTTGTCTAGGAGGGGTTGTCTTCCCTTATTGAAAAAAATTGATTGTAGAGTCAATAAATGGACCTATAAAAATCTCTCTTATGCTGGTAGATTGCAACTAGTAATCTCGGTCCTATCCACCTTTCAGGTTTATTGATCTGGCGTATTCATTCTCCCAACTTCCATTATTAAGGAAATAGAAAAGAAACTTAGGAATTTTTTGTGGCCGTGGAAGGTGGAGAAAAAAACTCATGCTAAGGTAAAATGGAATGCCATATGTTGATCTAGAAAAGAGGGTGGTCTAGGTAATAAACATTTGTCTACTTGGAATAATGTGTTGATATAGAAAATAATTTGGTTTCTATTTAATGATAGGGAAGCCTTGTGGGTAGAGTGGGTTCACACTATTATTTTGAAAAGGAAAATTTTCTAGAATATCTTACCTAACAATTGTAGTTCGTGGAGTTGGAGGAAGATATTGTCTGTTAGAGACCAAACTGGGAACCAATTCAAATTTAGAATAGGAAATGGTAATTCTAATTTCTTATAGTAGGATCCTTGGCATCCGAGAGGTATCTTGATGGATCACTCTACTCCTAGATTTATCAATGGGTCAGAACTTCCTATGTATGCAAGAGTGTTTGAAGTAATCAGGGATAATGAATGGTGTTGACAAGATACATATGTGGGGACTATTAGTAACCTATAACCTCTCCAATACAATCCAAATTCTTCATGAGAGGATAGTTTAGAATGGCTAACTAGCCTTTCTAAAAAGTATACAAATGCTTTAGCATACACACTCATAAGACTGACAATTCAGATGGTTCCTTAGGATAAAGTTGTATGGAATAAGAGGAATAGTCCTAGGTGTTCATTCATCCTATGGATAGCCTTCCTGAATAAATTGCAGACTAGGGACAAACTAATTTACCTTTATACCCTAAAAGGCCGCTCGATGTTTGTTTAAGCCTCAGAGACTATTGAACATTTATTTTTTGATTACCCTTTCTCTAAAACTGTATGGTTCAATACTCTAAACCACTTCCAAATTCTCTTACCTCAACTTCCAAATTTACAATCCATTTTACTTTCAGTCCCCATCCTTCCGAACTTGTGATATAAATACCTTCAACATTACCTATTCGGTTGTTATGTATAACCTGTGGATTGAACGAAACCATCGAACCTTCAAAGATGAAGCCTTGTATGTAGGGAGCCTTAACACTCGAGTGATCTTTCAAGTTATGAAATACCTTAGCTCAAACAACGAGAAAAGGTAAAACGTGTGTGTGGTTTATATTTTAATGAATTGATTGCAGGTTGATTCTAGACCAAGGTATGGGTAAAGAGAGGGCAATCAATTCCTTCCTTGACAGCTACAAAAGGAGGAACATAAGATGAAGAGATAACCTCAATTTCTACAAAGATTTGAAGGATGAGTTATCGAAGCATGGTGACAAAAGCTACAAGATGACATCCTTTGGTTCACATTGTTGTTTGAAAAGATAGAAGTCCAGATCCAATGGAAGGTGCCTACTTCATCACTTAGCCTGACACTAAGGTAAGGAGGAGTAGGGAGGTTGGAATGGAGCATAGGATAAATGAGTTTGTTGCATGTATTTGTGTTACTAGAAAGATGGTCCTGATATGTCAATGGAGATTGGAGTCATAGTTTTGGCTTGTTATTGTGGATCTCTTGGTTAAAGGGTAACTTTGTATAGATCCTTATGGTTTCTTATAAGTCAAGTTTTTGATTTGGATAGGAGATTGTAGACTGGAAAATCTCTAGATGTACATAATTCCTATTCATTTATAAACTTTCTGATTTACCAAAAAAAAATACATTTGTTGTAAAAAGCTCAAAGCTATTAAAGCATAATTGAAGAAGCTGAAATCATCTTATTCTCCTAACACTCAAACAACTGTTGACAAAGAAAAGGGAAATGTAGTAGCTACTCAATTTCTACTTTCTCTTAATCTCGGGTAGCTTAATCTTATTCAAAAGGAAAAGTTAGAGCTAGAATTTTTCTACAAGCCATTCTGGATCATTCTTCACTCATCTAATAGAGGGCTCAAACTAACCAGCTTAAGGAGGGAGATAGAGTTTCCAAGTTCTTCTTCAATTCCTTATAATATAGGGAAAACATACAAATAAATTTATTCTATAATCAGCAAGGATAGGAAACTCCTTTCTGATTAACCAAGAATAATAAGTAGGCTATCAACTTCTATAAAAGGCTTATTGGCTTAGAATTTGATCCTTCTACCTTTATAGACTCCCTTCAATCTTTCATTTCCAACAAAATCCCTCCTTAAGCTTCTTGGGAGTTGGTGCAACCTCTCTCTGATTATGACATCAATGCTACTATCTTTGCTATGAATAGGATGAAGTCCTTAGTACTAGAAGGTCTAAATGATCTTTTCTATCGAAAGACCTGGTATAATATTGAACCTATGGTTAGAGAGGCAATTCATGAGTTCTTTGAAAATGGGGTGATTCTATAGGTGTTTGATAAACCTTTTTCTACTTAATACCTAAAATTTCTAATCTATCTACATTTAGAGGTTTCAGACCTATAGCATGTACAAACTTCATTTATAAAATTATTGCTAGGATCTTAGCAAGCAAATTGAAGGGAGTTCCTAATCTCATTATCAGTTAGAATCAAAATGTTTTTATGAAGCATAAGAGAATTGATGATAATATTCTAATTTCTCAGGAACTCCTAAAGGGTTATACTAGAAGGAACTCTCCCCCCAAATTATGTTGTTAAGATTGACTTTAATAAACATTTGATTGCATACATTACTCTTTCCTTTTCTAAGTTCTTAGGGCTTTTAACTTCCCAAATATCCTTATCAACTAGATTAAGGCTTGTATCTCCACTACAACCTATTGCATTCTGATTAATGGCAACCCCTCTAAAATTATTAAAAGGAAAAGAGGAATTAGACAAGCTAACCATTTATCCTTTTAGTTGTTGGACCCCAACCTTTCTTTAAATGAGAGATTGTTGACAATTATTCATGTGTGGAGAAAAGGAAAATTCTTAAATTTGAAATAAAATAGAAAAGATGGTTTAGAAACAAGATGGGTTATATATGATATGTTGGAAGTTAAAAACTGGAAAATGTATATCTTCATTAAGTATGCTTCGGTGTTTTAGCCATAACTTTTATTCTAGTTATCCAAATGAGATGATTTTTAATTTGGATTAAACTAGAGGGATAAGGATACAATCTGTCTGAAGAAACAAGTTTTTATTCGTCTTTAAAAATGTCAATTTTTGGATGGAAGTTGAGCACATAATATTGTTTCGGATATGAACAGTCCGAAAATGGTTGGTGTATAAATTTTAGACTATGGAACCAAATTGGATGCTTTTGATTTCATTAAAAAAATTAAGACAACGAAGAACATTTTTCTAGAAGGAAGTGTTAACAAATTCCTTCAATTGCATTATTATAAAAATGTCTTGATTTTTGGAAGGAGTTAAGTATGACTTAAATGAATTTTGAAGCATGGATAGATTATTTATGTTATTTTGTGGAATTAATTAGCATGTTAATTTGAGCAAGACCATATGACATGGATTAAATTGAATTAAGGTGGTAAGATTGCATGAGGGGCAAAATTGGCAAGTCACTTAAGCTTTTAAGTTATAAGGCTTTGAAGGAGGGGCAAAGAGGTCTTTGCTCATTCATTAATAACATTTTTGTAATTAGAAGATAGTCTTGCTTCTTAAGGAAGAAGCAAGCACAAAAATAAGAAAGAAAGAACAATGAAAAGAAAGAAGAGAGGAGAGAGTTTCTGTGGAGGAAGGAGAGAAAGAAGAAAGAAGAAAATGCTAGGTTTCGATTTTTCTTGGTTTCCAAGATAGATTTCAAAGTTGATTCAAGAAGGAAAAAGAAAGAGGAGGATGAGAGCTTCCTTTAGAGCCCAGAAACTCCTTATTTGGTGAAGGATCAAGGTAAGGGCATTTTTGATTTATTGGATTTTTAAAGGGTTTTGGTGTATATAGCTTAAGAATGGTATGGGTTTAAGTTTTCTAAGACCAATTTTGGTGATTATGTCTTATGAGTTGTTCAATTTGGATGCCTATTGATTAGGAATTTTTGTCATTAATGAGGAGTTTAAGAGAGGCAAAAGGAGCAAGAGTAGAGGCTTTTTGAACAAGAATAAGCAAGGAATTAAGATGGATTTCATGTTTATAATTTGAGTAATGAGCCATAATTGTTTTCTTTGAATCAAGAGAGTAAAATGATTTTCAATTTGTTTTCATCAAATATTGCATTTATTGCTTTGATTGATTGAGAAATCGCTATATGAAAGGGGTTTTTCGGGAAAAAAGGTATATTTATTGTTCTTTAAAATAGTTTGAAAATGTGTCGTAAGTTTTCGTATATGAATTTGTGAATGAATTTTGAGTGATATGGGAATGATTTCAATTGTTCCAAAATTGTTGTATTTTGTGGCTTTTGGATGATTTGAGAAATGATTATACGATTGGTATGAAATTTTTTGTGATAAATTGTGAAATGTTGATGGGAAAGCTTACGAAATGTGTCACGTGCATGACAAGTAAGTTTTTAAAATGTGTCATTGGGCAATCTGTTCTCAAGTTGTGAATTGCATATTATGTGGGTTTGGTTAGGTCCCTTAAGTATGTCAAATGTACTTGTTAAAAAGGCTTCTTCCGCCTGCTCGCTAATGGCATGGAGCTCCCTCAAGGACTCCCCTAAGTTTACGGCTACACAAGACCGCTATGCGAAAATGTGTAGTACATTTTTTTGGACCAACCCAAACCATTATGATGTGTTATGTGTTCATGATGTGTGACAAGTTTCAATGAAGTAATGATTTGTGATGTTTATAAATTTTCTTGATAAGTTGTGAAGTTTGAAAATATGTGACATGGTTTTCAATTTGAATTTTACAATAGAAATAAATACTTCAATGGTTTTTACTTATTTCTTGGTTATAAACTTGTTACTCACGAGCGTTAAGCTCACCCCCTCTCATTCCCATCTCCAGGTGATGAGAAAGAGATCGGATGAAAGAAAGTCAAGGCAATTGTTTGTTTATGTATATATTGTATTGTTAAGTTGGATTGTTGTAAAAACAAGACTTTAGACATATGTATAGAATTATAGGATTTAGTATCTTTTGTTGTATTTTGGTATTTTGATATTGATGATGTAATATGGCTTGGAATGCCATTAAAATTTGTAAACATTTATCTTATGATGTTAAATGTCATATGAGTGTGTATATGGATGATTGCCAAATTGAAATGTGAATTTGTGTATGGATGAGGTGGAGTTGTAATATGAATTAATTAAGGATGCGACTAAATTGGAATTAAGTACAATTGAAGAAGTAATCCCTTTGAGTTGAATGAACTTTGAGTATGAGATTGTGTATGATTTTTGTGAAAGAGGAATGTGCATGTGCATGTTCTTCATTGTTGAGTTTGAAATTAGTTATTTTTTGTGGAATAGCATGTTAGAGATTTGAAGGGTGTATGAGATGAATTGGTTGAGTTGGAGCTCAAAAGTGCCGAAAGGTACTTGGTAGTGGGTGAATGTGAAGGGAATTGTGCTTGGCAAGCCTTCCTACGTGTAGGAATGATGTGCAGAGATTCAATAGAAAAACTGTATTTATCTAGATAGAATCAGCCAAAGTGGTCTTAATAAAAGTTTTAGCTTATATTTCCAGCTTTCTAACGCTATAAAGTATTATATTTTTTGATATCGAGGCTGGAAGTTATGTTCGATTGAAGTCTTGATGTTGTTTAGGATGAATTTTTAGGGGCAGTCACCTTAATTGAAATTTTGACCTTTATAAAGGTAGAAATTGCTCTTAAGATCTTCATGAAAGTTGTAGGTGTCTTTTTATCTTTCCGTTGATATAAATTATGAAATTTTTGGACATTGAAATTGAGAGTTATGATTTTTAGTTATGTTACTGTTTAGGATGACCATTTTTCAGGCAGCCACTTGGTAGTGGATTTTGACTCCTTTAGAGGCTAAATTGGTTTTTAAATCCTTCATGAAATTTGTAGAACTTCTTTTTAACTTTCCACTGATACCAAATTTGCAAATTTTGGAGTTCTAGGTCAAGAGATATGAGTTTTGGAAGTTAGGTAGTCGAAGAAGAAAAAAAAGAAAGTCGCAGCGTCCTCACACACGTCGCGAGGGCGCCTCGCGCTGGTCGGGCCACCTGGTCGCGAGGGCGACCCGACCCTCTTCCATTCTTTTGCTTATAACTTTTTCTTCCGACCTCCGATTGACCCGATTTTTAAAGCGTTAGATTTCTAAGGAATTCCTTTACCTCTTTATGAAAGTTTGTAGGTTTTGATATTAATTTGAAAAAGATTGATTGGATCAAAGTGAGAGGATCGGTTAAAATAGTATAAGTTGGATATGTTTCTGAATATGCTTCAGTATTTTGGCGATATCTTAAGCTATAGAGCTCTGAATGAGGTGGTTCTTATTTCTAAATAAACTAGAGACATGAAACTACAATTCATATGAAGGAATTGAATTTCAATTTGGTCCTTAAGACTTTCAGTTTCTGGAGTGAAGTTGGGAATAGTGCATACTCTCGGTTTAGTAATAGTCTGAAAGTGTTTGGGCCAAAAATTTTAGAGTTCTAAACCAAATCAAATGTTTTTGGTGTCATTATAAGCTTAATGAAAAGAGGAACAAATATTATGAAGAAGTCCTTTTGAAATTCCTTTTTTAGATGTTCCAAAATCTGTTCAGAAGTAAGTGAGACGAATACTTTTGTTGACGTTTGGTTTGGTATGGGTGCATACCATTTTGAAGAAGGTAATAGTGATTCTTATGATTTCGCTGTGTGAGCTCACCCTTTTTGGCTTGAGATGTTATGAGAATGATGAGGAACCGATGATGGCTAATGAAAGTACTTTGAAGTAACTCTGTAAGGAAATCCGTTCATGCTTTATAAGGGTTAAATGAATTATCCCTATAGGGTAAGACGCACATGTTTTATGTTTTCGAAGAGTGTGGAAAAAAATTCTAAGGAGAAATGAAGAAGATCACGTTTCATGATTTCGCAAGCGTTGGATTCTGGACTTAAGCGGGATCCAACATTCATGGTATTAGAGTAAGAAGATGAATCGGTGTCGTTTAAGGAATTTCCATAGGTTTAAGTTCACGTTAATGATCTGAGGATGGGTTCCGAAAACGATGCCCAACATTAGTTATGAATTATATGTATGGAAGTACTTTCTCAAACGATAGAGATCAATATCTCTAATAATCCCAAATTTAAGTTCCATTCAGGATGCAAAAGAGTTTCTCTTACCCATCTTTGTTTCGTAGATGATCTAGATCTCTTCTTTAAAACTCCTTCGAAATCGATTAAACTATTGATGGATACTCTTAATGGGTTTACTAAGATATCAGGTCTCAAGGTGAATCTTAATAAAAGTCATTTCATCCTCTCATTAACCATAGAATTTTTGCAGGCTAGTACTTCCACTCTAATAGGTATGAACAAGAAATTATTGCCTTTGCAATATCTAGGCCTACCAATTACTACTAGAAGCCTTTTTTTCAATGAGCATCTTCCACTAATTGAAAAAATTCAAAGGAGAATCAGTAAATACACTAATGGATTTCTTTCATTTGGTGGAAGGCCGTTAATTAAATATGTCATATGCTCCTTAATTATATTCGAGCACGCATTTTCCCCCTTTCTAGGAAGTTGGTCGAAACCATTAAGAAAATGATGAGAGCCTCTCTATGGGGCAACACAAATGGGAGTTCAGGTCTTCCTAAGGTTAAATAGGCAGATTTATGTAAACCCACCCAAAAAGAAAGGAGGTTTGAGGATCATTTCTATAAGCGTAGTCAATAAATTCCTTTGGATCAAAAGATTTTAGAGAGTGCTTCAAGACAAATATTCCCTTTGGATGAGATGGCTTCACAGACACCTTTTAAAAAGGAACAACCTATGGTCTCTTTCTCCTAGACCGACCTTCTCTTGGTTCCTTAATAAACTTTAAAGATTATGGATGAGTTGGCCAATAAAGTATACTACAAAGTAGGGAATGATAATTCTTCCTTTTTACGGAATAATAACTAGACTAATTATGGTCCCCTATCCCAAGATTTCAATGTTGTTTTAGCTCACTCAGATATGGATTACAAGGCCAAGGTTGTTGTACTTATCAATCAAAGTGAGTGGGTGTACTTTCCTAAAGAAATACAACATCTAAAACCCTTATACTGTCCTGATTCTAACCTTCAGGATAATTACCTCGGGTAACTATACCTATTGAGAAATTTACAAGCAAACCCTACAGGAAATGGGTATATAATACTGAGCAAGAGGTTCTCTAGTATAGGGTTATCTGGAATAACATCCTAAGACCCAGTACATCATTCTTACTTTGGCTAATGGTCAAGGACAAAATCGCTACTATAGACAGACTACATTTATTGTTAAATCATAATAGGATTTGCAACTTATGCAAAGAAGATATTGAGACGAGAGATAACTTATTTTTTTTCTCTTCCCCTTCTCTAACTCTATCTAGAATAGGACCAAAGAATATTTCTCATAGAGTGAGCTATCAAATTTATTCATGAAGGTAGTTAATAGCCTAACTAAAGCACAGGCTACTAGTTCACTCTAGAAGTAGAAGGTGTTGGTCCTAGCTATAACCTCTTAAGAGTTATGGAAGGAGAGGGATCTAAGTAAATTTTAAAATAAGGAACATTCCAAGAGTGTAATGATGCAAACTATCCTATAGAGCGTAAGGTAATAAATAATATAATAGGATTTAGAGCACAAATAACAGAGAAGAAACTTTAAGATTATCTCTAACCTAGATTGAGGTCAACCCATCATGTAATGCTCCCTCACAAGCTAGCAAGTTCTTTGAGCAAAAAATCCAGACCTAACATACGAGGATCAATAATTAAATTAAAAAGTAGAAGATGCATGGAACTAGATTAAAGCCTTTTTACCTCTGATAACACAACTTAACGAAGGAGAGATGTTACCCATCAAATACTTCAGATCACCCAATCCTTAATTGGATAAGTTCTAGAGACTTCAACCTTCAGAAGATGGTTTTTTTTACCCATTTTACAAAACATCATTGTATAAGAAAGTTCAATACATTGATGTTTCTTGTTTTAAGTTGGTGAAGGGGAGTTGGATGTCCAATATGTTGTCATTTCTTGTACTTACTTAGTGAAGGGGAGTTGGTAAATACCCAAAAACATGGTGGTGTCTTTATGATATCTTAGATCACATAATAATATGTCATTTTAACTATATGTAATATATCACATAGTTCATGCATATTTATATGACAAAAATTGTCAAACCATATCATGTTAACAAAATTGTAAA
Organism: Erythroxylum novogranatense; assembly: GCA_029891385.1. Lineage (NCBI taxonomy): Eukaryota > Viridiplantae > Streptophyta > Magnoliopsida > Malpighiales > Erythroxylaceae > Erythroxylum > Erythroxylum novogranatense. The sequence goes on from CM057227.1 coordinate 42,874,593, forward strand.
TTCACCATAACTCATATTTGAGATTTTTACAATTCTTTGCAAAATCCAAGTAATGAAATATTAAAATAACTAAGCTTGTATATATGTGTGTTTAAAATCAATAATACAAAATCATAAACACTAAATTTAAAATTCCTTTTAGAAAATACCTCATACTAACCTTACAAACATATCTGCAAATTCATTTATGTTAAAGAATTTTGTTATCATCTACTTGACTATTTTCTACTAATATCTAATTTGAAGCTCCTTTCTTTTCAATTAAAATCACTCTTTTAGTTCCTATAAGCACTTCTCTCTTTGTTCTCTCTCATTTTTGTTTTTAATTTTTTGTGAAAATAGTTGAAATTCTCAAAATTTTGTTTAGAAACATCAAATTATGAATATTAGTTAGCTAATGGTAGGGATTCAGCTGACAAACATATAACCTTTTAAATCACTTTAATATGATATTTTTAGGGTTAATAAAAAAATCCTAAACTTTACTTAATTTTTTAATTATAGCCGAAACATCAAAAAGTGACAAATAAATGTTCAAATTTTCAATTTTTAATATTCTAGCCAATTGTTATTGTCTCTGTTAAGTTTTACTAACGTGGCTTGTCACGTGTTCAAGAATCCCTAACTAATAATACACGTCAGTCAAAATTATCACAATTAATAAAGATTAATGAAACAATGTCGTTAAAAATGAAGCAGTTTAATTCCTAAACTAGTTTATGCAGCTCCGACACCTTAACCCTTCATTTTCAGTTTGTTCTCTCGACACCCTCACCTTTCGTTTTCAATTTATTTCCTTTTTTTTAGGTTGTTCTCCCACCGCCCTCAACCATTTGCTTTCAGTTTATTCTACCAATACCCCAAGCTAATCTCACATTGCAATACACTAGAAAACAAAGAGTAAGGTTGTTGGGAATCTATTGATTTAGAGATTAAACTAAGTCATTTTTTAACAACGGTGTTAGTTTAATTATGTGATTAAATAATGTCATTTCATTAATCTTCATCAGCTATGTTAATTTTAACTGACGTATATTATTAACTAGATTTTTGAAACGTGTGACAAGCCATGTTAGCAAACTTAATGGAAACACTAACGTTGAGCTATAATTTAAAATTTTAAACATTTAATTATCACTTTTGAAATTCAAGTTGTAATTGCAAAATTGAACAATGTTTAATATTTTTGTAATTAACCTATATTTTTATCAAAAGTTATATCCAAAATATTAAATAGTGTTTAACAGTGACAATTGACAATAAATAGAACCAATATACTTTTTTAATTTTTAAGTGACATTCACTGTAATTAATCAATCATATACCTTCTAAACGTGTAATATCAATTTTAACTCAATTAACAAACATTAAATAATCTTCTCAAAGTGTAAAATTTTATCAAATTATAAAATTTGCAATAAAAGCATACAATTATTAGATAGTACAATCTTGATACTCGGAGGATCACTTCATATATATTATATAATGCATGTTATCTTTTATCTTTTAAAACATAAGGATATTCCCAGGTCATTCCGAAGCATGAATCCCTATAATTTTATGGACTTAGAAAGGAGTTTGAGCTTGGTTAGTAGTCTTTATAAGTTAGCAATAATAGAATTTTACTTCAACGTTGGCAGAAAATATGGTACCATTAAACAATGATGTATTTAAGCGTGTAACAAACAGTGCCGTTTTTATTAGTTTTTAGGATTCGGGCAAATTAAAAAAAAAAAAACTCTTATTTGTATTTATTTTTAAGTTTTTATAAAAATATATGAACTTTTTGTTGTTGTTTTTATGAAATTAAAAGTGAAATCTATTTTATTTTATTTTATTTTTTAAAAAATAATAAATATTATTTTATTATTGACAAAGAAGGCGGATGTCCTGTACCAGATATGTACGTAAGTGGATGCCTGGTTGTTTCGCTGATTAAGTCGTCAGCGCCAAATCATACTGATTTGGAAAGCGAAAAGTGACAAACTTATATAATTGTCTTATCTTGTCAGTAGGCTAACGTCCAAAACACGGTGACTGTGTATATTCTACTTAATTCACATGGGAACTGGGCACATCTTTGTTTCCTGAGAGCGTTTAATTTAACAGAACAGGCACAATCATTGATCGCACACTTCATTTTTGACTTCAAGGTTTGACAGAAAGACCTTGCAAATATTTTATTGCGCCGCTAGCATGTACGTAACACAGGAGGTCATGATAACTACATGCAGCTGAAGAATGCACAGTCCACATTTGTAATGTGTGTAATACCGCGTTAAAAGATAAAACCGTATTGATGCAGATCTCTAAAAATAAGAAATCTGGAGAAACTCAACTTGGTTGGTGATAAGACCTGTTAGAACACTTCTGCCATCTATTTTTTGTGCCAACTCTACCCTTTCAAGGCCACATGAATTGGTTCCTTGGTTTCGTCATTAATGTACTGTATTGGCTAAATTTTAAAGATCCAATGAGATTTTCATCCTATATATGTTTGGTATTACTGTCAACTTGCATCCTACATTGTTAGCTGTTTAATGCTTTCTTTTTATGTAATGTACTTTAAATGAAACAAAAACCTAAGGTTTAAGATAAATTGTCAGTACTCCAATGTAAGACCATCTTATTCTAAGATAAATTGTCAGTACTCCAATGTAAGACCATCTTAAGGAAGGAAATTTATTTTCGAATTATCCAGTCTAGCCTGAGGTCTAAACTTGAGGTCCCTCGGTATGGAAATCCCCACCAACTTAATCAGACAAATAAACCACTTGCAGTTAATAATTGCTTGTTTGTTATACGTCTGGTCATTTCGGAGAAGCCTGATCTCTGTCCCTATCTACCTGTGTTCTGGTTGAAATTCTAGTTTAATCTTAAGAACATTGGATCATTGCTGTCACACAGTCACCACCGATGATGACTTTTGTACGATCATTGCTGTCACACAGTCACTACTGATTATGACCTTTGTTAGCTAGCATGTTAAGTGTCTTCCTAGGTGCTACATATTTTGTGTGCAAATGGGTGATATTTAGGTTCTGTGTTTTATCATCGTAGTGCCTCTATTGCCACCTTCGCTCTTGTTTTCGATCACAAAGTCGAACCATGAGTGGACTAGGTGGACATAAGCCTACAATGGCCATGTTTGGTGTGGAATTCTGTTATGCAGCTGTTGCTCTTATCTCCAGGGCTGCTTTTCTACAAGGAACAAGTCCTAGAGTCTTCGTCGTCTACAGACAAGTCGTAGCAACTTTGGCCATTGCACCTATTGCTTATTTCTCAAGGTACAGACACACATACTCGTACAGATGATATATATATACGAGCTGTTATATCATTAAATTTATTTTGTTTATAGGAGAAAATCTGGCGGGCCTTCACTGGGGTTACGAAGCTTTACTTTGATATTTTTGGCTTCACTGATAGGGTGCGTGTAGCTTGATTTGTTTTTTTTCTTCTTCTTCTTTTGGATTGGTTGTTTGTAAATTGCAAGGTGAGTGTTGAAACCGCACCAAGAAGATCATTCCTAACTCTAATGTATTACAGAATAACTATCAACCAGATTATATACTTTGAGGGCCTATATCTTGCCTCCTCGTCAATAGGAAGTGCAATGGGTAACCTAGTCCCCGCAATCACGTTTGCTCTGGCATCAATTCTCGGGTAAAAGCACAACTCGTTTATGACATTCTGATGTGTCCAGCCTTTGTTTCATCTTTTCTGACACTTAATTTCTAGAGTTTTACTCTCTTTTTTTTTGTGTGTGTGTGTTCTTCAATTGCCTAGACTAGAGAAGATCAGTATACGAAGTTTTGGAAGTTTGGCCAAAATAGTGGGAACCATATTATGTGTAAGTGGAGCTGTTTCAATGGCCCTGCTCAGAGGGCCAAAGCTACTTAATGCTTTCATTTTCGGCTCAGAAAAAGAGAAATGGTTGATGGGTTGTCTGCTACTCTTCGGAAGCGCTTGTTGCTGGTCATTGTGGTTGATTTTGCAGGTAACCGGCATTTATATGCGTTCGCCAATTGTTTAGTTCTCGAGTCGCTGACATAAGGTTTCGATCTTTAACAGGTTCATATGACTGCTTGCTATCCTGACCATCTATCTTTATCAGCCTGGATGTGTTTCTTCGGAGCGATTCAATCAGCAATCGTCACCTTATTCTTAGAGCGCGACCTTAATGCCTGGATCGTGCATTCTGACCTAGAAATCCTATCTTATTTATTTTCAGTATGTAGTATATATGAACCTGTTCAGTTTCAAAGTGGAATTTACAAATGTTGTAAATAATCCGTATCCTCCGAACTTAGATTATTATTTATTTTTTTGTAAATTGGACAGGGAGCTATAGGGTCGGGACTTGCCTTCTATGTCCAGGCCTGGTGCATTTCACAAAGGGGTCCACTCTTCTCTGCCATGTTTAATCCAGCGTGCACTGTAATAGTCACAATATTGGCAGCCCCGATTCTGCATGAAGAGATCTATATTGGAAGGTATTTATGCCAATTTACCTAGCTGAGTACAGATATATACATGCATGTATGTTCACATTTTTCATGTTTTTGTTTGATTTTCTATGATTTCCCTAAAATCTATTCTTGTTACACTTCAGCTTAATTGGTGCAGTTGGTGTAGTAATTGGTTTATACTTTGTGCTATGGGGTAAAGCCAAGGACATTTTAGATACCCAAAACGAAACAGAACCAAAGTTCAACCTTAAGCAAACTCGGAACGACGATATATTCGCAGACGAATCTAAAGATGGAAGAAGTTGCAAGCATGATTTGGAACAACCACTTCTAGCTGGTGAATCAAATGGCGCGGAAAAGAATGTTATGAATCAGTAACTTTCAGACCTGTGTTTTCAAGAATGTTATGAGTCGGTAACTTCTAAACCTGTGTTTTCAAGAATGTTACGAGTCTGTAAATTTAGACCTTTGTTTTCAAGAATGTTATTAGTCAGTATCCTTTAGACCTTTGTTTTCTTCAAGTAAAACTGTGAAAGATCAATAAAACAATTTGCAGATCTTTCAAGACAAATTTGCCCGAAACTCGGAGAAGCGTCATCTATAAAAGAGCAATAAGTAACAGCAATGAACTGATAAAGAGACTATTACATATATACTACATGACAACATGTATTCTATGTTTGGTAACACAAGAAGACTTGTGTAATGTAATTATTAATCCTAATAACATTACATATCCAATTGTTTATATAACTAAATGGGATTTACATTTCCATTTCTTGGCAATTATTAAAGTGTCTGTAAAATGCAATGACAGAAAAGAAAGAAAAGCAAACATTAAGAGTTAGAAAGGGCGATGTCAACAACATTTTATGTAAAGCGATAACTCCAAGCCGCCAACGCATAGCGGAGTCAGTCCCTATCCCATTTAGATTCAAATCTACAGCTCAGTCTGTGACAAAACATTAGATGCTAATAATGATTAATAATTATTCTGGTCAACTATTTGATATTTCTCATGATGTCTTTTGTCTTGTGTCTTCTGCATTAGTGTCATCGGTATCTTTCACGTATTCGTGTATGCATGCTCGAGCATTTTCTTGCGTAGGAAGGAAAGGATTCCTAAATGGAGGTATTTCAAAGTTACAAGCCAGCAATGGCAATGGTTGGATTACAATTCAGTTATGCAGGCCTAGCTAGTTCTCTTCACCAGAGCTGCTCTTTTACAAGGGTTGAATCCCAGGGTGTTCGTTGTTTACAGACAAGGGATAGCAACTTTGATCATGGCACCTTTAGCTTATATCTCAAGGAGGTGAACTTACCAATCCTCTGTGTCTCTCTGTCATTTCTTATATGTATGATACAAACCTATGTATATGCAGGAGAAATTCAAGTGCATCCTCTTTGGAATTAAAGTGCTTTGGTTGGATATTCGCGGCTTCACTTTTGGGGTTTGTTACTAGAATCATTGCCCTCTTTTTTATGGTTACATTGTAACATGTTTAAAGGAACTCCTACTTATTACAACGCTATGCAGAGTCACTTGCAATCAAAATGCCTATTTTGAAGGTCTGTACTTAGCCTCTTCAACCGCTGCAAGCGCATTGACAAACCTAGTCCCTGCAATCACCTTCGTTGTTGCAGCCATTTTGGGGTAAATGCGACGAACTTGTAGATTTGTTATATGTATATAAAATGACTTCACTCGGTGCTTATAACAGAATACAGCCACCAACCTTGTAGTGATTTTCTAGATTAAACAACATGGTGAAAAGAGGATAACTTTATAGGACACCCAGATAAATCAGTGCTTGAACAAACTCCTGCGACTTCCAATTTTCATAGAAAACATGGCCTTTTTGGGTTCAATGAAGAATTTCAAGTGTCCCTAAAGTCTTGATTGGTTAGATTTGAGAAGCTGAACATCCGAAGAACAAGAAGTATAGCCAAGATTCTGGGGACAATATTGTGCGTGGGTGGAGCCATTTTAGTGGCATTGCTTAAAGGGCCTAAGCTGTTAAATTCCGAATTACCATCACATGAATCTTTCTTTAGCCCTGGAGATGAGAATTGGCTGCTGGGATGCCTACTTCTTTTTGCAAGCAGTTGTTTCTGGTCACTGTGGATGATTTTTCAGGTAAACATTCCACTACTGCCCTCTGAAATGATAAAAAAGCACTAAGCCAGTGTAAATGAAAGAAAACCCTGTCTAAATTTCTGCTTCAAATCCTCAAACAGGTGCCTATTAGTACAAGTTGTGGTGACCATGTGTATTCATCTGCTTGGATGTGATTTTTCGCAACCATTCAATCCACATTTTTTTCGTTGCTTTCAGAGAACAATTTCGCAGCTTGGAATTTGAATACATATATTGAAATGGGTTCTTGTCTATATGCTGTAAGAATTTCTCTTCCTGTATTTGAAACAGCTAGACTTCATTCGCTGGTTACTTGCACGTGTTTTGATGTTGAATTCAAAATGTTTGCATTTCATACAGGGAGTAGGGCTCGCTGTCTCCTTCTTTCTTCAGGCTTGGTGTATTTCTCGGTGGGGTCCTGTCTTTGCTGCAATGTTCAATCCTCTGTGCACAGTTATTGTGGCTATCTTGCAGCTCTATTTCTCCATGAGGAGACATACAGTGGAAGGTGTTATCTATATTTCTTATTTCTACTAGCTTCCTTTAATAGCAATTTCTCTTGCCTTCCAATATGCCAATCACTGGCCAATGTTATTTGCTCTTGTCTGCCATTATCTCATGTCTGTTTCCTCTTCATAATTCATTTCAGCTTGATAGGCGCATTAGCTGTAATAATTGGACTGTCTGTTGTTCTCTGGGGTAAAGCCAAAGATCTAGAAGAATATAAGACAGAGAAACAGCTAAAGTTTCCAAATGATGAGCAAAGAACTTTTCAGGTTCTTATAGATGAGTGATATACTCTGACAATTGTTGAATAAAATTGTCTTTTTGTACCAATGGTGGAACATATGTGGACTGTCGTCGTTTCTTCCATTTTTCACATATTTCTGGAACATTGATCTTGTATTCTCCTACTGCTGGAGGGTATTCAGGCATACCCATATTAAAATTTGTAGGTGGTCTATATCCAGAATCCACAACTTGTGAGGATGTTGATGCCTTTACAGATTCTCTAAAAATTTCTTGAATGAATGGAGTCTCCAATTCTGTTTCACCCAGATGTGATCTTGCTAGACACAGTTTTTTTTTTCTGTGCGGAGTATAGCAATGAGTAACAAAGATAGAATTTATTGATTGCGGAAGAGATTTCTACAAGTGGAGGATTACTGAGCGTTGTATGGTGCTTCAGTTGTGTCCTCTTAGGTTGCATATGATGGCTTATATAGCCACAAACCTAACTATTTCAAGAATAATTGATGATAGTGGGATAATTATTCCGGGTACACATTGGGCCCCATAGCAAATAATTCAATCCTCTTTTGAACAATTATTTCTTGTCTTCTTATGGAATTATTAGTTCCACTAGCTAAAGTGAATGACAAGTGTTCGTTCCATAATAAAAGACACACTTAGTGGACTATCCACTTAATGTACATAATTGTAAAGGACAAAGGAATCTCCTTTTTCCTTTATGCTGTTGGCCATTATTCTTCTTTTGGTCATTTTTTATGGACATGTTTCTGGTGTGACGGTGGTGTTCTTGTCACGGGTCTAAGGGATCTTGTGTCAGCTGCCCATTCTGCCACAGATCGATAGTGACGTGGATGTCTACGTTCTTCTTCATCTGATGTCTTTAGCTGATAGGCTTTTGATGTACCTTCATCTCTTTGGCTGAATTTTAGGAGTTGCTGTTCTTCTTCTTCAAGAAGATCATCTTCTTGTAATTCTTCTATTGTCCTTTTCAGCTCCTGTACTTTCTTGTTGAAGGTGGATGACTTCTTGATGATGAAATTCTGCCAGAGGACCTTCCCTTGGTTCTTGCTCGATAAAAATTTCCTTATCGAGACTTATACCATAATAAATTAAATACTCAAAGGCTTCATTGAAAGAATAAAACCCTTTGTATTTTGGTTTGGCTATTTGAGCTGCTTTTGTCATAAGTGTAGAATAATAGCAGTATATCCCACGATCATGTCCATTTACTAGAGTGTAGTAAGAATAGTTCTTACCCATTAGAGGCTGCATGATTTTGCTGAAGTAGTATTGCAGAACGCAACACGCATTTTGTTTTTGTTTGCTACTGTTAGTCTTCCAGATCGCATCTAGTAAACACTTCTGGTTTTCATCTAATGGTAGATTCTCCAATGGTCGATATGCTTTTGGATCATTTTGACCCGATATTGGTAACTGTGTTTTGCCGAATCGATAAAATCTTCTTTCTTCCTCTTTAGTCAGTGAGGACTGTTTCTTCCAATGTTCTATGATTTCTCCTACTGGAATATGTCCTGCAAGCTCTTCCCTAGTAGGTCCTGAGCTTGTTTCTTTTTCCAAATGTCGAGGTTTTGCAATTCTTCTATGGCTTGTGGAAGATTCTTCAGAACTTGTACTTCCTTTATGCTTAAACTACCTCTTGTAGAGATCATTGAGTGAAGTATATGATTTCTTGTAGTGGCTTCCTCGTCTTTCTCCTCTTGCGATTTGCTTATCTTTTCTATCCATGCTAATTTAAGCACTATTCTTGAAAGCTGATCTGCAAGAAGATTTTTCTTTACCTCTATGTGTTCAAAAACAATCTTTACCCCGGTGCCAGTTATGTAGTCTACAAAATTAATCCAACGTACTCTCGATGGCTTATTTTGGGATTGTTTATTGTAGAAGCTAATAATAGCTTGGCAGTCCGTACGTAAAATAATTTCCTTTTGATCCATATAATGAATCTTTAGGGAATTAAGGGTGTTGATGCAAGCATATATTTCTGCATCAATCGTTGATTGAATACAGTCAAATTTTCCACTTGCATAAGCGAAGACTTTTTCTTCACTTCTTAGTGACCCTTTTTCTTTCTTCCATTTGGCAATTCCGCCCCATCCTTCCATGCATCCATCAGTTTCTAGGATTATGTAGGATCCATGTGGAGGTAACTCCATTTCTGGAAGATTCTGAATTATTTTTCTTATTTTTCTTACTATTTCTTTTGAGTATTTTGGAATACTCTTGCCGATATTATAATATACCATATTCTTGATGGTATAGTATTCATCAGTTTCTAGTTCTAATTCTTCAATAGCTAATTTAGCTATTTTTATTTATGTGCTTATCGATACTTTTGACAAGTTCTTGTAGAATGTAACTGTATTGCCTTCAAGTCGAATTCTGCCTTTCTGGGATCTGATGAAAACGATGACTCATTACCTTTACCAAAAATTTCGAATAAGTGCTTTCCCGTTTTGGATTTCAGACTCAATTTCTCCTAACACGCCTTCCCATGGCTTCAATGGGTACTCTACTTTCTTCTTTTTCTTATCCTCACGGCGTAGTCAAATATCCTAATTTTTGATAAAAATCTGAGTATAAGTATTTAATCAATCAAAGGTTCCATCCATTGCTTATACAACTTTTGCCTTTTTTGAAGATCTTTGATCTCATAATTACATTCATGCAAAAGATATTTTGCTTCTCCAAATAAATGAAACCCATTGACTTTTACATCTTGAGCTTCTTTGAACTTAGGGTGTTGTGGAGTGCAACAAATTTCCATAAAGCTTTTGTTGAACAACATATTTCTATATTCTTCAACTGCTCTTTCTTGTCTTGCTCTAACCTTTTTAAGTCTTTGAATCCCATTAGAAGTATATTTGATCATAGATTTAAGACTTCTTTGATCAAAATATCCAAGCATGACTGTTGAATTATTGGATGAACCACAAAAGTAATAAAATTTAAATGTTAATTGAAGAACTTTAAACATATACCAAACCTTAATAAGCAATTGAACTAATGATTTAGTTATTCATACCTTGCTCTGATACCAATTCTATTTCACCCAGATGTGATCTTGCTAGACACAGTAATTTTTTTCTATGCGGAGTATAGCAATGAGTAACAAAGATAGAATTTATTGATTGCGGAAGAGATTTCTACAACTGAAGCACCATACAATGCTCAGTTATCTCTTTTGAGTATTTTGGAATACTCTTGCCGATATTATAATATACCATATTCTTGATGGTATAGTATTCATCAGCTTCTAGTTCTAATTCTTCAATAGCTAATTTAGCTATTTTTATTTCTGTGCTTGTTGATACTTTTGACAAGTTCTTGTAGAATGTTACTGTATTGCCTTCAAGTCGAATTCCGCCTTTCTGGGATCTGATGAAGTTACATCCTATTATTACCTGAATGCCATCCAATGGTGTCATAGGGATACAAATTGTAAAAGGTATCCTGTAACTGTTATCCCCAATCATCATGATGCCATTTTTCAACTTCTGTTCTGCCTTAAAGATAGAATTTATGCTCGTAATCTCAATATAATAGCCAATTTTTTCTTTTGCTATTTCAGGGATAGCATCAATTTTGACACAACTTCTTGTTGATCCTGTATCCAAAATTGCTCTTAACACAAATGGTTGTACCCCCGGTATTTGATATTCAATGTCAAAATTGTATAATTAATTGTTGATTTTTCCTTTTGGCTCTGTTAAAGCTAGGGCTCTTTCTTGAGTGAATAATATCACAACCCATTATTTCTAGGGCTCTTCATCTTCATTATTTCTTTTGTCAAGAGGGCTTGACATTCTTTCTGTTTCAAATATTTCTTCAACTATCTGAATTTGTGGAGTGAAGTATTGCTCAAATATTATTTGCGCAATTTTATCTCCTATATCCACAAAATATGCGTCAGGATTAAGATTAACTAATAAAACATAAATGATACCTCGATAGTCTGTGTCAATTACTCCTGCAATAACATCTATGCCTTTCTTTGAGATTGATGATTTTCCCGCTATCCTTCCATAAATATTTTTATCATCAATTTCCATTCTTAATCCTGTTGATATTGATTTTCTTTGACCAGGTGGTATGACTAAACAGTCTATACTGTATAAATCATAACCTGCAGCACCTTCTGTTCTTCTATCAGGTATCGTTGCATGTGATATAGTTTTCACAAATTTTACAAAAAATTTGTGATTTTGATTGGGAGTAGGTATCACCACGCTTTGCTGACACTCTGATATTTTGTCTTTACCTTTTGCATTGATTGTGAGACATCTATTAGATGCTCTCAACTCATGTTTGAGTGTTTCTTCATTCATATTCTTTAACTGATGAAATTCCTGTTTCAGGAAAGTATCAGTAATATTGTCCAATCGCTGATTTTCAGTGATTAATACTTGGTTTTCTTTGAGTATTTGAGTGATATACTCTGACAATTGTTGAATAACATTGTCTTTTTGTACCAATGGTGGGACATATGTTGACTGTCGTCGTTCGATCCGTTTTTCCATGTAAATCATAGCGCAAAATGCACATATAGTTAATGTACATAGTGGACAATGTATCCGTTGGTAAGATGTAGTACGTGCTTTACAATAATAGCAATTTTCATATCCAATTGCTAAACTTGGTTGATTTTCTTGCCACATATGACTACATTCTTGTATTTCTTTTGATAGAGATACCTTCTCTAACCATGAGGGAATTTCTTTATCGGTTATTACAAACAGATATTCCATAGGATCCATTGTAAGAGTGCTTGAGATATTTTGATGATCTGGATCTTCTCCTTCAGATATTGATAATATTCCATCACTATCTGGTTCATTGAGATCTACTGATACGACATCCCATTCCTCTGGAAGTTGTAGATCATTGATCATAGCGACTCTTGCAATATTTCCCTTTTGATTTTTACAGTCTCTAGCATAATGGCCTGTTTCTCCACATGTATAACATCGACATTTAAGGGTTGGTGGTTTCTTTTTTTTTGAAAACTCGCACATGTGTATCATGTGGTTTTCCTTTGTATGTTTTTGCCTTTCTGAGACCGTACTTTCTACTTTCTTTATAATACCCTGGAATAGGTATTTTTGCACATAAGAGACTTAAATCTTTAAGTCCTTTTTGCATCGCATTTTTCTTGCATAATTCTTTTAAGTATAACTAAGTAAAATGTATTCTTGGCATTATACCTATAGTGTTGCCTAGATGTTTTTTTTTTAATTCTTCTTCAATTTCTTTTCCATATAATTCTGGTAGCTTTCTGAAAAAATTTTCAGATAACTCTGGAGTCATAAAGGATCTTCCAGACATTGATGCTAATTTGAGATATTCCCTCAGGAATTCTCCAATATATTTTATTTCTTTGCAGTTTAGCTGTTCTAAATCTGCATATGCTCTATCTTGATATGTTGTAGAACCTTGGTAGGGTTCTTCCAATGTAATCATTTTTCGTATTTCTGGAACATTGATCTTGTTTTCTCCTGTTGCTGGAGGGTATTCAGGCATACCCATATTAAAATCTGTAGGTGGTCTATATCCAGAATCCACAACTTGTGAGGATGTTGATGCCTTTACAGATTCTCTAAAAATTTCTTGAATGAATGGAGTCTCATGTAATTCTTCTGGTTTTAGCTTTGGATATTCCATTTTTGAGACTTCTGCCATTAAAACTATTTCTTTTGAATCTTTTGATTCATAATACCATTCTTCAGAAGATTCATCACTGAATTCTTCTTTTTGTATTATTATGGTATCATTATTTTCTTTTGAGTTTTCAAACGTATCACCCCAACCATCACAAATGATTGGACCATTATACAACAAAACATCCCCAAATTCAGATAAACGAATGAGTAATATGGATTGGGAGATAGTAAGAAAAATAAGAAAAATAATTCAGAATATTCCAGAAATAGAGTTACCTCCACATGGATCCTACATAATTCTAGAAACTGATGGATGCATGGAAGGATGGGGCGGAATTGCCAAATGGAAGAAAGAAAAAGGGTCACCAAGAAGTGAAGAAAAAGTCTTCGCTTATGCAAGTGGAAAATTTGACTGTATTCAATCAACGATTGATGCAGAAATATATGCTTGCATCAACACCTTTAATTCCCTACAGATCCATTATATGGATCAAAAGGCAATTACTTTACGTACGGACTGCCAAGTTATTATTAGCTTCTACAATAAGCAATCCCAAAATAAGCCATCAAGAGTACGTTGGATTAACTTTGTAGACTATATAACTAGCACCAGGGTAAAGATTGTTTTTTAACACATAAAGGGAAAGAAAAATCTTCTTACAAATCAGCTTTCAAGAATAGTACTCAAATTAGCATGGATAGAAAAGATAAGCAAATCGCAAGAGAAGAAAGACGAGAAAGTCACTACAAGAAACCCTACACCTCACTCAATGATCTCTACAAAAGGCAGTTTAAGCATAAAGGAAGCACAAGTTCTGAAGAATCTTCCACAAGCCATAGAAGAACTGCAAAACCTCGATATCTGGAAAAAGAAACAAGCTCAGGACCTACTAGGGAAGAGCTTGCAGGACATACTCCAGTAGGAGAGATCATAGAACATCAGAAGAAACAGTCCTCACTGACCAAAGAGGAAGAAAGAAGATTTTGTTGATTCGACAAAACACAGTTACCAATATCGGGTCAAAATGATCCAAAAACATATCGACCACTGGAGAATCTACCATTAGATGAAAACCAGAAGTGTTTACTAGATGCGATCTGGAAGGCTAATAGTAGCAAACAAAAACAAAGTGCGTGTTGCGCTCTGCAATACTACTTCAGCAAAATCATGCAGCCTCCCATGGGTAAGAACTATTCTTACTACACTCTAGTAAATGGACCTGATCGTGAGATATACTGCTATTATTCCACACTTATGACAAAAGCAGCTCAAATGGCCAAACCAAAATACAAAAGGTTTTATTCTTTTAATGAAGTCTTTGAGTATTTAATTTATTATGGTAGAAGCCTCGATGAGGAAACTTTTATTGAGCAAGAACTAAGGGAAGGTCCTCTGGCAGAATTTCATCACCAAGAAGTCATCCGCCTTCAACAAGAAGTACAGGAGCTGAAAAGGACAATAGAAGAATTAAAAAAAGATGATCTTCTTGAAGAAGAAGAACAGCAACTCCTAAAATTCAGCCAAAGAGATGAAGGTACATCAAAAGCCTATCAGCTAAAGACATCAGATGACGAAGAACGTAGACATCCACGTCATTATCGATCTGTGGCAGAATGGGCAGCTGGCACAAGATCCCTTAGACCCGTGACAAGAACACCACCGTCTCACCAGAAACATGTCCATAAAAAATGGCCAAAAGAAGAATAATCCCTTTGCAAATTCCCATACTCTGCACATGACAATCATTACCCAATCTGATTCTGAAAGGGCTCGTGGGTCTCACTTCCATCCTCAAATCTGCGACCAACCCTCGTCGGATGAAATTATGAGATGCTCCACTATCCACCAAAATTACTACATCTGTTTCAGCAAGAGTCCCTCGAAGCTTTAAGGTTTGTGGGCCCACTATCCCTTTAAGAGAGGTAGCCGATAACTCCAACTCAGGTGGAGTCGGAGTAGCTTCTGCGGTCATATAGGGTTGTAGGCTCATCACCTGGTTGATCAGCTCTTCCTCTTCTTCCTGTAGTTCCACCGGTTTCTCTTCATCAGTTAGGAGAACATGAAATTGTTTCTCACCGCACACATGCCCTGGCGTATACCTCCCATCACATCGGTAACACAGTCCCTACATCCTCTTACGTTGTAGTTCTTCTGTCGTCAGCCGCTTGAAAGGGAAAGTCTGTTCCCTTCGTAAGATTCTTCGGCCCTCGCCCGTTGAGCTAGACCCCCACTGCTCCGGTGATCGACCTTGCACTGGAACCGTTCTAGTGTTGGAGCTCACCGCCGAAGTCGATGTCTTCCCCTCTTCGGTAGACTTACGATTAGGGCTCCAAGGTGTAATCGTCGGGTTAGGGCTAGCCGAGAAAGTCCTCTTCACACCCCAATTTTGAGAACCCGATAATCCCGACCCTCCCATGAATCTCGTATTTTTGTTGCTTCTGGAAGACTGTTTCAATAGGGCCCAATTTCGGCCTTCTGTCATCTGGGCCAACTCCATCACCTGTACCAACGACTCGGGTTGGACCATCAACACCTCAGCTCGTATATCTTCCTTCAAACCATTTACGTATGCAGTCATCACCACCTCCACTGAGACGTCCTTCAGCATCGACGTTACCACCTCAAATCGCTGATTATAATCAGCTACCGTCCTTGTCTGCTGAATTTTCAGTAGCTCCGCTAGAGGATTTCCCACCGTTGAACTCCCAAATCTTCGAATCACCGCCCTCTTAAACGACGCCCATTCAACTAGTGGTGACCAGTTCTGCCTCCACTAATACCAACTCAGAGCTTCACCTTCCATACACACCGCTGCAGCCGGTAACCACCGATCATGTGGCACACCGTTCAGCTCAAAGTACCGCTCCACCCGAAACACCCAACCAAACGGATCCTCTCCATAAAACAGAGGGATTTCCAGCTTCCAATAACTTTTCTCCCCTCGTATCGGGTCGGATTGTGTGGAAGTTTCTCTCTCGAACTTTTGCTCTGATTCTTCTTCAACCTCACCGGCAATTTCCTTATTTTTTCCCTTTATTCTCCGTTCTCCTTAAGATTTCGAATATAGAAGCAATGCCCCACCTTATCAAACTTAGCTTCAACTCCCACAATATCCTCAACTATCCTCTACATCTCTTTCTCTACGTTATCTATTCTAGCTTCCATTCTCGTAAATACCATTCCCTATCACCGCCTCACTCTGATGCCAATTTGTTAGAGACTATCACCTCTAACAGTTATTCAACTCCACATGCCAATACCTGCACTTCAACAAACACACATCCAGCACAGAACAAGAACAAGAATGAAGAAGAGATGAATGAGATACTCGAAGTTATTATTCCCTAGCTAGACTTAAAGGGCTAGCCGAACCTCCATACAATTACCAATTACAATTTCATAACTGAATGCTATCATTCTGTCTCTAACAACCATATATTCCCTCCCGCTAACTAACTCGCACATGACTCATCTCTCTCTCATACACCCCAATTTACCCTCACCACTCTTCACCTATTACCCGTATTAACCCCCTCTCATATTCCCCCTCTTCTTACTATATTTCTGCTGGAACTTAGTCTCAACAAATCTCCTCCTAAAATAACTCTCATTAGCAGGGATTTGTTCAATCACCTCATCTAACTCCTCTCAGAATTGACATTTTTGTTGTTTATCCAAACCCGCTTGAGATGTATATGCACACACTATATTAAGAACAACACTACTCACCACAATCTTAATAGCCATAATCCTATTGTTTGTCCTTTTTATCTCCACGACATAATTTAAAAGTTTCTTAATAACTAAGATACCTAGCCCATTATGTCAACTCAAACTCTCTGAGTATCACAATTTGAACCCATTAATTTTTTTCGCTTTAGTCCTGCCCACTTTATCTCTTGGATGCATGTTATATGAATTTTATAGTTATTTAAAATCTCAACCAATTCGACAGACTTCCTGTAAGAGTCTCAATATTCTAAGAACCTATTCTTAGTATGTCCTCATCTTTTTTACTCTTACATATCAAACTTACTGAAGAACCAGCCCTTACTCCATCATCGATATATAGAGCCACCACTCCTAACTCATAAGCCCAAGAAGACGATCCCAGAAGTCGCTAACGACTCCAATAAAACTCTAGAGAGTAAATAACTTTAAGTGAGGCAATATTCTAGTAAAAAAATTTCAAGGCAACAAGCTGCGCTAATAGAATACTAACAAAAGAAACCAACACAAAGTAAAAAGGAAAAGGGATGTATGTGATAGCTTGCCAATAAGATCCACACGGCAAGGGAACTCACGTATAAATCACACCTTACTTACAGTAACTAGGGGTGTTCATGGTAGGATAACCTGACCCGTTCATAAATAACCTGAACCTGAATGTCAGGTTCGGCAATTTCACGAACCTAAACCTGAACCTGAACCTAAAGAACCTATAGGATTGGTTAACTTTATTTTCGAGTTCGGTTTCGGGATAACCGAACCTATTCATATCAATATATATGATAAAATTATTAAAAATTGGTGAAAATTACAAATTATTCATAAAAGCACGCATATAAAATCCATCAAAGATTAATCCAATATGTTGAACCAAAGCAAAGTAAAAATAAGCCAAATAATGTCTTATAAAAGATCCATACTAGAAAAAAGATAAAATATTAACTAATTATTCTTTGAATAGAATGGTAGGATGATTCACATTATACATGAAGCCACATCTATAGAAAATAAAAATAAAAGAGTTAGACTCTTTATTTCTTTTAATTGAAAAAGATTTTTTTATTTATTTGTATATTAAAACAAGGTAAAGTAAATTAGATTGCTGATTCAATTTGTTCAAGTTTTTCAAGTCGCTCTTCCATGTAAAGAGAAGCGTAATTTTCTCAACCAATCTTGTCTACAAACAAGAGTTTCCACCATCTTTGGAGTAAGAGAGCTACGAAATGAATCAAGACTCGACCTCTTGTACTAAAAGTTGACTTTCGGATGCAATAGTGAGGAACGAATCGCTTCTACTAGATCTCATTGATTAAAATAATAATAAAACTATTATTCTAACATCATTAAATCTTATTTTATCATGTTAAAATAAATAATAATAATAATAAACTAATAAGCACAAAAAGTATCCTTCTTCTTATTGTAACTCGATTGTAGAAAATGCAATTAATATCATAGTTAAAACTTCAAATATTATATTATAAAAAGCGCATCCATATAAAAAATACAATCCTATAGTCTATTACTAAATCAACACATTTTTCATTCGTTTCTAATAAATAAAACTATGTTTGTGTTTGTACAAGACAATATTATTATATTCTTATTATTTATTACGCAACTATATTATATATTTTAAGAATCGATATTACTTGCTAGTTTAATGTTTATAATATCTCATGAATATCTAAACTAATATATGTTCCTTAAAAACTAAAATTGTAGGATTTTTAATAAATGTGTTTTACACATTAATTTCTTTAATTAATCTCTAAACGATTATATTATTTTAGTCAATGAATGTTTTATTAATAGTTTAATACTTGATCAATAACTTTGACACATATTAATTACTATTTTAAGTAGAAGTATTGAGTGTTATGCATTAGTTGTTACTTATAATAGCAATGTTTAATATTAACATTTAATAACATAGAAGTAAAGTAGTTTTTTTTCCTTTTCTTTTTTTTCACTCAAGAATTAATATAGTAAATACTAGTGAATTTATTATTATTGATATCCTCTTAAATTGTATCTAAATATATGATAGTTTTTTAGGTATTTCGAGTTCGAGTTTAAACCTAAACCTATAAATCGAGTTCGGTTCGGTTAACTACTATAGAGTGCGGTTTAGGTTGGTTAACTGAACCGCATGAGTTAAACACGAACTCGAACCATGAACACGATTTTTCAAGTTGGTTCAACCGAACCTAAACTCGAGTTCGATTAACCTTATTTGAAGTTCGGTTAACGCGGTTCGAGTTGATTCGCGAGTTCATGAGTTTTTTTGAACACCCCTAACAACAACAGTACATACAATCTCAAAAGTGAAAAGCAATATTTAGAATGTAGGGAGGATACAAGATGAAGCGAATAGAGGGTGACAAATATACCGTTACTGGAACTCTTAGAAACAATACTGACCGTGAACCCGATAACTCCACTCCACCGCCTGCAAAAAAAATAAAAGAAAACAAACACTCTAAAATATAAGGTGTTGCCCACTGTATATGTCAACGATTCAACCGCTCACCACAGCCACTGAGTACACCCCCACGGTGAGCATCTAGCAGCTATTAGAGGAGGAAAACTAACACTCTGCAGCCCAATCTCACTATAAGAGAGAATAATATCCCGCTGGAAAATCAGAGTTCACATAGAGGATTCGTAGTCTCTGTGTGTACAACTTTTAGGAACAATGGAAAAGGATAAGCAAGAACACAGGGAAGCCGAGTTTATAAGCGAAACAATTCTCCAATTTTAACCAAAATAATCCAAAATGGAGTGGAAAACAGAGCTGTAATTTTTGTAAAAATAAACAGAGATAGCATGACACCGGTGTAAAAGCCAAACTCTAAACGAGCAAAACGAGCAAAGTCTAAAAGCCAAAGAAGCAAAGTATAGCACTGTCTCAAAACACCAACAAATGGCAGAAATCGCAACACTATAACTCGAGTTATAACACACAAGAAACGGTTTAAGCTTTATGTTTAATCATGATAAAGAAGAGAAAATTTAAAAAAAAGAATAAAAATAAAAAAAAGTCTACCCAAGACGCAAAACGTGTCGTCGCCGATTAGAGAAGCAAACGTAAAGCGTGTCACTGGGACAGGAGCTCAAGACGACGACCTCCTCTGCTAAGGGCCACACAGGTCTTCTAGAATCGCCGGAGCGACAGACATTAGGGAGAGAGAGACGTTACAGAGAAGCGAGAGAGACGTTAGAGCGTCTCTAATTGTGAGTACAATCGCAATTTTTGGAGTTTTATAGCAAGGGACCTAGGAATGGAAGAAGCTAATCACCTGGCATTGTGGGAATGGAAAAAGAACAGACCCAAATTGTAAAATCACCAAACTGACACTTGGCATTACAATCCATGGCTTGTGATTGGAGAGGAACCGGAGGGTATTTTGGATATAAAAATAGCTTTACTTACCTATGACAAAGATGAAGACTCCCCAATTATGATTTGGTTACGGACGGTACATGGAGACAAATATATATACATATATATATATAAATTTTGTATCTCATATTACTCGAGACTGATTTAATTTATTTTTATTTTTCTTCGGATTATATAAATATAAATTTTTGTTTCTTTTAAAATGAGAGGTTTATATAAATTTTTGTTTCTTTCAAAATTAGAGGAAAAGATTTCTTATTCATGTAAATAAAATAAATAAACAACGTTAAAAATACCCTCTTTTATCCCTCCTTCGACAAAATCTTATTATTCTTATTATTATTAAATATTATTTTAATTTTAATTATATTATTAAACTATATTATTATTATTATTATTTATTATTGTTATTATTATTATCATTAATTATTGTTATAATTTTTACTTATTATTGTCCTTATTCTTATTAATATTATCATTTTTATTATTAATTTTATTATACCAAATTAATTATCTTATTATTATTATTAATAATTATTGTTATTATTATTATTAATTATTATTATAAATTTTGTATTATTATTATTATTATTATTATTATTATTATTGTTGTTATAAATTTGTTACTTATTATTATTCTTATTATTATTTAGTATTTATTATTATTATTATTATTATTATTATTATTTAATTATTGCTATTATTATTATTAATTATTATTATAATTTTTTACTTATTATTATTATTATTATTATTATTATTATTATTATTATTATTATTATTATTATTATTATTATTATTATTATTATTATTATTATTATTATTATTATTGTTGTTGTTGTTGTTGTTGTTGTTGTTGTTGTTGTTGTTGTTGTTGTTCTTCTTCTTTGTTTGTTGTTGTTGTTGTTGTTGTTATTATTATACATAATTAATTTTCTTATTATTATTTTTATTATCATTATTATACATAATTAATTTTTATTATTATTGTGATTATTAAATTCCTTGTTATTAATAATTTCTACCTCCTTTTCTTCTTCTTCTTCTTCTTCTATTATTATTATTATTATTATTATTATTATTATTATTATTATTATTATTATTATTATTATTATTATTATTATTATTATTATTATTATTATTATTATTATACTGAAATTAATTTCTTATTGTTATTATTATTATTATTATTTGTTAACTTTTTACTAATACAAATCATTTTTTATAATCAATAAATTACATATTTTTAAGTATATTATATTGCAGGGATACTTTAGTCATTGACACTATTTTTTATGTTCTGTCAACTACAACTAACCACATTTCTATCTTCGAGATGAGTATAGTTTTATATGTTTTGTCTATCATAACCAAACACCTCATTGTTTCTAATTTTTGTTCTATTCTGTCTCCAAATTTTTGTTTCGTTCCATCTTAACATATGGATCACAGTAGCCATAAGTAGCGTAAAGTCACATTAAAAAAGGAAGATATAGCGGGCTTAAGGTTGGAACAAACAAATGGCACAATCAGAGACAAGAATGCATGGATTAGGAAACAAAATCAATATGGATTTTAAGCTAACACAAGAGCTCGTCTAAATTGAAAATCTAGAAAATTGGGCATGATAACCGTCCGTCTCATATAATCAACCAATTGGGATGATAGGTGTTCCATAGGGACGCATATAGAGCAAAACATTCGGAAGGGCATGATGAATGGATAGGTAGAACTAGGGGATTGATAATACGTTATCTAGTATGTTAATTAGATCTATCTCTTTTATTTTGACTTAATTTTTGTGATTAAATGGGAAAATTAATATTTATTTATTTTAGGAGATAATAAGTAAAAATTGGATCAAATTGGAGTATTATTTATCAAAATCATGAATTTTGAAAAAATATGACATATTACTATAGTAGATAAGACGAGATCATGCTTAATATAAGATTCATCCCAAGATTTTGAATTCAATTAGGAAACCTATTTTTAGCCCTCTTATGTTGGGATTTAGATTTGTTTAGATAGGAATCTCGACTAGATAGAAGGAAGCTAGTATTTGGGTAGGAAAAGGAGAAGAAAAATGCAACATACACATTTTACATCATTCTCTTTCCTTTCTTAATTTCTTTCTCTTCATCTTTCCTTTCATCTTTTCATCTATTTTTAGTGTTAAAAAATAGCCATGTGTGGCTTAATTTGACATACACATTTTACATTATTCTCTTTTCTTGCTTAGTGTTTTTCTCTTCATCTTTAATCTTTTCATCTATTTTTGGTGTTAAAAAGTGGCCATGTATGACTTAATTTGACATACACATTTCACAACATTCTCTTTCCTTTCTTAGTGTTTTGCTCTTCATCTTTCAACTTTTTGTGTATTTTTGGTATTAAAAAATAGCCATGTGTGGCTTAATTTGAATATTTTGATTTAAGATAATTCAAAACTCTAGCTGTAAACTTGTTAAGTTTTTTCTTTAAACCTATATCTTTGTTTTAATTTAAGCATTTATTGTTTTGTGTTTTCATTTCATAAGTAATCAATATTGATTAATTTGATAAATCAATTTAATGATAATTATTTTATAGCCATCCATGAATTCAAGGATGCATAATTGTCATGAAAGATTAGTACAAGTAACAAATAGGATATTTATGAATTTGCATATTTAACTTATAAGAAACAATTTAAAACTAAATTGAATAGCTATAGTTATTTCAATTATTTAATTTAGGGTTTAGTCTTTTCACTAAGCATATTGCTATCATTCAATTGATATAGAATGTTATCATACTCAATCAATTATTGGTAAGTTTTGGTTTGAATGGTAGGTTTTAACCAATTAATTTAGAAATGTTTTAGAGTTATTATGGCTATCATAATATGTTTCATTTTAACAACTTGAATTACGAAAATTATTCTTTTAGACCAATGGTTAATATTATAATTAGATGAGATGTATCTCTTGAATCGAAGTTAATTAAAATCGAATTCCTCATTGCTTATATTCAATTGATTTATTTTGAGTATTTGTTAATTAATCATAAATCCCTTTTTATTTTGTTAATAAAAGTTAATAAACTAGTTTTTAATTCTCTTAGGATTGGACCTGATTTCACAATTACTATAAAATTTTAGTGCATCAGAATTAATTTTGAAGGCTTCAACTATTTCATCAAAATTTTAATGTCGTTATCGTGAAATCATTTTCGTTTTTAGTTTTTTGTTATTTTATATTTTACTGCTAATCTCTTGTCTTGTATGACTTGTTCTTTTCAGATAAGTGACTTGTAGTATAATCTAGAAATTAAGGAGTCAACGCATCATTTAATAAGAGAGACTAAGTAAGGAAAAGGTTATCACTTTTAGAAGTGAAAGTTTAGATAGACTTAAAAAGCGATGAAGATTCTAATTTTCAAAAGTTAAAGAAAATATGGAAAATCCTAACACTAGAATGTTAAGGGAGTTAGTTGAAGTGAATCACACGTTAGTACAATGCTTATAGAACGATAACGAATACACGAGAAGGAGGGGTTGAATTGTGTATTCCCCTTTTTGAAAACTCTTTCAAAACAGTTTTGTTTAAAAATAAGTTCTTTTACAGAAACTTCAATAAATTTGAATTAATCAAAACTTTGAAAACTTGTTTCAGAATTTAAGTAATAACAAAACTTTGAACTTTAAGAGAGATAGGGTAGAGAGAAGTTGACACAGCGATTTTATACTGATTCACCCCAAACTGTGGGCTACGTCCAGTCCTCAGAAGTCTTTCTGAGATTTCACTATCTCTTCAACGTTTACAAGTATTCTTTCTGAGCCTCTTTAGGTCTTTACACTCAGTATTCTTTCACTTTTAGCCTCTGCAGGCTATCTGTATTACTTTCTTACAAAAGTATTTGAAACCTGTTACAGTAAAATTAGCTCTCAGCTAATTTGCACAATTGTCTTACAGAAAAGCTTCTTCGTTCGCGTATATGTAATTCACTTTCAGCTTTTGCTTTTTCTAACTTTGCAATCTTCGACTTCGACTCATATTTATAGCCTTTGTCTGCAACTGCTTCTTGATTCTTGTTTCTTGAATCTTGAAAGAAACGGTTAATCAGTTGAGTTCTGTAACTAACTTGAACTGACTCTTGCGTCTTCTTTTAAATTCTGCGTCTGCTTTTCTCCGTCTGTATTTTTGCGTCTGTGTTTTTGCGTCTGTATTTTTGCGTCTGCGTCTGCGTCTGTATTTTTATGTCTGCATCTGCGTCTGCTTTTCATTTTGCGTATGCGTCTGCTTTTCTACTTCTCCGTCTGTTTTTCAATTAGCGTCTGTATTTCTTCATCTGCTTTTCAATTTCGTCTGCGTTTGTGTTTTATTCTCCGTCTATCTTTTTTCTATTTTACGTCTGTTTTTACTCCTTTTTATTATTCATCAATATCATATATATGTAAAGTCATTTTGACTTAACAATCCCCCCCTTTTTGATAATAACAAATCATATACATAAAAAGAAAACAAAATATAATGTGTAAAAAGAAAAAAAATCTTATCTTCAAAAATCTTCTTCCTCTTCTTCCTTTCTTTTCTTCGTCTCCTTCAATCACACCCTTTGAGATTTTTTGTTTGCTTTCTTCCATTCTCTTCTGCTGCTTTCCATTCTCTTCTCCCCCTATTTTTTATAATAAAAAATGATCAATGACGATGACTCTTCATCAGCACTATCATCATCTTCTTCATATCATTCATCATCTCCTTTATCTCGTTGACTTCTCCCCGTAATTGGCTGATTTTAGCTTGGGAGTCAAACGGTGAGGAGGGTTGATCATTATCTACTGAGGGTGCAGTGAACACAATTGTTGTAGCATATGTGTCCGAGGATGGAATGTAATCTTCTCTAATCGCAAATGTGGGTGGATGAACGAATAGATTTGACTCTGGAAGGTCTAAATCATAGGGAGCTGTAGCATAAGCAACTGTCTTTCTTACAGGGGTATAACTTTAGCTTCAATAGATAGTGTATCAGATAAAGGCCTAATACGCAAAACTGTCTGGACAAGGGATTCAATAAAAGTCCCTGTTATTAGTCGTCCCCCTATTGGACAGTATTCATACTTATCTTTATAGCTACAACTAGCTCCATCAGTATTCTCTTTTGAAGCGCATGCTGCATCAATTCGACGCACTTTTTCTTCAATTTGATCTGCGGACAGATCATCACTTATTTCTTCAGGATATAGCTTCATCTTTCCCATATTCAAATCTAAAGGATATCTTGACTGAATATCCGGTACAACCTTTATTACCGTCTTCTCTGTAATTGAATAAATAGTACACGGTTTGCTGGACATTTTTTTAGGGTATGGCTTTGTAGCAACATCCCTCAAGACATCATAGAAAGTCTTTTCATCTTCATTCAGTAAATGTCATGTGTCACTATTTATCGAAATATGTTGTACGACAGCCATTACCTTCCTCATTGGTTGATCACAGATGGCGATTGCAGTCCTCCTTTTGGTAACAACTTCAACCATTCTGATCTTCAACTTGTATCTTCTCAAAAATTTAGAATAGTTGAATACAATCAGACAGGTTCATCAAATTTCTCGTGTGGTTCCTGAACCAAGTTTAATTCTGCTGTTTCCTCTTGTTGATCTATTGTAACACCTCACTCCCGCAAGACCCAAACCCGACATCGACGGTGATATCCAGGTCCGTGCCCCGCGAGGGTGGCGTGCTACATCACTCAGTAACAAAACTCAGTATAACACTTTTTTTTTTTCAATCGCACACATATTATCATTAACGCGGAAAGCAATTTATATAATCAATTCAATGGCCTTGGGCCCACTTTTTATATTTACAATTTATTTCGGTCAACTGACTTTACAACTTGTCCAAATTAGTAATACAAAAGTCCAAGAATAGAAACACTAAGACAGACGCTTGAATCGATCCCACCACTTCTCCGCCTCTTGACGGCGATGTCATACGCCCGTTGCCTAACGGGGTATTCTTCTAAGTCCTGAAAAATAGATGCAAATTTTGGGTGAGTTTTGCGAACTCAGTGAGAAACCATCATCGATGGTTCACTCAACTCATGCATTCACCAATCATATTAGCATTAACAGTAATATACATTTCAGTTCCAATTTCATATACACATACAATTTCATCATTTACATCTTCCAGTCATTTACAGTCATATATATATATGCAATGCGCATGTGACACTGTTCCATTTTCATTTCGTTGTTGTGACCGTGCGCCTGAAACTGTCCCAGTAACGGGCACATTGCGTTGAGCCAGTGGCTCTGAAAACATTGGGCTTGAAGCCCTGATACATTGAGCCTGCGGCTCTGAATACGTTGGACTGAGGTCTGTCGTTGAAAGCGTAAAGCTCTCACATACGTTAGGCGTGATATGCCCGACGTCGATGGGTCGCTCGGTCACATTGCCTTTTATCGATCACACAGCTTATGTTTATGCATGCAATGTACATATTCCAATTTCCATTTACATATCATTACTATTTGCCAATTCTTGGACTTTTGGTCCAGTATTTCAATTATCTACATTTCCAATTTATTGCATCCTACTATATCACATTTACAATCCCATCCAATGTATCAAAACAAATGACAATTAACACTTCAATATCAATTTTCCATTTCCTCGGACCTTTGGTCCGAGATCTCAATATAAACATTCACACATAGTTACACACAAGCAAAGACTTCGTTATCTCATTCCAAATATTTCGACACTGTGGTCCAAATCAATCAAAATCAAACACACATAAACCCTCCATTATCTCCACATGGCATAATTGCAAAATCTTAAACACATAAAGGTTGAGGAACCAACTAGGTTACTCACCGTATTCCGAGCTAACATCTGGAAGTTTCAATAACGTCGGTGATCGACGCCCAAATGTGCCTCTATAACAAGCAGAGAGGAATCCCATTACTAATTATCCAATCCGAACTAATATAATGCACATGTAAGTGTATAATGCATGTTCATGAGATTTCGGCCCTAAATTCAAATTTTTCCGTCATAAAATTCCATCTAAAATTAGAAAACTATAGCCATCGACAATTGCTCAATTCGGACCTCGATCGGTCCAAAATAAATAAAACAAAGACCATAGAACAATTACAGGGCTACGTCAATTTCCGTCAAAATTCCCAAATTATCACAAAATGAAATTAAATATTATACTGAATCCGATGCCTCAAGAATCAGGTCAATCGGACGTCAAGCGGAAAAGAAATTGACAAGAGAAGCAATCAGTCACTTAAATCCAAAACAATAAAATAAAATACTATATATATATATATATCACCTCATGGGCGAGAAATCTCGCGCCAATGAGGCCGCTTCCCAACTCCAACTCGTCGCTAGCTAGGCGACGCGTCGCCTAGCGACGACGCCAATTGAGCTCGCCTCACCAGGCGAGACGTCGCCAGGATCGGCGAGGTTCCACCTCGCCTCGCCGTAGGCGAGACGTCGCCAGGTGATCAAGAGGTTCCCTCGCCTCATTTCCCTTTTTTTTTTTTTTTCTTCCTTCATTCCAATCCAAATTTTCAACACTCAAATCTCTTACCACCCAATTCAGAAAATACAAATCTTATCTTGTTGGAAAGATCACGAAACCCTCTACTCTTCTCAAGAAGACCATAACAATTTATTTCACCCCTAAGGGTGTCAAAATCCTTCAAAACTACTACCTACTCCAATCCCATAAAACAGAACAGTACATTGCAAATTCCACAACTCTGACATTCTTCAGCCAAAATTACCACATAAATATGCCCAATAAGTTCATAATGTCATCTACAACTCTTATAAACAACCCAACATCAAATTCTATTGTTAACTGTATCAAACAATTCCATAAACAATCTGTCTTCTGAAATCAACTAATCTGGACAATAATTTTCCATTCAACATATCTCATAGCACAAATGTCACAAAAATCACAACCTTAAGTTCCTGAAAGATAAGATCCCAAACTTCAATGTTCATGAAGAACTCAAACTCAATTCGATTTCTAACATTTTCAAATCTGTTATGCAAGTTACTGACCTAATTAGTACTTAACATCACAATGCAAGTTCAGATTTTGAAATTCCATATCTCCCACATCTGATTTCCAAAACTTACATTCCATATACCAATTTCAAGATCAATGTGTCATCTAAAACTCTTCAGTACAATTCAAACTCCAATTCAATTCACAAAATTACAAAATTCTTCCAAGTCCGAATGTGCACTAAATGTGCCAATTCAACTAGGTTTCAGTCAAGGCATACAAACAGTCATTAGAAATCAGTTCATATCTCCCAATATACAACTCGAAAATTAACAAGATCAGTGGTAATGGAAAGCTAACTCAATAGGCTACAACTTTCATGAAGACCATTTTCCTAATCCTATACCAATTAATTTAGAAAAATTAGCAAAACTCATTTGACATATTTGCGGGTACTGTTCCCAGACCCAGAAACAGAAACTTTCCATGCCAATTTTCGACCTTCTAACATTAAAATTTACCAACACCTATTTCACACTAAAATGAAGCCAACATCCCAAAGTTTACTTGGGCACAAACCTCACCTCATTTGCTCACCTATACAATTAATTATGAACAAAACAGTACCATAGGTTCAAAACTCAATTTCCAGCTTTCAACATTAACCTATCTTCTATCACTTCCAACATCCATAACACATCACTAAGCATCAAATTATACCTCTAATTCAACTACAAACTGATCACAACATTTATTTTGTATACTTAAACAAACTTTGGCAGCACATACACAATTGATTTTCCTTAATTTTCTATTCATCTAGCCTTCCAAACTCAATCCAAAATCAATGGAAACCATATTCATTTACTCATCCATACACAAGCATACACTTAAACCTATTCAAACCTACCACTTTCATGATCAATTAAATGCATAAATGAGCTCCATGAAGGATTTTAACTATCATAAGAATAAATACAAACATAAATTCTCACCTAACCAAGCTTTAAATCTTCAATTCTTCACTAATTCACCAACTTCCCTCACCCCTCACACCATACGATGATTACTATCACAAGGAAAGACTTAGGTTTGCATGCATGTGTGTATAAGCTCAAGAAGCTCTTAAGGTTGGTTTGAAAGAGTAGGAAGAAAGAGCAATTAAGCAATCAAGACAAACAACTTTGCAAGGAGGAAGAGACCCACGAAGAAAGGAGAAGAGTAGCTCTCGGATGAAGGAAGCTTTAGGCTTTTAAAAGAGTTTCTTAAGTCATTCCAAGATGCATGTGTCGTGGAAGGGTGAAGAGAACCAAGACAAATGAATAAGGACACTTGTCCTTTAATGAAAAAACCAACAAATAATCATATTTAATTAAGTAAAAGAATATTAATCCCAATTTATCTTTAAGCCATCTTATGCTAATGGCTCTTTAAAAAATTCCTACAATTATTTATTCCATAATCCAATGCCATTAGGCGGTTCCTTTTCAATACAAAAGACTCACTCACTCGTCGGTTGGAATTTTCCGTCCCGCACGAACCGAAAAATTCCAGAAAAATTTCCATAAATGTCTAAAAATGGAAAACAATTTATGACGCTCTCAGAATAATTTTCCAAAAACAACTATCCCATAAATTTCACAAAAGGTCTCAATTTGAAACCTAAGCCGGAAAATATCATGAATGCATGTTATCATGTGCATATGCAAAACAATCATCAGTCATAGAGGCTATATGTTGTATGCTCCTGCCGAGTTCTAATTTCATGCGTCTAACCCATCCCAATTTACCAAAATATCCTTTCCCATCAGTAATGGGATGTTACAATTCTCCCCTCCTAACAAAAATTTCGTCCTCGAAATTTCATATACGATTTATCTGAAAGGCAGGGGAGTCTTTTCGATTATTTCACTCTGTTTCCTATTGGTTTCACTACACAATCAAATTCAGTCAATGAACGAAACAATCAATTACTCTTTTTCCCTTTCTCAAACTTCCCATGATTTTACTGCTCTCTCATGATTATCTTGATTTGTCACTTTCAATTTCAATAATTGTCAATATCATATATATCGAATACTAATAATATTTCCCAGTCTATCTATGAAACATTTTGTGAATCCCAATCATCTTTTAGATTTTAGTCTAGCTTACCAGTCCATAATGCTATTCACACCACAGTCGCATAGAGGCCACTCCTCACGAATTCAATTTCCCTTAATTACACCTTTATTTCCATCTAAGTACCTTTTGGTCGAGGCCATACCCTTCAAAATATTTCATTTATTACATATCAGATTTTGTTATTATCAAACCACAAATCTCATGAGATTTATAACCTCAATGTGAATCAATTCGACTCATTGTCACCACCTTATTTTACTTAGCCTATCACTGTATTGCATTGATCACATAGTATAGGGATAACGACTCCTTTTAGCGAAGAAGACCCTTATACATTATTCAATGGTGTCACTCATATCTTGATTATCCGTCATACCACAACTACTTTGCACTATACATCAATTTCATATCCCAATGAAATCCAAAATACTGTTGGTTAATCACACGTGTCATCGTGCACTTTGATTGGTATCCCCAATTTCTTTTCACAATACTTTTACTAGACCGTAACGCTTCGATTGTTTCTTGTGCTTTCTTGAACCATTCACTTATAATCATTTGATTTCCCATTTTAACTTTTCAATTAATCTATCAATACACTCTTGCTAAAACTTAAAGCTTTGATCATTCCTTACATTTTCACTAACAGTTCCCGCAATGAGTATCATCCATATTCCTTAATTTGAACTATACCTATCACTTTCCTCAACAATTGGAGTTATCTTGGTTCCTCGTCGGTTTACAATTTCTACATCCACACTTCGGTTTTGCCACTCGCTTTGATGCACACCAACTTTGAAATTCCATAACTAATCATGCTTTCTTTTTACCCTTTTTGTCGGTTCACTATAACACTCAATAATACACTAGATTTGATAACCTTTTACCCAAATTTTGATTTTCTGCACTTGAATTTACTTCTTTCTTTGCTCGATCTCTTAAAGTCGCCATTGGCTTAGTTCAATCGTTATCGATTTGCATATTCATGACATCTCCAAACTATTTGTGTACGATTAATGTCTCTAAGCTTTTAGGCCACACTCAAGATAACAAGTTTCAAATCATCGGTCATAATACCCCATAGAATCATATTTACCCCAAGGTACATAAAATCACTTTATACAATGTCAATAGATCACATCATAACCTTCTATGGAACACTTCAAGATATAGGCGATGAATTCTTCAATTGTCTCCTTTATGATCATTAGTCATAACATTCACATGTTTTCCTCAATTATTCTTGTCAATTTGTTAAAACCAGAAAATCTTTGACAATTTTTGAACGCATCCAGCATTCCGTTAGGTCTAATAAATTCCCAATTCCACATACCCATATCTTTTGAACTTCCACATTTTATCAGTACCTATATCTTGATTAATTCTCCCAATATCTCATGTTCGCATACTAATTCATCCTTTATTCCTTCAATCAGGTTAAGATTCACTCTTATGAGACTTGTATAACGACCAATTTCCTCAACTATATCCATTCATCTATTTCTCTTTCATTATCCATTTCTTATATTTATGTCCATTATCCACTCCAAACACAATTGAAACATGTTCCTTTTTAGTAATACAATAAACTTAGTTGACTCGTATAACTCTTTCATGATCAAACGTCTCCAATGAGGAACAATTTCCTTATAATTTTCTCATCCTAAACATATTTTGCCACATATTCCTTACCTAAATTTCTCCACATAACTCAATTTATTCACGATAGATCACTCACTACCTTGAATAAACAATCGTTATATCGATCTCGTACTTTCAGAACATAAACTTTTAATCCCCTCAAATTCTCAATTAATATTCAGTAATTCTCTTCAATAATCAGAACCATCTCATTATCATAATGTACACTCTTTCAGTAACATAGTTTAGCTCTTACACTAGAGTCTCTGCCAGATGTAATACAAATCAGTTACTCTTGATACTTCACGAAGATAAATCTCTGAAGAGCACTTAAACAATTTCTTTTCCTCTACTATCTTGCCATACATCACCAAAATCATCACATCCTATCTGACAATATATCTCAATAGTCTTATCAATTTGCCCGTTAATAGATCATACTGCTAAGAATACCTTAATTGCATTTAATTCTCGATAACCATTCTCTTTTTGGTACCAATTCTCAATCATGGGGACTTTACTATATTCATGTCCCTCATTTTATTTCCTCAAGCTCATTACCAATGCTAGCATCTTTAACTGTCTCACTTCTTTCTCAATTAATCAGTACAAGTATTCTCATGCCTTACTCTCACTCATTTTAAACTTGAGCTACCTAAGATTATAATCAAAGCTTATGTAGTAGGCCACCAATTACTTCGATATCATATTCACCTAAATTATTCATTTCACCCATGATGGTAATCCCACTATCACATATACACTTAAAGTGACAATATATTCGAACTCAACAACCTTCCTGTTTACACCGTCCTCACTCGTGAGGACCATCTACAATCTCAATTCATTCACAACCCATCATTATAAGCACTTTCATTTCTTCTTCTAACTCCTAAAGGATTTTTTTTTTTTCGACAAGAATTACGGCAAGAAGTATCCATTAACTCATCGATTGCGGTTTAACATTTTCACTTAACATAGGGCTCCCATAATCGGTGTGCATTTAATTAGAGATCAATTAAACCCAACAACTTTTTCATCTACCTTCGTCACAAGAATCAATCCCAATTGTAACTTTTCTATATCATAGAACACTTTATTTTCATTTACCTAATACATCGGAAATCGACCATTGTCACATCTCTATTTTCCTCTATGAATTTACAACTATAATCTTTATAGTTATCTCATATTCAAGGATATTACCAATATAACTCCAATTGCATTTCATAATATACCCATCAATATCAATAAATATTCATCAATCTCAACCAAACCGTACACTCTTTCCTATTTTGCGGTATCCATTTCTTCCTTTCATCACATTCTAACACACTATCCTTTTCTCACTTTTTTTTTTTAACCACTTAAACGACTGAGACATACTTATGCATACAACCCATAGACTACACTGGGGATCAGTTGTCACTGTCTGCCGTGACATGACTTAACTACATGCACCCTATGTTTCGATCGTGCCCAGATACATTACGCATCTCTTGGGCTCGATACCACCTAAATGTAACACCTCACTCCCTCAAGACCCGAACCCGACATCGACGGTGATATCCAGGTCCGTGCCCCGCGAGGGTGGCGTGCTACATCACTCAGTAACAAAACTCAGTATAACACTTTTTTTTTTTTCAATCGCACATATTATCATTAACGCGAAAGCAATTTATATAATCAAT
Source organism: Erythroxylum novogranatense (assembly GCA_029891385.1). Classification (NCBI taxonomy): domain Eukaryota; kingdom Viridiplantae; phylum Streptophyta; class Magnoliopsida; order Malpighiales; family Erythroxylaceae; genus Erythroxylum; species Erythroxylum novogranatense. Next base: position 42,908,250 of record CM057227.1, read on the forward strand.
TCAATGGCCTTGGGCCCACTTTTATATTTACAATTTATTTCGGTCAATGACTTTACAACTTGTCCAAATTAGTAATACAAAAGTCCAAGAATAGAAACACTAAGACAGACGCGAATCGATCCCGACCACTTCTCCGCCTCTTGACGGCGGATGTCATACGCCTGCTGCCTAACGGGTATTCTTCTAAGTCTGAAAAATAGATGCAAATTTTGGGTGAGTTTTGCGAACTCGGTGAGAAACCATCATCGATGGTTCACTCAACTCATGCATTCACCAATCATATTAGCATTATGATAATATACATTTCAGCCCAATTTCATATACACATACAATTTCATCATTTACATCTTCCACTCATTTACAATCATATATATATATGCAATGCGCATGTGACACTGCTCCATTTTCATTTCGTTGTTGTGACTGTGCGCTGGCTTCGTCCCCAAGAATCGGCACATTGCGTTGAGCGGTGGCTCTGAAAACATGGGCTTGAAGCCACGATATATCGAGCTGCGGCTCAATACGCTGGACCCGAGGTCCCATGCGTTGAATGAAAGCTCTCACATCGTTAGGCGTGATATGCCCCGATCATGGTCGCTCCGGTCACAATTGCCTTTTATCGATCACACAGTTATGTTTATGCATGCAATGTACATATTCAATTTCCATTTACATATCATTACTATTTGCCAATTCTTCTGACTTTTGGTCCCAGATTTCAATTATCTACATTTCCAATTTATTGCATCCTACTATATCACATTTACAATCCCATCCAATGTATCAAAACGAAATGACAATTAACACTTCAATATCAATTTTCCATTTCCTCGGACCTTTGGTCCGAGATCTCCAATATAAACATTCACACATAGTTACACACAAGCAGCACTTCGTTATCTCATTCCAAATATTTCAGACACCTGTGGTCCGAAATCAATCAAAATCAAACACACATAAACCCTCCATTATCTCCACATGGCATAATTGCAAAATCTTAAACACATAAAGGTTGAGGAACCAACTAGGTTACTCACCAGCATTTCGAAACTAACATCCGGAAGTTTCAAGAACGTCGGTGATCGACGCTCCAAATGTGCCTCTATAACAAATAGAGAGGAATCCCATTACTAATTATCCAATCCGAACTAATATAATGCACATGTAAGTGTATAATGCATGTTCATGAGATTTCCGGCCCTAAATTCAAATTTTTCCCGTCATAAAAATTCCATCTAAAATTAGAAAACTATAGCCACTGACAGTGCTCAATTCGGACCTCGATCGGTCCAAAAATAAATAAAACAGTGACCATAGAACAATTACCCGGGGCTACGTCAATTTCCCGTCCAAAAATTCCCAAATTATCACAAATGAAATTAAATATTATCTGAATCCGATGCCTCAAGAATCGAGTCAATCGGACGTCAAACGGAAAAGAAATTGACAAGAGAAGCAATCAGGTCACTTAAATCCAAAACAATAAAATAAAATACTATATATATATATATCACCTCATGGGCGAAATCTCGCCAATGAGGCCGCTCACTTCAACTCCGTCGCTAGGCGCGACGCGTCGCCTAGCGACGACGCTAATTGAAGCTCGCCTCACCGTGGCGAGACGTCGCCAGGATCGGGCGAGGTTCCACTCGCCTCACCAGGCGAGACGTCGCCAGTGATCGGCGAGGTTCCACCTCGCCTCACCAGGGCGAGACGTCGCCCTGGTGACTGGCGAGGTTCCGCCTCGCCTCATTTCCCTTTTTTTTTTTTTTTTCTTCCTTCATTCCAATCCAAATTTTCAACACTCAAATCTCTTACCACCCAATTCAGAAAAATACAAATCTTATCTTGTTGGAAAGATCACGAAACCCTCTACTCTTCTCAAGAAGACCATAACAATTTATTTCACCCCTAAGGGTGTCAAAAATCCCTTCAAAACTACTACCTACTCCAATCCCATAAAAACAGAACAGTACATTGCAAATTCCACAACTCTGACATTCTTCAGCCAAAAATTACCACATAAATATGCCCAATAAGTTCATAATGTCATCTACAACTCTTATAAACAACCCAACATCAAATTCTATTGTTAACTGTATCAAACAATTCCATAAACAATCTGTCTTCTGAAATCAACCAATCTGGACAATAATTTTCCATTCAACATATCTCATAGCACAAATGTCACAAAAATCACAACCTTAAGTTCCTGAAAAGATAAGATCCCAAACTTCAATGTTCATGAAGAACTCAAACTCCAATTCGATTTCTAACATTTTCAAATCTGTTATGCAAGTTACTGACCTAATCAGTACTTAACATCACAATGCAAGTTCAGATTTTGAAATTCCATATCTCCCACATCTGATTTCCAAAACTTACATTCCATATACCAATTTCAAGATCAATGTGTCATCTAAAACTCTTCAGTACAATTCAAACTCCAATTCAATTCACAAAAATTACAAAAATTCTTCCAAGTCCGAATGTGCACTAAATGTGCCAATTCAACTAGGTTTCAGTCAAGGCATACAAACAGTCATTAGAAATCAGTTCATATCTCCCAATATACAACTCGAAAATTAACAAGATCAGTGGTAATGGAAAGCTAACTCAATAGGCTACAACTTTCATGAAGACCATTTTCCTAATCCTATACCAATTAATTTAGAAAAATTAGCAAAACTCATTTGACATATTTGCGGGTACTGTTCCCAGACCCAGAAACAGAAACTTTCCATGCCAATTTTCGACCTTCTAACATTAAAATTTACCAACACCTATTTCACACTAAAATGAAGCCAACATCCCAAAGTTTACTTGGGCACAAACCTCACCTCATTTGCTCACCTATACAATTAATTATGAACAAAACAGTACCATAGGTTCAAAACTCAATTTCCAGCTTTCAACATTAACCTATCTTCTATCACTTCCAACATCCATAACACATCACTAAGCATCAAATTATACCTCTAATTCAACTACAAACTGATCACAACATTTATTTTGTATACTTAAACAAACTTTGGCAGCACATACACAATTGATTTTCCTTAATTTTCTATTCATCTAGCCTTCCAAAACTCAATCCAAAATCAATGGAAACCATATTCATTTACTCATCCATACACAAGCATACACTTAAACCTATTCAAACCTACCACTTTCATGATCAATTAAATGCATAAATGAGCTCCATGAAGGATTTTAACTATCATAAGAATAAATACAAACATAAATTCTCACCTAACCAAGCTTTAAATCTTCAATTCTTCACTAATTCACCAACTTCCTCACACCCCTCACACCATACGATGATTACTATCACAAGGAAAGACTTAGGTTTGCATGCATGTGTATAAGCTCAAGAAGCTCTTAAGGTTGGTTTGAAAGAGTAGGAAGAAAGAGCAATTAAGCAATCAAGACAAACAACTTTGCAAGGAGGAAGAGACCCACGAAGAAAGGAGAAGAGTAGCTCTCGGATGAAGGAAGCTTTAGGCTTTTAAAAGAGTTTCTTAAGTCATTCCAAGATGCATGTGTCGTGGAAGGTGAAGAGAACCAAGACAAATGAATAAGGACACTTGTCCTTTAATGAAAAAGCCAACAAATAATCATATTTAATTAAGTAAAAGAATATTAATCCCAATTTATCTTTAAGCCATCTTATGCTAATGGCTCTTTAAAAAATTCCTACAATTATTTATTCCATAATCCAATGCCATTAGGCGTTCCTTTTCAATACAAAAGACTCACTCATTGTCGGTTGAATTTTCCGGTCCGCACGAACCCCAAAAATTCCAGAAAAATTTCCATAAATGTCTAAAATGGAAAACAATTTATGACGCCTCGAATAATTTTCCAAAACAACTATCCCATAAATTTCACAAAAGGTCTCAATTTGAAACCTAAGTTTAAAAATATCATGAATGCATGTTATCATGTGCATATGCAAAACAATCATCAGTCATAGAGGCTATATGTTGTATGCTCCTGCCGAGTTCTAATTTCATGCGTCTAACCCATCCCAATTTACCAAAATATCCTTTCCCATCAGTAATGGGATGTTACATCTATGCAGGGAATAGATTGAACCAGGCTAGGCTCCACTGATTCCTCCTGTTGGATAACAATAGGAGTTTCCTGAACTCTGCTTTGCTTCTTTTGACTAACTTCCTCAGCAGTGGTCATACTCTTCTTTTGACTAATCTTCTTAGTCTTTTCTTCTACTTCAGTCAGTCTCGGGGTTTTTTTAACTTTATATTTTTCCTTCTCAGACTCCGTCTTTCTCTTCTTCCCAGTCTCTCTAGCCTGTTTGGCTGAGTCTTCTTCTAAAATTGAGACTAGAGATCTTGTCGTTTTTGGTACGCGAGATCCAGACACTTCTGCCTCACTCTGCTCTCTAGTTCTCCTTTCTTCCTGTTGTCGCAGAGTGCGAATCCTAGGTGATCTCCTCGCTTTTTTGGAAATTTCACCCAAAAGATTCTCTCCTTTTCTCTTCTGCGGACCTTCTTCTGTCCTCCGAACTAGGCTCACTTCTCTTTGAGGACTTACCTGTTTGATCAACGGTCTTCCCGATAGTTTTCTTCTTTCTTCGATCGGCAATCTCATACTCACTTGAGATTTAGAACTTGTGGCGGGATTCTTCTTCAATAACCGCTCCCCTCAGTTTTAGCTGTCATTGTAGACTCTGCTTCTTCTTTAATCACCCCCTTCAAGCCCATTCTTCTTATAGTATATGAGTTAATGGTACTATTGACAGATACCATCCTTCTGATTCCTTTGTGAAGAAGGACTCCGGATTCCCTAAAAATCCTGGTGAGTAGCATGTCGTAAGGATAACTGTTGGTATCCTTAATCCCCTTAACCATATAATGAAAAATAAAAAATGGTAGGTCTATTGGACGACGATTCAGCAGATAGAACAGACATTGCTCATCCAAGGTAGTCACAAGATGCCTTGACCCAGCTCTCGGTAAGATGCAATTGAACAGAATCGCATGAGGAACCCTAGCCTTTGGGACCAGAATTGAGGTCTTCCTCTCCCATGGGTCATTAGTTCCATATAACTGTTTTCTGACATCTTCTTCCTTCATACTAACCTTGGACATCCATCTGGCTTTGGTTAATAGGATTTCTCCAACTGATGAGCACTCAGTTACCTTCTCCACTATCTCCTTTGTCACAATAACAGATACTCCATCTACTATTGAGACAATGGTGTTATCAACTAGTTGGGCATGCTTCCAAAAGTCGTACACCTCATTAGTATACATTGGTTCCCGCACCTGGAAGAATTTTCTCCATCCCGCTTCTACGATTTCTGGTTCAACATCTATATTGTCGTTCCTCAGAGATTTGAAATCTACATGTCTTCCATACATCATTGCTGACTCCATTGATTCTGAATTGAAACTATCTCTAGTAAGTTGTTCTACAAGGGTAAAGGTGATTGCAAGAGATTTTCAAGAGAGATGAAACGTCTGTATTTGAGAGAGTAACCGAAATGATTTTAATTTCAAACTACTCGTAGGGGTCTTGTCCGGTGTGTTCTAGAATCATTGGGATCCTCAAGACTTTGAGATTTTCCCTTCACAACTTCCTTGTGAGAGAAGTTACCAGCTGTAAACCACTGTTTCTGACACCGTTAACTTTGACGATCTCTTAGCTTGACTGGTCATTTAACATAACCATGTTAAGATTCCATCTGATTTTCTTGAATCGTTCTTCACTCAATGGTTTAGTGAAGATATCTGCCCATTGATACTCTATTTCAATGAACTGTAGTGACACTACCTTCCTCTGAGCGTAGTCTCTCAAGAAATGATGTCTGACTTCGATATGCTTTACTCTTGAATGTTGTATTGGGTTCTTTGATAGATTGATGGCACTGGTGTTGTCACAATAGATTGGAATCTCCTCTTCCTGAACTGAATAATCTTCCAGTTGATATTTGATCCACAATGTTTGTGAACAACAACTTGCGGCAGACATGTACTCGGCTTCGGCAGTTGATAGAGCGATTGAGCTTTGTCTCTTGCTTGACCAGGAAACTAGGTTTGCGCCAAGAAAGTGACATCCTCCACTAGTGCTCTTCCTTTGAATCCTATCTCCGGCATAGTCCGCATCGCAATATCCGATTAACCTGAAATCTTTACCTTTCTCAAACATTAAGCAAATATCAGTAGTACCTGCGAGATATCTCATAATCCTTTTAACAAAGAATAAAATGAGACTCTCTAGATCGGCTGAAACCTTGCACACAAGCATACACCGAATGAATATCAGTCTACTTGCATGAAGATACAATAAAGAATCGATCATCCCTCTATACAGGGTTTGATCCACCTTCTTACCAAGTTCATCTTCCGACAAAAGGTTCGAAGGATGCATCGGAGCTGCCATTGGCTTCACATTATTCATATCAAATTTACACAGCAATTCTTTCACATACTTTTGTTGATGTATAAAGATTTTCTCTTCGGTTTGCTTAACTTGCAACCTAAGAAATAACTTTAACTCACCCATCATACTCATTTCAAATTCATTTTTCATTAGACTCTCAAAACTCATACACAACTTCTTTGAAGTAGCACCAAATATAATATCATCAACATAGATTTGCACTAAGATAAAATCATTCTCATAATTCTTTCTGAAAAGCGTTTTATCCACTTGACCTCTAGTAAGCCCACTCTCCAAGAGAAAATTACTTAGACGATCATACCAAGCTCTAGGAGCTTGTTTCAAGCCGTATAAAGCTTTATGAAGTATATAGACATGTTCTGGATTCTTAACATCCTCAAAGTCAGGAGGTTGCTTCACATACACTTCTTCGTCTATAAAACCATTCAAAAAAGTGCTCTTCACGTCCATCTGAAAAAGCTTTATATCATGTCAAACAGCATATGCCAACAATTTCCTAATAGCTTCAAGTCTTGCTACTGGAGCATATGTCTCATTGTATTCTATTCCTTCTTGCTAATTATAGCCTTGTTCTACTAATCTAGCTTTATTCTGACTCACTCTACCTGATTCATCTAACTTATTCTTAAAGACCCATCTGGTTCCTATAATGGATTTCTTCGAAAGTTTTGGAACTAAAGACCAAACTTTATTCCTAGTAAACTGATTCAGCTCCTCTTGCATGGCTAAAATCCAAGCTTCGTCCTGAAGAGCTTCCTAAATCTTCTTAGGCTCTATTTCAGAGATGAAAGCCACATTAGCTTCTCTTCTGAATTTGGACCATGTCCTTACTCCTTCTGAGGTCTCTCCGATAATTAGCTCTTCTGGATGAGAACTCCTATATTTCCAATCTCTCTTTAATCCTATAGTTTCTGGAATATCCTCAATCTTATCTACTTGAGTTCCTGATGATGGAGTTTCTGTTGTATCATCTAAGTTCTTTGAGGGACCTTCATTCTCCATGTCATCTTTCTTATGGGGTTGGGAACAATCATCAAACTTGAAATGGATGGTTTCCTCAATTGTACTTAAAATAGGGTTATATACTCGAAAAGCCCTAGATGATGATGAGTAGCCTAGAAAGATTCCTGAATAGGTCTTTGAATTGAACTTATCCAACAATTCCTTTGTATTCAGAATAGAGCACTTGCAACCGAATGGGTGAAAGTAAGATATGTTAGGTCTCCTTCCATTCCATAACTCATAAGGAGTCTTCTTCAATAGTGGTCGCAATAGCGATTCTCATCACGAATATAACATGTTGTATTCACGACTTACGCTTGTAAGTACTTAGGAAGATTCATCTCACACAGCATAGTCCTTGCCATTTCTTGAATCGTCCTATTCTTCCTTTCAACAACTTCATTCTGTTGTAGGGTTCTAGGAGCAGAGAAATTGTGGAAAATTTCATTTTCCTCATAGAATAATCTAAACTTCTCATTCTCAAACTCTTCACCATGATCCCTCCTGATATTGGCTATAGGTATTCCTTTTTCAATCTGTAACTGTAACATCCCATCACCGATGGGAAGGGTATTTTAGTAAATTGGGACGGGTTAGGAGTATTAAATTATATCTCGGCATGCACATATAGCATATAGCTTCTATGATTGATGGTTTGTTGCACTTGCACATGGTATACATGCATTCATGACATTTTCCGGCTTAGGTTTCAAATTGAGATCTTTTGCGAAATTTATGGGATAATTGTACTTGGAAAATTATATGGAGTGTGCCATTGAGTGTTTTACATTTTTAGAGATTTATGGGAATTTTTCTGGAATTATCCGGAGAAAATTTCTGGACCGGCAAAATCACTGGTAAATGGCCTAAATGTGTTTTTGTAGTGAAAAATGTGGTTTTCGTGTTTAAAAAATTATTGGGAGTGGACTGTCATATGTGTTACAATTTTGGGCAATTTAGGTAATTTTCAAAAAATGATTCGGGAAAATTTCCGGAAATTTTTCAGACCGGAAAATTTCAACAGATCGATGAGTGAAATTTGTTTTGTCTTTGAACAGGATTGCCCAATGGCATGAGATTAGTGGATAATTGATGTTGGGGAATTATTTGAGTGCCATGATTAGAGCTTAATTGGGATTAGTGCTTAATATGAACTGATTTCTATTGATTGGTTTTATGCTTCTTGGAGAAACCTAGTCAAAGTGTTGATTTTGTGAACTTGCGGATTGGAAGCAATTTTAGCAAATTATGTGAACTGAATTAGTGTGAGTGATCTTCTGCAAAGTTGCAGAGGAAGGAATTATCTTGAAAATGATATGTGGCATGTAATTTTTAGAGGTCAGATTTGGGAGTTATGATTTTTTCAAATATTGAACCTGCATTAGGTTATGAATTGCTGATCTAACTTGCATGACAGTTTTGAAATTGTTAGAAATTGAATTGGATTTTGAGTTCTTCATGAAAATTGAAGTTTAAGATCTTGTCTTTTCAGGGATATAAGGTAGTGAATTTTTTGACATTTGTGTTAAGAGTTATGCTGTTTGGAAAATTACTGTCCAGATTGGTTGATTTCAGTAGACAGATTCTTTGTGGAATTGTTTGACCTAGTTAGAAAGTGATTTTGATTTTGGGTTGTTCATGAAAGTTGTAGATGACATTGTGAAATTATTGAGCATATTTATGTGGTAATTTATGGCTGAAGAATCTGAGAGTTATGGAAATTGCAATGTACTGTCTGTTTTAATGGGATTTGAGTAGGCAGTAGCTTTGAAGGGATTTTTGACACCCTTAGAGGTGAAATTGATTTTTATGGTCTTCTTGAGAATTGTAGAGGGTTTTATGATCTTTCCAATGAGATATAGTTGGTAATTTTCCGAATTGTGTGTAATAAGTTATTGATGTTGAAAGTTGGATTAGAAATCAGAAAAAGGGGAAATGGGAAGATGAATCACGCCTGGTCAGCAGGGCGACGCCTCGCCCTAGTGACGAGGCTTAGTAAGGGTCGGCATCGCTAGGGCGACGCCTCGCCCTAGCGACGAGGCCGGATGAGTCAGCCCCACTAGGGCGACGTCTCGCCCCAGCGAGGCTGGTTCTTTTTTTTAATTTTATTTTATTATTTTATTTGTTAATTGGTATTTTAGGATTTCTTGCTTCTTTTGTCAATTTCTTTTCCGTCCGACGTCCGATTGACCTGATTCTTGAGGCATCGGATTCGTAGAACATTTAATTTCATTTTGTGAGAAATTGGGAATTTTTGGACGGGAAATTGACATAGCCCCGGGTAACGGAGCATTTAATCACTGTTTTGTTTAATTGGGGACCTATAGAGGTCCGAATTGCCCACCGTCAGCGCCAGTAGGTTTCTAATTTTTAGACGAATTTTATTATGGGAAAATGTTGGATTAGGGCTGAAAATTTCATGAGCAAGCATTATACACTTACATGTGCATTATTACTAGTTCGGATTGGATAATTAGTGATCAGTTTCCTCTCTGCTTGTTATAGAGGCATAGTTGGAGCGTCGACCTACTGACATTGCAGAGACTTCCCGGCAATAGCTCGGAAGTAATAGGTGAGTAACCTAGTTGGTTCCTCAATCTATATCTGATAAAAAATGATGTGGTTATGCCATGTGGAGATAATGGAGGAATTATGTGCGTTTGTTTTTTATTGATTTCGGACCATAGGTGTCCGAAGTATTGAAAACTTGTTATCGAAGTGCTATTTGTGTGTAACTGTTTGTGAATGTTTACATTGGAGATCTCGGACCAAAGGTCCGAGGAGATGGGAAATTGATATTGAAGTGTTAATTGTCTGTTTCGATACATTGGATGTGTCTGTCAATGTGATATGGTAGGATGCAATAACTTGGAAATGTATATGATTGAAATACCGGACCGAAAGTCCGAGGATATGGCAAATAACATTGACTTGTAAATGGAAATTGGAACATGTTCATTGCATGCATCAAATTATGATTAGATAAAGGCAGTTGTGACCGGAGCAGCCACCGTAACAGGGCATATCACGCCCAACGTATATGAGAGCTTTCAGCTCAACGCACAGGACCTCAGGTCCAACGTATTCACAGCCTCAGGCTCAATGTATCAGGGCTTCAAGCCCAACAAAATTTCAGAGCCACTGGCTCACCGTTATTGAGCTCAGGCGCACGGTCACAACAACGTAATGAAAATGAAAAGGGTCTCATGTGCATTGCATATATAGTATGAGTAAATGTGGATGGTATGAAAGGCGTTACACCTTACATTTGTGAATTATGATTGTATGTTATAATTGGTAAATTGTGTGTTTATGCATGAATTGAGTGAACCATCGATGATGGTTTCTCATTGAGTTCGCAAACTCACCCAAAATTGCAAATATTTTTCAGGGATTGAAGAGTACCCGTTCTCGAACCGGAGTATGATTACTACAAGAGAGTCGATGTTCGATGTCGGGATCGATTCACGTCAGATTTGTGTGATTTTGACTTATGTGTAAATTTATATTCCGCAAAAATGGTACTGAATTGTTTGAGGGCCCTAATTGATAAATATTGTTTGAAAAGTGATCTTTGATAAAGTGTATGACTGAAATGGGTTTTTGTATCACGGGCCCGAATCGTTTATTCTTAATTCCGCGCACTCGTCTGTTTCAAAAAAAATATATATCATAATGAGTTTTTAAACTGCATTGACTGCTCTAGCATACCACCCTCGCGGGTCGCGGGCTCGGATATCACAGTCGATGTCGGATTCGGGTCTCGCGGGAGTGGGATGCTACATTTGTGGTATCAAAGCCCAGAAGTACAATCTTACATGGGCTTTCAAAAAAACAAATGTGTGTCAAGTTATGTGCATTTTGTAGGAAAATCCCGAGAGGTACATCACATGTACAGGCAGCGGAAAACAAAAATTTTTGTTCCCGGGACCTTCCCGAACCCAGGATCCAGGTATCCGTATGAAGACATAAACCTAAATAGCCAAAAGAGACTATCTCTAAAGGTGATCCACGCAGAGATCGAAAAACCTAACCGAGTCAAACCCTTTGACCCGGAATAGCTAGAACAGATTAAAGGTCATAGACCCTACCTACATCTCCGGAGAGCTTGAGATTCACGTTGGACCTTGCCTTGGAGAAGAGAAGAATCAATGATGGCTTGATGAAGAAGAAGAAATGAAATCCAATTTCACCTTAAGCTTAACTCTTAAGCTTCCTTTGTTTTTCTCCAGCAAAACCTACGACCATCGTACATTCTTAGCCTCCTTATGTCTTTCTTTAACCATTAAAGATGCTTCCTTAAGAAGCTTACATTTGGATGATTAATAGCCATTCATTTCTTTAACTTAATAAAGTAATAAGTTGAAAAGTCAAATGGCTTTATCTCTTCTCCCTTCATCCAACGTGCACCTGGCTATATATTTATATATATTAATTAATTATTTACTTAATTAATTAATATATATAATTGCTAAAGCAGTCCAGTCGAACTGGGGTCGGTCCTACCGGCCTACCGGGCCCCGATGCTGAAAAATCACCGGAAACCTTTCTTAGCAATATTGATGTCGCGATCTCATCGGGACATATCTCAATCCTATCGGGATCCATTTAATCCTAATGCTCTCCATAATTAGAACTCTGTCTAATTTCTATTTTACAGATTCTCTGAAACACTCTTAAGCGTGTGACCCTTTAGGCTTCCGGTTATGTTGGCCACTTAGATTAACAATTAATCTGAGCAAGTCATGAGCGGTATCTAGCAACACATCATGACCCCAATTGACCTAAAGTAATCGGTTTGATGTATTCATCACGAACCGGATCACGAACCCTTCCATGACAATCATCATGCAATTCGTCCTTTCACCATCCTATACCCCACTTGGTTATGAGTATGGTCAAAGTGTCAACTCTTACTAGACTGAGTCTAGCCCAGTGATAACAGATCTCGCCCTAGGACTCATTACTCTATATGTCCATGAAGACACTCTTCATGACATATTCACTCGCCGAGATTTCGAGTAATGATCCCGACAAGAGGCCACGGGTATCTCCTCTGCTAATCCGTAAGTGGTGAATCCTTTATTGGCTACTCAATTACCTTGAATACCTCAAGCCGCACTCCAAGCACCACCCTATGAGTTACCTCGGAAGGCAACAAGGAATGGAGTCAAAGCACGGGATCAAGATATCAAGATATCCTCGAGTACCTCAAGTCTAAGGATACTTGCACCATTCTATGATGAGATTATCAACGACACTTAGAAAAGATATCCATGTGATGATCTCATGGCGGGTCATCCAATGAACTTACTACCGCTAGTAAGCATCCACATGTCAATTCTAAATATCTCATATTTACGGTTTCGGGATCCACCGCTGATCTAATCAAGGAATATGACATGTGCTAGTCTATCCGGATTAATGATGTCCAGTCTCATTAATCCTATGACTAGGAGAATTTGAATCTTGACATAATTGCACATGATAGGAATCTCGGAGTATGATCACATCATAATTTCCTTCATGCTATGTCATATATCATGGACTTCATTAATCGATTAAAGATCCAATCAATTCATAAACAATGTTCATGAACATCAAATTAATGAATTATGCCTTTTCTTTATTTATTCATTCACCAGATATCATTTGTGAATAAAAGCGCTAAAGGGATTGCCTTTAGGGCACAAATAAACAATCTGAATCCTTGAATAAGTCGACTTATCCAATGTACAAGTCGACTTATCGGTACTTTTCAAGAACAAGTCGACTTATCAGTAGTACAAGTCGACTTGTACTTACACATTTAAGTCGTGTCACGGCAGACAATGACAACTGATCCCCAGTGTAGTATATGAGTCGTATGCATAAGTATGTCTTAGTCGTTTAAGCGATGAGAAAAAGTGAGAAAAAGGATAATGTGTTAGAATGTGATAAAAGGAAGAAATGGATATCGCAAAATAAGAAAAAGTGTATGGTTCGATCAAACAGATGAATATTTAGTGTACTAGTATTGACGGATATCTTGTGAAATACAATATTAGAGTGATATGGGGTATATCCTTGACTGTGAGTTTGAAATAAAGATTATAGTTGTGAATAAATAGAGGAATATAGAGATGTGATAATGGAAGATTTACAATGTATAAGGTAAATGAAAATAAAGTGTTCTATGATATAGAGAAGTTACAATTGGGATTGATTACCGTGATAAGAGTTATAAATAAGGATTGGTGATTTGGAGTCAAAAGATATTAAGTGCAAAATCAAGAATGATTTCATATCTGTGATATTGATTTGAGTGCGGAAATATATGGGTATAATGCAATAATGAAAAGATTGAAATGTAGACAATGAAATTGGTAGATGAAAAAGTTGTTCCTAAGTAAATGCACACCTGCTTATGGGAGCCCTATGGTAAGTGAAAATGTTAAGCTGTAATTGATAAATTAATGGATCATTGCTAGTCAGAAGTCTTGTAAAAAAAAAGTTTCCCTTTACGAGTTAGAAGAAGAAATGAAAGTGCTTATAACGATCAGTTGTGAATGAATTGAGATTGTATATGATCCTCACGAGCGAGGATGGGTGTAAACAGGAAGGTTGCTGAGTTCAGAATATATTGTCACTATAAGTGTATATCTGATAGTGGGATTACCATCATGGGTGAAATGATTAAGCATAAATGAATAATTTGCGTGAATATGATATAGGAGGTAATCAGTGGTCTATTACGTAAGCTCCGATTATAATGCCGGTAGCTCAAGTTCAAAATGAGTGAGAGTAAGGCATGAGAATGTTCAGAATGATCAATTGAGAAAGAAGTGAGACAGTTAAAGATGTTCGCATTGGTAATGAGCTTGAGGAAATAAAAAGAGGGACATGAATATAGTAAGGTCCCCATGATCAATAAATGCAATTAAGGTATTCTTAGCAGTATGATCTATTAACGGGCAAATTGATGGGACTATAGAGATATCTTGTCAGATAGGATGTGATGATTATGGTGATGTATGGTAAGATAGTAGAGGAAAAGAAATTGTTTAAGTGTCATTCAGAGATGTATCTTCGTGAAGTATCAAGAGTAACTGATATATATATTTTATGAACTGTAGTAAATCCAGTAGAGACTCTAGCGTAAGAGCTAAGATATGCTACTGAAAAAAAAGTACATTACATTAATGAGATGGTTCTGATTATGTAAGAGAATTACTGAATATTAATTGCGTCTTTGAGGGGATTAAAGGTTCGTGTATACTTTGTGTAATTATGTTCTGAAAGTACGAGATCGATATAACGATTGTTTATTCAAGTTAGTGAGTGATCTATCACGAGTAAAAGAAGTTATGTGGAGAAATTAAGGTAAGGAACATATGGCAGAATATGTTATGCTGAGAAAATTATAAGAAAATTGTTCCTCATTGGAAACGTTCGATAATTAAAGAGTTATATAAATCAAATATGGGTACAGTAAGTTTATTGTATTACTGAAAAGGAACATGTCTAAATTGTGTTTGGAGTGGATAATGGATATAAGCATAAGAAATAGATGAATTGGTATAGTTGAGGAAATTGGTGAGCATGCAAGTCTCATAAGAGTAAATCTTAACCTGATTGAATGAATAAGGGATGAATTAGTATACGAACTTGGTATATTAGGAGAATTAATTAAGATATAGGTATTGATAAAATGTGAAAGTTCAAAAAAAAATGTGTATGCGGAATTTGGAATTAATTAGAACTAACGGAATGCTGGATGCGTTTAGAAATTGTCAAAGATTTTCTGGTTTTAACAAATTGATGAAAATAATTGAGGAAAACATGTGAATGTTAGGACTGATGATCATAAAGGAGACATTTGAAGAATTCACTATCTATACTGAAGTGTTCCAGTAAAGGTTCTGATGTGATCTATGGAAATTGGACAAAGTGATTTTATGCACCTTGGGACAAATATGATTCTATGGGCGGTATTATGATTGATGATTTGAAATTTGTTATACTGAGTGTGGCCTAAAAGCTTGGAGACATTAATCGTACAGAAATAGTTTGGAGATGTCTATGAATATGCAAATCGATAACAACTGAGTTATGTCATGCAGTTGAATGATTTGAAAAGGATTCAGCGCCTGATTACTTCAAATTAAGCTAATGGTGAAATTCAATGGAAAAAAAAATTTTAATTGCAGAAAATCAAAAGTTGGGCAATAAAGTTATCAAATCTGGTGTATTATTGAGTATTAATAGTCGAACTGACAAAAAGGGGCAAAAGAAAGTATTATTAGCTATGGGAATTTCAAAGTAGGTGTGCATCAAAACGGATTGGCAAAACCCGAAGTGAGGATATAGAAATTGTAAACCGTATTGAGGAACGGGAATTAACTCCAATTGTTGAGGAAAATGATAGGTATGGTTCAAATTAAGAAATATGGGTGATACTCATTACGGGAACTGTTAGTGAAAATGTAAGGAATGATCGGAGCGTTATGTTCTAGTATGAGCGTAGTGGAAGAGTAATTGAAAGGTTAGAATGGGAAATCGAATGATCATAAGTAAATGGTTCGAGAAAGCATAAGAAACAATCGAAGCGTTATGTTCTAGTAAAAGTATTGTGGAAAAGCAATTGATGGTATAGTCTGTCAAAGTGAAGTGATTAACCAACATGTATTTTTGGATTTCATTGGGATATAAGATTGATGTATAGTGCAAAGGGATTATGGTATGACAATCATTATATTGGTGTCACCATTCGAAAAGCGTATAAGAGGTTTTACTGCCAAAAAGGATTCACTATCCCTATATTATGTGATCAGGGCAATAAAGTGAAAGGTTAAGTAATGATTATAAATCTCATGAGATTTGTGTTTTGATAATAACGGAATCTGATAAGCGATAAAGGAAATATTTTGAAAGGTATGGCCTCGGCTAAAATGTACTTATATGGAAATAAGGTGTAGTTAAGGGAAATTGAATTCGTGATGAGGGGCCTCTATGCGATTGTGGTGTAAATAGAATTATGGATTGGTAAGTTAGGCTAAAACCTAAAAGATGATTCGGATTCACAAAATGTTTCATAAATAGAATTGGAAATATTGTTAGGATCCGATATATATGTTATTGATATTGAAAATGACGAATTGCGCGTAATCATGGAAATTTTAAGAAAGGAAAAAAAGAGTAATTGTTTGTTTTGATCTCTGTTCATTGACCGAATTTCGTCGTGTAATGAAAACAATGGGAAACAGAGGGTATTAGTCAAAAGACTCCCCTGCCTTCCTGATAAATCGTATATGAAATTTCGAGGACGAAATTTTTATTAGGAGGGGAGAATTGTAACATCCCATCACCGATGGGAAGGGTATTTTAGTAAATTGGGACGGGTTAGGAGTATTAAATTATATCTCGGCATGCACATACAGCATATAGCTTCTATGATTGATGGTTTGTTGCACTTGCACATGGTATATATGCATTCATGACATTTTCCGGCTTAGGTTTCAAATTGAGATCTTTTGCGAAATTTATGGGATAATTGTACTTGGAAAATTATATGGAGTGTGCCATTGAGTGTTTTACATTTTTAGGGATTTATGGAAATTTTTCTGGAATTATCCGGAGAAAATTCCCAGACCGACAAAATCGTCGATAAATGGTCTAAATGTGTTTTTGTAGTAAAAAATGTGATTTTCGTGTTTAAAAAATTATTGGGAGTGGACTGTCGTATGTGTTACAATTTTGGACAATTTAGGTAATTTTCAAAAAAATGATTCGGGGAAATTCCCGGAAATTTTCGGACTGGAAAATTTCAACAGACTGAGTGAGTGAGCTGTTTTGTGCTGAACAGGATTGCCCAATGGCATGAGATTAGTGGATAATTGATGTTGGGGAATTATTTGAGTGCCATGATTAGAGCTTAATTGGGATTAGTGCTTAATTAATTGGGATTAACTCTTTTTTTTTGTCTTTTTCATCCATTAAAAGCCAAGTGTACAATTTATTAAATAGCTTTGTTTTTTTCCACTCAAGCACCTACGACTTTCTTATTGTTTTGTTAAATAAACAAATCATTTGGAAGCTCATCTTTATCCTCCCATCCGAAACTTGCTTCATCTTCTTAGAGTATCTCTTTTTCTCCTTCAAATTTGCTTCTACTTATTCCATACGAGAAGGTCTTCCTTTGGAGCTTGCTTGCTTTTCCCTTGCACACCTAAAACCAAGTTGAAGCCTTGAATTGATGAGACTCTTTGTTATGCTTATGAAGACCGTGGGTGAGGTTTGAAAAAAAGAAGTTGGGAGAACTTGAAGAATTAAGGAGTATTGATAGCTTGAACTTGTTTAAGGTGAGTATTGATGTTTGTTTTTATGCTTTTGGTAGTTAGAAGCATGCATGGAGATCCTTTATACATTTACTTGATCATCATAGTAGAAGGTTTGAATGGGTTTAAATGTATACTTGGTTATGGATAAATGAAAGACTATAAGTTCCATTGATTTTGGCTTGGTTTGGATTGAGTTTGTAAGGTTAGATGAATGGAAAACTTAGGAAGATAATATGTGTAGGTGCTGCCACTTATGCTCTATTATATAAGTATATGTTGTGATGAAATTATGGTTGATTTAGAGGTATAAATGGGTGCTTAGTGATGTGTTATTGATGTTAGGAGTGATAGGAGTTAGGTTGCAGTTGAAAGCTGGAAAATGAATCTTTGACCTATTGTAATGTTTTGATCATAAATAATTGTGTAGGTGTGAAAATGAGGTGAAGTTTGTTCCCAATTAATCTTTGGGATGTTGGTTTCAATTTAGTGTGAAATAGGTGTTGTTAAATTGTAATGCTAGAAGGTCGAAATTTTGCATGGAAAGTTTCTGTTTCATTGTCTGTGAACAGTAACCACATTTATGACCTGATTAGTTTGGTGATTTTTATAAATTAATTGAGATGGAATTAGGGAAAATGGTCTTCATGAGAGTTGAAGCCTACATTATTAGCTTTCCATTGCCACTGATCTTGCTTATTTTCGAGTTGTATATTGGGAGATATGAACTGATTTCTATTGATTGGTTTTATGCTTCTTGGAGAAACCTAGTCAAAGTGTTGATTTTGTGAACTTGCAGATTGGAAGCAATTTTAGCAAATTATGTGAACTGAATTAGTGTGAGTGATCTTCTGTAAAGTTTCAGAGGAAGGAATTATCTTGAAAATGATATGTGGCATGTAATTTTTAGAGGTCATATTTGGGAGTTATGATTTTTCCAAATATTGAACCTGCATTAGGTTATGAATTGCTGATCATGGCAGTAACTTGCATGACAGTTTTGAAATTGTTAGAAATTGAATTGGATTTTGAGTTCTTCATTAAAATTGAAGTTTAAGATCTTGTCTTTTCAGGGATATAAGGTAGTGAATTTTGTGACATTTGTGCTAAGAGTTATGCTGTTTGAAAAATTACTGTCCAGATTGGTTGATTTCAGTAGACAGATTCTTTGTGGAATTGTGTGACCTAGTTAGAAAGTGATTTTGATTTTGGGTTGTTCATGAAAGTTGTATATGACATTGTGAACTTATTGAGCATATTTATGTGGTAATTTCTGGCTGAAGAATCTGAGAGTTATGGAAATTGCAATGTACTGTCTGTTTTAATGGGATTTGAGTAGGCAGTAGCTTTGAAGGGATTTTTGACACCCTTAGGGGTGAAATTGATTTTTATGGTCTTCTTGAGAATTGTAGAGGGTTTCATGATCTTTCCAATGAGATATAGTTGGTAATTTTCCGAATTGTGTGCAATAAGTTATTGATGTTGGAAGTTGGATTAGAAATCAGAAAAAAGTGGAAATGGGAAGATAAATCACGCCTGGTCACCAGGGCGACGCCTCGCCCTGGTGACGAGGCTTAGTAAGGGTCGGCATCGCTAGGGCGACGCCTCGCCCTAGCGACGAGACCGGATGAGTCAGCCCTGCTAGGGCGACGTCTCGCCCCAGTGAGGCTGGTTCTTTTTTTTAATTTTATTTTATTATTTTATTTGTTAATTGGTATTTTAGGATTTCTTGCTTCTTTTGTCAATTTCTTTTCCGTCCGACGTCCGATTGACCTGATTCTTAAGGCATCAGATTCGTAGAACATTTAATTTCATTTTGTGAGAAATTGGGAATTTTTGGACAGGAAATTGACGTAGCCCCGGGTAACGGAGCATTTAATCACTGTTTTGTTTAATTGGGGACCTATAGAGGTCCGAATTGCGCACCGTTAACGCCAATAGGTTTCTAATTTTTAGACGGATTTTATTATGGGAAAATGTTGGATTAGGGCCGAAAATTTCATGAGCAAGCATTATACACTCACATGTGCATTATTACTAGTTTGGATTGGATAATTAGTGATCAGTTTCCTCTCTGCTTGTTATAGAGGCACAGTTGGAGCGTCGACCTACCGACGTTGCAGAGACTTCCCGGCAATAGCTCGGAAGTAATAGGTGAGTAACCTAGTTGGTTCCTCAATCTATATCTGATAAAAAATGATGTGGTTATGCCATGTGGAGATAATGGAGGAATTATGTGCGTTTGTTTTTGATTGATTTCGGACCATAGGTGTCCGAAGTATTGAAAACTTGTTATCGAAGTGCTATTTGTGTGTGACTGTTTGTGAATGTTTACATTGGAGAGCTCGGACCAAAGGTCCGAGGAGATGGAAAATTGATATTGAAGTGTTAATTGTCTGTTTCGATACATTGGATGTGACTGTCAATGTGATATGGTAGGATGTAATAACTTGGAAATGTATATGATTGAAATACCGGACCGAAAGTTCGAGGATATGGCAAATAACATTGACTTGTAAATGGAAATTGGAATATGTTCATTGCATGCATCAAATTGTGATCAGATAAAGGCAGTTATGACCGGAGCAGCCACCGTAACAGGGCATATCACGCCCAACATATATGAGAGCTTTCAGCTCAACGCACAGGACCTCAGGTCTAACATATTCAGAGCCTCAGGCTCAATGTATCAGGGCTTCAAGCCCAACAAAATTTCAGAGCCACTGGCTCACCGTTATTGAGCTCAGGCGCACGGTCACAACAACGTAATGAAAATGAAAAGGGTCTCATGTGCATTGCATATATAGTATGAGTAAATGTGGATGGTATGAAAGGCGTTATGCCTTACATTTGTGAATTGTTATTGTATGTTATAATTGGTAAATTGTGTGTTTATGTATGAATTGAGTGAACCATCGATGATGGTTTCTCATTGAGTTCGCAAACTCACCCAAAATTGTAAATATTTTTCAGGGATTGAAGAGTACCCCGTTACTGAACCGGGAGTATGATTACTACAAGAGAGTCAATGTTCGATGTCGGGATCAGTTCACGTCTGTATTTGTGTGATTTTGACTTATGTGTAAATTTATATTCCGCAAAAATAGTACTGAATTGTTTGAGGACCCTAATTGATAAATATTGTTTGAAAAGTGATCTTTGATAAAGTGTATGACTGAAATGGGTTTTCGTATCACGGGCCCGAATTGTTTATTCTTAATTCCGCGCACTCGTCTGTTTCAAAAAAAAAATCATAATGAGTTTTTAAACTGCATTGACTGCTCTAGCATACCACCCTCGCAGGTCGCGGGCTCGGATATCACAGTCGATATTGGGTTCGAGTCTCGCGGGAGTGGGATGCTACAGTAACTTTCTGAAGAGGGACCTAAAATACTTAAAAGATTCATCTTTGTGTGACAAAAACAATATTCAACAAAATCTAGTAAAATCATCAACAATAACAAGTCCATATTTCTTTCCATCAAGACTTATTGCCCTACTTGGACCAAATAAATCCATATGTAACAACTCTAAAGGTCTAGAAGATGTTACAAAATTTTTACAAGAAAACGATGTTTTAACTTATTTTCCTATCAAACAACTTTCACAGAAAAATTCTTTGTCAAAACTCATTTTTGGTAAACCTCTTACCAAATCAAATTTTGCCAACTTTGAAATGTGTTTAAAAGAGACATGACCTAGCTTTTTATGCCAGATTAGTCTTTCTTCCTCAGAAGATAGAAAAAATGAGACATTTTGGTCTTGAAAATCTTCTAAGTCAATTTTATAAAGATTATTTATTCTCTTAGCAGAAAAGAATATAGACCCATCTTTGTTTCTAACTTCACAAAGATTTTGATTGAATGGGACTATGAAACCAGAATCACACAATTGACTTACACTTATCAAATTGTGCTTCAGACCATCAACAAGCAGTACATTGTCTATGCATGAAAAGGAATCTTTATCTATCTTACCGATTCTAATTATCTTGCCCTGCTGGTTGTCTCTGAAAGTCACCGATCCTCCCTTCTTATACTGAAGATCTAGGAACATAGACCTTCTTCCCGTCATATGTCGCGAGCAGCCACTGTCTAAATACTAACGGTGCTTGTCGCATCTTCCAAGGAAGGATATCTACAGGAGAAACTATTTTACTCTTTGGTACCCATATTTTCTTGGGTCCTTTCTGGTTAGTGTTATGCATATAATAAGTTCTTTGATGCCTTTTACTAATCTGTTGATGAAAACGTGTTTGGTAATGCCTTTTATTTTGAGAAAATGGTTTTATATGATTATGAGACTCATTACCTGTAAACCCTAATCCAGTTTTATCACTCGGGTGTCTACATTTTCCTAGCATCTCATTCATTCTCTTAGTACTTTCAGTGTATGTAGCTAAATCAGATGAGAGACTTTTAATTCCAAGCTTCAACTGATTTATCTCATCGGATTTATCTACAACTTTCTTTTTCTCCTCTAATTGTTTCTTTAAGCAAACATTTTCTCTCTCTATATCTTCTGTATGTTTAATATTTTCTACATACTTCTTCTTTAACAATTTGTACTGTTTCAGAATAGCATGAGAATCCTCTAGTAATTCTGCATAGGCTTCATGCAAGTTATCGTATTCAGAAGTTACCTCCTCATCACTTTCTTCCTCAGCTACTAGGTAGATATTAGCATGTTCAGATGACTCGGAATTTGTCTCTGACTCTGATGAATCTAGATCTTCCCAAGTTGCCATCATGCTTTTCTTGCCTTCTCTACTCTTCTTTGGTTTCTTCTTTAGAGTAGGACGTTCGGACTTGTAGTGTCCGGGTTGATTACACTCGTAGCATATGATTGATGTCTTTTTTGCTTTGCCATCATCTTTGCTATTCTTCTTGAAGGGTTGGCTTCCCTTGGACTTCTTCTTCCACATCCGTCTTATCTTCCGAGAAATGAACGATAATTCGTCATCTTCATCACTTGACTCTTGTTCTGATTCGCTTGAGTCATCATTCTTCGATTCTTCTATCTTTAATGCTTTTGATGACTTTCTCCTTCTTTAAGTCTTGTGGTTCTTCTGTCCGGCCTTCAGTGCTATTGACTTTTCCCATTTGGGCTTGTCTTCAGCATCAAGCTCTACTTCATGAATCTTCAGTGATCCAAATAGCTCGTCAAGCTTTAGCACGCTCAAATCCTTCACTTCCTGCACCGCTGTAACCTTTGGTCTCCACCTCTTCGGAAGACTTCTTAAGATCCTTCTTAGTGATCCTGATTATTGTACGTTCTTCCAAGGGCTTTTAATCCATTGACAATTGTCTAAAATCTTCCAAACATTTGATCAATAGATTCTTCTTCCTTCATCTTGAAAAGCTCGTACTGGTGCAAAAGAATGCTTATCTTGGATTCTTTGACTTGGTTTGTGCCTTCATGAGTGATGGATAATGTGTCCCACATCTCCTTCGCAGTGTTGCATCCATGAACTTTGTCATATTCACTCCTGCTTAGAGCAGACGTCAAGAAAAACTTTGCTTTAGAGTTGAGTTGAATTCTCGCCTTTTGTTCAGTCGTCCATCTGGTCCGTGGAATAAGATTTCCATCTTCATCTACTGGTGTATATGGTCCATTCTCTATAGCATCCCAAAGATCGACATGAGTAGATTTTACGAACAACTGCATTCTATCTTTCCAGTAGTGATAGTCTTCTCCATTGAATGCTGGAGGTCTCGTGACTGAGGCACCTTCTGCAATGTATATATGTGATTCTGCCATTATCTTTAATCCACACTTTGCTACAGTGATTCTTAGATACCGAGCTCTGATACCAATTGAAGTGAATCACACGTTAGTACAATGCTTATAGAACGATAACGAATACACAAGAAGGGGGGTTGAATTGTGTATTCCCCTTTTTTGAAAACTCTTTCAAAACGGTTTTGTTTAAAAACAAATTCTTTTACAGAAACTTCAGTAAATTCAAATTAATCAAAACTTTGAAAACTTGTTTCGAAATTTAAGTAATAACAAAACTTTGAACTTTAAGAGAGATAGGGTAGAGAGAAGTTGACACATCGATTTTATACTGGTTCACTCCAAACCGTGGGCTACGTCCAGTCCTCAGAAATCTTTCTAAGATTTCACTATCTCTTCAACGTTTACAAGTATTCTTTCCGAGCCTCTTCAAGTCTCTACACTCAGTATTATTTCACTCTTAGCCTCTGCAAGCTATCTGTACTACTTTCTTACAAAAGTATTTGAAACCTGTTACAGTAAAATTAGCTCTCAGCTAATTTGCACAATTGTCTTACAAAAAAGCTTCTTCTTCTTTTCTATTTTACGTCTGTTTTTACTCCTTCTTTGTTATTCATCAAAATCATATATATGTAAAGTCATTTTGACTTAACATTAGTAACACCAATTTTGAGTCAACAACCTTTATGTATTAGATTTCTAGATATTGAGGTAGATTTCAAATTAAAATATGGTTTGATTCATATTGAGGTAGACTTCAAATTGAAATATGGTTTGATTCACTCACTCCCTATTTTTCGTGGTCTTGTAGGTAAAGATCCATATAAACACTTGAAAGAATTTCATGTTGTCTACTTTAGAAGAACAAATTAGTCTCAAACCCTTTCCATTCTTATTGAAAGGTTGTGCAAAGTATTGGATATATTATGACCCATCTTGCTTAATGACAACATGGAATGAGATGAAAAGGTTATTCTTGAAGAAGTTATTTCTTATATCATGAGCATCGAACATTATAAATGAAATATGTGGAATAAGATAATTCATCAAAGAAACATTGTATGAATATTAGAAAGGTTTAAGGAGTTATGAGCTAACTGCTCACGGCATCAGATTCTTGAGCAAATGTTGATTAAGAGCTTTTATAAAAGCTATTACTAATGGATAGGAGTATAATAGATGCAACTAATGAAGGAGCCTTGGTAAATATAACACCTAAAGTATCCGGGCAATTAATTTCAAACATGGACGAAATTTCATAGCACTTCAGGACAAGGATGGATGAAGTCATTAACTGCATGAATGAGATAAGTAATAATTACCTAGAGGATAAAATTTTAGGTTTAACTGATTTAGTTTGTCAAAAAGTTATAGGTCAATTGCAATTGGCATGAGTGTGTAGAATGTGCTCATTCTCTGGTCATCATATGAATATATGCCTTATATTGTCACAAGAGTCCCTTTAATAAACTAACGTAATAGGGGGATTTTCTAGTCAACCTCATTGAAAATATGACTCTTATTCTAACCAATATAATCCGAGACGGAGGGATCAACTAAACTTTATCTATGGAAATCAAGGAAGATAAATGTCATAGTTCCAAACTAAAATTTAGAGCCTTAGAATTTTGCAAATGGCCATATCATTGAGAGTTCAAGAACTGTATTTCATTCACATGCAAATCATTAGCATACACATATCAATTATGAATTAGTACACATTGCAAAGATAATATATCCACTCAATAGACATATTCTAAGGTACGAAAGATTAAAACGATCATGATATGAATTGTGTATTGTTTATGTCTTGAATTTTAGTCTAGTGGATTAGAAGTAGTAATTTTGGAATTTATTGTTACTATTGGAAAATTGATGAATTAAATGTACATTTATACTATGAAAAATTCCAAGTTGCAAGACAACTTGACATGAAAAATTAGGATGACTAAGCCTACAATTGAGTGACATTTGGCATAGGTAATTAATTGACAAATGGCAGCAATGAATGAGTGACATATGGACTAGTAACTAGGTAACATTTGGTAGCTTATGGAGTGGACAAATGGGATGCATGCTTAAGGACAAATGTTATTAGGAAACGGTGACACCTAGTACCTAATGTGTCAAGCTAATGCAGAAATGTTTTTGCTGAGTTTATTTCTCTTCTTTCCTTACTCTCTCCACCGAAATACACTCTCTTCCATAGCTCTGGAGTTTTGTTTCAATTGTGATCAATTTCCACACCAAATCCACGCTTTTATCCTTCACAAGATAGCCAGAATATTATAGTTCTTATTGTGGTCTTTTACCCTAGCTGAAAACTAACTTATTTCTACCTTGAATTGGTGATGATTTTGCATGCATGAAGAGCTAAGGGGACTTGATCAATTGAGTTGGAATTTGAGCTAGAAAAGTAAGTAAAATATTTTTATTTATAGCATGGAATAATATAAAGCTTATGATGATTGAATTGGGATGGATTATGTTGATGATGAAATGTGCTGGAAAAATGATGCATAAATTGTATACTTTCATGCTTTGTTTTGGATGTATGAAAACTGTAGGTGATAGGTTGCTTTATGGATGAATTAAATTGAGATTTGAGGTGTAAGAAAGGTGAATTTATGGTAAAGAAAAATGCTAGAGTAATGTTCTTAAAATGGGAAAGAACTTAGATTACATGAATGAGATTGAATGAAAGTTTCTGTTTTGGCTTTTGATGCATGAAAGACAATTGTTTATGAGCTGCCAATTGAATGTTTCTAAATTGGAATTAGAGATTAAATTGATGAGGAATTTAAGTATAATTAAGGAATAAACAATTGAGTAGTTATTGAAAGATAGGTAAGGAGAGCATATGCAAGAATTTAAAATGAAGAGGCAGGGTGAGTCCCAACTTGACTCAGGCAGGAGATTTAGTAAATGCCATAATAGATCATTCCGATTAGAGACTAGATTGAGACAATTGGCATTTAGACCAAGAGGTGGTTTTGTTCAAGCTAATTGTGGTATAGGTCAAGTTTCTAGAAGGCAGACACAATAAATGTCATTACCTAATTGTGAGCATTGTGTTAAGAAACTTGGTAGGAAATGTTGGATAATATCGGGAGCTTATTCTCATTGTGGCTCTCTTAAAAATCATATTAGAGATTGTCTCGCGACTGTGGGACATAGTTTAGAGTGAGAGGAGGATCGATGACTGAGACTATTGCCTAGTAAAGTAGAGCTAGTGGAGTAGGATGGAGAGGCAGAGGTAGAGGCAGAACTAGTTCAGCAGGTCCTAGTGTTAGGACTAAGGTACGAAGTAACCAACTGTAGTCTTAGGCCAAGATCTTTGCTATCACTAGATATGAGGCATAGAACTCCCCAGATGTTGTTGCAGATGTGTTTCATGTCTTTCAATTCGAGGTATTTGCATTGTTAGATCCAGGATCTACACATTTATTCATCACACTATATTTGGCATCTAAACTACATTGTGAGAGAGAGATGTTCAAATTTGGCTTATAGGTGAGTACTCTAATAGGAAGTATTATAGTGAATGAGGAAGTTTGTGAAGGGTGTATTATTAAGATTAATCGAGCAGAGTTAAATGTCGATTTGATAGTATTGCAATTAAAGGAGATTGATCTTATTTTAGGTATGAACTAGCTTACTACACATAGAGCTATAATGAATTGTTATACTAAGGAAGTGACTATTGAATCTCCTAATCAACCAAGGGTTATATTTCGATGTATTAGTCAAATAGTACTAGCTAATTTGATTTCCTCAATGAGTGCTCTCAGACTAATTCGAAGTGTATGTAAGGCTTATTTAGCCTATGTAATTGATACCCGAACTGAACAGATAGTACGGGATATTTCTATTGTTGGGGATTTCCCATATGTGTTTCCCACTAAATTGCCAAGATTAACCCCAGATAGAGAAATAGAGTTTATGATTGACTTAGGTCTAGGTACTGGTTATATATCGATTCCTTCATATAAAATGGCACTTATGGAACTTAAAGAACTTAAGACCCAGTTGTAAAAGTTGTTAGATAAGGGTTTTATTAAACTTGGTGTGTTACCTTAGGAGAGCTCTAGTTTTGTTTGTAAAGAAGAAGGATGGGATTTAAGATTGTGTATTGACTATAGATAGTTAAATCGGGTGACAGTGAAGAATAAGTATCCTTTACCGAGGATATATGATTTACTTGATCAATCACATAGAGCTCAGGTGTTTACTAAGCTGGATTTGAGATCAGGGTACTATTAGTTAAAGATATCAAAAGCTGATGTACCAAAGTACACATTCAGGACCAGATATGACACTTTGAGTTTTTAGTGATGCCTTTTGGGTTGACAAATGCTCCAACAGCTTTTATAAAAATGATGAACAAAGTAGTTCAGCCTTAAGTAGATCATATAGTGTTTGGACAAGGCATAAAGGTGGACCCAAAGAAAGTTAACGCAATGATGAAGTAGGAAGCCTCGAGAAATGTGTCTAAAATCTATACAAAGGTTTGTTGAAGGGTTTTCATTGATCTCAACCCCTTTGATGAGAATTTTGAGGAAGGATGTATCTTTCAGATGGACAGATGAGTACCAAAGGAGGTTTGAAGAGTTAAAACATCAATTAACTACAACACCGATGTTAGCCATACCATCAGGATCTGGAGGATATGTTGTGTATAGTGATTATTTACACCAGGGGTTAAGATGTGTACTGATGCAATATGGCAGAGTGATTGCATATGCATCGAGATAATTTAAGGTCTCATAAGTTTAACTCTCTGGTTCATGATTTAGAACTTGCTACATTGATATTTGCTTTGAAGATTTAGAGATAGTATCTGCATAGTGAGACATTATAGATATTTACAAACTATAGAAATCTGAAATATTTGTTGAGTCAGAAGGAGTTGAGCATGAGACAAAGGCAGTGGATTGAATTACTTAAAGATTATGATTGTACAATTAAGTATTACCTTGGTAAAGCTAATGTTGTGATTGATGTATTAGGTAAGAAATCCAATAGCATTGTGGCATAGATTCAAACATTGAGGTTACCAAACTTAGTACAACTGAGAGCATTGAATCTTGAGCTAAATTTGGGATAGAATGAAGGATTGATAGCTACATTGAAGCTTCAATTGGTATTACATGAAACGATCAGAAAAGCTCAAAGTAAGGATCTAGAACTAGTGAAGCTTGTAAAGAAGTTGAAAAAGAATATGAGCTCTAAGTTTAAGTTGAGAGACAATGCATTATGGTTAAAGCAGAGATTATATGTACCTGATCTTGATGATCTGAGAAAAGAAATTTTGGAGGAAGCTTACTTAGCAACCTATGTTAAGCATCCTGATACTACCAAGATGTATAGTACTTTGAAACAACATTTCTGGCGGCCAAGGATGAAGAAACAAGTGGCTAACTATGTTGCTAAGTGTTTGACTTGTCAACAGATCAAGGTTATAGCACCCCTTTACCGTAAAGTACCCACCGAAACACCCGTAGATCATTCCAGTCCATATCCTACGATAAGAGAGAACTACAGACAAACAACTCTAAACTCCACATGGCATCACAATAATAAAACATTAATAGTAATTTATGACTTTTTAAAACCAAACTTTGTTTCATTTCATTTCATCAAACTCAGTAATTTACAAACTGTTAGTATCCTTTGTCTGTACATTCCTCCGAAAACTTAACACAACTACTATATACACTAAGACAAAAATAACAGTCCTAACTAGAGGTCATCCAAAAGAATCCCAGCTGATCGACCTGTGAGCCATAGCTTCTCTTGCCAATCTGAATCTACAAGGCTCTACAGTCTCTCTGGAGCTAAGAGGTTACTCTCGATCCTAAAAAATAGATTGCAATTTTGGATGAGTTTGCGAACTCAGTGAGGAACCATCATCGATGATTTGCCCAATTTATGCATCACTCAAGCAAATTACACAGTATATACAATAACACGTTCAGAAGAAGCAAATCACAATTGTATAATGCACTCTTGCCTTTTTTCCATTTACTGTATTCAATCAAAATTTTTATGCAATGCATATGTGACACTTTCCCATTTTATTATAGTGTTGTGACCGAGCGCTTAAATAGTAAACAGTAGGCAGTAGACGTGTCTAGGGAGTAGGAGAGCCCTCTGGGTATGCACTATCTCCCTTCGAGCTCGAGGCTCTTTTTCAGTATCAGTGGCGACTCTTGTCACAATTATTATTATCTGTTCATGTATTTGTGTATGAAATGCAATATGCCCAATATATCACAGTCAATATAAAACAGTCTGTCACAGTAGAGGCAACGCAATGAAGCATAGTAATAGCAAGCAATTTGACAATCAGCACATAAAGGACACTTTTATGTCAAATCTCCCAATTCATCGGACCATCCGTGTCCGAAACCCAGTCATAAGCAAACACAATCGCTAATCCCACCATTATTCCCCACATTAGGCATATAATAATTGAAAGAACCATCTAGGTTACTCACCTATAACTTCCAAGCTATTGCCGGGAAGTCTCTGCACCGTCGGTCGGTCGACGCTCCAAATGTGACTATATAATAATCAAAGAATATAACCATTACTAATTATCCAATAAGAACTAGTTAATGATGCACATGTAACAATTAAAAGGTGTACAATGCATGTTCATGATATTCTCGGCCTTAATCCAAAATTTCTATCACAAACATTCCATCTAAAAATTAGAAATCTAACGGCACCGAAATTACTCAATTCGGGCCTCTATAGGTCCAAAAATAAATAAAACAGTGACCAAATAACCATTACCCAGACCCACGTCAATTTTCTGTCCAAAAATTCCCAATTTCTCATAAAATGAAATTAAATATTTCACGAATCCGATGCCTCACAAATCAGGTCAATCGGATATCGAACGGAAAAGTTATAAGCAAAAGAAGGAAAATATATGATCCTAGTCGACTTGCCTGAGAATCCTAGTCGACTTATGCTACTATGTATGTCCTAGTCGACTTGTCTGAGGATGCAAGTCGATTTACGCTACTACAATGGCAGATCTGAAACAAACGTCCTCCGACATCCCAACTTCTAGAGGGTATAACTCCCTACTCCAAACTTCAAATTGGACAAAATTGGTGTCTATTTATAGAGAAAAGAGAGTTCTACAAGTTTTATAAAGGACAAAAAAACTAATTTCACCTCTAAGGGTGTCAAAAATATACTCAAAGTTACTGCCTTCACAATGCCTCTCAAAACAATGCAACATTTTATAAAATCCATAACTTCTCATTCCCTTTGGTAAAAATTACAAGATTTTTCCAAATGAAAGATAATAATGTGACCTACAACTTTTATGAATAACATGAAATCAAATTCAATTGCTAATTAGGTCAAACAATTCAATGAATTGCCCACTGAAACCACCTAAACTATACATCAATTTTTTAAAAAGTATAACTTCTTACACAAATGTCAAAAAAATTGCATACTTTATACCTATTAAAAGATCAAAAAGAATAATACACTTCTCATTAAGGGCTTAATAGCCAATTCCATCTCTAACACACTCAAAACTATCATGCAAGTGGTTGCCCTGATCACTAGTCAATGACCTAACTTAAGTCCAATCTTTGAAAATTCATAACTCTCAATTCTGATATCCAAAAATAGTATAGTATATCTAATTTTCAAGATAATTGCTTCCTCTACAACTTTCCAGCAGATCACTTGAGCCGATTCAAATTACAGAAATCTCTAAATTTGCTTCCAATCACAATACTCACAAAACCCTACACTTATGGCTAGGTTTCACCAAAATGCACATAACCAGTCAATAGTCAACAATTCATAACTCCCAACATACATATAAAAAAATTGCAAAATCAGTGGAAATGGAAAGCTAACAAGATAGGCTTCAACTTTCATTAAGACCATTTTCACCAATTCCTCCTAAATCAATCTAGAAAACTCATCAAAGTTTCAGGTCGTCTAATTCACATACTGTTCACATAACCAATATAGTTCACTTTCAAGGTAGAAATTCAACCTCTTCAAGTTAGAATTAGACAATACTTATTTCACAAGAAATTGAAGTGGAACATCTAAAGTTTAATTTAGAACAAACCTCACCTCATTTGCTTAATCACACAATTAGTTATGACAAAAACATTAAACCATGATCAATTTGCATTTTCCAGCTTTGTTCCTACACTTATATTCTACCACTTCCAATGCCAATTACACATCAACAAGCATCCAATTGAGGTAAGAATTCAGCCACTAGGTCATCAAGACCTTAACCTAAGAACCTAGCCTTAAAAATGGAAACATACACAATTGGCTTTTCCTAACTTTTTCCATTAATCTCACCTTACAAAACTCAATCCAAAACCAAGTCAAAAAGCAATCTAATTCACTTAACAACAACCACCATGCATTTGCACCCAAATAATCAAACCATGCTTTATGAAATTAATACAAAATACATCATAATTCATGCACAATAATTCCCATTTAATGCATCTAACTACCAATTCATTCATTAAATGCATAATTAAAGCTTAAAACAATAACTTACCTAATCAAGTTTTTCAATGTTCCAATTCTTCTCCTAATACACCAATCCTCTACTTTTCCACACCATACATAAAAATCATCATGCCAAAAGAGAAAGGAGTATATGCTTGGCCCTTTTTAGAAAGAACAAAGTGGAAGGAAGAGCTAAACACTAGGAAACTTAAAGAACATCAAATGGAGAAGAAGGAAGAGCGAAGTTTCGGATGAAGGAGAATATAAGCAATAACAAATGATTTTTTTTCCTTCTTTAAAGTTGAAGTTGCCGAATTCAATAGGTGAGCATAAGACAAAACCATTCAATGGTGTAGGACACTTGTCCATTTAGAAGAAAAGGACAAAAGAAGGATAAGACAAAAACATGTAATAGGATTTATCAAGAAACCCTAATGAAATTTGAGCCATTCAATTCTAATGGCCCTAATTCTAAATCCAAAATAATATACCCAATATTGTAGTGCCATTGGACAACAATTTTCACTACCAAAAATCAACCGGTTCGCCACTTGGCGATTTTTTCGGTCCGAAAATTGTCTCCGAAAAAATCCAGAAAAATTTCTAAAATTTTCTGAAAATATAAAACACATAAAGACTCACTCCAAATAATTTTGTTTTCAAACACAATTACCACGTTATTCACTACAAAACTTCATTAGGCACAAATACCGAGAATATCATGAATGCATGTACAGTTATTTTTCATGTGCAAAAATTCACTGTTCACAAATACCAGTATGCATGAACATTCCTAATTAGTCCCAGTCACTCCTATCCTTTGCTAAAATTACTATTCTACCCTTCCTGCCGAGGGTGGGATTGAAATTGAAAGAACCATCTAGGTTACTCACCTATAACTTCCGAGTTATTGCCGGGAAGTCTTTGCACCGTCAGTCGATCGACGCTCCAAATGTGACTCTATAATAATCAAAGAATATAACCATTACTAATTATCCAATCAGAACTAGTTAATGATGCACATGTAACAATTAACAGGTGTACAATGCATGTTCATGATATTCCGGGCCTTAATCCAAAATTTCCATCACAAACATTCCATCTAAAAATTAGAAATCTAACGGCACCGAAATTA
This sequence comes from Erythroxylum novogranatense, assembly GCA_029891385.1. NCBI lineage: Eukaryota > Viridiplantae > Streptophyta > Magnoliopsida > Malpighiales > Erythroxylaceae > Erythroxylum > Erythroxylum novogranatense. The sequence continues at coordinate 42,941,391 of CM057227.1, forward strand.
CTCAATTCGGGCCTCTATAGGTCCAAAATTAAATAAAGCAGTGACCAAATAACCATTACCCGGACCCACGTCAATTTTCCGTCCAAAAATTCCCAATTTCTCATAAAATGAAATTAAATATTTCACGAATTCGATGCCTCACAAATCAGGTCAATCGGATATCGAACGGAAAAGTTATAAGCAAAAGAAGGAAAATATATGATCCTAGTCGACTTGCCTGAGAATCCTAGTCGACTTATGCTCTGTCACAGATGTCCTAGTCGACTTGTCGAGGATGCAAGTCGACTTACGCTACTACAATGGCAGATCTGAAACAAACGTCCTCCGACATCCCAACTTCTAGAGGGTATAACTCCCTACTCCAAACTTCAAATTGGACAAAATTGGTGTCTATTTATAGAGAAAAGAGAGTTCTACAAGTTTTATAAAGGACAAAAAAACTAATTTCACCTCTAAGGGTGTCAAAAATATACTCAAAGTTACTGCCTTCACAATGCCTCTCAAAACAATGCAACATTTTATAAAATCCATAACTTCTCATTCCCTTTGCTAAAAATTACAAGATTTTTCCAAATGAAAGATCATAATGTGACCTACAACTTTTATGAATAACATGAAATCAAATTCAATTGCTAATTAGGTCAAACAATTCAATGAATGATTTTGCCCACTGAAACCACCTAAACTGTACATCAATTTTTTAAAAAGCATAACTTCTTGCACAAATGTCAAAAAAATTGCATACTTTATACCTGTGAAAAGATAAAACAGAATGCTACACTTCTCATGAAGGCTTAACAGCCAATTCCATCTCTAACAAACTCAAAATTTTCATGCAAGTGGCTGCCCTGATCACTAGTCAATGACCTAACTTAAGTTCAATATTTGAAAATTCATAACTCCCAATTCTGATATCCAAAAATAGTATAGTATATCTCATTTTCAAGATAATTGCTTACTCTACAACTTTTGAGAAGATCACTTGAGCCAATTCAAATCACAGAAATCTCTAAATTTGCTTCCAATCATAATACTCACAAAACCTACACTTATGGCTAGGTTTCACCAAAATGCACATAACCAGTCAATAGTCAACAATTCATAACTCCCAACATACATATAGAAAAATTGCAAAATCAGTGGAAATGGAAAGCTAACAAGATAGGCTTCAACTTTCATTAAGACCATTTTCACCAATTCCTCCTAAATCAATCTAGAAAACTCATCAAAGTTTCAAGTCGTCTAATTCACATACTGTTCACACAACCAGTATAGTTCACTTTCAAGGGAGAAATTCAACCTCTTCAAGTTACAATTAGACAACACTTATTCCAAAAGAAATTGAAGCCAAACATCTAAAGTTTAATTTAGCACAAACCTCACATCATTTGCTTAAGCACACAATTAGTTATGTCAAAAACATTAAACCGTGATCAATTTGCATTTTCCAGCTTTGCTCCTACACTTATATTCTATCACTTCCAATGCCAATTACACATCAACAAGCATCCAATTGAGGCAAGAATTCAGCCACGAGGTCATCAAGACCTTAACCTAAGCACCTAGCCTTAAAAATGGCAGAATACACAATTGCCTTTTCCTAACTTTTTCCATTAATCTCACCTTACAAAACTCAATCCAAAACCAAGTCAAAAAGCAATCTAATTCACTTAACAACAGCCACCATGCATTTGCACCCAAATAATCAATCCATGCTTTATGAAATTAATACACAATACATCATAATTCATGCACAATAATTCCCATTTAATTCATCTAACTACCAATTCATTCATTAAATGCATAATTAAAGCTTAAAACAACAACTTACCTAATCAAGTTTTTCAATGTTCCAATTCTTCTCCTAATACACCAATCCTCTACTTTTCCACACCATACATAAACATCATCATGCCAAAAGAGAAAGGAGTGTATGCTTGGCCCTTTTTAGAAAGAACAAAGTGGAAGGAAGAGCTAAACACTAGGAAACTTAAAGAACATCAAATGGAGAAGAAGGAAGAGTGAAGTTTCAGATGAAGGAGAATATAAGCAATAACAAATGATTTTTTTTCCTTCTTTAAAGTTGAAGTTGCCGAATTCAATAGGTGAGCATAAGACAAAGCCATTCAATGGTGTAGGACACTTGTCCATTTAGAAGAAAAGGACAAAAGAAGGATAAGACAAAAACATGTAATAGGATTTATCAAGAAACCCTAATGAAATTTGACCCATTCAATTCTAATGGCCCTAATTCTAAATCCAAAATAATATACCCAATATTGTAGTACCATTGGACAGTAATTTTCACTATCAAAAATCAACCAGTTCGCCACTTTACGATTTTTCCAGTCCGGAAATTTTCTCCGAAAAAATCCAGAAAAATTTCTAAAATTTTCTGAAAATGTAAAACACATAAAGACTCACTCCAAATAATTTTTTTTTCAAACACAATTACCACGTTATTCACAACAAAATTTCATTAGGCACAACTACCGGGAATATCATGAATGCATGTAAAGTTATTTTTCATGTGCAAAAATTCACTGTTCACAAATACCAGTATGCATGAACATTCCTAATTATTCCCAGTCACTCTTATTCTTTGCTAAAATTACTATTCTACCCTTCCTGTCGAGGGTGGGATGTTACAAAGGTAGAGCATCAGGCTCCGGTTAGGAAGTTACAACTATTGCCTATTTCAGAGTGAAAATGGGAAATGATTACTATGGGATTTCATTATGGGTTTGTCAAGGACTCTAAGGCAACATGATGCCATATGGGTTATTATTGCTAGATTCATGAAATCGACCCATTTCTTATCTATGAGGGAGAATAATATATTAGATTAGTTAGCCTGGAGGTATGTTAATGAAATAATGAGATTTCATAGAGTCCTAGTATTTATTGTATCAGATAGAGATCTCATATTTACTTCTAGATTTTGGGGTAGTTTATAGATAGCATTAGGTACAAAATTAAATTTCAGTACATCATTTCATCATCGAACAGATAGACAGATAGAGTGAGACGACTATTATAACTGTTGAGGATATGTTTAGAGCTTATTTATTAGATTTCCAAGGAGCATCATATCAATATGTAGGTCTTATTGAATTTACATACAATAATCATTATCATTGTAGTATCAGTATGGCTCGATATGAGACGTTGTATGACAAAAAGTGTTAAACACCTTTGTATTAGGATGAAAAGGGTCTAAGGATTTTTAAAGGCCTAGAATTGATTCAAGATACTATTGATAAGATGAAATCGATACGAAACAGGATTAAGGAAGCTCAAGATAGGCAAAAAAGTTATGCAGATTAACACCAGAGAGATATGGAGTACCAAGTGGGAGATAAGGTGTTTCTTAAAGTATCACCTTAACGAGGAGTGCTAAGGTTTAGTAAAATGGTAAGTTAAACCCTAGATACATTGGTCCATATGAGATTGTTAAGAGAATAAGCCATTGGCTTATAAGTTAGCATTACCAGCAGAGATAAATTATATTCAAAATGTGTTCCCTGTTAGTATGCTCAGGAGATATCGATTATATCTGACACATTTAATACCGACTCAGGAGGTTAAAATTATAACTAATAGGGAGGAATCAATTAAAATAGTAGGCTATTAGACTAAACAATTGAGAAACTGAGTGATCCCATTGGTTAAAGTCCTTTGAAGAAATCATTCGAGAGAAGAAGCTATACGTGAGACTGAAGAGAACATGAGGAAACAATACTCCCATCTATTTAACCAATGAGGTAAGAATTTTGAGGATGAAATTTCTTAACGGGGAATTATAATAGTTGGTTTTTACATACTAAGGATTAAAGCCTTAGAATTTTGCATATGGCCATATCATTAAGAGTTCATTCACATGCAAATCATAAGCATACATACATTAACTATGAATTACTACACATTGCAAAGATAATATATGAACTCAATTGACATATTCCCAGGTATGAAAGGGTTTAAATGATCATGAAGTGAACTATGTATTATTTATGTCTTGAATTTTGGTTTGATGGATTATAAGTAGTAAATTTGGAATTTATTGTTACAATTGGAAAATTTGATGAATTAAATGTACATTTAGACTAAAAAAATGTCAAGTGGTAAGACAAGTTGACATGGAAAATTAGGATGACTAAGCCTATAATTGAGTGACATTTGGAATAGGTAATTAATTGACAAATGTCAGCAATGAATGAGTGACATATGGACTAGTAACTAGGTAAAATTTGGTAGCTTATGAAGTGGACAAATGGGATGCATGCTTAAGGACAAATGTTATTAGGAAAAGGTGACACCTAGTACCTAATGTGTCAAGCTAATACATAAATTTTTTTGCTAAATTCATTTCTCTTGTTTCCTTACTCTTTCCACTGAAATACACTTTGTTCCATAGCTCTAGAGTTTTGCTTCAATTGTGATCAATTTCCATACTAAATCTATGTTTTATCCTTCATATGATAGCTACAGAACCAGAATATTGTAGTTCTTATTATGGTCTTTTACCCTAGCTGAAAACCAACTTATTTCTTCCTTGAACTAGTGATGATTTTACATGCATGAAGAGATAAGTGGAATTGATCAAATGAGCTGAAATTTGAGCCAAACAAGTAAGTAAAAGATTGTTCTTTATAGTATGTAATAATATAAAGCTTATGATTATTGAATTGGGATGGATTGTATATGATGTTGATGATGAAGTGTGTTGGAAAAATGATGCTTGAATTGGATACTTTCGTGCTTTGTTCTAGATGTGTGAAAACCGTAGGCTAGAAGTTGTTTTATGGATGAATTAAATTGAGATTTGAAGTGCAACAAAGGTGAATTTATGCTAAAGAAATATGCTAGAGTAATGCTATTGAAATGGGAAAGAACTAGGATTACATGAATGAAAGTGAATGAAAGTTTTTGTTTTGGTTTTTGGTGCATGGAAGACAATTATTTATGAGCTGCTAATTGAATATTTGTGAATTTGAATTAGATATGAAATTGATGAGGAATTGAAGTATAATTAAGGCATAATTGAGGTATAATCAATGGACTAAGATGAAAGTGTTTTAAATTAGGTATAAAGATGCAAGAATCTGGAAAAATTGATGGAATTAGACAATGCACCTTCGGATTACTCATCCCACGATCGTGAGAGCTACATTAGCTCCTTCCTACGATCGTGTGCAATGCATGAAAGTGAGAAAATTTTGATTTTATTGGATATTTAAACCTTGTAAGGATAAGTTACTTTATTTAAGTGCAATTTGACATGATTGGGGCTTGAAATGAACCTAGATAGTTGTTTGATTAATTGATTAAGTGTTTCATAAGTTTAGATTATTAGTTTATGCTATAATTTAAGGAATGGATTGTTTAATATCAATGTATATGAATTTGGGAAGTATGAGTTGTTAATGGTATAAAGATGTTCTTATGAATACAAAGATGATTCAAAGGATATAGGTAATGAATTAGGTATGACTGAATGAAAATTGGGAAATTGTGTGAATATATATACTGCTAGGAAATCATTGATGAATTTAAAGTAATCAAACTTACTGAAGGCATAACCTAACTACAAACTAGATAAATATAAGCTATAATGAATGACTGATCAAGACTTGTGAATAAGGATATATACCTGGGATAGTTAATTATTTATGTAATGAACATAACACATATACATGTGTAAGATTGAGTGCTCATTTGATTAAACAAGTTAGTAATGTGTAAATATGTGTGTATTACATTATATAGAAGTACAAATTGAGTGTCCATATCCAGACATTATCAAATTGTCGAGGCAATATCTATCTGGAACGTACTGTTAGTTAACCTAAATGTTTTCTCACTATGTTTGAATTGTTTTTGATTAACTTTCAGATATTGAATTGTTATTGATATGATTGTGATATTTTAGACATTGTTGATCCAATGAGTTTGCTATTCGGGATTGTATTGGAAGTGTTTTTAAATTAAATTTGCAATATGAAATGTGTTCTCAACTATATGTTGAATGCGGAATTCAAATATGATGAATATGATAAGTGACTGTGCATTTTGAATGAAAGTTATTGATAGCATATGATGTGAAATAAAGCATTCCATCACATAAATATGCATAATCAGATAAAGGAGTTGTGATTGGAGTGACCAGTCTGAAAGAGCTTAAAGCTAAAAAATGTGTACAAAGATCCACAGACTCAGTTATTAATGAGTTTGGTATCCACAAAGGAGTACGAGACATTTTCTAAAATGATCTCGGTATATACAAGGGATATGGGACAATAAATAGACGCTTAGTCACAACAAAGTAAAAATAAAAGTGAGTCACATTTGCATTTATGTATATAAATTGACATGTATCATATGATGTATTTGAGATGATTACTAAATTGTTTGAAATATAGTTGAAGGTTAAATGAGGATATGAAATGCTAGCTTATCTAACATACTTGTGAAAGTATGATAATTTGGATGCATTTAATAAAGCATAATGAAATGTGATGTGATATTCAATAATGAATGCTACGAAATACTTGTTGAAATGGGAAATGATTTGCCTTTATGTTTCTGATTTGACTGAGCACATCGATGATGGTACACTCATTGAGTTCGCAAAACTCATCAAAATTGCAACATTGATTTTCAGGTTCTGAGGAGACCTAACTTCTAAAGCAATTTAGTAACAATCTAGTATTGTCAATTTTGGAAACAAAAAATGGCTCAAAGGTTTGGTCAACTGATATCTGAGGAGTCTAGATAGAATGTGTTTGTTTAGTTTCTCATTTCATATAAAACAATTTGTATAGAACAATGAACTCACATATGTTTTTGTAATGCAAATATATGGAATGTGAAATGAAATGTTACAATGTAAGTTATGTTTTGCTAATGAAATTGGAAAAGTTGATCCTTAAAATACTTGTGTTTTTGTGATGCCATAATAAGTGAATATGATTTCTCTAACATTTCATTCTTATAGGGTACGCTCTCGAATGTCCTCTGGATATTCGGGCATATACTCTATGATAGTGGTGTGTTACAATTTTCGGTATCAGAGCATGGTTTGGCATCCTTAAGGACATATCAAGAATTTAGATGATAAATAAAGTGAGAGACTCGAATAATGATCACCCTTATTTTTTGTTATAGGTCATCTACTATAGGAGATCGAGTCATAAAGTCAGTCGACCTTAAGTCTATAGGACCAATAAAGAGTCTTTGGTACCTCAATTTGAACAAATACCTCCGTGAATTCCTAAGAAGTGAGAAAGGAGGTATGATAAGCTTAGAAAGCAGGGGGTTGTAGAATTCTATGGAAATACAAACCTTGCAGAGGCAGAAGGTTGGTTGGAAAGAACTGAATGGGTGTCTGATCAAATGAACTACAAGTTCGATGAAAGATTTGACTTTGCAGTCTTGTTACTGCAAGGTTCGACTTATCAGTGGTAGAAGACTATTCCCGAAAGTTTCGCCCAACCTTATAGGCTGACATAAGAAGATTTCCTGAAAGTCTTTAAGGAGAACTATATGCCTAAAATCTATTTGAATAGGAAGATGAAAGAGTTTCCAGATCTGAAACAGGGAAGCCTTACTATAAATGAGTATGAGGTGAGATTTAATAAGTTAATAAGATATGCTACTGCTTTGATTCCGACTAAGCAAGTTAAGTGTAGGCGATTTGAGGATGGACTGAATATAGACATCAGAATGAGGTTGGTCATCACTAATTTGAGTAGTTTTGATAAACTGAGAGTTGCATCGATTCAAATTGAGCAATTACTGAAAGATAGGCAAAAAGAGTATAGGTTAGAATTTAGAATGAAGAGGCAGGGTGAGTTGCAAGCTGATTCTAGCAGGAGATTTAGTAAATGTCATAATAGATCATTCCAATCACAGACTAGATCGAGACAGTCGACATTTAAACCAAGAGGTGGTTTTGTTCAGGCTAGTAGTGGTAAAGGTCAAGTATCTGAAAGGCAGGCACAATAGATGTCTTTGCTTAGTTGTAAGCATTGTGGGAAGAAACATGGTAGGTAATGTTGGACTATATCGGGAGCTTATTTTCATTGTGGCTCTCTTAAACATCATATTAGAGACTGTCTCTTGACTGTGGGAGCATAATTTAGAGTGAGAGGAGGATCGATAACTGAGACTACTGTCTAGTAAAGTAGAGTTAGTGGAATAGGACATAGAAGTAGAGGTAGAGGCAAAATTAGTTCAACAGGTCCTAGTGTTAGGACTAAGATGTACAATAACCAACCATTATCTCAAGCCAGGATCTTTGCTATCACCAAATATGAGGCACAAAACTCCCCAAATGTTGTTGCAGATGTGTTGCATGTCTTTTAATTTGAGGCATTTGCATTGTTTGATCAAGGATCTACACATTTATTCATCATGCCACATTTGGCATCTAAATTGCATTGTGAGAGAGAGATGTTGAAATTTGGCTTAGAAGTGAGTACTCCAGTAGGAAGTATTACAGTGAGTGGGGAAGTTTTTAAAGGGTGTATCATTTGGATTAATCAAGCAGAGTTAAAGGTCTACTTGATAGTATTGAAGTTAAAATAGATTGATCTTATTTTGGGAATGGACTAGCTTACTGCACATAGAGTTATAATGAATTGTTATGTTAAAGAAGTGACTATTAAATCCTCTTAATCAACCAAGGGTTATATTTCGAGGTATTAGTCAAACAGTGCTAGCTAGGTTAATTTCCTCAATGAGTGTTCTCTAACTGATTCATAATGGATGTAAGGCTTATTTAGCCTATGTAACTGATGCCTGAATTGAGAAGACAGTACGAGATATTTCTATTGTTAAGGATTTCTTAGATGTGTTTCCCACTAAATTGCCAGGATTACCCTCGGACAGGGAAATAGAGTTTATGATTGACTTAGTTCCAGGTACTACTTCTAAATCAATTCCTCTATATAAAATGACACCTATGGAACTTAAGGAACTTAAGACCCAGTTACAAGAGATAAGGGTTGTATCAGACCTGGTGTGTTACCTTGGGGAGCACTAGTTTTATTTGTAAAGAAGAAGGATGGAACTTTGAGATTGTGTATTAATTATAAACAATTAAATCAGGTGATAGTGAAGAATAAGTATCCTTTATCGAGGATATATGATTTACTTGATTAATGACAAGGAGCTCAGGTGTTTACTAAGCTAGATTTGAGATCAGGGTATTATTAGTTGAAGATACCAAAAGTCGATGTACCAAAGTGTGCATTCAGAACTAGATGTTGGACCTCGAACTTTTCTTAGAATTTCGAGTTAAAACTAGACATGAAATGAGAAATTGGTGGTGAATTAGTCATGTGCAAAGGACAAGACAATTCAAGAATGTGAATTGCTATATGAGATTAAGATAGATGAATTTAACAAGTTGATGATGAGAGAGTATAGGTGTGTGTATGCTTTTGTTATGGATGTCTATGATTAATTATGGTCTAAAGTCTAGTTATGAGTTTAAATTAAATTGATGGTGAATACATTGTTTTGAATGAAATTTTAAAATCAAGAAATAAAGAGAAAAAGTGTGAGAATATGAAGAATTGAGAAAGTTTGACTTTTTGGAGTAGAGGGTTGATTTTTTGATTTAAGAAGAAATCAAGAAAATGATCTTCATGAAACTTGTAGATTATGTTAAAAGCTTTCTGTAGCCATAAAGTTTGATATTTTTTGACATCGAGAGTGAAAGTTATAATCAGTCAAAGTTAAGTATTATTTTGCTTTGCTTTGCGAAAATGGCCATAAGTGTACATTTAGGTGTATTGTGATTTGAGGCAAACCATGTACCGATGTGTTTTGAATTGAGTTCAGTGATCTGTGTGAAAGACATAGAAGATTATTCTAGCCCTTAATGATGTATAATTTGTTATTCTGGTTATGGAATTTGGGAGATATGAAATTATAAGTTTGGATGTGATATAGGATGATAAATTCTGGCAGAACTTTGAATGAGAAATTGACCTAGTTAGAGGTTGCTATTTGTAACATCCCACCCCCTACTGGAAGGGTAGAATAGTAAATAGGCATAGGATGTGCTAGATTGGGATTTCATGAGACTGCTCATGCATAATAGGATTGCTACATAGTCACAATTGTGCACATAAAATTACTGTGCATGCATACATGATATTCCCGGTTTATGTGCCTAAGACAATTTTATTGGGATTAACATGGTTATTGGGTTTGAAAAATTATTTTGATTGATCCCTTGACTATTTTATAATTTTAGGGATTTGTGGGAATTTTTCTGAAATTTTTCGGGTTACTTGCCCGGATTGAAAAAATTTTCAACTGGCTGACTGAGTTGATTTTCTGTACCTAAAAGTATTGTCTAATGGCACGGGAAGATTGGATGAATAAGTTATGGAATTGTTATCTAGCCATTAGCATTAGATGGATTAGAGATTAATTGGATTAGGGCTCCTTGATTAAATGAGACTAATTAAGTGATTTTTGTCTTTTTCTCCCAAAGATGACAAGTGTCCTCTCATTTATTAATCTTGTCTTATGCCCTTCTATCATTTACGACACACTTCTTGTTAGAAGTCAACAAATCATTTTTTTTAAAAAGCTCATTTATGCTTGCTTGCTTATCATTTACGGCACTTCCCTTTAATCAACACAAAAGTGAAAGTTTGGTACTTCTCTCATCATCCGGAACATTCCTCCTTCTTCTCTATCGAAATTTCTTTCTTTTTTCCTAGCTCTCTTGCTCTTTTTTTCTTCCTCCTTAAGTGTTCAAGTGATGATGTCGTGCATGTGTATGAGAAGTGGAGAAGTCAAGTAATTGGAGAAGAGTTAGAGTATCATTTGGAAAAGCTTGAATTAGGTAAGTTGTTGTTAAGCTTTAATTATGATTTGCTTTATGAGTTAAATGAAATGGTAGTTAGAAGCATCTAATGGGAATTGTGGTATTATTCTTAAGCTTATGGATGCTTTACCTTGATGAGAATTATAGTGTAAATTGATGGGTATAAATGTATGGTGTGTTAGGATAATGAATGGTTATGGTTGTAACTTGGTTTAGCTTTGAATTTGGTTGGTAGATGATGACTAATCTTGCAAATAAAGTGAGAGTTTAATGCTGCCAATTTGTGAATATTAGCCCTAGTGAATGTATGAATGTTATAGATACTTATTTTTATGCTTTATTGAAATGAATATGGTGTTAGAAGTTCAATTGGCATGATAGGAAGAGGAATTGTATAGTATAGCTGAAAATGTGAGTTTGACCTACTGCACTGTTTTGAGCATAACTCATTGTGTGGTTATGCAAATGAGACAAGGTTTGTGCCCACTGAAACTTTGGTTTGTTGGCTACATTTTTGTGTGAAATAGGTGGTGTCCAATTTTAGCTTTAAGAGGTTGCAATCTGGCTTGGAAAGTTACTGCTATTGACTGGAATGAATAGTACCCGAAACCATAATCTAGAGTTTTGATGATTTTTTCTAAATTAATTGATATGGAAATAGGGAAAATGGTCTTCATGAGAGTTGAAGCCTACATTGTTAGCTTTCCATTTCCACTGATTTTGCAATTTTTCGATCTGTATATTAGGAGATATGGACTGATTTCTATTGGCTGATTTAATGCATTGAGTGAGACCTAGCTGAAATGTCAGATTTGGTGCAGTCTGATTAGTAGTAATTTTAGTGTTTTTTGTGAATCTGATTGGCTTGAGTGATCTACTGACGAGTTGTATAGGAAACAATTATCTTGAAAATGGTATATAGCATGCTATTTTTAGATAACAGAATTGGGACTTATGATTTTTCAAAGATTGGACTGAAGTTAGGTCATGGACTGCTGAACAGGGAAGTAACTTGCAAGACTGTTTTGAATTGATTAATAATGGAATTTGATTCTTAGCCCTTCATGAGAAGTGTAGTTATGTGTTTTATCTTTTTATGGGTATAAAGTATGAAATTTTTCGACATTTGTACAAGGAGTTATACTGTTTGAAAAATCACTGTCCAGTTTGAGTACTTTCAGGGGCAGCAGCCTTCACTGAATTGTTTGACCTAGTTAGCTATTGAATTTGAATTTAGACTGTTCATGAAAGTTTTAGATAACATTGTGATCTTGATGAGCATAATTATTCTGTAATTTTTGACTAAGGAAATGAGGAGTAATTGAATTTACAAAATACTGCACTGGTTAGGAACTTATTGACTGGACAGAAATTTGGACTGGATGTTTGACACCCTTAGAGGTGAATTTGGCTTTTGTGTTCTTCATGAACATTGTAGATCTCTCTTTTCTCTATGAAATAGACACTAAGTTTGTCCAATTTGGAGTTCAGAGTAAAGAGTTATGACCTAGGCAAGTTGGGAAGTCGGAAAAGGAAAGTATCCAATTAGGCATCAGAGACCTCTAGTCAACTACAACATGTTTTAGTCGATTAGGACATGTATTTTTTTGAACCGACTTCCTCCACTCTTTGCTTATAACTTTTCGTCCGACGTCCGATTGACCTGATTCTTGAGGCATCGGATTAGTGAGACATTGAATTTCATTTCATGGGAAATTGGGAATTTTGGACGGAAAATTGACGGGTGTCCGGGAAATGGGTATTGCATTACTGTTTTATTTAATTGGGGACCTATAGAGGTCCAAATTGAGCGCCGTCGGCACCATTGAATTTCTAATTTTCTCTGGATTTTATTGTTGGAAAAAATATTGGATTAAGGTCGGAATATCATGAACATGCATTTTCCTTATTCTATATTTGTGCGTAAATGAGAATTCTTATGCAAAGTAATTAATGTGTATATGGCATAAATTGGTAGTCTTGAGGATAAATGTCCGCACTTTCGAGCGTTCTCGAAATTGGAAACCAATGCAAATCTGGAGCGTACTGTGAGTAGACCTAGATGGTCTTATTTATTAGTTATTTGCTTTTGTTATATATTGAATGAGTATTGATTTATTTTATTAATTGTGATTAAATATGGGTTCCGGACAGGAGGTCCGGTGATTGATTATGTATTTAGAATTGCGTTATTGAAGTGCTCCTTGAATGTGAATGGGATGACCTAAGTGTATATATTGAGATTGTTAAAATATCTTGCATGCATAATTGCACATAAATGAAATGTGACTTCTTAATTGATGTCGAATGCCGAACTACAGTCCGATGATAGTAACTATGATTGACTGAGTGCATGCAAATATGCATAAGACATTCCACTGCATGAATACATGAAAGATAATGAGAGTTGTGACCAGAGTAGTCAACAATGAGTAAAGAGCTTCGTGCTCAGATACTGATTCAGAGCCTCAGGCTTAACGACAATGAGCCCTTTATGGAACAGTTTACAATGAGCCCTTTATGGGACAGTTCACAATGAGCCCTATATGGGACAGTTTCAATGAGCCCGATATCCATGGGTACGGGACAGTTTAGACACTCGGTCACAACAAAGTAATTCAATGGAAAGTGGGTTTCATGCACATATGCATAACATGATTGATTTGATTGTACGGAATGTGATTGGTTGAATTACTTGTATTGAATGGGACTGCAACACTGTATTGAATGGGAATGTGACATTATTCGATGGTCCATCCAATCACATAACATATAACACATACTTTCATTTCCATTAAGTCACATTTCATATTCCCTATCACACCTCACATTCACATACAGTTTCATATTTTCATTATGACGATATCGATGATGGTCACTCACTGAGTTCGCAAAACTCACCCAAAATTTGCATCTATTTTTCAGGTCTTGAAGAATACCCCGTTTGACACGGGAGTACTGTATACAAGTAAAAGAAAGAAGTCAGGATCAGTTTGCGTCTGCATTAGTGTATTTCTATTCTCTGATTTTCTGTATTATTGCTTAAGCCAGTTTGTAAAATCAACAGACTGGAGTTAATTGTATTTATGAAAAGGGCCCCGAGTCCATTGAATGGTGTGTGTAAATTGTTTCCGTATTTGTTAATGTGTATGTGTGTGTGAAGGAAAAAAATGTATCTTGAGTTTTAATCGATGATGTAATCGCCACCCTCATGGGCACGGACTCGGATATCACCAACGATATCGGGTTCGGGTCACTCGGGAGTGGGGTGTTACACTATTGCTTTTAAGTCCTTCATGAAAGTTATAGATTATGTTTTGATCTTTCCATTAATGTAAAGTATGGAATTTTTGGACCATGAAATAGGAAGTTAAGATTTTTTTTTACAAGTTGTTGTTACTGTTTAGGGTGATCCGACCCTTACCGTTCTTTTACTTCTAACTTTTTTGACCGACATCCGAATGATCCGATTTTTGAAGCGTTAGATTTCTAAGACAATTACCTACATCATAATGGGAAATTATGATTATTTTGAGATTGATTGAATCAAAGTGAGTTAGATATGTTCTGAACATGGTTCAGTATTTTGATGATATCTTGATTTGTAGAGATCCAATTAAGTTGATTATTGTTTCTAAATAAATTAGAGACATGAGACTACAAATTATTTGAAAGAATCAAATTTTTAATTAAGTCCCTAAGATTTTCAATTTCTAAATTGAGGTATTAAAGTTATAAGATTTTATAAGGGCAATTTGGGTATGACACTTAAGTCTAAGAGTTTTAAGGCTTATTTAGGAGGGCAAAATGGACATTGCCCCCTTATTAAGAGTAAGAAATAAAAGAAAGAAAATAGGGAATGAGAAGGAAAAAGAAGAAGGAGTCATAGAAGAATAAGAGAAGAGGAGAAAGCTAGGGTTTGACGATTTTCAAGAAATTGAAGTCAAATCAAGTAAGTCTAAGCATCTTTCCCCTTGATTAGATGAATGAAACATGGTCTAATGTTAGTTAAGAGAGGATTAAGTGTTGGAAGTTGTCGAATGAGTTTAAGCATGTGTTTGGTTTTAGGGTTAATGATCATGTTGTGTTTTGTGACTGATTTTAAGGTTTAAATAAGCTAGAAATGAAGTATAAGACTTGAATCAAGGTTTAGATGTGTTGCATGTGCTTAAGGGAAGGATTGAAGTGGGAAAATGCTAGAAAAATCGAGTTCAGAGACGTTCTCCAGACCCGCATGTCGCGACGTGCTCATGAGCACGCCGCGACGTGCTAGGAAGGTGTGCACATCGCGACGTGCGAATTTGTGTTCGTCGCGGCGAGCACGGGCCGTTCGTCGCAACGAGTGTGGCCTTCGCCGCGGCGAGTCCCCAGTTTCTAGCGTAGATGAATTTTGGTATTTTGAGCATATCTTTTGCTGTAGATGTCCAAATGAGGTGATTTTTAATTCGTTGTAAACTAGAGACATAGAGCTACATGTTTTGTGAAGAAATGAAATTGAAATTCAGTCTCTGAGAATCTTAAATTTTGGTCAGAAGTTGAGTATAAATTGTTATTTCAGCATAAGGATAGTCCCATCATGTTTGGAGTATAACTTTTGAATTTTTGAAACAATTGAACGATTTTAGAGTTAGAGTGATCATGGAAAATTTGACCCGAATGTTTGAACTTTTGGGAGAATTTGAGTTTTTCAGATTTATGGGTCTTCAAATTTGTATTCCTATTGAATGGGATTTTTTTACATTTTGATAAAGGGAATCAATTGAGGCAAGAGGAGCAAGAGGATGAGGAAAGGCATTCTTAAGCAAGTATAAGCAAGGAATTCAAGGTGGGTTCATATTTATAATAGAGTAAATAAGTCACTCATTGTTTTGTTTAAATCAAGAAAGATTTAATGCTTTTAATTGCATTATCAATGTTGCCTTATATGCTATTGTGAATTCATTTTATGTTTGCTATATGATTTGCATTCATGGTTAATGAAAAAGGTTTCAAAAAGGGTTTTCTCTTTTCAAGAATACATGCACATGAAATCATGATTTCCGAAAAATATGAAAGGCAAGTTTCTAAACAAGTGCCAGTTTGGCAATCAAGTTTACAAGACTTTGAATCATCCATGTTATGTGGGTTTGTGGTATGTCCCTCAAGAATCATCACGTGCACGTTGACTCATGAAAAGGCTTCACCTGCCTGCCCGTAAGTGGCACGGAGCTCCCCACAAGGACTCCCTCAAGAAACTACGACTATACAGGACCATTTGATGGGAATGTGTTGTGCATCATGAACCCGGACTAACCCAAACCATTATGCTATGCTTATGTGTTTATGATTTGTTATCACGTTTCATGCATTCATGTTTTGACATCTACTCATAAATTGTTCTAAACCAAGCATTTCGAATTGATGACTCTCTCACACTCAATTACTATGGTTTCAAAAGTGTATCATGGCAATGAGTTATCTTTTGGAAATAGTTTTGCTTATTTCTGTATTATAAATATGTATCCACGAGCTGTAAAGCTCACCCCCCCTTTCATCCCCATATCCAAGTATCAAGATGAAGATCGGATAAAAGAAGGTTTAGATGTCCGTTCGTTACTTGTATGATTGGCTTTTAAGTTAAATTGGTTGCAAGATTTAGATTTCAGACATGTTGAGCATTTTTGGGATTTTTGGTATCATGTGCATTTTGGATTTTGAAAATGATGTTGTAACATGGCTTGGAATGCCATTAAGATTTTGTAAGCATGTATATCATGATGAATTTGATTTATGGATTTGTATATAGAATGGAAAAGTGAATTACGGTTTGTGTAAATGAATTATGAACTTGTATATTTGAATTGAGATATGGGTATGATTTGTGTATGTATGAACGTGAAAGAATGTAATTTGGATTCTGGACGGGGAGTTTGATGATTACTGGTCATTGTTTGAGAATCATAGAAGTGAGTTTTAAACACTTTGCAGGTTTGGGTTAGTGGGAATGCAGCTGTTATGCTGCCGGAAAATTTTATGATAAAAGAAAGATGAGAATGAGATATTGCATGATTATGAGGAATTTTATGATTTGAGTTTTTTGTTAAGGATGAATTTCCCAAAAAGGGAAATTATTGTGATTTTTGTAAGATGGATTAAGTGAATAAGAAAGAAAGGAAAAGAAAAAGTTTATACCGGTTTTGGATGTGTCTTAGTCTTAAGGTATCCAATGCGCGTTTTTTTTTAATATATGAGTTTACAAATGTCAGAAAATTGTTTTGGACCGTTCGAATCGTTTATGTTTCTGTTCCTACGATTCGACTTGCTTTCGATTCCTCCGATTTTAATATGATCTGATTTCATGGATTTCGCTTTCACCGAGTACAAGTTTGCTCACGTTTTGCACATGTGTTCGATTATGAGTCCGAGGTTGGGTCCCAGAAGTGGGATCCAACATATGCGATTCTTTTGTTCCGGTTGGGATCCGGTTCCCAAATCGGGTCCCAACATAGGCGATATCGGAGCAAGAGTGAAAGTGTTAAGTTTATGCAGTTGGGTTCCAGAAACGAGATCCAATAATAGATATGGGCCCTTTGAGTTTTTAGTGATGCCTTTTGGGTTGACAAATGCTCCGACATCTTTTATAGCCTTTATGAACAAAGTACTTCAACCTTACTTAGATAATTTTGTGATTATGTTCATAGATGATATTTTGGTGTACTCGAAGAGCATAGACGAACATTCTAAGCACTTGAGGTTGGTCCTACAAATAACGAGAAAGAAGTAATTGTATGACAAGTTCAGTAAATATGAATTACAGCTCGATTAAGTGATATTCTTAGGTCACATAGGATCTGGACAAGGCATACAGATGCACCATGATTGAGCCCAAGTTTATCATATAAATTGGTAGCACTTTCATGGTTTTTAACATACTTTTTGACTCTTAATTCATGATTTTGTGCTTAAATTATTCTTTTATGGTGAGCTTACATTTTATGCAATTTGTTAGTAAAATTGTTGCACATTGACATTAATCGCATTATAATTTTTCTAAAGACAATTGATACTGCAAATTGTTATTTTATATTGTAGGAGAAAAGAAGAGTCAAAAGGATCAGAAGAGTCATGTCGCGGTGCATGAAGAAGTCTGCACGTCGCGACATGATATAAGCAACACGCCGCGGCATGCAATCTAAGAAGAGCATGCCGCGATGCCAACAAAGCAACACACCGAGGCGAGCGATCAAAGAAAAGCACGCCACGACGTCAAAGAATCATCACACCGCAGCGAGCAGACGAATATTCTGACTTAATTTGGAAAATCCTCTCACTATTTTAGCCTGAATCGAATCCATCCTATAAAAATCTTACCGAAATTAGGTTAAAGGAGGTCGAACACTAAGAGAAAGAAGGGACAGAAGAGTGAAGAGAGAACAAAAGAATTCACGGCCTCACCACCCAGGGTTCCCTTCGGGTTTCCCTGGGTAGAATCTTTGTATAGGTTTTTGTTTTCATTTCATCGCCGACTCCACCATGAGTAGCTTGGATTCGTCACGAGTTGTGAAGTTTCCGGTTGTAATGCATGGTTAGGCATTTATTTTCTCTTGAAGATGTAGTGACAGCTGGAGTTTACCGGGCTTCAAAAGGAAGTAGCTTAATCTGTAGTTTAGCTACGGTTTATAAATGCCTAAGTCTAGGATTTGCAACTTGTATAGTGAAGCTGTGTTGTTTGGATTAGTAGTTTACATTGTCACATTTAACTACATTGTTATGAACTTCTGAGTTAGGGTTTATTGCTTTGTCGTTGGATTTGTTTGATTAGAGTTTAATCAAGTGTTGAACAATGTAATGTGTATGGATTTGTTTATGCAGAACTTTGAGCTTAAAAATATGAAGTCTCATATATGTCCACTTGTGATCTTGTTGATTCTCTTTCATCTGCCTAGTTGTGTTTGATATTAAGTTGATGCTAGATTTCATTTGGCCCTTTGCATTGGCAATTCCACCGCACACACTAAGATGCGCTTAACGAGGTTTTAAGAAATGGAGTTCATTGATTAAAACCTTAGACTTAAAGAGTCCTTTAAGGTTCTAAGGCTCAAGAGCACTTAATGGGATCTTGAGAAATGGAGTTCATTAATCAAGATCCTGGACTTAAAGAGAGTTCTTTAAGGTTTATCATTTCGAACTGAGTGTTTGCTATGTTCACTTGTGATCTTGTTGATTCTCTTTTATCTACCTAGTTTTGTTTGATATTGAGTTGATGGTAGATTTCATTTGACCCATTGCATTGGCAATTCCACCGCACATATAATTTTTCTAAAGACAATTGATACTGCAAATTGTTATTTTATATTGTCGGAGAAAAGAAGAATCAAAAGGATCAGAAGAGTCAACACATCGCGACGCATGAAGAAGTTTGCATGTCGCAACGTGATATAAGCAACACGCCGCAGTGTGCAATCTAAGAAGAGAACGTCGCAACGCCAACAAAGCAGCACGTCGCGGCGAGCGATCAAAGAAGAGCACACCACGACGTCAAAGAATCATCTCGCTGCGGGGAGCAGACAAATATCCGGACTTAATTTGGAAAATCCTCTCACTATTTCAGCCCGAACCGAATCCATCCTATAAAAATCTTACCGAAATTAGGTTAAAGGAGGTCGAACACTGAGAGAAAGAAGGGTCAGAAGAGCGAAGAGAGAACAAAAGAATTCACGGCCTCACCACCCAGGGTTCCCTTCGGGGTTCCCTGGGTAGATCTTTGTATAGGTTTTCATTTTCATTTCACCGCCGACTCCACCATGAGTAGCTTGGATTAGTCACGAGTTGTAAAGTTTTCGGTTGTAATACGTGGTTAGGCATTTATTTTCTCTTGAAGATGTAGTGACAGCTGGAGTTTACCGAGCTTCAAAGGTAAGTAGCTTAATCTGTAGTTTAGTTACGGTTTATGAATGCCTAAGTCAAGGATTAGTAGTTTACATTGCCACATTTAACTACATTGTTATGAACTTCTGAGTTAGGATTTATTACTTTGTAGTTGGATTTGCTTTATTAGAGTTTAATCAAGTGTTGAACAATGTGATGTGTATGGATTTGTTTATGCAGAACTTTGAGCTTAAATATATGAAGTCTCATATATATCCACTTGTGATCTTGTTGATTCCCTTTTATCTGCCTAGTTGTGTTTGATATTGAGTTGATGCTAGATTTCATTTGGCCCTTTGCATTGGCAATTCCACCGCACACACTAAGATGCACTTAACGAGGTTTTAAGAAATGGAGTTCATTGATTAAAATCTTAGACTTAAAGAGTCCTTTAAGGTTTTAAGGCTCAAGAGCACTTAATGGGATCTTGAGAAATGAAGTTCATTAATCAAGATCCTGGACTTAAAGAGAGTTCTTTAAGGTTTATCATTTCAAACTGAGTGTTTGCTATGTTCACTTGTGATCTTGTTGATTCTCTTTTATCTGCCTAGTTGTGTTTGATATTGAGTTGATGCTAGATTTCATTTGACCCATTGCATTGGCAATTCCACCGCACACACTAAGATGCGCTTAACGAGGTTTTAAGAAGTGGAGTTCATTAATTAAAACCTTAGACTTAAAGAGTCCTTTAAGGTTCTAAGGCTCAAGAGCACTTAATGGGATCTTGAGAAATGGAGTTCATTAATCAAGATCCTGGACTTAAAGAGAGCCCTTTAAGGTTTATCATTTCAAACTTAGTGTTTGCTAATCCCATCAAATTAGTTTTGAACTGTGATAGCCAAAGCTCATTTTCAAGAGGATTTTATCACTTGTCTTAATCTTTTCATTTTCTATTTTCCCAAAATACTTTTTACATGCTTTTTACAATACTTTTTAGTTCATTAATATTTTCAAAAATCAAAACCCCCCCTTTCCTTGTTGATTCACTTGCGTTTTATGACATATAGGCTAGCTTAGGTTCATTTCATTAGGTTCCGATTAAGTGAGACAACCCGAGGTTGCATCTTGTACTGCAATCCTTGGAATGAAATTCTTTTTGACTCGGTTTCCAAGGGTTTGATCTTAAGATCGATGCGAAGAGCCGATCAGACCCAAAAAAAATTGAGGCAGTGATAAAATAGGAAGCTCCGAGAAATGTGTCTAAAATTTGGAGTTTTTTTGGATTGGCAGGATATTATAGAAAGTTTGTCGAGAGGTTTTTATTGATCTCAACCCCTTTGATAAGGTTTCTGAGGAAGAATGTATCTTTCAGATGGAATGATGAGTACCAAAGGAGGTTTGAAAAGTTAAAACACCGATTAACTATAGCACCAGTGTTAGCTATACCATTATGATCTAGAGGATATGTTATGTATAGTGGTGCTTCACACCAAGGGTTAAGATATGTATTGATGCAGTATGACAAAGTGACTGCATATGTATCCAGACAATTTAAGGTCTCATAAGTTTAACTATCTTGTTCATGATTTAGAACTTGATGTAGTAGTGTTTACTTTGAAGATTTGGAGACATTATCTATATAGTGAGACATTTTAGATATTTACAGACCATAGAAGTCTGAAATATTTGTTGAGTCAGAAGGAGTTGAGCTTGAGACAAAAGGCGGTGGATTGAATTACTTAAAGATTATGATTTTACAATTGAGTATCACCCTGGTAAAGCTAATATTGTGGTTAATGCATTAAGTAGAAAATCCAATAGCAAGGTGGCACAGATTCAGACATTGAGGTTACCAAACTTAGTACAATGAGAGCATTGAAAGCTAAGCTAAATTTGGGACAGAATGAATCATTGATAGCTATATTGAAGCTTAGATTGGTATTGCATGGAACGATAAAAAAAGCTCAAAGTAAGGATACAAAACTAGTGAAGTTTAAAAGGAAGTTGAATCATAATCCGAATTTTGAGTTTGAGTTGAGTGACAATGCATTATGGTTAAAGTAGAGATTATGTGTACCTGATGTTGATGATCTGAGAATAGAAAATTTGGAGGAAGCTCACTTTGTCGGGCCCCAACCCGGAGACCGGACCCCAACTGTTGGATCTCGTTACCCAACCTGCATATAACTTACTATAGATGTTGGATCCGAGACCCAACTGTCCCGGGAGGTGGTCCCTGGTGGAGCTCATTTCCGAGACACTTGCCTTGCTAAGACCCTAACTTGACACACTCTATTTGACTCACTTTGGTGGTGAGCATACACTGACTAAGGCCTGGACCCTGACTGCTCTCGACATTCCCCAAAATAACACTCTTATCTATGGATCTGCAGAACAAGTCGACTTGTCTGATAAACAAGTCGACTTATCGAGACAAATAACTCGACTTATAACCTACAAGTCGACTTATCGAGACAAACAAGTCGACTTATCTAACTGATAAGTCGACTTATTATTCAAAAGCTTCACAAGTCGACTTATGGGTCCAATAACTCGACTTATATCTATTCTGAACTCAAAACCTAACCCTCTACACTCTCTCTTGGCTTATTCCAACACCATAAACACTTCTAAACCTCTCAACTCATCCACTCCACTCTCAACATGCTATAATCTCACTTAAACTTACATCATTCATCTACTCACATGAATTCCAAAGCAATTTCATACAACTTTGGAAACTATGCTTAAACATGATAGTAAATGGCTTTGGGAGATCATGATAAATCATAATTCATGCATTTCATTTATATCAAAACAATGTTCTTACAATGCTTTAGTAGGCATTTCAAGCCTATTACAATTCAAATCAAAATACATCTGTTTTCTCAAAATGCAACCTAAAGCATTCATTACAAAAACATGAAACACATGGGCAAAACACTAAGATCTTGGAGTATGCCTTGAGCTCATTCTTCGAGATCCAGATCTTCACCTGGAGATGGGACGGGAAGTGGGGGGTGAGCTTTCGCTCGTGGGTAATACGTTTATATTTATACTACTAAGCTGAATCTATTCATTACTCATACTGTTTGCAATATTCTCATTAACAAATCTTACAACTTGCATTTCACAAATTCATCAAGCTAACAACAAAATTTCATGATTCATGCATTCATCATTCTTGCTAACATATGCTAACACATAATCACATAGCTGATGGTTTGAAAAGTCCACAGGTTTCTGATGAGCTACACAAGTGTAGTCATATCTGAGGAGTCCAAAAAGGAACATCCTATGCCACGGTCAGGCGAAATGAAGGCTTTACTGGTCTACGTGCACGTGACTCTGCTGGTGGACTTAACTAACCCACATAACACTGAATTTCATGCATAAAAATTGGACTTGTCTTGTCCACTGACTGATTTTCTGAAAATGGATTTTCATGCATCCATAAAGTTGATTTTCTTGAAAATGCTACATTTCATGCTTAGCTCACATTTCATGATTCTCATTCATGCTCATTCAATTCATGGCAATTTCAAGCAATAACAAGGCAATGACATATACTATTAAAATGCTCATTTAATGGCAATCATACACCATTTACATACATAATTAAGGCACAATCAATGCTTATCTCAAATAGTCACAAATCATTAAAGTCATTAGTTAAAGTAGCATTCAACACTTACTAGCATAAAGATAAAAATGAAACCCACCTTATATCCTTGCTTAAGCTTGCCTAAGGAAGCTCCTCTTCTTGTTCTCCTCTTCTTTCTTGTCCTCCTTCATTCATGGCAAGAAAAGAACCTCACATCATTTAGGGTTTCTAAAATTGAAAACCTAATGAACCTTAATCATGAAATCAACCCTACAATCACTAAACCCACTTCATTTCTAAGCTATCTAAACCATAAAACCAACAAAAGCTTAACCTTGAAAACATAACTTACCTTGAATCTTTAGCTAACCAAGTGATTTCTTGGTTCAAAAAGAAGCTCTAGCCTTCCTCCACACTTTTAACTCTTGAACTTTCTTCAAAATCTTACCCAAACTCTTGGAAAAATCACAAACTTTCTTCTTTCTTCTTCTCTTCTCCACTTTGCCGTAACTCTCCTCTCTCCCTCTCAAATTTTTGTAAACTCTATTTTCTCCTACAACTAACTTACTTCTTTTCTTCTTCTTTTAAACTCCTTACTCACTTAACTTAAGCCCATAAGGCCTAAGCCCACTCCTTTCCCTTCCTTCCTCCTTCCTTCCTTTCCTTTCTTATTTCCTTATACTACTTTCATTTAACTTAAGCCCAAGCCCAAGTTCACTTCATCTAAATCCCTTTCTTCCTACATCATTTTCTCTTTAACTTACTCAAGCCCATTTGTTCTTTTAAGCCCAACTCATTCCTCTTTTCTTTTCCTACTTCATTCAAGCCCAACTAACACATTTAATTCCATTAATTCTTAACCTAACTACCAACCAACATATTAAATTTCATTTATTCACCACCTATCTCATTTATGTTACTACATGCTAATTAATGCCATATGCTATTTAATGCTATCATATTTAATTCATGCTAACTCAATTTCTTAATTAGTCTAATCATGCTTAATTAATTAATTAAATAAATAAATAAAAAAAATCTCGAGGCTAATACACTTAGTAGCCTATGCTATGTATCCTGGTCATACCAATATGTATAGTACTCTAAAATAACATTTCTGGTGGCCAAGGATGAAGAAACAAGTGGCACAATATGTTGCTAAGTGTTTAACTTGTTAACAAATTAAGGCAGAGCATCAGGCTCTAGTTAGGAAGTTACAGTCATTGCCTATTCTGAAGTAGAAATGGGAAAGGATTACTATGGGATTTCATTATAGGTTTATCGAGGATCCTAAGGAAACATGATGCCATATGGGTTATTATTGATAGATTCACAAAATTGACCCATTTATTACCTGTGAGGGAGAATAATATACTATATCAATTAGCCTGGAGGTATGTTAATGAAATAATGAGATTACATGGAGTCCTAGTGTCTATTGTATCAGACGGAGATCCTAGATTCACCTCTAGATTTTGGGGTAATTTATAGACAACATTAGGTACGAAATTAAATTTCAGTACATCATTTCATCCTCAGACAGATAGACAGAGTGAGAGGACTATTATAACTATTAAGGATATGCTTGGAGCTTGTGTATTAGAGTTCCATGGAGCATCGAATCAATATGTAGCTGTTATTGAATTTGCATACAACAATCATTATCATTGTAGTATCAGTATGGCTCCATATGAGGCATTGTATGGCAAAAAGTGTCGAACACCTTTGTATTAGAATGAAGAGGGTCTAAGCATTGTTGAAGGCCTCGAACTGATTCAAGATACTATTGATAAGGTGAAATTGATCCGTAGCAGAATTAAGGCAGCTCAAGACAGGCAAAAACGTTATGTAAATTACCATTAGAGAGATATGGAATACCAAGTGGGAGATAAGGTGTTTCTGTTGGATCGGAAAAAGAAAGCATGCTTAGTATGGAGAAACGATAGATTTCAAAACTTTTTAAGAAATCATCTTGCAGCGGAAGCAATATATCCAAATCAACATGCTAATCCATACATGATATGGTATAAGGATAATAAAACTAAGAACAAGATAAAAGGAATTACCGACTCCTTCGCCACTGACTTTAAATCCTCGCTGCGCTATCCTCTCCTTCTTATATCCAAATCCTTTGCCTTTGAGTCTTTTCCTTTAGCAATCTATCTTCTTCCTTGTTGTAGTATCCTCAACCAATTAGATTTACCACTTGTTCTTCAAGGACAACTAGGTTAACAAAATCCTTTGGTGGGAAAGGAGAATAAATATTTGGAGGAGATTTTCTTAGAAGAAGAAGAACTAAAATTGAAACTCTTTAAATTCTTTCACTTAGGAATTTCGGTTCTACCTTGCATGAAAAGAGATAATGTCTAAAAACCATGCAAGAACCCTTTCTTACATCTCAATTTCGAAATATGCATGAATGGAAAAAGTGAGAGGCATCCAATGCATCACTTCTTACATTAATCACTCATCAAATAGCCAATAAATGAGACATACTTCATTTATCTTTAAAATGGCTATTTGAAAAGACCATAACCTATAATTGAATACCCATTTTGGTTTTGGCAAGAAGAAAGAAGGAAGATGGTCCATCTAATGCACATCTTTCATCTTTAATCTAATGAATGCAAATAGGTTACATGCCAACATTAAAAGCCAACCATTAAACCATTTAATGGTAAGTTCATAACTCCATTTAATAATGATGAACCATAATAAAGACCATCTTTATTTAGTATTTTAATGTCAAATGTGTGGTTACACATCAAACCTAACACAATTTCAAAATTGTTTCTTCTCCATTTAAAAAAAATTGTTTTAATATAATTAATCTAATCAATTACATTAAACCAAAACAAGCCCATTTCTAAATGAATATATGGGCTTCCAATTAACCATTAATTAGTATAAGCCCATCATTCAATTATGGACTTCTAAAGCCTCAAACTACTTCTTACTTAGCTTGATAACCTTCCTTAAAGCCAAGTGGGGAATCTTATTGGACTTTGATAATTCAAGCTCCAATAAGCCCAGAAATAATTCAATCTCATTGGAATTAATTCTAGCTTATTAACTAAATGTCATTCCACTAAAGACAATTAGTTGAACTCTTGAATTATTAAATATTATGAGAATATGTCCAATTGCAAACCCTATTTAGAACCTTATTATAGCCATCCGCACAACAAAGGGTAAAATTACCGTTTTGCCCTTATGTTGGTTTTTCCTTCTAGATCTCTCATTTTACTTTATATGGTGATTAACACATAAGATCTCATCTTAGTGTTAAGACTTGATGGGTAGCTAGTCCATCAAACTCTGACTCGGTTTAATCACCAAATCTCCTTAAAACATCTGAAGAGATGATAACACTATAAACTCTTTATTTGAGTGAATGTTCCACGATACATATTTCAATTAATAATTCCAACATGCAGACACTTTGGATTAATACCTGTAAAAATCCATTCCGATCATATCAAGAATTATAATGAAACACATATGAGTTCACCACTCATCAAGATTGTGGTTCATAATAAGCGAATGCTTAAGTTGTATGTTTTAAGATTAAAGTAACGTCCCACTTTATTCTTGAAAACATACTTGATTCAATTCATTTAATAGTGCCATTATCGATAGTCTACTACTATCATGATATGAAACTCATCATTCCCTTTAAGTAAACTCCTTTACTTATATGGAGATAAATCGCAACACTACGATCTAAACCATAATCAAACGACCAACTTAATTATTCAACTGTGAATCAATTAATTGATTCTAATAATATACATGTTTCCCATACATCTCTTTGTATATGTATATTACTTACAAATGAATCTTGGTACCTTATGACCAGATATATAATGCTCATACAGATAAAACCAAACTCTTTTGTTTTATTAATAATAAATATTTTCATTACAAAGCATGGCGAAGAAGATAAAATTACATGTAAATACACTTGCTTTCCAGGCACTATATTTACATAACTCCAACAATCTCCCACTTGCCTAAAGCAAGTTTGACATATCCTTCATTCCCATCCCTTCTAGGTGACCCTCAAAGCTCTTTTGAGTCAATGTCTTTGTGAATGGATCAGCAAGGTTTTGCTCAGGGAATCTTTACCACATCCACTTCTCCACGTTGTATTATCTCCCTTATGAGATGATACTTTACTCAATGTGTTTGGCAACTTTGTGGTTCCGAGGTTCTTTAGAATTAGCCATCGCCCCACTATTATCACAATAAAGTGTAATGGCTTTTTTGCCTCTGGAACTACCTCCAAATCATTTAGGAACTTAGAGCCAGATCGCTTCCTTTCTTTGCTTCACAAGCACAACATACTCAACCTCCATAGTCGAATCAGCAATACAAGATTGCTTGACACTCCTCGAAACTATGGCTCCACCTCACAAAGTAAATATAGAACCGAAGTTGATTTCCTTGAATCAACATCGATTGGAAATCGAATCCGTATATCCCGTCGGAATAAGATTACTTTCGAGTAAACAAGCATTAAGTTCTTCGTCCTACGAAGATACTTAAATATACACTTAACCGCAGATCGAATGTTCCATTCTGGATTGGATGAAATCGCTTCCCAGTCCACTACGTAATGATATCCGGTCTAGTGCACAGCATTGCATACATCAAACTACCAACTGTCGAAGCATATGGAATGTTACGCATGCGTTCAACCTCCTCTTGAGTTTTAGGTGCTTGTTCCTTTGAAAGTTTGATTCCATGTCTAGTAGGAGTGAAACCCCTCTTGGAATCTTGCATGGCGAACTTATTGAGCATATTCTTAATGTAGGTTAGTTGAGAAAAAACTATCTTCTTGTTCTTACGATTCCTTATTAGTTTAATCCCTAGAACATAGGTAGCCTCTCCCAAATCCTTCATTGAAAACTGTTCATTCAGTCATCCCTTAACCGCAGATAACATTCCCACATCATTCCCAATGAGCAGAATGTCATCAACATACAGGATTAGGAAAGTAACCTTACCTTCTTGTATTCTTTTGTAAACACAAGGCTCATCTAGGTTTTGTATGAACCCATAGGTTTTGATAGCCTAATGTTCCAAGACCTAGATGCTTGCTTAAGTCCATAAATGGACCTTTGCAACTTGCAAACCTTATGCTCATTACCTAGCTCAATGAATCATACGGTTGGGCCATATAAATGGTCTCCTCAAGATCTCCATTCAGAAATGCGGTCTTGACATCCATTTGCCATATTTCATAATCGAAATAGGCTGCTATGGCCAAAAGAATCCTGATGGACTTAAGCATGGCAACCGGAGAAAAAGTCTCCTCGTAGTCTATACCCTCCTTTTGAGTATAGCCTTTAGCTACCAATCTAGCTTTAAAGGTCTCTACCTTTCCATCCGATCCCCTTTTCCTTTTGTAGATCCATTTACACCCTATGGTTTTTAGACCTGGTGGTAGATCTACAAGGACCCAGACTTCATTAGTATACATAGAATCTATTTCCGATTCCATTGCCTTGAGCTATTTTCTGCATCAACATCATTAATAGCACGTGTATACGTACGGGATCTGTTTCTTCTTGGTGCGAGATGGCAATTAAGCCTTCTCCTAAACCAGATACCTATCTGGTTGTCTCACAACCCTCCCACTACGTCTAGGCACATCTTGATGTTCAGGTTACACTTCGATTCAACTCTTGAATCCATTTCGACATCTTGTTACGTCATATCCAAAACAACTCTTGGTTTGGATGAAATTGCTAACTCCTTTAGTACTACTTCACTTCTTCCTTTGTGATTTCTCACAAACTCTTCCTCTAAGAAGTTTGCATTTGTAAACACAAATACCTTCCTATCATGAGGATTGTAAAATAGTACCCTCGAGTTCCGTGGGATATCCTACAAACAAACATACTTGACCTTGGTTCCATCTTTATGGATTCAGGCTTTAGAACATCGGCTGGACAGCCCCAAGTCCTCAAGTGCCTCAATGAAGGCACTCGGCCAGTCCACAACTCCCTAGGTGTTTTAGGCACCGATTTGGATGGAGCAAAGTTAAGAAGATATGTTGTTTGTTTGTATGGCATATCCCGAACGATTATGGAAGGCTAGCATAGGACATCATTGATCTTACCATTTCCAATAGAGTTCTATTTCTCCTCTCGCTACACCATTACATTGAGGTGTACGAGGAGTGACAAATTGGAAACAATTCCATTGTCAATTAAATATTGCTGGAACTCTCCAGATAAATACTCACCACCTCGATCTGATTGAAACTGTTTTAATGGCTTGCCAAGTTGCTTCTCAGCTTCAGCTTTGAATTCTTTGAACTTTTCAAAAGATTCACTCCTTTTATGCATCAAATACAAATAGCCATGTCTTGAGTAGTCATCTATAAAAGTTATGAAATATTCATAACCTCCTCTAGCTTGTACATTCATGGGCCCACACACATCAGTATGTACCATGTCCAATGTGGATTCATATCTGTTTCCTTTAGAAGGAAATGAGGCTTTTGTCATTTTTCCTTCAATACAAGATTCACAGGTGGGTAATGGATCACTATCCAAGCCCATAAGGATCCCATCCTTTACTAGCCTATCAAGTCTTTTTCTGATTGATATGACCCATCCTTAGATGCCACAGATACTTTGAATTAATGCTAGAGATATTGGATTGTCTTGGTTTTATCAATTACGTGGTGTTTAGTGAGCCTTTCATAGGTTCTATAAAAACAATCCTGCTTAATTATCGCTTCAAAATAAAATCCTTATTCTCATATATTGAAACAACCATTTCAAAATATAAGGAATAGCCAGATTTTATTAGACAAAAACAAAATCATGTTCCTTACAATCATTGGCATGTAATAAACATCTTCCAAATATAACCTATGACCACTAGGAAAGTCCAAGATAACTACTCCCACCGATTCTGCTGAAACATAGGAACCATCTGCTATCTTAACTTGAAACGGCCTTTAGGAAGTCTTTTCCTTTCTTTGGAACCCCTGAAAGAATTACAAACATGGTTAGTGGCTCCTAATCTAATATCCAAGAAGTAGATAAATCGCCACATTTCTAGTTCCTAACAAACTTAGGAAGCCCATACCTTGTTTGCTTTTGAGGGACTCTAGGTAGGCGGGCGGTTTCTTTTCCAAAGGCCCATCTCATCACAAAGGAAACACTTTCCTTTGATGTTCTCTTTGGCCTTCTTTTTCATGGGTTTGGCCTTGACCCTATTTGGGCCTTCTTTTCATTGGACCCTTCTTCTTTTCCTTGCCCTTACCCTTGGGCTTAGAAGAAGAAGCTACATTAACCGGCCCATGAGCCTTAATATTCAATATTTCCTCCGTGCTCTGGAGGGTATTCATCAACTCACTCAAGGTGTAATCCTTCTTTGTTGAGCTCATAGTCCAACTTAAACTGCTGAAAAGAAGAGTTTAAGCTATTGATGATCATAATCATTTGCGTGTCCGCATCCATATCCGCCTAAGCATCTCGACCTCGGTGTGCGCAGAGATTACCTTCATTATGTAATCCCGCACCGGCTCACGAGTTTCTGCGAGATTATGAAAGGTTTGGATAGCTTTCACTCTTGCAGACCTAGTCCTCACACCAAACATCTCATGTAGGAGATGGACCAATTACCTAGCAGTTTTCATACAAGCAATTTGCTTTTGCAACATGCATTGATGAAGCGAAATATAACACTTAGTAGTCTTATCGGCGATTCCGCCAACGCTTCGTGTTGTTGGACTTGCTCGGAGTTGCATCTCCACTTAGAGGTAGGCTCATTTTCAGTTAACACCCATTAAATCGTTCATATTGAAGAACAATGTCAAGGTTACGTCTCCATTCATTAAACTTGTCTCCATTTTCCAATTTATTATTAGTCGAAGCGGGGTGAGTGGATTCATTTTGTGGTTGATTATGTCGAAAATATAAATTATTAAAACATGAGCATACTAGTCAACAATTTATGGAACTTTGTATAAAATCATGATGCATGTATGCATGATGATAGATTTAACAAAACTTAAAAATTAAAACATTATCTGACGATTATTTTTCTTATCTATAACTGACTAAGTGACGGTGGGCCATCTTATCTATTAAAAGAAAAATTGGGACCCTCCCACTCAAAAACTACCAAGCATCTCATGCTTAATTTTTAAGCGTCTTAATTTGGTCCATACTTTTACCAACAGAGCTACGGTGGGCAGTTTATTGATAAAAAATG
Organism: Erythroxylum novogranatense; assembly: GCA_029891385.1. NCBI lineage: Eukaryota > Viridiplantae > Streptophyta > Magnoliopsida > Malpighiales > Erythroxylaceae > Erythroxylum > Erythroxylum novogranatense. The sequence goes on from CM057227.1 coordinate 42,972,926, forward strand.
TTGAGTGTATAACCATTTGATTCATTCACTAAAGATACATACAAATCATGCCTCGGTGGGAGGTCACATTTGCTATCATTAAGTGGACTTATCCTTAAGGAGATCCAAACCATGCAAGATCTAGGATCCATGCCCTCCGATGGGGAGTAACACTTCACCACATGCAAGCGGGCCATCATTTGGAGACCGTGGACTCTCACAGAGCATCCTCTCCCACTCAATCTTTTTGGGCTTTAAGTTTTAAATACCATCTTGTCTAGATGCAATTTATTATCCATCCTATATTGTTTCATTATATATCTCATACATAATGAATGCATGGCAAGGCCTAGGGTTGGCAATTTTCTAAATGACATGCAATCACATAATATCACATATTACAAGCATTCATTTCTCCATTCATCACATTAACTAATAAAGTCACTTTTGATTGTCCATCCTAGAAACATAAAATAATTACAAGCCTTTTAGTCCCAAAATATGCTTCTTCATCTTGGATCTTCCGCTTCGAACTCTTCGCTAACATGATCCGGCCCATTCAGTAAACAAAATGTAATGGCATTTATGAAATTAGAATTTTGTCATTTTGAAAAATAAAATTCCAGCACTAGATTTTTAGAAAACCAAATCTTTGTTTTGACAAAAATTCCAGCACTTGTTTTATTAAAACCAAACTCATTTCATGAAAATTAAACACAGCACTTAGTATTTTAGCAAAACTGAAATTGGATTCTTTGAAACAAAAAACCAGCACTTGTTTTCCAATCATAACTGAAATATGATTCATTGAAACAAAAATTCCAGCAACTTAGTTTTCACAAAACTTATGCCAAAACACAAAAGGATACACCAAAAATTTTGCCTTTCCATTTCTTCAATCCATGGCTGCTCCTTCTTCATCATTACATCAATTTGTACATTATAAAATCAAATAAAATAGAAAAAAAACCAAGGAGGAAACATGGTGATGATAGACCACCCTCCTTATTACAACCAAATGAAGAAATCTTACAAGATAAAATTTAACTTCTATGGACAACCAAAAGAGCAACATACACCATATATATTTCTATCACATAAAAATATGCAGTATACATAAAAGATTGCCAACCCATGCATCCACCATATAGGAACCAAAATCATGCATGAAAAACTCTCGATACCAATTGTTGGATCGGAAAAGAAAGCATGCTTAGTATGGAGAAACGATAGATTTCAAAACTTTTAAGAAATCATCTTGCAGCGGAAGCAATATATCCAAATCAACATGCTAATCCATACATGATATGGTATAAGGATAATAAAACCAAGAACAAGATAAAAGGAATTACCGACTCCTTCGCTCGACTTTAAATCCTTATTTGCGCTATCCTCTCCTTCTTATATCCAAATCCTTTGCCTTTGAGTCTTTTCCTTTAGCAATCTATCTTCTTCCTTGTTGTAGTATCCTCAACTAATTAGATTTACCACTTGTTCTTCAAGGACAACTAGGTTAACAAAATCCTTTGGTGGGAAAGGAGAAGAAATATTTGGAGGAGATTTTCTTAGAAGAAGAAGAACCAAAATTGAAACTCTTTCAATTCTTTCACTTAGGAATTTCGGTTCTACCTTGCATGAAAGGAGAGAATGTCTAAAAACCATGCAAGAACCTTTTCTTACATCTCAATTTCGAAATATGCATGAATGGAAAAAGTGAGAGGCATCCAATGCATCACTTCTTACATTAATCACCAAATCTCCTTAAAACATCTAGAAGAGATGATAACACTATAAACTCTTTATTTGAGTGAATGTTCCCTAATACATGTTTCAATTAATAATTCCAACATGCAGAAACTGGATTAATACCCTGTAAAAATCCATTCCGATCATATCAAGAATTATAATGAAACACATATGAGTTCACCACTCATCAAGATTGTGGTTCATAATAAGCGAATGCTTAAGTTGTATGTTTTGAGATTAAAGTAACGGCCCACTTTATTCTTGAAAACATACTTGATTCCAGATTCATTTAATAGTGCCATTATCGATAGTCTACTACTATCATGATATGAAACTCATCATTCCCTTTAAGTAAACTCCTTTACTTATATGGAGATAAATCGCAACACTACAATCTAAACCATAATCAAACGACCAACTTGATTATTCAACTGTGAATCAATTAATTCAGATTCTAATAATATACATGTTTCCCATACATCTCTATGTATATGTATATTACTTACAAATGAATCTTGGTACCTTATGACCAGATATATAATGCTCATACAGATAAAACCAAACTCTTTTGTTTTATTAATAATAAATATTTTCATTACAAAACTATAACTGAAGAAGATAAAGTTACATGTAAATACACTTGCTTTCCAGGGCACTATATTTACATAACTCCAACAGTTTCTGAAAGTATCACCTTGGCGAGAAGTGTTAAGGTTTGGTAAAAAAGATAAATTATACATTGGTCCATATGAGATTATTATGAGAATAAAACCATTAGCTTATAAGTTACCATTACTAGCAGAGATAACTCAGATTCAAAATGTGTTCCCTGTTAGTATGCTCAGGAGATATTGGGCAGATCTGACACATATATTATCGACTCAAGAGGTTTAACTTATAACTAATATAGAGGAACCAATTAAAATAGTAGCTAACAAACTAAACAATTGAGAAACTGAGTGATCCCATTGGTTAAAGTCCTTTGAAGAAATCATTCAAGAGAAGAAGCTATATAAGAGATTGAAGAGAACATGAGGAAACAATACTTCCATCTATCTAATCAATCAGGTAAGAATTTTGAAAATAAAATTTCTTAAGGGGGAGAATTGTAATAACTGGTTTTTCCATACTAAGGATTAGAGCCTAAGAATTTTGCACATGGCCATATCATTGAGAATTCATGAAATACATTTTATTCACATGCAAATCATTAGCATACACACATCAATTATGAATTAGTACACATTGTAAAGATAATATAGGTACTCAATTGACATATTCCCAGGAATGGAAGGGTTTAAATGATCATGATGTGAATTGTGAATTGTTTATGTCTTGAATTTTGGTTTGATGAATTATAAGTAGTAAAATTGGAATTTATTGTTACAATGGGAAAATTGATGAATTAAATGTACATTTAGGCTAGAAAAAATGCCAAGTGGTAAGACAAGTTGATATGGAAAATTAAGATGACTAAGCTTATAATTGAGTGACATTTGACATAGGTAATCAATTGACAAATGGTAGCAATGAATGAGTGACATATGGACTAGTAACTATGTGAGATTTGGTAGCTTATAAAGTGGACAAATGGGATGCATGCTTAAGGACAAATGTTATTAGGAAAAGGTGACACCTAGCACCTAATGTGTCAAGCTAATGTAGAAATGTTTATGCTGAATTCAATTCTCTTCTTTCCTTAATCTCTCCACCGAAATACACTCTCTTCCATAGCTCTGGAGTTTTGCTTCAATTGTGATCAATTGCCACACCAAATCCATGCTTTATTCCTTCATAAGATAGCTATAGAACCAAAATATTGTAGTTCTTATTGTGGTCTTTTAACTTAGCCAAAAACCAAATTATTTCTACCTTGAATTGGTGATGATTTTGCATGCATAAAGAGCTAGGTGGACTTGATCAATTGGGATGGAATTTGAGGTAGGCAAGTAAGTAAAATATTGTTCTTTATAGCATGTAATAATATAAAGCTTATGATAATTGAAGTGGGATGGATTGTATATGATGTTGATGATGAAGTGTGCTGGAAAAATGATGCATGAATTGGATACTTTCATGCTTTGTTCTGGATGTATCAAATCGTAGGCTAGAGCTTGTTTTATGGATGAATTAAATTGAGATTTGAAGTGCAACAAAGGTGAATTTATGTTAAAGAAAGATGCTAGAGTAGTGTTCTTGAAATGGGAAAGAACTAGGATTACGTGAATGAAAGTGAATGAAGTTTCTGTTTTGGATTTTGATGCATGAAAGGCAATTATTTATGAGCTACCAATTGAATGTTTCTAAATTTGAATTAGAGATGAAATTGATGAGGAGTTAAAGTGTAATTAAGGCATAATTAAGGTATAATTAATGGACTAAGATGAAGGTGTTTTAAATTAGGTATAAAGATGGAAGAATCTGGAAAAAATTGATGGAATTAGACAATGCACCTTCGGATTGCTCATCCCATGATCGTGGGAGCTACATTAGCTCCTTCCCACAATCGTGGGCAATGCATATAAGTGAGAAAAGTTTGATTTTGTGTGATATTTAAAACATATAAGGATAAGTTACTTTACTAAGGTGCAATTGGATATGATTGGAGCTTGAAATGAACCTAGATAGTTGTTTGATTAATTGATTAAGTGTTTGATAAGTTTAGGTTGTTATTTGATGTTATAGTTTAAGGAATGGATTGTTTAATATCAATGTATATGAATTTGGGAAGTATGAGTTGTTAATGGTATAAAGAAGTTCTTATGAATGCAAAGATGATTCAAAGGATATAGGTAATAAATTAAGTATGATTGAATGAGAATTGAGAAATTGTGTGAATATATATCATGCTAGGAAAGGATTGATGCATGTATGATTGATGAATTTAAAGTAATCAAACTTACTTAAGGCATAACCTAATTGAAAACTAGATAAATACAAGTTATAGAATGAATGATCAAGGCTTGTGAATAAGGATACATATCGGGATAGTTAAGCATGCAATGAACACAACACATATACATATGTATGATTGAGTAACATAATCTTGTACATTGGAATCCATGGTAATGGACCTGAATCCATTAGTATGGAACATTTTCTTTTTTAAGTGAAATCCCCTAGTATAGGAAAGAGTGAAAAAGTACTTTCATTGTTGTGGAATAAGAAGCCTTCATATCTTAATGCATTATTTAATTTATTCGGAGCTATAGGAGCGGGATCCACTTTTGGATAATTAATAATAAAATAATAAAATAATAAAAAAGTTTATTAACGAAAAATAAAAATATATATATAAAATTGATTCTTTAATTGTTTAATGTTACTTTATTGTTTTGAAGTAATCAATATTTAATTTATTAAATTGACCTCAAATAGGAAATGATACTTTGAATCATAGAACTATAATGAAATATACGATCAACCAACATTTATCGAGTTTGAAAGAGAGTTAGAAGAAATGGTTCAATTCCTTTTTTTCTTTTTCGAACCGAGAGAACCATGAATTGGGATCCTAATGCATATAGATACAAATGGTCTAATGGGAGAATGATAATCTTGGGTTGTACAAAGTCTGAAACTAAGTGGATTTATTTTTGTCCTATAATCCTCCACTACTATACATATCATCAAATGCAACAACTGTGGAATTTTTTTCCACCGCGTTTTTTTGACTCCTATGTTATATTCTTCATAGTCTTCATATAATTCATATAATGATAGATTTTTAATACAATAGTTATATGACAAGTCAGTCTTTTTATGAGATAACCCCATCTGCGAGCCCGAGGTTTTAGTTTTTTTACCGTAGTCCCTTTATTAACGTCAACTTTACTAATGTCCTAGTTACTCTTCAGGACGGAGTGGAGGAAGGGAGGAGCTTTTCAAACAAGAAAAAGGATCCAATGATTTATTTTATTAAACAAGTTAGTAATATGTAAATACATGTATATTGCATGATATAGAAGAACAAATTGAGCATCCACATCCAAAAATTACCGAATCATCAAGGCAATAGCCATTTAAAGCGCACAGCGAGTTAACCTAGATGTTTTCTCACTGTGTTTAAATTTTTTTTTATTAACTTTCAGATATTGAGTTGTTATTAATATGATTGAGATATTCCAAACATTGTTGGTCCGAGGAGCTTGATATTCGAGACTGTATTGGAAGTGTTTTCAAATTAAATATGCAATATGAAATGTGTTCGCAACTGTATGTTGAATGCCAGACTCAGATTCGATGAATATGATAAGTGATTGTATGAATATGATAAGTGATTGTGCACTTAAATGAAAGTTATTAATAACATATTATATGAAATGATGCATTCCATCACACTAATATGCATAATCAGATAGAGGGGTTGTGACAAAGGTGACTAGTTTGAAAAGAGCTTAAAGCTAAAAAATGTTCAAGAGCTACAGGCTTAGTTATTAATGCACCTAGTATCCACAAAAGGGTACATAATAGTATCTGAAATGAGCCTGAGATTCACAAGAAATATAGGACAGTAAATAAGCACTCTATCATAACAAAGTAAAAATAAAAGTGAGTCACATGTACATTTGCATATATAAGTTGACATGTATCATAGCCTTAATTTGAGATGATTACTAAATTGTTTGAAATATGGTTGAAGGTTAAATGAGGATGTATTATGATATGAAATGCTAGCTTATCTAATATACTTGTAAAAGTATTATAATCTAAATGCATTTGATAAAATATGATGAAATGTGATGTGATAGTCAATAATGAATGCTATGAAATACTTATTGAAATTAGGTATAATTTGCCTCCTTGTTTAAAACTTAAGCGAGCACATCGATAATGATTCACTCATTGAGTTTGTAAAATTCATCAAAAGTGCAACGTTAATTTTCAGGTTCTAAGGATACCTAGCTTCTAAAACAATCTAGTAGCAGTCTATTATTGTCAATTTTGAAAACAAGAAATGCATCAAAGATCTGGTCAACTGATATCTAAGTAGTTTAGATATAATGTGTTTGTTTAGTTTCTCATTTAATGTGGAACATTTTGTATAGAACAGTGAACTCACATATGTTTTTGTAATGCAAATATATGGGGTGTGAAATGTAATGCTACAATGTAAGTTACATTTTGTTAATGAAATGGAAAAAGTTGATCTTTAAAATACTTGTGTTTTTTTGATGCCATAATGAGTGAATATGATTACTCTAACATGCGATTCTCATAGGGTATGTTCTTGGATGTCCTCTAGATGTTGGGGCATATACTCTATGGTAGTGGTGTGTTATAAAAACAAAGATTCCAAACTAACAATTTCAATAGATAACCTCAAGCACTACATAAGCTCAACATCAATCATTAAATTCAGGTATGTCTTTGGATGAAATTGTTAAGGCTCTTATTACTAATACTAAAACATTTCAACAAGAAACAAAAACAAACCTTCAAAAATTAGAAAATTAGATCACTCAATTAGCCACCTCATACAGTAAATTTGAGAAAATTACCTTCATAAATAATGGTGAATTTGTCATTAAGAAGTGGGAAGGAAATTCAGTCTAGATCTTCCCTACCATTATTTGTAAAGAGTGATGATATTATTTGTCTAGATTTATGGTATTGTTTATATTTAGATGTGGTATTTGCATATTAGAGGAAAGTATTGAGACATCATAATCTTTATACTTAGTAATGATATTCTTATATTAAAGTGAAGGTGTTATTTATTTGTACTAAACTATAACTTTTTTAAATAAGTGTGATCTTTGGATGTATAAAACCTCAATATAGTTTTGTATTTTGTAATAAGTGATTGTATTAAAGTTAAATTTTACATATCTGTAATAAGTGATGATATTTTTGTTTATATATGTGATATTATATATACTGTGATCTTGTATACTTTCTATTGAGGCAATATATTTTGTATACGTAATGATGGTATTCTATATTAAAGTAAATAAGTTAGTTATTTTAATGAGTAATGATATTTTATACATAACATTATATTGTTTTTATAAAATATTTTTGTATTTTTAAATAAAATTTTGGTTTTTGCTTATATAATATTTATAGCTTGTCGGGAAGCTTTTCACATACATTGTATTTTATATTGCCCTTAAAAAGAACATGGATGAGATACTCGGTCATGTGTTAAATTGTGTTCATTTTCTCTTTCATAATCATGGTTTGTCATACATTCATACACTAAATCGTGTCCAATACAAAGTAAACATGTTACTTACCTATAATAACTAGTTATATTTTTGTTTATAGGAATGGTATGAGATGTATATATTTCATATATATTGTGCATTGAGAGATGATATTCTTTATACTCAAGTGATAGTATTCTCCTATTAAACTAAAATGTTACTTATCTAGATGAGTCATAATATTTTTTATACAAAGGTGTGGTATTGAAAGAATTGAGTTTTAATATAATTTGTATTAATGATGGTATTCTTCATACTTAGTCATTAAAGTTTAGGTGTTACTTCTTTTTCTATTAAGTAATGTTATATTTTTTGTATACAATCATACTTTTAAATATATAAATTTTTGGTGTAGTTAGATATGGTATTGAATATATTTTCTAGTATAATTTTATTAAAGAATGATTTTCATTGTATTTAAGAGCGGTAAGAAATATATTGAATATTGGTGTAATTTGTATTGTTACGTGATATTCTTTATACTCGTTATGGTATTCCCATATTAATATAAAGTTGGAAAGCATACCATATTAACATAAAGCTAGAAATCATCTTATATTTTCTATATTATCACTATATCTACTACTTTGGAAAAGATATTAATTACATTTACTTTTTAGGTAGTGAAGGCTTACATTGATAAGGATATAGTTTTCTTTATAAAATATATAGTGTGTTAACATATGTAGTTACGAATGACAATGAGATGGGCTGAATCGAGCTTGCCATTAGTTTGGCTACCCTAGTTTAGTTTGAAATCCAATCAAAATCGAATTGTGCGATTTAAACTTATAGGAAACAAACGATGCTATTTTATACAATTACATTAAAGTAACATCATTTTGACAAAAACATTCAGGTCATTCAAGTTAATCCTTCCAATCTTCCTAGTCCAAAACCTGATCAACTCAGACTTAACCTATTAATTTCAGGCCAAGCCAAACAATTTTTATCATCTCAATCTACAACTTCTTTTTTAGTAATTTCTTTTTATATTACAACTAAACCACAAGAAAAAGGATCCTAAATCAATAAGCATTAAATTTTAACTTTATCTTTATTCTGAAACAGTTATAGTTAAGCTAGAATTTTTTAGTTAATTAGATGTGATATACATTAACTTGTTTATGATAATTATTAAAATATATCACTTTATATATCGTTATTATTAATCTAAATTATGGGGTGTACTGGTTGCTTGCTTTAAAATTTAACATTTATAATTTGCTTATTTTTAACTTGTAAAATTCCACTATGTATCTTCGATAGATGCCCCGTTACGTGACATTCCACGATATTGCTTTGCGCTAAATACATAAATATGCAGTTAAATATATGTCGTTAACTTATGAACTAGTAAAAACCATCAATGAAAATTTCAGGTAATCCAAGAAATTGGATTACATGTCCCAACGCTCAGCTATAGTCTTGAAAATATAAGGAGAAATTATTGGGTGTGAATTAACCGCTCTGAGCAAACGCTCGCTCTGGTTGGAAACTCTTAATTGAAAGTAATATGGTACGGTCAATGGTAAAGATTTGGCGGGTGATTGTTGGGAACACAATAACTAGGGCTTTAGCGAAAGGAATAAAAGAATGTTTTTCTGGCGAATTTGGGAGTAATTTGTAAAGTTATTTTTTTATAATTATAAAGTTACAGGTTTTTATAAAAATATAAAAATAAGGTTGTGTATATTGTAAAGCTATTTATTGGCCAAGTTTGTTCAATAAGAAGATAGGTTATTTCCAGAATCGTTGAGCTAAACATTATATTCAGTTTTTGGTTATTAACATTCTGGTATCAAATCCCTCACTGGGTCGGAAGAAACAAAGCAGCAGTCTTTGTGGTTTACAGCAGCAAAGGAGATGACGACTGAAGGGAATTTCGTGCAATCTGCCATACCACGCTTCGATGGTCACTATGACCACTGGAGTATGTTGATGGAGAACTCCCTCAGATCTAAAGAATACTAGAGCCTTGTGGAGATTGGTTACGTTGAGCTAGAAAGTGGAGTGGAGCAGACAGAAGCACAACAAAAGAGGTTGGATGAGTTGAAGCTGAAAGATTTGAAAGTCAAGAATTATCTCTTCCAGTCCATAGATCGGACCATTCTAGAGACCATACTCCAGAAGGATACTTCCAAGCAAATTTGGGACTCTTTGAAAAAAAAGTTTGAAGGGAATGCAAGAGTTAAGAGGTCTCATCTTCAAGCTCTTCGTTGAGAATTTGAAACCTTAGAGATAAAGGCTAGAGAAGCAGTCAATGAGTACTTTTCAAGGGTGATGACAGTGGCTAACAAAATGAGAACATATGGAGAGCAGATGCAAGATGTCAAAGTAGTGGAGAAAATCTTACGGTCGTTGTGTGACAAGTTTAATTATGTTGTCTGTTCAATTGAAGAATCCAAAGATGTCGATAAACTCTCCATCGATGAACTGCAGAGTTCCTTGATTATTTATGAGCAGAAATTCCAGAAGCATACTGTAGAAGAACAAGCACTCAAAATAACCTCTGAAGATAGTTCTGGAGCAAGAGGTCGAGGTCGAGGTGTATTTAGAGGAAGAGGAAGGGGCAAAGGACGTCAACCTTACAACAAAGCAACTGTGGAATGCTATAAGTGCCATAAGATTGGGCACTTCCAGTTTGAATGCTCGAGTTTGGAAAAGGAGGCTAACTATGCTGAACAAGAAGAGGAAGAAATGCTACTCATGTCGTATGTGGAGATGAATGAGGTTCAAAGAGAAGATGTTTGGTTTCTGGATTCTGGATGTAGCAACCACATGTGTCCCGACAAGAATATGTTCTGCAATCTAAACAAAAGTTTCAAGCACACTGTGAAATTGGGAAACAACACAAGGATGTCTGTGCTAGGAAAAGGTAATGTGAGATTCAAAGTAAGTGGTTTTACACATGTTGTTAGTGGCGTGTATTATGTGCCTGAACTAACAAATAATCTACTGAGCATTGGTCAACTACAAGAAAGGATTGGCAATTCTTTTTCAACATGGAAAGTGCAAGATATATCATCCAGAGAAAGGGCTGATAATGCAAACTGATATGACCAAAAATCGAATGTTCAACCTATCAACAAAGTCATCACCTCAAAAGTCAGCTTGTCTTTATACCACTACACAAGATTTGGCTCACTTATGGCATTGCCGCTATGGACACTTAAGCTATAAAGGATTGATAACTCTTCAATTCAAGAAAATGGTGCATGGGGTATCTCAGTTCAAGTCTCCATCAACAATGTATGCTGACTGCATGATTGGAAAGCAACATAGGAATCCAATTACAAGGAAGAGCGATTGGACGGCTACAGAGATGCTTCAGCTTGTCCATGCAGAAATCTGTGGACCAATCTCACCCATATCCAATAGCAAGAATGTTGGATCGGAAAAAGAAAACATGCTTTGTTTGGAAAATCCAACTTTTAAGAAATCATTACTTGCAGCAGAAGCAACAAATCCAAATCAACATGCCAATCCATACATGATATGGTATAAGGATAATAAAATATAAACAAGATCAGGAGTATTACCGACTCCTTTGCTACAGCTTTAAATCCTCGCTGCGCTATCCTCTCCTTCTTTGTGTATCCAAATCCTTTGCCTTAGACTCTTTTCCTTTAGCAATCTCCTTTCTCCTTGTTGTAGTATCCTAAACCAATTAGAATTACCACCTGTTCTTCAAGGACAATTAGGTTAACAAAATCTTTTGGTGGGAAAGGAGAAGAAATGTTTGGAGGAGATTTTCTTAAAAGAAGAAGAAGCAAAATTGAAACTCTTTCAATTGGTATTTTCGATTCTCTCTTTCATGAAATGAGAGAAGGTGTAAAGAACATGCCACACCTCTTTCTTGCCTACCAATTTCGTATATGCATGGATGGAAGGAGTGTTGGACCCCGAATTTTTTTTATGATGTCATTAAGTATGAATTGTGTTAATTGTATGATTATGGCTTAGTTTGATTAAATTAGGAGTATTAGTGGATAATTGAGGTTTAATTGAGTTTATTGTGGTTTAAATGAGAATTAAAAGGGTAAAAGAATATGAGGGCATTTTGGGAAGATTGCATGAGTTGGAGTGTTGGAGGGGTAAAATGGTCTTTACCCATCCCTTTAGATATAAGTGAAAGAATTATAAGAGAAAGAAAGGAAAGAAAGAAAAAGAAGGGAAGAAGAGAAGAGGAGAAGTCGTAGGTGGAGGAAGAAGAGAAGAGAATAGGAGTGTCGATCTTTAAGGTTTTTGACAGATCTAAGACGTTTCCGGGTACGTTTTGCTTCGTTTAATCTTGTTGTGGTTGGATTAAACCTAAAGATAGGTTGAATATGTTAGAATCGGTGGTTTAGGATTTTAAAGGCAAAAATGGATAGATTTCCTTGGGTTGTTGGATTTGTGACTGATTTTGAGGTTTGATTAAGTTAGAAATGTAGTTGAGACTTGAATCAAGGTTTAAGTGTGTTACATTTGTGTTTGGGGAAGGATTGAGGTTGGAAAAATACTGGAAATTGGGTTCGGGAGGAGTTCCCAGACCCGTACGTCGCGACGTGCTCATAAGCACACCATGGCGTCTTGTTAATGCACGCCGCAGCCGGATGTGCACGTCATGGCGCAAGTTATGTCAGTCACGGCGTGCATTTAAAGGAGCTGATATGCCATGTGGCCTTCAGATCGTTAAATCATGGCGAGCTTAAGTTACCGCAATGAGCCCTCTGCTTCTAAAGAATACAAATTTTGGTATTTTGGGCATATCTTGGGTTGTAGATATACAAATGAGATGATTTTGGATTCGTTGTGATCTAGAAAATGAGGGCTACAAGTTGTATGAAGAAAGGAAGTTCGGAATTAGCCTATAAGGGTTCGAGAATTTAGATGGAAGTCGTATGTAGACCTTTAGTGCTTTACTTTTGATTTTCAAGCTTTATGGAATATTTCTTTGAATATTAATTGAATGGAAACTTGGTTTGTTTTAGAAAACCAAGCCGACCTGATCCAATCGCAAGAGGAAGGACAACAGTGAGTCTGATACTCAAGCGATACTAGGTGGATAATATATTTATGGTTGTTGTGTGTACGGCACATTACCTTGCTTGCTTGCATGTAAGTGAATTGTGTTGAATTATGAAATGCATTGTGATCATGATTGTGTATAGCATTGATAGGCCTTATGGCATTTTGCAAGAATGAAAAGAATGAAAAGTATGAAAGTTTTGGATAAAATGTTTTGAGCATGAAACGAATCGTTATGTGCTTTGTTTGGGTGAGAGGGTAACGGATGGATAGTCACGTGCACGTCGAGGTATAGTCTTCTCCCGGCTGCCCGCTTAAGGCCACGAGATCCTTGAGAAATCAAACTCGTTTTGTTTACGGTATAAATTTCGGTTTATTCGGATCGTTTTAAGGAACTCTTGAACCATTTGTTGTGCATTGCATGATTAATTTGTCAGTAATGATGCATAATAATTGTTATGTTGTGAAGTACAAATTGCATGATATATTCTTTTGATGGCTATAAGAATGTGAATCAATTGCTAAGTGTGGACTTGCTACACTTGTATACATATATATATGCTTGAATGTGTGGCTCGTTGCCAATGGCTATAAATGTATATGCCACTGAGCTTCGCAGCTCACCCCATTGTCTTCCCCCTCCTCAGGTGCAGAACGAGGCGATCGCTGATCTTGCAAGGCATTAGAAACTTCAAGCTAGTTAGGAGCTTTGTATTAAGTTAGTACTTTAGCTGGCCCTCCAAGCATATCATCATGGAGCATATTCATGTACTTTAGATTTAAACTTTATTTTGTATTATGTTATTTTGAAAATGCTTGTTGAATTTCCTGTGGATTGTAATAGCATGAAGCCCTTGATTTATGGGGTATTTAATTCATAGATGGAATGCATGTGTAGAATGTGTGTATGTATGTTTGTGTGAATCGAATTATGCATGGAATACGGATCCGGCCTGAAGTTTGGGGGCGCTCGTCGCTGGCGCAGCCCGAGGGGCCACCTCGGGAATAGGGATCCGGGACCCGGGCCCAACAAGGAGAGAGGCATCAAATGCATCACTTCTTTCATTAATCACTCATAAATAGCCAATAAATGAGATTATCTTCATTTATCTTTATGATGGCTATTTGAAAAGACCATAACCTAAAATTCAATACCCAATTTCGGTTTTGCCAAGAAGAAAGAAGCAAGATGGTCCATCTAATGTATATCTTTCAACTTTAATCTAATGAATGCAAATAGGTTACAAGCCAACATTAAAAGATAACCATTAAACCATTTAATGGTAATTTCATAACTCCATTTAATGATGATTAACCATAATAAAGACCATCTTTATTTAGCATTTTAATGTCAAATGTGTGGTTACACATTTAACCTAGGAATAACCAAAATTGCTATCTTTTTTAAAAAAAATTGTTTTAATATAATTAATCTAATTAATTACATTAAAGCAAAAACCAAAAACCAAGCCCATTACTAAATGTACATTTGGGCTTCTTTAATTAGACCAAGCCCAAGATTCAATTATGGGCTTTTAATTAACCTTCATTTATATTTCTTACTTAGCTTGATAACCTTCCTTAAAGCCAAGTGGGGAATCTTATTGGACTTTGATAATTCAAGCTCCAATAAGCCCAGAATTAATTCAATCTCATTGGAATTAATTCTAGCTTATTAACTAAATGTCATTCCACTAAAGAAAATTAGTTGAACTCTTGAATTATTAAATATTGTGAGAATATGTCCAATTGCAAACCCTATTTGGAACCTTATTATAGCCATCCGCACAACAAAGGGTAAAATTACCATTTTGCCCTTATATTGGTTTTTCCTTCTAGATCTCTCATTTTACTTTATATGGTGATAAACACATAAGATCTCATCTCAATGTTAAGACTTGATGGGTAGCTAGTCCATCAAACTACTAGCACCAGTTTAATCACCAAATCTCCTTAAAACATCTAGAAGAGATGATAACACTATAAACTCTTTATTTGAGTGAATGTTCCTTGATAAATGTTTCAATTAATAACTCCAACATGCAGACACTGGATTAATACTCTGTAAAAATCCATTCCGATCATATCAAGAATTATAATGAAACATATATGAGTTCACCACTCATCAAGATTATGGTTCATAATAAGCGAATGCTTAAGTTGTACGTTTTAAGATTAAAGTAACAACCCACTTTATTCTTGAAAACATACTTGATTCCAGATTCATTTAATAGTGCCATTATCGATAGTCAACTACTATCATGATATGAAACTCATCATTCCCTTCAAGTAAACTCATTTACTTATATGGAGATAAATCGCAACACTATAGATCAAACCATAATCAGCGACCAACTTGATTATTCAACCGTGAATCAATTAATTCATATTCTAATAATATACATGTTTCCCATACATCTCTATGTATATGTATATTACTTACAAAAGAATCTTGGTACCTTATGATCAGATATATAATGCTCACACAGATAAAACCAAACTCTTTTGTTTTATTAATAATAAATATTTTCATTACAAAACTGTAACTGAAGAAGATAAAATGTAAATACACTTGCTTTCCAGGGCACTATATTTACATACCTCCAACAATCTCCCAGTTGCCCTAAAGCAAGTTTGACATATCCCTCATTCTCATCCCTTCTAGGTGACCCTCAAAGCTCTTTTGAGTCAATGTCTTTGTGAACGGATCAGCAAGGTTTTGCTCGGAGGGAATCTTTACCACATCCACTTCTCCACGTTGTATTATCTCCCTTATAAGATGAGACTTTCGCTCAATGTGTTTTTCAGCTTTGTGGTTTCGAGGTTCTTTAGAATTAGTCAGTGACCCACTATTATCACAATAAAGTGTAATGGCCTTTTCTGCCTCTGGAACTACCTCCAAATCTTTTAGGAACTTCGAGCTAGATCTTCCTTCTTTGCTTCACAAGAAAGAACATACTCAACCTCAGTAGTCGAATCAGCAATACAAGATTGCTTGACACTCCTCCAAACTATGGCTCCACCTCCTAAAGTAAATATAGAACCAGAAGTTGATTTCCTTGAATCAACATTTGATTGGAAATCAAAATCCGTATATCCTGTCGGAATAAGATTACTTCCAGAGTAAACAAGCATTAAGTTCTTCGTCCTACGAAGATATTTAAGTATACACTTAACCGCAGTCCAATGTTCCATTCCTAGATTGGATTGAAATCTGCTTACCAGTCCCACTGTATAACAGATATCTGGTCTAGTGCACAGCATTGCATACATCAAACTACCAACTACCAAAGCATATGGAATGTTACGCATACGTTCAACCTCCTTTTGGATTTTAGGAGCTTGTTCCTTTGAAAGTTTGATTCCATGTCTAGTAGGAGTAAAACCCCTCTTGGAATCTTGCATGGCGAACTTATTGAGCATATTCTCAGTGTAGGTAAGTTGAGACAAAACTATCTGCTTGTTCTTTCGATCCCTTATCAGTTTGATCCCTAGAACATAGGTAGCCTCTCCCAAATCCTTCATTGAAAACTGTTCATTCAGCCATCCCTTAACCGCAGATAACATTCCCATATCATTCCCAATGAGCAGAATGTCATCAACATACAGGATTAGGAAAGTAACTTTACCTTCTTGTATTCTTTTATAAGCACAAGGCTCATCTAGGTTTTGTATGAACCCATAGGTTTTGATAGCCTTATCAAACCTAATGTTCCAAGACCTAGATGCTTGCTTAAGTCCATAAATGGACCTTTGCAACTTGCAAACCTTATGCTCATTACTTGGCTCAATGAATCCTTCTGGTTGGGCCATATAAATGGTCTCCTCAAGATCTCCATTAAGAAATGCGATCTTGACATCCATTTGCCATATTTCATAATCAAAATAGGCTGCTATGGCCAAAAGAATCCTGATGGACTTAAGCATGGCAACCGGAGAAAAAGTCTCCTTATAGTCTATACCCTCCTTTTTAGTATAGCCTTTAGCTACCAATCTAGCTTTAAAGGTCTCTACCTTTCCATCCGATCCCCTTTTCCTTTTGTAGATCCATTTACACCCTATAGCTTTTAGACCTGGTGGTAGATCTACAAGGACCCAGACTTCATTAGTATACATAGAATCTATTTCCGATTCCATCATCTTGAGCCATTTTTCTGCATCAACATCATTAATAGCCTGCGTATACGTAATGGGATATATTTCTTCTTGGTCCGAGATGGCAATTAAGCCTTCTCCTATACCCAGATACCTATCTGGCTGTCTCACAACCCTCTCACTACGTCTAGATACACCTTGATGTTCAGGTTGCACTTCTGATTCAACTCTTGAATCCATTTCGACATCTTGTTCTGTCATATCCAAAACAACTCTTGGTTTGGATGAAATAGCTAACTCCTTTAGTACTACTTCACTTCTTCCTTTATGATTTTTCACAAACTCTTCCTCTAAAAAAGTTGCATTTGTCAACACAAATACCTTCTTATCATGAGGACTGTAAAAATATTACCCTCGAGTTCCCGTAGGATATCCTACAAACAAACATACTTCTGACCTTGGTTCCATCTTTGTGGATTCAGGCTTTAGAACATGGGTTGGGCAGCCCCAAGTCCTCAAATGCCTTAATGAAGGCACTCGGCCAGTCCACAACTCCTTAGGTGTTTTAGGCACTGATTTGGACGGAGCAAAGTTAAGAAGATATGTTGCCGTTTGTATGGCATATCCCCAGAACGATTCTGGAAGGCTAGCGTAGGACATCATGGATCTTACCATTTCCAATAGAGTTCTATTTCTCCTCTCTGCTACACCATTCTATTGAGGTGTACGAGGAGCTGACAAATTGGAAACAATTACATTGTCAATTAAATATTGCTGGAACTCTTCAGATAAATACTCACCACCTCGATCTGATCGAAGCTATTTTAATGGCTTGCCAAGTTGCTTCTCAGCTTCAGCTTTGAATTCTTTGAACTTTTCAAAAGATTCACTCTTTTATGCATCAAATACAAATAGCCATGTCTTGAGTAATCATCTAAAAATTATGAAATATTCATAACCTCCTCTAGCTTGTACATTCATGGGCCCACACATCAAGATGTACCAGTCCAATGTGGATTCAGATCTGTTTCCTTTAGAAGGAAATGAGGCTTTGGTCATTTTTCCTTCAATACAAGATTCACAGGTGGGTAATGGATCATTATCCAAGCCCATAAGGATCCCATCCTTTACCAGCCTGTCAAGTCTTTTCTGATTGATATGACCCATTCTTAAAGGCCACATATACTTTGAATTAATGCTAGAGATTTTGGATTGTCTTGGTTTTATCAATTTTGTGGTGTTTAGTGAGCCTTTCATAGGTTCTATTAAAAAACAATCCCTGTTTAGTTATCGCATCACAAATAAAATCCTTATTCTCATATATTGAAACAACCTTTTCAAAATACAAGGAATAACCAGATTTTATTAGACAAAAAACAGAAATCATGTTCCTTACAATCATTGGTGTAGAGCCCGGCCTCTACCGCCATCACTCCAGGTATTGTCCTCTTTGGTACTTGGATGAGTCACCACTCGAACCCAAGACCTCAAGGTTTTGTTGCACTTTAAGTGGCTCAATGGTAAGAGGCGTGCTTAGTGCAAAAAAATGAGGTCTGGTCTGAGTGGTGACTCATCCAGCATTAAAGACAATACTGAGGATGATGGATAGAGGCCAGGCGCTACATTAAAAAGGCACCTTTTTAATGTAGAGCCCAGCCTCTACCACCATCACTCCAGGTATTGTCCTCTTTGGTCAAGGGTGAGCCACGACTCGAACCCAAGACCTCAAGGTTTTGTTCTACTTTGCGAGGACTCCTCTTACCATTGAGCCAAATGTAACACCCCTTTACCGTAGGGTATGCACCGAGACGCCCGTAGGTCGTTCCGATACATAACCCACGATGAGGGTGCACTACAAACAATCAATTCTATAAACCTCATGGCATCAATAAGATAAAATTGTAATGACAAATCTCACTAAATTTTTAAAACCGAAATACTTCTCATTTCATAACCTCAAAACAACATTTACAAGAATAACAGTTTCCACAGTTTACACATATATCTTCAAAAAGGAACTGAAATGAAAGCCTAAGCTAGGTCATCCTCAAAATCGAACCCAGCTGACTAACCTGTGAGCCATGCTTCCCGAGCCAACGCGCTCACACAGCGGAAAAGTCGAACCCTGGAGCTAGGAGTCTACTATCACTGTCCTTAAAAATAAATTGCAATGTTAGGTGAGTTTGCGAACTCAGCGAGAAACCATCATCGATGGTCCACCCAACTCATGCATATACACGTAATTTACGGAAATAACATATATCAGCACTTTCAAAAAATCACATACATTCAATTTCACATTTATAAGAAGTTTCACCTTTCATCCGATTCACATTTGATCATTTCATATGAAAAATGCATATGTGACACTTTCCGGTTATTACGTTGATGTGACCGTGCGCCTGAGCTCATTTACGTTGAGCCAGTGGCTCTGAATTTCGTTGGGCTTGAAGCCCTGGTACATTGAGCCTGTGGCTCAAAAATTGTTGGGCTCGAGGCCCTAATGCGTTGAGCTTGAAGCTCTGAAAATACGGTGGCTACACCGGTCACAACTGTCAATTATCTGATCATGCCTTTATGCATGAATGCACATGTTCAATTCACAATAATTGTGTCATAACCTATCACACTATGTACAATTTCGAATTAAACCAATTAATTTCAATTTTATGCAAAATTAACACTTCTATAACAATTCCAAATATTTCGGATACCTGTGGTCCGAAATCAATCAAAAGCAAGCACATAGATCCATCCTTAACTCCACATGGCATAGGTGCATAAAATGTAACACATACAGGTTGATAAACTAACTATGTTACTCACCTCTAACTTTTGAGCTACTGTTGGGAAGTCTCACCTACGTCGGAAGATCGACGCTCCACTTGAGCCTCTATAACAATCAGAATAAACCAACATTACTAATTGCATAATTTCTAATATTAATAATGCATATGCAGCGAATGCGATGAGTACAATACATTTTATGACATTCCCGATCTTCCAATTCAATTCTCTTTTCCTTGAAAAGATAGAAATTCCTAACATCATAATTCAATTGACTAAGTTCTGAACTCTCTAAAGTCATACTCCAATCACAAATCACATTCCTTAATAAATCGCCATCCGATTTCGTGAACCATCGAATTCAAATTCCGAGTTTCCCTCTAATCAAGTCACAATTCTTAATTTCTAATTTCAATCACTTATGAACCAATTCATTAGGAATTAAACCTCAAAATCATCAATCAAAAGAATCTAAATCACTTTTAAAAAAAAGGGCATCCTCGCCGTAGCGTCTCCACAGGCTCGTCGCAACGTCTCCACAGTGGCTCATCGCGACGTATAAGTTCACTCGTCGCGACGTACGAGCTCTGGTTCATCTTCTTCGATTCTCCTTTTTCATTTCTCTCTCTAAATTACATCCATAACTCAACTTTTCTCTATAAAAATACTCCAAAACAACTCAATATACTCTAAACTACTAACCCTTGACCTCAAATCCATGTAAAATCAATCATCCCTCAATTACCCAAATCAAAATCACGCAACATCTTCAAAATATATCATCCGAAACTTCTAAATTCATAAACAGTTAATAACTTAATTTAATGATCAAATCAAACAATTTGAGACATAAAGAAATAGTAACTTACTTGATTCAAGCCTTAAATCTTCAAATAGCACTTCAAATCTCCAACCCTCAACTCAATCACCACCCACGACAATAACCCATAAAAATCACCAAACATTCATCTTTCCCCATTTAAGGCTCAAGCTAAGTTGAAGATGAAGAATGGGCAATTTAAGAGAAAGAAAATAAAGAGAAGCAAAAAAGGTGAAGATCAACGATGGAGGAAAAGAAGAAAATCAAATTTTCTTTCAAAAGAGAGTGAGAGTCGAGGAGTAAATTTTAAAAGGTTAAGGTTTTATACAAGGATTTTAAAACTAAGGGCATGTTTGGCAATTTATTTGCCACACGCCCAATTCTTAGGGTCTAAAAATCCAAATTCTTATTCTAATTTTCTCCCAATTTCGCAATGACTATGAATAAGAAATCCTAAAATCATAACTCAAATTATCTCATGCCAATTGTTAATCAATTTCGAAACCGGAATCCAATTTATCAGTCATTAGGTCATTTTTTCGGTCCGGATCTATTTCTCTAAAAATTCCAAAAAAATTCATATAAATCCTCAAAAATAGGAACTATATGATCCTACACTCCAATTTCAATTTTCAAGCTCCTAGAATTCAATTTCACTCCAATTCTATATTCAAAACTTAATATATACAATTATCACCCAATTTTTCAATTTACACTATCATACCGAGAATATGTCATCCATGTACGCACATACATATGCTGGTGCAATAATAATCATTTAACAATAATTAAAGAGGCTAAATGCATGTGCAAATTCAAATTATGCATGCACCCAATCCTAATCCATCCGAATTACCAATATGTCCTTCATATTGGTAACGGGATGTTACAATTCTCCCCTCCTAATAAAAATTTCGTCCCGAAATTTCTTACCTGACTGATCAAACAAGTGAGGATACTGCCTTCTCATGAGCTCCTCAGTCTCCCAAGTTGCTTCCTCAGATGAGTGGTTCTTCCAAAGGACTTTCACCAATGAAATCACCCTGCTCCTCAACTGCTTGACCCGCGATCCTATAATCTGCACTGGCTCCTCAACATAACTCAAATTACTAGCCACCTCAATCTCTTGAGCCGAGATCACATGAGTCAGTTATGAACGATATCTCCAGAGCATGCTCACATAGAAAACATCATGCAACTGAGACATCTTGCTCGGCAGCGCCAATCTATAAGCCAAAGGTCCTATCCTCTCTAGGATCTCATAAGGACCAATATACCGAGGACTCAACTTGCCTTTTCGGCCAAATCTCAGAACTCCTCTCTAAGGTGACACTCGGAGGAAAACCCTACCTCCTACCTCATACTCCATCTCTCTCCGACGCTGATCTACATAACTCTTCTGTCTATCCTGAGCCGCTTTAATGCGACTTCGAATCAGTCTCACCTTGTCCACAGTGTCCTGGATCAACTCGGGTCCCTCAAGCATCCTCATACGCTCTTCATCCCAATAAAGAGGTGATCTACACTTCCGTCCATATAACGCCTCATACGGTGCCATCCTAATACTACTCTGGTACTGATTATTGCAAGCAAACTCAACCAGAGCTAAATATTGATCCCATGCACCTCGGAACTCCAATACACAAGCTCGTAACATATCCTCAACAGTCTTAATCGTCCTCTCACTCTGCCCATCTGTCTGAGGATGAAATGTTGTGTTGAAGTTCAATCTCGTACCCATAGCCGACTGCAAACTCCTCCAAAACTTCGAAGTAAATATGGGATCCCTGTCAGAGACTATAGACACCGGGACCCCATGTAGTTGCACAATCTCTCCTACATACTTCTGGGCCAACTGATCGAGAGTATTGTTCTCTCTCACTGGCAAGAAGTGAGCCAATTTAGTCAACCGGTCCACTATGACCCAGATCGCATCATGCTGCCTCAGCATCCTAGGCAACCCCATAATGAAATCCATCAAAATTCGCTCCCATTTCCACTCCAGAATGGGCAACAAATGCAGCTTATCCACTGGAGCCTGGTGCTCAGCCTTAACCTGCTGGCACGTCAAACACCGAGAAATAAACTCTGCCACCTGCTTCTTCATGCCTGGCCACCAGAAATGCAACTTAAGAGTGCGATACATCTTAGTAGTGCCAGGATGCATAGCATAGGCGGCCACATGCGCCTCCTCCAAAATCCCACACCTTAAACCATCAACATCTAGAACACACAGCCTCTGACCCATCCAAAGAGTCCCATCTCTCAACTCAAAATCAGAAGTCAAATCAGATCTTACTCTATCTATCAATCTCACCAACACAGGATCTTGATCCTGAACCCTCCTGATCCGGTCATGCAACATCGGCCTAAGCCTCAAAGTAGCAATCAGAGCTCCATCCTAATCCACATCCATCTGCACATTCAGAGCTCTCAACTGAATCAAGCTAGGCAATCTCCCAATCTGAATCTGAGCTGCACTGATATAAGATCTCCTACTCAAAGCATCTGCCACCACATTAGCCTTCCCTGGATGATACTCAATCGTGCAGTCATAGTCCTTAAGCAACTCTATCCATCTCCTCTACCTCAGATTCAACTCTCGCTGACTCAGCAAATACCTCAAACTCTTATGATCAGTGAAGATCTGGAACATCTCACCATACAAATAATGTCTCCAGATCTTCAGGGCAAAAACCACTGCTGCTAACTCCAAATCATGCACGGGATAATTCACCTCATGAGACCTCAACTATCTCGAAACATAAGCTATCCCTCTCCCATGCTGCATCAGAACACTACCCAGTCTCTACTGCGAAGCATCACTGAATACCTCAAAACCTCCAGCTCCAGATGGCAAAGCTAACACCGGTGCCATAGTCAACCGATGTTTCAGCTCCTCAAAACTCCTCTGACACTCATCAGACCATTTGAAGGCCACATTCTTCCTCAGAAGTTTTGTCAGAGGGGCTGAGATCACTAAAAACCCCTCGACAAACCTCCGATAATAACCTGCCAATCTGAGAAAACTCCGCATCTCTGACACATTCCTCGGAGTCTCCTAACTCCTCACTGCCTCAATCTTGAGGGGATCCACCCGGATACCCTCACCAAATACGATATGGCCTAAGAACACCACCTCATCCAGCCAAAATTCACACTTGCTGAATTTGGCATACAACTGCTTGTCCCCCATAATCTGCAAAACTGTCCTCAGATGCTCCGCATGCTCTTGTCTATCTCTCGAATACACCCGAATGTCATCAATAAATACAATCACGAACTGATCCAGGTAGGGCTGAAAGACCTTATTCATCAAGGTCATGAAGGTTGTCGGGGCATTAGTCAACCCGAACGGCATCAGTAAGAACTCGAAATGCCCATACCTACTCCTGAAAGCACTCTTGTACACATCAGCCTCTGCTATCCTCAACTGATAATACCCTGATCTCAGATCCAACTTAGTAAACACCTGAGCTCCCTGCAACTGATCAAATAAATCATCGATCCTAGGCAGTGAATATTTATTCTTGACTGTTACCCGATTCAACTGCCTATAATCGATGCATAACCTCATAGTCCCGTCCTTTTTCTTCACAAACAACACTGGAGCTCCCCATGGTGAAACACTCGGTCTGATAAATCCCTTATCCAAAACCTCCTGTAACTGAGCCTTAAGCTCCCTCAATTCCACAGGTGCCATCCTATACGGAGGTATGGATATAAGAGTGGTACCTGGAATGAGGTCAATCGAGAACTTTGTCTCTCGATCCGGCAGCAAACTCGGTAGCTTATCAGAAAATACATCTAAAAATTTCCTGATCACGGGAACATCCTGCAACCTCTGCTCAACTCTAGAATCAACCACATGAGCCAGATAGGCCTCACAACCTTCCTGCATCAACCTCAAGGCACTCAGAAAAGAAATCATCCTGGCTGGCATTGCCTGACTAACACCTTGAAATACTGCTCTAGGCTGACCAGGAGACTCTAACACGACCTCCTTGGTATAGCAGTCCATAACAGCCCTACGGGCAGTGAGCCAGTCCATCCCCAAAATCACATTTATCTCTCTCAGAGGCAACACTATCAGGTCTGCACTCAGCACTGCTTGATCTATCTGAATCGAGCATCCTTTGCA
Source organism: Erythroxylum novogranatense (assembly GCA_029891385.1). Lineage (NCBI taxonomy): Eukaryota > Viridiplantae > Streptophyta > Magnoliopsida > Malpighiales > Erythroxylaceae > Erythroxylum > Erythroxylum novogranatense. The sequence continues at coordinate 42,997,716 of CM057227.1, forward strand.
GACCTTTCCCAAAGCAGTAGTACTACCTAGAGGTGTACTCACCTCTAGCCCATACTGTAAATTCTCCTTATCCCCATGCAATCTACATGCCACATACGATGCAATAAAAGAATGCGTGAAACCTGGATCTATCAATGCATAAACCTCAAAGCAAGAAATCAGAAGCATACCCGCAACAACATCCGAAGAATCCTGGGCCTCCTGCCTAGTCATGGCGTAGATCCTAGCCTGGGACTGCGGTCGGCTGCCACGTCCCTCGGTCCCCACAAAGGAATCTCCAGCTCTACCTCGGGCTCTGCCTCGGCCCCTAAATCCAGGTCCACCACTGCGACTCTGTTGCACTGTCGTGCTACTACCAGCTCTCCCTGTTAGCCCCAAAAAAATTTTATGTAATTAAGCATGATTAGAGTAATTAAGTAAATTATGTTAATATTAATTAACTTGACATTGAGTAATATGAGTTGGCATTAAAGATGTTAGGTAATGAGTTAATGGAATTAAATGAATTAGTTGGGTTTTAATGAGGTAGGAAAGAAAAGAAAGATAAAATGGGCTTAAAGATAATTGGGCCTAAATAAGTTGTAGGATAAAGAGGAAGTAAGGAGGATGTAGGAAAAATGAAAGAAGAAGGAATTAAATGAAGGCTTGGGCCTTTTGGGCTTAAGTGGATTAGAGAAGAGGTATAAAAGGAGGAGTTTAAGTGAGTTAGTGTAGGAAGAAGTGAGATTTACGAAATTTAAAGGAGAAGAGGGAGAAGTTTACGTAGAAGAGGAAAGAAAGGAGAAGAAGAAAGGAGCTTGCTAGGGTTTTGGCATTTCCATGAAAGTGAGTGAGTTTTGAAGAAAGAGCAAGAAGAAAAGTGAAGAGGAGAGTCTAAGCTTTATTTTGATACAAGAAACCCTTGGGTTGAGTAAAGATTCAAGGTAAGTTATGAAATGTAGTTTGAGTTTGGCTTGATTTTATGGTTTAGAAAGTTTAGAAAGAAGATGGGTTTAGTGATTCTAGGGTTGATTTCATGATTAAGGTTCATTAGGTTTTCAATTTTAGAAACCCTAAATGATGTGAGGTTCTTTCCTTGCCATGAATGAAGGAGGACAAGAAAGAAGAGGAGAACAAGAAGAGGAACTTCCTTAGGCAAGCTTAAGCAAGGATATAAGGTGGGTTTCACTTTTATCTTTATGTTAGTAATGCTTCAAATATTATCTTAACTAAGGAAAATTAATGTTTGTCCAACTATCTTAAAATGAGCATTGATTGACTTTTGATTGTGTATAAATTGATGGATGATTGCTATTAGGTGAGAAATTGATTAGTGCATGACATTGCTTGAAATTGCCATAAATTGGATGAGCATGAATAAGATCATCAAATGTGAGCTAAGCATGAAATGTGCTTTAAGCATGATCAGCTTTATGGATGCTTGAATATCCATCTTCAGAAAATTAGCCAGCGGACAAGACAAGTCCAGCTTTTATGCATGAAATTAAGTGTTATGTGGGTTAGTTAAGTCCACCAGTGAGTCACGCACGTCGACCAAGATAGCCTTCGCCTGCCGTGCTGATTGTGGCATAGGATGTTCCTTTTAGACTCTCAAAGATATGACTACACTTGTGTAGCTCATCAAGAACCCGTGGACTTTTCAACCATCGCCATGTGTTTACATGTTAGCGATATTTTGCAAGAATGAGAATGATATGAAGCATGAACATTATGTTTTGAGATTGATAAATTTCATGAATTGCATGATTGCATGATTTCTATGCAAGTTGCTAAAAGTATGATTAATGAAGCAATGTAGCTTATTAGCCTAAATATAAATGTGTCACCCACTTGAGTTTAAAGCTCACCCCACCTTCCCGTCCCATCTCCGTGTAAAGATCGGATCATGAAGAATGAGCTCAAGGCATATTCCAAGAATTATATTTTGATGTATTTCAAGCAAATTGTTGTAAACAATGCTTTAGATGCATTTTAAGAAAAGTGTAGTATTTTGGAAGTGTATTTGAACTATGTTGTAAAAGGGCTTGAAATGCCCACTAAAGCATTATAAGCTACTCACTTTGAACGTAAATGAAATGCAAGAATGCTAAGTTCAAATGTATTTTGAGAAATCCATGCATGTTTAAGCCAATTGCATCATTATTATAGTTTGGATATAATAGATGATTAAGAGTGTGGCTGTTGCTTGAATGGTGTTTGAAGATACCTTAGGGTTTAATCATGTTATATGAGGTCAGATGATGAGTCTTACGCAGTGGAAGTATTAGGATTGAAAATTGATAGATGTACTTTCAAGGAAGAGTTGTCAAATTTTCCCAAAATTTGACAGAACTTCGTCATATTTTGACCTTCGTAGACTTGAATTAGATAAATGAGCCTTCATGAATATTGTAGTAGAAGATTAGAGCTTTCAAGGTATATCGTTTGCTAAATTTGGAGTTCTGAGTTAAAAGATATGAGCCTTACAAGGAAATCGGAAGGAAGGAAATCGAAGATGGAAATCAAGATAGAAAAGCGAAGATAGAAAAGGTAAGATAGAAATCAAGATAGAAAGCGAAGATAGAAATCAAGATAGAAAAGCGGAAGATAGAAATCAAGGTAGAAAAGCGGAAGATAGAAATCGGAAGGTAGAAAAGGTAAGATAGAAAGCGTAAGATAGAAATCGTAAGATAGAAAAGGTAGGTAGAAAAGCGTAAGATAGAAATCAAGATAGAAAAGGTAAGATAGAAATCGAAGGTAGAAAAGGTAAGATAGAAAGCGTAAGATAGAAATCGTAAGATAGAAAAGCGTAAGATAGAAAAGGTAAGATAGAAATCAAGATAGAAAAGGTAAGATAGAAAAGGTAAGATAGAAATCAGAAGATAGAAAAGCGTAAGATAGAAATCAAGATAGAAAAGCGTAAGATAGAAATCAAGATAGAAAAGCGTAAGATAGAAAAGCGTAAGATAGAAATCGAAGATAGAAAAGCGTAAGATAGAAATCGGAAGGTAGAAAAGCGTAAGATAGAAAGCGTAAGATAGAAATCAAAGATAGAAAAGGTAAGATAGAAAAGCGGAAGATAGAAATCAGAAGATAGAAAAGCAGAAGATAGAAAGCAGAAGATAGAAAAGCAAAAGATAGAAATCAGAAGATAGAAAAGCAGAAGATAGAAATCAGAAGATAGAAAAGCAGAAGATAGAAATCAGACGATAGAAAACCAGATGATAGAAATCAGATGATGGAAAAATAGGACGCTGCAGAATGTAGGAGATAGAATCAGCCTTTGTAGTCTTCATGAGAGTTGTAGATCTAGATGTCTACTTTCGTATGGTGAAAGAACAAAAGAATTTGGTGCTATAGATTAAAAGTTATAGCAATTTCGCTAAAAGAGTTGCAATCCGATTTCAGAAGTGAGCATGGTCCAATGTTTCGGGCATAATTCTCTCATACGACCTCCAAATGAGGTGAGGCTTGAACCATTGGATTTATAAGACACATATCTTTCACTCCATAAAATTCGGTATCAATTGGAGTTAAATTGAGAAAGTTTGTTCTAAAACAAGTGAAAGGTCAGTTAAGAGGGCATGTTTCGGGTATGAACTCTCTTAGATTTTTGGAGTGTATCTTGAGTTATATGACTCCGATTAAGGTGATTCTTGCCTCTGTGTGAACGTGAGGCCTTAAGCTACATTTGATATGCACAAGTCTAAACGTGATTTTGATGATTAGGTAGTGTACGCTCATCACCCTTATGGAACCACAGCATCAGACGCTGCAAAGTAGGGAGCGCAAGCTTTAGGGCTCCGAAATTTTGGGCTCTGGAAACGGGTCCAATAGGTGTGGAATGTAAGCAAGAGCATGAGCGTTAATGTTAAGGTATAAATAATTGGAGTTGGGATCCGGTCTCGGGATCGGGTTCTAACATCTGTGGTATCAGAGCAGCTCTAGGTTTATGATTTCCTAGGAACCCTAGTGGGTAGCCTCAAGAGTAGAGTCAGCATACATCATGTTACATGAGCTTTAAACTTGTTTTAAATACAGTACATGCATCATTGATTTTTGAATTGTTTTACATGATTTGAACTTGTCTTACAAGCATGAGCTAAAGATTTGAAATGTTTTCACTAAAAGGAGTAATATGCCACGAAGAAGAACTCGAGGAGCTCAAGCTCGTCAGCTCTCGGAGGGAAGTGCGGATGAATCCCACATTCCCAGGATGCAAGGACCATCCCTGTTTCAGATTCAGAGACACCGAGTGTGCAGCATGAAGTGCCTCTCCAGCCCCCTCCTATGCCTCAAGTAGATCCCCAGCTCTTTCAGGCCTTCGCCCAGGCTTTCATCCATGCCATGGGCCAAGGACCACAAGCTCGAGATGCCACCCAGCAGATCGGAGGGGCAGATGACAAGCTCCGGAGTATGGGGGGTGTCGATTTCAGCGGACTACTAATCCCGAGGAGGCGTAAGCATGGTTGAAGAGGACCGAGAGGGTCCCAGTCGATGAAGTGCTCGGATGGGGAGAGGGTAGAGTATGCAACTAGTTTATTGCGGGGGATCGCTGCAGACCTTTGGTGGGAGGCAAGGCCCCATGATCAGTAGTACCTCCAGAGTGACATGGAAGGAGTTTCTAGAAGTTTTCAGGAGGAAGTACTTCTCGAGGGTTTACATCCAAGAGAAGGCCAGGAGTTTCGAGCCTCACACGTAGGGAGCAGAGCGTGAGTGAATATGAGAGGTTCACTCAACTGCCTCGATATGCAGAAAATATTGTGACGATGTAAGAGGATAAGTGCCGCAAGTTTGAGAGCGGATCGCACTAGGGATCGAGGAGAAGGTGCTGATCCATAATTTCCATGACTATCGCTAGCTGGTAGATGCTGGCCCAGCCGAGAAGTGGAGAATATTAAAATTCAAGTGAGTAGGAAAAGGAATAACAGAGAGAAATCTTCCAGAAGGGAGTGAGTGCTCCAAAGACTGGAGGAGCACCAGACCCATCATACTCAGTGGCATGGGCGATAGTGGTCCCGCCAAGAGTCGCAGCCCAGGTAATTTCTAATGTGTCTCTAGTATGGGAGGCCTGTGGAAGTCATGGAAGGGCAAGTATCCTCGGTGTGATCAATGCGGGAAGTTTCATCCCGGAGGTGTCTCAAGGGCTTTGGTGGTTGTTTCCAGTGTGGAGAAGGGCATATGATGAGAGTTTGTCCCAGAGGTCGAGACAGAGGGTTCCCAAGCTCAAGCTCGAGGCGAGCAGAGACAGTGGGAACCAGGCCGATTCTGAAGTAAGCGCCTGAGCAATCAAGAGGGCTAATCCTGCAGGAGACCAAGGGCATGAGGTCAGCGCCACTAGAGTATTTGCCATGACCAGAGAGGAAGCTGCAACTGCTCCTGAAGTTGTGACTGGTATGGCTCAGTTATTTGACTCTCCTGTTTATGTGTTAATTGATACTGGCTCCACACACTCATTTGTTTCCTCAAGTATGAATATGCATGCTGTATGTCCTGATATTATGGACAATTTTTTGGTTGTTAGTACTCCTTTAGGGAGTAAGGTGGTGATCAGTTTGATTTACAAGGATTGTGAGCTCAACATCGGTGGTGCTAGACTGGTAGTAGACCTACTACCTCTAGACCTTCAAGGATTGGATGTGATATTGGGGATGGATGTTATGGAGAGATTTAAGGCAAAGCTAGATTGTAGTCTCAAGGAAGTAGAATTTGATCTGGGAGATGGTCAGAAAGTGGTCTTTAAGGGGGACAGGAAAATGCTGGCACCGAGGATCATTTCAGCCTTGTTAGCTGACAGTATGATGAGCCAGGGGTGTGAGGCCTTCCTAACGCATGTAGTGGATCCAGAAGTGAATATAGGCAGATTAGAAGATTTTCGTCAGTGAGGAGTTTCAAGTATTCCCGGAAGAATTACGGGGTTGCTGCTTTGAGGGAAATTGAGTTCAAATTGACTTGATTCCTAACCGCGCCAATCTCGATACCACCATACAGATGGCTCCACTGAGTTAAGGGAGCTTAAGGAGCGATTAGAGGAGTTGTTGGAGAAGCGGTTTATCGTGCCAAGTTCATCACCTTGGGAGCACCGCCTATTTGTTAAGAAGAAGGATGGGACATGGCGCGTGTGTATAGATTATGGAAGCTTAACAAGGTGATGCTTAGAAGATATTCTTTACCTAGATAGATGATCCGCTTGATCACCGCAGGAGCAAGGGTCTTTTAGAAGATCGACCTCGATCGAGTTATCATCAACTCCGAATCAGGGAGTCTGATGTTAACAAGACAGCTTTCAGGACCCGCTACGGGCACTATGAGTTCAGGGTCATGCCATTCGGACTGACCAATGCTCCAGCTGCATTCATGGACCTTATGAATTGGGTTTTTCAGGAGTTCTTAGATCAGTTTGTCATAGTGTTCATTGATGACATTCTGGTCTATTCTAAGGATGAAGGAGAGCATGAACAGCATCTCAGGATAGTATTGCAGAGATTGAGAGAGCAGGAGCTGTATGCCAAATTTAGCAAGTGTGAATTTTGGCTGCATGAAGTAGTTTTCCTTGGACATGTGATTTCTAGCAAAGGAATACATGTTGATCCGAGAAAAGTGGAAACAGTAGTGAATTGGCAAGAGCCTAAGACAGTAAAAGAGGCACGGAGTTTTCTGGGCCTGGCAGGATATTACAGAAGGTTTGTGGAAGGATTCTCAATAATTGCTGCCCCTATGACTAATCTGTTAAGGAAGAATCAGCAGTTTATCTGGAATGAGGATTGTCGTGAGTTTTGAGGAGCTTAGCGGCGGTTAACTAGTGCTCCCATTTTAATCACGCCTAATGGAGATCGGGGTATCAAGATACTGATGATGCTTCGAGAAGAGGCTTAGGTTGTGTGTTAATGCGTAATGACAAAGTGATAGCCTATGCTTCCACGGCGATTGAAGCCATATGAGTTGAATTATCCACTCATGATCCGGAATTGGCAGCGATGATTTTTGCCTTAAAGATATGGAGACACTATCTGTATGGAGTTCGCACAAGAGTTTTCACGGATCACAAAAGTCTTAAGTACATCATGAGCGAAAAGAATCAATCTGAGGCGAGAGAAGATGGTTAGAGTTGCTCATGGACTATGACCGATGATAGAGTATCATCCAGGCAAGGCTAATGTAGTGGCGGATGCATTGAGTAGGAAGTCATCGATAGCTTATGCTCAGGCAGTTTACTTACCTCTATTGGAGCAAATGGCCAAGCTTAAGATAAGTCTAAAATAGGATCAGTCAGATTGTATTCTTGCTCAATTCAGGGTGAGGCCGATACTTAGAGAGAAAGTTAAGGAGTTGCAGGAGCAGGATGCAGAACTGAGTAAGCTTCGTGAGGAAATACAGAATGGTAAGCGATCTGAAGTGGTAGTGAGAGATGATGGGCTAATGGTAGTCGGAAGCAAAGTTATGTATCCCTAATGATAAATTAGTTAAGGATGAGATCATGGATGAGGCACATAATGCGCCTTATTCGATGCACCAGCAAGCAGCACCGTAATGTCTGATTTGAAGGAACATTTCGGTGGAAAGGCATGAAGAGGGATGTAGCAGTATGTGAGCGGATGTCTAGTGTGTCAGTGAAGTCAAGGCTGAACACTGTGCACCTTCAGCATGTTGCAGCCATTGTCCATTCCTGAATGGAAGTGGCAAAGGATCACAATGGATTTTCTGATGAGTTTGCCGAGGACCAGCAAGAAGCATGATGCCATTTGGGTTATTGTTGATCGGTTGGCCAAGTCAGCCCATTTTCTGGCAATTAGGCAAACAGATTCCTTGTAAGTCTTAGCAAAGAAATACATTGATGAAGTGGTAAGGTTGCATGGAGTTCCGGATTCTATAGTATCCGATGTGGATCCTCGATTCACCTCGAGATTTTGGGGAAGTCTGCAGGAAGCATTAGGAACTAAATTGAATTTCAAAGACATTTCATCCTCGAGCGGATGGTCGGTATGAGAGGACAATCCAGACTCTGAGGGATGCTTAGAGCATGTGTCATGGACTTCAGAGGGCATGGGATGATCATTTGCCGTTGGTGAATTTGCTTACAACAATTGCACTATTCGAGCATCTGAGATGGCTCCTTATGAAGCCCTTTATGAAAGAAGATGCAGGACTCCGATATGCTGGGATGAGGAAGGTGAGAGGAAGCTAGTGGGACCAGAGTTGGTCCAGATGACAGTTGAAAAAGTGGAGGTAATCAAGCAGCGACTTAAGGCCGCCCAGGACAGAATGAAAAGCTATGCCGATGCTAACAGAAAAGAAATGGATTATGCAGTGGGTGACAAGGTGTTCCTCAAGACGTCTCCATGGAAGGGAGTTATGAGATTCGGCAAGAAAGGGAAGTTAAGTCCTCGATATGTGGTTCCGTATGAAATTCTAGAGAGGATCGGGCCGCTAGCTTACCGATTAGCATTGCCTCCAGAGTTGTCTCAGATCCACGATGTTTTTCATGTTTCTATGCGTTAGAGTAGTTCCCTAAAGGCAATCCCCTTTAGCGCTTTTTGTTCACAGTCATGTACAGACTTTATGAATAAATAAAGAAAGGCATGTTTCATTTATTTGATGTTCTTTATAAATTGATATTGATCTTTAATCAAATTAATGATGTCCATGGTATATGACATAGCATGAAGGAAACTATGATGTGATCATAATCCTGAGATTCCTATCATGTGCAATTATGTCAAGATTCAAATTTTCCTAGTCATAGGATTAATGAGACCGACATCATTAATCCCATGACGGACTAAGATATGTCATACCCTTGATTGGATCAAGCGGTGGATCTCGAAAATTGTAAATATGAGATATTTAGAGTTGACATATGGATGCTTACTAGTGGTAGTAAGTTCATTGGATGACTGCCATGAGATCATCACATGGATTTAATGTCGCGATAATCTCATCATAGCAATGGTGCAAGTATCCTTAGACTTGAGGTACTCGAGGATATCTTGATACTAATCCACGTACTTTGACTCCATTCCTTGTGGCCTTCCGAGGTTACTCATAGGATGGTGCTTGGAGTACGATTTGAGGTATTCAAGGTAATTGAGTAGCGAATAAAGGATTCATCACTTCGTGAGAATGTAAGAGATACCTGCCTCTTGTCGGGATCATTACTTTAAGTCTCTGGCCAGAGCATGACTATGTCATGAAGATTGTCTTCATGGACATATAAAGTAATGAGTCCTAAGACAGGAACTGATAACACTTGGGCTAGACTTAGTCTAGTAAGAGTTAACAATTTGACCATACTCATAACCAAGTGGGGTATAGGATGATGAAAGGACGAATTGCACAAGAATTGTTCATGGAAGGGTTCGTGATCCGTTCGTGATGAATTCATCAAACCGATTACTTCCTCCGTCAATTGGGGTCATGATGTGTTCTAGATACCGCTCATGACTTGCTCAGATTAATTGTTAATCTAAGTGGCCAACATAACCGGGAATCTAAAGGGTCACACGCATAAGAGTGTTTCAGAGAATCTGTAAAATAGTATTGGACTGAGTTCCAATATAAGGAGAGCAACAGGATAAATGAGACAGAGTAAAATGAATATCCGAATAAAGTGTGTGAACACTATAGAATAGTAAATTGTCTTACGAGAATCGAATTTGAAATAAAGTGAATGGCATATAATAAATGACTGCATAAGGAACATTATTACTGATTGGAATTAAATGTCACTGTGTTGGTACCAAAGGAATGTAAATCGTCCCTGACGTGATTAAGGGAGGTACCAAAGACATGAAGATGTCCTCAATGGAATACGAATTGGACTATATGGCACTGTGGGAAAAAGGTATTAGAGGAATAAAATGTGATAAGTGAATAGGTTCGAAAATACTGAACTGAGTCAAATATCGAAACCAAAGGTAGTGACAATTCTAGAAATGGCAAGTGAGATAGCTAAGAAAATGAGGTCGCCAACTAATAGTCTTGTTGAATCCGCTCATCGTCTTAAGTGATAATGAGTGAGCCAAATTAGTAATCAACCACTGACCGAGAGTGGTTATCGTGATCACTTGAAAAGTGAATCATTAAGTGGAAAGGTGTATAGGATATGTAGAATCACGTGATAACGGTCATAGTGAACTGTTGATCGAGAATTTCGAGGACGAAATTCTTATAAGGAGGGGAGAATTGTAACATCCCACCCCTTCCTGGAAGGGTAAAATAGGAAATTTATCGTAGGATGGGATTGATAAGGAATAATTAATACTGTTCATGCATAATAGGATTGATACACAGTATCCATTGTGTACATGGAATTTCGGTATATGCATTCATGACATTCCCGGTAATTGGGCCTAACGACATTTTATTGTGATTAACGTGATTATGGGATTTGAAAAATTATTCGAAAAGCGCCATCGAAGCGTTTTACATTTTTGGGATTTATAGGAATTTTTCTGGAATTTTCGAAGAAACTTTCCTGACCGCAAAATCGCTCGAATCGCCTAAACATGTTTTGGGGTAGAAAAGGTGATTTTCGTAATTGAAAAATTATTTGGAGTGCACTTTATTACATGTTTTATAATTTTGGAGAATTTCATTAATTTCGAGAAAAATAATTGAAAATTAGGATCGAAAAATCGCCAATCGAATGAACCTATTGATTTTCTACTATTATTTGGAACTATTATTTTGGTGGGACCCAAGGGAGAACCCTTATATATATTGTTGGAACCGAAATTGTGGATATATATTGATTAAAGTGATGAAATCTTTTGACTTTTCTTCATTTCTTTATTAGTTGCCAAGTGTCCTACCACTTTGTCTTATTCCCATCCTTGTAAAGTCGACAACTCATGATAAAGGAGTGAAAAAAAAGGTTGAATTATTGCTTGAGCCATCATCATCCGAAACCTACTTGAGTTCCTCTCTCCATCGATTTTTCTCTTTTGGTTCTAGCTAAATCACTCCTTTCTTCTACCTTTTAAACACTTCCTCTCATGTATGCAAGCAACCCTCTTACCTCCCTTTGCAAGTGATGATGTCGTGTATGAGTGGGAGAAGTTAGGAAGTTGTGATAGTTGGAGAATTGAGGAGATGGGAGCTTTGACTAGGTAAGGTTTATGTTAAGTTTTCATTATGTATTTCATGAATTATAGTTATTAGATGCATTCATTTGGTGTTATGGTGCATTAAAGATGATGTATGATGCATAATTAGAGTTTGAATTGTTGGATAAAGTATGCTTGTGTAAGGTATGAATGAGGGTTAGTGAATGAATATGGTTTAGATTGCTTTGAGCTTGGTTTTGATTGATTCTTGATGACTACTCTTGCATGGAATTTATGAAGTAAGTGCTGCCAAATTGAGATGGATATTCCTAGTGAATGTATGAGTGTTGTAGGGACTGATTTTGTGCCCATTTGGATGCTTAGTGATGTGTTAGTGGCATTGAAAATGATAGAAGTTAAGTTTAGTACCAAAGCTGGAAAATTGGTTTTTGACCTATTACACTGATTTAAGTATAACTCATTGTGTGGTTATCCAAATGAGGCAAGGTTTGTTCCCTCTGAAACTTTGGGATGTTGGCTTCAATTTAGTGTGAAATAGGTGTTATTGAATTCCAATGATAGAAGGGTCAATTTCTGTATGGAAAGTTACTGTTCCATTGCCTGTAAACAGTAACCGCAACCATGACATCTGAGTTTTGTTGATTTTTCAGAATTAATTGAGATGGAATTAGGGAAAATGGTCTTAATGGAAGTTGTAGCATATTGAATTATCTTTCCATTGCTTCTGATCTTGTTATTTTTATAATTTTATATTGGGAGATATGAATTGATTACTAATGACTGGTTTTGAGCATTTTGGATGAAACCTAGCTTAAGTGTGATTTTGTGAGTTTACTGATTGGAGGCAATTTTAACATTTTATGTGGACTGAATTGGTGTGAGTGAGCTTCTGAAAAGTTGTAGAGGAAGAGATTACCTTGAAATTTATATATGGTTTGTAATTTTTAGAAGTCAGAATTGGGAGTTATGATTTTGCAAAAATGAACCCTACATTAGGTTATGAATGGCTGATCATAACAGTAGCTTCCATAACAGTTTTGAAATTGTTAAAGATCGAGTTGGATGATGAGTGCTTCATGAAAATTGAAGTTTGAGATGTTATCTTTACAGGGATATAAAGTTCTGATTTTACTGACTTGTGTATAGGGAGATATGCTTGTTGTAAGGTTACTGCCCAAATTGAAGGATTGCAGGGACAGTAACATTAAATGAATTAATTGACTTGCTTAGAAATAGAATCTGATTTTGGATTGTTCATGAAAGTTGTTGAGGACAATGTGAAATTATTGAACATATTTTTGTGGTAATTTATTATTTAAGAATCAGTGAGTTATGGAAGTGTCAAGGTACTGCCCTGTGTTAATGGGAATTGAGTAGGCAGAAGGTTTGATGGGATATTTGACACCCTTAGGGTTGGAATTGATTTTTATGGTCTTCTTGAGAATTGTAGAGCTTTTCATAAGCTCTCCAACAAGGTATAGTTTGCATTTTTCAGAAATGTGTAGAAAGAGTTATGGGTGTTGGAAGTTTGGTTGGAAATCAGAAAATAAAGGGAAAAATAAGGGCAATATTTATATATATTACTTGTTGAATTTTGATTTCTTTCGTGAATAACTTTTCTGTCCGAAGTCCGATTGACCTGATTCTAGAGGCATCGGATTCATTGAATATTGAATTTCATTTTATAAGAAATTGGGAATTTTAGACGGAAATTGACGTGGCCCCGGTGACGGAACTTTTAATCATCGTTTTATTTAATCGGGGACCTATAGAGGTCCGAATTACATTACCGTCGGCGCCAATAGGTTTCTGAATTTTGATGAATTTTATAATGGAAAAAAAGGGGATTAGGGCCGGAATTCATGAACATGCATATATCATCATCATGAGCACAAATTTCATATTTAGTGACTCGTGCTTTTTCGATTCATATAGAGGCTAATTGGGCGTCGATTGACCGACGTCACGAGACTTCCGGCATTAGCTCGGAAGTAATAGGTGAGTAACCTAGTTGGTTTCTCAAATTTTTGGTTGTTTACATGCTCTACGTGAATTATGTGCAAAAGTGAATTGAATGATCACCGTGACTCTTTGGTATGTATGGGATTGTATTGTATGATTTTACCGCATGAATGATACCGGTCTCGATAGACCGGGCTTTATAGCCATCATCTTCAACATCTTTGTTATACTGGGCTTTATAGCCATATCATTGACTTCTCGCTACACGGGCTTTATAGCCAAACACCGTATATTCATCAATATCGCCGCATGCATAATTGCATGATCGATAATGGGCGTGCCCCAAGTTGCTATTTTTACCGAGCAAGAGCTTCGAGCTCTCATCTTTGTCTCGACCGCCCGGAGCCCGAGGGGAGAAATCTCGACGCGTCCCCATCAACACCGCTCGAGCACTTGGGCACAATCTCAATAACCGGAAAGAGTCACATATGCATTGCATTCGCATAGATAATCGCTACGTGATAAGTACCGCTCTCGTGATGGTATGTATTATCGCGTGAATGGTTTTCATTCTCGACATTATTATTAATCGCCATCGTAATTGATTATTCTTTCGTATGTCAGACGCCACGGGCGAATGCATGATTTGAGTGAACCATCGATGATGGTTTTCACCGAGTTCGCAAAACTCACCCAAAATTTGCATCTATTTTCAGTCCTCAAGAATACCCGGTTGACACGGAGTATGTCTCTCGTAGACGAGTAAAGGTTAGAGATCGGGATCGATTCGCGTCGCATTGTGTCTTAGTAAATTGTGTTTCGCAATCACCGATATAACAAGGCTTTGTATTTTTACCGAGCCCATTGTGGTTTTGATGTTTTATCGCATTGACTAATTGTAAATTATTACCGGATGACCGTAATAATCAAACTGGTTTTATTGAACACGGATTTTAATTACTTACTTGTGTTGGCCGTGTTAACGTGGAATCAATGGCTTAAAAATATATATATCGAGTTTTAAATCGATGATGTAGTACGCCACTCTCGCGAACACGGACTCGGATATCACCAACGATATCGGATTCGGGTCTTCTGAGGTGGGTGTTACATTTAGTGGTATCGAGCCCAATGGTATGAAATGTATCTGAGTGCGCTTTGGAACATAGGTTGCATGCATTTGAGTCGCGTCGTTGCATCGCGGTAATCGATCCTAGTCGAGTCGCACGAGGATAAATCCTACGGTGCATAAGTGTCAAGTGACTAAGTGAGAGAAGAGTGAGATCGATTAGAGTGTAAATCCTAAAGGGATAATCAATTAGGAAAGGATAAAGGAAAATGGATAAGAAGGTTGATATTGTAATGGGTTAGAAACTCTCATATGTGATAGCGTAATGACCGTGTTGGCTAGACTAATTAAGAATTTCCAATTAAATTGACAATATTATGGTGACAGAAAATGAAGATGTTGAGAACTTGGAGAGGTCCATTAGAGATATGGGAAGCATATTGGTTATAGTAGATCTAAGTGAAATTAAAAGCCCGGATGGTTAGGTAATTACAGCCTCGATCAGTATATGTCATGAAAGGGGAAATATTGGAATTGAGTAAAATCTAGATGGTCCAATCGGGCATATTTTGATTCATCGTATTCGAAAGTAGAGATCAAGAGATATTATAAGCGTAAGATAATAGCGAAATGGAAAGAAGCTCAATAGAGTCTCAGAACGGTTTATTGAGAACTGAAAGAACCAAAAAGTAAGATGCCCAAAGCCTATTAAAGTGAGATAAAAGTGTATGATAAATCAAGAATTTGTGAAATGGTTATGATCTGGACCGCATAAGCTTGAGATTGAAATGGTTATGTGATTATTGTGTTACGAAGTTTGGAAATTTGTATGATAAAATCATAAAGGAAAAGATGCATGATGATTTCTACCGATGGTGTATCGGAAATTCGAATTCGGTGTATATGGACACAAAACGGTAAATGGATAGTATATAGATAGAGATAAAATGGAGTGGTATCAACGATTTTGTCGTATCGGGACCGTGAACACCGATCATAGATCGTTTGAGGAAAATAGAAGATAAGTAGCGAGAAAATGTAATGAACAAAAATAATAATAATAATAATGATCATAAGTCGATAAGCCAAATTGATATGACCTTACAAGGTCAAGTTGCACGAACGGATATGGGAATGAGTCATACAGGTTTAATGATACGGGAGAATGAAATAAAGATCTTGAATGAATGAAACCACAATAGTGGTATATGAAAAGAGTTGTCGCATTTAAGTCGATTTACTGTTGGGGATATCTATTGGACAGTAATGTTGATTGTGACTAATGAAATATATGTTACAGGCATATGGAAACCATAGAGGAAATGAGCGGTAAATGTTTAGAGTGATTATAAGTGTGAAGTTCTTAAGGGGTTAAAGTAAGACAAAAGTGGACTGAGTGTACCTGTATGAGAGGAACTGAAAAGTGATTCTGGTATAGATTACAGAATAAGTGTGAAAGAAAGTATTTAAGTGACTGTCATAAGGAACCTTTGTGAAAGGAATGTTCTGATATTTAAATTATGGTATAAAATTGTTCTAATTGAGATTGTACGTATAGTGAAGAAGGATTGAAAAGCAATTAGGGATAATAATTGATTGATGAGACTTTCGTGAACCGTATAAAGATGGTATCAAGACGAACGGTCAAATGGATAGAAGTACGGATAAAATTAAAGGTGAAATTGAGACATAGCTCATATTGTTGAGGTTATCTACACTGTATGTACAGAAATGTAAAGTATCCAACATAAGTAAAATTTTAATTGAAGGTAATCCTATTGCAATGTGAAGTGAATCGATCTCCATTTATGATGCAAAACTGTTGGGGAATCCAGATTTGAAACGAAGAGTAAAAGAGTCCCAAACTGAAAAGTGAGATACTAAAATAAAATGGAAATTTTGGAGGTTTAAATATGGATGACAAGGTATTAACATATGTTGATATGAATGATATGAAAACAGTTGAGAAGAGAAAATGAAAAGAGTAAATGAATGAAGACAAGAGGTTCAAAAGGAAACCGACAATGAGGTGATGTAGTGACACCTTCATAAAGAAATTGCGAGACACTAATTGTGGACTCAATGAAAAGGGAAGAGATGTATGGTAAAGTCAATAAGACCCTAATAGGGATTTATGCGAGGTAAACAAATGGTAGTAATCGTGATTAGAGATGTAATGTGTTTGGAAGTGTTGAGCAAAGTGAAAAGTGAAAAGAACGATAGGATGAATTGAGGAATCGACATCGATGCTATACATACACCGGAAGAGTGGGCGGTGAGTATTGAATCTGCGTCAATATTTTGAACGAGTATGAAATAAATCGAATCGACCGTGATAAA
This sequence comes from Erythroxylum novogranatense, assembly GCA_029891385.1. Taxonomy (NCBI): domain Eukaryota; kingdom Viridiplantae; phylum Streptophyta; class Magnoliopsida; order Malpighiales; family Erythroxylaceae; genus Erythroxylum; species Erythroxylum novogranatense. The sequence goes on from CM057227.1 coordinate 43,014,132, forward strand.
TGGTATTGGTGTCATGCTCACGATTGAAAGCCTTGAGATCAGAGATTCCTATAAGGATACACCGAGTTAATTTGAGGAAAGAGACAGTATAAATACGACAATGCCGAAATGAACGAACAATTACGCTTACTAAACTCAACTAGTGAATGAGATAATGTCAGAATGAACAAATCAATTACGAGATATTGGGATTTTCAATGACAATGAGTGTCAAGCAGATTATGGGTAATTGTGAAGTGTTTCTGGAAAATTGAAGTTGTAAATCTAGTGATAAGAATGGTTAAGAGTGCAGAAAGTAAAGTGATAAATTTTATGATGAGTTTGAATATACGAATGGAATTGGAAAAACAATAGTGAAAAAAGTCGAAAAAGAAGTATGTGTACCCGATAAAAAGAGTTAGAACAAGAAAGTGAATAGTCGAAGTTAGACATTTTAGTAATTATATGTGAAAAGTGAAATCAAAGAACTGTGGGTATAAAATGACGTGATTATCGGCTCAAGTGCTTATAGGTTGAATGTTCAATAGGAAAAAGGTTTGATTATGGTCGTGTTATAGAGTTTTGATTCATTGGAGGAATATATCGTTACCTTCGTATGAGTCAAAGATTGACCGTAATAAGTGAAACAAAGGGAAGTGACCGAGGAAGACTTCATGGTTAGCTAAAGTGGAACCGGCCTGATAAATGAGATGAGTAAAATGAATATCCGAATAAAGTGTGTGAACACTATAGAATAGTAAATTGTCTTACGAGAATCGAATTTGAAATAAAGTGAATGGCATATAATAAATGACCGCATAAGGAACATTATTATCGATTGGAATTAAATGTCATCAGATTGGTACCAAAGGAATGTAAATCGTCCCCGACGTGATTAAGGAGGTACCAAAGACATGGAGATGTCCTCAATGGAATACTGAATTGGACTATATGGCACCGTGGGAAAAGGTATTAGAGGAATAAAATGTGATAAGTGAATAGGTTCAAAATACCGAATCGAGTCAAATATCGAAACCAAAGGTAGTGACAATTCTAGAAATGGCAAGTGAGATAGCTAAGAAAATGAGGTCGCCAACTAATAGTCTTGTTGAATCCGCTCATCGTATTAAGTGATAATGAGTGAGCCAAATTAGTAATCGAACCACTGACCGAGAGTGGTTACCGTGATCACTTGAAAAGTGAATCATTAAGGAAAGGTGTATAGGATATGTAGAATCATGTGATAACGGTCATAGTGAATCGTTGACCGAGAATTTCGAGGACGAAATTTTATAAGGAGGGGAGAATCAGAATATCCCACCCTTCCCGGAAGGTAAAATAGGAAATTTATCGTAGGATGTGATTGATAAGGAATAATTAATACTGCTCATGCATAATAGGATTGATACATGATCCATTGTGTACATGGAATTTCGGTATATGCATTCATGACATTCCTAGAATTGGGCCTAACGGCATTTTATTATGATTAACGTGGTTATGGGATTTGAAAAATTATTCGAAAGCGCCATTGAAGCGTTTTACATTTTTTGGGATTTATAGGAATTTTTCTGGAATTTTCTCAAGAAACTTTCCGGACCGCAAAATCGCTTCAGAATCGCCTAAACATGTTTTGGGGTAGAAAAGGTGATTTTCGTGATTGAAAATTTATTTGGAGTGCAATCGTTATATGTTTTATAATTTTGGGAATTTCATTAATTCTCGTAAAATAATTGGGAAATTTCTGATCGGAAAAATCGCCAATCGATGAACCAATTGATTTTTCTACTATTATTTGGAACTATTATTTTGGTGGGACCCAAGGAGAACCCTTATATATATTGTTGGAACCAAATTGTGGATATATATTGATTAAAGTGATGAAATCTTTTGACTTTTCTTCATTTCTTTATTAGTTGCCAAGTGTCCTACCACTTTGTCTTATTCTCATCCTTGTAAAGTCGGCAACTCATGATAAAGGAGTGAAAAAAGGTTGAATTATTGCTTGAGCCATCATCATCCAAACCTACTTGAGTTCCTCTCTCCATCGATTTTTCTCTTTGGTTCTAGCTAAATCACTCCTTTCTTCTACCTTTTAAACACTTCCTCTCATGTTTGCAAGCAACCCTCTTACCTCCCTTTGCAAGTGATGATGTCGTATGAGTGGGAGAAGCTAGGAAGTTGTGATAGTTGGAGAATTGAGGAGATGGGAGCTTTGACTAGGTAAGGTTTATGTTAAGTTTTCATTATGTATTTCATGAATTATAGTTATTAGATGCATTCATTTGGTGTTATGGTGCATTAAAGATGATGTATGATGCATAATTAGAGTTTGAATTGTTGGATAAAGTATGCTTGTGTAAGGTATGAATGAGGGTTAGTGAATGAATATGGTTTAGATTGCTTTGAGCTTGGTTTTGATTGATTCTTGATGACTACTCTTGCATGGAATTTATGAAGTAAGTGCTGCCAAATTGAGATGGATATTCCTAGTGAATGTATGAGTGTTGTAGGGACTGATTTTGTGCCCATTTGGATGCTTAGTGATGTGTTAGTGGCATTGAAAATGATAGAAGTTAAGTTTAGTACCAAAGCTGGAAAATTGGTTTTTGACCTATTACACTGATTTAAGTATAAATCATTGTGTGGTTATCCAAATGAGGCAAGGTTTGTGCCCACTGAAACTTTGGGATGTTGGCTTCAATTTAGTGTGAAATAGGTGTTATTGAATTCCAATGATAGAAGGGTCAATTTCTGTATGGAAAGTTACTGTTCCATTGCCTGTAAACAGTAATCGCAACCATGACATCTGAGTTTTGTTGATTTTTCAGAATTAATTGAGATGGAATTAGGAAAAATGGTCTTCATGGAAGTTGTAGCATATTGAATTATCTTTCCATTGCTTATGATATTGTTATTTTTATAATTTTATATTGGGAGATATGAATTGATTACTAATGACTGGTTTTGAGCATTTTGGATGAAACCTAGCTTAAGTGTGATTTTGTGAGTTTACTGATTGGAGGCAATTTTAACATTTTATGTGGACTGAATTGGTGTGAGTGAGCTTCTGAAAAGTTGTATAGGAAGAGATTACCTTGAAATTGATATATGGTTTGTAATTTTTAGAAGTCAGAATTGGGAGTTATGATTTTGCAAAAATGAACCCTACATTAGGTTATGAATGGCTGATCATAACAGTAGCTTCCATAATAGTTTTGAAATTGTTAGAGATCGAGTTGGATGATGAGTGCTTCATGAAAATTGAAGTTTGAGATGTTATCTTTACAGGGATATAAAGTTCTGATTTTACTGACTTGTTTATAGGGAGATATGCTTGTTGTAAGGTTACTGCCCAAATTGAAGGATTGCAGGGACAGTAACATTAAATGAATTAATTGACTTGCTTAGAAATAGAATCTGATTTTGGATTGTTCATGAAAGTTGTTGAGGACAATGTGAACTTATTGAACATATTTTTGTGGTAATTTATTATTGAAGAATCAGTGAGTTATGAAAGTGTCAAGGTACTGCCCTGTGTTAATGGGAATTGAGTAGGCAGAAGGTTTGATGGGATATTTGACACCCTTAGGGTTGGAATTGATTTTTATGGTCTTCTTGAGAATTGTAGAGCTTTTCATAAGCTCTCCAACAAGGTATAGTTTGCATTTTTCAGAAATGTGTAGAAAGAGTTATGGGTGTTGAAAGTTTGGTTGGAAATCAGAAAATAAAGGGAAAAATAAGGGCAATATTTATATATATTACTTGTTGAATTTTGATTTCTTTCGTGAATAACTTTTCCGTCCGACGTCCGATTGACCTGATTCTAGAGGCATCGGATTCATTGAATATTGAATTTCATTTTATAAGAAATTGGGAATTTTTAGACGGGAAATTGACATGGCCCCGGGTGACGGAACTTTTAATCACTGCTTTATTTAATCGGGGACCTATAGAGGTCCAATTGCTCACCGTCGGCCAATAGGTTTCTGAATTTTTGATGAATTTTTATAATGAAAAAAAAAGGGGGATTAGGGCCGGGAATTCATGAACATGCATATATCATCATCATGAGCACAAATTTCATATTTAGTGACTCGTGCTTTTTCTGATTCATATAGAGGCCAATTGGAGCGTCGATTGACCGACGTCACAGAGACTTCCCGGAATTTGCTCGGAAGTAATAGGTGAGTAACCTAGTTGGTTTCTCAAATTTCTGGTTGTTTACATGCTCTACGTGAATTACGTGCAAAAATGAATTGAATGATCACTGCATGACTACTGGCATGTATGGGATTGTATTGTATGATTTTACCGCATCAATGATACCGGTATCGATAGACGGGCTTTATAGCCATCATACTGAACACTGTTATACTGGGCTTTATAGCCATATCATTGACTTACTGCTACACTGGGCTTTATAGCCATCATACTGAACACTGTTATACTGGGCTTTATAGCCATATCATTGACTTATCGCTACACCGGGCTTTATAGCCAAACACCGTACATTCATTGAATATCGCATCGCATGCATAATTGCATGATCGATAATGGACGTGCCCTAAGTTGCTATTTTTACCGATAAGAGCTTGAGCTCTCATCTTTATCGACCGCCCGGAGCCCGAGGGGAGAAATCTCGACGCGTCCCCATCAACATTGTCGAGCACTTGGGCACAATCATCAATAACCGGAAAGAGTCACATATGCATTGCATTCGCACAAGTAATCGCTCGTGATAAGTACCGCTCTCGTGATGGTATGTGTTATCGTGAATGGTTTTCATTCATCGACATTATTATTAATCGCCATCGTAATTGATTATTATCGATCGCGCTATACGCCACGGGCGTAATGCATGATTTGAGTGAACCATCGATGATGGTTTCTCACTGAGTTCGCAAAACTCACCCAAAATTTGCATCTATTTTTCAGGTCCTCAAGAATACCCCGGTTGACACGGAGTATGTCTCATCAGAGACGAGTAAAGGTTAGAGATCGGGATCGCCATACGTCGCATTGTGTCTTAGTAAATTGTGTTTCGCAATCACTGTATAACAAGGCTTTGTATTTTTACTGAGCCCATTGTGGTTTTGATGTTTTACTGCATTGACTAATTGTAAATTATTACTGGATGACTGTAATAACTGAAACTGGTTTTTATTGAACACGGATTTTAATTACTTACTGTGTTGGCCGTGTTAACGTGGAATCAATGGCTTAAAAAATGTATACCGAGTTTTAAATCGATGATGTAAGACGCCACTCGCGGGCACGGACTTTCGGATATCACCAACGATATCGTGTTCGGGTCTTACGGAGAGTGGGTGTTACTGATTTATCCCATATCGGGACCCGTAGAGGTCGGTGGGACCGAATTCAAAGTGACCGACCACTTCAAAGATTAATATATATATATGTGAAACGTGGATGATGGAGAGGAAGCTTTATCATCTTTAACTTTATATATATATATATATATATATATAAGGCTAAAACGTGGATGGCTTAGATGTTTCCTTTTTATGCCTTGTCAAAAGTCTTTTAAAAGTAAAAGACAAATGGCAAAGGGTGAGAGGAAGCTTGATGTTCGTGGGTTTTAAAAGGAGTAGATGAAAATGAAGTTTGAGAATGCTTTCGAAGCATACTGAACATCATCTTCAAGTTTCCATTTTCTCCTCTTCAAGCTTTCCAACGTTGATTCAAGCTCTCCAGGACGGGTAGGCTCTAGCGTGCTTTATTCGTTTCTAGCTATTCCCGTCAAAGGTGTTTGATTCGGTTAGGTTTTCTCGATCTCTGCGTGGATACCTTTAGAGATAGTTTCTATTGGCTATTCAGTTTGAGTTTTCATACCGACACCGGATTCGGGTTTTCGGAAGGTCCCGGAATAAAATTTTGTTTCCGCTGCCGAACATGTGATGTTCCTCCGGGATTTTCCTACACTATGTTGAGAAGGTGCAGATCGATCCTTCTCACATAATTCAGACCTCGAGAGTTCAAATGAGTGATGATCTCGAGCTATGAGGAGATGCCAAGAGCGCCTAGATAGCAAGGAGAAAGTTCTCGAAACAAGACGATTCAACTAGTTAAAGTCCTTCGAGAAATCATGCAGTTGAAGAGGCTTACGGGAACCTTGGATGCAATGAAGGAGAAGTATCCACACCTCTTCAACGAGTCGTAAGAATTTCGAGGACTAAATTTCTTAAGGGGGAGAAATGTTAGCCCCAAAATTTTTTTATGAAATTAAGCATGATTAGAGTAATTAAGTAAATTATGTTAACATTAATTAACTTGACATTGAGTAATATGAGTTGGCATTAAAGATGTTAGGTAATGAGTTAATGGAATTAAATGAATTAGTTGGGTTTTAATGAGGTAGGAAAGAAAAGAAAGATAAAATGGGCTTAAAGATAATCGGGCCTAAGTAAGTTGTAGGATAAAGAGGAAGTAAGGAGGATGTAGGAAAATGAAAGAAGAAGGAATTAAATGAAGGCTTGGGCCTTTGGGCTTAAGTGATTAGAGAAGAGGTATAAAATGAGGAGTTTAAGTGAGTTAGTGTAGGAAGAAGTGAGATTTACTGAAATTTAAAGGAGAAGAGGGAGAAGTTTATGTAGAAGAGGAAAGAAAGGAGAAGAAGAAAGGAGCTTGCTAGGGTTTTGGCATTTCCATGAAAGTGAGTGAGTTTTGAAGAAAGAGCAAGAAGAAAAAGTGAAGAGGAGAGTCTAAGCTTTATTTTGATACAAGAAACCCTTGGGTCGAGTAAAGATTCAAGGTAAGTTATGAAATGTAGTTTGAGTTTGGCTTGATTTTATGGTTTAGAAAGCTTAGAAAGAAGATGGGTTTAGTGATTCTAGGTTGATTTCATGATTAAGGTTCATTAGGTTTTCAATTTTAGAAACCCTAAATGATGTGAGGTTCTTTCCTTGCCATGAATGAAGGAGGACAAGAAAGAAGAGGAGAACAAGAAGAGGAACTTCCTCAGCAAGCTTAAGCAAGGATATAAGGTGGGTTTCACTTTTATCTTTATGTTAGTAATGCTTTAAATATTATCTTAACTAAGGAAAATTAATGTTTTTCCAACTATCTTAGAATGAGCATTGATTGACTTTTGATTGTGTATAAATTGATGGATGATTGCCATTAGGTGAGAAATTGATTAGTGCATGACATTGCTTGAAATTGCCATAAATTGATGAGCATGAATGAGATCATGAAATGTGAGCTAAGCATGAAATGTGCTTTAAGCATGATCACTTTATGGATGCTTGAATATCCATCTTCGAAAAATTAGCCAATGACAAGACAAGTCCAGCTTTTATGCATGAAATTAAGTGTTATGTGGGTTAGTTAAGTCCACTAGCAGAGTCACGTGCACGTCGACCAAGATAGCCTTCGCCTTACCGCCGTCTGATTGTGGCATAGGATGTTCCTTTTAGACTCTCAAAGATATGACTACACTTGTGTAGCTCATCAAGAACCCGTGGACTTTTCAACCATCACTATGTGTTTACATGTTAGCGATATTTTGCAAGAATGAGAATGATATGAAGCATGAACATTATGTTTTGAGATTGATAAATTTCATGAATTGCATGATTGCATGATTTCTATGCAAGTTGCTAAAAGTATGATTAATGAAGCAATGTAGCTTATTAGCCTAAATATAAATGTGTCACCCACGGAGTTTAAAGTCACCCCCACCTTCCCGTCCCATCTCCAGGTAAAGATCGGGATCATGAAGAATGAGCTCAAGGCATACTCCAAGAATTATGTTTTTGATGTATTTCAAACAAATTGTTGTAAACAATGCTTTAGATGCATTTTAAGAAAAGTGTAGTATTTGGAAGTGTATTTCGAACTATGTTGTAAAAAGGGCTTGAAATGCCCACTAAAGCATTGTAAGCTACTCACTTTGAACGTAAATGAAATGCAAGAACGCTAAGTTCAAATGTATTTTGAGAAATCCATGCATGTTTAAGCCAATTGCATCATTATTATAGTTTGGATATGATAGATGATTAAGAGTGTGGTGTTGCTTGAATGGTGTTCAAGATACCTTAGGTTTAATCATGTTATATGAGGTTGTATGATGAGTCTTACGCAGTGGAAGTATTAGGATTGAAAATTGATAGATGTACTTTCAAGGAAGAGTCGTCAAATTTTCCCAAATTTGACAGTAACTTAGCGTCGATTTTGACCTTCGTAGGACTTGAATTAGATAAATGAGCCTTCATGAATATTGTAGTAGAAGGTTAGAGCTTTCAAGGGTATATCGCTTGCTAAATTTGGAGTTCGAGTTAAAAGACATGAGCCTTACAAGGAAATCAAGGAAGGAAATCGTAAGATAGAAATCAAGAAAGAAAGAAAAGGTAAGATAGAAATCAAAAGGTAGAAAAGGTAAGATAGAAAGCGAAGATAGAAATCAAGATAGAAAGAAGAAGATAGAAAAGGTAAGATAGAAATCAGAAGATAGAAAAGAAGAAGATAGAAATCAGAAGGTAGAAAAGGTAAGATAGAAAGCGTAAGATAGAAATCAAGATAGAAAAGCGTAAGATAGAAAAGGTAAGATAGAAATCAAGATAGAAAAGGAAAGATAGAAAAGCGTAAGATAGAAATCGAAGATAGAAAAGCGTAAGATAGAAAAGGTAAGATAGAAATCAAGATAGAAAAGCGTAAGATAGAAATCAAAGATAGAAAAGCAGAAAATAGAAATCAAGATAGAAAAGGTAAGATAGAAAAGGTAAGATAGAAATCGGAAGATAGAAAAGGTAAGATAGAAATCAAGGTAGAAAAGCGTAAGATAGAAAGCGTAAGATAGAAATCAAGATAGAAAAGGTAAGATAGAAAAGCGTAAGATAGAAATCAGAAGATAGAAAAGCGTAAGATAGAAAAGCGTAAGATAGAAATCGAAGATAGAAAAGGTAAGATAGAAATCAAGATAGAAAAGGTAAGATAGAAAAGTAGAAGATAGAAATCGACGATAGAAAACCAGATGATAGAAATCAGATGATGGAAAAATAGGACGCTGCAGAATGTAGGAGATAGAATCAGCCTTTGTAGTCTTCATGAGAGTTGTAGATCTAGATGTCTACTTTCGTATGGTGAAAGAACAAAAGCATTTGGAGCTACAGATTAAAAGTTATAGCAATCGTGCCAAAAGAGTTTCAATCCGATTTCAGAAGTGAGCATGGTCCAATGTTTCGGGCATAATTCTCTCATACGACCTCCAAATGAGGTGAGGCTTGAACCATTGGATTTATAAGACACATATCTTTCACTCCATAAAATTCGGTATCAATTGGAGTTAAATTGAGAAAGTTTGTTCTAAAACAAGTGAAAGGTCAGTTAAGAGGGCATGTTTCGGGTATGAACTCTCTTAGATTTTTGGAGTGTATCTTGAGTTATATGACTCCGATTAAGGTGATTCTTGCCTCTGTGTGAAGGTGAGGCCTTAAGCTACATTTGATATGAACAAGTCTAAACGTGATTTTGATGATTAGGTAGTGTACGCTCATCACCCTTATGGAACCACAGCATCAGACGCTGCAAAGTAGGGAGCGCAAGCTTTAGGGCTCCGAAATTTTGGGCTTTGGAAACGGGTCCAATAGGTGTGGAATGTAAGCAAGAGCATGAGCGTTAATGTTAAGGTATAAATAGTTGGAGTTGGGATCCGGTCTCGGGATCGGGTTCTAACACTCCCACTCACAGCAGACTGAACTCCCAAAATCGTAGGGCAATTCCTAATCAGATGATCTATAGAGTCACATGCCAGACAGGCTCCAGTCACTTGCCAACACTCACCACTGTGCCTCTTATCACAATGCACACAAACAGAGATCGCCCAAACCTCTCGCCATCGCCATCGCCACTACCACTCGCCACTCGCTTAAATCTCCCCTCGCACAAAACCAGATCGTCTGATCCTCCTCAATCTGAAAATCCCGCTCGACGCTAACTAACACTCCTACCAGAGCCGCCTGATCACACTCGATCTCTTACTCCTGGATCCCTCGCCGGTCCTCACTTGACTATGTCTCGGTCGCTCAATCCGCGACCGCAGCAGCTCTCAACTCGATAAAGGTGCCCGTGTCCGATCAGCAAACTGTACGAATCTTCGATTGAGCCTCCTCAAATCTCCAGACTTATCACCCTCAGAGTAATCAAAATGTAGCATACCCCATCAGCTCATTGAACCGCACCTCATACTCAGCCACTGACATCTGACCCTATCTCAATTCTAGAAACTCCTGCATCTTCATCTCCAAATAGACCTTGGGCATATAATTATCCCGAAAGGCTTTCAAGAAATCCTCCCAAGTCAGAATACAGGGTCTGGCGGTGCGGCCCGGGATAGTCTTCCACCACTGATATGCTGGACCCTGTAGCAGAGAGACCGCATAATCAAAACGCTCATCAGAGTCGCAGTCCATCTGATCTAGGACTCTCTCAGTCCTCTCCAACCATCCTCGGCTTCAAGTAGGTCTCTGGCCGCCATAAAGTTCATAACTCCACCTTGCATGCAATCGATCATACCTCCTCTCCCGCCTCATGGGGACTCTAGGAGGCTGCTCCTCAAATAGCGACACTGAGGACTCCCTACTAGTTTCGACTGATCCATGGTCAGCTGGTTGATCTACCTGATCACCAAGGACAGATGACCTACAACAAACAAGAACTCTGATCAATTTCTGCTTTTCTTGCTGAAATTCAAGCCTAAAATATACTATGTAACATCCCGTTATCGGAGTGACGGGTAGATTGGTAATTTGGATCGGGTTAGGATTTGGTACAGGCAAAGTATTGCATGGCACATGCATTACAGTTTTGATAGTCATTGATAAATGATTATTGATCGCATACGATATATATATGTACATACATGTATGACAATTCCGACTTGATTGTGAAATTGGAAATTGGTTATAATTGGTCCGATGTGAATTGGCTTAATTGTGCAATTGGGAATTTATCAAAATTGTATATATGAGATTTGGTTTGTGAAAATTGGATATTTAGTAAGTGTATAATTGGGTTTTGAATATGAAAATGGAATGAAATGGATTATAGAGAAAGGGAAATTGAAATTGAGCATAGGAATTGGCATTACTCAATTTTAGTGAATTTATGGAAATTTCTCCGAAATTTTAGAGTAAGAGATCCGCATCGGAAAATTAGCTTAGTGATCGATTTATTTGATTCCGAGTCGAGAATGAATGGTTATTGATATGGAACAATTGGAATTATGATTTTGGGAGTATTGTTAATGGTTATTGCGAAATTGGGAGAAAATGGAATAGAAATCGGATTTGTTAGACCTAAGAATTGGACATGAGTCAAATGATTATATATATATATATGTATAAGCTAAGAGAGAAGCTTAATTGTTCATTAAGCTCATCGACGATCGTGGGTGAGAAAAACTTGGGATTTGGAGTTCTTGAAGGATTTTCAAAGGATTGAAGCTTGAATCAAGTAAGTTTATACTTGTTTATGAGTTAAATCGTTTCATTTGATCATTGATTTGAGTATGAATTGGTTTAGAGAATTTGAAAGTTACTGGATGAAAGGGTTTTGAGATTTTCATTGGTTTTGATTTGGGTTTTGATGAAAACTGGTTTAAATGATGGATCGAGGCTAGAAATGAGTTGAGTGTAGTATACTAAGTCGATTGGGAGTGATTTGAAGTGAATCGGATAGATTGTTATCGAAAATCGAGAAATTTCGGTTTCGTCGATTTTTTATGATCGCACGCCGACGTCGCGATGAACATACCACAAGCGAAACCAACCCAAGAAGCACGTCGTCATTTAATTAAAAATATTTTAATTTATGCGTCGCAGCGAGGAAGACAAGGCATACGCCGCGACGAACGTCTGCGTACGTCGCGACGTGGGATGCCCGGTTCGTCGCGGATGCTTTCCGAAAATGAATTTGAGGTTTTTGAATTGGAGAATTTTGGGATCTAATTTGGATTGGTTATGGATCAAAATGACATTTGAGAGAATAGGAATTGAATTTGATGATTATCGGAAATTGAGTGGTAAGCGAATTGGAATGTGACCTTAGAATAAGGAATTGAATTATGGCATTGAGAATCTGCTCAATTAGAGTGAGAGTGATCATATTGAGAAATTCAGAATATGATTGGGAATGTCATAACATGTATAATATTTATCGAAATTGCTATTGATTATTGAATTTGGCATGATTGGTAATGTGTGATTTATTTGATTTGATATAGAGGTTCCGATGGATCGTCATTCCACAGACAAGATTGGGACTTCCAGTGGTAGTTTCGGAAGTGCAGGTGAGTAACCTAGTTGGTTTCTCAACCTATATGTGTTACATTTTGTGTACATATGCCATGTGGAGATACGGATGGATATGTGTGACTGTTTTGATTGATTTCGAACCATGGGTGTTCGAAATATTGGATTGAGATATGGAAGTGCAAAATGTGAATAAATGTGCATAAATGCAATAGTGAATCGAATTGTAAAAGTGTTAGTGAAAGAAATGAGATATGACTGTAAATGTGAATGACATATGCACTCATGCATAATTAAATGATCGATAATGATAGTTGTTGACCCGAGACGCCATCAGATATTTGAAGACGCCATGTAAAACCCAAGAACACACGCCGCAAAGAAACTCGCAAACACCTACGGGTGGGGTGTGGGGTCCTATTATGTGAAAGGGATTAGTGCATACCCAGCGGGCTCTCCTATCCCTAATGTGAGTGGGCAGTAGTGCATACCCAGAGGGCCCTCCTACTTGCCAAAAATGTGATTTCTGATTTCTGATTGCGCTCGGTCACAACAATGAAATGAAATCGAAGTGTCGCATGCATCTGCATATGTAAATTATTTAAAGTGAACGTGAAAGTGAAACTGAATGCATGTGAATATATGAAAGTGTGAATATGTGATTCAGTGTGTATATGAATTGTGAATGCATGAGTTGGGTGAACCATCGATGATGGTTTCTCACTGAGTTCGCAAACTCACCCAACATTGCATCTATTTTTCAGAAGTGAAGAGTACCCCGTTAGACACACGGAGTATGTCTACCGCTAGCAAGCGCGTAGTATCGGGTCGGGATCAAGGTCGCCACATCTGCATTAGAGTAGTGAATTGCTTTAGTGGGCCCTTTTGATTTATGTGTACTTGTATGGTATAATTGAAATTGGTTTATAATAGAAATTGTTTTGTAATTGCAAATGTTTTGTTATAATCGGGCCAAATCATTATTGTTTTCATGACTCAACTGCTTTCGTAAGAAAAGAAAAATGTCATATCGAGTTTTAAAAAGGTAGTGATTGTTCTAGTACGCCACCCTCGCGGGTCACGGGCTCGGATATCACTGTTGATGTCGGGTTCGGGTCTCGTCGGGAGTGGGGTGCTACATACTATGCCTAAAAGATGTCAAACCATGCTCTGATACCACCTAATGTAGATCCACTTACCGTAGGGTATGCACCGAGACGCCCGTAGGTCGTTCAGATACATAACCCACGATGAGGGTGCACTACGAACGATAAATTCTATAAACCTCATGGCATCAATAAGATAAAACTGTAATGACAAATCTCACTAAATTTTTAAAACCGAAATACTTCTCATTTCATAACCTCAAAACAACATTTACAAGAATAACGAGCTTCACAGCCACACATATATCTTCAAAAGTAATCAAATGAAAGCCTAAGCTAGGTCATCCTCAAAATCGAACCCAGCTGACCGACCTGTGAGCCATGCTTCCCGAGCCACCGCGTTCACACAGCAGAAAAGTCGAACCCTGGAGCTAGGAGTCTACTATCACTGTCCTGAAAAATAAATTGCAATGTTGGGTGAGTTTGCGAACTCAACGAGAAATCATCATCAATGGTCCACCCAACTCATGCATATACACGTAATTTATGGAAATAACATATATCAGCACTTTCAGAAAATCACATACATTCAATTTCACATTTATAAGACGTTTCGCCTTTCATACGATTCACATTTGATCATTTCATATGAAAAATGCATATGTGACACTTTCCGGTTATTACGTTGTTGTGACCGTATGCCTGAGCTCATTTACGTTGAGCCAATGGCTCTAAATTTTATTAGGCTTGAATCCCTGGTACATTAAGCCTGTGGCTCTAAAATCGTTGGGCTCGAGGCCCTGATGCGTTGAAGTTGAAGCTCTGAAAATACGGTGGCTGCACCGGTCACAACTGTCAATTATCTGATCATGCCTTTATGCATGAATGCATATGTTCAATTCACAATAATTGTGTCCTAACCTATCACACTATGTACAATTTCGAATTAAACCAATTAATTTCAATTTTATGCACAATTAACACTTCTATAATAATTCTAAACATTTCGGACACCTGTGGTCCGAAATCAATCAAAAGCAAGCACATAGATCCATCCTTAACTCCACATGGCATAGGTGCATAAAATGTAACACATACAGGTTGAAAAACTAACTAGGTTACTCACCTCTAACTTCCGAGCTATTGCCAGGAAGTCTCACCTACGTCGGAAGATCGACACTCTACTTGAGCCTCTATAACAATCAGAATAAACCAAAATTACTAATTGCATAATTTCTAATATTAATAATGCATATGCAGCGAATGCGATGAGTACAATACATTTTATGACATTCCCGATCTTCCAATTCAATTCTCTTTTCCTCGAAAAGATAGAAATTCCTAACACCATAATTCAATTGACTAAGTTCTGAACTCTCTAAATTCATACTCCAATCACAAATCACATTCCCTAATAAATCGCCATCCGATTTCGTGAACCATCGAATTCAAATTCTGAGTTTCCCTCTAATCAATTCACAATTCTTAATTTCTAATTTCAATCACTTATGAACCAATTCATTAGGAACTAAACCTCAAAATCATCAATCAAAAGAATCTAAATCACTTTCGAAAAAAGGGCATCCTCGCCGCGGCGTCTCCACAGGCTCGTCGCGACGTCTCCACAGTGGCTCGTCGCGACGTATAAGTTCACTCGTCGCGACGTCCAGCTCACCGCTCGTCGCGACGTCTAGCTCGTCGCGACGAACGTTCGTCGCGACGTCTAATTATTTTCACATCACAACGTACGAGCTCTGGTTCGTCTTCTCCGATTCTCCTTTTTCATTTCTCTCTCTAAATTACATCCATAACTCAACTTTTCTCTATAAAAACACTCCAAAACAACTCAATATACTCTAAACTACTAACCCTTAACCTCAAATCCATGTAAAATCAATCATCCCTCAATTACCCAAATCAAAATCACGCAACATCATCAAAATATATCATCCGAAACTTCTAAATTCATAAACAGTTAATAACTTAATTCAATGATCAAATCAAACAACTTAAGACATAAAGAAATAGTAACTTACTTGATTCAAGCCTTAAATCTTCAAATAGCACTTCAAATCTCCAACCCTCAACTCAATCACCACCCACGGCAATAACCCATAAAAATCACCAAACATTCATCTTTCCCCATTTAAGGCTCAAGCTAAGTTGAAGATGAAGAATGGGCAATTTAAGAGAAAGAAAATAAAGGGAAGCAAACAAGGTGAAGATCAACGATGGAGGAAAAGAAGAAAATCAAATTTTCTTTCAAAAGAGAGTGAGAGTCGAGGAGTAAATTTTAACAAGTTAAGGTTTTATACAAGGATTTTAAAGCTAAGGGCATGTTTAGCAATTCATTTGTCATACGCCCAATTCTTAAGGTCTAAAAATCCAAATTCTTATTCTAATTTTCTCCCAATTTCGTAATGACTATGAATAATAAATCCTAAAATCATAACTCAAATTATCTCATGTCAATTGTTAATCAATTTCGGAACCGGAATCCAATTTATCAGTCATTAGGTCATTTTTCCGATCCGGATCCATTTCTCTAAAAATTCCAAAAAAACTCCTATAAACCCTCAAAAATAGGAAATATATGATCCTACACTCTAATTTCAATTTTCAAGCTCCTAGAATTCAATTTCACTCCAATTCTATATTCAAAACTTAATCTATACAATTATTACCCAATTTTCCAATTTACACTATCATACCGGGAATATGTCATACATGTACGCACATACATATGCTGGTGCAATAATAATCATTTATCAATAATTAAAGAGGCTAAATGCATGTGCAAATTCAAATTATGCATGCACCCAATCCTAATCCATCCAAATTATCAATATGCCCTTCATATTGGTAACGGGATGTTACAATTGGCATGTAATAAACATCCTCCAAATATAACCTATGACCACTAGGAAAGTCCAAGATAACCACTCCCACTGATTATGCTGAAACATAGGAACCATCTGCTATCTTAACTTGAAACTGGCCTTTAGGTAGTCTTTTTCTTTGCTGGAACCCCTGCAAAGAATTACAAACATGGTTAGTGGCTCCTGAATCTAATATCCAAGAAGTAGATAAATCTGCCAGATTTCTAGTTCCTAACAAACTTAAGAAGCCCATACCTTGTTTGCTTTTGAGGCACTTTAGGTAGACTCGATGCTTTTTTCCAAAGGCCCATCTCATCACAGTGGAAATACTTTCCTTTGATGTTCTCTTTGGCCTTCTTTTTCATGAATTTGGCCTTGACCCCTGTTTGGGCCTTCTTTTTCATTGGACCCTTCTTCTTTTCTTTTCCCTTACCCTTGGGCTTAGAAGAAGAAGCTACATTAGCTTCTGGCCCATGAGCCTTAATATTCAATATCTCCTCCGTGCTCTGGAGGGTATTCATCAACTCACTCAAGGTGTAATCCTTGCTGTTGAGCTTATAGTCCAACTTAACGGCTGAAAAGAAGAGTTTAAGCTATTGATGATCATAATCATCTGCGTGTCCGCATCCATATCTGCCCCAAGCATCTCAGCCTCAGTGATTGCAGAGATTACCTTCATCATGTAATCCCGACCGGTTCACCAGTTTCGCCTCGAGATTATGAAAGGTTTGGATAGCTTTCACTCTTGCAGACCTAGTCCTCACACCAAACATCTCATGTAGGTGATGGACCATTGCACTAGCAGTTTTCATACAAGCAATTTGCTTTTGCAACATACCGCTGACAAAAGTCAGAATATAACACTTAGTAGTCTTGTCAACATTCTGCCAACGCTCATGTTGTTGGACTTGCTCAGGAGTTGAATCTTCACTTGGAAGTGTAGGCTCATTTTCAGTTAACACCCATGAAATACGTTCATATTGAAGAACAATGTCAAGGTTACGTCTCCATTCATTAAAATTGTCTCCGTTTTCCAATTTGTTATTAGTCAAGAGCAGGGTGAGTGGATTCATTTTGTGGTTGATTATATCTGAAAATATAAATTATTAAAACATGAGCATACTAGTCAACAATTTATGGAACTTTGTATAAAATCATGATGCATGTATGTATGATGATAGATTTAACAAAACTTAAAAATTAAAACATTATATTTACGGTTATTTTTCTTATCTATACGAGACTAAGTGACGGTGGGCCATCTTATCCATTAAAAGAAAACTGGATCCACCCACTCAAAACTACCAAGCATCTCATGCCCAATTTTTAAGAAGCGCCTTAATTTGGTCCATACTTTTACCAACAGAGCTACGGTGGGCGCTTTATTGATAAAAATGTTGAGTGTTTAACCATTTGATTCATTCACTAAAGATACCTACAAACCATGCCTCGGTGGGAGGTCACATTTGCTATCATTAAGTGGACTTATCCTTAAGGAGACCCAAACCATGCAAGATCTAGGATCCATGCCCTCCGATGGGGAGTAACACTTCACCACATGCAAACGGCCCATCATTTGGAGACCGTGGACTCTCACAGGAGCATCCTCTCCCACTCAATCTTTTTGGGCTTTAAGTTTTAAATACCATCTTGTCTAGATGCAATTTATTATCCATCCTATATTGTTTCATTATATATCTCATACATAATGAATGCATGGAAAAGCCTAGGGTTGGCAATTTTCTAAATGACATGCAATCACATAATATCACATATTATAAGCATTCATTTCTCCATTCATCACATGAACTAATAAAGCCACTTTTGATTGTCCATCCTAAAAAAATTACATAATTACAAGCCTTTTAGGCCCAAAGTATTCTTCTTTGACTTGGATCTTCCGCTTCGAACTCTTCACAAACATGATCCAGCCCATTCGGTAAACAAAATGTAATGGCATATGTGAAAATAAAAATTTTGTCACTTTGAAAAATAAAATTCCAGCACCAAATTTTTAGAAATCCAAATCTTTGTTTTGACAAAAAATTTCAGCACTAGTTTTCATTAAAACCGAAACTCATTTCATGAAAAAAAAAACCAACACTTAGTATTTTAGTAAAACCGAAATTTGATTCTTTCAAACAAAAATCCAGCACTTGTTTTTACAATAAAAACCAAAAAGTAATCCATTGAAACAAAATTCCAGCAACTATGTTTTCACAAAACTTATGCCAATACACAAAAGGATACACCGAAAATTTTACCTTTCCATTTCTTCAATCCATGGCTGCTCCATCTTCATCATTACATCAATTTGTACATTACAAATCAAAGAAAATAGAAAAAAGAAACCAAGGAGGAAACATGGTGATGATAGACCACCCTCCTTGTTACAACCAATGAAGAAATCTTACAAGGTAAATTTAACTTCTATGGACAACCAAAAGAGCAAACATACACCATGTATATTTCTATCACATAAAATATGCAGCATACAAAAAAAGATTGTCAACCTATGCATCCAATATATAGGAACCGAAATCATGCATTAGAAACTGGCTCTGATACCAATTGTTGGATTGGAAAAAAAACATGCTTTGTTTGGAAAAACGATAGATTTTAAAACTTTTAAGAAATCATTACTTGCAGTGGAAGCAACAAATCCAAATCAACATGCCAATCCATACATGATATGGTATAAGGATAATAAAATATAAACAAGATCAGGAGTATTACCGACTCCTTCGCTACAACTTTAAATCCTCCCTGCGCTATCATCTCCTTCTTCGTGTATCCAAATCCTTTGCCTTAGAC
The DNA here is from genome assembly GCA_029891385.1 of Erythroxylum novogranatense. Taxonomy (NCBI): domain Eukaryota; kingdom Viridiplantae; phylum Streptophyta; class Magnoliopsida; order Malpighiales; family Erythroxylaceae; genus Erythroxylum; species Erythroxylum novogranatense. Next base: position 43,033,182 of record CM057227.1, read on the forward strand.
TCTTTTCCTTTAGCAATCTACTTTCTCCTTCTTGTAGTATCCTCAACCAATTAGATTTACCCCCCGTTCTTCAAGGACAATCAGGTTAACAAAATCCTTTGGTGGGAAAGGAGAAGAAATGTTCGAAGAAGATTTTCTTAGAAGAAGAAGAAGCAAAATTGAAACTCTTTCAATTGGTATTTTTGATTCTCTCTTTCATGAAAGGAGAGAAGGTGTAAAGAATATGCCACACCTCTTTCTTGCCTACCAATTTCGTATATGCATGGATGGAGAGAGAGGCATCAAATGCATCACTTCTTTCATTAATCACTCATAAAATAGCCAATAAATGAGATTATCTTCATTTATCTTTACGATGGCTATTTGAAAAGACCATAACCTAAAATTTAATACCCAATTTTGGTTTTGCCAAGAAGAAAGAAGGAAGATGGTCCATTTAATGTACATCTTTCATCTTTAATCTAATAAATGCAAATAGGTTACAAGCCAACATTAAAAGACAACCATTAAACCATTTAATGGTAAGTTCATAACTCCATTTAATGATGATTAACCATAATAAAGGTCATCTTTATTTAGCATTTTAATGTCAAATGTGTGGTTACACATTTAACCTAGGAATAACCGAAATTGATATCTTCTTCTTTAAAAAAATTGTTTTAATATAATTAATCTAATTAATTACATTAAACCAAAAACCAAAAACCAAGCCCATTACTAAATGTACATTTGGGCTTCTTTAATTAGACCAAGACCAAGATTCAATTAGGGGCTTCTAATTAACCTCCATTTATATTTCTTACTTAGCTTGATAACCTTCCTTAAAGCCAAGTAGAGAATCTTATTGGACTTTGATAATTCAAGCTCTAATAAGCCCAGAATTAATTCAATCTCATTGGAATTAATTCTAGCTTATTAACTAAATGTCATTCCTCTAAAGACAATTAGTTGAACTCTTGAATTATTAAATATTATGAGAATATGTCCAATTGCAAACCCTATTTAGAACCTTATTATAGCCATCCGCACAACAAAGGGTAAAATTACCGTTTTGTCCTTATGTTGGTTTTTCCTTCTAGATCTCTCATTTTACTTTATATGGTGATTAACACATAAGATCTCAACTCAATGTTAAGACTTGATGGGTATCTAGTCCATCAAACTACTGGCGCCAGTTTAATCACCAAATCTCCTTAAAATATCTAGAAGAGATGATAACACTATAAACTCTTTATTTGAGTGAATGTTCTCGATACATGTTTCAATTAATAACTCCAATATGCATAATCGGATTAATACTCTGTAAAAATCCATTCCGATCATATCAAGAATTATAATGAAACATATATGAGTTCACCACTCATCAAAATTATGGTTCATAATAAGCGAATGCTTAAGTTGTATGTTTTAAGATTAAAGTAACAACCCACTTTATTCTTGAAAACATACTTGATTCCAGATTCATTTAATAGTGCCATTATCGATAGTCAACTACTATCATGATATGAAACTCATCATTCCCTTGAAGTAAACTCCTTTACTTATATGGAGATAAATCGCAACACTACAGTCTAAACCATAATCAAGCGACCAACTTGATTATTCAACTGTGAATCAATTAATTCAGATTCTAATAATATACATGTTTCTCATACATCTCTATGTATATGTATATTACTTACAAAAGAATCTTGGTACCTTATGACCAGATATATAATGCTCATACAGATAAAACCAAACTCTTTTGTTTTATTAATAATAAATATTTTCATTATAAAACTGTAACTGAAGAAGATAAAATTACATGTAAATACAATTGCTTTCCAGGGCACTATATTTACATAACTCCAACAAAGAAGAGGTGCATTCTGTCCTTCATTGATGACTTTACTAGAAAGACATGGACTTATTTTTTAGTAGAGAAATATGAGGCTTTAGGTATCTTCAAACACTTTAAAAGTTGTGTTGAGAAAGAAACAAGAGGGTATATAAAGTGTCTACTAACTAATCGGGGAAGAGAATTTACCTCACTTGAATTTAGTGATTTTTGTAAAGAACATGAGATCAAGAGGCAATTAACTGCAACATACACACCACAACAGAACGGAGTAGCTGAGAGGAAGAATCGAACAATGATGAACATGGTTCGATGTATGCTTTCTGAAAAAAAAATCCCCAAGTCTTTTTGGCCAGAAGCAGTCAACTGGACAACTCATGATCTAAATCGGAGTACCACATTGGCTGTAATGAATGTCACACCTGAAGAGGCTTGGAGAGGAAGCAAACCTTCAGCTGAACATTTCAGGGTGTTCGAATGTGTGGCGCATGTACATATTCTAGATGTAAGAAGAACAAAGCTAGATACAAAGAGCTTTGCTTGCGTATTGCTAGGGGTAAGTGAAGAATCTAAAGCATACAGACTCTATGATCCAATTGCTAAGAAAATTGTAATCAGCAGGGATGTAGTGTTTGAAGAAGACAAGTCTTGGAGTTGGGATCAAATTTATGAAGAAAAATTAGCAGATGATTTAAAATGGGATGATGCTGAAGATAGTCAAGCAGTGGCTGAAGAAAATAATGAAGCTGTGAGTGAGGAAGAAGAAGAAATTACTGAAGAAACAACCAGTCCCAATGAAAGAAGAACTAGAAGGCCTCCGATGTGGATGAGGGATTATGAGAGTGGGGAAGGACTTTCAGAAGAAGAGGCAGAAGTTAACTTGGCACTGCTTGCTTCAACAGATCTAGTACACTTTGAGGAAGTTGTGAAATGTGATAAATGGAGGGCAGCAATGGACATGGAGATTAAAGTTATAGAGAGGAACAACACATGGGAGCTCACAGATCTACCACCAGGTGCAAAAAGGATTGGGGTGAAATGGGTTTATAAGACCAAATTCAAAGAAAATGGTGAAATGGATAAGTATAAAGCTCGCTTGGTGGAAAAAGGATATGTGCAACAACAAGGAATAGACTACTCTGGGGTATTTGCACCTGTAGCAAGAATGGACACAGTGAGAATGATTATAGCATTAGCAGCTCAGAAAGGGTGGGTACTTTATCAGCTTGATGTCAAATCCGCCTTCCTGCATGGAGAACTCAATGAAGAAGTGTACGTGGAGCAGCCTAAAGGTTATGAGTTGAAGAACGGCCCCCATAAAGTGTACAGATTGAACAAAGCCCTCTATGGACTTAAACAAGCTCCACGGGCTTGGTTTAGTCGCATCGAAGCACATTTCATGGATGAAGGATTCAAAAAGTGTTATAGAAAGCATATTTTGTTCATTAAAACAAATAAGGAGGGTAAGATTCTAATTGTTAGTTTATATGTGGATGATTTAGTATTTACTGGCAATGATGAATTAATGTTTATTGAATTTAAGAACTCCATGTTGAGAGAGTTTGATATGACCAATTTGGGAAGGATGAGGTATTTTCTTGGGATAGAAGTGCTGCAGAGGACAGATGGAATTTATATTTGTCAAAGGAAATATGCTTTGGAGGTATTGAAGAAGTTTAGAATGGAGAATAGCAATCCAGTCCACAATCCCATTGTTCCTAGATGTAAAATTTATAAAGATGAAGATGGAGTTCGTGTGGATGAGACACTCTTTAAACAGATAGTGGGAAGTCTTATGTACTTAACAGCTACAAGGCCAGATTTGATGTTTGCAGTAAGCCTGATTAGTCGATACATGGGAAAGCCAACTGAATTACACTTGTTGGCAGCTAAGAGAATACTGAAGTATGTGAAAGGAACCATTGAACTTGGGATGTTCTATAGGAAGGGAGGGTGTAAAAGCTTAGTCAGCTATTCAGATAGCGATTATGCTGAAGATCCATAAGACAGAAAAAGCACTTCTGGTTATGTTTTCATGTTGGGAACTATAGTTGTTGCTTGGTCCTCTAGAAAACAACCAATAGTTACACTCTCGACTACTGAAGCAAAGTTTGTGGCAACGGCTTCCTGTGCTAGTCAAGCTATTTGGATGAAAAGGATCCTAGAGAAGCTAAGTCTGGAGCAAAGTAAGTGTGCTACGATTTTTTTTGATAATAGTTCTACAATTAAACTGTCAAAAAATCCAGTGCTACATGCCCGCAGTAAGCATATTGACGTGCGGTTTCACTTCCTTCGTGATCTTACACGAGAAGGGACAGTTGAGTTGGTTTATTGTGGAACACAAGAACAGTTGGCAGATATGATGACAAAGCCTCTTACATTGAACTCATTTCGGAAGATTCGAAGCCAGCTGGGAGTTTGCCAAGTTCCAGAAATAAACTAGTTGTAGCTAGTAACTAGTTTAAGGGAGGGAATGATGAGAAAGTTTAGATTTTTCTGTTATGATATTTCTTTCAGCTCAAATAAGACCGATTCTTTAGGAGCTTGTTTAGTAGTTTTGGGAATTTTCCTGTTGCTTTATCACATTTTGTAAATGTGGGCTGTTTTTTCAATTTGTTATGATTGTAAGTGACTATTTCTTGGCCAAGTTTGTTCAATAAGAAGATAGGTTATTTCCAAAAGCGTTGAGCTAAACATTATATTCAGTTTTTGGTTCTTAACATATTATAATTCTTTTTAAGCCCTTGTAAAATGAAAAACTATGCATTAAGTATGTTGATATTTTTTTCCTTTTTTTTAGCAGGGTAGCTTTAGTAATAAAGTCTTTAATAACTATTTTTGAGAGATCAGATCTTTTATTTTCATTAATCAATTTTAATCTCGTACCAATTAATCTTATTTATATATTTAAGTGGAACTCGTGTAAATATGTGGCAAAATTAACGAACACATAGTTGAAACACCATTTTAAAAACAGAAGATTTCGGGTACCTTTTTGGATGTAAGCCCAAAGTCAATCCGATCTGTCCAACTCATAGTCGTAGGCCTACTTGTGAAAATTAAAGTTTGGTACATTGATCTTTTCTGACGACTGCGTGAGCAAATGTCATGATCCAATCCAGTCAAGTGATTATAGAAGAGCCTCAAGATGAGGAATTGTTTCGTTCGTCCGGCAATAGGGCGTAGTATCAAGTTGTTTTTGACAGAGTTCATTTCTAATACAGTCAGATTCGGTGTGAATGATGATTTTGAAGTAGGGCTGCATGTTATTCATCTTTTCGTCTGATCTGATGAGGTAATCCACCTTAAGATTGACAGTTTGAAAGCTTTTTTATATATATATATCTTTTATAAGAAGAATTTTTTAAAAAAATTAACTGTTAGATTATTATTTGAAAAGAACTCTTTTTTTAAGAGTTTTATACAGACTTTTAGCAACATAAAATAAACATATTTTTAATTTTAATTATATTTAATTTTACAATAAAATTATTTATACATGTAAATATTATTTTAAGTATATTAAACAATATATAAAGTATAATATATTAATTATTATATAATTTTAAATCATATGAAATATAAATAGAAATGTATATAACCAAATCTTTTATATGGATTATAACATAAGTAAAATTAATATCATAAATAAATATTAAAACATATAAAAGTTAAATAATATTATATAAATCTTAAAATAAATATTCAAGTTGAGTAAATAGTTAAATACATAATAAATTACGATTTTATTGTGATAGAGAAAATGAGTTTGTAAGATAAACGTGAAAATAAATTTGTGGGTATTATGAAAATTATGTATAAAATATAAAGATAAAAGGGACTAAAATTATGTTTATTAATTGATCTGAAAATCTACTCAAAATTATTTGAGAAGCTCCAAATTTGAGCTTTTAAAAATTATATTGTGACTACCAAAAATTTATATTTATTAAAGAAGTAACTTTTATTTTACAACTAAATACTCATTTTTAAAAAAGATTTTATAATAGAAAAAGTATTTATTAATCTCCCCAAACTCATTTACAAATTCACTAAATTCAGGTCTAATTGAAACTCAAATCTTTTAAATAAAAAGATAGGTAAGGATGGGGCTAAATTCAGTTAATTTTAACGACTCTATTCACCAGTCAGGTTCAAACTAATCCGAAGTTCAATTATTTATTCTTCCTCCACTCTCTCAATTATTTACCCAACAAATCGATTGTGATTACGAAGTCACAACGAAAATACAGCATCAGGAATAAATTGATAGGACCCACCAAGGCCTTATCCGGCGATTCATTCATAACATGTGAAAATATCACCATCTAGTCTACTCAAAAGCCAAGCCACTGCAACTGACCTAGAGGGGGTTACAGTTTTTCAAGCCATTCCATTGCCAAGGCAATAAAGCAAAGTGAAGATAACATGCCAACCAAAAACTTCAATGTAGATTGTAGCGAAAGTCAAGCATAGATATGCTACACAAAAAGCAACACAAATACATGTCTAGTAACCCTAAACAAAAGCTAATAATATCATCCATACGTATACTAAAAAAACTTCAATGTAAATTATAGCGAAAGGCAAGCATAGATATGCTTACAAGAAGCAACACAAATACATGTGCAGCATGAAAGCAGAGAGAGGTAGGCTAGTAGCTGCCTAAACCCTAAACAAAAGCTAATAATATCATCCATACATATACCGACTAGCTTAACATCTCTCTAGGGATGTTTCCAATAAGAACTATCCCCCCTGTTGTTCCTGAAAGCACAGCAACCAACAGAGTAGACGATAATGAGGAAAACAAGGAACACAATGTTGACAACTGCCACCTTCTTCCAATCTCTCTTGATGGTATCCAACAGTCCAGCCTTGCAAGCATTGCAATTAAAACATAAAACATTTGCTTCATTATCCCAAGCTGCACAGTCAGGATTGGTGGAGGTTGTGCCTGTCTTTGTCCAGTTGGTTGGGCTCACATATGTATATCCACAATCATTTGATGGCTTACAGCAACCAGACTGCAAATCAATACACAGTTTTTCATTACAACCCAGTCCAAAATATCCTAATTTTAGTTAGTGGGTATGAATAATTTCAGTAAAAGAACAATCTGGACTAGAGATTGGGGTCAAATGCACAATGAAAATTAATAACATCAGTAAAGGAACAATCTTTACTAGCGATTGGAGTCAAATGCACGGTCTTTACGCAAAAGCAAATGAAGAGAAAGGAGATAAATTGAAACAGGAAAAGAACCTGAATTGCAGACAAGTGCTCCTGATAAAACTGAGTAACTTTATCCTGAAGAAACTTTTCATTAAAATCAGAGCAAATCTTAGCATCCACCAAACAACTTTTGATCTTATTCCAATTCTTTGGACTATTAACTCTCTGCCGCAACCAATTAGAGTAATCTCCTAATCTGTACTCCTTATATCCTCTGTCCGACAAGACTTCTCCAGCTCCTTTATTCGTCACAACAAACGCAAAGATCGTGAAGCAGAAGAGAACAACAATCAAGAGGAACATCACCAACAAATACAGCCACAGAAGCCACGAGACGCGGCAACAGGCACCGACCAGTCCTGCGAGAGAGACGAGCATGAGGAACACTCCGAGAACGATCACCGGAGTATCGAGAAACTTTTCGCAGTCGGTGGTGCCGCGGTGGCGCAGCCAGATTCCCGCCCAAAGGATCGGGATTGAAAGCAGAAATGTCACGAAGTTGAGGATTCCAACCAGATTGTTGCTGATACGGAACATGATTGCAAGATAGAGAGAGATTTACAGTTTTTGGGGGGCTTCAGTTTGGAGGTTTATAAGAAGAAAGAAGAAGATAAGCGCAGAGGAGGTTACATGGAAGGTGCGTGCAGAGGCAGTTTATAACGTCACGCGCTACTAAAACGCGTCACATTTCGTAATAATAAAGTTATATAATTTTGAAATTAATTTGCGGTAATAAAGGAAATAATGCCCGCATAAAAAGAAAAAGAGTGTAATTGAAGTAATAAATTGAAGATTGACTCCCAAGTCCCATCCCATATTCATTACTAATTAGAAAGCCTCCATTACAGGAGCTTCTCCGCAGAGATGCATTCCAGAGCGTTGAGTTGAGTTGAGTTAGTAGTTTCCCTTGTCAAACAAACAAACAAAAAAAGAACTTCATTTCACAAGTTGCGGAGCTTCCGGGAGAGCCCTTTTCTTGCAAGTTGGAGAACTCAAAAATGAAAGGGAAAGAAAAGAGTTAAGAGCGGGACCGAGTCCTCACGCAACATAGGGCCTACTACTTACGACGAAACTTGGTTAAAACTTAAAATATAAGACAAAGAAGATCGGTAGACTGTCGCGTTGGCTCACCGACGAGAAGAACAATGAATAGGCCACCTGTTCGTTTTGACTTGTTCTGTGAACCTATAAAATAATAAAAATGAAATCTACTTGTGTTTAAGTTTGTGTTTTAGCTTTCTGATTCTTTGTTGTCAAGACTGCAACAAAGAAAAGAAGTAGACTCGTTTCTGAAAGGAGAGTGGTCCTACTCCTACTCCTGATAAATGTGAAATAAAATTAAGGCCTTCCTTTTCTGGGTGTTTCATATCATATCACGAGTTCTCTTGAACAAGAAAGATCTTGTGGTCTCTTTCTCGTTTTCTTCATGTTATTTCTTTATATGCACATTTCCAGCTATATCACATAAATACAATTAGACAGGCAATGCGATCCCATATGAATTCATGACCTGGAGAGTATTCATCTTTTTATATATATACATAAATAATGGAATTGGAGGCCATATGCCACCATCAAAACCACTGAGAAAGTAGCCCTTTTCTAATTTAAAAAAAACATGAATGACCGATCATGTTTCACATTACCATTTCATCGATATAGCTAGAAATTGAATGCAAGTTTGGGTTGGGTCTCAACGTGTGTGTGTATACGTATAGTCTCATTTGCTCAAGTCCAAGTATTTGGAACCACTTCTCTGGGACAAGTAATCATATTTGATTTGGTAAAGTCAGAAGTTGGTACATAAGACAGGAGATAGGATTGAAATAAAACACGCCATTGATATGCAGACATACCAACAAAACTACGGGGAGACCACAATAATAGGTTCTCTTCCGTGTTTGCTCTACAATAATCAACAAAAGACTGCTTGAACCTAACTTGGGAACTTTGATGAATCCTTCCAAACGCTCTGAAACCCATCCTGAACGAGATGGCCATCTGGCCAATCAGGTTTGCAAACGTATACGGGCAAAGGATCCTCCACCTATGCAATCTAAACCTAGTTATAACGCAGTTGTCACAGGCATTCCTAATGGAAAGGCAAAAGGGGTTGAGATTCAATGGCCTGGTGAAGAACCAGTTGAGATTGAAGATGGAGATATTAAGATGATTGAGGCTGAATTTGGTAGTGGCCTTGAATTATCTGACACATTTAAATCGTGGTTAGATAAACAATGGGAGAAGGCGGTGATGGCAAAAGAATAGGTTACAAAATGCTTTGTAATTGATTGAAATCAATGTGGAAACCAACAGACCCCATGAAAATAGTGGATTTGGAATATGATTTTTTTTTGGTGAATTTTATTAATGAAGAGGATTATATTCATGCTCTAACTAAAGGCCCCTGGATGATTTTGAGGAACGTACTCTCTGTTCAACGATGGCATCCCAGCTTTCGTCCTTCACAAGAAAAGGTGTCTGGGACAGTGGTATGAATTCTGTTTCCTGAATTGCCGATGTCCTGATATCATCCTATGATTCTTACAGGCTTTGATAGCTTTGTTGGACAAACTATCAAGATCGATGAACCCACTAAAAACTCTGAGCGGGAGAAGTTTGTCTGAGTGGCTGTGGATATTGATTTAGGTGCCCCTCTTCGCTCTAGAGTGGAGCTAGATGGTGAGGAAATTAAGATAGCCTACGAAGGGTCGCCACAAATCTGTTTTTTTTTTTTTAATGGCATTGTGGGACATTATTCAATCAATTGTTCTAAAAGATTTTAGAGGGCGTTTGATTTGAGCACGGAGTTAAGTATGGATATGAGTATAATAATAGAAGGGAATGAGAATTGATATAAAAAATAAAAAATGATGTTTGGTTTGTAACTTGAGTTTCTGTATTAATACCAATAATGTTGTTTGTTTTATTGCATTAATTGGAATGAAAGATAATATAATATCATTTTTTCATATCATATTTATTATTATTATACAAATTTATAATAATAATAATAAGATAATTAATTTCTTATAATAAAATTAATAATAAAATAAATAATAATAATAAGATAATTAATTTCATATAATAACATTAATAATAAAAATAAATAATAATAATAGTAAGATAATTAATTTAGTATAATAATAATAATAATAATGATAATGATAATAATAATAATAAGGGTAATAATAATAATAATAAGTTTAAAATTTATAATAAAAATAATAATAATAAGAACAATAATTAATAATTAATAATAATAATATTATTATTATTATTATTAAGAAGTTTAAAATTTATAATAATAATAACAATAATTATTAATAATAATAAGTTTAAAACTTATAAATAATAATAATAATAATAATAATAATAATAATAATAATAATAATAATTAATAATAATAATAATAATAATAATAATAATAATAATAATAATAATAATAATAATAATAATAATAATAATAATAATAATAATAATAATAATAATAATAATGATGAAGATGATGATGATGAGTGATGAGTAATATAATTAAAATAAAATTGCTTATGTGGGGAGGTATAAATAAGAACTATTAGATTGGAATGAAAACTTGATACCCATCCCATTTGGAGGGTTTAGTAGATTCCCAAATTTAATGGAATAAATCCATTCCCTTAGAATTGAAAACCCCAAAACAAATACTATTTTTTACAATTATTCCATTCCTTCATTCTTAAACCCTCAAACCAAACACCCATGGATTCAGGCAAGAACAAGCTGCGTAAAACGAAGCACACAGCCAAGGAACCGCCTAAGGAGAGTTATGGGCCATGGATTCAGGTTTAGCGGTGCTTTCAATACCCCAAATCCAGGGATCATGATCAGTGAGATTTTCGCAGGAATGGGAATTTGAATGAAGTGCGAGGATCTTCGTTTTCAATTTTAAATGACAGCAAAATTGTGGGAGATATAAATGATAGACAATCAACAGAGGGGCCAATAACTGAACCGAAACAAGTGAAAAGACGCATAGAATTAAATACACAGGCAAATGACATTAGGAGGCTATCGAATGGGTTGGCTCTATTTCTAATGGGCCACCTGCAAAATCAAGTATTGAAAAGATAGCCAAGCAGACGAACAATCTAGGGGGAGAGCCAGTGGCCCGTTCTAATAAGACTAAACTAGCAATCAATTTGGATTGGGGTATTAGAGTGCAACCCAGGCTACATACTATGGACAAGCATATTGCAGTTAATATATCGTCTCACAGGGAAATTGTTTGTGATGACGACTCATTTATGCTTCACGAAGGAGTTGACTTGGATTGCATTGATCCAATGTTAGAAGTAGAGGAAATGATGGGTTCTCACGGAGTAGTGCACCTCCTTCCACTCTTTAAACTGCCATACTCAAAGGCAAGGGAAGCATGGATGGATGAAGATCAGACTGTGGATGAATCAAATGGGGAAACTATACAACTATACCACAGACTCCAGGATACAACAAGACAGGTACTCAAGATAGTGCTAAAGGTACCTCTTAGATGTAAGAGTGTGCCCTTTCTTTGTGCATATTATCTTTATGTCTATTTTACTTTGGAACTGTCAAAGGGCTGGTGGTGATGCCTTTCGACCTATTTTGAAAATTTTCGTTAGTGTGTACAAGACATCTATGGTGGTGCTTGTGGAGACTAGAATAAGTGGAACAAGAGCTTATATAATGAGCAGTAATCTTGGTTTTGACTATTCATTTCTTGTAGAAGTAGAGGGTTATGCTAGTGGAATTTGGCTTTTATGGAAAGTAAAGATGGAGGTAGTAGTTTTAGTGGCTAATCGACAATTCATTCACACCAACATAAAGCACGCAAATACTGATTCTTTTTCACGATCATCTATGGAAGTCCCCGATATCATCAACAATAATACTTGTGGGATCATATGAAAAGAATAGCCAGAAACACATTACGTGAGTGGCTAATTGGGGGAGATTTTAATGCTAAATTGGAAGTCGATGATAAGAGAGGTGGTTCGTCAGCTACACCAGTGGTTAGCAAGCACTTTCGTGCATGTGTTCATTCTTGTTATTTGCACGATCTTGGGTATCTAGGGCCAAAATTCACGTGGCTACAAGGAACTATTCAAGCAAGGCTAGATAGGGTCTTATGCTCCTCTTCTTGGTTGGAATTGTACCAGGACACAACAATCTCACATTTACCATTCTTAAGTTTAGATCATAGACCTTTGCTAGTCAAATTTGATAGCTCATTGGGTAGATAAGGTGTTTCAAGGAACTTTTGTTTCCACGTAGTGTGGTTAGCAAACGAAAGTTTTGCTAGTGTTGTTGAAGAGAATTAGCATATGAACATTCCAAATTATGTGAATTTATAAAAGATTTTTCTGAGTTTCAAAAAAAAAAGAATTTTCTAAATCATTGTGAGAATGGAACAAATCAGAATTTGGCAATATTTTGTACCCAAAAAAAGGCTTTTAGCTTGATTGGAGGCCATTCAATGATTATTGGATGATACGGATTCTGATGCTCTTAATGCTTTAGAGGAAAAGCTTCATGAGGATCTTATTCAAGTTCTTTGTGAAGAATAGATTTTTTTGGCATCAATAATCTAGGTGTATGTGGCTGGCACATGGAGATCGTAAAACTAAGTACTATCATATGATGACTGTGGCTAAAAGGAAGAGACTACATGCTGTTGGATTGCCTGATGATAGTGGTACCATGGTCATAGATCTTACTCTTCTACGGAATTTAGCAAAGACATATTTCCAAAGCCTATTCACGGAGGAGAATGATACAGTGCATTTTTCTCCGATGTATGGTGCATTCCCAAGGTTATTTAAGGAAGAACTGGGGCAGCTTAGACTACCTATTACACAGGAAGAGATCAAGCAAGCTATTTTTGACATAAACCCAAATTAAGCCTCGTACTTTGATGGTTTTAATGCATTGTTATTCTAAAAACAATGGAGTCTAGTGGGAAAAGAAGAGATGAATTTTATTCAGAAAGTTTTCAGGCATGAACAACGGGAGTTAGAGCTGAATCAGACCATTCTAATATTGATACAGAAAATCCCTTCCCCTATGTCTATCACTCAGTTTAGGGCAATTAGCCTATGCTATGTGATTTATAAAGCTATCACGAAGGTGGTAACGAATCGATTAAAACTGTTGCTTGATAAGTTGGTGTCCCAAAATCAATACAGTTTTATTCTGGGATGTATGATTACGGATAACATTATCATTGCTCAAGAGGTAATCCACTAAATGAGGAGAAAGAAAGGGCGTACTAGTTTCCTTGCTATTAAAGTAGATTTAGAGAAGGCGTATGACCAGTTAAGGTGGGATTTCATATCTGATACTCTTACGGACATTAGATTACTTTATGATTTGATTCAATTGATTATGAAATGTGTTACATCGGTCACTATAAAGGTATGCTAGAATGGAAAGCTGTCAAAGCCCTTTTGTTGGGACCCGATCTCGAAACTGGACCCCAACCAAAAAGCAAAACGAAAGTGGCCAAAACAAAAGCGAATTCAAATCGGACAAATCGAATCCGAAGGCAAATCAGATAACAAAATGCGGAAACAAAATAAAAACGAATCGAAGCAAAGCAAGCGGAAAGCGAAAACAAAAGCAAAAGCGAAATCGAATCGTAAGGCGAAAGAAACTGAAGCAGAAACATAAGACGAAAGAATCAAAAGCGAAACGAACACAAATCAAATTGTCGAATTGGCTCGGAAACAAAACATCCAAACGATGCAATCGAACTGAAACACTAGTGCCGACATCCGAAAACATACACTTATCGCGTTGGAAACCTTAGGCATTACCTATCTAATCCGGTATAAATTTTTTTCTTTCTTTCTTTCTTATTCATGTTTTCATCTTTCATACATATTGCAAATCTCATGCAAAGCGATACACTTTCCCCATTTGGAATTTATCAATTCCATAACCTTAAACAAAAACTCAAATTATAATAATCTTCTTAAACATGCAAATTCTCAATCCTTAATCATCTTCTTATACATTCATACAAATCCAAAAATCATCTTTTAATCAATTCTTATTTTATTCTATCTCTAATTCAATCAAAAATTCGACAGCATAACGACTGCATTTTATAAAACTCAAAACCTGCAAATGGTACATAAACACTTCTATAATTCCCAAACAAAACTCAGAATCATCGGACTCTCCCGTCCGGAATCCAAAACACCAGCAAACACAAATCTATACCTAACACTTCCATAATTCTCAATCATAATCAGAAATCTACCATATCCAAATCACATCATATCTCAATTCCATAAACAAAATTCAAATCATGAATGCATCACATAACGAACAAAAACAAATTTACATAACACTTCAAACGGTTTGGGTCGGTCCAAAACGGAACGTACTACACATTTCTGCATAGCGGTCCTGTGCAGCCGTGATCGGAACGTACTACACTTTTCTGCAGTGCGGTCTAGTGTAGCCGTGACTTATGGGAGTCCGAAATCGGAGCTCCAATGCCACTAGCAGGCAAGTGAAGCCTTTAAAAATGAGACCAGTGCACTGACTCGACTTAAGGGACCTAACCAAACCCATATAACACATATTCATGCCTGAAAATCAAATTGCCCGAAGGCACATTTCAGAAACTCATATAATGTCATATCATTGTTGGATCGGAAAAAGAAAACATGCTTTGTTTGGAAAAACGGTAGATTTCAAAACTTTTAAGAAATCATTACTTACAGCGGAAGCAACAAATCCAAATCAACATTCCAATCCATACATGATATGGTATAAGGATAATAAAATTTAAACAAGATTAGGAGTATTACCAACTCCTTCGCTACGACTTTAAATCATCGCTGCGCTATGCTCTCCTTCTTCGTGTATCCAAATCCTTTGCTTTTGACTCTTTTCCTTTATCAATCTACTTTCTCCTTGTTGTAGTATCCTCAACCAATTAGATTTACCACCTGTTCTTCAAGGACAATTAGGTTAACAAAATCCTTTGGTGGGAAAGGAGAAGAAATGTTTGGAGGAGATTTTCTTAGAAGAAGAAGAAGCAAAATTGAAACTTTTTCAATTGGTATTTTCGATTCTCTCTTTCACGAAATGAGAGAAGGTGTAAAGAACATGCAATTAGTCTTTCTTGCCTACCAATTTCGTATATGCATGGATGGAAGGAGAGAGAGGCATCAAATGCATCACTTCTTTCATTAATCACTCATAAAATAGCCAATAAATGAGATTATCTTTATTTATCTTTATGATGGCTATTTGAAAAGACCATAACCTAAAATTCAATACCCAATTTTGGTTTTGTCAAGAAGAAAGAAGGAAGATGGTCCATCTAATGTATATCTTTCATCTTTAATCTAATGAATGCAAATAGGTTACAAGCCAACATTAAAAGACAACCATTAAACCATTTAATGGTAAGTTCATAACTCCATTTAATGATGATTAACCATAATAAAGACCATATTTATTTAGCATTTTAATGTCAAATGTGTGGTTACACATTTAACCTAGGAATAACCAAAATTGCTATCTTCTTCTTAAAAAAATTGTTTTAATATAATTAATCTAATTAATCACATTAAACCAAAAACCAAGCCCATTACTAAATGTACATTTGAGCTTCTTTAATTAGACCAAGCCCAAGATTCAATTTTGGGCTTCTAATTAACCTCCATTTATATTTCTTACTTAGCTTGATAACCTTCCTTAAAGCCAAGTGGGGAATCTTATTGGACTTTGATAATTGAGTCTATAAGCCCGTAATTAATTCAATCTCATTGGAATTAATTCTAGCTTATTAACTAAATGTCATTCCACTAAAGACAATTAGTTGAACTCTTGAATTATTAAATATTATGAGAATATGTCCAATTGCAAGTCCTATTTAGAACCTTATTATAGCCATCCGCACAACAAAGGGTAAAATTACCGTTTTGCCCTTATGTTGGTTTTTCCTTCTAGATCTCTCATTTTACTTTATATGGTGATTAACACATAAGATCTCATCTCAGTGTTAAGACTTGATGGGTAGCTAGTCCATCAAACTATCGCGCCAGCTTTAGTCACCAAATCTCCTTAAAACATCTAGAAGAGATGATAACACTATAAACTCTTTATTTGAGTGAATGTTCCACGACACATGTTTCAATTAATAATTCCAACATGCGCAACCTTTGGATTAATACTCAGTAAAAATCCATTCCGATCATATCAAGAATTATAATGAAACATATATGAGTTCACCACTCATCAAGATTATGGTTCATAATAAGAGAATGCTTAAGTTGTATGTTTTAAGATTAAAGTAACGCCCACTTTATTCTTGAAAACATACTTGATTCAATTCATTTAATAGTGCCATTATCGATAGTCAACTACTATCATGATATGAAACTCATCATTCCTCAAGTAAATTCTTTTACTTATATGGAGATAAATCGCAACACTACTGATCTAAACCATAATCAAGGGACCAACTTGATTATTCAACGTGAATCAAATAATTGATTCTAATAATATACATGTTTCCCATACATCTCTATGTATATATATATTACTTACAAAAGAATCTTGGTACCTTATGACCAGATATATAATGCTCATACAGATAAAACCAAACTCTTTTGTTTTATTAATAATAAATATTTTCATTACAAAACTGTAACTGAAGAAGATAAAGTTACATGTAAATATACTTGCTTTTCAGAGCACTATATTTACATAACTCCAACAATCTCCCACTTGCCTTAAAGCAAGTTTGACATATCCCTCATTCCCATCCGTTCTAGGTAACCCTCAAAGCTCTTTTGAGTCAATGTCTTTGTGAACGGATCAGCAAAGTATTGCTCAGTGGGAATCTTTACCACATCCACTTCTCCACGTTGTATTATCTCCTTTATAAGATGATACTTTCGCTCAATGTGTTTGGCAGCTTTGTGATTCTGAGGTTCTTTAGAATTAGCCACTGCCCCACTATTATCACAATAACGTGTAATGGCCTTTTTCGCCTCTATAACTACCTCCAAATCATTTAGGAACTTTCGGAGCCAGACTGCTTCCTTTGTTGCTTCACAAGCAGCAACATACTCAGCCTTCATAGTCGAATCAGCAATACAAGATTGCTTGACACTCCTCCAAACTATGACTCCACCTCCTAAAGTAAATATAGAATCAGAAGTTGATTTCCGTGAATCAACATCTGATTGGAAATCAGAATCCGTATATCATGTCGGAATAAGATTACTTCCAGAGTAAACAAGCATTAAGTTCTTCTTCCTACGAAGATACTTAAGTATACACTTAACCGCAGTCCAATGTTCCATTCCTGGATTGGACTGAAATTTGCTTACCAGTCCCACTGCGTAACAGATATCCGGTCTAGTGTACAGCATTGCATACATAAAAATACCAACTACCTAAGCATATGGAATGTTACGCATGCGTTCAACCTCCTCTTGGGTTTTAGGTGCTTGTTCCTTTGAAAGTTTGATTCCATGTCTAGTAGGAGTAAAACCCCTCTTGGAATCTTGCATGGCGAACTTATTGAGCATATTCTCAATGTAGGTTAGTTGAGACAAAGCTATCTGCTTGTTCTTTCGATCCCTTATAAGTTTGATCCCTAACACATAGGTAGCCTCTCCCAAATCTTTCATTGAAAACTGTTCATTCAGCCATCCCTTAATCGCAGATAACATTCCCACATCATTCCCAATGAGCAGAATATCATCAACATACAGGATTAGGAAAGTAACCTTACCTTCTTGTATTCTTTTATAAACACAAGGCTCATCTAGGTTTTGTATAAACCCATAGGTTTTGATAGCCTTATCAAACCTAATGTTCCAAGACCTAGATGCTTGCTTAAGTCCATAAATGGACCTTTGCAACTTGCAAACCTTATGCTCATTACCTGGCTCAATGAATCCTTGCTCAATGAATCCTTCTGGTTGGGCCATATAAATGGTCTCCTCAAGATCCCCATTAAGAAACGCGATCTTGACATCCATTTGCCATATTTCATAATTGAAATAAGCTTCTATGGCCAAAAGAATCCTGATAGACTTAAGCGTGGCAACCGGAGAAAAAGTCTCCTCATAGTCTATACCCTCCTTTTGAGTATAGACTTTAGCTACCAATCTAGCTTTAAAGGTCTCTACCTTTCTATCTGATCCCCTTTTCCTTTTCTAGATCCATTTACACCCTATGGCTTTTAGACCTGGTGGTAGTTCTACAAAGACCCAGACTTCATTAGTATACATAGAATCTATTTCCGATTCCATCGCCTTGAGCCATTTTCTTGCATCAACATCATTAATAGCCTGTGTATACGTAATGGGATCTATTTCTTCTTGGTCCGAGATGGCAATTAAGCCTTCTCCTAAATCCAGATACCTATCTGGCTATCTCACAACCCTCCCACTATGTCTAGGCACACCTTGATGTTCAGGTTGCACTTCTGATTCAACTCTTGAATCCATTTTGACATCTTGTTCTGTCATATCCAAAATAACTCTTGGTTTGGAAGAAATAGCTAACTCCTTTAGTACTACTTCACTTCTTCCTTTGTGATTTTTCACAAACTCTTCTTCTAAGAAAGTTGCATTTGTCGACACAAATACTTTCTTATCATGAGGACTGTAAAAATAGTACCCTCGAGTTCCCGTAGGATATCTTACAAACAAACACACTTCTGGCCTTGGTTCCATCTTTGTGGATTTAGGCTTTAGAACATGGGCTGGGCAGCCCCAAGTCCTCAAATGCCTCAATGAAGGCACTCGGCTAGTCCACAACTCCCTAGGTGTTTTAGGCAATTGATTTGACGAGCAAAGTTAAGAAGATATGTTGCCGTTTGTATGGCATATCCCCAGAACGATTCTGGAAGGCTAGCGTAGGAAATCATTGATCTTACCATTTCCAATAGAGTTCTATTTCTCCTCTCTGCTACACCATTCTATTGAGGTGTACGAGGAGCTGACAAATTAGAAACAATTCCATTGTCAATTAAATATTGCTGGAACTCTCCAGATAAATACTCACCACCTCGATCGATCGAAGTCGTGTTTTAATGGCTTGCCAAGTTGCTTCTCGACTTCACTTTGAATTCTTTGAACTTTTCAAAAGATTCACTCTTTTTATGCATCAAATACAAATAGCCATGTCTTGAGTAATCATCTATAAAAATTATGGAATATTCTTAACCTCCTCTAGCTTGTACATTCATGGGCCCACAAACATCAGTATGTACTAGGTCCAATGTGGATTCAGATCTGTTTCCTTTAGAAGGAAATGAGGCTTTGGTCATTTTTCCTTCAATACAAGATTCACAGGTGGGTAATGGATCACTATCCAAGCCCATAAGGATCCCATCCTTTACTAGCATGTCAAGTCTTTTCTGATTGATATGACCCATTCTTAAGTGCCACAGATACTTCAAAATTAATGCTAGAGATTTTGGATTGTCTTGGTTTTATCAATTATGTGGTGTTTAATGAGCCTTTCATAGGTTCTATAAAAAACAATCCCTGTTTAGTTATCGCATCACAAATAAAATCCTTATTCTCATATATTGAAACAACCTTTTCAAAATATAAGGAATAACCAGATTTTATTAGACAAAAAAATAGAAATCATGTTCCTTACAATCATTGGCATGTAATAAACATCCTCCAAATATAACCTATGACCACTAGGAAAGTCCAAGATAACTACTCCCACTGATTCTGCTGAAATATAGGAACTATCTGCTATCTTGACTTGAAACTGGCCTTTAGGTAGTCTTTTTCTTTGCTGGAACCCTTGCAAAGAATTACAAATATGGTTAGTCGCTCCTGAATCTAATATCCAAGAAGTAGATAAATCTGCCACATTTCTAGTTCCTAAAAAACTTAGGAAGCCCATACCTTGTTTGCTTTTGAGGGACTCTAGGTAGACTAGACAGTTTCTTTTCCAGTGGCCCATCTCATCACAGTGGAAACACTTTCCTTTGATGTTCTCTTTGGCCTTGACCCCTGTTTGAGCCTTCTTTTTCATTTGACCCTTTTTCTTTTCCTTGCCTTTACCCTTGGGCTTAGAAGAAGAAGCTACATTAGCTTCTGGCCCTTGAGCCTTAATATTCAATATCTCCTCCGTGCTCTGGAGGGTATTCATCAACTCACTCAAGGTGTAATCCTTGTTGTTGAGCTCATAGTCCAATTTAAACTGCTGAAAAGAAGAGTTTAAGCTATTGATGATCATAATCATCTGCGTGTCCACATCCATATCCGCCCCAAGCATCTCAGCCTCAGTGACCGCAGAGATTACCTTCATCATGTAATCTTGCACCGGTTCACCAGGTTTCTGTATGAGATTATGAAAGGTTTGGATAGTTTTCACTCTTGCAGACCTAGTCCTCACACCAAACATCTCATGTAGGTGATGGACCATTGCACTAGTAGTTTTCATACAAGCAATTTGCTTTTACAATATGCCGCTGACAGAAGCCAGAATATAACACTTAGTAGTCTTGTCAGCATTCTACCAACGCTCATGTTGTTGGACTTGCTCAGGAGTTGAATCTCCACTTGGAGGTATAGGCTCATTTTCAGTTAACACCCATGAAATACGTTCATATTGAAGAACAATGTCAAGGTTACGTCTCCATTCATTAAAATTGTCTCCGTTTTCCAATTTGTTATTAGTCAAGAGCAGGGTGAGTGGATTCATTTTGTGGTTGATTATGTCTGAAAATATAAATTATTAAAACATGAGCATACTAGTCAACAATTTATGGAACTTTGTATAAAATCATGATGCATGTATGCATGATGATAGATTTAACAAAACTTAAAAAATTAAAACATTATACGACGATTATTTTTCTTATCTATAACAGACTAAGTGACGGTGGGCCATCTTATCCATTAAAAGAAAAACTGGGACCCTCCTACTCAAAAACTACCAAGCAGCTTATGCCCAATTTTTTTAAGAAGCGTCTTAATTTGGTCCATACTTTTACCAACAAAGCTATGGTGCGCAGTTTATTGATAAAAAATGTTAAGTGTTTAACCATTTGATTCATTCACTAAAGATACCTACAAACCATGCCTCGGTGGGAGGTCACATTTGCTATCATTAAGTGGACTTATCCTTAAGGAGACCCAAACCATGCAAGATCTAGGATCCATGCCCTCCGATGGGGAGTAACACTTTACCACATGCAAACGGGCCATCGTTTGGAGACCGTGGACTCTCACAGGAGCATCCTCTCCCACTCAATCTTTTTGGGCTTTAAGTTTTAAATACCATCTTGTCTAGAAGCAATTTATTATCCATCCTATAATGTTTCATTATATATCTCATACATAATGAATGCATGACAAAACCTAGGGTTGGCAATTTTCTAAATGACATGCAATCACATAATATCACATATTATAAGCATTCATTTCTCCATTCATCACATGAACTAATAAAGCCACTTTTGATTGTCCATCCTAGAAAAATTAAATGCCTTTTAGGCCCAAAGTATGCTTCTTGGACTTGGATCTTCTGCTTCAAACTCTTCACAAACATGATCCTGCCCATTCGGTAAACAAAATGTAATGGCATATATGAAAATCGAATTTTGTCACTTTGAAAATATGTTTTCACAAAACTTATGCCAATACACAAAAGGATACACCGAAAATTTTACCTTTCTATTTCTTCAATCCATGGCTGCTCCATCTTCATCATTACATCAATTTGTACATTACAAAATCAACGAAAATAGAAAAAAGAAACCAAGGAGGAAACATGGTGATGATAGACCACCCTCCTTGTTACAACCAATGAAGAAATCTTACAAGGTAAATTTAACTTCTATGGACAACCAAAAGAGCAAACATAAACTATGTATATTTCTATCACAGAAAAATATGCAGCATACACAAAAAGATTGCCAATCCATGAATCCAATATATAGGAACCGAAATCATGCATTAGAAACTGGCTTTGATACCAATTGTTGGATCGGAAAAAGAAAACATGCTTTATTTGGAAAAACGGTAGATTCCAAAGTTTTTAAGAAATTATTACTTACAGCGGAAGCAACAAATCCAAATCAACATGCCAATCTATACATGATATGGTATAAGGATAATAAAATATAAACAAGATCAGGAGTAAGACCGACTCCTTCGCTCTGACTTTAAATCCTCATTGTATATCCTCTCCTTCTTCGTGTATCCAAATCCTTTGCCTTTGACTCTTTTCCTTTAGCAATCTACTTTCTCCTTGTTGTAGTATCCTCAACCAATTAGATTTACCACATGTTCTTCAAGGACAATTAGGTTAACAAAATCCTTTGGTGGGAAAGGAGAAGAAATGTTTGGAGGAGATTTTCTTAGAAGAAGAAGAAGCAAAATTGAAACTTTTTCAATTGGTATTTTCGATTCTCTCTTTCATGAAATGAGAGAAGGTGTAAAGAACATGCAATTAGTCTTTCTTGCCTACCAATTTCGTATATGCATGGATGGAAGGAGAGAGAGGCATCAAATGCATCACTTATTTCATTAATCACTCATAAAATAGCCAATAAATGAGATTATCTTCATTTATCTTTATGATGGCTATTTGAAAAGACCATAACCTAAAATTCAATACCCAATTTCGGTTTTGCCAAGAAGAAAGAAGGAAGATGGTCCATCTAATGTACATATTTCATCTTTAATCTAATGAATGCAAATATGTTACAAGCCAACAATAAAAGACAACCATTAAACCATTTAATGGTAAGTTCATAACTCCATTTAATGAAGATTAACCATAATAAAGACTATCTTTATTTAGCATTTTATTGTCAAATGTGTGGTTACACATTTAACCTAGGAATAACCGAAATTGCTATCTTCTTCTTAAAAAAATTAAAATTGTTTTAATATAATTAATCTAATTAATCACATTAAACCAAAAACCAAGCCCATTACTAAATGTACATTTGGGCTTCTTTAATTAGACCAAGCCCAATATTCAATTATGGGCTTCTAATTAACCTCCATTTATATTTCTTACTTAGCTTGATAACCTTCCTTAAAGCCAAGTGGGGAATCTTATTAGACTTTGATAATTCAAGCTCCAATAAGCCCAGAATTAATTTAATCTCATTGGAATTAATTCTAGCTTATTAACTAAATGTCATTCCACTAAAGACAATTAGTTAAACTCTTGAATTATTAAATATTATGAGAATATGTCCAATTGCAAACCCTATTTAGAACCATATTATAGTCATCCGCACAATAAAGGATAAAATTACCGTTTTGCCCTTATGTTGGTTTTTCCTTCTAGATCTCTCATTTTACTTTATATGGTGATTAGCACATAAGATCTCATCTCAGTGTTAAGACTTGATGGGTAGCTAGTCCATCAAACTACTGGAGCCAGTTTAATCACCAAATCTCCTTAAAACATCTAGAAGAGATGATAACACTATAAACTCTTTATTTGAGTGAATGTTCTCGATACATGTTTCAATTAATAATTCCAACATGCGAACCTTTGGATTAATACTCTGTAAAAATCCATTCCAATCATATCAAGAATTATAATGAAACATATATGAGTTCACCACTCATCAAGATTATGGTTCATAATAGCGAATGCTTAAGTTGCATGTTTTAAGATTAAAGTAACTACCACTTTATTCTTGAAAACATACTTGATTCAATTCATTTAATAGTGCCATTGTCGATAGTCAACTACTATCATGATCTGAAACTCATCATTCCCTCAAGTACACTCCTTTACTTATATGGAGATAAATCGCAACACTACTGATCTAAACCATAATCAGCGACCAACTTGATTATTCAACTGTGAATCAACTAATTCAGATTCTAATAATATACATGTTTCCCATGCATCTCTATGTATAAATATATTACTTACAAAAGAATCTTGGTACCTTATGACCAGATATATAATGCTCATACAGATAAAACCAAACTCTTTTGTTTTATTAATAATAAATATTTTCATTACAAAACTGTAACTGAAGAAGATAAAGTTACATGTAAATACACTTGCTTTCCAAGGCACTATATTTACATAACTCCAACAATCATATGCAAACATAAAGTCGATCACAATTTTCAGCTAAGATTCACATAATATCAAAAACAAAGAATGCAACTTTATGGCAAAATTTCAAATAATTCAACCACAATGCCTCACAAATATGCATATTCAAATTTCTTAATCAAATAAACACAAAGAATTCAAACGATTATTTCAACTTTATCAAATCATTAAAAAATCCATTGAATAAAGGAATTGTCCGAAACAATTTTAGGAATTTCTCAATCATTCAGAAATCATGAATTTAACGATTTATAACTTATTCCAAAATGAAATAAACAATAATCTATAAACATTTATACTTTCTTGATTTTTTTCCAAAACTTATATAAAACTTACAATTCAAAGTATAATCATATTAACCACCTCGAATCGATGCCAGAAGCTTGTCCTTAGCTTCAATTTGACCATTGCTTCTTTCTTTCTTCCAATTATTTTCCTAAACCAATTTCACCCAAATACAACATTATAAAAAACAAAAATATACAAATTGAGCTTAGAAAATACTAATCCCTCATATATTCAAGTTATCTAAAGCAAAAACTTCCAAAACCCCCAAATCACAAAAATTGGGCATAAATCCTAATTCACAATTATCCAAAATTAAACCAATTAATCATGCAATCTCTAAAATTGAGCTTAGAATTGACAAACTCGCACCAATTCTAAGGTATCTAAACCAAAAATTCATGAAAAACTCAAAGCTTAAAAATTTCTCTTACCTTCAACCTCCACCATTTTTGAATTTTCTTGGATTCCAAAGGAAGCTTTCAAGCTTTTCCACCTTTTTCCTCATGAATCCATGCAAACATCATGCTAGAAGCCCTAAAAATTTGAAATCCCTAAGCTTCTCCCTTTCTTCTCTCTTCTTTTCTTCTCCACGGCAACACTCTTCCTTTTCTCTCTTATTTGTTCTTTCATTTTCTTCTTCTTTTCATAAAAGGGTTGTGCTTCTCTCCTATTAAACGACCTCCAAGTTGCCATGTCATTAAATGAGGGTTTAAAGACTTAATTGCCCCTCCATGAATGCCTTGTAACTTAAGTTCTTAAGTAGTCTTCCAAAATTGTCCTTAAACTTTATCCTCATTAATGCTTACTTTAGGACATTTTTCAAATCATCAAATTGAAGAAATTTGATAAAACTTCCTTCTAGATAATTGTTCCTCATTGTATTAATTTCATAACGCCATCAAAATCACTTAATTTGGATCACTATACCAAAAGTTATGCTCCAAACAGTTCGGATATGTCTTATGTTAAATCATTTTCCAGCATGTTATTTCCATCCACAGATTGACATTCTTAAACACAAAATTGAAACTCGATATCTTCATAACAATTGTATCCCTATTTCTCTAATTTAATCCAAATCAAGAATCACCTCATTTGGATTACTAGAGCAAAAGTTATGGCTAAAATACTTTCAAATATTACTAATCCAAAACTACACACTAATCTGAACTTCAAGTCAGAAATTGAAAATCTTAGGGGCTAAATTGAATTTCAATTTCTTCATATGACTTGTATCTCCATGTCTTAATTTTATTTTTCCTCAAGAAACACTTCAATCGGATCACAACAGATCCCGAATTTCGCAAAAGACTGAACTATGTTCAGAAAATTATCTAACTCACTTTGATTAAATTAATCATCCTTAATTTAATCTCATAAAAATATAAATTTCTCATGAGAAAGTAGATAATTGTCTTAAGAATCCAACGCTTTAAAAACCATGTCAATCGGATGTCGGACGGAGAAATTATAAGCAAAAGATTAAAAAAAGGGTCAGATTGGGAACGAAATAACAAAAACAGAAGAAGTCAAAATGGTATACAAATAATCGAGAATTTCAAAATTCATAACTCTTGATCCCGAACTCCAAATTTGACAAATTTGATATCAAAAGATAGCTCAAAGTAATCTATACAACTTCCATGAAGGACAGAAAAATCAATTTGTCCTCTAAAGGAGTCAAAAACCCACTCAAAGTTTCTGTCCTAATCATCTCTTCCTAAACCACTTCCAAATTTTAGTCGATCATAACTCCTAGCTCCGATATCGAAAAATTGCATACTTTATGGCGATAAAAAGCTGGGAATATAAGCTACAACTTTCATGTAGACCATTTACTCCAATTCAGACCACATCAATCCGGTGATTTGCCTCAAAGCACAGCATACACATAAACTACACTTAAACACATTTTCAAAGTCAAAGTAAAATAACCTTACTTTGATTGACCATAACTTTCACTCCCGATATCAAAAAATATAAGACTTTATGGTGACAGAAAGCTCTCAACAGGAGCTACAAGTTTACTGAAGATCATTTTCTCAAATTCAGCCTAAATCAAAAAGTCAACTCTCAAGTCAAACTTTCTATATCCAAAAGTCAACTTTCATAATTCTTTTCAATCTTCTCATTCACTTTAACTTTTATAAACCACACAAATCTATTTAAATCTCAAAGTCATCATAATCTATCAATTTCTTTTCTTATCAATTTTCTTGGAACATAAACACATCTATTACAAACTTCATATACAAACTTACTTATTTCATACTTTTTATATTTCTGAAATTCACTTAAAGATTGGGGTCTAACACTTTTTCCCTTGCTAGAGGCATTAGACAAGGAGATCCTTTATCTCCCTATATTTTTGTGCTGTGTATGGAACGTTTGGGTCAACTTATTGCTCATGAAGTAGAGCAAGGAAATTGGGAATTGATCAGAGTGAGTAGAGGTGGCCCTTTAATTTCACATCTTTTTTTTACGGATGATCTCATCTTATTTTCAAAGGCAACGGGGGAGCAGGTTAATGTCATTTCAAGAGTTCTGGACACTTTTTGCTCTGCGTCAGGACAAAAGATCAATAAGGCCAAGACTTAGGTATTTTTTTCCAAGAACATTTCTCAACGTATGTTTAAGCCAGGAATTCAGTTTCAAGCTTACGGAGAATCTTGGAAAGTATTTAGGTGTTCCTTTGATACATGAGAAATCGAAAAGGCACACTTATCAGTACATCATTGATAATGCTCAGCAAAGACTAGTTAGTTGGGGTGCTCGATTTTTATCTCTTGCAGGCAAAGTCACTTTGACACAATCAGTTCTTGCATCCCTACCTATATATGCCATGCAAACATTGAGATTGTCAAGGCAACTTTGTGACGATCCGAAAAAAATTATGCGAGACTTTATTTGGGGTTTAAAAGAAGGCCAGAGTCAATTGGGAAGTGGAATGTCTGTTGGCCCCCGAATTTTTCTTGTTAAATAAAGCATGATTTAAATAAATTATGAGGTTTGATGGATAAAGTTTTGGAGCTACTTGTTATGTAAATGTTAGTAGAATTTATTATATGGTTTGGTTGTATTAAAAGTGGTAGGAATGTATAAGGGCATTTTAGGCAAGTCACTTAAGCATATAAGGCTATAAGGCTTTTATTGAAGGGCAAAATGGACGTTTCAGAATACTAAAGGGTATAAAAAGAAGAAGTTATTGTGTTTTGCTTGAAGAGGAAAGAAGAAGTCATGGAAAAAGAAGAGAAGAAGAGGAAAACTAGGGTTTTTGGAGATCTTGAAGAATTTGACGAATCTTGGAGCTAAACAAGTAAGTACAAGACTCAACCGTTCTTGAGTTGTTAAATGAATCATGTTAGTGATAGTTAGAAGTGAAATGAAGTGGATTATGTGAAGTGAGTTATTGTTGAATGGTGTACGAAAATGTTGCAATCTTTTAGGTTTAATGATTAAGTTGTGTTTGTGAATGATTTGGTGTTGAAATGAGTTTAGAAATGAAGTATGAATGATGATTTAGGGTTAAGATGAGTTATTTGTGAAATATGGGAAGTATGTAGATGAAGAATGTCTAAAAATGAGTTTTCGAGAGGTTTCTGGTCACGCACGTCACGGCGCGCGCGAGCGTCCACTTCGCGGCGCACGCGAGCGTCTTTGTCGCAGCGAGCTTCTGGGTATCGCCGCGGCGAGCTCAACTTTCCTGCACAGACATGTTTTGGTATTTTGGACATAACTTTTGATGTAGAAGTCCAAATAAGGTGATTTTTGATTCGTTGTAAAATAGAGACAAAGATATACAAGTTTTATGAAGAAAGGAAGTTTTGAACCAGTCTTTAAAGATCTCAAATTTTGGATGGAAGTTGAGTATAGATTCTTGTTTCAACATAAGGATAGTCTCAATATATTTGGAGTATAACTTTCGGATTTCTGAAACAAATTGAATGATTTAGGAGTCATTAGAAACTTAAGAAAATGGGGAAAATTTTCTAGAAGAGAATATTACCAGATTTTTTCATTTACTTGATCATATTGATCATGGAAAATTGACCCGAATGTTTGGACTTTTGGAAGAGTTTGAGTTTTTAGAATTTATCTTAGTGAATATGCAATATCTGGGTCCTCAAATTGTATTCCTATTGAATGGGAATTTTGCATTTGATAAAGAGAATCAACGAAGGCAAGAGGATCAAGAGGATAGGCATCTTTTAAGCATGTATCCAAGTAAGGAATTTAGGTGGGTTTCATGTTTATAATTTAGTAATGAGCCAATAATGTTATAATTTAGTAATGAGCCAATAATGTTTTCTTCCAAATCAAGAATGATTTCAATTACTTCATAAATGTTGTTTTTATTTCTTTTGAATAATTTGCAAAAATTGCTACATGTTTCAGTATATGAACTTTGTTGATGAATTTTAAATAAAGATGGGAATGCATTGAAACATTTTATGTTATGCCTTGAAAAATGTCATGGCATTTTGTGTGGATGAAAAGAAAGAAAAGAGCATGAAAAGCATGAAAGTATTTGATAAAATGATTTGAGCATGATTATGTGCTTCTGTTTGGGAGAGAGAGGAACGTTTTGTTAGTCACGTACACGTCGACATATAGCCTTCTCCTGGCTGCTCACTTGAGGCCATGAGATCCTGAGAAATCGGACTCGTTTTGTTCACGGTATAAGCTTCAGTTTATCCGTTTTGTTCCATGGAGCTCTCAAGCCATTTGTTTGTGCATTGCATCTTTGAATGGTCAAGTATGTTGCATAAATTGAGTATTTTGTATTGATGGTTCAATGGATATGCTGTGTTGACATGATGACATTTTTAACTATGAGTTTTGAAGTCAAATTTCGAATTTGACTGAGAATTTGGGAACAAAGCATTTTTATGAATTCATTATGATTTTATATGACAAATGAACACTTCAACGGTTTTGTTTATTCTTCGTTATAAAATTGTTACCCACGAGCTTTAAGCTCACCCCCTTCCCTTCCCCAACTTCAGGTGTTGAGCAAGAGATGGAGTGAAAGAGAGTCAAGGCATCACTCCCAATTTGTTTATGTTGTAATTTGAGTTGTTTATGAAAAATACAAGGATTTGTCACTTTTCAAGGATTTCTAGTTCATGTAACTTTTATCTTTTGAGATTTTGGATTATTGTTGTAGTTGTGGCTTTGAATGCCTTTAGAGCTTGTAAAACTCTATCTATTGATGTTAAGGAATTATGAATTATGTATGGATGATATTGAGTGGAAGTATGCATTTGAGTATATGGATCAGGTTGAGTGGAACTTTGGTATACTTGAGGAAGTTATCTATTTGATATGAATATTTTGATTGTGAATTGTTGTTACATACATATATATATATAAGTTAGATGTGTTATGGAAAAAGGAACATAGAAATGGTATGAGACTTTAAGCTTCACGATTTCTTTGGATTACGCCAACATTTATGGTTCAATGGTTGGACTTTGAAAACGGGGCTCATCATGTTTGGTATCAGAGCAAGAAAATATTACAAGGAACCACGCTTAAGTACGATGGCATTTTTTTTAGAGTTGGATTCCTGAAACGGGAGCCAACAATGTTAGCCAAAAAATACAGGGGGTCTTGGTTTAAAAAAGTTCACACTACAAACGATGCAATGCTTATCAAACTTGGCTAGGGGTTACTTATGAAACGATCTGCCCTATGGGTCCAAATTCTATGTACGAAGTACAGGTTCGATAGCAACAATGTACCGATCTCTTTGGACACTAAGGGAGCATCGTTGGTATGGTATGGGATTTCCTCCAGTTGGCGGTATGTGCTAGCTAGTGTTAAGTGGCAAATTGGTAATGAAGCTTGAATTAAATTTTGGTTGGATGATTAGGTTGGCGAAGGGGATCACTTATTTCCATGGCTACTGCACCCATTCCTGACTCGATGATGTATGTAAGGCTAAGACACTATGTTGACAGGGATGGGAATTGGCGCTGGGATATGTTTCAGCATCTTCTACCTCTGACAGTGTGTATGGCGATTACAAACATCATGACACTAAGGGATACCTTTAGAGAGGATAAAGTGGTGTGGACCGAAACAAATAATGGATTTTTCACCACAAAATCTACCTATGACTTGATTGAGGACATCGGTGATGCAGGAGATTGTAGTATCTGGAGTAAAATCTGGAGGTGGGCTGGTCCACAAAAAAATTAGATCCTTTATGTGATTGTTTGCTCAAGCGAAACTTTTAACCAATCAACAACAAGCACGGAGACATCTCACAAGTGATGACAGGTGCCTGTGTTGTGATCACATGGAATCGTGATTACATGTAATAAGGGACTGTCCTAGAGCTCGTTCTTTATGGGCTCAATTTCTACAAGGGTGATGTGTGCGGATTTCTTTAATCAAAAGGTACCATGTTGGATTGGTTCTAACCGCTCCAATCATGGAGTGATCGATGATTTTGAGTGGTCTACCATCTTTAATGTTTCTATTTGGTTTCTTTGGTATTGGCAAAACAAAACCATCTTTGATGATCAGTTCACAGCCTGTGGCGAGTAAGGAAATTGTCATGGATTATATAGCGTGGGCTGGAAAGGCAAGGAGGATTAAAGTGCAAGCTATTGCTGGACAAGGTATGCCATGTATTAGGCGCATTGGCTAGACCAAACCGATGGAGGGTTGGATTCATTTGAACATTGATGCAGCTATGCAGCCTGGTCCAAGGCATGCATCCGCAGGTGGTCTTATTCGCAATGACACGTTTGCTTGGATAGATGGTTTTGTTCATCACATTAGGATATGCTTAGTGCTTCATGCTGAGCTCTAGGGAGTTTTTTTGGGGCTTGACACTTGCATGGAATTTAGGTTATCGGAGAGTTGAACTTGAAGTGGACTTGCTAGTCGTAATCAATATTCTATCATCAGCAATGAGAATGACGTCGTATGCTAGCTCTCTAGTGATGGCTATCCATGAGTTATTACGAAGATCTTAGTAGATTAGGTTTCGACATATTTTCCGAGAAGGAAATCAATATGCTAACTGGTTAGCTTCTTTTGCTAGGAATTTTAGCTATGGTTTCACTCCTCTTGGGTCTCCTCCATTAGGAGTTTTACCTTTTCTTGTAAAAGATAGGTCAGGGGTTTTAACCCCAAGGTCATTTGTTTAGATATTCCATTTCCCTTGTAAGCAAAAAAAAGAGAGTAATTTAAAATATTAAAATATATTTATTAAATAATAAAATTAGAATATTTTTATTTAAATTTAAACATATATAATCATTTATTTGATAACTTATTGATTGAAAAAAATAGCACCAAGCAAGGATCACACGATTTCTTTTTTATAATAAGATAATGGCACTCATAATTTTTGGTAAATTATAAAAAACTTCAATTTATTTCAATTTTATAATATTATTCTAGATTTTAAAAATGTATTTAAATTTGTAATTTATTATAAAATTAAAATAGTCTAACGTGAAGATTTTATTAAACTCACTAACATGATAGCCACGTCAAATTTGTGTATTTACCACATTATATGATTAATTATTAGTTATTATATTAAAATTTAAAACATAAAATCTTTTTTCTATCTTCTTTGATACCCATTTTCTTATAGCCATTATATTTTCTACTTCCTTTCCCTATCGACTATCGTGGTATATAGTAAAATGGCTTTTTTTGAGATGTTGGTGGTGGGTTTTCTTGTACTAAATGCATATGGGAGTGGAGGCTGGATTAGTACTTATGCAACCTTTTAGGGAGGCGGTGATGCCACAGAGACAACAGGTATGTTTAACTTGCAACAATGGAGGATTTTTGTTATGAATTTCTAGACAGAGGTAAGGAAAGAGAGAGGTTTTAGAAGAAGAATAATAAAAGTAGTATTGTCATAGTACTACATCCTACTACAAATTTGACACGCTCTGTACATACGTAGGTTGGCATCTCCTCGCAACTGCTTTTGTTACTATTTGATGTCATTTTCTTTATCATTTTAAAACCTCTCTCTTTGCTTGGGACGTCGTTTCTTATCTATTATGTTTATTGTTGATTATACGTAACATCTCCTCCTTCTTCAAAATTCACCTTATCCACCAAGTTTATTCTCGGGTAACGATGTTGTAATTCAAATGGTACCTCCTAAGTGACTCTTTCATAGGTTTCTCCTTGCCACTGTACGAAGACTTGCGTTATGGCTCAGTTGTGATGATGAACCATTCCTTTCCCCCATATGACTTTTGGTACCCGCTCTATTCAGGTCATCGACGAAGGCAATTGTGTTGAACATGGCACCTTTTTTTAGATAAACTCCTTTAATTGACAAACATGCAAAGTGGGATGAATTGCAAAATTTTTGGGAAGTGCCAAAGTATATGCCACACTGTTTATCTTTTTCTATGATTTGATATAGTTCCTAGTAATGAGGGGGCCAATTTTTGATTAGTTCTTCTCTCATGGTATGCTGCCAATATGGTTGCAGTTTCACGTAGACCCAATTTCTCACTTCAAACTCTCTTTCGAATCTTTTCTTGTCTGCAAACTATTTCATTCAGTGATATGCCTTGTTGAGATGAAAATTTTCAAATTGAAGGGTTGCTTCCCGATCCTGTAAAGCTTGGTCAATGAGAAGATTTCGAAAGTTACCAACAATGTAAGGAACATATATCAACGTGGGTATCTGTATCAAATTTCAAAGGGAGTTGCACCCGTAGCTCCGTGGTAAGAGGTGTTATACCACCATTCAGCCACCGATAACTAGCTTGCCCACTTCTGAGGGGTGTCACTACAAAAACACATTCAATATGTTTCCAGGATATTATTCACAACCTATTTGTGCGTTCGTTTGGGGGTGAAAGGATGCGGAAAACTTCAAGCTATACCCCCTATAATCTGAAGGTTTCTTACTAGAACGAACTTAGGAAAATGAGATCATGTAGTAAAAGAGTTAAAGACATTTAATGACAACTTTTTTATGACTATCATTTAATCATAGATATGAGATTTTTTGTGGTAAAATAATTGATTGATACTATTATTTTGATCAAATATGATGATTTATTTTTTGTCACTAATACAATGGTAATTGTGACAATTTAGTATCTTTACAATTAAATTGTTACTCTTGATATATTAATAGTGTAAAACAAAATTATCACTAAGTTTTGTTACTAAAAACATATGCAATTTGGTATCAAAGTAATTTTGGTGGGAATAAATTGTAATTATGACAAAATATATATTGGTCACTAATATTTTCTCTTGTTGTGATGAAATGGTTTAATGTCACACGATATTTGACTTTTTGTGACTAAAATTTTCGTCAATAAAAATTTAATTAGTGAGTATCTACTTAATATTGTTACAAACAAAACTATCACTATGGTCACTACTATTTGTAATTTAGTGACAACCCTTTTGTGACTATCATGTCATCACAGATATGAGATTTTTTGTGACAAAATAATTGATTGACACCATTGTTTAAATTAATTGTGATGATTTTTTTTGTCACCAATACAATGGTAATTATGATAATTTAGTTTCTTTCACAATTAAATTATCACTATTAATATGTTAATAGTGTTAAATTTTATGTCATTAAAAGTATATGCAATTTAGTGCCAAAGTAATTTTGGCAAGAATGAATTATAATTATGACTAAACATATATTGGTCACTAATATTTTCTATTTGATGTGAACAAACATAGTTTGGTTACTAATATTTTCTCTTGCTATGATGAAATGGTTTATTGTCATATGATATTTTACTTTTTCGATGAAAATTTTGTTAATAAAAATTCAATTAGTAGTGTCTACTTAATATTGTCATAAAATTGGAACTATTACTATAGTCACTATCTTGTTTGTAATTTTGTGACAAAAAATTTGTTGTCACTTGATTATCAACTTTTGTTACAAAGGTTATTGTCAATATAAATGTAATAAATTAATGATAACTATTTCTTGGTATAATAATATATTAAAATTAACCACTCTAATGATTAATTTTGTTATTATTGTACTAATTTTAAGGACTAAAACTACTTATCCCAATTTTTCTTTAATATTATTATTTGCAAACAAATTTAAATATTTTCTTATATAATATTCAAATGACATATATTAATAATCCAAAAGTAATATTTTACTTATCAATAGATATTTGTTAAATATAACTTTGAAAATTCATCAAAATAAAATTCAAAATAAATAAATGTTTAAATATAATGAAAACCTTGCTCTAAAATATTAAGCAAAACTCCTAACCTATTCAAACTAAAAAAAGTTCTTGCTAATGCTCAATTATTGTCATCGTTGCCTTCCTCATCTTTACTTATTGAATTTGTCTCGTCATTATTCATGAAAATAAATAATTAAAATAATATTGATCTAATCCAAAATTTGATTATACCAAAATTGGGCTATCAAGTCAAGCCCTGATCATCTTTCACTTAGGCATAGTTTTAAATTTGTCATATCATGTTTGGGTTTAAGTTGCAATATATTGTGAATTTGGTTTCGTTATTGTAAATATAATCATAATTATAATTGTATTGTTCATAATAATAATTACCGTTACTTGCAATTGGAATATAATTTACATTTCATAATTTAAAAGCCTTTTGTATGATAGTAGACTAAATTTTTTCTTTTAATATAGGAATAATTTTTATAAGAAGTAAAATCGCAAGCTTTGGAGATGCCATCCTTTTAAAAGGGAAAAATACACTAGAATTTAAAGAATTTATATATTGAATTTATTTTAAGTATTTATTTTAAATATGTTGTAAATTAAATGTATATTAAATATGTGATTCATAGAATCTTGAAGGAAAGTGTAACTACTCGTCTAATATGAATTGAGTTGTATAGTTTACTTTTTCTAAGAGAATTTTAAATTTATAAAGAGATCTTGGTAATTTAATTTCTCCTTTTCTTTATTTGAATTTTTAATTCACTTTAAGTTATAGATATTCATTTTAATATCTTTAGAATATTTTAAGTGATGCTTTAAATTAATATCTTTCTTTTAGAATAATTTATTTTCCTTTTAAAAGTAAAATAAATAAACTAACATTAAAGTAGTTCAGAATTTAGAGGCCTAAGAATTTTAAAACACTAAAATTACAGTTATCTATAGGTATTCTTTTCATTTTAATTAACATGCTCAGAATTACGACTAACTAAAATAAAAAAGAAAAGAAACTTAAGAAAAAATTAAATTAAATTCCTTCTGCACTCTTACTTTAAATTTGTATCCAATAATTAATTTGAATATTACACTATTTTATAAGGGCAACAATGTCATAAGAATACAACTTAAATAAGCTATTCTTTCTAGCTACAATTTACAACTAATTTTGGGATATTGGATTTGGGCAAAAGCGTAAAGTATTTGAAATCTGACTCTTTATACACCTTAAAACCTTATGTCTTTAGGTATCATTGCAATCATCTCTGCTTCTAGCGTCGCTACCCATACCTAGGTTCTGTGTGTAGAAAGGCTCTAGTCAAGGTATCTTTATCATTGTCCAGTTGTCTCAACTTTTTTGCTACATGTGTTCTGACTGTTGCTTTTATTTTTTTAAATTCTTGCATGACTCTTTCTTCTGCCTGTTTGTTAGATTTGATTTGTATATGATTCCTCTAACGTGTACTCTAATTGACCAACTGGCATCTGTTTGATTAGCTAGTCGGGCTTTTCTTCTTTTCTTATTATTATTTTTTGATAAGTTAGAAAATGTATTAATAAATAAAAAAAGTATGTACAACAAGAAATTGCCTAAGGAGATAATCTTTAACCCAATCGAGGAGACTTACAACAACATGAGGAGAGTACTGAGCCCTTCACCATACAAACACAATAGCATAATAAAATATGTCCAACACCCACAAGATCAAATTAAAGGCTCTATTATCAGCAACACAACCAATTCTGAATAGAGGACCTAAACACCCGCAAGAATTCAGTCATGTCCAGTGCACCTGCGTAGGTAGTGAGTAGTAGCTCGTCGAAGGGGGAAGGGCCAATGGGAAGGACTAGGTAGCAGCTAATGTCTCGCTTGCTGTCAAAATGGAGTTACCTCTCATTTTGCTAACGCTGCAGTGTTTATCCAAACCGTACCATGATGCTCCCATCAACTAAGAGTGGATGAGAGATACACACTATACTTTCCAAAACTGTTTGGCCTACCTGCAAAATAAATAACAGAAAAGCAAGAAAAGGAAAAATGAACCAACAACCTCACTTTACCTTCTCTCTGTGTTTAAGCTGAGTTGTTCCAGTACTTGAAAGATCACTTTAGTAATGATGCTCTCCACTTCCATAGCTGCATTTTTGAAGGTTCTAAGGTTTCTTTCGGACCATAAGTTGTACATAATAACAGCAAGTAGAATAAGGAAAAGGTCGAGGTCAATGTTTCTGTGGCCTTGGGGTTGGTTGAACCAAAGGAGAATTACTTGGAGGTTGGGCAGTTGGGGAATGTTGAGCTGAAAGTGGCCGAGGCAGTGGAACCAGACGGATTTGGAGAAGAAACATTCGAAGAAGAGTTGGGGAGAGGAGTCATTATCTGAGTGGCATAGAGAGCAATGGTTAGGGAGATAAGTAAATAGGAGTTGATCCCTTGTCTAGAGCTTATTAAGGACAGCTAGCCACAAGATAAAGGCGTACTTGGGGTTGGCCCCTTTATGCCACACTAAATTGTGCTAAGGTACTTTCAGAAGAGATGGTCTCATCAATGTATATGCGGAAGTATTAGTGTAAATTCTTGTAGGGCTAGCAATCCATTTAAGTTGATCCAATTTGGACCCATCCGGTTGATAAGGTAAAGGCTCGAGTGTACGGATGGTCTCAATTGAGGCGTCCTGCAAACACCACATATTGTCTCTGATAATGTTAGCAACTTTTGCAGTCATTGAAAGTTCTAACCCATTGATAGTTCTAGGTGTAGATAAATCCTTGAGAATACCGCTTGGATGCCAAAGGTCCTACCATAAGAGAGTAGAAAATTCGTTTCCTATTCTAAATCTAAAATGAATCCCAATAATATTTCTAACCTGAATAAGTTTCCTCCAGCTCCAAGAACTATTAGGATTCGATTGTGCACTCCGGAAAGTTGTCCTTTTAAGAATAATAGAGTGAACCCATTTAACCCACAAAGCTTCCTTATCATTGAACAAAACCCAGATCCTTTCTCCTAGACGTGTTTCCAAGTAAACAAATGTTTAAGCCCCAGCCCACCCTCTAATTTAGGTCTACAAAGATCATTCCACTTAACTTTGGAATGAGTGTGAGACTCAACCTTACCAGACCACAAGAAGTTCCTAAGTTTAGACTCAATATCTTTAGTGACAAAGAGAGGAAGCAGGAAATGGCTAGCCCAGTAGACCTGAAAAGTGAACAAGATAGAAATAACTAATTAAATTCTACCAGCATAGGATAAGGCTTTGTGGATCCACTTGTTAACTCTGGCATCAATTTTATCCAACAATGGAAGACAATCTCGCCTAGTCAATCTCCCTGTTAAAAGAGGAACACCTAGATATCTAATAGGAAGATTACCCCTTTGAAGCCCCGACATGGTTTCCAAGTGAAGGGAAAAGTGAGCCATATCAGGTGAAAGAAAGAATTGACTTTTGCTATGACTCATCACCACCCCAGAGAAAGAGGAGAAAGTACGCAAGCAGGTAAGTAAGGTATTAATCGAGGTAAGATCAGCATGACAGAACAGTAACAGATTATCAGCAAACAAAAGATGGGATAGTTTAAGCATTTTGCAGCGCCAATGGAATTGAAAACTAGGAGTGGTTGCTATTGTATCATTTAGAGCCCTAGAAAGCACCTCCATGCAGATAATAAATAGGTAAGGAGAGAGTGGGTCACCTTTTCTTAACTCTGATTTCCCACAGAAGAATTAGTAGGAGACCCATTAATCAAGATAGAATAGGAGGGCGAGGTTACACATTCTTCGATCCACTTAATAAACATAGGGGGAAACCCTATAGCTAGCAACACGGTGAGGAGGAAGTCCCATTGAATGGAGTCATAAGCTTTAGCCAAATCAACTTTGAAAGCACATATGCTATGCTTATTGGAAAGATGGTAGTTTTTAAAGATTTCTTGAGCTAAAAAGAATGTTGTCCCCTATATGGCGATTTTTTATGAAAACACTCTGGTTAGGCCTGGTGAGGAGGGGAAGGACTGCTCTAAGTCTGTTGGATGTGATTTTAGTGATAATCTTATAAATCATGTTACAACAGGATATGGGTCGATAATCCAATACAGTAGAAGGCTGATTGGTCTTAGGGATAAGGGATATAAGCGTTAAATTAAGCTCTTTGAGGAGCCTCCCATGAGTGAAAAAGTCTTGGATTGCCCTGAGATCATTCCTGATAATGTGCCAAGTGTGTTTAAAGAAAAAGTCATTAAAGTCATCTGGTCCCGAGACCTTATTCGGATGGAAAGAAAAGAAAATGTCCCTAATCTCTTGCAAAGTAACATCTACTACCAGGTTAAGTCTAATGTGCTCAGGAAGCAGGTGAGAAAAAAGATTGGTCACATACTCATTTGAAGAAACTAGCTCTTTCTTGGTACCAATAGACGCTTGAAAGAAGTTCAGAAAATGTTGTTGTATTTCCTCCAGGTCAGTAATCCTATGGTACACAACAAGGAGTGGATATTGTTTCGGTTCCTATTTGACAAGATAGAGTTATGGAAAAATTTGGTATTATGATCCCCTTCTCTAAACCACTTAACACGAGAAGTTTGTTTGTAAAAAGATTCTTGGTCATGTAAAGCTTGGAACAAATTGGTCAGAGCCGCTTGTTCCTCAACAACTAGATGAGGCCTAGTAGGCAGGACTCTCATTTGATCTTGGATGGCATTGAGGGTAGCTTCGCAAGTCGCAACACGGACATTTATGTCACCAATCTGATTAAAGTTGAGAGATTTGAGAGCCTTTTTAACCAGTTTGAGTTTATACACGAAACAAAATATGGGAGTCCCTCAGATCTGTGTGTTCCAAACCTTTCCACTATTTGGAGGAAATTGGGCTGAGAGACCAGGAAATTGGAAAATCAAAATGAAGAATGTCTTTTTCTTATGGACTGGTAAGGACCTTATCACCACATGAGAATGATCAGAAATATTAGGACTGAGAATTTCATTAAAGGTTCTAGGAAACCGATAACTCCACTTCGAGTTGATAAGTGCTCTATCTGGTTTCCTAGATATGTGGGATTCGCCATATTGCTTATTAGACCATGTAAAATTCGGGCCACTGGAGTTCATATCAAACACTTCACACTCCTCAACACACTGCCTAAAATCTCTCATCCCACTAAGAGCCACTGAGCTAAGAGGGTTAGCTTCATGTGCATATAGAATGGTATTAAAGTCCCCAACTATAAGCCATGGTCGGTTACCAACAAAGGTTTTGGTATTGGAGAGTGTTGACCAAAGGGCTGTCCTATGGTTGGCGTTATTCGCCCATAAATGCAAGACACAAAGAAACCATGAGCATAATTGATAGGGGTGACCTCTAAAAGAATCATCTGATCAGTAGTAAGAAGAGGGGCACACAAGAACGAATCTGGGTTCCAAGCGACCACTAATCTGGCACACAGAGCTTGATCTAGATTACTAAAGAAATTCCAATGAGGAAGTAAAGAAGAGAAAACATTGTTTAAAAGAAACTGAGATTTAATCCTAGACTCTATCAAACACACAAAAGACACCGACAACATTCTAAGATAAGACCGAATAGCTAACTATTTCTTTTTGTTGTTAAGACCGCGTACATTTCAAAAACCTAAATCCATAAAACTAAACAGCCGACAAGACAAACAACTATTGTTTCTTCCTAGGTTTCCTACTTTTCTAAATTGTAGAGACCCCCTCTGCCCCTTCCAACACACACTGATTTTGAGGATCAGATGAAGTATTAATGGGAATCCCAACAGAAATAGGAGAGGCATTGGAAATACCTGGTTGGCCTACACCAGGACAATCGATACCTTTGCAGTTTCCATTAGCATCATCCGGAGGGAGTTGCAAGGCCTTCTCAATGTGCTGCTCAGGTATAGTTGCAGCTAAGGTGATCTCCTGATGGACCACTTATTCTGTCTTTAATGTTTTCTCCTAATCTCCCTCCTTCTGCGGAGGGTTATTGATAGAGATGGAGTCATTCACTTTGTCCAATTCTGATTAAGTTCCAGTCTCAAATAGACGACCAGTAGATTTCCAAGCTCTCTTCTTTGGAATTTTGTCTGGTTTCCATTCATATTCAATGGCAATCTCCCTAAAGGTCACCTGTCCCTCTTCATTATAGGTTGTCAA
Source organism: Erythroxylum novogranatense (assembly GCA_029891385.1). NCBI lineage: Eukaryota > Viridiplantae > Streptophyta > Magnoliopsida > Malpighiales > Erythroxylaceae > Erythroxylum > Erythroxylum novogranatense. The sequence continues at coordinate 43,074,009 of CM057227.1, forward strand.
TTGAAAGGACGAAGGCCAGTTCCTCTCCAATTCTAATTCATCACACATTCAAGCATAGAAGATCCTTGACATACGGGCTGTATGGAAGTCCATGAGTAGAGGTTTTCCAACTGCACTGGCAATTCGACTCAAGCCCTCGGTAGTCCAATATTTGTAGGCAATATTATGAAACCTTACCCAGACTGGTGCCAACTTAATATCCTCTTGTTCCCTGGCGTTCAAACTCCATTTTCGTAAAAACAGTGGCTTCCGTTGGATATGTCAAGGGCCCATCTCTAGCACTGCATTCATACCATATTCAGAATCAAACTTAAATAAGAACTTGTTCGAACTAGTCACTAGAATCTTAGACAACCCATATGTTAACGAAGCTTTTGAGAGGGCTCGATGCACGACTGGGAAAGCAGGGCACTTACCAATGAAAAATCAGATCAGAGGATACCAGAATTTAGTGGCTCCTTTCAGTGCTAAATTAGGCAGCAGGATAACCAGGATTTGATCATCCTTAATCTCTGGGGGGTAGAAAGCCAGCTCCTGGACAATGGAAGGTTCCTCCACTGAGTTGGTTACAACTGATATCCAAGTTCGTTGAGGTGGTACCATCAAAGGTCCACTAGGCAGGGGCGTTAAGGGAGCCTTTGGGTCGATGCGTGTAAGAGTCAACTGAATGAAGGTTTCGCACCTTTTGCGACCTGAATAGGGGCGAGGGTTGGGAGGTTAGGGTTAATGTTCTGTGAAGCTGGGCTTACGGAAGAAGACGATGGGGATTTGCTAGAGACATGGATTTGGGAATTAGGGTTAATGACGGGCGACGATGGAGACGAAGGGGACTTTCTAGGAGAAGGCCTAAGGATTGGGGAGAGGGGTAGGCGAGAGGTAGACGGCGGTGGAGAAGAAGCAGCAGCCATGGAGGAAGGGTCAAAAACACCGGTGAACTACGAAGTAGAGGACTGTCAGCGATCGCTCTCTCTCACATCTCTCTCAAAACTTGAGGAACCAAATAGCCTAAATTCTCTTATTATTATTCTGATTGTGCTTATTCTTCTTCTTCTTCTTTCTTGTTATTATTATTATTATTATTATTATTTTGCCTTATAAACTTGCATCACATACTTGAAGATTTTTAACTCTTCATGTCACATTTACACGTAGGTCTACCAGAAATAACCTCTCTACTTTATATGAATAAGGCTGTATATTATCAAACCTCACATTGGTGTGAGATTTAACTGGGTGTGATGATGATGAAAAACCCTATATTTTTAGGTATCCTTACAATCACAAAACCTAAAAGAAGCGATTGTTCTCTTTTCCTCCTCTCATTCTCTCCTTTGATCAGGTACATTTTGGGCCTTCTTTTTATAAATCTTTCATATTTATTTGGTGTTTCTATTTATCATTTTTAGATCTTTCATATTTATTTGGGATTACATTGTGATTTTTGGTGTTAATGGCATATGATTAAATTTTCATATTTATAAGTAAATGTAGTGTATTTCCTTGCAAAATGGATTCCTAAATTAAACATGCTTTGGTGGTGAAGATTATAGGTTGACTTTGGTCTCGAGGGCAAGTGACTTAGGTTAGGTTCAAGTTTCTTGATGAATGGAATTGGTTCATCATGAGAAATGTGAAAATGTGAAGGGTCCAGTAAGAGAAGGGGATATTCTCACCCATACTTAGTCCGACAAAGAGGCTAATAGGCTCCATTGATCACACCTTTAGATGTATTATTTGTTTTTCTTGAAAATGTTTTGCTAGAGGTTGTTGATTTTAACAATAGCTTATGTAGAATCCATTCCATATGCCTTTGCCTTTGACATCAAATCCTGAGAAAGGATATTGTTTTCTAGAAGTGGTTATGGTTTTGGTGTCTTAGAAGTGCTTTTCCTTGTTAATTGCATCGATAGTGCCTTAATTGTTAAAGATCTTTGGTAGTAATATCAATAATCAATACAATATGTTTTTGTTTCCATTATCTAGGTTGATAGCAAAATTGTTACTACATGTTTGGTAAGTGTCACCCGTCTTTTTGTTGCTACCTTAAATGTTGAAATTTGCAAATTGTGAAAGGATGTGAATTTACTTATTGAACAAGGCAACTCCAAGAATAACATTGATGTTGGTGACTTAAAGAGGCTTATGATAGAGGTAGGTTATGTGACAATATCTTAGCACTAAAAATCAATATCATTTGTGACAACTTCTATTTGATGGCCACCAACGCAAAAATTTTTATTGATTAAGTAATTAAATTGTTAAATTTAATAATATTATTTGTGACAAACATGAACACATTAGTGATAAATTTATTGTAATATATAATCTTTATTTAGTGACAACATTATTGTAACATATAACTTTCATACTTGTAATGAAATGTGTTAAATAGTATGGTCACTTATGTAAATTTCTTTTACCACTAATGCAATTCCATTGATGAATTGATAGTTTTATTTGTGACAATAATAGACACATTAGTGACAATATATTTTGTAAGAACAATTTTTATTTTTGCGACAAAATGATGTTGACACTTTTTCTTAAAATATTAGTAACCAAGTAATGAGCATTGATAAAAAAACACTAGTGATAAATATTTTGTCATTATTTTCAATTATTTTAGTGGCAATGATGTTGTCACAATAAAATGAAGTACTGTTACGATTTATTTCATTACTACTTTATATTATTTGTGACGACAAACTTTTCATAAATATATAAAGTTATTGTGTTGTATAGTTTTTGTCACACATTCCACAATTTTTAGTGTCAGTACTTTTGTCACAAAAGAGTTACATAATTGTGACCATTTTCTATATTAGTCACTATTTCATTAGTGACAGAGGTACTTGTGATGGGAGATGACGAATTCAAAAATTGGAGACTATTAATAGTAGTGACTAATATTACCGCTTTTAGTGACAACTTTTTCTTTAACAAAAGATACAATTGCTTGTAGTGATGATCACTAATAATGGAATTTATCATCCTATAGAGTTTAAATACATTATCAATGAAGATGTGTGCCACCTTTTGTGTTGTGAAAGGATGTCCCAACACTATGAAATGGGAATATTTACTTAACCTGTCTACCACCACAAAAACGCAAGATTTACCCTAGAGATAGGTAGACCCATAATAAAATCCAAACGAATTTCTCTCTAGCACCCTTCCGGTATCAGAAGTGGTTGAATAACCCCAGATAAGCAGCGTGATCATGCTTGCTTCTCTGGAAAATCTCACAATTGGTCACATATTCCCTAACATCTTTCACCATTTGCTTCAAATGGAAAAGAACTTGAATCACGTTTAATGTGGTAGTGACCATTAAGTGCCATCCTTGGGGGCTATCATGTGTAATTGATAATATTTTTTGTCTCAATTATTTATCACAACTTACTATCAACCTTCCTTTCCACTGCAATAAGTCATTATTGCATTCATAGTTTCCTGTTGGAATTTCTCCAATTTTTAGCTTGTCAATCAAATCCTTGATAGTGGCATTGGTTCTCCACCTTTCCCTAATTTCATCCATTAAAGTGGCTTACACTTGAGATACTGTTAATGCCAGAAGCTCCCTGCTTGATATCTGTGACAAGGTATCTATAGACACATTCTCTTTACTGTGTCTATAAACTACTTCAAAGTTATAGCCAAAAAGCTTAGGCAACCAGGTATGTTGAAATGGTGTTGACACTGGTACTTCAAACTCTTAGAGTTCGTCATCATTTTAGAAAATCTTCCATTTAGGTAATGGTGTCACTATTTTACTGCTTTAATCACTACTAGGAATTCCTTCTTATAAGTTGGTAGTCCCTGATGTTTGGTAGCTAATTATTTACTAAGGAATGCAATCAGGTGTCCCTCTTATTGGAGGACAACCCTTAAGGATAAAAAATGTCGCTCGACCTAACCCAAGTTTTGTTAGGGTTGATCAGGCCATAGGTTGAGATTTCTTCTCCTGATGTCATTTTTTTTAATTTTTTTTACAAAACATAAAGTTGGGTTAGGCCAGATCTATTATCATTCCTAACAGCCCTTGTACCTGCTCTACAAGTGCCAGCTTTGACTGTATATGGCTAATAGAAATCTGAAAGTCCGAGCACTGGTGCTAGCACCAATGATTCTTTTAGTTTTTTGAATGCTTTTTGTTCTATGCTTTATTCCCAACTTCCCATAAAGTGTTTCTTTGACAACTCGTTCAAAGGTTTCGCAATAATTTTGTAATGTTTAATAATTTCCAACAGTATCACGTCAACCCTAAAAAACCTCTGACTTCCTTCAAGGTTTGCAATAAGGGCCAATGTTGTATGGTATGGATCCTATTGACATCTATAGACACCCCCTCCTCAAAAATCGAACGGCCTAAATATTCGATTTGTTTGGCCCTACATATGCATTTGTTACTGTTAAGGAAGAGTTGTTTCTTCAGAATTTGTAACGTGAAATCTCGACTGTATATAAGGAGGCCATAAACTAGCAGAAACTTCTACAAGTATGGCTACAAAATGTCATTCATCAAACTTTGGAATGTTGACAGTGAATTAGTTAGGCTGAATGACATTACCAAGAACTCAAAATGCCTGTTATGAGTTTTCAATGCTATTTTTGGACTGTCATCTTCCTTTATTTGAATCTGGTGATACCCAAACTTGAGATCCAACTTTGAGCACTAGCTTGAAACCCTTAACTCCTCTGGTAATTCTTTGATAACTAGAATTGGAAACTTGCTCTTGATAGTGTGCTTGTTTATTTATCTGCAATCGACACACATTCGAGTTATTATCCTTCTTCTTAACTAGGATTACAAGTGAAGTGTAAGGGCTCATTCTTGTCTTTATGAATCCTTGGTCCGACAACTCCTGCATTGCATGCTCGATTGCATCCTTCTATTTTTTAGAGTACCAGTATGGCCATATGTTCATAGTATCCACTCCCTATTTAAGTGGGATACTGTGATCTTGAGTTCTATTAGGTGGTAGTTGCCTAGTCTTCTAAAACACCTCTCCATAATCTACCAACAAGCCTTCCAATTCTTCTTTGGTGTTGGAACATTTTTCCAAGGACAAGTTTTGCAGATGATACCCAACCGAATGCAACAGTTTTAATATAAATAGAGAGTTTTTATGTGACTTGGTAATCAGCTTACGAAGCCCTTTACTTGAGATTTCCCACACAGACTCCTCGGTATTACCTGTCAATCTTTTGGTTCTTCCTCCCTGCTGAAACTCCATTATTTTCTCCTTAAAATTATAAAATACAATATTGAGGGTAGCCAACCACTGGACTCTAGGAAGTAAGTCACATCCTCCTATTTTGATTAGTAATGCCTCTGTAGTGATAATTCTTGCATCGTCCATGTGAACTTCTTACATATTTTGTGGCATTTGAGCTTAAGTCCCCCTCCTACTATTATACTTAAGGCAGGAATCTCCATCAGCTCTAAATTTCCCCTCTTGATTAACCCTTCCCATTATCAATAAGGATATACAAGGGTCTTTTGTAAAGGCTTCCAATCAAATGCATTTGATTGAATTCTCCTAAGTCTCTTGACCTCCACATTGCCTCTATGGACACCATTGGATTAATAGACATCTCTACTTCCTTATCTTCACTTGTTTCTTAATTTCCTGCCATCTCTTCTTCCTCCACCATATAAAGTTGAAACTACTTACTTTTTCATTCAAGTCCTTAAGTGTATTTCTCATCGCACCAGAAACACAACCCTTTTAGTCTCTTCTTATCAAACTCCTTACTATTTATGGACTTGGTGCTTCTCGTATTTCGAATGAAGCTGGTTTTATTGATGTTACCTGAATGTCCTCAAGTGGGAAGCAAACCTGCTTTGGAATAGTTCCTTGTTCAAGAAAGGATAAAGTTAGCGCTTTTATTTGCATGATGCACTCTTGTACCACACAACGATAATGACATCTTGGTACCTTTTATGAAATAAATTGGTATACTCATAGCCACTATGGTATCATGCTTCCTTGTACGTGCATACACTTGCTGTAGGGATTGTGGGTTCATCATCTTCACTATTAGCTCCAACTCAAGTTTTAAACCTTAAAAAAAATCCTATCAAATGCGTCTCTAGAAGTGATAGCTTGTTTGAATGTTTTTCGAACTGGAAGCAATAATCCATCACTGATCCTTCTTGCTAGAGGATTTTTAGGTCACCTATAGGGTCCTTAAATATCTCCTCATCAATCCTTTGTCTTATTCTAGTTACAAACTCTTCCCAGGTAATCGTCTCTTCTCTAATTTTTCTTCAGCTTAATAAATGGAACCGTTCCTATGTAGTCCCTTCCATATGAAGGGTTGCTACTTGGACCTTTAGTTATACTAGTATATGGTCAATAGCGAAAAATTGTTCATACCTGTAAATCTAACTTCGCATTTGCATTTTGTCAAATGTAGTAAAGTCCAACTTGCTAAATCTGGTTGGTAGGTTTTAATTTCCTATGTCTCAGAAGCTTTGTGGTGTCAATTTCGACTCCTTCTTTCCTAACTTTTGCCTCAGTTGTTGAAACGTGGTCTTCCAGTCATTAATTTCTTTTTCGTTACGCATTTAGGCCTCCAGAAGTTTTTCATTCCTTCCTCTTCCGCTCCTCTCGTGATGTTGGCCATGGTGTCGTGCCCAAGGATCGTAAGCTTTGATAGCAACCATTGTGAATTCCTGGATAAAAGTAAGGAAAGGGAGAGGATTTAGAAGAAGAAGAAGAAGAAGAGTGCAAAGAGCAAAAGAAACAATTACATTAAACTTTTCTTAAGGTACATAGCAGCAATTTTATAAATACTATACTTTTCTTAAGGTACATAGAAATGTTATGAATATCTTACTAGTCCTAGTATCAAATTGAGTTCTGGTACAATACATATCAGTACCGACCAATATCGGGTACCGTTTTGAACAACTTTTTAAATTTATGAATAGTTCCTGAATTTTTTTAAAAACTTCAAAATAATTCATTAGTATATTGTACTATATACTTTATAATTTTACGTCAACCTTGTCTCTAGAAATCATAATAATAAACATTTAAAACAACAACAATTTATTTTTTCTTAACAATAATTTTCAAATATTTCACATATAAATAATAACCACAATTAATATAAAAACATCATACAAATATAAATTTAAGGACAATATAAAATATATACAATATTACAATTTCATTATATAATAAATAAGAATTACGTCAAATTATCAAATAAAAAGAACAATTATAACATCCCACCCCTACGGGAAGGGTAGAATAGTAATTTGGCATAGGATGAGAGTGATTGGGCTTCATTAGGACTATTCATGCATACTAGTATTGGTACACATTGAATTTTGTGCACATGAAATAACTGTACATGCATACATGACATTCCCGGTTTTGTGCCTAATGTAGTTTTACTGTGATTAACGTGGTTCTTGGGTTTGAAAAATTATTCTAAGTGCTCCATTGAGTGTTTTATATTTTAAGAGATTTTTAGAAATTTTTCTAGAATTTTTTAGAGAAAATTCTCGGACCGGAAAAATCGTCAAGCGACGAACCGGTTGATTTTCGGTAGCGAAAATTTCTATCAAATGGCACTGTAATATTGGGTTTATTATTTTGAGATTGAAATTAGGGTCATTGGACTAGAATGGGTCAAATTGCATTAGGGTTCCTATTTACTAATTTGTTTTTAGCCTATTTTGTCTTTTTCTTAAACATAACACTTGTCTTACACCATTTAATGCATCCACCATTTGTTCCTATCCTTCATTTTCGGCAACTCCACATAGACTAAAGGAAAAAGATGAGTTTTATCTCTTAAGGCCTTCATCCATCCGAAAACTCTCTCATTTCCTTCTTCATTATCAATTTCTTCATTGGCTTTTGTTCACTCATTCTTCTCCTACTTTAGTGCTTCCCTCATACTTGCAAGCTTAAGCTCTCTATCTTCTTTCCATGAGAACCATGCATGAGGATTAAGTAGAGAAAGTAAAGTAGTTGGAAAAGTGAAGAGTGAAAGCTTTAAGTAGGTAAGTTTTTAAGTTAAGCTTTAATTATGCTTTGATTATGCATTTAATGAATCATAGTTGTTAGATGCATTCATTTGGAGTTATGGTGCAATTATTGTGTTTATTGATGCATGAATTGAATGAAAATTTAAGTTTGAATTGGTGGGTAAGATTATGTTAGGTATGACTTGATGAAGTAGTATGAATGAATGTTTTAGCTTGATTTTGGATTGAATATAGATGACTAATCTTGCATAGAAATTAAGAGTTTAATGCTGCAAAATTTTGACTATGGGTCTAAGTGAGTGTAGGAATGATCTAGGGACTGATTTTGTGTCCAATTGGGATGCTTATGGTAGTAGAAGTTCAATTGGCATGATAGGAAGTGTATTTGAGTAGTAAAGCTGAAAATTGGTTTTTGACCTACTGTACTGTTTTGAGCATAACTCATTGTGTGGTTATTCAAATGAGGTGAGATTTGTGCCAAATGAAACTTTGGCTTGTTGGCTACATTTTGTGTGAAATAGGTGTTATCTAATTTTAGCCTTAAGAGGGTGAATTTTGGATTGGAAAGTTACTGTTGATGTCTGTATGAACAGTAACCGAACCAATGACCTAAGTGTTTTGATGATTTTTTTAAATTAATTTAGAAGGAATTGATGAAAATGGTCTTCATGAGAGTTGAAGCCTATATTGTTAGCTTTCCATTGCCACTGATTTTGCAATTTTTAGATATGTATATTGGGAGATATCTACTGTTAACTATTGACTGATTTTGTACATTGTGGTGAAACCTAGCCTAAGTGTCAGATTTGTGAGCATTCTGATTGGAAGCAATTTTAGCAATTTCTGTGAATTGAATTGGCTTGAGTGATCTTCTGAAGAGTTTTAAAGGAAGAAATTATATTGAAAATAGTATATAGCAAGTGATTTTTAGAGATCAGATTTGGGAGTTATGAGTTTTCAAAAAATTGAACTCAGATTAGGTTTTTAATCACGCCTGATCAGTCACTTGTTTGGTAGTTTTGAACTTGTTAGGGATGGAATTGGATTTTAAATCCTTCATGAAAATTGAAGTATGAGATCTTATATTCCATTGATATAAGGTAGTGATTGTTTTGACATTTGTGCTAGGAGATATGCTACTTTGAAATGTACTGTTCAGATTGGGAAATTTCAGTGGGCAGATGCTTTGGTGAATTTTTTGGCCTAGTTAGCAAATGAATTGGATTTCAGGTTGTTCATGAAAGTTGTAGATAACATTGGTATATTTCTGAGCATATTTATTGTGTAATTTTTAACAAAGAAAATGAGAAGTTATTGAATTTACAAGATACTGTACTGTTTTAGAACCCATTGACTAGGCAGTAGGTTTAATTAGATTTTTGACACCCTTAGGGGTGAAATTGAGTTTTATGGTCTTCATGAAACTTGTAGAGTTTTTCATGATCTTTCCAACGAGATTTGGTTTGTAATTTTCTGAATTGTGTTCAAAGAGTTATAGGTATTTGAATTTCGGTTTGAAAATAAGAAAAAGAGAAGGAAATAGGGGCAATATATATATATATATATTAATTGTTTTATTTGATTTTTTGTGTTCTTTTGGGAATAATTTTTCCGTCCGACGTCCGATTGACCTGATTCTTGAGGCATCGGATTCATAGAATATTTAATTTCATTTTTTGAGAGATTGGGAATTTTTGGACGGAAAATTGACGTGGGTCCGGTTTATTATTTTCTGGTCACTGTTTTATTTATTTTTAGACCTATAAAGGTCCGAATTGAGTACCATCAGAGCCATTAGATTTTTAATTTTTAGACGGATTTTTATGATAGAAAAGGTGTGATTAGGGCCGAGAATATCATGAACAAGCATTATACACCTACATGTGCATGATTGAATAGTTATGGTTGAACAGTTAGTAATATTCATCTTCTCTGATTTTTTTTTATATAGAGGCACAATTTGAGCGTCGATCGACCGACGTAGCAGAGACTTCCCGGTATTAGCTCGGAAGTAATAGGTGAGTAACCTAGATGGGTTTCTCAATTATTATTTGTCTAATATGGGGATAATTGCGGGATCAGGAATGTGTAAATTGTGTGACTTGTTTGCCCTTCATGGGATTATCGTGATTAATTGTAACTTATGGACTGTTAATTGTGAATTATGGACTGTTAATTGTGACTGATGGACTGTTAATTGTGCATTATGGACTGTTAATTAACTATTCAATTGGGAATAGGCATTTCATACACAGATGCATAAACGGATAAAAATAATTGTGAACCGAGTCGCCAATGAAACTGAAAACGAGCCTAGAACTCGAAGGGAGATAATCCTCCCGAGACGCGCTCATCGACATCGACATCGCTAAGCGCCGGTCACATCACTGAAATAAAACTGGAAAAAGAGCCACATGTGCATTGCATACTGGATTGAATACCTGAAATGACTTTTGTTGTATATGACTGTGTGATTCTTGAGCTCAGATACCACTATGATCGCTGATTCTCGGAACATGCTTATGTGATGCATGAATTGGGCGAACCATCGATGATGGTTCCTCATTGAATTCACAAACTCATCCAAAATTGCAATATATTTTTCAGGGTTAAGAGTAGACTGTTAGCTCCCTCAGGACTGTAGAGCCTTGGACATCGGATTGGCGAGAGAGGTTATGGCTCAAAGGTCGGTCAGCTGGGATTTCTTTTGGAGACTTATAGTTAGAACTGTTCTTTGTGCCTTATTGTATAGTACTTAATGTAAAGTGTTTTGAAGGATTGTATAGACTGAAAATACTGACAGTTTGTAAATTTCTAAGTTTGAGTAAATGAAATGAAATACAGCTTGGTTTTAAAAAGTTATCAATTTCTTATTTCTGTTTTATTATTGTGATGCCATGGAGAGTTTAGCGATGGTTGTCAGTAGTGGTCTCTTATCGTAGGATATGTACCGGAATGACCTACGGGCGTTCCGGTGGGTACTCTATGGTAAGGGAGCGCTACAACAATAAATATCCTTAATTTTCTAATTATTACAATTTATAACAAGAGTTCATGATGAAGAAACAACCAAGTATAAATGAAACCTGAAACAAAAACATTTACAATTACATTGCATTTATAGAATTTAACATATACATCAAATATAAGTAAAATTAAAAGAAGAGAGGAAACAAAAGCCTGAAACTTCATTTAATTGTCTATAAGGGGATGCCTACTATAACTGCACTAACCCTAATTATTATTTGGTAAAAACTCCTCATCACTGAGAGGAGCCTCATCGTCATTATGATTCAAATTCAATGTACCAAATGATCCGTCAATGATTTCTCATACAAGATTATCTTCCAAATCATTCACATCTACCAAACTTGGTTCTTCAGAAACTCAATCAGCCAAAATATCAAAATTATCAATGCAAATTGGATCTATTGAACTACTTGTTCTATTAAAAGTCCTAGTAAACAAAAAAATTTAATTATTAAAAATTATAAGAAATTTTATCTAAATTAATAATGATAATAACATATTTCTGAAGCTTTAAATTGTAATTAATAAAGACTAAGTCATTCAATCTCTTGTACTCCAATTTATTCCTTTTCTAGAAATGGATGAATTCAAATGTGCTCCAGTTTCTTTCACAACCTGTTGCTTTCATACATTGACTTAAAATTTGAATTATAAACCTTTGAAATTCTGGAATGCCAATTCCGAATTGATCCCACTAAGAAACTAAAAGTCGTTAGACAACAAAAGTAGCGTTATAAACAAAATAAAGTGATAATTAATTTTCAACAACTAAGAAAAGGAAAAAAGCTAGTACCTGTAGAAAGTTTTAATCTTTATCAAATAGAAATTGGCATCCTAAAGTCCCTAAAAGACTGCTTATAAAACTCCATTTGTGAGCTCAGGAGATCTTGCATTATCTCATAGGAAACAACTATTGTAATAGTTAATAACATTCTCTTATTAACTTCGGCTTTCTTTGTAAAACTTGGTCTCAAATAAACACTAGGATTCAAAAACACCCCAACTGCAATTAACTAAGAGTAAAGTTGCTTTTCCCATCTGTCATTGATGATTGCAAGATAAGGTATGTTCAAAGAAGGCTTATTTTTTTCATATTAGCCTTAATTGCTTTCTTTGCCCTCTCCATGATATCAAAAGAAAAAAACCATTGTTGCCTTTTTATCACTATTATCCAAATGAAGCACCCTCACCAAAGGCTTACAAACTTAGATGACAAATTGGCATTGCAACCAAAATTCAGTATCTTAAATTATAATTATGGAAACCTTCAATCCAATATTAGACCTAACATACTGAGATGCAACTCACTTATCATTTGTAAACATTTGTTTCAATTCTTTCTCAATCATAACAAAAAACTGATGTGATAAGAAATTCATTGCCTTTTGTAATTGAGCCTTTTGTATTAATAGACTTAAAAAAAATTGAGCCTTTTGTAAAGTAAACCAGAAAATTAATATAGACTCATGTCTCATATTTATCCAACCATCACACATGATTAACACTCATAAATAGCCCAATTCATTCTTCTTCCAAATAACTTTTAATTTCAAGAAACTAAGTAACTCAAAAGTTTACTTTTGTAGTTATCAATAGAAGGAGCTTTGTATCCTGGACCGTAAAGCCCTGTTTGGTTGGATGTTAATTAATAAAATGGAATGTAATAGAATGGAAGGGAATGGAATGGAATGTAATATAGTAAAAAGCTGTTTGGGAATGATGGAAGGGTTCATAATGTAATGTTGTGAAATATTGTTTGGAAGATGGATGGAATGGAATGTAATGTATAATAAATGACTTTTATACCCTTTATATTAAAATGATTGTTGTAAAAGGTTTATTATTTTATTATTAATTATATAAAAATATTAGTATTAATTATTTAACATATTTTATTTTATGTGATTTATATTAAAATAATTTATTTATATAAAATATATAAAACAATTAAAGAATATATTTTTACATATTTTCTATTTTCATTAATAAAATTTTATTAAATTTTTATTAATTGTATACAATTTATTTTAATTATATAAAATATTATTATTAAATCTTTAATATATTTTATTTTATTTTATTTTATTCTATTCTAGGTGATTTATATATAAAAATAATTTATTTTATTTTCATTTATATAGAAATATATACAAACAATTAAAGAATAATTTTTAAATATATTTTATATTTTCATTAATAAAATTTTATTTATTTTTAATTATATACAATTTATTATTAATTATATAAAATTATTATTATTAATTATTTAATAAAATTTTTATATTAAAATTTTTACATAAAATAATTTATTTATTTATTTTATTTATATAGAAATATATACAAATAAGAATAATTTTAATATATTTTTATTAATGAAAATAGAAAATATGTAAAATTATTATTTAATTGTTTATATATTTTTCTATATAAATAAAATAAATAAATAAATTTTAAATATAAAATTTTATGTTTTATTATTAAATATATATAATTTATTATTAATGATATAAAATATTATTATTAATTATTTAATAAAATTTATTATATTAAATATTAATATATACAAACAATAATTTTTAAATATATTTTTATTAATGAAAATAGAAAATATATAAAATTATTATTTAATTGTTTTATATATTTCTATATAAATAAAATAAATAAATAAATTTTAAATAAAAATTTTATATTTTATTATTAAATATAAATAATTTATTATTAATAATATGAAAATATTATTATTAATTATTTAATAAAATTTATTATATTAAATATTCCTATATTCTATTTGATATATTAATATTATGATTTGGTCGAGTTGATATTAAGAAGAATTATTGAGGGTATATTAGGTAGTATGTATTTATTAGGTTACGTTCCATCCTAAACCCCCCAAATCGGAGGTTTCTTATTTTCACTGTTTAGGATGGAATGGAACGTAACATGAAATCCTCCGCTTCCATCCCATTCCATTCTGAAACCTTCAAACAAACGATGGAAGTGTGTTACGTTCTATTCCATTCCATTATTAACCCTCAAACCAAACAGAGCCTAAGTGGTTATATCATTCACCGTAGGTTGATAATAATAAGATTGGGAGTTGTATCTCATGATTATATGGCAATACAAATTGACGGTTGGGCTCCAAAAGTTGTTCGTGGTGCAAAAAAAATTCATCATCTGACTTTTTCTTTTCCTAACATCAAGTCCAGATGTATCATTCACTTCTTGCTGGGAAGGAACACTACTACTACCACTACCACCTTCAATATTTCCACTATCATTATGAAAACTAGCAAACGAAATTCTGCTACCAATTTTATAATTCAATATCTCCCTTTTATCTTTCTTGTGTTGATATTCTTTAAGTAAAGTTTTCATTTACCACTTCACATTATGGATTTTTTATAGGGTTCCACATCTCCTTTAACCCCAACTAAATGTTTCTTTAATCGATTAATTCCTCCACCTTTCAAATGCTTGTTACTAAACAAACAAACAATATGGTTCTTCATATCTAGGACCAATGAAACATGAGTCCAAGCTAGATCATTGTATCTTCCTGAAGCATTTTGATCAGGAATACTTGAACTTCCTTTCGTTTATCTATAAAAATAAATGAAGATATATATCAAAATAAAGAACATATAATTTCATTACACAATTCACATGTCCATCTTATATATTATAACTCATTTTGTATGATTGTATCATACACAATTCAATTTCATCCAACATAATTCACCAATAAGTCAAAACCAACATTTCAAGTATTCAACATATTGACCATCAAAACGTGAAAACGACATTTCAAGTATTCAACATATTGACCATCAAAACGTGAAAACGTTGGCCATACAGAACTTTTAGAGTCCCATATAAAGAGAAATAAATTTTTTGTTATATCTTGGGTTTTAAATATTTTCTATTACTTATATAATTAGCATTGTAACATTATTAATATTAAAAGTGAGAGTTAAAACAATATCTACTTTAATGCGAATAACTAAAAGTAACATAAGTAATTAAACCCAACAAATAAATAAAAGAGGTTAAAGAGATAAAGATAAAAATTATTACTATCATGTAAAATTATAAGGAAAAGTAAAAAGATAAATACTCAATTATAAATCAATTTCTATATAAAATATTTAAATGAGCTATCGTATGAAGACTTTTAACAATATCATCAATGTAATTTTAACTTAAGATATATTTTTAATATTAAGTAAATTGAGAAATCAACTTTTATACATAAATATGTAAATGAGCTATCATATGTAAACTTTTAACAATATCACCATTGTCATTTTATAACTTAAGATATGTAATCTTAAGTTACAAATTTTTAATATTGAGTAAATTGAGTAATCTAGAAAATTGAGTAATCAACTTCTATATATAAATATATAAATGAGCTAGCATATGAAGACTTTTACCAATATCATCATTGTCATTTTATAACTTAAAATAAGTTGTCATCAAACTACTTTGCAAACACAATTACAAAATATAAATAAATTAATAAACAACAAATAGAAGCAATTCCTACAAGGAAATATTTTGATAATGAGTATCTTGTTAATTTCATATATGTTTAAAACTTTTCCTACACATGTTAATTTCATAATGGATTAATAAGAGGACACATTTATAACCATATATTATTTGAGTTACTAAATTATATAAGATGGACTAATTTGGTTAAACATGTTTGGTTGTTCTTTGCTAGTTTCAGACTTTCATTACATTAAATGATTAACATTATCATATGAAAAAAATTACATTTTATTTTATTAGATTAAGAAATTACTTACATTGCAGTTAGATTTAACCATCATCAAATATTTCTAACTTTTAAAATTCAAACTCAAATTTCTCAAATCTCACAACTCCAATAACTCTAACAATTCCATCAATTTCACAATTCAGTTCCAATAATTCAACCATCCACAACCTGTTACAATTCAACACATTGAACACAATCATTCACGATTTAAATCCAACCATTCATAAATGCAATTTGGTAGCAAAAAAAAGCAATTAAAAACATTCCCAAAGAAATCATTATGTCAATTTAGTTTCACTGTTGAGTCGGTAGTGATGGTGGTGGATTGTGGATTGGTGGAGTATAGCAAGGAGAGCAACTTAGCAGTTGGTGGAGAGGAGGAAGAGGCAGAGAACAACATGTAGAGGGAGAAGGCTCAGGTGGAGATTCAAGAGGCAGATTGTAGGCAGAGGGAAGAGGCTCAAATGGGAAGTCGCGATGGAGAGGGTTAATGGCATCATGATGGTGGGCGAAGGTCGGTGACGACAATGAGAGCGACAAGCAAGAAGTAGAATGGTTGTGAGTGAGAGGGAGAGAAAAAACGAGAGTGAAAGTGACATGTGTGTGACTGCTACGGGGATGGGGTTTGTTTGTTTTTTTTTTTGTAATTTGGTCTTGTATTTGTCAAAATTTGCAGTACTGACTAATATTTGACCAATATTTTAAATACCAACTGATATTAAACAAAATTTTTAATATTGGCGAGTACCTAAGGCTGGTATCAAAGGAGGCAATATTATTCTATTTTCATTGGATACCAGCCAATTTTGAATAGTATTATAAACATTGTTATGTAGTTATTTAAGGTCTATATAAACAACAAAAATCGTACTGTCTTATTACAATAATAATAAAAGTATTGTGCCTTATTATAATAATAATAAAAGTGGTACTGATTTAGTACTGCATCCAAATACAAACTTGACATGTTTTATACGTATGTAGGTTGACATCTCCTTGCGTCTGCTTTTGTTATTATTCGATGTTGACCTTTTCTTTATCGTTTTCATGCCTCTCTCTTCGCTTGGGACTTCGTTTCT
The DNA here is from genome assembly GCA_029891385.1 of Erythroxylum novogranatense. Taxonomy (NCBI): domain Eukaryota; kingdom Viridiplantae; phylum Streptophyta; class Magnoliopsida; order Malpighiales; family Erythroxylaceae; genus Erythroxylum; species Erythroxylum novogranatense. Next base: position 43,090,918 of record CM057227.1, read on the forward strand.
TGTCGTAACAATTTTAAACAGAACAAAGTTCAAATCTTTTGAGAGAAAATCCATTTAACAAAGTTGTGAAATTTGTGCATATAGGTAGAGTTTGTGGCTACAAAAACCTCTACAGCCAAGGTTATGAAGCAAATGTTGTAGCGTTGAGTACTGCTCTGTTCAACAATGGGCTCAGTTGCGAAGCTTGCTTCGAGATCATGTGTGTGAACGATCGTCAATAGTGTCTTCCTGGATCCATTATGTTCACAGCCACCAACCTTTTGCCCACCAAACAAAGCGTTCTCCAACAATGCAGGAGGTTGGTGCAACGACCTTTCATAGCTTTTGTTCCAACACATTGTGAAATAACCTTTTTGTCCGATTGTCGCCTTGGGGTTACTTCAAAAATTTAACCAAGGATTGCATATAGCGCAACCTCGAGTTGTTCTTGAAATTAATTTCCTCAGTAACTAGATGCAAAGTAACCTAGACTGTAAAATGGGGTTTGATTTGAACAATTACCACTAAAGTTTGCAACAAATAAAAATAAACGCTAAGGACTTGTTTTTGGTGTTTTAAAATTGAATTGAGTAATATGAAATGACAATGAGTGAATTAAAATAAGAAGATAAACACAAGTAATTAACAATAATAAACGCAATCCTCCAGTTCAATAGCGCAGGCAATTATCATTCAAACAAATATGGGAGTTAAAACAATTAAACCAAGAATTAAAATCAAGCTTTTAATCTAACAACCGAGCCACCTTGAATTGTTACAAAATATTTTCCAAAAATCTCAATTTATTAACTGCCACCGGACTAGTAAAATAGAACTAAGGATACTAAAATCAATGCTCGATTTTTACTCAGTAATTAAGAAGCAAAATTAATGCCAGCAACAGATAAAATGATCCAATAATTCAAGCCCCCTTGAATAATCACCAATTTCGCTAAAATCTCAATACAAAGTTTTGACCCAAAACAAAATAATGAAATTAAACCCAAAATCAACACAATATCAATTGCTAAACATTAATCCAATCACAAAATCTTCCAATTCAAAAATATAATCAAACGTAACTCCAAATAATTAAATAGTTATCCTAAGATCTAGGAATCGCTAATTAATTAAATGGATAGAAGATAAATGCAGTTTAAACTCCCATATAAAATTCCAAGCTCCTACCCTTGCTATTAAACCAAAGAATTAGGATAAATTAGCCAAGACAACTCATAAGAAACGCTGTCGACTTTGAGATTTGGTGATCAGTCAAGAAGATAGGAAATTGCGACATTTTTCTCCTCTGCGGCCATGCAGCCTCCAAGACCATGTAAAAGCTCCTTCAAAGCTAGCTGCCCAGCCTCCACTTGCGCTACCTGCACATTTTCTTCTTCTTTTTCCAACACACTCACACCGCACCTCACAACCTCACAAGCCAATCACACACCATCTACGCCTCACATACAGCCCCATCAAAACCACTCACATAGCACCATGCACCAGCCTTTTTCTCTTCTAATTTTTCTCGCCTTCACGCACTCACCCAACTCCTATCTCCAATGCACAGCTGTTGCCTTTCCACGCTATACAGCACTCTCACAGCACAACGCCTCAAACACAACCCCTCTCAAGGCCACGCAACAACTCCTTCAACTTGATAACTTGATGTGTATTTTATTCCTCCCTTGGTCCACGCACGTCTGCCTCACGCCACCACTAGATGTGACCACTAGCTCCACACATCACGAAGCTAACTTCTTTCCCTCATTCACGCTGCCACCAACTCAAAACCATGCTTGATGTGACTATTTTTTGTCTTTCTCAACAGCACACTCACACACACTTGCACCGTCAGCTGCCTCCTTTACTATTTTTGTGATCTCCCCAAATTAAGTAGGTTCATCATTTTTGTTGTTCAAAACCCTTGCAAGCCTCCATTTCACGCTACGCTGTCGTCTTCTCTTCTATTTCCCAGCACCATATGTTGTCGTTTATATCAAGTGATGCTTGCGTTTAGGCATCTCTTCTTTACCTCTTTTAATGCTTTTGAATTTTAATTTCTTCAAAAACCCTACAAAAAAAATTACAAATAATGTAGCATCAATTATCCAAACATTAATTTATCACAATTAAACCAAAATACTACAATTTTTGTCCTTATAAACACAAATTAAATATAAGGCACAATAATTCAAATAATATTCAAATAAAGCCATAAATACCAATTTTAGTGACAAAACCCATCTAAATGAGATTAAAATATATATGAACAAATGAGTTTGTCAACTCCCCCACACGTAGCGTTTGGCACTCCTGGGCAAATCATCAGTAAAGAAATCCAATAGTTAAACTCAATGCAAGCAAACATAAAATCGACAAGGTAAGAATATGCAATCAACTCAAACAACCTCTATCCTTAATCAACCAACAGTCATGGAATGCTTCGGTGCAAAGAAACTAACACAAGATGTTAAGTCAAAATGACTTTACATATATATGATTTTGATGAATAACAAAGAAGTAGTAAAAACAGAAGCAAAATAGAAAACAGACAGACGGAGAATAAAACACACACGCAGACGAAGTTAAAAGGCAGACGAAGAAATAAAGACGCAGATTGAAAAACAGACGGAGAAGTAGAGACGCAGACGCAAAGTAAAACGCAGACGCAGACGTAGACGCAAAGTGAAAAGCAGACGCAGACGCAAAAATATAGACGGAGAAAAGCAGACGCAGAATTCAAAAGAAGACGCAAGAGTCGCCTCGAAAGAAGTTACGTAACTCAACCGATTAACTGCTTTTTTCAAGCAAGATTCAAGAATCAAAAGCGATTCTGCATAAAGACTATAAATATAAGTTGAAGTCGAAGATTGCAAAGTTAGCAAAAAAGAGCAAAAGTTGAGATAATTGATTTACGTACGCAAACACTGTGCAAATTAGCTGAGAGCTAGTTTTACTGTAACAAGTTTCAAATACCTTTGTAAAAAAGTAGTACAGATAGCCTGCAGAGGCTAAGAGTGAAAGAATACTGAGTGTAGAGACCTGAAGAGGCTCGGAAAGAATACTTGTATACGTTGAAGAGATAGTGAAATCTCAGAAAGAACTCTAAGGACTGGACGTAGCCCACGATTTGGGGTGAATCAGAAAGAACTCTGTGTCAACTTCTCTCTACCCTATCTCTTTTAAAGTTCAAAGTTTTGTTATTACTTAATTTCCGAAACAAGTTTTCAAAGTTTTGATTAACTGAACGCATCAAGTTTCGTAAAGAACTTGTTTTTAATGAAACAGTTTTGGAAGAGTTTTCAAAAAGGGGAGTACACAATTCAACCCCCCTTCTCGTGTATTCGTTATCGTATTATAAGCATTGTACTAACGTGTGATTTACTTCAATTGGTATCAGAGCCTGGTATCTAAGGATCACCGTAGCAAAGTGTGGATTAAAGATAATGGCAGAATCACATATATACATTGCAGAAGGTGCCTCACCACTAGACCTCCAAAGATTCAACGGTGAAGATTATCACTTCTTGGAAAGATAGAATGCGGTTGTTCATAGAATCTACTCATGTCGACCTTTGGGATGTAATAGAGAATGGACCATATGCACCAGTAGACGAAGCTGGAAATCTTATTCCACGGACCAGATGGACGACTGATCAAAAGGCGAGAATTAAGCTCAACTCTAAAGCGAAATTCTTCTTGACGTGTTTGACCGCGCGTCGTAACGCTAATCAAAATTAAAATAACTAGACTACTACTGTAGCAGTGGCAAGTCTAGGTCGATCCCACAGAGAGTGTGTGTAAAGTTTATGAAAAGAAATTAATCGGTGTTTACACTTAATGGGGGGTTTTGGATTTTTCAAAGAAAAGAAAATAAAATAAAACTATCTAATAAACACAAAATAAAGAAAACATGCAAAAATGATAAAAGTGCTGAATTTGGTAGGGACCCGGTTCTTTGGTTATATCTCGGCCTACACCCTGATTAAGCATATTTTATTAATTTGTTATTCTTTAACCTCTCCTAGAAATTATTAATCGTGGATTAAAAATTAATCTGAGTTTTCCCTTAGGTTTTGTTTAATCAAGATACGATCGTTGATTAAACCTAACCACCTAATAACCTAGGATACGATCTCTAGATTTAATTAGGCAATAGCATTACAAATTAGGAAAACCGATTAATCAAGGTAACAACCACATAAGCTCGGGTCATTTAACCTAGGTCATGTTATCCCTAATGATTACAAATCATTAGTCGCTACAAATGAATTTCAACATAACAATTACGGATTAAATTAAAATTCTAGCAATGGGTTCGCAATTAGCAATTCAATGAACGCATTAAAATTACCAAATCACAATACCTAATGGGTTCATACATAAATAATCGAATAATAGTGAAAATCTGATTATTCATACACAATACCCAAATCAATTAACATAGGATAACACAATCAATCCCTAATGAGAGAAAGAAACAACAAAATAATTAAAATAATACTTAATCCGGGTCGTCGGTGTCGATATTACCTCCGAACCAGCACCGGGGTGTTTAGCTGTTCATGGGTCTTTCCCGATAAATTGCTTCAACCCTCATCTTCATCCCTAACCAAAAATAAACCCACTATGTTCTTCCTGTGCCAATACTGTTCACTCTTGTATTGATTTTTTCTCCTTGACGTAATTTAATCACCAGCACGCACAACAAAAACTATACACACTGGAGGCATAAAAAAAATCAAACAAGACATAGCACAAGGGAGGGCCAGCGCTAGAACCTCTCGAAGCCGCAAGCCACGCCTTCTCCAGCTCAAGCCCTCACCATGCCGCAGTCCGCAAGCCTTCCTCTCAGAGACGAGTCGCCTCCTCGCGCTTTATTCCTCCAAATACGCACACTTGTTTTTATTCCCCCTTCTACTATTCATTGATAAGACCATTAAGGGTCACCATCAAGTAAAAACATTAGCTTCCTCTTCGTTTCCTCTCCACGCAGCGTTTAACGTCTACTGTTGCATGCGTTTAGCATCTGTCTGCTGTATTTTTAAGTAAAACGTTGCGTGCTCTCCTCATGTTCCTGTGACAAAGTAATGTGGCACCGTGTTAAAACCTCTCTGATGCGTCGTCGTTCCTCTAGCGCTGGAGTTCTCTATTGTGGCGTGTTCCTGTTTATTGATAAGACAATTAACCATTGCCTCAACCCTTTAAAACCTCAGCTGATTTAACCGTGCGTTGATGGACCAATGAGCTACCCATCTCCTCTCACATTTCAAGCCCAATGCATGCAAAATCATGTTACCTTCTTCTTCCATAATTGTTCTATATTTTTTTGTCTCATTATTTTTTCTCTTCTTCCTCCATGAAAGCAAGTAGATATTAATCTTCGAAATATGATCCATATGTCACGCATTCGATTCACTTTAATTTCTTTGCTCTCAAATTATACCTAAAAACAAATATGAATTAAAGTGAGTATTTTAATCATTTTTGTATCGATAATCGCTAAGTGAAAATAATTAAAAATATCAACAATTAAGCACATATCAAATACCCCCACACTTAGCTTTTGACCGTCCTCAGGCAAAACATCAAAATTAAGCTCATGATCCAAAATATTTACTCAATTCTCATATTTTCCAAGACAATATAATCATAAGCAAAGATGAATAACTTTCAAACATCATAGCAAGAAATCAACATTATAAGCTTGTACTCATGATCAATCAGCATTCAATATCTTCAAAAACTGAGCAATTTAAAGGTAGACTCGGAAATGTGTTTAATTAAAATATATCAATGGGTACACTCAATACCATTCATAAACATGACAATCCACAACTTTGCATATCATTTCATTTCTCCACCACTAATGTTCACAAGCAAAATCATGAATCAAAGGACTTTTAAAGGTTGTAATGTGGGCAAGGGTAAGGTGAGGTATATTTAGGTCAAGTAGCATGAAAGTCATCAAAGCTAGTGAAACAAAGCAACACTCAATCAAAAACTGGGTACCGTCAGTTATGACGAATGCAACAATTACATTTCACAACCTCATTCAGCTCGCACACACAAATCACATGAAGCACAAATCAATCCGAAGGAATCACTCATATAATTTATCTCAATGAAATCACAAGAGTGAACCTTTCAAGCAAACCTCAACCTCACATTCAACATTCTCAAATAACTCAGCCATTACAACTCTAGGAAGATGCATGAATCATAAACAACTTTTAAACACAAATGCAATTCTTCCTTGATAAATTTATTTTAAACTTTTTTTTTCTTTTTTTTTTCTTTTTTCTTTTCTTTTCTTTTTCTTTTTCCATTTTTCCTTTTTTGTAAAAATTAAAATAAACTACATCAACATGGGAATATAACCATCCCTCACATATATACACCCCCACACTCATAATTTTGTACATCCACAAACTCACCAATCACAAATGTTCCACTAGCTTTTTGACTTGGGTAGGACATTTGCTTAAGTGTAAAAGCATAAAATGTGGTTTATACAAAAAGAAAGGCTAAAGCTCAAAGGGGTTTATCAAAGGAAAAATCATGTCAATAGGGGAGGTTATTTGGCCAATGTAGTTTATGAAAAACAAAGAATGCCTAATCATATTCATGTTAATGCATGTGATAAAATGTGGTCTCGAATAGAAAATCTATGCGAAATCAGGGCGTACATGTCATGAAGGTCACACATTATCAAAAAGCAATGAGACTGATATAAATGTGTCAGTCAATTAAGGCTCAAAATCTCACCAGCTTTGTCTACCATTAGTCACTACTCTTCTAAAGATTATGCATATTGACCAATCACAAGAGCAAAAGTACATGCTAAAGTTGCTATGAAATTATCCAGTCAATCCACACTCCAATCATGATTATATAATCCTAGAAGCAATAGAAAATGAGAAAATGTTTGTTTCATTTGTTTTATTCTTTCTCTCATTTTGATTGAAAACTTAAAAACAAGTAAAACAAACAAATTCAAAAACACACATGCATAAAAAAAGTAATGCGAAAATGTAAAGAAAAAGAAATTTACTTCCCTTGGGTTGCCTCCCAAGTAGCGCCTTTGTTTAGGGTCGCTGGCTCGACTCCTTTTTTCCTGACGTGACAAAATTGTGATCTTCGGGTGTCACACGTGGCTCCTCCACGTGTGACAATACTGGATAAGGCCTTAGTTGACCGTCATCCCCATTTAGCATCTTCCCTATCCTCAGCTTCTCAATTCGGACCGAGTCCATACATTCTGGAAATATTTCGAACGTCTCTTCACCTTTTTCTTTATCATTTAACTCCTCTAATCTGTAATGTAACGGTAAAGAGTTAGTCTAAAAAATAATTATGGACTCAGTAATTACCTCCGAGCTAAAAGATATGTCCTTTGTGGCTTCGAGCTCCTTCTCCACTTCTTCGACACAAACAATTCGTTGAGGATAGACCTCAAAATTCTCAAGCTCCTCACACTTTGCAAATTTTCCATACAGACTTCAATTGGATACACCTCGGGTTAATACGGTTATGCCTCTTCTCGTTGCGATTCGAGGTGATCAAGGTTTATTGCCATCTGACCCATTAGGTTTTCCCTCCTCTGTTGGTGTGCTCTTGTCTCTTGTACAAATTCTTGCATTTCCTGCTGCATCTCCCGTTGACTTGCTATGATTTCCTGAAAATCCTGGTGCAATTGCAAGTTGGAATCAATAAGTTTGGTAAGAATTTCTTCTAAAGATGCACTTGAATGAAATTGGCTCTCCGGATCTTGGGACCAAGTGTTTTCTGAAAATTGCCCTCCATTTTTCTGGAAGTGTAAAGTATTATCCTGCAATGGCAACATCAACTCTTCCAGAGATGGACCGGAGTTGTGATAGTAAGCTTCTGGTTTGTACGAGAATTGCTATGTGTCCTGCAAACTATCATGGAAGTAATTATACTGATTATCCCATCCATAACAAAAGTTAGGTTGATCAGTCCAAACATTGTTATAGGAATGAGAATATGAATTATAAAAGAAATTACTTCCGTCCATAACAAATTTTTTTTTGTTTTTTTAAACACAAAATAAGAAAAATGAAAAGATCACCAAATAACAGAAAAGAAATTAATCACGAACAAATATATACAAAACACCAATTAAATCACAAACAAAAACTAAAACACTACACTCCCCAAAGAACGGCGCTTAAATTTGACCGCTGTCATGTAACGCTAATCAAAATTAAAATAACTAGACTACTACCAGTAGCGAAAGGGCAAGTCTAGGTCGATCCCACAGAGTGTGTGTAAAGTTTATGAAAAGAAATTAATCGGTGTTTACACTTAATGGGGGGTTTTGGATTTTTCAAAGAAAAGAAAAGAAAATAAAACTATCTAATAAACACAAAATAAAGAAAACATGCAAAAATGATAAAAGTGAGGAATTTGGTAGGGACCCGGTTCTTTGGTTATATCTCGGCCTACACCCTGATTAAGCATATTTTATTAATTTGTTGTTCTTCAACCTCTCCTAGAAATTATTAATCGTGGATTAAAAATTAATCCGAGTTTTCCCTTAGGTTTTGTTTAATCAAAATACGATCGTTGATTAAACCTAACCACCTAATAACCTAAGATACGATCTCTAGATTTAATTAGGCAATAGTATTACAAATTAGGAAAACCGATTAATCAAGGTAACAACCACATAAGCTCGGGTTATTTAACCTAGGTCATGTTATCCCTAATGATTACAAATCATTAGTCGCTACAAATGAATTTCAACATAACAATTACGGATTAAATTGAAATTCTAGCAATGGGTTCGCAATTAGCAATTCAATGAACGCATTAAAATTACCAAATCACAATACCCAATGGGTTCATACATAAATAACCGAATAATAGTGAAAATCCGATTATTCATACACAATACCCAAATCAATTAACATAAGATAACACAATCAATCCCTAATGAGAGAAAGAAACAACAAAATAATTAAAATAATACTTAATCCGGGTCGTCGGTGTCGATATTACCTCCGAACCAGAATCGGGACATTTAGCTGTTCACGGGTCTTTCCCGATAAAGTGCTTCAACCCTCATCTTCATCCCTAACCAAAAATAAACCCACTATGTTCTTCCTGTGCCAATACTGTTCACTCTTGTATTGATTTTTTCTCCTTGACACAATTTAATCGCCAGCACGCATAGCAAAAACTATACACACTGGAGGCATAAAAAAAATCAAACAAGACATAGCACAAGGGAGGGCCAGCGCTGGAACCTCTCGAAGCCGCAAGCCACGCCTTCTCCAGCTCAAGCCCTCAGCTACAAGCCGTAAGCCGCAAGCCTTCCTCTGTAGACGAGTTGCTGCCTCCTGCGCTTTATTCCTCTAGCACCGCACACTTGTTTTTATTCCCCCTTCTACTATTCATTGATAAGACCATTAAGGGTCACCATCAAGTAAAAACATTAGCTTCCTCTTCGTTTCCTCTCCACGCAGCGTTTAACGTCTGCTGTTGCGTGCGTTTAGCATCTGTCTGCTGCATTTTTAAGTAAAACGCTGCGTGCTCTCCTCATGTTCCTGTGACAAAGTAATGTGCACCGTGTTAAAACCTCTCTGATGCGTCGTCATTCCTTTAGCGCTAGAGTTCTCTATTGTGGCGTGTTCCTGTTTATTGATAAGACAATTAACCATTGCCTCAACCCTTTAAAACCTCAGCTGATTTAACCGTGCGTTGATGGACCAATGAGCTGCCCATCTCCTCTCACATTTCAAGCCCAATGCATGCAAAATCATGTTACCTTCTTCTTCCATAATTGTTCTATATTTTTTTGTCTCATTATTTTTTCTCTTCTTCCTCCATGAAAGCAAGTTGATATTAATCTTCGAAATATGATCCATATGTCACGCATTCGATTCACTTTAATTTCTTTGCTCTCAAATTATACCTAAAAACAAATATGAATTAAAGTCAGTATTTTAATCATTTTTGTATCGATAATCGCTAAGTAAAAATAATTAAAAATATCAACAATTAAGCACATATCAGTGTGCCCTAAGTAGGAGTGAATATGACAAAGTTCACGGATGCGACACTGCGAAGGAGATGTGGGATACACTGTCCATCGCTCATGAAGGCACAAACCAAGTCAAAGAATCCAAGATAAGCATTCTTGTGCACCAGTACAAGCTTTTCAAGATGAAGGATGAAGAATCTATTGATCAAATGTTTGGAATATTTCAAACAATTGTCAATAGATTGAAAGCCCTTGGAAGAACGTACAATAATCAGGATCACGTACGAAAGATCTTAAGAAGTCTTCCGAAGAGGTGGAGACCAAAAGTTACAGCGGTGCAGGAAGCAAAGGACTTGAGCGTGCTAAAGCTTGACGAGTTACTTGGATCACTGAAGATTCATGAAGTAAAGCTCGATGCTGAAGACAAGCCCAAACAGGACAAGTCAATAGCACTAAAATCCGGACAGAAGAACCACAAGACTCAAAGAAGGAGAAAGTCATTAAAAGCATTAAAGATAGAAGAATCGAAGAATGATGACTCAAGCGAATCAGAGCAGGAGTCAAGTGATGAAGATGAGGAATTATCGTTCATTTCTCGAAAGATAAGATCGATGTGGAAGAAGAAGTCCAAAGGAAGCCAACCCTTCAAGAAAAATAGCAAAGATGATGGTAAAGTTGAAAAGACTACTATCATATGCTACGAGTGTAATCAACCTGGACATTACAAGTCCAAATGTCCTACTCTAAAGAAGAAACCAAAGAAGAGTAGAGAAGGCAAGAAAAGCATGATGGCAACTTGGGAAGATCTAGATTCATCAGAGTCAGATACAAATTCCGAGTCATCTGAACATGCTAATATCTGCCTAGTAGCCGAGAAAGAAAGTGATGAGGAGGTAACTTTTGAATACGATAACTTGCATGAAGCCTATTCAGAATTAATAGAAGATTCTCATGCTATTCTGAAACAGTACAAATTGTTAAAAAAGAAGTATGTAGAAAATCTTAAACATACAGAAGAAATAGAGAAAGAAAATGCTTGCTTAAAGAAACAACTAGAGGATAAAAAGAAAGTTGTAGATAGATCTAATGAGATAAATCAGTTAAAGCTTAGAATTAAAATACTTTCATCTGATTTAGCTACATTCAATGAGAGTACAAAGAGAATGAATGAGATGCTAGGAAAATGTTGACATCCGAGCGATAAAACCGAATTAGGGTTTTCGGATAATAAGTCTCATTATAATAAGAAGCCTCTCTCTCAAAATAAAGGGAATTACCAAACACGTTTTCATCAACAGTTTAAGAAAAGGCATCAGAGAACTCATTATATGCATACTACTAACCAGAAAGGACCCAAGAAAATATGGGTACCAAAGAGTAAAATAGTTAGTCAATTGTGTGATTCTGGTTTCATAGTCACGTTCAATCAAAGTCTTTGTGAAGTCAGAAACAAAGATGGATCTATATTCTTTTCTGCCAAGAGAAGAAATAATCTTTATAAAATTAACTTAGAAGATTTTCAAGATCAAAATGTTTTATGTTTTCTATCTTCTGAAGAAGAAAGACTAATCTGGCATAAAAAGCTAGGTCATGTCTCTTTTAAACACATTTCAAAGTTGGCAAAATTTGATTTGGTAAGAGGCTTACCAAAATTGAGTTTTGACAAAGAATTTTTCTGTGAAAGTTGTTTGAAAGGAAAACAAGTTAAAACAACGTTTTCTTCTAAAAATTTTGTAGCATCTTCTAGAACTTTGGAGTTGTTAGATATGGATTTATTTGGTCCAACTAGGACAATAAGTCTTGGCGGAAAGAAATATGGACTTGTTATTGTTGATGACTTTACTAGATTTTGTTGGATATTGTTTCTGTCACACAAAGATGAATCTTTTAAGTGTTTTAGGACCCTTTCTAGAAAGTTACAGATTGAAAAAGAAGTCTCTATAGCTAGTATCAGGAGTGATAATGGTGGAGAATTCGATAATGAGAAGTTTAGGTTATTCTGTGAGGAGAATGGAATTTCTCACAATTTCTCAGCCCCTAGAACCCCACAACAGAATGGAGTTGTTGAAAGGAAGAACAGGACGATTCAAGAGATGGCAAAGACTATGCTGTGTGAAAAGAATCTTCCTATTTTACTGTTGTGACCCTTGTTGAAGAAGACTCCTTATGAGTTATGAAATGGAAGGAGACCTAATATATCTTACTTTCATCCATTCAGGTGCAAGTGCTCTATTCTGAATACAAAGGAGTTGTTGGATAAGTTCGACTCAAAGACCTATTCAGGAATTTTTCTAGGCTACTCATCATCATCTAAGGCCTTTCGAGTATATAACTCTATCTCAAAGACAGTTGAGGAAACCATCCATGTCAAGTTTGATGATCATTCCCAACCCCACAAGGAAGATGACATGGAGAGTGAAGATCCTTCAAAGAACTTAGATGATACAACAGAAACTCCATTATCAGGAACTCAAGTATATAAGGTTGAGGATATTCCAAAAACTATAGGATTAAAAAGAGATTGGAAATATAGGAGTTCTCATCCAGAAGAGCTAATTATCGGAGAAACCTCAGAAGGAGTTAGGACAAGGTCCAAATTCAGAAGAGAAGCTAATGTGGCTTTCATCTCTGAAATAGAGCCTAAGAAGATTGAGGAAGCTCTTCAGGACGTAGCTTAGGTTTTAGCCATGCAAGAGAAGCTGAATCAGTTTACTAGGAATAATGTTTGGTCCTTAGTTCCAAAACCTGCGAAGAAATCCATTATTGGAACCAGATGGGTTTTTAAGAATAAGTTAGACGAATCAAGGAGAGTAAGTCATAATAAAGCTAGATTAGTAGCTCAAGGTTATAATCAGCAAGAAGGGATAGACTACAATAAGACATATGCTCCAGTAGCAAGACTTGAAGCTATTCGGATATTGCTGGCATATGCTGTTTGTCATGATATAAAGCTTTTTCAGATGGACGTGAAAAGTGCTTTTCTGAATGGTTTTATAGACGAAGAGGTGTATGTGAAGCAACCTCTTGGCTTCAAGGATGTTAAGAATCCAGATCATGTCTATAGACTTCATAAAGCTTTATACGGCCTGAAGCAAGCTCCTAGAGCTTGGTATGATCGTCTAAGTAATTTTCTCTTTGAGAGTAGGTTTACTAGAGGTCAAGTTGATAAGACGCTTTTCAGAAAAGATTATGAGAATGAGTTTATCTTAGTACAAATTTATGTTGATGATATCATATTTGGTGCTACTTCAAAGAAGTTATGTATGAGTTTTGAGAGTCTGATGAAAAAAGAGTTTGAAATGAGTATGATGGGTGAGTTAAAGTTCTTTCTTGGGTTGCAAGTTAAGCAAACCTAAGAGAAAATCTTTATTCATCAACACAAGTATGTGAAAGAATTGCTGTGTAAATTTGATATGAATAATGTGAAGCCTATGGCAACTCCGATGCATCCTTCGAACCTTTTGTCGAAAGATGAACTTGGAAAGAAGGTGGATCAAACCCTGTATAGAGGGATGATCGGTTCTTTACTGTGTCTTACAACAAGTAGACCTGATATTCTGTTCAGTGTATGCTTATGTGCAAGGTTTCAGGCCGATCCTAGAGAGTCTCATTTTATTGCTGTTAAAAGGATTATGAGATATCTCGCAGGTACTACTGATCTTTGCTTAATGTTTGAGAAAGGTAAAGATTTCAGGTTAATCGGATATTGCGATGCGGACTATACCGGAGATAGAATTGAGAGGAAGAGCACTAGTGGAGGATGTCACTTTCTTGTCGCAAACCTAGTTTCCTGGTCAAGCAAGAGACAAAGTTCAATCGCTCTTTCAACTGCCGAAGCCAAGTACATGGATGCCGCAAGCTGTTGTTCACAAACTTTATGGATTAAATATCAACTGGAAGATTATTCAGTTCAAGAAGAGAGGATCCCAATCTATTGTGACAACACCAGTGCTATCAATCTGTCAAAGAATCCAATACAGCATTCGAGAGTAAAGCATATTGAAGTCAGACATCATTTCTTGAGAGACTATGTCCAGAGGAAGGTGGTGCGACTACAGTTCATTGAAACAGAGTATCAATGGGCAGATATCTTCACTAAACCATTGAGTGAAGAACGGTTCAAGGAAATCAGACGGAACCTTAACATGGTTATGTTAAATGACCAGTCTCTCACAAGGAAGTTGTGGAGGGAAAATCTGATGGTCTTGAGGATCCCAATGATTCTAGAACCCACCGGACAAGACCCCTACAAGTAGCCTGAAATTAAAATCATTACGGTTACTCTCAAATACAGACGTTTCATCTCTCTCTCTAAAAACTCTTGAAATCAACTCTACCTTTGAAGAACACTTTACCAGAGCCAATTTCAAATCAGAAGCAATGGAGCCAGCTATGATGTTTGGAAGGCATATGGACTTTGAATCTCTGAAGAAAGATGCTATGGACGTTGAACAGGAAATTGTAGAAGCTGGGTGGAGAAATTTTTCCAGTACGGAACCAACGGTGTATCTGAGATGAGGTATATGACTTTTGGAAACATGCAAGAATCGGTTGATAACACCATCGCTCCACATAGATGGAATAACTGTTATTGTGACAAAGGAGTTAGTGGAGAAGGTGACCAATGCTCTTGATTGGAGAAACCCTATCAACCAAAGCGGATGGATGTCCAAGGTTAGTATGAAGGAAGAAGATGTCAGAAAACAGTTATATGGAGCTAATGACCCATGGGAGAGGAAGACTTCAAGTTTGGTCCCGAAGGCTAGGGTTCTTCATGAGATTTTGTTTAATTGCATCGTACCAAGAGTCGGGGCAAGACATCTAGTGACTACCTTGGATAAGCAATGTTTGTTCTATCTGCTAAATCGCCGACCAATAGACCTACCATTTTTTATTTTTCATTATATGGTTAAAGGGATGAAGGATACCAACAGTTAACCTTACGACATGCTACTCACCAGGATTTTTATGGAATCCAGATTCCTTCTTCACAGAGGAATCAGAAGGATGGTATCTGTCAAGAGTACCATTAACTCAGATACAATAAGAAGAATGGGCTTGAAGACTGTGGTGAAAGTAGAAGCAGAGTCTACAAAGAAAGCTAGAGCTGAGGGGGAGCGGTTATCGAAGAAGTCTCCCGCCACAAGTTCTAAATCTCAAGTAAGTATGAGATTACCGATAGATGAAAGAAGAAAATTATTGGGTAGACCGTTGATAAAACAGGCAAGTCCTCAAAGAGAAGTGAGCCCAGTTCGGAGGACAGAAGAAGATGCGCAGAAAAGAAAAGGAGAGAATCTTTTAGGTGAAATTTCAAAAAAGGCAAGGAGATCACCTAGGATTCGTACTATGTGACAACAGGAAGAGAAGAGAGCCAGAGAGCAGAGACAGGCAGAAGGTTCTGGATCTCACGTACCGAAGGGAACAAGATCTCTAGTCTCAATTTTACAAGAAGATTCAGTCAAACAAGCTAAAGAGACTGAGAAGAAGAGAAAGTCGGAGTCTGAGAAGGAAAAATCTCAAGTTCAGAAAACTTCGAGACTGACTGAAGCAGAAGGGAAGACTAAGGAGATTAGTCGAAAGAAGAGTGTGTCCACTTCCGGGGAAGTTAGTCGAAAGAAAGATACCTTCAATGCTGCTGAAAAGGAGAAGGAAATTGAGCATAGCAGAGTTCGGGATATTCCCACCACTCAACAGGAAGAACCAGAAGAGCTAAGCCTGGTTCAGGAGAATCCTATTGAAGATCAACAAGAGGCAATAGCAGAATTAAACTTGGTTCAGGAAACACAGGAGAAATCTGATGAACCTGGTCTGATTGTATTCAACTATTCTAAAATTTTGAGAAGAGACAAGTTGAAGATCAGAATGGTTGAAGTTGTTACCAAGAGGATAACTGCAATCGCCATCTGTGATCAACCAAGGAAGAAGATAATGGCTGTCATACAACCTATTTCGATAAATAGTGACACATGACATTTACTGAATGAAGATGAAAAGACTTTCTATGATGTCTTGAGGGATGCTGCTACAAAGCCATACCCTACGAAAATGTCCAGTAAACCGTGTACTATTTACCCAATCATAGAGAAGACGGAAATAAAGGTTGTACCGGATATTCAGCCAAGATATCCTTTGGATTTGAATAAGGGGAAGTCGAAGCTATATCCTGAAGAAATCAGTGATGATCTTTCCGCAAATCAAATTGAAGATGAAGTGCGTCGAATTGACGGAGCATGCGCTTCAAAGGAGAATACTGACGGAGCTAGTTGTAGCTATACAGATAAGTATGAATACTGTCCAGTAGGGGGAAAACTAATAACAGGGTCGCTTATTGAATACCTTGTTCAGACAGTCATGCGTATTAGGCCTTTATCTAATACACTGTCTATTGAAGCTGAAGTCATACCCCTGCAAGGAAGACAGTTGCTAATGCTACCTGCTCCTTTTGATTTAGATCTTCTAGAAGCTAATCTATCCGTTCATCCACCAATTTTTGAGGTTATTGACGACTACATTCCATCCTTGGACGCATATGCTACAACAATTGCGTTCACTGCACCCTCAGCAGATAATAATCAACCCTCCTCACCGTGTGGCTCCCAAGCTGAAATCAGTCACTTACGCGGAGAAGTCAACGAGATAAAGGAGATGATGAATGAAATGAAGAAGATGATGACAGAACTGATGAAGAGTCATCGTCATTGATCATTTTTTATTATAACAAATAGGGGGAGAAGAGAATGGAAGGCAGCATAAGAGAATGGAAGGAAGCAATCAAGGAATCTCAAAAGGTGTGATTGAATGAGTCGAAGAAAAAGAAAGAAGGAAGAGGAAGATTTTTGAAGATAAGTTTTTTTTTTTTTAAACATTGTATTTTGTTTTCTTTTTAATGTGTATAATTTGTTATCATCAAAAAGAGGGAGATTGTTAAGTCAAAATGACTTTACATATATATGATTTTGATGAATAACAAAGAAGTAGTAAAAGTATAAGCAAAATATAAAACAGACAGACGGAGAATAAAACACAGACGTAGACGAAGTTAAAAGGTAGACGAAGAAATACAGATGCAGATTGAAAAAACAGACAAAGAAGTAGAGACGCAGACACAAAGTAAAAAGTAGACGCATATGCAGATGCAAAGTAAAACGCAGACGCAGACGCAGACGCAAAGTGAAAAGCAGACGCAGACGTAAAAATATAGATGGAGAAAAGTAGACGCAGACGCAAAAATATAGACGGAGAAAAGCAGACGCAGAATTCAAAAGAAGACGCAAGAGTCAGTTCGAGTTAGTTACAGAACTCAACTGATTAACCGTTTCTTTCAAGAAACAAGATTCAAGATTCAAGGTTCAAGAAGTAGTTACAGACGAAGACTATAAATATAAGTTGAAGTCAAAGATTGCAAAGTTAGCAAAAAAGAGCAAAAGTTGAGATAATTGATTTACATACGAAAACACTGTGCAAATTAGCTGAGAGCTAGTTTTACTGTAACAAGTTTCAAATACCTTTGTAAGAAAATAGTACAGATAGCCTGCAGAGGCTAAGAATGAAAGAATACTGAGTGTAGAGACCTGAAGAGGCTCGAAAAGAATACTTGTATACGTTGAAGAGATAGTAAAATCTCATAAAGAACTCTGAGGACTGGACGTAGCCCACGGTTTGGGGTGAACCAGGATAAAATCGCTGTGTCAACTTCTCTCTACCCTATCTCTTTTAAAGTTCAAAGTTTTGTTATTACTTAATTTCCGAAACAAGTTTTCAAAGTTTTGATTAACTGGAACGTACTGAAGTTTCTGTAAAAGAACTTGTTTTTAACGAAACAGTTTTGGAAGAATTTTATAAAAGGGAAATACACAATTCGACCCCCCTTCTCGTGTATTCGTTATCGTATTATAAGCGTTGTACTAACGTGTGATTTACTTCACAAGAGACACAACAAAATAGAAGAAAAAGAAACATAATAGATCTCTCATAAGGTATAAGTGTTTCGCTCATCTCTCAAATACGAAAATTTCACTTTATCTACCTAGATTAGCACCTACCATAAGCTTGTAAAGATTCTACTATCTCCACCACTAGCATACCATAAATTCATGATCAAGAGGACTTTGTAGGGTTACAATGTTGAGGAAATGCTAATGAATGGATGAAATGGAAAAGAAAACAAAAAATGACAAATGTATTGCATGAGTATTAGGAAAACAACTCAAAATGAGTTAAAGTGCAATCATCAAGTGAACACCAATGTGCAATTATCAACTTAAAGACCCAATCTTTAATCTTCAATCCACCAAGAGACGCCTTATTTCAAGCTTTATTCTTTTTGGCCAAATTATTCTTTTTTTTCTTTTTTTCTTTTCTTTTTTTTCTTTTTTCTTCATTTTTTTGTTCTCTCTCTTTTTTTTGTTTTTGCAAATTTGGCATACCCTAACCCAAGAAGATAAAAATAACAACATCAATTATGCACATTTAATCATGAAGAACACAATGTAACTCAGGCAAAACACTTGTTCAAAAACAATGGAATGAATGAAAGTGAAGGCTCAAAGGGGTAAGCAAAGGTCAATTGAAATGGCTTGTGTTTGGGTAAAGGGGTTTAGTAATGAATGCCCCTATCATGCTCACAAATCTAAGTATTAACACAACTTTGAAAAAGAATCTATACAAGTTCTAAAGGCTAACCAAACCAGGTAGAAATCACACAATATGAGAAAGAAAAGTAAGGCTTAAAATTCCTTCCAACAAGGCTTTATCTAAGATATTTCCTTCCTCAAATCAAGTTATACCACAAGGTTAGTAACACTGCGGCAAGAGCACTCCACTATGCTAATAAACTACGAATAAAAATTACTCAAATCAAAAATGTATTCAAACCTTGACTTGTCAATGTTCACATGCATAAGCAACAAGGATTTGAAAACAAAACCCAAGGATTGCAAAAGTCAAGTGAGAAGGTGTCAATTTAGCTCAATCAAACAAACAGTGTCTAATAACAAGTCAATAAAATGGCAATCCAAACAGTGGCAAACAATTCAGCAAAACCAATCCCTCCCCCACATTTAATCAATACATTGGCCTCAATGTAAGAAAAACATTTTTTTGGTGAAATGGCAAAAACAAGGGGAAACTAACTAACAATAACTAAACAAAATAAACAACAACTACTTCCTACTAGAAAGGTTC
Organism: Erythroxylum novogranatense; assembly: GCA_029891385.1. Taxonomy (NCBI): domain Eukaryota; kingdom Viridiplantae; phylum Streptophyta; class Magnoliopsida; order Malpighiales; family Erythroxylaceae; genus Erythroxylum; species Erythroxylum novogranatense. Next base: position 43,110,092 of record CM057227.1, read on the forward strand.
CCTTCCCCTACACTTATTTCGAATTATCTTAGTAGACAGATATCACCATTAATATAATAGAGAATAAAAAAGAAAGGTGGAAGGGAACACCCGTGTGATTAGGGAGGTCTTTGATCCTCATGGTAGTGCTTAAGCAGATGACCATTGACTTGTGAAACATGGCCAGTTGCTTCATCCACTAGCTCTACCGTTCTAAATGAATGCACCTTGGTAATTTTGAAAGGGCCCTCCCATTTGGTGATGAACTTCCTGGGCATCAGCGTTAAACGAGCCTTGAATTTTAGAACCTTGTCCACATTCTCCAAACATTTTGAATTCTTGATGGAATGAGTTCATTACTCTCATTTCTCACCATTGTGAAACCGTTCTTTTTCGGTACGACCTGTATCGGGCTCACCCACTCACTATCTGATATGCATATATGATCCCTACACTCAACAATTTAGATACCTCCTTTTTAACCATATCATGAATAAGAGGATTCGACCTTCAGGGTGGCTGCCTAACTGGTTTGGACCCGTTAGCTAAAAGGATTTTGTGTGTGCAAACTAAGGGATCAATTCTTGGTATGTCCCCTAAAGACCAACCTATAGCCCTTCTATTTCTTTTCAACACAGAAACTAGTCTCTCTTCTTCAGAACTACTCAGAGAACTGGAAATATTAACAAGAAATTTGCAGTCATCAGCAAGAAAGACATATTTCAAGTTAGAGGGAAGGGGTTTCAATTCTAAATTAGGGGGTTGCACAATAGAAGGAACTAGCTTTGGTATATCAAATGCATTCAGTGAAAATAGTGCATCCATGTGGCTTCAAGATAAGGATATAAGCTCTATGCAGCGTGTATGTCCTCCACTTCTTGACTCAGTTCCACAATCAGATGACTTGAAAACAACATAATTAGGTTCAGTCTGATCAATAGAAGAAGAAAGTAAATCAGAAGTGCTAGTGGTATTACAAGGGTTTGGAAAAGTAGCAGGATCACTGCTATCCTCTTTTAATATTCCAACACCACTTGAAGGAGAAACTACATTCGTAGCTTGCATAAAATCTTCTTTTTCATCAGTTCCTACAAAATCAAGAAACACACCTTCCTCAAGGCTATCGAGTGCATAATCAGCAGTAATATCAAAACAAAAAAAAAGCGTCTGAATTTTGCGAAGTAGAAAGCTAGCTATCTATTTCTAAACAATAGACACATGATACATCACCCTGACATGCACAAAAATCAGAAGAACAGGAGGAGGACAAGTAAGTGTTTCATGATGATTCACACCCATATTACAACAGTCGGGCTCATGCACCTCAATCTCGTGCAAATTTTCCACATCATTATTATGGCATTCAATCAAACTAACACCCAAGTAAGAACAATCTTCATAACCATGGCTCATCGCTTCAGAAAGATTAAATTGCACTTCTTGATCCCCAATTCCCATAGTGATAAGCCCTTCTGCATGTTAATTATGGTCTCAGCAGTCAAAAGGAAAGGCCTACCTAGAATCAAAGTACTCTCAAAAGGTAGCTCATTAGTCATATCAAGAACATAAATGTCGACAGGAAAAAACAAGACCTTTCACTTGCACAAGGATATCCTCTAGGATGCCTTTAGGTTATCTCACAGTCCTATGAGCTAGACCAAGCACTACACTAGTGTCTTTCAAAGCTTCAATACCCAAGGTCTTATAAACAGAGGTTGGCATGACATTAATTGCTACACCTAAGTCAAGTAAGGCATGAGAAACAGTTGTTCTTCCTATGGTATAGGGGATAGTGTAAGAACCTGGATCTTTGTATTTAATGGGCAATTGTGGCTTAAATAAGGCACTAACATTCAACCCTATTGAATTCTCTCACTATGCCTATACTTTCTCTTGTTTGCACATAGTTCTTTCAAGAATTTAGCACACTTGGGCATCTTTTTAATCAATTCAAGCAATGGCACATTCATCTCAAGTTTTCTAAACATTTCAAACAATTCATCATTGTCTTTCTTTTCAACAATCTTTTTACTAACCCAGTAAGAATTTGGAAAAGATAAGTCACAAATTTTTACCTCATCACCTTTGGAGTTGGAAGGTGATCCTTCCTCCATGGGTCTCTTCATGATAGTTGTTGCCTCTTCCTCATTTTGTACCACTGGTTGTTTCCGAGAATTTTCCATGAGCTTCTTTTCTTGAATGCTTTCAGATTGAATAGAAACTTTCTTCTCAGCTTGGGATGTTTCTTGAGAAGTGTTAACAGGAGAAGATTCAACTTCCATTTCCTCATTAATCGGTTCTTCATCCTCTTCATTCTCTTTGAAACTCACTTTCTTAGCATCAATTTTCTTACCACTTCTCAGTGTGATTGCATTCAAAGATTTTGGATTTATCACTGTGTTGGAGGGTATAGAACCACTACTCTTTGCTTGCTATTCACTCAAGTTGTTAGAGATTTGAGTAACAAAAGTGTTCAAGTTCTCATGCTTAGTCTCCATTTGCTCCAACTTAGAGAACACATTTTGTAAGCAGGAGTCCATCTTATTTCCCATGGCATTCAACTTATCATCAGTTTGTGCCTTTTCTTGATCTAGTCTTGAATTTATCTCGGCAATGCCCTTCATAATCATAGTAAATTCCTCACCCTTAGAAACAGTAGATGATGTCCCTTGATTAGGCACTATTTGGTTGAATGTTTCCTTGATCCCTACCCCATCGACAATTAGGATGATATCTGCAACCTGGATTAAAAGTGTTGGAGTAGGGATCCCTCTTCGGATATTGGCCATTCTTATTTTGGTAGAGGGCATGAACTTCTTCATATCTGGCACAATTATTGAAAGCATGCATCATGGACCCACAGTACTCACAACCGGCTACTATAACTTGAGAATGACTTACTGAATTAACTTGCTTAGCCTTCACATTATTCTCCAAAATATTGAGTCTTTTTTCCACTTTGTTTCCCATGACAGCAATTTCAGCAAGAATATCTTGGGAATAAATTGAAGAGGTATTGGACACCCTTCTTGAGTCTCCAGATTGAGAGTCATTGGTAGCCATCTTCTGAAGTAGAACCCATGCAGCATTGGGACTTAATTCTCTAAGCGAACCATTTGCAACGGCATGAATTGAGGGCTTATGATGTGGAAGAAGCCCTTTATAGAAAGAGTTGACCAGATCGTTCTTCGAAATGTTGTGGTGGGGACAATGAGCTAGAAGTGTGATGAACCTTGTCCAATATTCATGCATGGATTCATTGTCTCGTTGCATAACACCAGCTATCTCCTTCTTGAGTCTCGAAGTCTTAGAAGCGGGAAAATAATCATCTAAGAATGCTCCTTTCAACTGATCCCAGGTCAGTGTGGTGAAATGTTGAGGTAATGTGTAAAGCCACTCCTTGGCTTTTCCTTCTAAAGTGAAATGGAATGCTCTCCTCAACACATCTTCAAGATTTGCCGTAGGTGGTTTCATGGAAGAACTCACCATGTGCATAGTCTTCAAATGCCTATATGGATCATCACATGCAAAGCCATGAAATCTAAGTAAGGAAGAAATGAATGCTCCTTTAATTTCAAAGTTCACATCATCAGTATGAAAGCCATAAGGGTCATAATCAACATTGGAATTATTAATCTCCCTCATGCTTCTATTATCCTCACCATTATTCCATATGTTGTTCTCACCATCTCCGTTGTTCCCACTAAGCCCATTATGTCCATTATTACCATTATCATCATCCATGGTATCTTGTTCCAATTCAAAATCCCTAGCAAACAAGTGTTCACTAGAGGTAGCTCTCTCACTAGGTTCTTGTTCACTATATGATAAATTTAACTCTTGTGAAATATGCTCCTCCTCAACAAGAACTTGACTTCCCCTCTCTATTCTCCTCTCTCTTCCAATCTTTTTCACTAATCTCTCAAGTTCAAGGTTTAAAGGTAAAGCCCTATCACTCCTAGGCATACATAGTAACAAAAAGAACAAGATGCAAAACTGACTCACACAACAAGATTCAAGCAAGGAAAGAAAAACAAAATGAAGAATCTAAAAAGTGCAAGTGTGTGTGTATGAATGTATGAGTACGGATGACGATGTACTTTGTAGTGTATGAAAGAGTGTGAAAACTTGTAATATGCACAAGTAATCAAAGAATGTGAAAAATTGTACCAATATGCATAAAAGAGAAAACACAAAACTATTATCTATCTAAGAAGAAAAGAAAAAAATTGTAAGTATGAGGCTCAACACAAAAATCCCAGTTAAACGTTACTTGACACTTAGTTACAAGGAACCAATTTCTTGGTTCCCTGGAAACGGTGCCACTTGAAATAACATTTTTGTCCGATTGTCGCCTTAAGGTTACTTCAAAAATTTAACCAAGGATTGCATATAACGCAACCTCGGGTCGTTCTCTTTGAGAAACCAAAGGTGAAATTAACTCCTAAGTAACTAGATGCAATGCAACCTAGACTGTAAAATGGGGTTTGATTTGAACAATTACCCCTAAAGTTTGCAACGAATGAAAATAAACGCTAAGGACTTGTTTTTGGTATTTTAAAATTGAATTGAGTAATATGAAATGACAATGAGTGAATTAAAATAAGAAAACAAATACAAGTAATTAACAATAATAAACGCAATCCTCCAATTCAATAACGCAGGCAATCATCACTCAAACAAATATGAGAGTTAAAACAATTAAACCAAGAATTAAAATTGAGTTTTTAATCTAACAACCGAGCCACCTCGAATTATTACAAAAATATTTTCCAAAAATCTCAATTTACTAACTTCCACCAGATTAGTAAAATAGAACTAAGGATACTAAAACCAATGATCGATTTTTACTCGATAATTAAGACGCATAATTAATGCCAGCAACAGATAAAATGATCCAATAGTTCAAGCCATCTTGAATAAACACCAATTTCGCTAAAATCTCAATTCAAAGTTTTTGACCTAAAACAAAGTAATGAAATTAAACCCAAAGTCAACACAATATCAATTGCTAAACATTAATTTAGTCACAAAATTTTCCAATTCAAAATTATAATCAAACGCAACTCCAAATAATTAAATAGTTATCCTAAGATCTAGGAATAGCTAATTAATTAAATGGATAGAAGATAAATGCAGTTTAAAGTCCCTTATAAAATTCCAAGTTCCTACTTTTGCCATTAAACCAAAGGATTAGGATAAATTAGCCAAGGCAACTCATAAGAAACGTTGTCAACTTTGAGATTCGGTGATCAGCCAAGAAGATAGGAAATTGCGACATTTTTCTCCTCTGCAGCCATGCAGCCTCCAAGACCACGCAAAAGCTCCTTCAAAGCCAGCTGCCCAGCCTCCACTTGCGCCACCTGCAGGTTTTCTTCTTCTTTTTCCAGCACACTCACACCACACTACCGCACCTCATAAGCCAATCACACACCATCAACGTCTCACATACAGCCACCTCAAAACCACTCACATGGCACCACGCACCAACCTTTTTCTCTTCTAATTTTTCTCGCCTTCATGCACTCACCCAACTCCTATCTCCAAATCACAATTGTTGCCTCTCCATGCTACACAGCACTCTCATAGCACAACACCGCACACACAGCCCCTCTCAAGGCCACGCAACAGCTCCTTCAACTTGATAACTTGATGTGTATTTTATTCCTCCCTTGGTCCACGCACGCATGCCTCACACCACCACCAGCTCCACACATCACGCAGCTAACTTCTCTCCCTCGTTCATGCTGCCACCAGCTCAAAACCACACTTGATGTGACTATTTTTTTTGTCTTTCTCAGCATCACACTCACATATACTTGCGCCGCCTGTTGCCTCCTTGACTATTTTCGTGATCTCCCTAAATTAAATAGGTTCATCCTTTCTGTTGTTCAAAACCCTTGCAAGCCTTCATTTCACGCTAAGCTGTCGTTTGCTCCTCTATTTCCCAACATCATGCGTTGTCGTTTATGTCAAGTGATGCTTGCATTTAAGCATCTTTTCTTTACCTCTTTTAATGCTTTTGAATTTTAATTTCTTCAAATACCCCACAATAAAAATTGCAAATAATGCAGCATCAATTATCCAAAAATTAATTTATCACAGTTAAACCAAAATACTACAATTTTTGTCCTTATAAACACAAATTAAATGTAAGGCACAATAATTCAAATAATATTCAAATAAAGCCATAAATACCAATTTTAGTGACAAAACCCACCCAAATGAGATGAAAATATATATGAACAAATGGGTTTGTCACATTGCTTAGTACAAAATCGGAATTGTTCTTGTAGCTGATGGATGTGTTCAGTAACAAATGGGTTAAAGAAAACTAGGTTTTATATTTTAAATTTTAATAGAATAATTACTAATTACTAATTAATAATTAATTGAAAAAATAATAAACATGTAATAGCTACGTAACAAATACAAACTCTAACATAAGAAATCATATTAAAGACATTAATAAAAAATTTAATGTCAAATTATTTTTTTAAAGTCACTTTTAAAATTTATATTGTTATTTTAAGATTAAGATAAGTTTAATACTTTTTTTATAATTTAGTCTTTCTTTGTTAAAATTGAGTACTTAACTGAATAAATAAGTCATTAAAAAGTTTTATTCATATTACAAAATAATGTTTCAAATCCAACTAAGTGCCTGTTTGGTTCAGCGTTTGGAGACTCCAAAAGTATTTTTTTCTACCGCAAAAGTTATTTTTGGGAAAAAATGAGTGTTTGGCTGCAAACTTCAAAAGCACTTTTAAAGTAGAAATAACTTTTGAAAAAGCTAAAATACAGCTTTTTGAAAAGCTAAAATTTGGAACTTTTCAGAAAAGCCCAAATTTTAGCTTTTCCGGGAAGCTATTTTTTAACTCACTTACGTTTATAATCTTTGCTAATCAAAAACCTCAAAAATTCCTCTAAGCTTTCTATTTGGAGCCAAGCGTGCTTTGTTCGTAGATTGTAAACCAGAAGGATCTTAAACAAAGCGTGCTTTGTTCGTAGATTGTCTGTTCCGAGAAAAAAAGAAGACTGTCTTCTCGAAGCTTGTTGTTTTGTAGTCGAAACTGAATGGGTACGGCGCTGGGCGGAGTGAGAAAGACGAGAAAGGTCTGCTCTGGAAGCTACCGGAGGTGAGACTCAAGGACTTGGGAAGGTGGGCCTGGTTTTACTTTGGCTGGTTGCGGCGTTGGGTTTGGTGTCGGCCTCGTCGGAGGTGAGTTGATCTTCCTTATATCTTATTGCTTAGTATTCCATTACTCTGCACTTTTGATAATTGAAGGTATCAAGTTTACTAATGGAAGACAAACGATATCAAATTTATCAACATGTGTTTTAAAAAGAAATATAAATTTATTTGCAGGTGTGGGGATAGGCCCAGGAATTCCTGGTCTGCAGTTTGGATTTGGGGTTGGAGCAAATTGTGGAGTGGGTTATGGGTTTGGTTATGGAGTGGGGAGGGGTGTGGCTCACGATGATAAGCGTAGGTATTCCAACATTGGCAAGTATTTTTAGGGTCCTGGGAATCTTCCTACCCGGTAAGTATTATCTTGTCAGCTCTTTAATTTAGCTTCTTTGTTTGTCGAAATGAGGTTTTCAATTGCACGATTTCCTTGGATGCGTCACGTTTCAGTTAATTAAACTAAGAACTGATGAAATAGATGCCTGGAAATTGAATATGGTCATTATTCGATGTTAATGTTTGAACTATTTGTATGTTTTGGATTCTTGAATGACAGTTGTTTCTAGGTACCTTGTTCCTTGTCTCCTAGTGTCATGGTAGGAGATTTCTTCAGGAAAAATCCCTAATTGAAGTGCATAATTGAGAGTAATAAGTACATATAGATTCTCTCAAGACATTGATGTTTCAAAAGTTGTTCTTATCTTCTAGCACCTTTCCTAGTGTCATTGTTACGAGAAATTATAATATTGCCTAGATTCATGGCTAGGGTTCTCTTTTTTTTAATTATATTATCTCAATTCTCCTACAAGTCTTTTATTTTGTGAGATAATGTGGTCTAATTGGTACTTGATTTGGGTAAGCCATTACAGTATAAGATGCTGAGTAAATTTTCAGTAGTTTCAAGCATATCCCATATCTTATATCTCATATTGCTATAGGTTAACTGCAAACCTTGGGTAGATTTTTAACCTTGGGTATATTTTTAACTTGAATATTTATTTTGGGATTATAATATTATTTAACTTTTTTTTCATGTTTTAATATTTATTTTTTATATTAATTTTATTTCCTATAAGAAAATGAGACATCTCTTTAAATTATTTCCTACAAGATGGTTATCTAAAATTTCCTACAATATGGTATTTTACATATTGTTTAGTATACTTTAAAATTATTTAACATAAATAATTTTATTATAAAATAAAATATAGTTAAAATTAATAAAAGTGCTTTTTATTTTTATGTTGCCAAACAGTCAACTGTATGAAGCTCTTTTAAAAAAACTGTTTTTTTAATTGATACCAAACAAATAATGGCTTTTAAAAAAGTTCTTCTCGAAAAGTTTCATCGAAAAAGTTTCTCCGATAAAAGCTCAACCAAATGGACCCTAAGTACATGTTTGGATAGACTTATATCAGTAGAACTTATATCAGTAAAACTTTTGTTAGTAAAACTTTTCTGAGAAGAGCTTTTCTAAGAAGTCAATTATTGTTTGATCGTTATTTAAAAAAGAGCTTTATTAAAAGAGCTTCATACAATAGATTGTTTTACAACACAAATATAAATGACATTTTAATTTTAACTATATTTTATTATGTAATAAAATTATTTATGCATATAAATATTATTTAAAATATATTAAACAATATGTAAAATAGAATATATTAATTATTATATAATTTTAAACCATATAAAATATAAATGAAAATATATCTAACCAAATCTTTTATATGGACTATAAGTAAAATTAATATAAAAATAAATATTAAAACATATAAAAGTCAAATAAAATCTCAAAATAAACGTGAAAATATGTTTGTGAAGTATTGTGAAAATTATGTGTAGAACATAAAGACAAAATAGACTAAAAATAGGTTCATTAAATTGATCTAAAAATCTACTTAAAATATTTTTTTAAATTCTAAATTTAAAATTTTAAAAATCGTATTTTAATTGCCAAAATAATATATTTACTAAAAAAAATATTTTTTATTTTACTATCAAATACTTAAATTTTTATAAAAAATTTACATTAAAAAAATATTTATTCACCCCTACAATTTCAACCAAATTGACACTAAGTGCGTTGTCAGACTCTACAATTTCAATCAAATTGACACTAAATGCGTTGTCAGACTCTACAATTTCAACCAAATTGACACTAAGTGCGTTGTCAGACTGCTCAATCACCCGACTGAATTATAACACTACACGACCTTTTGACATTTGGATTAGTAAGTCGGAGAATCCTTTGGCATGGCCCTGGTTGTCTTCACGAACACTACGTTGTTAACTATTTGATGAGAATTCGTATGTTCCATTTATCCAACCAAGGAATGTGCTTGACTCGACGAAGAATTTCTTTAGTTTAGTACAATGACAAAACTCATGGGACTGCGTCGAATAATGCTGAACACAAACAGTTAACAGAAATGTTGGCGGATAGTAAAATCCCCATATGGTAAAAACTAAAGGGCAGCTATATAATATATGAAGATACAGTAAAATCCGGTCCTCTACTTCAGGAATAACTATAATACCTGGAACCCAAACGCCAGAATCTGTCGCAAAAGCATTTAGCCCGTACTTCAAAGGCCTTCTTAGGAATTTCGGCCGGAACTGAATTCAGTGAGATCCATCACTAGTTCTCAGGATTATTATGACTGACCTCAAGATCAATTTTATAGTTTAATGCATCTGAGAATGTAAACAGCCTTAGGTTGATCCACTTAATCTTTGCATGCTTAGTTTTCAAAATGTAAAACAAGCATGCAGGAAAGAAATACAAATAACTAACCAAAACGGAACGCCATTATGGAATAAGAACAACATAACAAATCCTTCAACAATCATTTCCTTCGCACCATTAACTCAAAGGAAAACCTCAAGCGCCTTATTAATTTGCTATCCATGGACATCCAAGAAGTACCAAAAGTACACTGGAGCAATATTACCAAAGATAATTCATTTAAGCGCTGGAAAAAGATCAAAGAGGGCCTGGAAATGTTCCATTATCCCTCTGCTCGTTCCATCTATCAACCTGCAGAAATTAAGCACATAGAAAGGAGGCAAACTGTAACTCTAAGAACAGAGATTGTTTAACTAAAAAAATGGAAGAAAAAAACTTTAGATTTTACTATCCAATAAGCTTACAACCGAAGTACCAACCCAGATGTACTGCAGGACGTACAATAGTGCAGAAGTAATCAAATAATGACAAAAAATCAGGCAACGTTGGTTTTGACACCCAACCCAACATCAAAACCCAAAAAGTATGCAATCAGAACCTCATTCCTCAAAATACATTCTTCTATCAACATTATAGTTTAAAAGAGAGAAACTTTGGAAGGGCAATATTGACTCCATCATGCAGAAAAGAAGCATTGGAAAGGTGATATAAAAAAGTTATCACAAGGTTATCATGGTTCATGAATCATCAAATCCTACTCCATTGATAAGCTACTTTCAAGAAAATTGACCAACATATTCCCAAAGCTCTTCAAGAACAACTGCCCCTAAAATCAAGTACCACCTAACATCATCCAGTTGGATGCAAAAGCAAACAATCACGAGATTGAAAAACATAACGAAGTCCCAAATAAGTCGATCAAAAGAAACCATGGTTAAAATCAGTGACACATTTACAACAGCTACTAAATAATTCGAGATTAAGTGCCTGATCAATGAAGGTTAAAATTTCATTACTGAGGCTAAGCTCTCTTTTGTTGATCATGTTCATTCAGTAAGGGCATTATGAAGAAGTACACAGCTTAAGTTCCACAAGAGTATGACGGTAACAGATAAACTGTCCATACAAAAGGATAAGTTTTCACGCCTTAAGAATATAGTAAAGAATGACTTTCTAGGTTTAAAAAGAAGTGGAGACATCCCTCAAGTAGTATAAATAAACAGAAATAAAGCACTAAACATATATTCATTACAAAACTTCTAAACTTCTCTTATTTATCTAATTCAAGGTGTGTCTGCACATTATTTAATTTATTCTTCTTTGTTCGTTTTTGTCCTACTTCTTGAATCGAAAACTGTAGGACTTGTTTCTCTTCATCTTTCTTTCCTAATATTTTAAGAGAATTAATATCAACCAAAGTAATTTAGATAGCAAATGACATGATTTTCAAAGTGAATTGCATAGATTATCAGCTACTGAATCTGAGGCATACGGTTAAGTACATAAATTGCAGCAGAAAGAACTACAGATAAAAGTAAATGCACTCACCCATTCACCCGGGCATAGGGCTCGGTAATACTTAGCAAATCTTTCACAATCATTAGATTCCTCACCCTTTGCTGCCACACACCTGCAAATAATGTGAGCTTAAGTATGTTGGCTATCCTCTCTCTCTCTATATATATATACATATTATGAATTTCTAGAAAAAGCGTAAATCTGTACCTGTGAAACTCAATGTAGCGAGTGAAACAGTGTCTAGTTTGATTTGTTGTAGGGAATCGGAAATCAGCAGGAGCAGTTTTCAGCTCAATCTAAGAGATGGTATAAGAAATTGATTACATTTTAAACCTTAGTCTGCGAAATTAACTCAAATGAGTATCAATTTTTACTATCCTGGCATTGAGAGTGCCTAATTGCTACGCCCAGACACGTCTCATAAATCATAAATTCTATATAAGAGCCAAATTACAGTAAACCACATTCCTCTGTAAAATTACAGATGGAAGAAAACAAATCCACTAGCATGTGAATAATGCTCATGGATTTTCCTGATCAATCATCGCCACATAAAATTTTATTAAGTAATAACTCGAAACACGTAAGTAATCATTAATACTGAGTAATCAAGTGCACATGTATTTTTATTTAAGCATGCATCTCCACGTATTTGGTACAAAGGATCGCAGGCTAAAATCGTCCATACAGATCCTAACAAGAAAACTGCGCCTAATAGGTTTTCGATGAGTGTATAACCAATTGGATACCTAGAAGCTATGGAAAATGAACAAGAAAACCAGGAATTTGACAAGCAAATTGAGATTTCCATTCTATCAATTTCTCTCAGATTTCGATTTCGTTCCTGGCGGTATCTAGGAAACCAAAAAGAGGAATGACGTTAGTTAGAGAGAGAATCGAAACCTTACCTCGTCCGCCATGGTTAATAGCTATGGAATCCGGAGGAGAAATTTGGGAGTTGTATTGATGCGACTTTGTTTATGTGGTCAAATTTCTCAGATTACCAGTTATTAACAAAAAAGGAAAAAAGAAAAGAAAAACATCCGAGAAACGGCACCGTTGCATGCAATAGAAAATGGAGGGTGCGACAAATGCTATCATTAGTGGGTATCTGGTCCATATACAAAATCAAATAATCCAATCCAATATAAGCAAATGAAGACACTTGGCCCTTTCGCCTTCTACTCCTCTGTTAATCCACCAGGATCAAATTATGTGTTGTCTGAGCTACTATTTTTTTTTTTTTGAATTGAATGATTTGTATTAATATAGCACTGTTACAATGATAACCGATAGCTAGACAATGAGCTAACTATTAAAACAACTCAACAAAGGGGTAAGTAACAAAAAAGAGAAACAAGAATAGATCTTTAGTTGACAAAACTAATTAAAGATGCCATATATTTGATATCAGAAGTAAGGTGGTGCTCCAATCTATTAGTCAGTGGCGGATTTACCATGACAAATCTTTTATAAAAAAATTATTGTTTTAAGCTTTGCACTCATAAAAAAAATAAATTTTTACTTTTATTAAAATTTTGCGCTTATTAAAAATAAAATTTTGTCCTTCATAAAATTTTACTCCAACTTAAAAAAATTTCTGAATCCACCCCTGCTCTTAGTGATGCCACTAGCTCAAATCTCATTGATAATTTTATGTGCCATTTTGATATTTATCTTCTCCACCGCCCTTATATAATATATTGTTATGTTCTTTTCAAAAAGAGTAGATGATATTCACAAATGCAGCTTTGATAAGCTTGCATTTGGTTATCTGGATTTGAACAAAACGACGATCCGATTAAGTGTTACCTCCCATTTATAAGTAGGATTATGAGATTTAGCATGTGTTGCATTATGCCCAAAACTACTTTAGAGTAGGAGTAAGAAAAGAACTATTATTACAACCTTTTTTTATAACTAAAATTCCTAGTTATTATCGTTAACCTTTAAACTATGTGCCCTTGAATAATTCAATTGATCAATTAAGAGGCATATTGAATCAAAAATTATTGATAAGAATTTTGTAGCACCCCACTCCCGACGAGACCCGAACCCGATATCTATGGTGATATCCGAACCCGTGACCCGCGAGGGTGGCGTACTAGAACATTCATTACCTTGTTAACCAAAAATCGTATGACATTTTTTTTTCTTCAAAACATTAGAGTCGCGATGACATTATCTTTTTCTTTCAAAAAGCAGAGAGTCTTAAAGCAATCATTGACTTGGCCCAATTATAACAAAACACTTTCAAAGATTAAAACCATTTCACCGATAAAACAATTTCACTCATTATTAGCACTCATTAGTGCTCACCACTCTATACAATTACATGTAAACAATTGGGCCTACTAAATACCAAATTAATACACTAATGCAGATATCTGATTACATCGATCCCGACCCGATACTGCTGCTTGCTAGCGAGAGACGTACTCAGCGTGTCCAACGGGTACTCTCCATTTCTGAAAAATAGATGCAATGTTGGGTGAGTTTGCAAACTCGGTGAGAAACCATCATCGATAGTTCACCCAACTCACGATATCCACACAATTACACAATATTGTATATGTATCATAAACAAGAAATCACAGCACTCAATTTCACATTTTATAAGGCAATAAGCCTTTCACACAATTCACATTAAATATTCATTTATGCAGGTGCATGTGACTCTTCCATTTTCTTTCGTTGTTGTGACCGTGCGCTGAGCTCATATACGCTGAGCCATTGGCTCAAACATCGGGCTTAAAGCCTCAAACGTTAGGCATAGCCTCGATCATCGAACCGAGGCTCGAATACGTTGGGCACGAGGCCCCGTATGTTGAACTTAAAGCTCGAAATCGGTGGCGACCCGGTCACAACCGCCATTATCGATCATTTACTATGCATGAATGCACATGTCATTTTCCAATTTCCAATTATCGCATTTCTATTTCCAATTCCAATTAATTACTATTTCGATCATTTTCAATGTTCTCGAATTTCAGTCCATATTCATTCCTATGCATTTACCTTTCGTTTCACTACCACATTTACAATCCAATTTACTAATCTATCACATTTACAATCCAATTTACTAATGCATTCTCACGCACTTATTTTCATTTGCACTTCAATATCACAATCCAATATTTCGAACACCCACGGTCCAAATCAATCAAAACAATCAATTACATATATCCATCCTTGCTTCCTCAGGCAATCAATGCATATACTTAATAAACACATAAGGTTGAGAAACCAACTAGGTTACTCACCTATTACTTCCGAGCTAATGCCGGGAAGTTTCCGCTCCGTCGGTCTGACGACGCTCCACTTAGGCCTCTATAAGAAACAGAGAAAAAGCGAGTCACTACAGATGCAATTTGTGCACATGTAGGTGAAATATGCATGTTCATGAATTTTCCGCCCTAAATCCAAATTTCCCATAATAAAATTCGCCTAAAAATTAAAACCTATTGGCGGCGACGGTGCAATTCGGACCTCTATAGGTCCCCAATTAAACAAAATAAGGATTAAAGGCTCCGCTACCCGGCCCGTCAATTCTCGTCCAAAAATTCCCAATTTTTACAAAATGAAATTAAATATTCAACGAATCCGATGCCTCAAGAATCAGGTCAATCGGACATCGGACGGAAAAGAAATTGACAAAAGAAGCATGAAATCCCAAATTATCAATTAATAAATAAAATAACAAGCATAACTCCCTGTACACAAGTCAGAAAAATCTGAACTTTATACCCTGAAAAGATAAATCCTCAAACTTCAATTTTCATGAAGAACTCAATTTCCAATTTAATTTCTAACCATTTCAAAACTATCATGCAATTTATCGCCATGATCGGCAATTCTAACCTAATGCAGGATCGCTTTTGCAAAATCATAACTCCCAACTCTGACCTCTAAAATTATATGCCATATCTCATTTTCAAGATAATTTCTTCCTCTTCAACTTTGCAGAAGATCACTCACACCAATTCAGTCCAAAAAATGGCTAAAATTGCTTCCAAGCGAGAATACTCACAAGTCGACACTTAAGCTAGGTTTCATCAACATGCCCAAAACCAGTCCATAGGAATCAGTTCATATCTCCCAATATACAACTCGAAAATTAGCAAGATCAGTGGAAATGGAAAGATAAATCAATATGCTACAACTTCCATGAAGACCATTTTTCCTAGTTCCATACCAATTAATTTAGAAAATCAACAAAGTAATCAGGTCATAACTTCGGTACTGTTCACAGCAATAAAATAGTAACTTTCCATGCAAAATTTCGCCCTTCTAGCATTACAATTTAACAACACCCATTTCACACAAAATTGTAGCCAACATCCCAAAGTTTCATTGGGCACCAACCTCACCTCATTTTCTCACTTACACAATTAGTTATGATCAAAACATTACAATAGGTCAAATTGCATTTTCCAGCTTTTCAACTACAACCTAACTCCTATCACTTCTAACATCAATAACACATCACTAAGCACCCATTTATACCTCTAATTCAACCACAAATTCATCACAACATATACTTATAGGATTATACAAAGTTGGCAGCACCTCACAACACCACTTCCATACTTTATTTACATTTATCTAACATCATAACATCATTAACAACATGTAAATTCACAAGCTTCCACTACTCTATCCTCTTCCTCACTCAAGCATGCATTAAACCCATTCAAACTTACCACTTTCATGATCAAATAAATGCTCAAAGGATTCCCATGCATGCTTCTAACTACCAAAAGAAGGAAAGCAAACACAACTCTTACCTAACAAGTTGCAAGTTCCAATTGCTTCAAATCTTCAAGTTCACACACCAACTTCTATATCAAACCTCACCTACGGCTATCACACCAACCATGCATATATCATCACCTTCACAAGGCTTCACTTGGTCTTGGTAGAGAATAAAGAGAGGCAAGGCAAGTAGCAAGGAAAAGCCTCTTATAAGGGTTGGAAAAGGAACATGCGAAGGAAGAGAACAAAGCACCCTCGGATGATGAAGAACAAACCAACTTTCACTTTTGTTTTGTTTTAAAAGAAGAGTCAGAAATGACAAGGAACTCCAGCACAATTGATCTTTTAAAAGTGATTTATTGACTTCTAACTTGAAGAGTGTCGAGGTGATAAGTATAAGAGACAAAATTAATCAATGAAAAGGGACACTTGGCTTCCAAAGGAAAAATGCAATTTATCAACTAATCCTATTTAGTTAAGTACTAATTCCAATTAAGCTCTAATCATGACACTAAAATAATTTCCTAACATCAATTATCCACTAATCTCATGCCATTAGGCAATCCTGTTCAACACAAAACAAATTCACTCGATCGATCTGTTGAAATTTTCCTATCCGCAAGAACCCGAACTATTTTTTGAAAATTACCTAAATTGCCCAAAATTGTAAAACATAAGATAGTCCACTCCAAATAATTTTTAAACACGAAACCACACTTTCACTCCAAAAACACTTTTAGGCCATGTACCATGATTTGCGATGCCGGAAATTTTCTCCGGATAATTCCAGAAAAATTTTCATAAATCCCTAAAATTGTAAAACACTCTATGGCACACTCCAAATAGTTTTTTCAAATCCCATTATCACACCAATTTCACAAAAGATCACAATTAGACACTTAGGCCGGGAAATGTCATGAATGCATGTATGACTATATGCCTGTGCAAAACTCACCATTTATAGAGGCTGCATGACATATGTTCATGCCGAGTTATAATTTAATACTCCTAACCCGTCCCCGTCCCAATTTACTAAAATATCCTTCCCATCGGAGATGGGATGTTACAAATTTAATCTCTAATTATATTATAAATGATTTGTTAAGACTTATAAATCGATTTAAATTCATTTATTAAATTAAAAAAAGAACTAACTCCTTTAATAGAAATGAATCTCTGATCACTAAAAACAATATTGTCAATGCCACAACTTAGAAATAATTTGATTAAATTCCTTACATTATTAATCCCCTACACTAAAAGTACTATGAAGCCCCCACACCAAAAGAAAGAGCCAATACATAAAAGTAACATTTTCAATTTGGCTGGAATCTTTTAAAATGTTGGCATTGTATGAAATTTTAAGAAAGACTATACAATAGTTGTTCCATTGTATACACTAATAGTATAGTCGGATATAGTTATTAGAGCCAGAAAATTTTATAATGTGGTCCTAAATAGAGAAAGATTAGGGTAAAGAAGTTAGTAGTTGTTGGTTGTCTAGGCCAAAAAACACATAAATAGGAACTCTTACTCCATCACTTCTAACTTAAAGAGGGATTTTTTGACTAAATCTTGTATCATTTTGTTGTCATATTCAACAATTTAGTTGGGATTTTTCATTTTTTAAATATATTTTTACTAAATTTATCAGAAGGTGTCGTCAATTTAATAATTTGTTAATCTGTCAACCTAATCCTCTCAAACCATATTTGATGAGGAGTTCTCTCTAATTTCAACACTCTTACGATGCCTTCCTTCTCTATCCCCTCTTCGTAAGAACTATCTAAAACAACCTCATGACTCCATGTGCCAAGCTTATAACAGAACACATCTTAATCATGCAATTATATATAGAAGGAAAAACATGAGCAAACATTTTTCACTTATAGTTGTTAACTTTTGATTCTTAGTTGATAATATGGCAGTTCTAAACTTGTGGAGGCAACAACGACAATAAAGGAAGAAGCCACAAGCATAATTTACTTCATAAACATAATTAAAATAATCCTTTAACCCATATCTTAACATTATATGTTTTTCACCAAAATATAAAATAGGAATTATAGACTTTGATCCATGAGATTAGTTTATCTTAATTGAGACAAACCCTTTAAAGTGATTGAATATAAATAAACTTGATTTCTCTCCTCTTTCTCTCAATAATCTTGCTTTTTGATGGTGAAAAAGAAAGGCATATGGCCGAGAGAGAGGACTAGTTTCTATGAAATAGGGATATCTTAACCGTTCCCATCAAACGGTGAGTTTAAATTTTTTTTTTATCGTACTTAATTAAATTGACCAATTAGAATTTATCACTTAATATTATTAAAACCATAATTATTATTCAGCCACATATATATATATATATATATATATATATATATATATATATATATATATATATATATATATATATATATATATATATATTACATTCTCCCACTTGGCTCATTAATTGAAAAACGTTATATCATGTTTTAATAATAAATAAACATTATGTCACATTCTTTAATGTTGAATATATTATAAATCACAATCAAACAAAGATACGAATAAAAGTCGTAGTAGTTTCACATTTTAACAAACAACATAATTCCTTCCATGTACTACAATATTGGTGCTTTATTCAATATGATCCATAAATAAGAAACACATTAATGATCCAACAATCACGTCTTATTTAAAGACAAATCCTATCAACACAATTTATTCATAAATGTATATTGTAAAATAGGATTGACATAAACATAAATGTAAGTGAGCTCACTGTGTTAAAATATAAACATCATAAATCTCAATAATGGTATCCTATAACACCTATTCTTTAAATATGTTCTTTAAAGACTTTTGGTGTTAACCCTTTCGTCAAAGGATCGACAATCATATAATTAGTACTAATATATTGAATTGAAGCTGTTTATTTCTAAGCTTCTTCTTTAACATACAAATATTTTAATTCCATATGTTCAACACCTTTAACATATTTGTTATTTGAAAAGAAACTGTTGCAGAATTATGACAATAAGTTTTCAGTGGCTTGACAATACTGTCGACAATTCCAAGATTCGAAATAAAGTTCCGCAACCATAATCTTTGAATTGTAACTTCAAAACATGCTACAAATTCAATCCATAGTGGACGCAACAATAATAGGTGATTGAATCTCCTATAAGTGAGAATATGATCTTTACTACCTTATAGATATTTCAAAACTTTCTTTGCAACTTTTCAATGATCTAATCTATGATTACTTTGATACTTGGGCAGCGTATTGACAGTAAAGCTAATGTCGAGTCTAGTGCAAGTTTGAGCATACATTAGGCTTCAGACAATTGATGCATAAGGAATATTTTTCATTTTCTTATATTCTAATTCATTCTTTAGACATTGATTAAAACAAAACTTGTCTCCCTTCTGAATTGGAACTATAGTTGCAAAACAATTTTTCATGTCAAATCTCTCAAAGACCTTATTAATATAAGCTTGCTGAGATAAGCTTAAAAGTCCTTATGACCTGTCATGGAATATTTCAATTTCTATCACATTACTATCTTCTCCTATATCTTTCATTTCAAAATTTTGAGAGATAAATTTCTTTGTGTTGTGCATTAAACCAAGATCATTAGTAACTAAAAAGATATCATCAACATAAAGTACCAACATATGAACTTACTTTCACTGATCTTTAGATGTATATACTAATCAACGATGTTTTCTTTAAATTCAAAGGAGGTAATAGTACCATTGAACTTAAGATACCATTATGAGGAGCCCTATGTAAGTCCATATATCGATTTCTTAAGTTTACATACCATGTCTTCCTTCCTTTCAATTGAAAAACCTTCAAGTTAATCTATATACACTTTTTCCTCTAAATTATCATTAAGAAATGTTGTTTTCACATTCATTTCATGTAACTCTAAATCATAATGAGCCACTAGTGCTATAATAATTCTAAAGGAATCCTTCTTTGAAACAAGTGAAAAAGTCCCCTTATAATCAATGTCATCTTTCTGAGTATAACCTTTAGCAACAAGTCTAGCTATATGTCTTTCAATATTGCCATAAGAGTCACATTTGGTTTCAAAATCTCACTTACATCTGACTCTCATACAACCTTCAGGCAAATTGACTAAATGTGTATAATTTCAAGAAATTGTGTGCTTCTTATGACTCCTTTCTTTGTGTGTTTGATTTGCTTTCCTTTAATGCAATCCACACACACACCAAAATCATTTAAGTCCAAATCTGGTAAAATTTCATTCTTTACTAGTCTTTGTAGTCTTTATTTAGAAATATGACCCAAACGTTTATGCCAGAAGAAAGTTGAACTTTCATTAATTAAACCTTGTTTAGTACCATCATTATGTTGCAAGGTTAGTAAGGCTTCAGTAAAAAGGTTATCAAGATTTAACTTGTATAGGCTATCATAAAGAATACTAGAACCAATAAGGAAATTGTTTTTGAATAAATTGAAACATTCATTCCCAAATTTGAAATTATAACTAACAAATCAAGTTTAGATAAGGAAACTAAATTACGCAAAACAATAGGTATATAAAGTTTCTAAAATAAATCTAAATGATTTATAGTATCTAAAATCAAATGATAACTTCCTATGGCTTCAACTGGAGCTTTGACGTGGTTCCCCAACAAAACAAAATTTTCATTTGGTTGTGGTTTAGGTTGTAAGGAGTTTTTGCAAGGTATTCGAAACATGAGTGATACAACTAGAATCAATCCATTAAGTATTATAAGGAACTTCAAACAAATTAGATTCGAAACATACTAAAGCACTAATCTTACCTTTCTTTTTGAACCGACCTTTACATTTTTGGCAATCTTTCTAATAATTTCCAAGTTTCTTACAAAAATGACATCTATCACCTTTATGTTCCTTCTTGTGAACTTAACTAAAGGATTTATTAACTTTAAGTGGTCCTTGCTTGCCCTTACCTTTGCCATAATTCATTTTGGGCTTCTTTCTAGCTCTTTGATGACTTACCAAATTAATAATATGAGTTCCTTGATTCTTAAGCCTTGTCTCATCTTAAACAAGCATACTGGTCAATTCATTCACATTCTACCTATCCTTTATAGTGTTATAATTCATTTGGAATGACTCATACTACTTAGTAGGCAAAGAATTAAGAATGAACTATCTAGGAAAATTTCATCAACTTTTATACCCAACGTCTTTAGTCTTACTACTATATTTGTGATAAGATATATACGTTTTACATAAGCTTTTAAACATGTAGTGATAGATTTAGGCCTAATTCTATCCTAAAAGATACTTTGTAAGAAGAGGTCTGTCATAAATGTAAAAACTAATTTTCTTTACTTGCTTAATGTGAGATTTTTAACACACATCCCTCAGTCCAGAGCAGGCCTAAACATCTAATAGACATATTTTACAATAAGCCAAGTATCGCCCCAAATCATTGAGACAAGTTTAGGTTTTGATACTACAATAAATTTGAGCCTAATTACCCTAAAAGATATTTTGTAGGGAGAGGTTTTTCATATATTTATAAACTATTTTAATATTCTTTACTTGTTCAATTTGATATTTTTGACATGCAGAGGCAAGCTAGCAACAACAGAAGAAGCTTCTAGGCCTGAAAACAAGGTAGTTCCTTAATGGAAGAGTCTTTCGTGTGTTGTGTCCACTGTCACTTATGTGCTTTCTCTTCCACTTCTTGCCTTAGTAGTAGGGATACTGTACATGAAAGATCCCGAGATTGCCTAGTTTACAAAGTAGTCTTGGCATTAGCTTGATCTTTGAGTTCTTGGCCAGCAATGCTGTTGTGTTCTTCAGAACTCGGATTCCAGTGCCAGGTCTATTTGTAGTTACAATTACATTGGTTTTGTACTCACTATGGGTCTAGCACTTGTTGAAGTGAACCAGTTGTAGAGTGGGAACATAATAACCACACCAATATGGTTCAAACGCAAGATTCATCAAAAATACAACTGGGAAAACATCAAAGAATGCCTCCATTGCACAAAAATATGTGAAGATATGGCATCTAGGTCTGTTAACAATCACGACTTCAGCATCACGAGACTATTATTCATTGAGGTAGCTTTGATCTGTTATTCCTTAAGTACGTGAATGTTTTTTCACTAATAACTAATGTTTTGCGGTTCTGTCTATTCAATTTGGATGCTATAAGCCTCCAGGTATATGTGGAATGGAGTACCTGAATGGTACATTTTGGAAGAAAGATGTGTTCGAGAAGAAAATGTTCAGATTAAAGAAAGGTCATCGATTGATGAGCCAAGCTAATCCTCAAGTGGACTGGAGCCTTTAATTCATTAAAGCCCAAGAAGCCCTTATACAAGATTGACCCAATACTGTAGCTTACATTCTTGTTCAGTCTTCTAGAAGAGCTCCGTTACACCTGCATTTCATTAGATTAAATCACTCAACATTGACAGCTATACAAATAACTGATATTGTTATTCTGTTATAGATAACAACCATTAGATCAAAACAAATAAAAGATCAATGGTCAACGTCAATACTTGAACTATGTATAAATATGCATATTTATCAATGAAAGAATACGAAGCATTTCCACAATTTTATTTCTTTGCATTCAATTCTTTCATGGTATCAGAGCTTGCACAGACAAATCGTTAAATGACATCCTCATCATCATCTGATACTAGTAATGTTATTTCCTTCACAACCCCTCTTGAATTTTCTACTCTTACAAAAACCCTCAACTTCAATCTTCCTCTAAAGCTTGATCAGAACAATTATCTAAATTAGAGGCCACAAATCTTAGCTGCCATTAGAGCGCTAGACTTAGAGATCTATATCTTTTCTGATCATTCTCCACCACCAGCCATTCTACTTACTTCTGCATCAGATCGATCCTCCACTCCTATTTCAACTCCCAACTGACCTATAAAAACTGGAAACTCATTGATCAGCTTCTGCTTTGCTGGTTACTCACCACAATTGTTGATTCTATGATTGGACAAGTGAATCAAGCCAGTTCCTCAAATGAGCTTTGACAAATTCTAGTCTAGCTTTATGCGCAAACCTCTCTAGTAAAGGTTCTGCAACTCAAACAGAAACTCTCTTCTATGCAGAAGGGTGCCTCCTCTATTGTTGACTATATTCAGCAGATCAAGTCCATTGGCGACTCCTTAAAAGTTGTTGGTCATGCTGTCACAGAACAAGAACTTGTTCTTAGTGCACTAAGTGGTCGAGGCAGTGAGTATGATTCTGTTGTGGTTCTTCTAACACGTTCGCTTGGTATTTCTTCTCTACAGGATGTTCTCTACACACTAATAATGCATGAGACAAGGTTAGAGCAGCAATATGCTAACTCTAAGGTCTCTATTCCTAAAGCTTTTGTAAATATGGCTTAGCATTTTCAGAATCCCCACAGGGATCCTTCCAATAGTCGTGGTTCCTATAGAGGAAGAGGAAGTCACGGACGAACAAACAGGGTCATGATGCCCTGAAATGTCACAAACTATTTGATATTCATTGGCAAGGTCCTACACCAGCTACTAATCAAATTAATCTGGGTCATCCATTACCTCAACAAGACTATTTGGCTCACCACACTGCACAAAACTCTACTGAATCAAATTCGGATCTAAATTGGTTCATTGATAGTGGTGCAATCAATCATGTTACTACAGGTCGCTCAAACCTCACACTCCACAATTCCTATAAAGGTAAAGATCAGCTAACAGTTGGTAATGGTAATCATCTCCCTATCTCTCATATTGGTACTTCCTCTATCCCTTCTTACTCTACCACCCCACTCACACTGCATAATATCCTACATGTACCTCAAATCAGCAAAAATCTGCTCAACATCTCTCAATTAACTAAAGATAACAATATTATTGTGGAGTTTACTGACTCTTGCTGTGTTTTCAAGGACAAAATTATAGGGAAGATACTACTCAAGGGACTGCTCAATAATGGTCTGTACAGTCTTGAAGCCTCCCCATGATCTACCTTTATCCAATCTCAGTTTAATTTCCCTAAAACATGTACTGCATTACTTTATGAGTTAAATGTAAACATGTGGCATGCTCGATTAGGGAATCCTAATGCTTCTATTTTATAACATGTTTTGCAATCAATGAATCATAAGTTTTCCCCTCAATGTGTCCAATTTTGTGATTCATGTCATTGTGGTAAACAACATAAATTACCATTTCAATCACATCCCATTTCTGTCACTAAACCACTAGAAATAATTCACATCGATGTGTGAGGTCCTAGTCCTTATCCTTCTACAGATGGGTATAGATATTACATTATTTTTGTGGACGCCTTTTCCAGATTTACATGGTTTTATCCCCTCAAAAACAAATCAGACACATTAGCAGTTTCTACCAAATTCAAAGCATTAGTTGAATTACAACTAAATCAGAAAATAAAAGCTCTCCATAGTGACATGGGTGGTGAATTTACTGCTCTATTACCCTTTCTTGCAACCCACAAAATACAAAACAGATTTAGTTGTCCTTATACCCATCAACAGAATGGAATTCCAGAAAGAAAACACAGACACATAACAGAAACTGGCCTCACACTACTCTACCATACCAAAATTCCCCTGAATTATTGACTTAAAGCTTTTCAAACAGCAACTTACCTAATCAATGTCCTACCCACCCCAACCCTTCACAATCAGTCACCTTTTCAAAAGCTTTTTCACCAAAAACCTTCCTACAATCATCTCCGAGTTTTTGACTGTGCTTGTTTTCCCTTCCTATGGTTTTACAATAAACACAAATTGGGTTTTCATACAAGGAAGTGTGTCTTTTTTGGGTACAGCCTCTTTCATAAGGGCTACAGGTGTCTCCATCCTAAAGGGTATGTTTATATCTCTAGACATGTCACATTAAATGAAAAAGACTTTCCTTATTAAGACCTTTTTTTGTAAACCTTCATCTTGCTCTCCAGCATCTTCTAGCCTCCCATTTTCTATTCTCACAGATGTTATACAGGCTATTCCTGCTCAGTCTCAACTGGTAGACTCTTCCGTGCAACAACATCCTTCATTCGCTGCAACATAGGTAAACTCTTCTCCTCATACTCTATCTGATCACTTATCATCTTCACATACATCTCTTGCTCACTCTAAAGTCCAGCCTGTTCCCACTCCTATTCCCCAAACCATTATTCCCACTGTTCCTAACTCACATCCATTGCAAACCCGCTCAAAGAGTGGCATCTATAAGCTGAAAGCTTATCTTTCCACATTTTCTTCAATCCCTAATTTAGCACCCCAAACTCCTACAAAAGCTCTCAAAGATCCTTTATGGCAATAGGCCATGGCAGATGAGATTCAAGCCCTCAAACTAAACAATACTTGGCATTTAGTCCCCTATACCTCATCTATGAAGCTGTTAGGTACTAAGTGGGTGTTCCGAATCAAGTAAAAGTCTACTGGTGCCATTGACAAATATAAGGCTCGTCTAGTAGCCAAAGGATTCAATCAGTCCTCAGGTTTTGACTTCACAGAAACTTATAGTCCTGTAGTAAAGTCATCAACCATCAAGGTCGTGCTTTCTCTTGCAGTTTCTCATAATTAGGACATCCAACAAATAGATGTCAACAATGCATTCCTAAATGGCTCACAACTTGAAGACATCTACATTACTCAACCTACTGGTTTCACTGATCCTGCATGGCCTATACATGTTTGTAAACTTAACAAAGCTCTTTATGGCCTAAAGCAGGCTCAAAGGGCTTGGTACAATACTCTCAAGTCTACACTGCTACAATGGGGTTTCCAAAATTCAATGTCTGACATGTCTTTGTTCTACAAGCAACACAAAGGTTCACTATTGCTATTATTAATATATGTTGATGACATATTAGTAACAGGGAACTCAAATGCAGACATTCAGTTGATCATACAGCAACTAAATAGCATATTTGCTTTAAAAACATTGGGCAGTATTAATCATTTCCTTGGTTTTGAAGTTTTTAAGGACAAGACAGGCTTATACCTTTCTCAAAGACAGTACCTATTAGATCTCCTTGCTTGTGCCAAAATGACAGCCTGCTCTCCTTGTCCAACTCCTCTTGCACTTGGCACCAAGCTATCTGCTCTTGATGGTCATCCATTTGCTGATCCCACTTTGTATTGCAACATCATTGGTACCCTCCAATACCTATGTCACACACGTCCTGATATCAACTTCACTATTAATTGATTAAGTCACTTTTTATCAAGACCTCCAAACACACACTGGGTTACCTGTAAAAGAGTTCTTCGATACCTTAAAGGTACTACTAACCTTACCCTTCATTTTCATCCTTCAACACAACCTCTGCCACTACAAGCGCATAGTGACTCTAATTGGGTGGAAAATCCTGATGATAGGAAGTCCACAACAGGTGGTTGTGTCCTCCTAGGGGACAATTTGGTATTTTGGAGCTCAAAGAAGCAAACTACAGTATCCTGCTCCAGTACTAATGCAGAATACAGAGCCCTTGCTCAAAATTCTACAAAGATTCTATGGCTACACTCATTACTCAAAGAACTAGGGTTTACTCTACAATACACACCAATTCTTTGGTGCGACAATAATGGAGCTCGATTACTTGCCCAAAATCCAGTCTTTCATGCCTGCATGAAGCACATCGAATTCAATGTACATTTTATATGAGATAAAATAACCAGTAGACAATTAGATGTGAGATATGTAAATATTGAAGATCAATTAGCTAACTTACTTACAAAACCACTCACGGCATCCAGAACGTCGATATTGATCTCCAAACTCTATGTTTCGGCTCTTCCTCACTCTCTCCTGACAGGGAATACTCGAGAAGACGACGTTGATGTTGAAGATAGGCCAGCAGCCAAAACGTTGTCAATGAATCTCCAAGCTTCGTGTGTCAGCTCTCCCCCACTCTCGCTTGATAGGAAATGTTCGAGAAGACAGCGTTCATATTAAAGAAAGGTCACCGATTGATGAACCAAGTTAATCCTCAAGTGGACTGGAGCCTTTAATTCATAAAATCCCAAAAAGCCCTTATACAAGATTTACCCAATACTGCAGCTTACATTCTTGTTCAGTTTTCTAAAAGAGCTCCGCTACACTTGCATTTCATCAGATTAAGTCACTCAACATTGACAGTTGTAACTAATATTGTTATTCTGTTATAGATAACAACCACTAGATAAAAACAAATAAAAGATCAATGGTCAACATTAATACTTGAACCATGTATAAATATACATATTTATCAATGAAAGAACACGAAGCATTTCCACAATTTTATTTCTTTGCATTCAGTTCTTTCGAGATGGCATCAAAAAATGTTTAGTCCATATGTTAGCGACTGTAATAAGTGGAGCAATGATCCACAAAAGTTCTATTATAACTGCGACTCTTATAAACAAGGTTTTTTAAGAACGATGGAAAGCAAATGGTGGAAGCTTGGGATGTTCGTCATCTTCATGTCTTTCATGCTCATCACTTCTCATATACTGCTATTCCTTGCTGTGATGTGGGAGTGCTATAAAGGATACAACTATTTGAGCACTGAAGGATAACTGCCTTTGTAGTCATAGCCAGTGAAAATTCTGTTTTTTATTCTTTTCTAGCTTTTGGCTTATCCTTGAAGTTGATCATCCTTTTGTAGCCTAATAAAGTGAATTTGATACAAGAAACCATGGCAATGGAGATCAAGGTGCAACACGGCAAGACAAGCTTACTTTGCCAAGTGGACCTATTACAAGACAATGTGCAGCAAGGCTTAAACAAGCACTTCAAGGGTTTGTTCAACGTCACATTAAATCTCACCTTCATGACAAGACAGAACCATCCATGAAGAATTCAAGTGGAGTAGTCAAGCTTGTGATTCTTCTAGAGAGGGCATGTGGAGGGGCTAATACTTAGC
Organism: Erythroxylum novogranatense; assembly: GCA_029891385.1. Lineage (NCBI taxonomy): Eukaryota > Viridiplantae > Streptophyta > Magnoliopsida > Malpighiales > Erythroxylaceae > Erythroxylum > Erythroxylum novogranatense. The sequence continues at coordinate 43,138,130 of CM057227.1, forward strand.
CAAATTTTAAGACAAGTTCAATTATTCTTATGGACTTATTTTAATACACTGGGCTTGTTATTTATCCTTTGTTTATTAGGCCCAAAGAGACTTGTTATGGGCTAGTTATTTATTAGTACTTGCCTTAGTTATTTAAAGCTAGTTTTGGACAACCAAGTGTGTGGGCCTAAGTAGAATAATCCATTAGGCCCATCCACCTCCCTTAGGTTTATTTAAGTTATTTTAGTCTTATTTAAGTTAGTTTGGCCAAATCCAAAGTGGATTAGGATCAGATTGCATTATTGGGTTATAAACTCCTAAAATAGTTATGATTAGGCTTGTTTTAGCATTAAAGAGTCTTGTAACCCATTCCTTTTAGGTTTAGGTCATGGCCAAAGGTATAAATACCTTATTTTATCCTTGTAAACAACAAATTTGGTTGATTAACGAAATTGAGAGATATTCTCTTCAAGTAAGGTGTGTTCTTCTTATTGTTACTTCAAGGATTGCATCACTTATCAAGATAATCACTTGTGGCGTGTTCAATTCTTCAGTTTTCTTTAGGTTTGGGTCTCAATTTCATATAATTGGGGTTTAAACTAGAAGTTTTTAGAATAGAAAGATTGAGTTTTTGATTCAATAGGATTAGGGGTTTCAAGAAACTTGTTTTCTTGGGGTTTCCATATCAGTTGGTATCAGAGCTTTGGCTTAATTCTATTGAACTCATACATATCTTTCATTGTTTTCTTTGTTGAATTCCTTAGAAAAGTTAAAAAAAGGTTTAAATTGCTTGGAACGAATATGCCATTATTGGTTCTTTATGTTCTTGTTTCCTTAATTGATTCTTTGTTTTCTTGATCAATAATTAAAAAAAAAAGAAAAAAAAACAAAGGCAAAAAAAAGTGATAATAGAAAGAAAAGAAAAAAGTGAACAGTAGAAAAAAAGAAAATAGTTAACAGTAGAAAGAAAAGAAAAGAAATTATCAAGATTGATCAAGAAACATCCAAGATTGTGATTCTTTGAATTTTTGTTTGATCTTTCATTCAAGATTTGTTCTTATCATTTAAGATTCGTTAAGATTGTCCTTCTTTCATTCAAGAACCTATCAAGAAATGTTTTCTTTGAATCTTTTGTTTAATTCTTGGAATTTTGGGTAGATTGGGATATTAAAATAAAAAAATAAAAAAATTTGGTCTTGGGCTTGGTGAGTTTTGTCATATTTTGTGTGTCTTTCTTTGTTTCCTAGTTTATTTCTTGTTTTGGTACCTATCTTTGGTTCTCTACATTGATTTGAACAATTGTTGCACTCATAATTGTTCAATTGACATACTACTCTTCATCCGTCTATTGACACTTTTATTTATTTTCTGTCCGTAAAATATTTTGCTTCTAGATTTGTTCCATCTATTCATTTTTCTTTGTTAGGCTTGTTATCTTTGTGCTTTCTACTTGAACTTGTTGCTTGTTGATTTCCTTGATCTTGTTGAAGTGATCCTGAAAAGTAACATAAAGGAGGCACTTGAGTGGAAAAAGGCAAAAGTGTGAGATTATATAGTGAAAAACCATTTTATTGTGTGAAACACGAGTGGAAAATTCTGTTATAGAGAGAAACACATAAGGGAGTGTTGTGAGGTTTCTAACGTTTTCTTGTAGTCATAATAGCAATAAAGATGGAAAGAGCGATGGGAGTGAAGAGGACCAACGAAATACATTCTTTACTCTTGAAGCAATGCAAAATCACTTTAAGAGAATAGAGACTATGTTCCTTGAAGTCAAAGACAAGCTCAAGCAACAAGATAGAAACTTCAAAAGGCAAGATAGACTTTTTAGAACTATTCAAGCTGAATCTTCAGGGAATAATGGGGCAAGAAGAAGAGAGAACCCTCCACTTCATAGTCATTATCACTATGAGGAGGAGCAAGATGAAGATGGATTTGATGAGGAAGAGTGGTATGGAGGCTGAAACAATGCATGAGGTGGTAGAGGAGATAGAGGCCGAAATAGAGGTAGTTATAAAGGAAGAGCTAAAAGAGGCAGAGAGGAGGGAGAGACAGAAAGAGTAGATAGAAACATTGGCAGCATCAAAATGAAGATGCCACCATTTCAAGGAAGGAATGATGCTGATGCCTACTTGGAGTGGGAAAGGAAAGTAGAGATGATATTTTCCTACCACAATTATTCTGAGGAGAAGAAGGTGAAGTTAAGCGGTACTTGAGTTCTCTCGATTATCTTTCTTTGTTTGGTGGGATCAATTGATGGTTAGTAAAAGACGAACTGGAGAAAGACTTGTTGAAACCTGGGATGAGATGAAACGCATCATGAAAAAGAGATTCTTGCCAAGTTACTACTGTAGGGAGTTGCATCAAAAACTCCAAACATTGAGGCAAGGCACAAAGAGCATGGAAGATTACCACAAGGAGATGGAGATAACTATGATAAGAGCTAACATAGAGGAGGATAGAGAGGTTAGAATGGCTCGGTTCCTTACTGGTCTAAATAAAGAGATAGCCAATGTGTTAGAGCTTCATCAATACTTAGAGCTGGAGGACATGGTAAGCATGGCTATGAAGATTGAGAATCAATTGAAGGGAAAAACTTTTAGCAAGGGCAATACCTCAGGATCTTCAAATTCTTGGGGTCCTAAATGGCCAAAGAAGGAGGAAAAGAGTAAGGATAAGTCCTATGATAATAAGGAAAAGTCCAAGGAAAAGTGTGCAACCTCTAAAAGTGAGCCTATATCTAATGATCAAAATCCTAGCACTAAGCAAAGAGACATCAAATACTTCAAGTGTTTGGGTTTAGGTCATAGGGCAAACCAATGTACCAATAGGAAAATCATGTATTTGTGAGATGGGGTAATTGAATAAGAAGATAGTGATGGAAGTGATATGCCTGAGTTGGAGGATTGCACTGATGAAGAAGTTGAGCAACCAGTCCAAGCCGAAGCATTAGTAGCGAGGCAAGCTCTCAATGTACAAGATATAGCTTGAGTAACAAAGGAAGAATATATTCCACACTAGATGTTTAATTAAGGGTAAGATGTGCAGTTTAATAATTGATGGAGGTAGTTGCACCAATGTTTCAAGCACAATTTTAGTTGAGAAATTGGGGTTGCCTCTCATTAAGCACTCTAGTCCTAGGTTAGGGTGAACAAACAAGTGCTAGTGGTGTTCTCAATTAGGAGATATTCTGATGAAGTGTTGTGTGATGTAGTTCCTATGCATGTTGGTCATTTACTATCGGGGAGACCATGGAAATATAATAGGCGTGTACTATATGATGGATTCAAAAGTAGATATTCATTCAAGATGGGAGAGAAACACTTCACATTAGCACCCCTTTCACCAAGAGAAGTTTATGAGGATCAATTGAGACTTGCAAAAGCCATGGAAGAATAAAAACTTGGAGAGGTTAAGAGTTTAAAAAGAAAAAAAGAAAAAGAGGCCATCCAAGAAAATAAGAAAAAAGGCCCAATTGAGGGTAATTGCACTAGTGAGCAAAAGAAAGAGAGTGGTGCAGTTGAAAAAGGAGAGAAGAGTGAAAAGAAGAGTGGAACAAAAAAAGTACTTTCTTTGCAAAAGAAAAAGAGTTGAAGAGGGTCATGTACACACAGAAACCATTGGTTTTGCTTATGTACAAGGAGTTGTTCTATGGTGAGACTTACCTTGACCCTTCTGTGCCTAGATTTGTGAAACTTGTTTTGCAGAAATACTCTGATGTCTTTCCAGATGAGTTGCCCAAGGGACTACCACGATTGAGGGGCATTGAGCATCAGATTAATCTCGTGCCAGGAGTTTAAATTCCAAATCGCTCAGCCTATAGGAGTAACCTGAGGAGACAAAGGAGCTTTAAAGGCAAGTGGAAGAGTTGCTTGAGAAGGGGCACGTGAGAGAAAGTCTAAGCCCATGCACAGTTCCAGTGCTATTGGTGCCAAAGAAAGATGGAACTTAGCGTATGTGCGTGGATTGTAGGGCAATAAACAAGATAATAGTAAAGTATCGCCACCCCATTCCTAGGCTAGATGATATGCTTGATGAGTTACATGGTGCTTGTTTCTTTACAAAAATTGATCTCATGACTGGTTATCATCAGATTAGATTGAAAGTAGGGGATGAATGGAAAATAGCCTTTAAAACAAAATATGGTCTATATGAGTGGATGGTCATGCCATTTGGTTTGACAAATGCACCTAGCACTTTTATGAGATTAATGAACCATGTTTTGCGTGATTTTATGGGCAAGTTTGTGGTTGTATACTTTGATGACATTTTAATTTATAACAAAAGCCTTGATGAGCATGTTATGCATCTTAAATCTGTACTAGAAGCACCTAGGCGTGAAAGACTATAAGCTAAATTTAAAAAGTGTTCTTTTTGTATAGATAAAGTTGTTTTTCTTGGCTTTGTTGTTTCTACCCATGGTGTGCATGTTGATGAGGAGAAGGTTAAGGCTATTAAAGATTGGCCTACTCCTAAGTGTATTAGTGATGTGCATAGTTTTCATAGTTTAGCTAGCTTTTATAAGCGTTTTGTGAAAGGTTTTAGTACCATTGCTGCGCCATTGACTGAAATAATTAAAAAGGATGTTGGATTTAAATGGAATTAGGCACAAGAACTGGCTTTTAATACATTGAAAGATAAATTGTGTTATGCGCCTGTATTGAGTTTGCCTAACTTTAATGAAGCTTTTGAGATAAAATGTGATGCCTCCAGGTTAGGTATTGGTGCTGTTTTGATGCAGGGTAAGCGTCCCATTGCATACTTTAGTGAAAAGCTTCATGGGCCACAATTGAATTATTCCACTTATGACAAGGAACTCTATGCCTTGGTGAGAACATTAGAGACTTAGCAGCATTATCTTTGGCCAAAAGAGTTTGTGATCCATTCTGATCATGAGTCATTGAAACATCTAAAAGGCCAAGGTAAGTTGAACAAGAGGCATGCGAAGTGGCTAGAATTTATAAAGACCTTTCCATATGTGATACAATACAAACAAGGTAAGGAGAATGTAGTTGCTGATGCACTTTCAAGAAGGTACACTCTAATCACCACTTTAAGTTCTAAATTGTTAGGGTTTAAGTACATTAGGGATTTGTATGCTTCGGATTCTGATTTTGCAATGTGTTTGGTGCTTGTGAGCATGCTGCATTCCAAATATTTTATAGACATGATGGCTATCTGTTTAGGGAGAACAAGTTATGTGTGCCTAAATGTTCTATGCGGGAAGTCCTTGTGCGTGAATCACATTGTGGGGGTTTGATGGGTCATTTAGGGTTCAAAAGACATATGACATACTTTGTGAACATTTTTATTGGCCTAACATGAGAAAAGATGTTGAGAATTTTTTTTAAAGTGTGTTGCATGTAGACAAGCGAAATCTAAGACTCATCCATATGGTTTGTATACACCTTTGCCTGTGCCTAAGCATCCGTGGACTGACATATCTATGGACTTTTTTTTAGGGTTGCCTAGGATGAAAAAGGGTAGGGATAGTATATTTGTAGTAGTAGATCAGTTTAGTAAGATGGCACATTTCATTGCATTTCATAAAACTGATGATGCTGTAAATATTGTCGAGTTGTTTTTTAGGGATGTTGTGCATTTGCATATTGTTCCTAAGACTATTGTTTCTGATCGTGATGTGAAGTTTTTGAGTCACTTTTGGTGTGTTTTTTGGGGTAAACTAGGTACTAAAATTTTGTTTTCTACTACTTGCCATCCTCAAATTGACGGACAAATTGAGGTGGTGAATAGAATTTTAGGTTCTCTTTTATGTGCTGTGGTTGGTAAAAATATTAAAACATGGGAAGAATGTTTGCCATTAGTTGAATTTGCATACACTAGGAGCATACATTCTACTACTGGTTATTCACCTTTTAATATTGTTTATGGTTTTATACCATTAACACCTTTAGATTTGTATCCTTTACCTTTAAGTGAGATAACTAGTACAGATGGACAAAAGAAGGCAGATTTGGTGCGCAACATTCATGAGAAGGCGAGACAACACATAGAGAAGCGGAATGAAGCATATGCACAAAGAGCTAATCAAGGGTGAAAGTTGATGCAATTTGAGCCTGGTGATTGGATTTGGTTACATTTCAAGAAAGAGAGGTTTCCTAAGCAAAGGAAATCCAAGTTGGATCCTAGAGGCAATAGGCCTTTCCAAGTCCTTGAAAAGATTAATAATAATGCCTACAGGATTGATTTTCCAGGTGAGTATCAAATATCTGCGACGTTTAATGTTGCTGATCTCTCTCCATTTGATAATGCAGGGGTTGATTCGAGGACGAATCCTTTTGAGGAGGGAGGGAATGATACAAGAAGCCATGGCAATGGAGATCAAGGTGCAACATGCCAAGATAAGCTTACTTTGCCAAGTGGACCTATTACAAGACAATGTGCAGTAAGGCTTAAACAAGCACTTCAAGGGTTTGTTCAAAGTCACATTACATCTCACCTTTATGACAAGACCGAACCATCCATGGATAATTCAAGTGGAGTAGTCAAGCTTGTGATTCTTCTAGAGAGGGCATGTGGAGGGGCTAATACTTAGCCAAATTTCAAGACAAGTTTAATTATTCTTATGGACTTATTTTAATACACTAAATTTGTTATTTATCCTTTGTTTATTAGGCCCAAAGAGACTTGTTATGGGCTAGGTATTTATTAGTACTTGCCTTAGTTATTTAAAGCTAGTTTTGGATAACCAAGTGTGTGGGCCTAAGTAGAATAATCCATTAAGCCCATCCACCTCTCTTAGGTTTATTTAAATTATTTTAGTCTTATTTAAGTTAGTTTAGCCCAATCCTACGTGGATTAGGATCAGATTGCATTATTGGGTTATAAACTCCTAAACTAGTTAGGATTAGGCTTGTTTTAGCATTAAAGGGTCTTGTAACCCATTCCTTTTAGGTTTAGGTCATGGGCAAGGGTATAAATGTAGGAAAATCCCGGTATGTGCATCATATGCACACGGTGCGGAAAACAAAAATTTTTGTTCCTGGACCTTCCCGAAAGCCAGGATCCATGTGTCTATATAACAAAGTCAAAACATAACGACGAAAAGAGACCGTCACTAACGGTATCCACGCAGAGATCGGAGAATTTAACCGGGACAAACCCTTTGATCCGGGAATAGCTAGAACAAAGTAAAGAATGCTAGATCTTATCATTGTTCTTGAAGACCAATGGAGAAACGATGGAGAAGGAGAAGCTTGGTGAAGAAGAGAACTTGATGAAAGATGAAGAAGCTTAGGATTTCTCAAATCCCATCTTCAAACCCACGATCATCACCATTGCTTTCTTGCTTTGCCATATGTCTTATAACCTTTTAAAGACACATTAAAGCTAATGGTGGAGGCTTGTCCACGTTAGCTATTATATAAATATAAATATATATATATAATAAAGTGAAAAAGATAAGCTTCTCCTTTTGGCTTCCACGTTAACACACACACATATATATATATATTAATTAATTCTTTAATTAATTAATAATATATATATATATATATGTATATAAATGCTAAAGTGGTCCAGTCACTGGGGTCGGTCCTACCGACCTACCGGGTCCTGGTATGGAAAAACTACCGGAAACCTTTTTCAGCAATATCGATGTCGCGATCTCATCGGGACATATCTCGATATCATCGGGATCCATTTAATTCCATTGCTCTCCATATATTGGATCTCTGTCCAAAACTATTTTACGAATTCTCCGAGTCACTCTTATGTGTGTGACCCATTAGGTTCCCGTTTATGTTGGCCACTTAGATTAACACTTAATTTGAGCAAGTCATGAGCGGTATCTAGCAACACATCATGATTCCCAATTGACCGGAAAGTAATTGGTTTGAAGAATGAACCTATGTTCATCACGGACCATATCACGAACCTTTCCATAGATAATTACTGTACAATTCATCCTTTCACCATGTTATACCCCACTTGGTTATGAGTATGGGCAAAGTGTCAACTCTTACTAGACTGACTACGTCAAATCTAGTCCAAGTGATATCAGTTCTTGTCCTGGGACTCATTACTTTATATGTCACTGAAGACACTCTTCATGACATATGTACTCGCCGAGATTTCAAGTAATGACCCCGACAAGAGGCCATGGGTATCATCTTCGCTATCACGAAGTGGTGAATCCTCTATTGGCTACTCAATTACCTTCGAATACCTCAAGCTGTACCCAATCAACACCCAATGAGCGACCTGTGTAAGGCAACAAAGAATGGAGTCAAAGCACAGAATTAGTATCCAAGATATCCTTGAGTACCTCAAGTCTAAGGATATTTGCACCATTGCTATGATGAGATTATCACTGACATTAGAATAGGACATCCATGTGATGATCTCATAGCAGGTCATCCAATGTACTTAGTACCTCTAGTAAGCATTCACATCTCAACCCTAAATATCTCATAATTACAATTTCTGAGATCCACTGCTTGATCAAATCAAGGAGCTTGAGATGTGCTAGTCTTCCGGATTCTGATGTCCAGCCAAGAATCCTCACGACTAGGGATAATTTAGATACTGACATAATTGCACATGATAGGAATCTCAGTAGTATGATCACATCATAATTTTCTTCATGCTATGTCATGTACCATGGACTTCATTAATTTGCTTATTGATCAATATCAGTTCATAAATAATGAACATCAAATTAATGAAATATGTCTTTCTTTATTTATTCATAAAGTTTGTACACAACTTTGTACAAAACGCACTAAAGGCGATTGCCTTTAGGGCACTACTCTAACAAAATCTCCCACTTGACCTAAAGCCAATCGCCTTGATATCTAATACCATAGGCGAGTACATGAGAATCAAAGCTCGTCTGTGACAATGGCTTTGTCAACGGATCATCAATATTTTGCTTGGTGGGAATTCTCTCTATCTGGACATCACCTCGTCCAATGATCTCCCTGATCAGATGATATCTGCAAATGCGTGTTTAGATCGTGATGAGACCTTGGTTCCTTCGCTGCAAGAATAGCCCCATTGTTGTCACAATACAATCAGATGGGCCCATCACGCTAGGAACCACACCAAGTTCGATAATGAACTTCTTGATCCAAACCGCTTCCTTTCTTTGCGTCTGAGCGGCAATGTACTCGCTCGGTTGTTGAATCGACAGTTGTCTCTTGTTTGAACTCTTCCAACCGATCGCCTCACCGCTCGATGTGAATATATAACCGATTAGGATTTAGAATCATCCTTATCAGTTGAAAATCGCATCTGATACCCGCTCACTTTGAGATCTCCATCTCCATATATCAAGAAAACATCCTTAGTCCTTCGCAAGTACTTGAGCATATTCTTGCCAGCTACCCAGTGACCCTCACCAGGATCTGATTGGTATCTGCTCGTAATACTTAGAGCATATAATACATCGGGTCTCATACATAGCATAGCGTACATGATAGATCCTACCGCAGATGCATACGGGATCATATTCACGCGCATCCTCTCATCTTGTGTCTTAGGACACATAGACTTCGAGAGCGTTATCCTATGAGTCACGGGAAGGTAACCTCTCTTGGATTGTTCCATGCTAAACCTCTTCAGCATCCTGTCTATGTACGTTGATTGTGAAAGACTAAGTAACCTTTTTGATCTATCTCTATAGGTCCTTATCCCAAGGATATAAGTTGCTTCACCAAGGTCTTTCATGGCAAATTGTTTGGACAACCAAATCTTCACCGATTGTAGCATAGAGACATCGTTTCCTAGTAATAATATGTCATCTACATATAGCACAAGGAATACGATTGTTGTCCCACTAACCTTCTTATATACACAGTGTTCATCCGGATTTTGTGAGAAACCAAACTCTTTGATTACCTCATCAAAACGAATATTCCAACTCCTGGATGCTTGCTTCAATCCATAGATGGATTTCTGAAGCTTGCATACCTTTTCGCCATTATAGGAGATGAAGCCTTCAGGTTGTTTCATATACACATCCTCAGCTAGATTTCCATTTAGGAAAGCTGTCTTCACATCCATTTGCCATATCTCATAATCATAATGAGTGGAAATGGCTAGGAGTATCCTAATGGATTTAAGCATTGCTATTGGGATGAAGGTCTCGTCGTAGTCAATTCCTTGTCTTTGACGAAAGCCTTTAGCGACAAGCCTTGCTTTATAGGTAATCACATTACCATCCATGTCGGTTTTCTTTTTGAAAACCCATTTACACCCTATGGGTTTTATTCCTTCGGGTGCCTCAACCAAAGTCCATACTTGGTTTTCATACATGGAATCCATTTCAGCCTGCATGGCATGAAGCTATTTTTCAGACTCTGAACTCTTCAGAACCTCTTCATAGGTAATAGGCTCATCATCTTCTATGAGCAATATGTCATTCTGTTCACTCACGAGAAATCCATATCTCTCGAGAACAGAGCGTATCCTACGTGACCTACGAAATTCGTGTGTTGTAGAAGGTTGAATATTACTTGCCCGTATGAGTTACAGATTGCAGAGTTGTGTAGTTAATCTGTATGCATTCGAGCATCTTGAACTTCTTCAAGTTCTATTTTGCTCCCACTGTCTTCTTGTGAAAGAAACTATTTCTCTAAAAAGACAGCATGCTTTGAAACAAACACCTTTTGTTCCTCAGCAAGGTAGAATTGATATCTCATTATTTCTTTAGGGTATCCTACGAACAAACACTTGTCAGGTTTTGCATCAAGTTTATCTGACTGTATCCGCTTCACATAAGCAGGACAACCCCAAACTTTCAAATGAGTAAGATAGGGTCTTTTGTTAGTCCACATCTCATATGGAGTAACATCAATCGTCTTCGATGGAACTCGCTTAACAAATAAACAATTTGTCTCGAAAGTGCATACCCCCAAAAGGATTTAGGTAATTTTACAAAGCCCATCATCGATCGTACCATGTCTAACAAGGTTCGATTTCTCTTTTCTGCCACACCATTGTGCTGTGGTGTGTATGGAGGAGTCCATTGAGATAAAATCTCATTATCTCTGAGATAATCCAAAAACTGTTGGTCTAAGTATTCCCCACCACGATCGATCGTAATGTCTTGATACTTTTCCCAAGTTGGTTTTTACTTCATTTCAATTGTTTGAACTTTTCAAATGCTTGATTTGTATCTCATCGATATAGGTACCCATATCGAGAATAATCATCGATAAAGGTAATGAAGTAAAGACAACCACTTCTAGCATGGATGGACATCGGACCACATACATCTAAATGTATTAGGTCTAATACTCCGATCGCTCGCTCACCCTTTCCTTAAAGGGTAACTTAGTCATCTTGCCTAATAAACAAGATTCACGTGTCATATGATTCATAATCAAATGACCCTAAACTACCATTCTTATGGAGTTTAGCTATCGTCTCTCATTTATATGGCCAAGCGACAATGCCATAAGTAAGTTGGTTTTAAATTATCTCGCTTATGTCTTTTCGTGTCATTGACATTCATAATTGGATGTGACATATCTAATATGTAAATTCCATTACATAATGTACCAGCACCATAAAGCATTCCATTCAAACTAATAGAACAACCATTGTTACTAAAAGTCAAATGGAAACCAAATTTATTTAAACAAGAAATGTATAATATGTTCTTTGTTAAAACATGTACAAAATAGCATTCATCCAGTTTAATTACAAGCCCACTGGGGAGTGACAAAAAATATGTGCCTACGACTAATGCAGCAACTCTTGCTCCATTTCCTACACGCAGGTCTAGTTCTCCTTCATGAGTATGCTCATCGTCCCCGAGGTCCCGCATATCATTGCATATGTGTGAGCCACAACCGGTATCTAATACCCATATGTTATGGTCAGAAACAGTATTAACCTCAATGACAAACATACCTGAAGGAGCCGAGGCATCTGATGCCTTCTTCTGCTTCAATTCTTCCAAATAGACTTTACAGTTTCGCTTCCAGTGGCCAGTCTTGCCACAATGGAAGCAAGTTCCTTTTGGTGCAGTTTCTTTGGTTTTCTTTTTGGCTGCACTTCCTTTTGGTTTCTTAGACCTTTTCTTCTTTATATTCTTTTTCTTTGAACCAGAAGATGAAGAGGCCACCATAAGCACTTGCTTGCTATCCTTCTTGATAGCTTGCTCTGCTGTCTTGAGCAGATTGATCAACTCAGGGATTGTCGTGGATATTTGGTTCATCCAATAGTTTAACACAAACTGTGAATAACTATCAGACAATCCAACCAAAAATAAGTCAACACTTAATTCATAATCCATAACAAAACCTAAGACAGCCAACCTCTCAATATACCCATTCATCTTCAGTGCATACTGCACTGCAGATGAACCTGGAGTCATCTTAGTAGTGAAGAGTAACCTCGAGGTCTCAAATCTTTCAGACCGAGCTTGCTCATCAAAAAGCTCCCAAGATGAAACACTATGGTATTAGCATCCATAGACTCATGCCGCTTGCAATGACTCTAGTGACATCGAGGCGAGCATAATACAGGTAGCCTTGTCACATCTTTGAGATGCTTACGATATGCTTCGATCCTCATCGAAGCATCAACAGCAGTGGATCGGGAAGTGGAACATCTAGGACATAGCCAGTTCCTCGATCCGAGAACAATTCTCGATTTCTCACCAATCGAGAAAATTAGGTCCGCTAATTTATTCAATCCATTAGTGAGCGTAAGTTCACACCGAAGTCATCTTGATAACCTATAGGAAAGAGAGAAGAATGTTAGAATAGAATTACATGCATGATCATAAGGACTTACATGACATGCATATGGCTCCCACTAGTTTCAAAGAATCCATAACCCTCATTACGAATCCAAGAAACATTATGACAAAATGTCCTAGTGGGCCGATATCTGATATTACTAAAATGACCTTGGGTTTACCCAACAAGCCACCTTAGGTCAATCGGTAGGTATTGGTCATACCAATTGCATCATAGATATCTGACATTACTAAAATGACCTTGGGTTTACCCAACAAGTCACCTTAGATTAATCGGCAGGTATCCGTCATACCAGTTACATCACAGGTGCAATTATCGACTAGTGCTATCAACTCGTGATATATGCACACACATTGGGTTATCAACTCTTGATGCGCGTACATCTGATGTACACTACCCCATTTTCGCCTCTGTCTGCGTTGACCTTGAGTTTACTCAACAAATCAACGCTTCTAGTGAAAACCGACCCATTAATCCGAAAATCTTATTTTCATGGTTCGAACATATCCGTATAGAGTGAGCTTGGGTTTACCCAACAACTCGAACTCTATAAGAACTCTGGTTCTCCCCATATTAATGGAAGGCGTTAGTTTTCATATTATGTGTGAGGGATTTCAAGCTCTGGTCTCATCATCCAAGCTTTAGGATTATAGTCACCACGACTATATGAAATGATTTAGGGCATTTCATCAATCACATTGAGTCTATACCTATAATCATCCATCATCCCACCTAAGCATGTTGTAAGTCGACTTATGCTACTGTGTACGTACAAGTCGACTTATACCATTGTGCAAGTTGACTTATGATACTGTGCACGTACAAGTCAACTTATACTATTGTGCAAGTCGACTTATATGCACGAACAAGTCGACTTATGCATGTGTAAGTCGACTTATATATGTGGAATCACTTTCTAATCGGCTAATTTCTCAATCCGTGCAGTTCCAATTCACAATACCAAATGTAATATCCTTTACTTTGATGTACCAATGAAACACTTTCATTGTATCATGCTTACCATGTATAATCATACTATACATGAAAAACTTGAAATTGATGAATACATTATTATTCACTGAGATTTCCAAATAATTTGAGAATATCAAACTATCACCCTAAGTATCTCTAGGTAGTTTACACTTTATCAAGACTACTTTGGCACTGGTCACAAAATTTGTGACGGCCAAACAATCAAGACAACGAAATACACTAACGAGACGCTAATGTGACATATTTGACATCCGAAAATTTTTAGAAACCCAATTTCAAGAAAATCAGTTTGGAAAGCATACAACATCAATGTAACATATTTTTAATCACATTAAAAATGATCCAAGGCATTGGAATTGAGAAATACACAATCATTCATTCCAAACAAAACAGCTCCGACAACTTTCTCAAAACTGCCATGCTCTGTATTTTGCTTGAAAAACTCATTAAAACAATTTCAATAAATTCTGAGAAAATTAACGAGGTTACTACATGTTCACAACATGCTCCATGAATTTTTTCAGGATTTATTTCCAACAAAAACTCATCCAAACTCAGAAACAAAGCCAATGTAGAATCTGTGTTCCTCAACACAGATATTCCCAGCAGCACACAATAAATTCTCAAATAAATAGTAAATCACCTCAAAAACATTTTTCCATCCTCATAGACATTAAAAAACATCTTAGAGACATGTCGTTGAAAGAAAATCCGAAAAAAAAATTTCTATAATTTATTCTCGAATTTATAAGCATGTCTGTTCAAGGAATGTGCACAAACACAGCAACCAGAACATTAGGGAATAAATTAGCAAAACCATATCAAATAACATTGATAAATTCTAATCTTCCACAGACATATTCAAAAACATCTTATGAGCACATATGGGCAAGAAAATTTCGAAAACTATATTTCTATACTGATTTCGAAATTAACACAGTCAACATGCATCATCATCACAACCAATAGGCAGCTCCAACCTTGTTATGATTTCTTCGTTATATACGACACAAGTGGCTCTGATACCACTGTAGGAAAATCCCGGTGTGTGCATCACATGCACACGGTGTGGAAAACAAAAATTTTTATTCCGGGACCTTCCCGAAAGCTAGGATCCATGTGTCTATATAACAAAGTCAAACCATAACGACGAAAAGAGACCATCTCTAACGGTATCCACGCAAAGATCGGAGAACCTAACTGGGACAAACCCTTTGACCCGGGAATAGCTAGAACAAAGTAAAGACTGCTAGATCTTACCTTTGTTCTTGAAGAGCAATGGAGAAATGATGGAGAAGGAGAAGCTTGGTGAAGAAGAGAACTTGATGAAAGATGAGGAAGCTTAAGATTTCTCAAATCCCATCTTCAAACCCACGATCATCACCATTTCTTTCTTGATTTGCCATATGTCTTATAACCTTTTAAAGACACATTAAAGCTAATGGTGGAGGCTTGTCCACGTTAGCTATTATATATATATATATATATATATATATATATATATATATATAATAAAGTGAAAAAGATAAGCTTCTCCTTTTGGCTTTCACGTTAACACACACACACACACACACACACACACACATATATATATATATATATATATATTAATTCTTTACTTAATTAATAATATATATATGTATATAAATGCTGAAGTGGTCCAGTCACACTGAGGTCGGTCCTACCGGCCTACAGGGTCCCGGTATGGAAAAACCACCGGAAACCTTTTTCAGCAATATCGATGTCGCGATCTCATCGGGACATATCTCGATCTCATCGAGATCCATTTAATTCCATTACTCTCCATATATTGGATCTCTGTCCAAAACTATTTTACGAATTCTCCGAGTCACTCTTATGTGTGTGACCCATTAGGTTCCCGGTTATGTTGGCCACTTAGATTAATACTTAATCTGAGCAAGTCATGAGCGGTATCTAGCAACATCATGACCCCCAATTGACCGGAAAGTAATTGGTTTGACGAATGAACCTATGTTCATCACGGACCATATCACGAACCTTTCCATAGACAATTACTGTGCAATTCGTCCTTTCACCATGCTATACCCCACTTGGTTATGAGTATGGGCAAAGTGTCAACTCTTACTAGACTGACTACATCAAATCTAGTCCAAGTGATATCAGTTCTTGTCCTGGGACTCATTACTTTATATGTCACTGAAGAAACTCTTCATGACATATGTACTCCAGCCAGAGATTTCTAAGTAATGACCCTGACAAGAGACCATGGGTATCATCTTCTGCTATCACAGAAGTGGTGAATCCTCTATTGGCTACTCAATTACCTTCGAATACCTCAAGCTGTACGCAATCACCACCCTATGAGCGACTTGTGTAAGGCAACAAGGAATGGAGTCAAAGCACAGAATTAGTATCCAAGATATCCTTGAGTACCTCAAGTCTAAGGATATTTGCACCATTGCTATGATGAGATTATCACTGACATTAGAATAGGATATCCATGTGATGATCTCTTAGCAGGTCATCCAATGTACTTACTACCTCTAGTAAGCATTCACATCTCAACCCTAAATATCTCATATTTACAGTTTCTGAGATCCACTGCTTGATCAAATCAAAGAGCTTGAGATGTGCTAGTTTTTCCAGAGTACCGATGTTCAGTTTCAGTAATCCTACGACTAGGGATAATTTAGATACTGACATAATTGCACATGATAGGAATCTCAGTAGTATGATCACATCATAATTTCCTTCATGCTATGTCATGTACCATGGACTTCATTAATTTGCTTATTGATCAATATCATTTCATAAATAATGAACATCAAATTAATGAAATATGCCTTTCTTTATTTATTCATAAAGTCTGTACACAACTTTGTACAAAACGCGCTAAAGGTGATTGCCTTTAGGGCACTACTCTAACAATAAATACCTTATTTTATCCTTGTAAACAACAGATTTGGTTGATTAACAAAATTGAGAGATATTATCTTCAAGTAAGGTGTGTTCTTCTTATTGTTACTTCAAGGATTGCATCACTTATCAAAGTAATCACTTGTGGCGTGTTCAATTCTTCAGTTTTCTTTGGGTTTGGGTCTCAATTTCATATAATTAGGGTTTGAACTAGCAAGTTTTTAGAATAGAAAGATTTGTAGAGTGAGTGTCTCAGAAATTTCAACAGGAACAGCGCCCATGCTCAGCCATGCAGTGACGTACAAGAAAATAAAAGAAGTCGTAAAGATTAAAGAAGCAATTGGCAAGAATTCAAGAGTTACTAGTTGCGATAGTTAGAAAACAGTTAACAAGATTGAATGGCTATAAATACATAGTCGATTATAGATGTATAAAACAATTCTATTAATCAAAGAAAAATCTCAGTGATTGCTGAGTTCTTATATCCTCTGTTCGACTCTATTTTTTTAAGCTCTCTCTCTCTAGCTTTCTCTCTCAACTTTCTTTGTATAATCTTTAGTTGTTTTTATAAGTTAGATAGTTAGTCGCAATAAAGTGGTATCATAGCATATTTCTTAAGGGACTCGTGAGGGTATAAGCAAGAGTTCGTCGACTTGAGCATATATTCTTTCCGGATTACGCTGTGGTGACGAGGAGTGCACACTCAGAGATGACAAAGTCTTCCACTCCAAGTTTGCAGCGGGCAGTCTTCAACGGAGAAGGTTACCAAATCTGGGCAATAAAAATGGAGGCATACCTGCAAGGACAGGATCTGTGGGAGCCGATTGATGAAGACTATGAAGTAGAGGTTCCAGCAGAAGATGTCCTAATTGCTTAGTTGCGCTGGTTAAGGGAAAGAATAGCCAAGAAGGCTCGGGCGAAATCTTGCTTATACCAGGCGATTACACCTTCAATATTTACTTGAATCATGAATCTTGGATCAGCGAAAGAGATCTGGGAATTTCTGAAGAGCGAATATGAAGGTGATTAAAAAGTGAAAAATATGAAAGTATTAAATCTTTTACGTGAATTTGACAGGATCCAAATGAAGGAAGATGAATTTGTCAAGAACTACACGGAGAGGTTGATTCAACTTGCAGATCAAATCAAACTTTTGGGAGCCGACTTCAAGGACCAAAGGTTGGTCCAGAAGCTACTAGTTTCAGTGCCGAAAAAATATGAAGCCACCATTGTCTCGCTGGAAAATTCCAAAGACATCAGACAAATAAAGCTCGTTGAAGTAGTAAGCGCTCTTCAAGCATAAGAACAATGACACCTAATGTGGAGGACTGATGTTGTTGAGGGAGCGCACAAAGCATCAGTCAAGAATGAAGGTCACGAAAAATTCAAGAAAAAGAAAAGAAATAAATGAGGGTCGGGAACACAAAACTCTCACTTAAACCAGAAGCGTACAAACCGAAATACAAGGGGGACAAGGGAAATAAAATAACCCTTGCCCTCACTGTGGTAAAACCAATCACCTTACATTCGGGTGTTGGAAGCGTCCGGATATGGAATGCAAGAGGTGCCACCAGAAGGGACACATGGAGGCGATTTGTAAGAAGCAAGCCGGCCAGACAGAAGCAAATGCACAGATCGCTGAAGAAGAAGAACAATTATTCGTAGTCACTTGTGATCTGGCAGAAGCTCACTCTTCTGAATGGCTAATCGATAGTGGTTGTACCAGCCATATGACTCCAGATGCATCATTATTCAAGACCTTGGATCAGTCTGTAAAAGCAAATGTAAAACTTGGAAATGCCGTGTGCATTCGTGCTGAAGGAAAAGGAGTAGTGGAGATATCTATGAAGCTTGGAATCAAGACCATTCCAGACGTGCTATTGGTACCCAAGATTCAGCATAACTTGCTAAGTGTGGCTCAACTAACAGAAAGAGGTATGTCTGTATATTTTGAATCCGATTTGTGTAAAGTATTGGACAGGTTTGGCTAGGAAATATTCACCACAAGGATGAAGAAAAAAAGCTTTGTGACGAAAACTGAGGAGTTGCAACAAGAAGCTTTGGTAAGTAGCTCGAGTGAAGCTGAACTCTGGCACAGGAGGCTCAGTCATTATCATATGAAGGGGCTATAAACTATGTGGAGGAAGAAGATGGTGGACGACCTTCCAAGCTTCTCTGACTGCCACTTTGAATGCAAAATTTGTCTTCTGGGCAAACACCACCGAGTTCCATTCCCCAAAGCAAAATGGAGAGCATAAAAAAAGCTTCAATTGTTACATATGGATGTCTGCGGACCAATGCCGGTAACATCCTTAAGTGTTAGCAAATATTTTTTGTTAATAATTGATGATTATACAAGATATTCCTGGTTATATTGTCTGAAGAAGAAAGATGAAGTCACAAGAGTATTTTCAGAGTTTAAAGCGTTAGTTGAAAACCAGTCGAGCGTAAGCATTAAATCAATAAGGATGGACAATGGAACTGAATTCAACTCCAACAAGTTCCAGATGATTTGCATAGCTGCAGGGATCAAACACCAACTGACTACACCCTACACTCCTCAGCAGAATGGAGTGGTGGAGAGGCGAAATAGAACAGAGGTAGAGATGGTCCGGTGCATGCTGGAGGACAAGAAGCTCCCAAAGAGCTTTTGGGCGGAAGCAGCCTCCACAACATGCTTCCTCCTCAACAGGCTTTATATTCGAGCACTTGAGAATAAAACGCCCTACGAAATGTGGTATGAGGTAAAACCAAAATTGAAAAATATAAAGGTATTTGGATCTCTATGTTATTCTCATATACCTGATGTCAAAAGACGCAAACTGGATAGTAAATCTGAAATAGCAATTTTTGTTAGATATTCTGATTTAACAAAAGGGTACATATTGTTTTATCCATCCCAAAAGAAGGTTAAGGTTAGCAGAGATGTATACTTCCTCGAAGACGAGCATTGGACCTGGTTGGAGGGAAAGCTAGGAAGTGACGGAGGGGAGCAGGCAAGCAACCCATTCTCAACTATTCCTCAAGTTGCTGAAAATACATTGAACAGAGAGGACCAGGATGAGGTAGAATCCGAGGAAGAAGATGAACCCGAAAATCAATTCGTGCAATATGACCTAACCTCTGAGGAGGAGCAGGATCCAGAAATAGAGGAAGATAACTTAGATCATATGCCGGTGAGAGAAACTCGCAATCTGGTAGAAATTTATGAGAGAAGTAACAAAGCAACTCTGGAACCAACAATAGTCCAAGAAGCTCTACTGAATCCAAAATGGTACGAAGCCATGAAGGAGGAAATTACGATGATAAATAAAAATGGAACATGGACATTAGTGGATAAACCACCAGATAAGAGGGCAATTGGACTGGAGTGGATCTTTAAGACCAAGTTGAATCCAAATGGCTCGGTTAATAAGCTAAAGGCAAGGTTGGTTATGAAGGGGTACGCGTAAGTGGAAGGAGTGGATTTTGGGGGGACCTTTGTGCCGGTAGCAAGGATAGAAACGATCAGACTTCTTCTGGCGCTTGCAGTTGAGAAAGGCTGGAGGATTCACCAAATGGACGTAAAATCAACGTTCCTAAACAGAGTATTACAAGAAGAAATATACGTACAGCAACCAGAAGGATTTGTGATAAGAGGAAAGGAGGAGAGCGTTTACCGGCTCAACAAAGCGCTGTATGGCTTGAAACAAGCCCCTCGGTGTTGGTATTCACGCATTGATTCATTCCTATTGAAGATCAATTTCAAGAGAAGTCATAGTGAGCTAACACTGTACGTGAGATTTCAAACAGAAAACATAGCAGTTGTATCAATATATGTGGACGATATATTAATCGTTGGAAGCTCAGAAGCACAGGTTCTTAACTTGAAACAACAATTTAGCAGGACCTTCGAAATGACCGATATGGGAGAAATGAAATATTTTTTAGGAATGGAGGTAAAGCAGGTAGATGGAAGCATAGCTACAAGTCAAAGAAAGTATATTTGTGATGTCCTGAAGAGATTCAAGATGAACCAGTGCAAGCATGTAGCCACTCCAATATGCCCGAAAGAAAAATTGTTAAAGAAAGAAGAAGGAGATGAGGTAGACAACAGAAGTTACAGAAGCATGGTGGGTTGTCTAATGTATATAGTTGCCACACGACCAGATATATTGTATCCGGTCAGTGTACTCTCAAGATATTTGAGCAATCCAGGAAGACAACACCTCACTGCAGTAAAAAGGGTATTAAGGTATCTTAGAGGAACGATTGAGTATGGACTCTTATATGAGAAAACAGGGACGTGCGAACTTAGATGCTATATAGACAGCGATTGGGGTGGAGCAACAGAAGATATGAAAAGTACGTCCGGATATTGTCTTACTCTTGGATCGGCGTGTTTTTCCTGGAGTTCGAAGAAACAAGAGTTAGTGGCTCTTTCAATAGCGGATGCTGAATTAATGGCTGCAACTGCAGCAACAAAGCAAGTCGTATGGGTCAGAAAACTACTCAGAGATTTGCAGGTTCATTTATCGACAGCTACGATGGTATATGTGGATAATCAAGCTGCTATCTCTATTTCAATGAATTCGGTTTTTCATGGAAAGACGAAGCACTTTAGACTCAGATATTACTATTTGAGAGATGTGTAATAGGAGGGAGAGATAAAGCTTGAATATGTTCCTACAGAAAATCAGATTGTCGATCTATTCACAAAAGGATTTCACGTGTCACGATTTGAATTTTTAAGGAAGTTAGTAGGAGTTCAGAAATTGAATTTCTGATCCAAGGAGGAGTATGTAGAGTGAGTGTCTTAGAAATTCCGGCGAGAACAAATACCATGCTCGGCCATGCGATGGACGTCTGAAAAATAAAAGAAGTCGTAAAGATTAAAGAAGCAGTTGGCAAGAATTCAAGAGTTGCTAATTGCGACAGTTAGAAAACAGTTAACAAGATTGAATGGCTATAAGTACATAGTTTATTATAGATGTAAAAAACACTTCTATTAATCAAAGAAAAATCTCAGTGATTGTTGAGTTCTTATATCCTTTGTTCGACTCTGTTTTTTTAAGCTCTCTCTAGCTTTCTCTATATAATCTTCAGTTGTTTTTATACGTTAGATAGTTAGTCGCAACAAGATTGGTGTTTTGATTCAATAAGATTAGGGAGTTTCAAGAATCTTGTTTTTTTAGGATTTCCCTGTCATAATTGCTTGGAGTTTTAATATTCTTCTTATATGCCGTGAGCTTTTTCATGCTTGCTCTTCTTCATTCTCTTTTTATGCTGAGTTAAAATTTCAGTTCATGAATGCGTATAACAAATTCAGAATAATAGAAGTCATCCTGAAACTAGATCATACTACTTGCAGATACTGAGCAGATATTGTCCGCACGATTTCTATGGCGACTACTCATTGTAGGGTTTACTAAAGGAAATACTTGATGCAGCAACAGACTGGGAAAATATATAGTGGAAACATATTAACTGTCACACAATTCTGAAATAGGAAATCCTTGAAGCTAGACTTATTTATCAAAAAATAATCATAGCAGAACACAAATCATAGTCATGATGTCATATGAGCATGTAGACCAATCTGTTACCACTTACCAGAACGCATTTGGCATAAACTGTGCATAAAATCTCAAAAGAAATTGACACGGCTTAAAGTAGTTTAAACTTTTTTTACGTACAAAATAATGTCATTTAATAAATTGACATCACTTTGTTATTAATAAATAATTATTTTCAAAACCTATTAGTTTTATGATAATCTCATAAGGGTTTAAGGTTTTATCGACGGAGGAGTTCACATGTTGATAGATTAGCTTCAAATGGGAATTCCAATTGCTTTTAGGGAGAGGTTGGAATGATTCTGAATGAGAGAGTTCTAACGAAATGTATTTGTTAAATAAAGTTTTAAATTTAAAACAAATCGATTATATTTTGCAATAAAATTAGTGTATATTATTTTTCTAAAATATGATTAAATCATTTAATAAGATAACAATTTAAAAACCAAATTTATTCGAACGACTGTTTAAAATAAATATAAATAAAAGTTGCTGCTACTTACAGTGAATGTAGATAGAATGTGGTCGCTGTGGTTAATTAACATGATGAAAGGCATGCGCATGCACTGCAATGATCTGGTCCTGGCAATTATTGGCCACTCACTTTGGTTAGTGGAGATGAAATGGTTGGGCGACCGTCTCAACATTTGTCAACCAAAAACCTTTGGACTTGGATAGGCATGAGGCAAAGTTCCACTTATGATCCATTTTTCCACACCATAAACAGTTTACACCTTGCTAGTTTGGTGACGTCCTTAGCTACATCAGCTATTTATAAGTAGCTGAAGCCCCTATAGTTTCTCACGCCAATTCCTTCGTTGAAGTCTCTAGCTAGCCGCCTGCTTTCTACAAGATAGTGAAAGCTGGAGTCTTTCTCGACCTAAGCATCACTTACAACTTTACTCTCGTGCAACCCATCAAGATATGGCTGCTCTTAGGTCCCTAGTGGCCATCTCTTTGCTTCTCGCATTGTCTGTCGTACAGACTAAGAGCAGAGTCGCCAGAAAAGATTTAAGTGTAGACCTTGGTGGCATAGGACTCGGTGTTGGCGCAGGTTTGGGTCTTGGCTTAGGTGGTGGTGGCAGTGGTTCGGGTGCTGGAGCTGGCTCGGGTTCAGGGGGAAGTAGCTCAAGCTCAAGTTCCGCTTCATCATCCTCTAGTTCAAGTACCGGGGGTGGAGGAGCGGGGTCTGAAGCAGGATCATCTGCTGGATCACGAGCTGGTTCAGGATCCCGTGGCAACCGTCGAGGTGGTGGTGGAGGTGGCGGTGGCGGTGGAGGGGGTTATGGACGTGGAAGTGGTTCGGGCGAAGGATATGGCCATGGTGAAGGTTATGGTCATGGTGAAGGGGGAGGTGACAGAAATTAATTGCATTCGTAATAAAAGAAATTTGCTACAACGAAAATGATAATAAAGTAATGATGCAGTTTGTATCCAAATAAATCGATGATCGCCTCTATTTACTTAGCAATTATATGTATTATGCGAAGGTGTGATAATTAATATATATGTGTGAATGAGAAGTTTCATGTATATCTCCTGATAATTTAGAGCTAAGATTATCTAATACGAACCAGTTTTCCATAACTTCGTATGAAAAAAACTTAATTCTCATTTCAAGTTGGTATAAACATGTTAAAGACCATGTTAAATTTGAAGATCATCATTAACATGTCTAATAGTAACAGATGAAGCTTCGTTAGTTCAAGTGTAATATTACTTTAGAGAAGAACTCTCTGCTACCAGTTCTTGACACTTTTTGTCATTATATACTATTTATGATCTCAATGATCCATTGTGATAAATCACAGCATAAGGTTTCTAATATGCTTTCCATATCTTGAAAAGCATAGACAATAATGAAATTGTTGCGTATCTAGCCCTATTTAAAGGTAAAAGTAAATTTCAATGATCTTGGATATTTTCAAGGATTGTTGAAATGATGAACGAGTAAAGTCAAGACGGATAACAATTGATTTAAAATTATTCTTGAGAGACAACTGTGCAGAGTATAATACACATATATCTTTGACTTACAGGGCTGTGTGCAACAATCGAGTAAGAGACTGTGAATGTGTACAAATTGGATGATGACCTATATGATCGTGTAAGATCAGACATGCCCGTGTACCCCTATTATACATGATTGTATGTGAAGACTGTAACACTTCATATATGATAATGGAACCAGAATACTGAGTATTACCATATTCTTAAATATTTATAATTTTAAATTACAAATTTTTTATTTAAAACCTCATTATTCTAGTAAATACTATTTATTTTATAAAAATTTTGACAAAATTTCCTTTATATTCACTTAAATCTTCCTGTAAGAAACTTCAATATATTTCTCACTCATTTTACTCTACCATCCATCTCCAT
The DNA here is from genome assembly GCA_029891385.1 of Erythroxylum novogranatense. Taxonomy (NCBI): domain Eukaryota; kingdom Viridiplantae; phylum Streptophyta; class Magnoliopsida; order Malpighiales; family Erythroxylaceae; genus Erythroxylum; species Erythroxylum novogranatense. The sequence continues at coordinate 43,162,674 of CM057227.1, forward strand.
ATCAAACTCTTATGATAAAATAATTGACCCATCTTCCACTACATTTCAACTCATCTAAAAACCAAAATTTTTACATAATTTTAATATATAATTCTCAATATAATTTTGTAAAATCCTTCATTTCTTTAAGTGTACATGTCATAAGCAAAAACAAAATATAATTATGTAGAACATCCAACTCCAAGTTTTCCGTAATCCTCTATGTGACTAGTTTTTGCGGTAGATCCACCACAACTTTCTTCTAATATTTCTTCAAAACCTACACACAGAAAGAAAACCACATGCTAAGCTATAGGCTTAGTGGTGTTCAAGCAATTCTATTTCTTATCCAATTCATTCATTCAACTATGAGCAAAAACAAAATATAATAATGTAGTACATCCACCTCCAAGTTTTCCGCAATCCTCTATATGACTATAGTCTTTGCGGTAGATCCATCATAAGTTTCCTCTAATATTTCTTCAAAACCTACTTGCAGAAAGAAAACCACACGCTAAGCTATAGGCTTAGCGGTGTTTAAGCAATTCTATTTCTCATCCAATTCAATTTATTTAACTATAAGCAAAAATAAAATATAATAATGTAGTACATCCACCACCAAGTTTTCCGCAATCCTCTATCTATGACTGAGGATCTTAATGGTATGAAGTCTACTTTAGATTTTTCTGTTCAAGTTGTAGGGGTCGCCATCTCATGACAATCAAAACTACAAAATTTTGTAGCTATCCACGACTGAAGCGAAGCATGTAGTTGTCACAGAAGCAGGCAAGGAGATGCTCTGGCTAAAGAGGTTCCTTCAAGAGTTGGATATGATGCATGATTATTATGTAGTATTTTATGATTGTCAAAGTGATATGGACTTGAGTAAGAATACTATTTATCATTCTTGCACAAAAGCATATTGATGACAGGTATCATTGGTTGAGGTCTATAATTGCGGAACAATAATTGCAAGTGAAGATGATTTATATAGATATAAATGGTGTTGACATGTTAACAAAAGTGGTTTGTGAGAATAAGCACAAGCTATATAGTAAACTTGTTAGGATGTCTCTTAAATAAATATTGGAGTTATTCGAGTCTCCTCTAAAAATGGGCTGGAGGGGGAGATTGATGTGTGCATAGGCAAAAAGTGAGTTTCTGATGATCTTTGATATTCTCAAGGGTGATGAACAAGTGAAGTCAAGATCGATAACGGTCAACTTGAAGTCATTCTTAAGAGACATAATCATGTAAAGTATAACACGCCTGTGTCCTTGACTTACATGGTCATGGTGATTGTCATGTAAGAGACTGGGAATGTGTACAAATTAGATGATGACCTATATGGCTGTATAAGATTAGACACACTCGTGTCCCTATGATACACGATCATGCGTGAAGACAGTGCAGGTAACTACAATCATGTATGGGTGAATGATAAGAATCAAAGACATACACAGGTATATGGAACACAAATTCCTGTGTCCTATAAATATACGACCATATAAGTAGACCATGTGATTAACTGAGATAATGTATATTTGCAATTCCTTAAAATATAGTAAGGACTTGCTCACCTATACGATTGTGTAAGTGACCATATCTAGTTATGAAACACTATTTTTTTAATGAAAGGGGAAATGACAAGGTTCTTTGATATGAGTAAAAACAAAATAGAAAAAGAAAAAGAAAAAGATTAAGAGTTGGCTAGAGTTCTTTCTCATTTTATAGTTGGTAGTTTTAATTACAAGTTATCTTTGGAGTATTTGTTTTAGGATTAGATTAAGAGTGTTGTTGAGTTAAAGTATCAACTTGCTCGACACTAAAATTTTGTGGGATAACTTATAGTCATTTTGTGATATAATTCCAAGTAAGGGTTAATGGAAACTTTAAACTATTGTAAGTTCTTATTTAAAATTAGTAAATTTATTTGCCAATTTGGTTTGTAATTTTTACTTCTATGTTGAAGGATTTTTTTGAATGTATATATAGTATTTGACTTACATTTTTGTCATATATATTGTTGTTTGGTTTTTTTTTCCTCGCGATTGGGTTGCTTAAAATTAGTTGATCATATTTTCTTGATATTGTAGGAGTTGTGATTGGATCCCATCAGTAATACATGCATCGGTTTGGGGAATGCTGACATTTTTTTTCAGTAATAGGGCATCGTAGGGGGGCGCTGCGCATCCTGTGGGGGTAACAGGAGTCGAACCTGTGACCTTAGGATTTTGTTGGGTGCATGACCCGTTCGTCCGAGTCTACTTAAAAGTGAAATTCGAGCAAAAGCCGTGTCAAATAGAGAGGGACGTTGAATTCCTAATCGTGAAGTTTCAAGGGGCATACAATGCAATAATCGGATGAGCTACCCAGAACGCCCTCAGAGCGGTCATCTCCACCTATTACCAAGCGATGAAGTTTCCAATGCCCCGCGGAGTTGGTGTTGTTAGAGGTCAACAAAGAATCTCTAGAGAATGCTATTTGGTAGAAACAAAAACATTAGACGGGGCGGTGGTATTGACGAGCTCTCTTGACGTGAGAGCTGATGAAGAAACAGAAAGAATGAACCCCGTCGAAGAAACGCAGCGGGTCGTATTGGATGAAGCAGATGGCTCCAAATTCACAAATCTAGGTTCCGAGTTTCAGAAGGACCTAGTTAAAGAAATCACAGACTGCTTGGTGGAGAATAGATCGGTCTTCGCTTGGGTACCGAGCGACATGCCCAGAATTTCTCGATCAATTGCCTCGCACTCCCTTGGTATTCGACAAGATTACAAGCCGGTTAGGCAAAAGAAGCGATGGCACTGCAAGGAGCGACAGGAGGTGATCGAGAAAGAAATAGAGAAACTACTCGGAGTCGGGTTCATCCGAGAAGTCAAGTACCCCGAATGGCTCGCCAATGTGGTGTTGGTGAAGAAGAAGAACGGGAAGTGAAGAATGTGCATTGACTTCACCGACCTGAACAAGGCATGTCCAAAGGACAGTTTCTCCCTACCCAAGATTGACCAGTTAGTAGACTCCACCTCTGGACATGAACTTCTCAGCTTCTTGGATGCTTTCTCGGGCTACCATTAAATTCAGATGAGCCTCGAAGACGAAGAGAAGACTGCCTTCATAACCGACCAGGGCACATATTGTTACCAAGTAATGTCGTTCGGCTTGAAGAATGCGGGGGCCACTTATCAGCGGCTCGTCATGGAGGTCTTCAAAAAACAGATCGGTCGATCTGTTGAAGCTTATATAGATGATATGGTGGTTAAAAGTAAGGCGGTATCGAGCACGTGGGAGATTTAAAGAAGTCTTCGGACCTGGACAAATTTCGATGAAGTCAACCCAAAAATGCGTCTTTGGGTGGCATCCGGAAAATTCACAGGATTCATGATTACTCAGCGGGATTGAAGCTAATCCAGAGAAGATCGAAGCCATCGTCAAAATGCCTTCGCCACGATGCTTGAAAGAAGTACAGATATTGACCGGTCTGATAGTCTCCCCGGCGATTCGTTTCAGTTGGGGACAAGTGCCTCCCATTTTTAAAATTTTAAGGAAGCGGATGTAACCCGAGCCCGAGTGGGCGGAGGAGTGCGAAAGAGCTTTTCAGACGCAAGCGATGTCGACAAGCCTACATCTGCGAGCCCGTTGAGGAGAAACCACGATTATTTATCTGGCGATCACAAAAGGCGATTAAGCGCGGTTCTGGTTCGATCGGATGGTAAGGAGCAATTTTCGATCTATTACGTCAGCAAGGTACTGAGTGGGCCAGAAACATGATACGCGCCCATAAAAAAGTTAGCTCTTTCCTTGATAACTGCGGCGCGGAAACTGAGACCGTATTTTCAAAGCCATACCATTGAAGTGTGGACCGATCAGCCTCTCAGGCAATGCCTCCAAAAACCTGAGACCTCTGGGCGATTAATAAAATGGGCGGTTGAGATGGGAGAGTTCGACATACAATATAAGCCCCGGACGACGATTAAGGCACAGGTGTTGGCAGACTTCATTGCAGAGATGAGCCAACCCAGCTCGCAGGGTGAGCAATTCCCTGCCTGGAGCTTGTTCGTTGACGGGTCGTCCAATGCTGAGGGATGCGGAGCAGGAGTGGTATTGATCAACCAGCATATGGAAGAAAAGGTGGAATACGCCCTTCGACTAAAATTCAAGGCCTCTAATAACGAGACAGAATATAAGGCTCTGATAGCCGGTCTCCAACTGGCTAAGGAAATGGAGGTAAAGCATCTAAAGATATATAGCGATAGCCAAGTGGTGGTCGGCCAAGTCACTGGATAGTATGAAGCCAAGGGGAACAACATGATCGAGTACCTGGAGCTAGTAAAGCGAGAGTTAAGTAATTTCGAGCAGTACTCGATCAGCAGGATAGAACGAGCTCAAAATGTTAAAACGGATGCACTCTCCAAAATGGCCTCCGATCGAGACGCCAAAAATAACGTTCTAGTCGAACGACTAGATCGCCCTAGCATACAAAAAGCCAAGGAAGTTCTTGATGTAAATACCGGTCGATTGGGTTGGATAGAACCGATTAGACGATATCTCCTAGAGAGAACACAACCGAAAGAAACCTCGGAGGCCAAAAAATTGAGAATAAAGGCAGCCGAATACACGATCATAAATGATACCCTGTACAAGCGATCTTATGACTGGCCACTGCTGCGATGCTTGAATGAAGAAGAGGCAGAACAAGCAATGGCTGAAGTCCACGAACGAATGTGTGGCAACCACATAGGAGGTAGAATGTTAGCCCATAGGCTAATCAGACAGGGATATTACTGGTCGACGATGAGGAAAGACTGCCAGGAGAAAGTTGACTGATGTGAGGCCTGTCAGAAAAATAACAGCCTATCTCACCAGCCGACCGAGAGGATGAAAATTGTGAGTCATCCTATCCCCTTCGCTCAATGGGGGATGGATATACTGGGGCCCTTTCCTCTAGATCCCTGACAGAAGAAGTTCCTAATAGTGGCAGTGGAGTACTTCACCAAATGGGCAGAAGCGGAAGTGGTCGCAACAATTATCGAGCAGAAGGTGGAAAGTTTCGTAAAGAAAAATATACTAACTCGCTTCGGGATGCCTATGGTGCTGGTTGCAGACAACGGTCGACAGTTCGATAACTATAAGTTTAGAGATTTCTGCGACCAACTAAAGATAAGGCTACAATTGACCTCAGTAGCCCACCCCCAATGCAACGGTCTCGCGGAGAACATAAACAAAAAGATAATGAGTGCTCTTAAGAAGCACCTAGACGGACGAAAGACTTGGGTGGAAGAGCTTGATGAAGTGTTGTGGGCGTACAAAACCATACCAAACGGAGCTACAGGGGAAACACCGTTCAGGATGACCTTTGGGACAGAAGCCTTAGTCCCCGTAGAAGTGATGTTGCACAACCAAAGGGTGTCGAGCTATGACGAAGAGCGGAATAATGAAGCCCGTTGAGCAGAGTTCGTGCTTCTCAGTGAAGACAGGGATAGGGCAACCGCTCGTTCAGAAGCCGTCAGGCAGAAAGCAACAAAGTTCTACAACAGAAGAGTAAAGTCGAGCGACGTAAAGGTTGGGGGGTACGTCCTGCGAAAAGTCGAGGCGGCTGGGAAATACCCCGGAAAGCTCGGACAGGCATAGGAAGGACCCTATCAGGTGATCAAGCAAGTCGGGCATGGCTCTTACATCCTACGCGATGCGAATGAGAAAACTCTACCGAGGCCATGGAACTCTCGAAACCTAAAGGCGTTCTACCAGTAGATAAGTTTTATTTTAGTTAATGTTTGTTAATTCTTGTTTTGTACAAAACACAGGGGTACCTTTTTTCATCCTGCTGCTAGACAGGTTTTTTAACGGCCCACGCCCTCATTATCGTTAATAAAGGGATTTTCAGATTTCCTGGCAAGAAAAAATTTCATTATATTTGGCAAAGCGCAGAAAATCTCACCAGCCATTGCCCGACCTCGACATAGATCGACTACGGTTGGTCGGTCGCTAAGACAAGATCCTTGGGACCATCGCTCGGCCTCGACATAGATCGACTACGGTCGGTCGGTCGCCAAGATAAGATCCTTGGAACCATCGCTCAGCTTCGACGTATATCGACTACGGTCGATCGGTCGCCAAGACAAGATCCTTGGGACCATCGCTCGGCCTCGACACAGATCGACTACGGTTAGTCGGTCGTCAAGACAAGATCCTTGGGACCATCGCTCGACCTCGACATAGATCGACTACAGTCGGTCGGTCGCCAAGACAAGATCCTTGGGACCATCGCTCGGCCTCGACATAGATCGACTACGATTAGTCGGTCGGTCGCTAAGACAAGATCCTTGGGACCATCGCTCGGCCTCGATACAGATCGACTACGATTAGTCGGTCACCAAGACAAGATCCTTGGGACCATCGCTCGGCCTCGACATAGATCGACTACGGTCGGTCGGTCGTCAAGACAAGATCCTTGGGACCACAGCTCAGCCTCGCCTACCGATCGACCAAGTTGCCAAGACAAGATCCTTGAAACTATCGATCGACCTCACCATCGCTCGGTCGGGTCGCCAAGACAAGATCCTTGAGATCTCGACTCGGCCTCGACTATAAATCGACCTCGATGCCGGTCAGCCATGAGCAACTTCATCAAATCTCACTATAGATCGAAAATAAAGAACATAAACACGGAGAATGATTTCGAAAAAATGAAGGACAAAAATAAAGATTTTCATTTTTTGAATTAAATCGCCACCTGGCTTGACCAGTGAGCTCTAAAAGTCGTGAAGGAGAAGCTTCGGAAGTTGGCGGATGCACAGGAGAAGTCTCAGAAGTTGACGGGATAATCTGGGCAGGAGCAGGGTCTAAGGGAGCAACAGGAGGAATATCCTCATGAGGAAGCTCTTCCTCTTCAGAGCTAAGATCCAGCTCTTCATCCGGAATAAGGTTCCACTCTCTCTCGGCCTTCTTCTTCATATCCTCCAAAGAAAGGCCGAAGGCTGCGGGAAGAAGCAGCTCGGGGTACTCTTCAAAGGAAGGACACTCCGACCCTTGAGGAACGTGAATCTCGTGGCACTTCTTCAGGAGCGAAAGAGCTAAATCACAGGCAAGCTCTAAACACTCCTCGTTCAGAAACCGTCTCTTCCACCGCTTGATCGCTTCTACCCGCTGGTTCTTAATAGAGCCCCACACCTTCTGCAATGTGTCCTAGGCTCTATTCCTGCCCTCCACTGCGGCATGGCAATCCTCGAGGTACTTCTTACCAAGCTTACGCTCCTTCTCCACCGTCCTTTTCAGCTTGTCATTCGCCGCAACCAGCTGGCTCCTCTCCTCCTCTCCCGTGGTCAGTTGAGCCTTCAGGACGCCCATCGCACCCTCCCAGGATTTCTTCTCCTCCTCCAAGGAAGAGTTCTAAGCCTGAAAGAGGTCTCTCTCCTCCTTCACCCCTGAAAGCTCTTCCTTCATAGCCTTCATCTGCTCATGGAGGTCCTGGACTTCCCGGTCTAGAGTCTCCAGACATCTGCAAAGATTTGAAGGACATCACCAAGCTCCCGCGATACCGCAAATAACGAGTTGAGACCCCAACTCCAGATTACTCTTCTTGACCATAATCTGCTCGTCCGCGGGGAGAGTAATCTTCTCGGCAATATAGCGGGACACTTCGAGGTCCCCGATCGAGGCAGTATTGGCCAGCTTGATTGCATACTCCCATTGTCCGGCGTTAGTCGCTCGCCCCTTCCCCTTGCCTTTCTTCTCCTTCTCTTTCACGCCCTGACTTGGCGGGCCGGACGGTAGATCACCAAGCCTCCTCAATCTCTTCCTCTTAAGAGGAGGCTCCATTTTCTCCTCCTCCTCCTCCTCAACCAAAACCGCTCGACCCGCACCAGCTGGTACGATCGGCAACGATGCCGACACGATAGAATGACCTTCAACAGGCGGAGGGGCCGACGGCGCTATGGGATAGCCTAGCTCCACTGGCAGAGCGACGCCTTCGCCAGTCTCCGCCTCTTGCCTCTTTTTCCCCTAACCGGCTCGCTTCCTGGATTTAGAGGATTGGGAGGGCCCGGTGAAATCTTCTATTCTCACCACGGCTGCACAGCAACAGAACAAGTCAGAAAAAGAAACCAACAATAAAAAATGCAGTAAGTAATTCGACCACGAGGGCCCAACCAGACGGGGCGGTCTCCTTTCCTAGCCCGCTAATTTGTGGCGAAGGGACGAGTAAAAAGGAACCGACCGAGACCCCTCCGTAATACCCCGCAATGAGCCGAGCGAAATCGTATCGACCGAGCTCCTTTATGCGACCGATCATTCTCCACTCCTCCCTACTAAGAGACACGCTCAACGTGTCATTCCACTGCTCGGCTAAAGGATACCTCCACGGTTGAGACTCGCAGGAAGATCCTGGGGCTTTCACGAAGAAGTACTTCGTCCGCCAAGAAGAGACTTTCAAAGTTGTACCGGCCGGGCGATATCGGGCGTCTCTATACTGCAGAGAGGGGACCCCGGCACTAGAGCTCGGACTCTGGCTCAACCTCAAAAAGTGACGCAAAATGCCAACAGAGGGCGAATGACCGAATTGATGGCATAGCAAAGCCAGACCATTAATAAACCTCCAGCTATTCGGAGGAATTTGGCTCGGCATCAGCTGATAGGCCGTGCACACCTCATCGACGATCGGGGCGTATGGAAGCCTCATACCACCAACCGAGAAAAAACTATCAGAAACGGAGAAATATCCACTCAAGTTGCTGTGGATTAGCTCGTTCCCCAGGACTAGCCGGGGTCCCCAGGACGTGGGGATGTTATATCTAAGTACTGACCGATTCAACTCCCCCATGGTCATTTTCGATTCATTCCTCGACGGCGCCTCCACAACCAACCCATCCTTCCTTTCTCTCGTCGATATTTCTTCAACACCTTCTACCATACTTCTAGAACTGGCCGTCGACATGCTTACCAAGAGCAGAACTTTTGAAAAGAAAAACTTTAGAGGAGGAGATGAAGAAAAGGGGCGTACCTATTTAGTGAATGGAGAAGGGGAAATCGAACGACGGTTTAAGGAAATTTCCAGGAACTAAGAGCAAGAAAGAGCAAATGAAAGCAAAGCAGAAGCAAGAACGAAACAAATGTGAAGAAAACCAAACAGTTTGTCGATCCTGAACATTTATAAGGAAACGTTCAAATGAGCGATCCAATCAAAACGTGACGCGTGGAGAAAATCCGAGCTATGCTTGGACACGCGGCATAATCCGAGCCAAGGAGAATTAGGGTTGTTCGAAATCCGGAGTGGCGCGACAGTTGAAAGGACGTCTGATGGATGCATAACGGTTCTACAAGGACGATCGCTTGATTACGAAAAGTCGTCGAGGGCACGCAGCGCGTGAAACAATAAATGTTTCAAATACTTTCACGCGCTCACCAATGATGACCACCCGATCTACTTTAGCGCGAGCTATCATGCAATAAGTGTCGATGCCAATCGGTTGGGGTACTCAATCGACCGATCCCAATACGAGCAGTCACGCACAGCCAGTCGACATCCAATCGATCGGGCCTACCCGAGCTGTCCCATGAACGAGCTACATTGCCAATATCTGACCGATCGACCACCTCACGAGCTGTCTTACGGACGAGCTATAAGATAGCAGACGAGCAACAAAATCCTAATATACTCCTCGACCCTTCTCTTCGCTCGCACTCGAGGAGTAGGGGCTTATAGTCGAATTCGGTCGTCTTGGGGCCCACTCAATCATAACGACCCGTGGGCCGATCGGTCCGTTCTCCAAATATCAGTTTTACACCTATGCCAAGTCCAGGTCCAATCCGCGATCTCCTTGGCCCATTCGCAGGTGAGAGTCTCCCATGCATACGTAAAGACTTAAACCTGGCTATTACTCCATATATAAGGTATAATTCCACCATAACAGAGGTACGTAATAATAACCTAATTTTCTCTGTATACAGCAATCTCACCTTCATCAAAAAAGACTAACTTGAGCGTCGGAGGGGCTTATCGGGAAACAACCTCCGACGTGCCTTCCTTGTTTTGCAGGAACCTTCAAGTCGAAGCTCTTGCAAGGACCAACCAACTCCATGAATTCAAACGGTAACGTACAGTTCCGCCAGAATCCGGCAGAACCAGTGTTAAAAAAATTTGTAAGACAAAACTCTTAATGTCGTTATTCATGCAAAAAGCGATCAACTGTAAGGTAGAATTGCGAATGCCATGGTAATTGATTAACAAATTATGAACTGATTACTTTTACATGATATCGGCTTAGTAACGATATCGAGAATTAAGTGGTATCAATTCGATTTTGGCGGTGATCACTTAAAAACTAAGAATTGAGGTTGCCCATTTACCAATCTTTACATGTATACTAGCACGCCGTTAAAAAAGGAAAAAGTCATTGATTGAGTAGCATGGAAGAAACGAGAACAGCAGTGTATATATCGATCCCTAGTACTATTTCTTGCCATACAAGACTCGCCTACCATTTACAACCTGCACATGTGTAGCTTAATTTGGAAGTTAACCTCAAGGACCGCACCGTTCCTTACTTCGTCATATTGTCACATATCGTTTTTGCTCTAAAAATAATTATTAAGTTTGAGAAGAAAAGGATTTTATTAATTAGCTTAAATATGTTCGTCAAAACTCCACTTTGATCAACTACGTTCGTGTTTTTAGGTGGAAACGAGATAGAACAAACCCTAGGAAGTCCTACTGCAATTTGTGGACCACTATCATCATGGTATGCGTGGATCACTATCATTAGCCTTTCGATATTATAACAATCCTCATCTTGACAAGCATATTTAACATGTTTCAGTTCCGTTTTCTTCAACTTATAATGGCTCTATATAACAGTTTAGGCCACTCATACTCCACTATCGATATCTATGGATGATAGTGGAATTCATGTCGGCACCAACCAGCCATCGATCCCCATGATGTCGTGGCCAATGTTGCAGGCTTCAAAATTATCGCACTTCCAATATTTCTGTCGTGGCCAATGTTGCAGGCTCCAAAATTATTCTCACTTTCAATTCTTCTCCTTATCGACCACAAACTTAAAAAGTGGAAATGGAATGTTGACAATCACACTTCCCAAAGATAAAGCAGAACGCACGCATGTCCCTCCACTACTTCCCGCCACAGTCTACACGCTTCTAACTTTTATTTGCACGACCATGCACCAAACCAAGCTACCTACCAGTATAAATACACCTCCATCTCTCTAAGGACCCTATCACAGAACAAAACTTGTCTCTATCTAAGCTACTAATTGCTAAATAAGCAACTTTATAGTCTTTTGATATATTAGACTCTTTGGTAGGTTGTGTTTGGAGAATGGACAACTTGAAGTTTTTGGCATTTCTTGCTTTAATCGTCTCAACCTTGGATGCGGGTGAAAGCCGTATTGAGAGGAAAGACTTGGGTTTGGATCTTGGAGGACTAGGGGTTGGATTGGGTGTAGGTCTGGGCCTTGGAGTGGGTGGTAGTGGATCAGGGTCTAGAGCAGGAGCAGGAGCAGGGTCAGGGTCTAGGTCCAGTTCTAGTTCAAGCTCAAGTTCTTCATCGTCTTCTAGTTCTGGATCAAGTGGTGCTGGGTCAGAAGCCGGTTCATCTGCCGGGTCCTATGCTGGTTCCAGGGCTGGCTCGGGAGATGGACATGGCAAATAAGCATGTCCATCGAGTGGTATTAGTTTAAGATTCAGAAAGCACCAGACAAGTTAAAAGTACGAAAAATAAAGGTGATGTTAAGTTTACTCCATACAACAATATGTACTGCTTAAACGTGTATGGATCCAGTTGTAGTTATCACTCTGTTGTTCAAGATGATTTGAAGTATAAATATTCTCTCCAGGCATTATGATTCTGTATCGTTTGTTTAAAAATAAAATCCTGACCGAAGGAGACTAGGAGCTAACATCTTTGGGATGCTTGGACACTTTCAAGGAACCTAACAATCCCTCAATAAAATACAGGTTGCCTATAATGAAACTATCAATTAACATATCTTTCAAGTCCAAACTTAAGAAGAAATAGCTACAGAATTGACTCTTGGGAGATCAACATGAAGGCTGTTAGAATTTATAATGGACCTACAGGCCCACACGAGAAGGAAAGTTAGACTACATATAAATCTAAGTGAGGTTCCATCCTAAAATCAATTGGTGATAGGTGGAGTAGCCCACTAGACTTATATGTTAGTTTTATTTCCTCTCTTTTTCCAATGTGGTACAAACTCTCACTTTATATTTCAACACACCCCCCTCACGTGTGGGTCTATACACGTGACATAATCTATCAATTCGAGGGGTTAACGACTAACATAAGAGCAACCTACTTTGATATCATATTAGAATTTACAATGGACCTACAAGCCCATTCCTTAAGTTTCTCAATCATTCTTGCACAATAAGAACAACCAGTGCATTCACAACCGGGTAAAGGCATGAGTTTGTCAAACTCATCCCAGCACTGATTGAGTTTGTCAAACTCATCCCAGCTAAAATAATGAGTAACCGAACTATTACCTTGCTCAGTAGATAGCATTTCACGCTACACTTGATACATTTGAGGAGTATTACTCACCCCAAAACGTTTCTCCAACACCTCCCACAGATGCTTGTTGCTCAGTAAGTAAACAAAGCTATCCCCTAAATACTTAGAGATAGAATTCCGAAGCCAAGATTTAATCATCGAGTCAACCTTCTTCCACTTCCTATACCGAGTTGGATCTGTAGGGGGTTCGAGCGTACCGTCGATAAAGCATAACTTGTCTTTGGCCTCAATAGAACTCTTGATGGCTGTGCTCCAGCTGAAATAATTTGACCCAGTAAGCACCAATGCCATTCCTGGATGATCAGAGGGTTGGAGCAAATACGGATCGTCATCTACCAATACACTGTACCGAGAACGAGTCTCCACGCGATCTGCCATGGACGAGCTATACAACCGTCGAAATAGTAGAAATCCCCGTCGCCTTCGTTGAAACCAAGAAATCGCCGCCTTTGCCCTCTTGGAATCAAGAAAGCCCCTTTTCTCTCTTTGCAGAATCAAGAGCCCTAATTGTGCTCTAATACCATGTACAAACTATTAGCTATTACGAAGTAAGTAAACAATGTTACTGAATAATACTTTCTTATTCAGCTTGTATTGTATTTCTGATCATTATATACAGAATACTTCAACTATACAAGTATAGAATACTAACTACTAACGTCTACTAACGGCTAATAGTATTAACCATTAAACCACTAACTGTAACTGTACACTATCTAATTACAATTGACTGAATAAATAGCTAACTACAAATGAATATCTTTCATAAAGGCTATTCAGAGTTGATGACGGGTGGCTTCAATCTTCTTGGAATAACATTCAAGAGTGGTTCAACTATTTCCAAATGTGATAGATTAGTCATCATTACACTGGTGATGTTTCTCGGTAAGAATGTTCAATATGAATAGAAAAACAAAAGTCCACCAGCCCTGAATGCAACCACCAACCCCATAAAACTCTTATAACCCTAGTTCAACTACCTCAGATCCAATGCTTAGGAGAAGTCTAATTATCTCAATAATACAAATTGAGGATAAGCAAATTAGAGCGTTTTCACAAAGAGAAGATTTGTCCTAAACTTATCATATCAATTTTGCCTTCATATATGCCCCACTTCATACTTTGGCTTGACCTAGAATGAAGAAATTTCATTTGAATAACTAATGACCACAGCGCATGATTCACACTAAATAACTTTCTATTTGAGGCACAGCTATGGTGGTTTAATTAGTGTTCCGAGTTATGGTATAAAAATAAATTTTCAAGATGCATATTTCTTCTAAAGAAATCGTCACTTCTTGTCTGTACAAAATTGCAAAAACTTCGTTGCGTATCATATCCACATAATATAGAAAGCTCAATAACTAAATGTCTTTTCAAACAAAAATGTACAAACATACAAAATCACATTGCAAGTTTATGCACGAGTAGGCCGTAGGAAAAGAAATCCAAACTAATCATTGTTTGAGGGGGGAGGGGGGAAAGAGAAATGAAAGAGGGTATGAATTTTTGGGAGATTTAAAATTTGAGGTCTTAGGGAATTGACTTCAACTACAAATGGTAGGAAACAGAAATTTGACAGCTTATCTTTTGACAATAGTTAGAGCAAAAGCATTGATGGGTTAGACGCGAATGTGTTTTACCATTAAAATGAAATTCAACTAGATTATTTTAAATTGAAAGCTATAAACAGATCGGTAGAACTAAATAAAAAATAGTACTATCAAGTAAAATGTGAAGAAGGGATGTGTTGTGCAGCCTCTAGGTGATTAGCATCACTAACCTAATAGTTGCGTAATGATAGGCTGATGAAATTATTTGAAATCAACATCTCTACTAATTAAAAGTAAGGTTATATATTATTGAACCTCTTCAAATCTTGTATATCAGCAAAATTTTTAATGGATATTGTTGTTATGTTAAGTCGATAGAACCACATAAGTCAACACAATTAAAAAACATAGCAAGATCCACTACAAAAAATTAAATCAATCCGCGAGATTTTATTGATAAAATGTCGTGGATTATGATGACTTTTCGTGACGTTTAAAACGTAACCAAAATTTCAAATTTTTTTCGACGTTTTATAAAAACGTCACATATTTTTACTATTTTTTACGACGTTTTATCAATAAAATGTCACGAATTAGAAACCGCGACGTTTTATTGAATAAAACATTGCAAAAGACATTTACCTTTTGTTTAATTACAACATTTTGATCTTCTACCACGTTTCTTCTCTTTACCTTCTTCCCACATTCCCTTTGCCTAATTCTCTTCCTTGGAGCTTTTGTAATGTTCATAATTAGGCGCCTAATGTTGATTTGATGTTTGATTGCATGGACAAGCCTCCTCTAAACAAGACAGAACATAGGGATTTCCCTTTGCCACTCTTCAGATATTGCGCCACTAAGAATCACTTTGATATTCCTTTTCCTAATTGGTCCTTCTGGGGCTGGTTAGTATTAGCTAAGCAATCCTGTTTCTGTATATGCATTTTGATATTGAAATCGAATCTTCAAACCGTATCTGGTTTAGTTGTTATTTGATGTTGAAATGGAGGCTTTATTATTTCTAAAACCAATGCTTGCACCATTGTTATATGAATGTGTTGCTGTTGAATTCTTTTCCCTCGATAAATTTAATATGATGAAGGATAGTCCACTTTGGATGTGATAACAAGCATGACCAATCTGTGTTGCCAATGACTCTTATATAGGCCAGAGATTAATATAAGATCATGGGAAGAGGATTTTTGAGACATTATAAAAGGTTCTCAGGGTCGAAGTTGGGCAAGGAAATGGCCACGTGCATATTGGAAAGGGAATCCTGATGTTGTCTCTCCTATTCGTGAATAGTTACTAAAATGCAATCACTTTCCTGATGAGTTTTGTCGATCAATAAAGTTTGTTGCTGACTGGGGTAATACAAACCCATCTGAGGTATACATTACTTACAAATTTCCATTCATTTGATCCAAATAATTGCCACTGTAATAGTTAGGTCTAGTTGTTTTGTGATCTTCGTATCTCTCCCATCTACGAATTTGGTAATTTTGTTGTAGTGCAATATGATTGCTTATGTTCTTTGCTCATTTCAGTTTCAACTTTTACATTGCTGTAGTTAAAAAGTGATTACAAGTTCCACCTCCTAACAAAGTATTCGAAGCTACAAGATTTCATTCCGGTCCCTCCACCTTCTGCTCTAGAAGTATGTCCAGATTCCTTACTCTGTTTGGCTGATCAGAAGCAAAAGGAATGGTACAAAAATCAATCTCCTTCCCATTACCATGACTACCATGCACCCTTTGCACTACTGATGTTGACTTTTTCAAGAATTGGGCACAAAACAAATAGAGAGTAATAGAGGATGTGAGAGAAATGGAGAAGCTTGAATCATGAGTGTTGGATGCTTTCAACTTTGGTTAGTCATGTCCTTGAAGCTCCACAGCTGCTGTTAGTGAAGATATAGTGTCAACTTGTAGTAATCAAAATAAGCACAAAAAAAGTCATAAATTTAATTCATTTAAGGAAGAAGTTTCAAACAATATCCAATCCCTTAATGAAGTAGTTATAGAGGGATCTCTTCTTCAATCATCTCACGACTGCAAGCACTTGGCATTTGATATATTGCTACTTCTTCCAAAATTACCTATACAATTTCTTCTTTATCTTATGTCTTACAAACTTGTACAGTGTCTGATGGATGTTCTTTCAACAAAGAACTCTTGGTAGTCAGATGATAAATGAACCTTTAGATTAATTAGTGTATTATGACATATTTGCGAATTGCAATTAGTGTATTTTATATTAATTAGTGTATTATGATATGTTTGAGAGTTGCAATTAAAGAATACATTGTCTCTGGTATGAAATTCTTGTGATACATGAATAATTATTAAAATTAATGATATACTTAAGAAATTGAAGAATTATTAAATAAATAAAATTCATAAATAATATTGAATAGTTATTAAACAAATAAGATTTAAAAATTATATTTAAAAATAATTATTAAAATTAAAACATTATTAAATTCTGCGACATTTTCAAAAAAATGTCGCGTATTCCTTCACATTCTGTGACGTTTTAAAAATGTCACAGAATGTTAGACAATCCACGACGTTGGCATGTTAGAGATTTCGTGAACTTTTTTTAAAAATGTTGCGGAATGTTAAAGATTCTGCGATCTTTTTAAAAAACGTTATGGATTATCCAAACTTTCACTAACATTTTTATAAATATCGTAAAATGTCAGTATTTTTTGTAACGTTTTACATAAAATATTGCAGAAAATTTTTGCCTATACCATATTCCACAACGTTTTTTGTGACATTTTAAAAATGTCACAAAATGCCTTATTTTCTTGTAGTGATTGTGTAACCTAAATTTGATTAATATAGAAGATCTTGTCTTGTCTTGTAAGATCACTCGTAAAAAAAGCTCCTAATTGTGATAATTTTTCCTGGTTGGACACAAAAGTTTGAAGGAGAAGTTTAACATAGCAAATTATGGTTAATCTCAGACAACTATTCTCGTTGATAATTCTCACATGTGAATATCTTATATTGGAAAAATAGGGGAAAAGAAGACTATAAGCCTAGCGGGCGACTTCATTTATTATCAATTAGTTTTAGAATGAAACATCACTTGGGGTTATATATGGTCTAATTTTCCTTCTCGTATGGATCCATAGGCTCGTTGCAAATTTCACAATTCTAACAGCTTATAGAGTGTTGAGGAGATAGCATTTGGTGCCTCCAAATGTAAAGCTTGGAAAACTTTGAAAGCTGTTACTCTCAATTTGTTATTTTGCCATTTTCCTCCGATAGATAAGATTAATCATATTACTTTGTTTTATTGAAAACAGTTACTTGTAGAAGCAAGCTAATGAAGGATCGCAATACACAGTGAATAAAAAATGCAATCATCTATTGCATTTAAGAATCATACTCATAATAAGAATAGGTAAAAATAAATACTTGAAATGTGACGATTAATCAATACAGAATTTCGAAAATGTGAAGTCTTTATGTATTTCACACCGAAAAATATATTCCACTTTTAATGCTTGATATGTCTATGGTTAATTTGAAGAACCCTTTCTTCAAATATGGAGAAAACAATTTCCTTTATTTTTCTCTTGTCCTTGTTTGTCTTTAATGTACAAAAAAAACAAAGAGTTTTCATGCACGTACTATAAACCAAAAAAAACGTTGAAAAGAGTATTACGATTACTCTTCTTCACTTTGTTTTTTATCAACGTAGAAAAAACGAAAACTCAACCTCTCAGTGTTTTTACTTTCAATTTTTCAAGCACATAACGTCTACACAACGACAACCAAGTAATAACCCTATTTATCACTATCGGCTTTTACAACATGCACGTTATTCTCAACGTACATGTTCAGTAAACATGCACACCCCTTTGTAACCATTACAAAGTTTTTATTCAACTGACTTTTTTTAATAAATAAATAATAATTATTATTTATAAAATAAAATAAAATAAAATAAAATAAAACCATTTTATTTTATTATTATTTCTAAAATGAAATAAAATATATTTTATTTTATTCATTTATTTTGTAAAAGAGAATTTCCAATATTAGTTATATTTTTGTTCTAGCAAAAATATGATAATATGTCATATAAATTATTTAATAAACTATCTCATAATAAATTAAATAATCATAAACGAAAAATATTATACTCGTAAATGTGTGACCATATAGGTTCATCACTAAGCCGGTAGTAATTAATCTAATTAATTACTAATCAAAGTTGGTGTTTAGCAATACTTCTCAACGACCAGATAGTTTGAAGTAGCAACTTTACAAAGATGGAACCTAGTTAAGGATAGTGTATAATTACCAGGATAGTGTATAATTACCTTCCATCATTACAACTTCGGATTATCCTAAGGTATGACTTAATTTTCAAACCTTATTACATAACCAACTATGTTACATATCGATCACTAATGATTGATGAATGATTTAAAAAACTTTTTTTTCTTACTGATTCAATGACAACATAGAATTCAAACCCATTACTTAGAGTCGATGAATCCCATCTTGACTCACCACTAATCAGATAGGTACTTAATTATATCCAATGATCATTCAACTAGCATTTTTATAGACTAGGTGTTTGACATCAAAACATAATAAGTAACCTATTGATTACTATGATGATCTCAGGTCAAAGAAAAATATACATTTAAATCCTTATGAGAATATCTCTCTTGATAGTTCATAGGTAATATTAACCATTGGGAATTCCCATTTTGGACAGTTCAATGATCATATCTCCATATGCATCATCTATATATGTAACTTAGTAAATGAGATATACTAATATCTATCAAATAGATACTATACATATATTTTGAGCTATCCGGATCATTAAAGTCCTTATTTGATGATCATATAATCAAGAATATTTTTGATTAAATTCTAAAGACTTGACTCTTATTATCATAATCTCCATTATGATGACAAGTGTATAAATTTAATCAAGGACTTATCATATTAGAATAAAAGAATAAGCATAATATGATAAAAATATTTTCCATGTTATTAAACAAAGTTAATAATCACAAAATTAAAGTGTTCAATCTATTACATAACGATTGGGTCATGGGCATAATTGTAACAGCTACAATTAGCAATGACAAGAAATATAATACAAGTTACACTATAGTCAGGCTATGTCCGACCATAGAATTTTGTAAACGATCTAGAAGGGGGGTTGAATAGATCTTTAAAGCTTTTTGTAAAATTCTACAATAAAATCAGAAGTTAATTCACACAAAAACAATTTAAACAAATTTAAGTTGTAAAGAGTAGGGAAGAAGAGCAAACACTGTTTTTATAGAGGTTCGGTGCTAAGACCTACGTCCTCTACCTAAGCTCCCACTTAGGATTTGACAAACCACTTTACTACATACTTTTTAGTTTAGTGTGAACTATTACAACACCACTTGATTTCTGGCTCAAGCTACCTTTACGAACAATTTGTTTTTCGGCACAAATCCTACCTTACAATCGATTTGCTTTTCGACACAAATCCTATCTTACAACCGATTTGTTTTTCGGCACAAAACCTACCTCCCAAGTGATTCTCCGCTAATCACTCAACTCACAATAATCACAATGATAGAAAATCAAAATGCTAACTCTTAGTGCAGATGAATGGAATTAAGACTAAGCTAAGAGTAGTATGAGAGCAAATTTTTGGAACTATAATAGTATACTTTGATTTTTGCGTTACTACCATTTCCCTTGATATTTCTCTATTTATTTGCAGGCTATAAGATGATTATAGCCGTTGTAGATCATCTATTAGTTGTTGCTTGATATCTCCTAGTCATTCCTTGATTTCCTCCTTTCCATTTGTGATTGATCTGGATGAATTTTGCTAAGTTTCACCTGATAGTCGACCAGTCGAGGTGTTATAGTCGACTAGTACCTTATAGTCAGCTACCTGATAGTCGACTAGTCGACTAGTATCAACATTTTTCACTGCAGGTTTCATTTTCGCTCTTCGAATAGTCGACTTTTGTGATGATAGTCGACTAGTGCTCCTATTCACTTGATTAATGGTCGACTTGTAACATGTTGGTCGACTTATTTCATCCCCCACTTACATATCTGAATATTATTAGTCGACTTGTGATATTGTAGTCGACTAGTGATGACTCCAACGGATATATTTAACAAGATCTTCCCATAATCTTCATCTTTGAATATCTCTAGCAAATTTAAGGTAATTTCCATCTTGATTCCACAATGATTAATCTCTTTCCCATCAGAGATTAATGCTATCTTTTATTAAATATTAATCCCAAAATACCTGAAATAATTTCTTAACCAATTCTATACATTTTATTATTATCAAAACATAAGTGGGATTTAATTTGTCAACCACCATTGGTCCAACAAATTTGACAACAGTTATATTCACTAACAATCAAACAAGTAATCATTAATCATCAACCTAACAAAATAGTATTAATAAGTTAAATACAATATCCACTATCAACAATTTCATCAAAATATATAAACCCACATGTAAAAAAGGATTCAATTCCTTGCCAATCCCCTTTATATTAATTTGTGTCTTGTTTTTTTATATGCTTAATTCATTAGGAGTAAGGAAGGACGACAGATTGTTTAGCTTATTATTAATTATTCTTTAATTTTTTTTGTCAACAAATTATAAGTAGATCTTCCCACTTCTTGAAAGACTTCACTGGAGTGGACCCAGCACTGCAGTTCTTCAAGAGAAAACTAATTTTGTAGCTAGGAAAGGACTTTCAAAGTGCCAACAATTAGGTGTCTTGATTATTTAAAATGAATATAAAAAAGGGCGTCATTTACATTGTACAGTCATGAAATTCAATAGACGGCAAAATCCTATAAACAGATTTACAACAAAACTCTTTAACAAGACTTGCTTGGTAAAGATAATATAAAACCCATTTCTTTTTTGTTTTTCCTCTTACACTGAGGTTAAAACACTAAATTTAAGAGGATGATTTTGCATAGGAACAAAAAAATCTAAAATAAGATATGATCAGGATGTAATAATTTACTCAAAATATGTAAAAAGAAATAACAAACCCACAAATTTTCTAAATGTAACTGAAGGAGCTCCATTCATGAAGAGCCGACTGTATAGGCCTAGTGTTTTTTTTTAGTTTGTCATGTCGACTGCTTTGGTCTTCCCTTCTACTGGAGATCAGTTCTCTAGGTTGACAATAATTTATCCCCAACTTCATTAACTTTGTTATGTCTAAATTGTTCAATAAGTCAAACTCACCCATGTTCAATGTTTTTGAAATATGGGTAGATGAAATCCACTTATGGATTTTTTTAGCTTCACATGTTCATGATCATACAAAATGAAACAACACACATCGTTGTGTTTTTAAACTTTTACTAGGTTGTTCAATTCATGTCAGTACTATGGACTCACAACCAACTCACATGGAAACTTTTACTTACATCGACAAGAAGAGAAACCCAGCAACACCATGAATTTGATATAAAGAAACTAGTTATAGTTATAACAAGCCAAGTGTTATGCTACTTACATGTATACTTTTACAAGCATATAATTGACAGAGAAAACACACGAGAGAGGGGGCGAATTGTGTGTGACTTAATTTTTTTTTCGTAAGTTACTTTCAACTTGTAAAGATAGGGGCTTGTTAAAAATTAAAACAATAGGAATCTGTCAGGCGACAGTATGTTATGACCAACTGGGTATGGACTTAGAGGGCTGTTACAAGACTACGGGTCCACTAAATAAAATCAGATAATGGGTTGGCTAGCATAAATTGTTTACTATTTTATCATTTCTGTATTCGGTTATTGTTTTACTATTTTAACATTTCTGTATTCGGTTACAACAAACACTGAGAATATATGTTGCTACAGTTGTCAAGGGAAGACAACAAGAAAAATAAATTTACAATATTCTCATCCTCTATTCTCTCTCTCTCCTTTCTGCCCTCTTCTGTTTCCCCTCTCTTCTCGATTGGCCTTCTTCCTGCCATTTTTTGGCATCAAATCAGTTGGTCCACTACATTTGGTATCAGAGCATTCTAGCTGCAATGGCTCACGAAGGTACCAGACTGAAAACCCTGGATGAACAAGTGAAGGCATTAGAAACACAAATGAAAAACATGCAGACAGAGATGACCAAAGTCCATCTTGAGACCAACAAAAGACTTGAAGAAAACCAAAAATCCATACTAGCCCTACTGGAAACCATCAAAACCAATCAAAACCCTAACCCTAACCCTACCACTACAACTGCCTCACCCTCATCTAGATCATATGCTGGAATACTACACTCACCACCCTTACTAATACCAAACACCAAGCATATACCCATAAATAATACCACAAACCCAACACCAGATTTACAGTCTACCAATCCCCTTCCAATACTCCAAACACCCAATATGTTATGGCCTAAAATGGACTTCAGTCATTTCGATGGCAAGCAGCCCAGGTTATGGATTAGAAAGTGTCAGAAAATATTCCAAATCTATAACATACCTGATGAACACAAGGTAGAATCTGCTACCATATTTCTGGAGGAGAAACCAGATATCTGGTATTAAGATTGGAAATAAGGAAAATCAGAACTGAATTGGGAAGAGTTTGCAGAGGAGTTATGCAGTAGATTCACTAGCTATACTGAAGCTAATGTGGTGGAGGAATTCCATAGACTCAAACAAACTAATTCGGTGGAGGCTTACCAGGAGAAGTTTGAAGAACTTAAGTCCCTTGTGAGAAGAATGACTCCTGGATTGACACAAGAATACCTGGTGAAAGTGTTCATTGGAGGCTTGCAAGAAGATTTGGGATGGGCAGTCAAGAGGTTTAAACCATCTACTCTCCAAGAAGCTTATGAACAAGCAAAGCTGAATGAAGCTCTTCATAAATGCCCGACACCTCAACTATCCAAACCCTACAATGCAAACAAGGCAACCACTTCAGTCATATCCAACAAAACTCACTACCTCAACCAAACCACAAATCACAAAACCACAGCAATTAACCTCAACAAATCAACCAATAGTAAACCTGCATATACCAGAGAACCAGGCAAGTGTTATAAGTGTGGGGATAGATATTTTCAGGGTCACCAATGCAAACTTAAACAGATCCTACATATGCTCGTTGAGGAAATGGAGGAGGAAGGAGATCAGGAGGAATTGGCAGAGGAAGGGACAACAGTTACTATGGAAGGAGTTAATGATGGGACTGAAGATATAGTAATACAGTTGAATGCCCTAAGTGGGAAATCACTCAATGCATTTCGAATCAAAGGAAGGGTAAGAAATCATGAGGTGAGTGTCCTAATTGACACGGGTAGTACTCATTCCTTCATAGATGACACTATAGTAAGAATGCTTGATCTGTTAAGGGAGGAAATAACACCATTAACTGTGACAGTGGCTAATGGAGCAAAATTAACATCCACTCATAAAATTAAGAAATTCACTTGGGTGATGCAAGGGCATAAATTTTGTGCAGACCTAAAGATACTCAATCTAGGAGGTTGCGGGTTAGTTTTGGGGTTAGATTGGATGGAAGCACACAACCCTATTTGTTTTGATTTAAAATCCAGAGAAGTTACTGTGAACAATGGTAATGATAGGGTGGTTTTGAAAGCTCAAAAAGAGCACAAAGCTCTTCAAATTCTTAGTGGAACAGGGGTCCAGAAACTTTTCAAGAAAGAAATCAAGGGCATGACTGGGCACATATTCCTCTTAATTGAAGAAAAGGAACCTCAGGAAATTAGCCCCCACTTACTGGTACTCTTAGAGGAGTATAATGATGTTTTTGAAGAACCTAGAGGTTTACCCCCCCACAGGGCTTTAGACCACCAAATACCCTTAAAACCTCATTCAAAACCTATCAACCTATGACCTTATAGATACCCTTATTACCAAAAAACTGAAGTTGAAAAGCTGGTGCAAGGAATGTTAGAAGCATCAATACTACAACCCAATCATAGTCCCTACGCTTCCCCAGCACTGCTAGTCAAAAAGAAAGATGGCACATGGAGATTTTGTGTAGATTATCGAGGGCTCAATGACATTACCATCAAAGATAAATTTCCTATCCCCATCGTAGAAGATTTGATGGATGAGCTACATGGAGCTATGATCTTCTCCAAAATTGACCTAACATCTGGTTATCATTAAATCAGAATGGCTTCCACAGACATTCACAAGACTGCCTTTAGGACTCACCAAGGGCATTATGAATTCAAGGTAATGCCCTTGGTCTCACAAATGCCCCTGCAACTTTTCAGGAATTAATGAACCAAGTATTTGCATCTTACCTACTCAAATTTGTTCTTGTTTTCTTTGATGATATCCTAATATATAGTTCAGACCTTGTAACTCATAAGAAACACCTACGAATTGTGTTGCAAATATTGAGACAGCAACAACTATTTGCAAAAAAGAGAAAATGTGCTTTTGGGGTAGACAAAGTGGAGTACTTAGGTCACATTATATCAGGGAATGGAGTAGCTACTGATCCCTCAAAGATTCAGGCAATGTTGGATTGGCCAACACCCACTACTGTCAAAGCCTTAAGGGGTTTCCTTGGTCTCACTGGCTACTATAGGAAGTTCTTCAGGAGTTATGGATGGATTAGTAAACCCCTAACAACCCTACTGAAGAAGGATCAGTTTCATTGGGGACAGGAAGCAGAGCAAGCCTTTCAACAACTGAAAGAGGCTATGACTTCAGCTCCAGTGCTAGCCCTTCCAAATTTCCAAGAACCATTCATCTTAGAAACGGATGCTAGCAACTGTGGAATTGGAGCAGTCCTTATACAAGGAAAGAGACCTATTGCTTACTTCAGCAAGGCTCTTTGCCCTAGGAATCAGAACCTATCAGTCTATGAAAAAGAATTATTGGCCATCATTTCAGCTATAGACAAATGGAGACACTACCTAGAGGCCACATCCTTCATTATTAAAACAGATCATTACAGCCTAAAGTATCTTCTGCAACAAAGGATTCAAACTCAGATGCAGAAGAAGAGTTTAACTAAACTCATGGGACTTGACTACACCATCCAATACAGAAAGGGGCAAGAGAATAAAGCAGCAGATGCACTGTCACGCAAGTTTGAACCAGAAGAAGCAGAAATTCATGCTTTAACTACTACTCAACCAGACTGGGTAAAACAATTAGTAGAAAGTTATGAAGGGGATGCAGAAGCTCAACAGTCAGATTGGTGGCCCTACAAAACAACATAGGGACTGCTCTCAGACTTCAAAGGTGGAATTTTAAGGTACAAGGAAGATTGTATGTAGAGCTACAGTAACCTTAGGGAAACAATATTAAAGGAGGTTCATTCATCCTCCACAGGTGGACACTCAGGATTCAAGGCCACTTATCACAGACTCAAACAACTATTCTACTGGCCAGGTATGAAGAATAAGCTGAAGGGTTGTATTCAAACATGTGAAACCTGCCAGAAGTGCAAACATGAAAATGTTCCCTACCCTGGGTTACTGCAACCTATACCTGTACCAGAAGGAGCTTGGAGGTAGATATCTATGGATTTTATAGAAGGCCTACCGAATTCTGAAGGAAAGAATGTAATTATGGTGGTGGTAGACACATATACAAAGTATGCACATTTCCTAGCCCTATCTCACCCATTCATAGCTTCAGATGTGGAGAAATTGTACATGCAAAGAGTCTATAAACTACATGGGACCCCTGAGTCCATTATTTCAGATAGGGATAAGGTATTTTCTAGCCTATTTTGGAAGGAATTGTTTAAAAACATGGGAACACAACTCAAAATGAGTTCATCATATCACCCACAAACAGGCAGGCGGCGCATGAAAAAGAGTAAATCAGTTGTCCGAAACTTACCTGAGATGTATGACTCACCAGCACCCAGAGAAGTGGCACAGATGGCTTCACCTAGCCGAATGGTGGTACAACACCAACTTTCATAACGCCATTCAAACCTCGCCATTCCAAGCTCTGTATGGATACCCTCCGCCACCACAAGCGGCGGCCTTGGAGTTACCCTCACCTGTGGAAAGTGTCAATCGTTACCTGGATGAGCGTCAACGCATGCTTTCCTCACTTAGGCTGCATCTCCTCAGGGCCAAAGATAGGATGAAGGCTCAGGCGGATAAAGGGAGGACGAGCGAACCTTTAAAGAAGGAGATCTGGTCTATTTAAAATTGAAGCCTTACCGTCAGAACTCTGTAAGTAAACGAAAAAATCAGAAGTTGAGCGCTAAATATTACGGGCCTTACCGGGTAAAGAGGAAGGTCGAAACAATCACGTATCTGTTGGATCTACCAGTAGGCAGTCGGATCCACCTAGTGATTCACGTGTCGTTGTTGAAGAAGGCGCTAGGGTTGGGAACAACACCGTCTAGTGAACCAGTGGAGGACGGAGCAGCACCAACAGTAGACCGACCAGAAGCCGTGATAGAGAAGAGATTAGTCACCCGTGGTAACCCAGATGGCTTGAAGTGGCTCGTGCGGTGGAAGGATCGAGAAGTCGAGGAGGCCACGTGGGAGGATCCTCGATATATCCAAAGCCAGTTCCCAGATTTTAACCCTTGAGGTCAAGGGTTCTTTTAAGAGGCAAGGAGTGTTATGACCAACTGGGTATGGACTTAGAGGGCTGTTACAAGGCTACGGGTCCACTAAATAAAATCAGATAATGGGTTGGCTAGCATAAATTGTTTACTATTTTCTCATTTCTGTATTTGGTTATTGTTTTACTATTTTAACATTTATGTATTCGGTTACAACAAACACTGAGAATATATGTTGCTACAGTTGTCAAGGGAAGACAACAAGAAAAATAAATTTACAATATTCTCATCCTCTATTCTCTCTCTCTCCTTTCTGCCCTCTTCTGTTTCCCCTCTCTTCTCGATTGGCCTTCTTCCTGCCATGTTTTGGCATCAAATCAGCTGGTCCACTACACAGTAGCCAGTTAAATGACGACGGAAGCCTACTAAATTATGAAACCTGTTGAAACAATAAAATGAAAATGCTATTAAAATGAAAAGAATCGTCAACATGTAAAAAACGGAAGGAATCCATTATAAAAGTGAAAGAGCCTTTTGTTGAAATAAACATACACACAATATAATGTAGAAATATAAAAGATAAGAAGAGAGAGAAGAAGGACGCAGTCGATTTATATTGACTCAACCTATAACTCAAGCCTACTTCCAGTCTCCCAAGTATTAAACTTGAGTATTTCACTATAAAATCAAGTAGTAATTTGACAAGCCTCTCCAAGCTCACAAGTTAAGATTTTTCAATATTATTCAACTTTGCACACTAGTAGTATTTCACTAGCCTTTACAAGTTCTCAAATAAAAAAAGGTTTGCATTATATGAACTTCAGTAATCTCTCTCAACAGAATTTTACTTTTTAATGCACAAGATAATTTTTTACAAAGATATCACTTTTAAGAATGTATATACTTTTAATGAGTTTTGATAGTATAGCTTGGCAAGCTTCTGAATCGTTTTGTTTTTGTTTACAGATGCATTGGTTCTTCCTTAAATAGTTAATTTCTTCAACTAGCCTTTGCCTCATCTTGCATCCTTGGTCAACTAGATAGATTTAAATCTGAATACATTTGATGTCATCTTTACTAAAAAATCTTCCAGTAATCACAAGGCTAATATATGCTCTTAGTAGGATCCTTTCAGATAAACCATTTTTACTAAAGTAAGTTCATAATGAAGATACCTGTAAGAAAGAAAGCGTATTTCTTATGATTTTATTTCCTTTTGAGAATAAGGTTATTAATTATAAAAGGACATAAGTCTAATTTGAAATTTTAAATATTATACGATTATCATCAACATGGTTAATCATAATTCTTGAGCTAATAATCTCCCTTTTTATGATAACAAGCAATAATAAATATATTTTCAAAATTTAAAAGATAATAGATGATTTCAAAAGATACTGTGACTTTTATATGTTCAGACATAATTAGAAGGAGTTTGTCTCTTAAGAAAAGAACCTATCGTTTATATATCACATATTTTCACAATTTCAACAGCATAATCAATCATATATAATCAAGGTAGCATTAAGAAACATGCATTGAGAAATTTATCATCATATATGTAGAAATATTCAAGAAAATATATCCACATAAACTCTCCCCCTTTGTCATTATCAAAAAAATAAAGTATAAGGAGGAAGTGAAATAAAAAAGAATGAATTCGAGGAAAAGAGTAAATACTGCATCAAACAAAATCATTAGTATAAATAAGCCAAGCGGAAAGTAAATAGTAACAAAGTTATTGACGAGATTCAAGGATTCTTCTGAGCAAAATTTCCATGTCAAGAAGTTGATTCTACATGATGTCTATTTGTTCTTGCAATTGTTCTTGATTGGCTTGAATCTCCTTCAACTGTTGTCAAATTGCACTTTCATCCTAAGGAGGAATAAGAGTTTGTTGGTTTGGAGAAGGATCTAAGTTTTTTGTTACTCTTTCAGATCTTTTGTCTACCCTAACATTGTTTTGTAATCTATATCCAAATTGATAAGGAATGGAAGGGTGAAACTTAGCCAAAGCGTACCAATTCAGATTTGCAGAAGGAATTTCATAATGGCTAAAAATCTTGATGAGCAACATTCCATAAGGTAAGTAACCAGTTGTACTCTTATGATTCCCCCTGTCCACCATGAACCTCAAGATCATAACTGAAAGATTCACTCTATTTCCTTTTAACAAATTATACACTGCGTAAGTTTTTAGCATGTTGCATCTTTCAACTGAGTTACAATTGGGAAACTTGAAGTAGTTGAAAGCAATGTAAGGTATCATGGTATTATGTCTAATTGTTGCTCCAGGGTCTTCCATCTTGGGTGTTTTTAGCATAAAGGTAGATGGATTTGACAACTTTGACCATCTTCAGATCATCAACATGCCACTTATGATAGGGAAAATTAGTTCTTCTTATAGGAGCTACTTATAGTATATCTCCTAAGATTTCCTTAGAAATTAAAATTTCACATTCATTCACCCATGGGACAATAACTAGTTTTCCATTAATGTTTTCCTATTTTAGGTGTGTGTAGAATATTCTGACTAGCTCATTGCATACTGTCTCGTTTAATTTCAAAAAAATTTCCCAACCAATGACAACAAAGTAATGAAAGATAGGTATACCTATGTCATCAAACGTCATGGGAGGCAAGATCCGCCCAGTAACCACCTTTCTTTTCTTGTAATGCATTTTATAACAAACTTTGGCTTTCGTTGATTGAAATTTTTTTGTGGTATTGACATATTTCCTTTTTGTGCATCTATTTTTATCTTTTTTTTTCCATTTTTTCTTTATGAATCATCTTTTCATGAAACAACTTATTTCTATCAATAGTTTCTTTAGTCACACGAGATTTTCCCTTCTTTATTTCTTCCCTTTTTCTTTTTCTGCATTCTTCTTCCTCTGTCTTTTCAACATCAGGGTTTTCTTTTTGTTTAAAAACTTTCTCGGCTTACTTTACAAGATTTCCTTTGGTTCGTGGTTGTATAATCAACAAAGAATCTCTTCGTTTGAATCATCATCATTTATAACTAAGTTCACTTATGATAGTTGGGGCTTAGAGGAAATAGGTTTAGTAACATAAGCTTCACCATGGCTATCAGTAGAAGTTGGAGTTTCCTTTTGTCCTTTTGATCTGGTTCATGCCATTGTAAGAGAGATGGGTGAGGTTTAGAAGATTTGAGATGAAACCAAAAAGTTGGAATGCAGATAGTTAAGAGCGGTGCTTCGAAGAACAATGACCGTGAGTAGAGGAGAGAAGTATGTTTCTAATATATAAGGTGTTTCTTAAGTGTTGATCTTGTGTGAAGATGAACGATCATATGCTAATACAGGAAATATGATTGTTTATGTATCTTCGGACATATTTGTATCATCGTTGTCAGAACTTCGCACTCTTCTTTAAATACTGTAACAACAAAACAAAGGAAATTACTTTTTTAGTACATATGTAATCTTGTTCTATTAAATCGAGAGGTGCCTTCTAAACGAAGTGGCTCTCTAAATTCTAAGGTGCCTACCAAACCAAGAGAGAGTTTCTAAGGAATCAAAATAGAAGGATCCTGCTAAACGAAATGCAAAAACAAATAGTAGAGAATATTTATGTAGAAATAATATCAGAGAGTTTGCACATACTAAGCTCTTTTCTTAACATGCAAAATCTATCTTTAGAGAGTGGCTTGGTGAAAATGTCAGCTACTTGATTCCCAATATTAACATGCAAAAGATCAATGGTTCTTTCTAAAACATGATCTCTAAGAAAATGATGTTTGATTTCTATATGCTTAGTTCTATAATGATGCACAAGATTTTTGGAAAGATTTATAACACTTCTATTATCATATAATATAGGAATACAAGAAAAGTTTAGAGAAAAATCCTATAGTTAATGCTTCATCTATAATATTTGAGCACAAGAGCTGGCAACTGCTATGTATTTCGCTTTAGTCGTTGAAAGTGCTATGTAATTTTGCTTCTTGCAAGACCAAGATACTAGACGTTCTTCACAGAATTGACAGTGACCACTTGTGCTCTTTTGATTGAATTTATCACCTGCATAATCTGTATCACAATAGCCCACTATGTCAAATGAATCAGAATTTTGGATACCATAGTCCAAAATCTATAATTTTATGGAGATATCAAAAGATAATTTTAACTATTTAAAGATGGCTTTCTTTTGGATTTGATTAAAAACGAGCGCAAAGACACACATTAAGCCTAATGTCTGCTATTGAACTTGTAAGATATAGTAGTGATCCAATCATTCCTTTATACTTTGTTTCATCCGTAGCTTTGCCTTCATCGTCTTTATCAAGTTTAGTTCCAGTGTACATTAGAGTACCCATCGATTTGGCATTCTCAAAATGATATTTCTTGATGAGTTCCTTTGTGTATTTGTCTTAGCAAATGAAGATCCCTTTTTCTATTTATCTGATTTGTAATATAAGAAAAAATGATAATTCTCCCATCATGCTCATTTCAAACTCCCCCTACATTATTGTTGATTTTTTTTTACAAAAGGATGAATTAGTAGCGCTAAATATTATGTCATCAACATATATTTGCACTAAAAGTAAATCATTTTCCCTTCTTTTAATAAATAAGGTTTTATTAACCTTTCTTCTTTCAAAGTTATTATTAAGCATAAAGTTACTTAACCTCTCATATTATGCTTGAATAACCTACTTTAAACCATACAGAGCTTTGGATAACTTCATCATATAATCCGGATGGTTTTCATCTTCAAAACCTGGGATTGCTTAACAAATACTTCTTCGTTAATGTAACCATTTAAGAATGCACTTTTAACATCCATTTAGAACAACTTGAAATTTATATAGCATGCAAAGGTAAGTAAAATTTTAATCGATTCGAATATAGCAATAGGTGCATAAGTTTCATAAAAATCAATAAATTTTTGTTAATTGTAATCTTGAGCTATAAGTCTAGCTTTGTTTCTTATAACTTTACCATTTTCGTCACGTTTGTTTTGAAATAACTAACTTGTTTTATAAACGAGGAACTAGATTCTATACTTTGTTCTTGTCAAACTAACTTAGCTCATCTTTCATAGCTAAGACCCAATTCTTATCAGTAAGAGCATCTTTAACAGACTTTGGTTCTAGATGTGAGATGAGAGCCACAAAGTTGTTTTTGAATGATGATCTTGTTCTTAGACTTTGAGAGGGGTCTCTAAGAAAATATTGATGTGTATAAAGACCTCTCCATTTTCATGGTGTTTTTTGTTATATAGGCTCCTGTTGAGATGAAGGAGCCTGCTCTGTTCTACCTTTGAAGGGGCCTTTTAGATTTTATGATTCTAAAGGTATTATAGGTATAGTTTGAATCTCTGATGTATTTTTAGTATCAATTAATGCTCTTCATCATCTGAGTCAATTACTGTCGTCGATGGTAGTGCTTCATCAAATACCACATGTATCGATTCTTCTATCTTTTTTGTTCTTTTATTATATACTCTTAATCCTTTACTAGCAG
This sequence comes from Erythroxylum novogranatense, assembly GCA_029891385.1. Taxonomy (NCBI): domain Eukaryota; kingdom Viridiplantae; phylum Streptophyta; class Magnoliopsida; order Malpighiales; family Erythroxylaceae; genus Erythroxylum; species Erythroxylum novogranatense. The sequence continues at coordinate 43,194,808 of CM057227.1, forward strand.
TATTGTAGCCTAAGAAAATAGCTTTGTTTGATCTCGCATTGAACTTTCCAAGGTTCTCTTTTCCATTGTTTAGCATGAAACACTTGCACCCAAATGCTCGAAAGTAAGCAACATTTGGTTTTCTTCCTTTCCACAACTAATAAGGGGTCTTTTTCAAAATAGGTCTTATAAGACATCTATTAAGTACATAACATGTTATGGATACTGCTTCTATCTAATATTTTTGAGGTAGTTCACTTTTACACAGCATGGTCCTGGCTATATCAACCAAAGTTCTGTTCTTTCTCTCTACAACTCCATTTTGTTGAGGCGTCCTTAGATAAGAGAAGTTGTAAGTTATATCATTGTTGTCACAGAATTCTTCAAACTTTATGTTATCAAATTCTCCTCCATGATCTCTCTGAATTGAAATGATGTAGTACCCTTTTTGTATTTGAATTTCTATGCGGAACTTCTCAAACACTTCAAAAGCATCATCCTTATTTGATAAGAAATAAACCTGTATAAATATAAAGTAATCATCTACTAGAACAAAACTATAATGTTAACCACCAAAACTCTAAGTCTAGTGGGACAAAATAAATCCATGTGCACAAGTTCAAGTGTTTGGTTAGTAGATGTAATATTTTTAAGAGGAAAGTTGTTTTTGACTTGTTTACCTTTTAAACAAACCTCACAAACCTTATTGCTTTCGAGCTTTAAGGTCAGTAGTCCTCTTACTAACTTATTTTTGGATAATTTTGATAAAATGCTCATATTGGCATGTCTAAATCTTCTGGTTAGATAAATGAATCCTTTTTTAGACAGACAAAACACTTAGAACTTTATGAGGACCTGTCTTCCAGTTGAGCACAATATATATTCAATTTTACCAATTTTGGTGACCTTTGTTTTATTTTTGTCCGTAAAGACAACATTACCTCCATCTTTTTTTTCAATGTAGTTAAAGTGTGATATTTCACCTATCGTATGTCTAGAATAGCTACTATCAACTATCCATTGATTCTTCCTTGTCTCTATTTTGAAACATATCTGCAGAAAGCATTATCTCATTTTAGGTACCCAAAATTTTCTAGGTCCTTTCGAGTTAGTAGTTTGAAGTTTTGGTATCCAAACATACATCTGAGATAATTTCTTTTTACAAAAATTACAATAATGACTAATGTGAACATGTTTACCACAATAATTACACAAAACAGATGAATGATAGTTGTTATAATTTTTACCACTTAGCAGATTCCTACTGTCTTGGCTATAGCTATTGCTGGATTTAATAAAGAAGTTTTTATATGTCCTGATATTATTATTTTCATTGTATCCTATTTTGGCCTTACCAAAAATGCATTTACCACTACCAAACAATGCATCAAGATTCTTTCTTCCATCAATGAAATTTTCCATATCTTTCTTTAGAGATAAGATCTTTTTAGCACTTTTCCCCTTTTCAAGTTCTAAGCTAGCAACTTTTTCTTCTAACTGTATTACCTTATCATAATCTTTTTTAGCAGTGTATTTTCCAACTTAGCTACTCTTTCTTCCAGAACTTTCTTTTCAAAAGCCTTTTTCTTATAGTCAACCTCAAGAGACATATTCTTGGTTGCCAATTTCTCATTCACACATTCCAATGATTTAATCTTACTCTTTAGAGATGCGTAATTGCTCTTGGACTTCTCAACTTCTTTGAAATACTTCATTGTTAACCTTTTGTACTGATTATACAATTCATGATATGCATTTTTCAATTTATCAACTTCAATATCAAAGTTAGAATAATAAAGCTCATCGTTTCTTGATTCAGACATGAAGTAAACATTGCTAACTTCTTCTGGTTCTTCTTTTTCAAAGTTTTTAGAATCCTCATTTGATCAAGCTGCAGTCATCGCTTGCTTTTTGGATTTTCTACTCTCTGACTTGTCCTTTTGAAGAAGAGAACATTTTAGCCTTGTGTGTCTAGGCTTCTTGTAGTGATAGCATATGATTTGATTATTTTGAGTATTGTTATTGCTACTACTGCCTTTTGATAGGAATCTGTTGTTTTTAGCTTTCTTGTTTCCTTCACTTTTTTTCATCAGCTTCTTTTTATAGAAACGGGTGTATTTTCAGACCTTAAAGTTAAACTCGTCATCTCCATCTATTTGCAACTTGGTATCACTTTTATCACTGTTTGATTTGTCAGTTACTTTCAGTGCCATTCCTTTTTTATAGGGGGATCCTACATCTCACCTAAGTTCGATTTCATGGATCATCAAATTTTCTCATAGCTAGTTAAGTGAAAAAGTGTCTAGATCCTTTGTCATTTGTAGAGTTATCATCTTAGGTCTCTATTCCTTTGGTAGTGATCTCAGAATCTTCATTACAAGCTCGCCTCCATTGGGATATGTCTTTCCCAAGTTCTTTAAGGTTGTGATGATGTTGTTGAAATGTTCGAATAATTTGTCTATAATCTCTCCCTATTTCATGCCAATAATTTCGTATTGATGCACTAAAAGGCTTATTATATGCTTCTTTACCTTATTTGTTCCTTTAGATGTGACTTGTACTTTGTCCCACATTTCTTTTACTGTAAAGCAGTAGGATATCTTTTCATATTCTTCTGGAGACAACGCACATATTAGGTGATGTTTTACTTTATCATTTAGTTGTGCATTTCTACTGTTAACATCACTCTATACTTTTACATTATCGAAGTGGGAATTGTAGCTCTAATTCTAACTGTTTGCTATACTTCAATATCTACATATTGGAGATAGATTGTCATTCTCTCTTTCTAGTATGAGTAATTGTTTCCATTAAAGTAAAGAGGCTTTGAGACGAATTGTCCTTCAAAACTTCTCAAGATGTTTTCCATGATCTATCACGTGCTATAAAATACAATAAACGTGAAACCTCGCTTTGCTACCAAATGATAAAACAAACACACACAAGAGGGGGTGAATTATGTGTGACTTAAAAAAAATGTCGTAAGTTACTTTCAATTTGTATAAAGACAAAGCCCTATTAAAAATTTAAAAATATTGTTAAGAATTGAAAAAATAGGAGCCTGTCAGGCAATAGTAGCTTGTTAAATGACAGAAGCTTGCTAAAGTATGAGTCCTATTGAAACAATAAAAAGAAGGCACTTGTTAAAATGAAAAGAATCGTCAACAAGTGAAAAAATAGAAGGAACCTATTATAAAAGTCAAGAAGCCTTTTGTTGAAATAAACACAATTACACAATATAATGCAGAAATATAAAAGATAAGGAGAGAGATAGAGAGAAGAAGGATGCAACCGATTTATACTGGTTGGACTTACAACCCAAGCTTATGTCCAGTCCTGTCCCTAAATATTCAACTTGAGTGTTCATAATAAATCAAGTAATAATTTGACAAGCCTCTCTAAGCTTATAAGTTAAAATTTTTCAAGGTTTTTCAACCTTCCACACTAATAGTATTTCACTAGCCTCTACAAGATCTCAAATGAAATAGAGGTTTGCTCTATATGAGCTTCAGTAATCTCTCCCAACAGAATTTCACTTTCTAACGCACAAGAGAATTTTTTTTACAAAGATATCGCTTTCAAGAATGTATATGTTTTTGATGAGTTTTGACAGTTGATGCACTCATATTTTCTTATCATTTTCTACTTTTACACTTAGTTTTTATTCTCATTTGATGTCTAAATCACGTAGCTTACATTGATTTTATCATTTCAAGTTTTTTAGGTGTCAAATGAAGAAAATCATGCTAAGGAGGGAGATTTAGGACTTTTGGATATCATTTTCAAAGTGAGGAGGTCAAAATACCCTAAGGTGATCAAAGTTGTAGAAATCCTAATCCTATAAGGAATCCTACTTCAACTAGGATTTCTACATTTCGGAAGATTCTTGTTCGACACTGCAAGAAATGGATCCAGGAACAATCTAGACGGTCAAGGGACATGTAGATTGGGAGAAATGAAGATTTTTTTAAAAAAGTCCTACCCTGTAAAGTTCTTAATTTGGCAAGGAAAGAAGAAAACCTACTTCTACTTGGAAAAGAAATAATCTCCTTGTAAAGATCCTAATTCTACAAAAGAAGAAGACCCACATCTACTTGGAAAAGAAGTCATCTCCTTGTAAAGATCTCATGTCTACAAGGAAAGAAATACCTACTTTTACTTGGAAAAGAAATCCTCTCTTACAAGACCTCCTCCAATATAAATAGGGTCCTTTAGCATTAGTTTGGGCAGATTGACGTTTTCTATCTTCTTTGGATGTGAATTTCTCTTCTTTTCTTTCTCTTTTACGTTTTTTCTCTCTCCCTAGGTAGAATCCTAGTTTTATTTCTTTCTATTCTTCTTCTTATACCCAAATTCTGCACTATGTTTTCTATTATGATTTTTGGCTTTGTTTTAGTGAGAATTATGAACTAAATTCTCTTTTCCAATTGTTGAGGCTATTAGCTAAATTCATGGTTGTTTTTATGAGAAGCACACACATATAATTGATGAATCTATGATTGGAAATTTGTGTTCTTGATCTGGACATGATTGCAGAATTATGCATGTGGATTTGAAGTCATGAATTCAAATTTTGCATGAATAATGTGTATGCTATCTGATTAATTTAATTGCTAGACAATAAATTGATTAGGTTAAGTAGCATCAACTAATTAAAATTGAAGCTTGTATGTAGGTTTTAATTAGTTGGATCAAGACATAGGTTAATTTTATGCATGCTAGCTTTGTTGAAAGTTAACTTAGGTTTAGCAAACTTGATTTTAATCTTAATGCTCTTGTTATTGTGTTATTCATGCTAGTTTTGGATTAATACATTAACAAGAAGTTGTTGCATGTCATGCTTGTTTTGAATGCATCTATCTTTGCTTGATGAACCCTAATTTTCCAATCTAAATTATAATTCGTTTTCAATTATTAAAAACAACCTAAGGATTTAGTGAAAACCTTTGCAATTGGTCTTTAATTAATCTGAACTTTTTACTCAAATTTTCTTAGCAATTTCTCTCTTGAAAACTTTTAGCTTTGTTTTAATTTAAACTTAAATCACGTCTTTTTCTTTCTTTTCTTATTTACTTTTAACATAAACAAACAAATCCCCCAATCTGGTCTTAAGAGCATTCGATTTTTGTTTTCCCCTTTGACATTCACGCATACTTTGCTTGAAAGTAAGAAAATCTTCCTTGTGTTTTGATCTTTGTGGGACGATACCCTTGCTTCGCTATACTACAAATCAATTTAAGTAGGGGATTAAATTTGTAGGCTAACGACAACCTATCAAATTTTTGGCGGTATAGCTTCACAAGCTTCTGAATCGTTATGTTCTTCTTTACAATTGCATTGACTCTTTCTTAAATAGTCAATTTCTTCAACTAGTCATTGCTTCTTCTTGCATCCGTAGTCAACTAGACATATTTAAATCTGAATAACATCGATGTTATCTTTGTCAAAAAAATTTCCAGTAGTCACGAGGCTAATATATGTCCTTAGTAGGATCCTTTCAGATAAACCATTTCTAATCATGTAAGTCCATAATGAAGGTTCCTGCAAGATAAAAAGTGTATTTCTTATAATTTTATTTAAGACTGTTAATTATACAAGGAAATAAATCCAATTTGAATTTTGAAATATTATATAGTTATCATCAAAATAGTTAATCATAATCATTGAGCTAACAGTAATAACCAAATAAAGCAAAAAAACAAATCCATTGTTATATTTTTTCCACCTTGTCCATTTGCAGTAATAATTTGATTAACGGGTGAAATTCGGGTTTGTTTCCTCACATATGATATGGATATCCATTGTCTATCCTTTACCACATTCACTCGCATTAGTTGTGGGTATATAATTAAGCTCTTTTTCCTTCTCCTCTCATTAGCAAGTGCAGGAAAATAAGTACACCCCAATTATTTTCTCTACATCTGTAGTATCGTTGTCATTGTCATTGTCATTGCCGTCGAGTTTTTGTTACAAATCATGACATGCATATGCATTTCAAGAAAAACAAAAAAAACCGAAAAGAAACGATAAATAGGAGATCAAAACAATGCATTCATTGGAGGAGGAATTATTCCATCAACACTAGGTAAATTCAAGATCGTAGGGTATATAACACCATGAAGCACTAATTCTACTGATGTTTTGCGTCCACCAGCACCATGTTCTTGTAGGCTCTTTTCTTAATTGCTTTAATGACATCACACTTGTTGGAATCCGATCCGAAAATCAGATCCCAACCGGAAAAAATGAAAAGCGGAACAACTAGAACAAGGCAAATAGCGAAATGCGGAAGCCAATAGCAAAAACGAACTCGAATCACAAAGCAAAAGAATCGAACGTGAAGCGAATACTCGAATCGAAATGGAATAACAGAAGTAACGAATGCGAAACAAAGTACGAATACGAAAATATAGAAGCAAAACGAAGCGAAGCGGAATTGATACTTAACAAACGGAGCCGACAAACAGAAACGAAGACGAAGGAAACGAAATCGAATGGAAACGTAAATTTTGCAACGAAATTTCGAATCGGAAAACAAAGCAATCGATAAAGCAAAATGAATATGAGAAATCGGAATACGAATAACAAATTGGATAACGGAATTTAAAAGAACGGACGCATGCAAAGATAGCGAAGCGAAAATCAAATTTAATACGAAAGCGAAAACAAACACTTAACAAAGCGAATCCGATATCCGAGAACAATAACCAGAGAAACATGATCGCGTTGGATAACCTAGATTAACCATCCGAAACTTGTATAAATTTTTTTTCCCCATATTTCATTCCTTTTCTCTTTACTCAATCACATTCAAATCATAATCAATCCATACAATTTCCTTTTGGGAAATTTATCCTCATATAACACTCAATTCATATAATTTGTCTTAATCACGCAAATCTCATCTTTACCAAACTAACTTCTTAATTCTTATTCTTATCTTAACCCGATTTTTACCGAAAATCGGGCAGCATAACGGCTGTATTTTGACAGCCCAAAAATTCCTGCAAAGGCAATAATACACTTATAATATCTCAACCCAACAACACAAATCAACATCGGACCTCCGGTCTGGAATCCGAAACACCAGCAGAAACGCATATCTAAACCTAACACTTCAAAAATCCTCAATCGATCATATAGAATCTCAATCAATCCCAACCACATTCAATATCTCAAATCCATATGCAAAATCCACATTCAATATCCAATTACATACATAAAGCATAATCATACTCAGTTATGATCATAAAATCAATGTCCAAGTCTTGAATTCATATACATCCCGTAATAACTGCTTTATATACACAAAGGCAAATCAAGCCAAAAGCAATATCAATTCTCAATTTATACAAAAATACAAATGCGGCAAAATCGAACTTGACGCTCTTTCATCCGATCTCCTGCTCAGAAACCTGGAGACGGGGACGAAAGGGAGGGTGAGCTTGGAAGCTCGTGGGTAACATATTTATAAAATGAATAATAAGCAGAAATCATTTTTCATAACTTTTAGCCAAAGGGCTTATCTTTTTCAAACTTTTCAACTTTTCAAGCATTTTCTTCAAACCTTTCAATTTTCCAAACTTTTCATATCAAATTTCTATAATTTCATGGTTGAAAACCCTTTTTCTCATTTCTCAAAATTTCTCATAAACATGAATGCAATCACATCAGATCACAAAACACATAAACTCTTAACTCAATACATAAAACACATCAAACGGTTTAGGTTGGTCCTATCAAACGTCTTGCACATTCCAAGATAAGCGATTCTGTATGTCAGTGAGCGGAGGAGTCCAAATCGAACTCCTAAGCCACTTGCAGGCAAATGGAGAAGGCTATAAACAAGTAGAGACAGTGCACTGACTCACAAAAGAACCTGACCAAACCCACATAACACATAAGCGGAAAGAGAATTCAAATTGCCCAAGACATTTTTCAAAAATCTTGATTTTCTAAATCTTCATATCATCATATCAAATCGTGTCAAAATGCTTGACACATGCACACATATTCATATTCATTTATATAACAATCATATTCAATTACTCAATTAATCGTATATCAATCAAATGCATAAAAAGGAATGCAAGTATTTCTTTCAACCCACAATCAACATATATTAATGCATAAAACAGCATGGTTCACATTTTTCAAAAATGCGAAAACACAATTTTCATAAATCTCGTATTCTCAAATTTTCTACAATTTTCCCGAATCATTTTCAAACATTTTAACGTAACCCTTTGAATAATTATTTTCAAATCCTTTAAAAACATAATTTCAGAAATAATATTCTTTTCTTGATTTTTCAAAATCACATAATTTACTCATAATTCAAAATATAAATACATCACCCACCTCGAATTGACGCTAATACTTTGTCCAAAGCATCGAATCTCCAAATTCCTTCGTCTTTCCTCAACCTTAAAATTCCCTAAGCCATAATTATCCAAAATAAATATCATAATTCACTTAATTCTTCAAATTGGACTTAGAAAACACCAATTCCATATAAAATCAATCTATCTAAATCATAAATTCCAAAAATCCCCAAATCTTAAAATTGGCCTAAACTAATTTATGCAAATTCAATATCATAAATAACATAATCCTTAAAATTGATGTCATAAATCATCAATTCATACTAATTCCAAGATATCTAAATCATCAATTTCAAAAATTCCCAAATCTCAACTTTTACCTAAACCCCCAATTTATAATTTTTCAAATTAAACCTCACTTAAGGCATAAACATCAAAATTGACTTAAGAAATCTTAAATTCATCATTAATCCAAGCTATCTAAAGCATCAATTTACAAAAACCCTAATTCACAAATTTGGGCATAACCCCCAATTCACAATTTTCCCAAAATTGAATCAATTTCAACATGAAATCTTCAAAATTGATCATGAAATTAACAAATCCATATCATTTCTAAGGTTTCTAAAGCATCTATTCCTAAAAACCACAAACTCAAAACTTAGGCATAATCCCTAACTTACATTAATCCAAACTTAATCATCATTTTAACATAAACACTTCAATTAATCATAGGAAAACTCAATTCATATCCCTTCCAAGCCAAATCAACCAACAAACTCATCAAAAATTCAAAATCACAAAAACCTCTCTCTTACCTTCTCTCTCTTCATTTTCGGATTTATTGGATGCCATGGAGCTTTCACCTTCTTTCATCCTCTTTCCCCCTTGAAAACAAACGAAAACCCTTGAGAATCATGAAGAAAAATCGAAAAATTCACCTTCCTTCTTCTCCTCCATAACCGATTGCTTCATTATTCTCCTTCCTCTTCGTTTCTTCTTCTCTCTTCTTCTTATTTCTTTCTTTCTTATTTTGTGCAATTGTCATGCTTCACTGCTGCTTTTCTTCTCATAAAAATGACAACTCATATGGTGTTTCATTTAATGATTGGCCAATTACCCAATTGCCCCTCCATTTAAGCAATATTCCACCATTGCCCCTGCACAGGATTTTGAAAAACGGACTACTTGCGTCCTATTTTGAAGCATCTAAACGAAATAATTTGGACAAACTTTCTTCTAGATAAATGTTCCTCTCAATCATACAAATCCAACGCCACCAACCACGCTTAATTCGGATCAGAAACGAAGAAGTTATAGCCGAAATATTATCAGACCTTCACAAAATCCGAGACTGAACATTACGCTAATTTAATTCCAGAAATTAACAATCTTAGGGATGAAATTAAATTTCGATCCCTTCACAAGAGTTGTAGCCCTATATCTTAATTTTATTTTCCCTCAAGAATCAACTCAATCGGAGTTGTACAGCTCCCGAATTTTGCAAAATACCGAACCATGTTCAGAAAATTATCCAACTTATAACCTATAACCAAATCTCTTACTGTGGTTCAATCAATCTCTTTCCATTTAATCCCCTAAAAATCATAATTCTTCATAAAATGAAATTAATTATCTTAGGAATCCAACGCTTCGAGAATCAAATCAATCGAATGTCGGACGAAGGAATTATAAGCAAAAGATTACAAAAGGGATCGGATTAAAAACAAAGTAATGGAACTTTCAAAACCGAACTTTTCAAAAATCATATCTCTCGATCCCGAACTCAGAATTTGACAAATTTGGTGTCAATAAAAAGATCAAAGGAATCTCTACTACTTCCCTGAAGTACTCAAAATCAAATTAAGTCTCGAAAGAGGTCAAAAAAACTCAATCAAAGATTCCGTCCAAAACAGCTTTTCCTAAATGACTTCCAATTTTTAATCGCTCATAACTCCTAGCCCCGATATCGAAAAATTATAAACTTTATATCAATGGAAAGATAAAAACATCATCTAAAACTTTCATGAAGACCACTTACTCTAATTCAAACTAAATCCGTACGAAGAGTGACCTCGAAGCATAGAACACACAAATCTATACTTAATAGCATTTTCAAAACAAAGCGTATCTGCAGAAAATCATATCTCTCAATCCCGACATCGAAAAATAGCAAACTTTATGTCCACAAAAAGCTCTCGACAGAGGCTACAATTTTCATGTTGATTATTTTCTCGAATTTTGCCTAAATCAAAAAGTCAACTTTTTCTTCAAAAAGTCAAACTCCAAGCGAACTTTGACTGATCATAACTCTCACTTCCGATATCGAAAAATATCAAACTTTATGGCTACAGAAAACTCTTAACATAAACTACAAGTTTCTAGAAGACAATTTTCTCAAATTTTGCCTCAAATAAAAAGTCAACTATCTCAAGTGAAACTTTCTATCTCCAAAAGTCAACTTTCTTAATTTTTCAAATTCTCTCACTTTCTTTCTTTATTTCTTGATTTTCCACTCCCATTTCAATTAACTCATTCTCTTTCCTCTCATAATCCATATAACTTCATTCAAATATCAAAGTCCTCAAAACTAAACAATTATTTTCTCATAAATTTTTCTTAATTTCAGCAAATTTTCTTAAATTCATAAATTGTCTTACCAATTTCTTTCTCATTAATATTCATTTTAATATTTCTAATTTTCATCAAAAGTTCGGGGTCCAACAACACTTGAGTTTCCATAGCTTTGTATATGTTTGTGTCTTGTTTCTATTGCTCTTAATTACCTTCATATATTGATTTTGGTAATAAAATTCTTATGTTTTGATCCTACTGCGACATGAATTGAGCAAAAATGGTGTGACTATTACATAAATGTCAATTCAATTATCTTGTGAATGTTGTTTGGAAATTAGAAGAATTTTGCATGAAAATCGGTGTGACACGTTAATTACATGTCACACACATTAATTCAAGTTAATTCTATGAAGACAAACATGTTAACTTCAACACACACATAAGGTTTAAATGTACACTCACACATGGTTTAAATGCATACATACACTCGTTAATTCCATACACACACATATGTTCATTCCATGAACACACACATGTTCGTTCCATGCACACACACACAGACACATGTTCATTTTTCTAGTTGCAACATTCTCATCTCACCAAGCATGCTTCATGTTAATTCCATTCTCACTGCCATGCACACACGGTTATACGCTAAGCAACATGCATTAATATATATGTTTAATCATTTACATTAATTTTATGAAACACCAACTATCATTCTCTCATTTATCCAGCTGCTTACTCCACGCTTCTCATCTAACTATGTTTCACCAGTGTTTTTCATCAATCCAACACTGTTCATGATATTTAACATGTCACATTTTTACATTTAATTCACAAACAGGTATGATATTTAACATGCACGGGTGTGACTTATACTTCATAGCCATGAAATGTTTTAATTTTTATTTGCAGGTTTAACACGTGACAACTTCAGACATTTAAACACAAAAATCTAGATCTAAAGATAGTCTAAAAAAGGAATGTTAAGGAGGGGTGGCAGCAATCTTAAACTATAAGGACACTGTTCCATTTTCCACACATCATCGATGGATGGAAACTCATTTGGGTGTAACAAAGAGATAGAGAGAAGAGAGAAATAGAGAAAGAAAATAGAGTGAGTTAGGAAGAAGAGCAAAATAGTAGAGATGTGGAAGCTTGGGAGAGGCTAAAAGCTAGAGCTAGAGCTAAATCGCATTCAAGTTGAGTAAACATTCATTTGGGTGAGAAGCTGAAGCTGAAGGCGAGAGCCAAAGTTGAAAGCTTGAGAGGAACTAGAGATCTCCATAACTCTTCATCCGATGATTTGTTTGCCTATTCTATTCTTCATCTGTTGTTTTGTTTCTTTCATTTTACTATCTATTATTAACTGTTATACTCATATTAGTTTAGCCGACTATTCTTTTAATAGCCATTCAGTATTCACTATTTTATTATGGGTTTAATACTTTTGTTGCCAGTAATATGCAATTAAAGTGTTTAATGATGATGAATGTTGTGATATCCGTGATGGACTGATCTTTTTTCTTGAGAATTAATGTAGCTATTTAGTTGAATATGGATTATTGGGTTATGGATATGTTGTCTCATTTATTGTTGTGGTTTCTGAACTAAATGGATGTAATATAATGGTCAAACTTTGCATCATTTTAGTATTAAATGAAGATTTGAGAGATGAAGTTTAATATGAATCAAGAAACTGTGGACACCTAGGTTAAGAACTAGAAATATATTAATTTAAGTGGTAATTAGTAGTTAGATTTTCATAATTAGTTCGGATAACAACATGTTGAATATGAAAGTTAGACTAGTTCACTATTCGAATTGATTTAGAACTCAACTATTGATTTTAGTAAGACAACAATCCAATCATTTTCCCTTAATCATGCATATAAGATTAAATTAATGAAATTAAATATCAAGAGTTTTTTACACATCAACTAATCTATTCGTCTTTACTCCCAATTGATTCCGCCTACTTTTCAATTTAATTTCGTAATTTTCCTTAAAAGCTTTCACTCAATAATCAGGATAGAATGTATAGGACTGTATTGTTTTTTTTTATTTATTATTATTATTTTTTTTTTCATTCAAACTTAATTTAAGTTGATCAATTTCATCTTTGCGGGAGATGAACTTGGTTATCAACTACAACTATCTCATATACTTACGAGTAGAATAGCTTAGGTCTTTTTAGAACTTTTTGGGCATAACAAGTTTTTAGTGCCGTTGCCGGGGAGGTGTTTTGTGTTTTGAGCTTGAATTAATTTTGATTGTTTATATCTTCTTCCAAATATTTAGGGTAAGCTTCAAAAATACCTTATCTATCACATCAAACTTTAACCCATCTTCCTTAGGTCTACTTGCTTCTTCATCCTTCAAGAAGCTTTTCAAAAATTCTCCTTCACCTTATTTAATAACTCTTTCTTCTCCACCACGAACTTGTACATCAAAGGACATTCTTCACTTGTCCTTTATTGTCCAATCTTGAGTGAAGTGAGACATTGTTACCCCCAAGTCTATCTCAAAAGGACTCTTCTTCGTTATAGAAGATATGTGCAAGTTATAAAAAAATTGTGCTATATCAAGTAAACTCATCAAATTATGCTAATTTACCCTTACCTAATGCCTTAGGTATCCCTTCAATAAACCATTGATCCTCTCAGTTTGTCCATCTGCATGTGGGTGATTTGTCATTGAAAACTTCAAATCGTAACCCATCATGTCAAAAAGGGACGTTTAGAATCAGCTTATAAATCTAACGTCTTGGTTACTTGTAATGTCTATAAGGACTTCAAAGTATTTCAACTTGTCCTTATAGAATAACTCTGCCACAATATCTGAAGGATAAGATGCTAGGGCTAGCATAAAGATTGCATACTTAGAGAATTGATCCATAATTACCATAATTGTCGTCATGTTGTCCACCTTTGGAAAATTGCTAACGAAATCCATCGAAATCGACATCTACTATTTTTCAGGGATTAATGAGAATCGTAGCAAACAACTTCCTTATTTCTTTTTGGCTTATATAATTGACACATAAGGCACAACTTGAATTATAACTCAATGTCATGCTCCATCTTTAGCCAATAGTAAGAATGAGTTAAAAGTGTCATTAAGTTTTTAGGGTGAGCAGTCTACTATGAGTCATGTGTCTCATTCAATAATTATTTCTACAAGCCAACAAAACTAGGCAAGTATACTTAACTACTCTTATCATCAAAAGCTCATCATCATTGATCTAAAACATGCACATAATACCCTCTTTAAATTATGAGATTAACCTATAATATGTGTTGTCCAATGGAGTTGTAGCCTTGATTTGCTTTAACAGGTTAGACTCTACCCTTGTAATAGCATACAGGTCTATGAACACTTCCTTTTGACTCAACGCATCTGCCACATTGTTATGCCTCTCTGGTTTATGCTACTACAGGAAGTCATATTCAATAAGAAACTCCTTCCACTAGGTTTGCTTCTTGGATAACTTTTTTAGGTCCTATAAATATGTCAGTAACATTATTGGTACGAAAAATGATCCTAGTTCCTAACAAATATATTCTTCATACCTCAAGGCAATGTAACCCCACAACCATCTTTGTTTCATGCATCGAGTATCACTACTCTATACCTTTAAGCTTTCGGTGCTCAAATGCTACAAGATGCCCCTCTTATACTAGTACTCAATTAATGGCTTTGTCTAATGCATCTGTATATATCTCAAATGGAAGATCAAACTTGGGTAGCTTTAATATATATTATATTGAGATAATAACTTTAAGCCTCTCGAATGCCTTCTAACACACATATGACTAGCACTAGTTTTTCTTTTTCTTTAGAAAGTCCATCAATGATGTTACTTTCTTTGAATACCCCATTATGAACTATATATAGTAGTTATCTAGTCTGAGACAACTCTATAATTCTCATACCGTAGTAGGAACCTACCATTCAACTATTGCCTTTACCTTTTTAAGATCAATTTTTACCTAACCTTTGCTTACCAAATGACCCAAGAATTTGATTTCTGACTATGCAAACTCACACTTCTCCCTCTTTACTCAAAGTTTGTGTTGCCTCAGCAGCTTGAACATTTTTCTCACGTGTTCCGTATGTTCTTCCATATTAATGTTATATACCATAACATCATTGATATATGCCACAATGAACTTGTCAAGAAAATCATACAACATATCATCATCAAGTTTCAAAATATCACAAGGGCATTAGTTAATCCAAATAGTATAACTACAAATTCATGTGATCCATATTAAGTCATATATGTTTTCTTTTGCCCATCACTCTTGGCTATTTGTACTTGTCAATACCCACTCTAAAGATCAAGCTTTGTGAAAATTACTGCCCTCAACGATTTGTCTATCAAATCTTAAACCAAGGGAACATGATTTTTTTTACCGTTACCTTGTTTAAGGCTTAATAATCTACACAAATCTAAAGTGCTCCATCTTGCTTCTTCTAAGACAATATACTAGGGCACCTCATAAGGCCTTAGAAGGTTTGATGACATGCTTCTAATAGTTCAACAAGTTTTTTTGAAGCTTCATCAACTCCAATAAAGACATCCTATATAAAGAACTTATAGGTGGGATAACTCTAGGAACCAAATCAATCATATGATTTATCTCTTGACGATTGGGAAGAGTCTTAGATAATTTTTTTTAGCATTACATCCTAAAAGTTTATCAATAAACTTGTAACAACATTAGTGAATTCCACTATATGATCCTTGTTAATCTTCCACATAAACGTAAGGTAGGTCTCTATACCTTTTTTTAACCCTTTCTTAATGCTCATAGCCGACACATCTGCCACCATCATTATATCATTCATCCTTCTACCATCAAATGTACAAAAATTAATATAGAAGGAACTTGATCATGCATAATCATCACACCTCTCAAACTTGGGTACAACACTGTATTTTCTATCTTAAGGACGTCAATCTCTATTATCAAATCATCAAATAGTATGACCATATAGTTAATCTTGGCTTATCAATTCCCTATACTCACTAAGATGTTGTAAGAGCTCCTACCATTGTTTGTGCCATACTTATAGTGGTTTTCATCTTTGTCAGGGCCTTTATGTTAGACCCTGAATTCTTTTTATTATTTCTTATTGATGTCATTAAGCATGAATTGTGTTAATTATGTATTTATGCCTTAGTTTGATGAAATTGGGAGTGTTAGCGGATAACTGAGGTTTTGTTGAGTTAATGTAGTTTTCATGAGAATTATAGGATAAAAATATATGAGGACATTTTGGGAAGGTCACGTAAGTTAGATAGGTTAAGGCTTGGCTAAGAGGGGTACTATGGTCTTTGTCCCTTCCCATGAGACTTAAGAGAAGAAATTAGAAGGAGAAGAGAGAAAGACAAGAAAAAAAGAAGAGAGGAAGAGCGTTATCGTGGGAGAGGAAGAAGAGAAGAGAAATAGGAGTTTTCGATCCTTGAGGTTTTCGGACAGATTCGAAGCAACTCCTGGTAAGTTTAAGTTCGTTCTATCTTATTGTGGTTTGATTAAACCTTGGAATAGAGTTGAATGTATTAGAATCGGTGGTTTAGGGTTTAGGGGAAAAATGGATAGATTTCTTGGGATGATGATTTTGTGACTGTTTTTAAGTTGTTAATGGGTTAGAAATGTAGTCTAAGACTTGAATCAAGGTTTAGGTGGGTTGCATTTGAAAAAGGAAAGGATTGAAGTTGGGAAATGCTAGAAAAATCAGGGTTCGCCGCGAAATTATATTCATCGCGACGTGCTAGGAAGGGTTTGCCATGACGTGCGAGAAGGAGAACGTCATAACGTCTTGAGAAAATGGTGCCTTATTGCGGCTATACACATGCGTACCTGTGTGGCGAAACCTGACCTTCGCCCTTGACAATGAGGTTTCGCCATGACGGCGGGGTTTCACCGCGACGAGCCCCTAGTTTTTTCGAAAGAGATTTTTGGGCATATATTTTGGTGTAGATGTCCAATTGAGGTGAATTCATATTCTTTGTGAACTTGAGATAAAGGGCTACAAATTTTATGAAGAAAGGAAGTTCGGATTTTGCCTCTAAGATTCAGGAAATTGGGTTGGAAGTCAGATGTAGACTTTTAGTGCTTTTACGTTTGATTTTCAAGCTGTTTGAATATTTCATTTGAATGTTACTTGATTGGGAACTTGGTTTGTTATAGGAAACCAAGTCGACCTAATCCAATCGCAAGAGGAAGGACAACAGTGAGTTTGGATTCTCAAGCGATATTAGGTGGGTAATGTAATTATAGTTACTGTGTGATTAGGCAAAATTTTGCCTTTGTGTGAATATATGTTGTATGTTATGCATTGTGAGATGCATGACCTTTTGATTGAATATGTGGTTACTTGTTTGAGAATGATTTGTTATAAGAAATGATTTTGATTTTGATTTCGTATACTTGAAAGAAGTATGAGAATTGATAGAAGCATATTTTGATTCTGAGCAAGTTATGCCTCGACTTCGGTCATGGCATTTTGAATAAATGAAAGCTTGAAAGCATATCATCTGATAAAATGATTCTGAGTATGATTATGTGCTTTTGTTTGGGCAAGAGTGGAACCATTTCGTTCGTCACGTGCACGTTGACAAGAGCCTTCTCCCGGTTGCCCACTTGTGGCTTATGAGCTCCGAATGGACTCATTTTGTTCAGGGTGTAAACTTCAGTTTCTCTCTTTTGTTTCCATGGAACCCTCGAGCCGTGTGATGTGCATTACATATTTGATCTGTTCTCTATGAAGCATACTTGTGACATGTTTTGTGAGTTAAATTAATTATGCTGAATGCATAAATTGCTTGGTTAGTATGTGAGTGCGAGAATTATTGCATGTACATGTATATATATATACATACATAAGCCTGAATTTGTGCTAGTTTCCGATGGCTATAATTATATTAGCCATTGAGTTGGGTAGCTCAACCCATTACTTTTCACTTCTCAGGTGCAACTCAAGACATCAGTTGATCCTTGCCAGGCATCGAAGAACTCCGCAATAGTTAAAGATCAGTGCATTAAGTTAGTATTTTTGGTTAGCCCACCAAGCATATCATCATTGGGCATTCTCATGTATTGTATTTTGGATTTACACTTTAATATGTAATGTATCATGTTGAGAATGCTTGTTTGAATTTCCTTCGGATTGTAATGGCATGAAGCCCCTTGGTTTATGGGGTGTTTAATTCATAGTTGTGTGTATGTTATAATGTGTGCGAAAATGCATGTGTGAATCGAATTATGTATGGATGTTGGGATAGGGTCCGATATGTTTGGGAGCTCGTCGCTGGCGCAGCCCGAGGGGCCACCTCGGGAATAGGGATCCGGGACTCAGGGCCCAACATGTTTGGTATCAGAGCGCCTAGGTTGTGCGTCCTCGGCTTAGAATGCATAGTAGGATGAATTGTTTGCTATATGATTATTTGTTGCATTGATTGATTGCATTAAGTGACATGCATATCATGCATACATGTAGGAATTAAGATTGACATATAGCTAATCTTTAGTGTTTACCTTTGAAGGAGTACGATGCCACCTCGTAGAAGGACACGAGGAGTTCTGCAAGGATCTGTTGCACCTGACTCTCTGACCAGTGAGGAGAGGACTGATGAGTCGGTAGCCCTAGGAAATGCTGAGGCTTCTGTAGGGCTAGGTAGTGAGCCCATGCCATCGCAGACTTAGGAGTCGCCAGTTATGCAGGAGCAAGTGCCTCCGCTAGATCCGAGGTTGTTCCAAGCATTCACCCAGGCGTTTGTTCAAAGCTATGGGTCGATGCCACGATACCGCTTCACTTGTTGACTAAGAAGGGAGGCAGTTCGACAAGTTGAGAAACATGGAGCAGTGGACTTCTATGGGACCACTAATCCTGAGGAAGCTGAGACATGGTTGAGAAAGACCGAGAGGGTGCTAGATCAGATGGAGTGTGAGGATGATGAGAGGGTTGTCTATCTTTGAAGTGCGCTTGGGGATGCTCTGCATTGGTGGGAGGCAGTGCGAAGTCGAGATGAGACCGATGGGGTTGGCATGGCGGGACTTACTTGCTCTTTTAGGAAGAAATATCATCGAGGTATACATTCAGCGAAGCGAGAGGAGTTCCTCGGTCTTACTCGAGAGGAGATGACGGTTAGTGAGTATGGCGTCGGTTCACTCGATTCAGGTATGCTTGGATCGATCTTTGAGTGAAATTGCTAGATGTCACCGGTTTGAGTCAGGTCTGCACTTGGCCATCAGAGAGAAAGTGATAGTGCAAAATTTTTGTGACTTTCAGCAGTTGGTTGAGGCAACATTGAGGTGGAGAACATAGAGAACATCAAAGTCTTGTGAACAAGAAGAGAAAAGGAAGAAGCGATCTGAAGGGAGGTAGTACTAGTACCCCTATGCCAGACAGGAGTGCTAGGAGCTTTCCTATTCAGATAGAGGAGAGGAGTAGTGGTGCAAGTAGGCCAAGACAGATGAGGACTCTTGCTTTTTTTCATCAGGCCTCTACGGCGGGAGGCAACCGAAAGGGAGATAGGGACAGGTCATCCGTCCCTAAGTGTGAACATTGTGGCAGTTTTCATGGAGGCGAATGTTATAGATTATCAGGAGCATGCTTCAATTGTGGACAGAAAGGACACTTGGCTAGAGAGTGTCCCAACTCGTCCAGAAGAGAGGGAGCACAGATGCAAGCTTCTAGGAGAACAAAGACTGTGGGAGAGAGGACGTCTACAGAAGTGGGCAGTTCTGATGCGGCTAAGAGGGTGAACATTCCAGGGAGACCCAGGGGGCAGGCACTAGCTAGGGTGTTTGCAATGACTCGGGAGGATGCAGAGACCACTCCAGATGTTGTGACTGGTACGGTTAAGTTATTTTATGATGATGTGCTTGCTTTGATTAATCCGGGATCTACTCATTCGTTTGTTTCCTCGAGTAGACCTATGTGTGATAGAAATGTGAGCCCTTTGGATACTCCGCTGATGGTGAGTATTCCAATCGGCCAGTATATTATTATCAGTCAAGTATATAGGGACTGTGAGATATGTATTGGTGGAGAACTTTTAGTGGTAGATTTAATGCCACTGAAGATGGGAGGATTAGATGTGATTTTGGGTATGGACACGTTAGAGAGATACAATCTTCTGTTTGGATTGTAAACAGAAGACAGTAGAATTTGGACTAGATAACGGCAGAAGAGTTGTGTTTTCAGGGGATAGAAAAGCAAGTCCGCCCAGAATTGTTTCAACTTTGACAGCAGAGAAGATGATGAGGAAGGGGTGTGAGGCATTTTTGACCTATGTGGTAGACACCAGGGCAGATAGAGGGAAGTTGGAGGATATTCCAGTAGTCAGGGAATTCTCGGATGTCTTTCCTGAGGAATTACCAGGACTACCGCCAGCTAGGGAAATTGAATTTCCTATTGAGCTCTTTTCAGGTACTGCACCGATTTCAATTCCGCCTTACCGGATGGCTCTGGCAGAATTGAAGGAGCTTAAGGAGCAATTAGAGGAGCTGATGGAGAAAAGGTACATAAGGTCGAGCTCTTCACCTTAGGGAGCTCCGGTCCTTTTTGTAAAGAAGAAAGATGGATCGTTGAGGATGTGTGTAGACTATCGGAAGCTGAATCAGGTCATGGTGAAGAACAGATATCTGCTTCCACGCATTGATGATCTGTTTGATCAATTGCAAGGGGCAAAAGTCTTCTCCAAGATAGAATTGAGATCGGGTTATCATCAGTTGAGGATAAAGGAGTCGGATGTGCCAAAGTCTACTTTCAGGACTCGTATGGGCATTTTGAGTTTTTGGTTATGCCTTTCGGATTGACAAATGCCCCTGCAGCATTTATGGATTTGATGAATCAGGTCTTTAAGCCCTTCTTGGACCAATTTATCATTGTCTTTATTGATGATATATTGGTTTATTCCAAGAGTGATAAGGAGCATGAAGAGCATTTAATGATTTCTTTGGAGACAATGAGGAGAAACGAGTTGTATACCAAATTCGATAAATGCAAATTTTGGTTGAGGAAAGTTGCATTTCTTAGACATGTGATATCAGAACAAGGAGTGCATGTGGATCCAAAGAAAATAGAAGTTGTGGTGAATTGGGAAGCACCGAAGAATGTAGCAGAGGTGAGGATTTTTCTGGGTTTGGCAGGTTACTACAGGAGATTTGTGGAGGGATTCTCCATGATAGTTGCTCCGATGACTAAGTTGTTGAGGAAGAATCAAAAGTTTATCTGGAGAGATGAGTGCCAGAGGAGCTTCGAGGAGCTCGACGCAGTTGACAAGTGCTCGATTCGATTACGCCTTACGGAGATGAGGGTTATCTGATTGTCTGATGATGCTTTGAGAAAGGGTCTTGGTTGTGTATTGATGCAGGGAGACAGGGTGATAGCTTATGCTTTGAGGCAATTGAAGCCGTATGAGTTGAACTATCCGACGCATGATTTAGAGTCGGCAGTGGTGATCTTTGCCTTGAAAATTTGGAGGCATTATTTGTATGGAGTTTAGACGAGGATCTTTACTGATCATAAGAGTCTCAAGTACTTACTGAGCCAGAAGGAACTGAATTTGAGACAGAGAAGATGGATCGAGTTGCTCAAGGATTATGACTTGCTGATTGAGTATCATCCGGGCAAGGCCAATGTAGTGGCGGATGCTTTGAGTAGGAAGTCTTCGATTGCTCATGTTTGGACAGCTTATCTTCCTTTATTGGAAGAGATGGCCAAGCTTAAGATAAGCTTGAAGCAGGAGGAGCCTGATCGTCTTCTAGCTAACTTCCGAGTGAGACCGATACTTAGGGAAAAAAGGTAGGAAATTGCAAGCACAAGATGTGGATTTGAGCAAGCTTCGAGATGAAATTCAGAATGGTCAGATTTCTGAAGTAGTAGTGAGAGATGATGGGCTTATGACAGTGGAGAACAGGTTGTGTATCCCAGATGTGTAGGAGGTTAAGGATGAGATTATGGATGAGCCACACAATGCGCCTTATGCCATGCATCCGGGTAGCACCAGGATGTACAGGGATTTGAGAGAGCATTTTTGGTGGAAAGGCATGAAGAGGGATGTAGCAAAGTATGTAAGTATCTAGTGTGTTAGCAAGTTAAAGCTGAACACCAGGCACCTTCAGGCAAGTTAAGGCCATTGTCCATCCCGGAATGGAAGTGGAAAAGGGTGACTATGGATTTTCTGATGGGTTTGCCTAAGACCAGTAGGAAGCACGATGCCATATGGGTTATTGTGGATCGATTGACGAAGTCAGCTCACTTTCTGGCAATTAAGCAGACTGATTCTTTGCATGTGTTAGCAAAGAAGTACATCGATGAGATAGTGAGATTGCATGGGATTCCAGATTCTATAGTTTTAGACAGGGACCCTCAGTTTACTTCGAGGTTTTGGGGAAGTTTACATGAAGCTTTAGGTACTAAGCTAAATTTTAGTACGGCTTTTCACCCTCAGACGGATGGTCAATCTGAGAGGACCATTCGGACACTTGAGGGAATGCTCAGGGCATGTGTGATGGATTTCAAGGGAGCTTGGGATGAGCATTTGCCATTAGTCGAATTTGCTTATAATAATTCGTACCATTTGAGTATTCAGATTGCTCCATATGAGGCTTTGTATGGGCGGAGATGTAGAACTCCGATCTGTTGGGATGAAGAAGGAGAGAGGGAACTAGTAGGACCATAATTGATTTAGACGACAGTTGAGAAAGTCAATTTAGTTAAGCAACGATTTAAGGCAGCGCAGGATAGGATGAAGAGTTACATTGATGCTCACCGAAAGGAGATGGAGTTTGAAATCGGTGAGAAAGTATTTCTCAAGACATTTCCTTGGAAAGGAGTAATGAGATTTGGCAAGAAGGGCAAGTTGAGTCCGAGGTATGTGGGTCCTTGTGAAATCCTTGAGAGGATTGGGCCACTCGCCTATAGGTTGGCATTACCGCCAGAATTGTCTCAGATCCATGACGTTTTCCATGTTTCCATGTTGAGGAGATATAGATTGGATCCTTCTCATATCATTCAGACTGGTGAGGTTTAGCTGAGTGATGATTTGAGTTATGAGGAACAACCGGTGGAGATTTTGGATACCAAGGAAAAAGTCCTTAGGAACAAGACAGTTCAGTTAGTCAAAGTCCTGTGGAGGAATCATTCGGTGGAGGAGGCTACGTGGGAGCCGTTGGAAGCCATGAAGGAGAAGTATCCGTGTCTCTTCGATGATTCAGGTAATAATTTTGAGGACGAATTTTTTTTTAAGAGGGGGAGAAATGTTGGACCCCGAATTCTTTTTATTATTTCTTATTGATGTCATTAAGCATGAATTGTGTTAATTATGTGTTTATGCCTTATTTTGATGAAATTGGGAGTGTTAGTAGATAACTGAGGTTTTGTTGAGTTAATGTAGTTTTCATGAGAATTATAGGATAAAAATATATGAGGACATTTTGGGAAGGTCACGTAAGTTAGATAGGTTAAGGCTTGGCTAAGAGGGGTACTATGGTCTTTGTCCCTTCCCATGAGACTTAAGAGAAGAAATTAGAAGGAGAAGAGAGAAAGAAAAGAAAAGAAGAAGAGAGGAAGAGCATTATCGTGGGAGAGGAAGAAGAGAAGAGAAATAGGGGTTTTCGATCCTTGAGGTTTTCGGACAGATTCGAAGCAACTCCTGGTAAGTTTAAGTTCGTTCTATCTTAAGTGAATCACACGTTAATACAATTATTAGAAAACAATATAAGAATGCACGAGAAGGGGGGGTTGAATTGTGTATTCCCCTTTTTTATAAATCCTTTCAAAAATCGTTTGTTAGAAATAAAATTCTTTTTACAGAACTTCTGATAGATTGTAATTAATCAAAACTTTGAAAACTTTGTTTACGAACTAAGTAATGATAAAACTTGAATCTAAAGAGATAGAGTAAGAGTAGTTGACACGATTTATCTGGTTCACCCCAAACCGTGGGTTCGTCCGATCCTCGAGTTCTTTCTGAGATTTCATTATCTCTTCAACTTTTACAAGTATTTTTTACGAGCCTCTTCAGGCCTCTACAATCAGTATTTTTTCATACTTAGCCTCTGCAGGCTATTTGTACTTCTTCTCACTGAAAAGTGTTTCAAACTCGTTACAGTAAAAAAATAGCTCTCAACTAATTTGCACAGTATTCTTTTTACGATCACGTAGATGTAATTTAGATAATTTTTCAGCTTCGCAACTAACTTTGTAATCATCGACTTTGACTTGTATTTATAGCCTTCGTCTCCAACTGCTTCTTGATTCTTGTTTCTGGATTCTTGCTTCTTGATTCTTGTTTCTTGAATCTTTAAAAGAAACGGTTAATCAGTTGAGTTCTATAACTAACTCGATCTGACTCTTGCGTCTGTTTTTTTCAATTCTTCTCCTGCGTCTGTTTTTCTCACTTCGCGTCTTCTTCTGTTTTATTTTGTGTCTGCGTCTGTATTTTTGCATCTATATTTTTACGTCTGCATTTGCGTCTACTTTGACTTCTGCGTCTGCGTCTATTATTTTTAACTTCTGTGTCTGTGTCTACGTCTTATTGTACGTCTGTGTCTATCTTTCTGTTCATCTGAGTTGCTTCGTTTGTATTGCTTCGTCTGTATTGCTTCGTCTGTATTGTTTCGTCTGTATTGCTTCATCTATATTTATTTCTCTTTAATTTTTATCTTTGTTATACATCAAAATTATATCTAAATAAAGTCATTTTGACTTAACAATCTCCCCCTTTTTGATGATAACAAATTATATACAAAAAAAGAAAACAAAATACAATGTTCTTAAAAACAAAAGCAAAAAGAACTTATCTTCAGAACTTCTTCTTTAACTTTTTCTTCCTTTCTTTTCTTCATTTGCTTCAGTCACACCTTTTGAGTTTCTTTTCTGAGCATTCTCTTCTCCTCCTCTGCTCATTCCCTTCTCCCCCTATTTGTTATAATAAAAAATGATTAACGACGATGGCTCTTCAACAGCTCTGTCATCATCTTCTTTAAATCATTCATCGTCTCCTTTATCTCGTTGACTTCTCCGCGTAATTTGCTGATTTCAACTTGTGAGTCCAACGGTGGAGAGGATTGATCATTCTCTACTAAGGGTGAAGTGAACACAATTGTTGTAGCATATGCGTCCGAGGAAGGAATGTAATCTTCATTAATCTCCATAGTTGGTGGACGGATAAATGTATTAGCTTCAGGAAGATCTAAATCAAACGGGGCAGGTAGCATAAGCAACTGTCGTCCTTGCGGTATGTATGCTTCATTTTGTATAGGCGATTGTATCGGAGGTGGTCTAATCGTATCTTTATGCACTGGCGATTCAATGAAAGTGCCTGTAATTAATCTTCCCCCTACTAGACAGTCTTCATACTTATCCGTGAAACTGCAACCAGCTCCGTCTGGATTCTCCTTAGAAGCGCATGCTGCATCAATTTTCTGCACTTCTTCTTCAATTTGATCTGCGGACAGATCATCACTAAGTTCTTCAGGAAATAACTTCGACTTTCCCTTAGTCAAATCCAAAGGATATCTTGGCTGAATATCCGGTACAACCTTTATTTCTATCTTTTCTGTGATCGGATAAATGGTACACGATTTACTGGATATATTTGTAGGGTATGGCTTCGTAGCAGCATCCCTCAAGATATCATAAAACATCTTTTCATCTTCCTTCAGTAAATCCCATGTGTCACTATTTATCGATATAGGTTGTACGACAGCCACTATCTTCTTCATTGGTTGACTACAGATGGTGATCGCAGTCTTCCTTCTAGTAACAACTTCAACCATTCTGACCTTCAACTTGTGTCTTCTCAAAATTTTGGAATAATTGAATATGATCAAATCAGGTTCATCATTTTCCTCCTGTGGTACCTGAACCAAGTTTGGTTCTGCTGCTGCCTCTGGTTCTGCTTCAATAGGATTCTCCTGAACCAGGCTTATCTCCTCTGGTTCCTCCTATTTAGCAGTGGGAATTTCCTGAACTCTGCTATGCTTAATTTCTTTTTCTTTCTGAGCCACATTAACGATATCTTTCTTTCGACTAACCTCCCCAGCAGTGGCACAGTCTTCTTCCGACTAATCTTCTTAGTCTTTTCTTCTGCTTCAGTTAGTCTTGAAGATTTTTGCACTTGAGATTTTTCTTTTTCAGATTATGATTTTCTCTTCTTCTCAGTCTCTTTAGCCCGTTTGGCTGTATCTTCTTCTAGAATAGAGACTAGAGACCTTGTTGCTTTGGGTGCGCGAGATTGAGAACCTTCGCTTCACTCTGCTCTCGGCTCTCTTTTCTTCTTATTGCCTCGAGTCAGAATCCTCGGTGATCTCTTTGCCTTCTTTGTAATTTCACCCAAAGATTTTCTCCTTTTCTTTTAAATCGTGCCTTCATATGTCCTCCGAATGGGTTCACTCCGCTTGAGGACTACTTTGTTTTATCAACGGTCTTGATCATTAAATCTTAATTAAATGCAGGTGATCTCATACTTACTTGGGATTGAGATCTTGAAGCGGAGTGTAACATCCCCCTCTGGAAGGGTAGAATAGTAAATTGGTATAGGATGTGCTAGATTGAGATTTCATGGAATTGCTCATGCATAATAGGATTGCTACATAGTCACAATTGTGCACATGAATTTCTTGTGCATGCATACATGATATTCGGTTTGCGTGCCTCGGACAATTTTATTGGGATTAACGTGGTTAATGGGTTTGAAAAATTATTACGAGTCGCCATAAATTGTTTTCTATTTTAAGGGTTTTAAGGAATTTTTCGGAATTTTCGGAGAAAATTCTCGGATGAAAAAAAATCGTCAGCGGCGAACCGATTGATTTTCGGTAGCGCAAATTTCTATCCAATGGCACTACAATATTGGGTATATTATTTTGAAATTAAAATGAGGGTCATTGGACTAGAATGGGTCAAATTGTAGTAGGATTTCTAAATCATATCCCTAATTTGTCTTTTAGCCATTTTTGTCTCTCTCCTCACCAACTTGACACTTGTCCTATTGATTTAATGAGTTTTGTCTTGTTCCTAACAATTTAAGTCGGCAACTTCAAGGAGAAAAGGAGGAAAAGATGAATTTAGTGCTTATGGCTCTCATCATCCGAAAACCTATTTTAGTTCCTCCTCCCCATCGATTTTTCTTTTGGTTCTAGCTTCTCTTCTACCTTTTAAACACTTCCTCTCATGCATGCAAGCTCAACCCTCTTCCCTTTTGCAAGTGATGATGTCGTGTATGTGTAGGAGAAACTAGGAAATTGTGAGAGTTGGAGAATTGAGGAGATGGAAGCTTTGACTATGTAAGGTTTATGATAAGCTTTCATTATATATTTCATGAATCATGGTTATTAGATGTATTAAAAGGGGGTTATTGTTTACTAATCATGGGTTATGATGGTTAAATGTTATGAAAATGATAGTTTGAATTGTTGTGTTATGTTTGAATATGATTTGAGGAAGTTAGCATGAAAGATGTGTTGTAACTTGGTTTAACTTGCTTTTGGATGATTCTTGATGATTTTCTTACATGAAAATGATTGTGTATGGTGCTTCCAAGTTGAGGTAGTATTTCCTAGTGAATGTATGCATGACCTAGGGACTGATTTCTTGTTCATTTGGTATGCTTAGTGAAGTAGAATTGGACTTGGCATGATAGGAAGTGAATGGAGAGTAAAGCTGGAAAATTTGTTTTGACCTACTGTACTGTTTTGATCATAACTAATTGTATAGGTGAGTAAATGAGGTGAGGTTTGTGCCCAACTAAACTTTGGGATGTTAGCTACATTTTGTGTGAAATAGGTGTGGTCAAATTGTAACTCTAATAGGTTGAAATTTGGCATGGAAAGTTACTGTTTTATTGCCTGTGAACAGTAACCGAAACCATACCAATGATCTTTGCTGATTTTCTAAATTAATTGAGATGGAATTAGGAGAATGGTCTTCATGGAAGTTGATGCATGTTGAGTTAGCTTTCCATTGCTACTGATCTTGCTAATTTTCGAGTTGTATATTGGGAGATATGAACTGATTACTATTGATTGGTTTTATGCTTTTTGGAGAAACCTAGTTAAAGTGTTGATTTTGTGAGCTTTCTGCATGGGAGAAATTTTAGCAATTTTTTTGGATTGAATTGGTGTGAGTGATCTTCTGCAAAGTTGTAGAGGAAGACATTATCTTGAAAATGAAATATGGCATATAATTTTTAGAGGTCAGAGTTGGGAGTTATGATTTTGCAAAAACTGATCCTGCATTAGGTTAGGAATTGCTGATCATGGCAGTAACTTGCATGACAGTTTTGAAATGGTTAGAAATTAAATTGGAAATTGAGTTCTTCATGAAAATTGAAGTTCAAGGATTTATCTTTTCAGGGATATAAAGTTCAGATTTTTCTGACTTGTGTACAGGGAGTTATGCTTGTTATAAGTTTACTGCTCAAATTGAATGATTTCAGGGACAGCAACATTGACTGAATTAATTGACTTGTTTAGCAATGGAATTTGATTTTGGGTTGTTCATGAAAGTTGTAGATGACATTGTGAACTTATTGAGCATATTTATGTGGTAATTTTGGCTGAAGAATCAGAGAGTTAAGGAATTTGAAATGTACTGTTCTGTTTTAATGGGATTTGAGTAGGCAGTGGCTTTGACTGGATTTTGTCACCCTTATGGGTGAAATTGATTTTGTGCTCTACATAAAACTTGTAGAGTTTTCTTAATCTTTCAACGACATATGGTTTGTAATTTTCTGAATTGTGTGGGAAAAGTTATGAATGATTGAAGTTCGGTTTGGAAAAAGAAAAAGAAGAAGGCGAAGGCATTGGAATCTCGCCCCTCATGACGCGACGACTTCATGAGGCGAGGCGAGCTGAAGTCTCGCCCTCGCGAGGCGACGACTTCAGGGCGAGGCGAGCTGAACTCGCCTCTCGCGAGGACGACTTCGCCCTCGCGAGGCGAGGTAAGTGGTCGAGACTCATGAGGCGACGGCTCGCCTCGCGAGCCACGAAGGATTTTGTTTTAATTTTGGATTTCGATTTCTTTGATGTATAACTTTTCCGTCCGACGTCCGATTGACCTGATTCTTGAGGCATCGGTTTGTAAAATATTGAATTTCATTTCATGGGAAATTGGGAATTTTGGACGGAAAATTGGCGGGGTTCGGAAATGGGATTGCATTCTTGTTTTATTTAATTGGGGACCTATAGAGGTCCAAATTGGCGTCGTCGGCGCCATTGAATTTCTAATTTTCTCTGGATTTTATTGTTGAAAAAATTGGATTAAGGCAGAATATCATGAACATGCATTGTCCTTATTCTATATTTGTGCATAAATGAGAATTCTTATTCAAAGTGATTAATGTGCATATGGCATAAATTGGTAGTCGGGATAAATGTCCGCACTCGGGCATTTCGAAATTGAAACCAATGCAAATCTGGAAATCTTGTGAGTAGACCTAGATGGTCTTATTTATTGGTTATTTGCTTTTGTTATATGTTGAATGAGTATTGATTTATTTTATTAATTGTGATTAAATATGGGTTCAGACGGGAGGTCCGGTGAGTAATTAAGTATTTGGAATTGCGTTATTGAAGTGCTCCTTGAATGTGAATGGGATGACCTAAGTGTATATATTGAGATTGTTAAAATGTCTTGCATGCATAATTGCACATAAATGAAATGTGACTTCTTAATTGATGTCGAATCTTGGGACTACTGATCCGATGATAGTAACTATGATTGGTGAGTGCATGCAAATATGCATAAGACATTCCAACGCATGAATTTATGAAAGATAATGAGAGTTGTGACGAGTAGTCAACAATGAGTAAAGAGCTTCATGCTCGAATCTTGATTGAGCCTCGGGCTCAGCGACAATGAGCCCTTTATGGGACGATTTACAATAAGCCCTTTATGGGACGATTTACATGAGCCCTTTATGGGACGATTCACAATGAGCCCTATATGGGACGGTTTCAATGAGCCGATATCTATTGGAGTGCAGGACGATTTAGACGCCTTGGTCACAACAAAGTAATTAAATGGAAAGTGGGTTTCATGCACATATGCATAACATGATTGATTTGATTATGCGGAATGTGATTGGTTGAATTACTTGTATTGAATGGGATTTGCAACCTTTGTATTGAATGGGAATGTGACATTGTGTGTTGAATGGGAATGATAAACTTGATTGAATGATCAATTTGATTATATTGAAGATGACATTGTATCGACATAATGAAAATATGAAGCTGTATGTGAATGTGAGGTATGATAGGGAATATGACATGTGACTTAATGGAAAATGAAAGTATGTGTTATATGTTATGTGATTGGATGGACCATCGATGATGGTCACTCACTTTGAGTTCATAAAACTCACCCAAAATTTGCATCTATTTTCAGGTCTTGAAGAATACCTCGTTTGACACGGAGTATGTCTCATGTGGCGGATAAAGGATAGAGGTCGGGATCGGTCAGTATGCGCATTAGTGTCTTATCAAATTGTGTTCATAATCAACGTATAACAATGCTTTATATTTCTCTTGAGCCCGTATTGGTTTTAATGTTTTACTCGTTGAGTGATTGTAAATTATTCTCGGATGGTTGTAATAATGGCGGTTTATTATGAACATGGGTGTTAGTTACTTCTTTTTTCTTTGCTAACGTGGAATCAATGGCTTCAAAAAAAAAAAGTATCTTGAGTATTAATCGGTGATGTAATCGCCACCTCCGAGCACGGACTCGGATATCACCAGCGATATCGGGTTGGTCACTTTCGGGAGTGAATGTTACATTTAGGTGGTATCAAAGCCCGATGATGCGTAATGTATCTGAGCACGATCAAAACATAGGGTGCATGCATTTGAGTCGTGTTATTGCGGACCGTGGTGGCGATCCCTAGTTTGAGTCGCGGGTAGAAATCCTACGTGTGCGTGCGTGTCAAGTGATTAAGTGAGAAAAAATGAGGCTGTGTTAAAGGATGAACCCACAGAAGTGTATAAGAAATTAGGAAAGGAAAAGGAAAATTGGATAAGGAGATTGATATTGTCTTGTGGTTAGAATGGTCATGTTGGCTGGGCGATTAAGGAAAGAAGTGATATTAATGAATTCCGGATTAAAATGGCAATATTATGGTGACGAGAAAAATGAATATGTCAGAATTTGGAAAGGTCGATTGGAGATAGGAGAAGCATAATAGTTATAGTAGGCTAAGTGTGATTAAAAGTCGGGATGACGAAGTAATTAGAGCTCATTGTATATCTTTTGAAATGGGAAACATTGGGCCGAGTAAAGCGTAGATGGTCCGATCGGTGATATTGAGTCCTGCATTTGTGTTTGATATCGATAGATATCATAGGTAGATGAAGATAGCGAGATTGTAATAAGGTCAATATTATGCAAGTAACGATCTACTAGGCTGAAAAGAACTGAAAGAGCAAAGTGCCTAGTAGGGTAAAAAAAAAAAGTAAAGTAGAAATGGTGAGATAAAAGTGTACGGATAAACTGAAATGAACTCGTGAGCAGGTTATGATTATGGCGCATAAGCTTGAGGCTGAAATGGGTATCACGAATATTGTGCTAGAGTTTGGAAATCGGTATAATAAGATCGTAAGGAAAAGATGGTGACACTTTTCTCTTGATTGTGTATCGGAAATTCTGAATTGGTTGAAAAGATGTATATGGACACGAAATGGTAAATGGATGGGTAAATAGATAGAGATACAATGGAGTTGCATCAACGATTTTGTCATGTTTTGGGGAATTTGTGAATACCTATTATAGATTGTTTGCGGATACTAAAGAGATACGTAGTAATAATGAGATGACATTGTATAAGCCAGTGGATATGACCTTAAAAGATCAGTGATACATGAATGATATGAGAATGAAACTAGGAAAATGAAAAAAAAGAAAAGAAAGAAAGAAACAATGATAGTGATATATGATATGAAAAGAGTTGTCACATTTAAGTCGATTTACTGTTGGGAGTATCTATTAGACGATAAAGTTGATCATGATTAATGAAGCGTAAGTGAAAGATACATGGAAATAACGAGAGGAGATGATCGGTGAATGGCTATAAGTGTAAAGTCCATAATGGGTTAAAGTAAGACATAGGAGGACTGAATGCACTGTATGAGAGGAAATAAAGAATGATTATGGCATAAGTCCTTTATCGAGGATTAGCATAAGCGGAAAGGATTTTATGGAAGTCTGAATTGTATAGGTTATTAATTGGTTTCGGATAGAATGAAAAAAAAAGTTATCTTTGAGGTGTAGATTCTTGAATAAGTGTTAAAGAAAGTGTTTAGGTGGTATCACACGGAACCTTAGTGCAAGAATGTTACGATCTTTTAAATTATGGCATAAAGTGTTACGGTGAGATAGTGCGTAAAGTTAAAGCAATTAGGGACACTAATTGGCTGATGAGACTTTAATGAGCAGTATAAAGATGGTAGCAAGACGAATGGTTTAACGGAAGATGTATGGACAAAATTAAAAGTAAAATTGAGTCATATCTCATACTCTTGAAGTTATACATATTGTGTATATGGAAATGTAAAGTATCCAATAACATGAGTGAAATTTTAGTTTGAGATGATTTTATTGCAATGTGAAGTGAATAGAGCTCCATATGTGATGTAAAAGCTGTTGGAAAATCTAGATTTGAAACTAAGAATAAAATAGTCCCACTGTGAAGTGAAATACTCAAATGAAGTGAAATTTATAGAGGTCCAATGCGGATGACTAGGTATCGGCATACATCGATGTGGATGACGAAAATCAATTGAAAAGAGAAAATGAATAGAGACAAAAAGTCTAAAGGAAAACCGACAATGGCGTGATGTAGTGTGATATATATATATACTTTATGTATAATTGAGAATTTGATCACGATGATAAGCATATCCTTGGAGAGTGGGCGGTGTGTGATGAAATGAGACAATATGTTAAAGCGGTATAAGATAAATTGAATTGATTTTGATAAATGGTATTGGTTACATGATCGAAATTGTTTAAAGCCTTGGAGACTTTAGATTCCTATAAAGATACCTTGTGCTTATTCGAGGAAAAGGCGGGCATAAATGACTCGAAAATAAGCAGACAATTACGACTACTAAGCTCAAATAGTGAGCAGATAATCTTTGCGATGAGCAGATCAATTACGATATTGGGATTTTCAAAGAATGTCAAGTAGATTATGGGTAATTGTGAAGTGTTTACGAAAAATTGAAGTTGTAGAGCTAGGGATCTTTGGATAGAGGTAAGAAAGGTTACTAGTTAGGAAGCAAACTCATTTCCCATCCACGAATCTGAAGAGTCAAGTGTAATCGGAGAATGGTATTGAATGATTTAAAAAAAAAAAAGCATGTGTCGGGATTGAACAAAGGAATTGATGAGCAAAAATTGAGCGATTGAAGCTCGACATTCTAGTAAGTATATGAGAAAAGTGAAATTGAATAACTATGTGTATAGAATGAAGTGATTATGGATTCAAGTCTTGATAGGTGTTAATGTTCAATAGGAAAAAAAACTTGATTATGATGGTATTCTGAGTTACGATTTTCTTGTGGGGATATCTTGCTACACATGAGGGCCTAACAAGTCAAAGACCATAATGAATTTGAGGCTGTGTTGAGTGAAACAAAGGAAAGTGACATA
The DNA here is from genome assembly GCA_029891385.1 of Erythroxylum novogranatense. Classification (NCBI taxonomy): domain Eukaryota; kingdom Viridiplantae; phylum Streptophyta; class Magnoliopsida; order Malpighiales; family Erythroxylaceae; genus Erythroxylum; species Erythroxylum novogranatense. The sequence continues at coordinate 43,228,365 of CM057227.1, forward strand.
GGAAAACGACATAAGTTAGCTAAAGTGGATCGGGGATCGGATAAGTGAAGCAGAATAAAATGCATATCAAGAGATAGAGTCGTGAACACTATAAAGCGATGAATTGTCTAAGGAGAATTGAATTTGAATAGAGAGTTGGTGGGATATAAAGAATGGCCGCATTAGGTAAAGTATCACTTGGTTATAGTGAAATGGAACTAAATGTCATTGTATTGGTACCAAATGAATGTGAGGGATGAGATAAAGGAGGTTATGATCGTATCACCTTGAAAGGATATCGGAATACGTATTAGTCTGCATGTTACTAGAGAAAGTATTGAATTGATAGCAGTTGAAATAAGGAATTGAGTCATAGCATCGGACCAAAGTTAATGGCTACTCAAAATAGCAAGTGAAATAGTATGATAGTAAGGTCACCAACTGACCCTTATTAACCGTCTATTGTGATGAGTGTTAATGAATTGGCCAAGTAAGGAATTTGGATAATGTTGAATGTAGTTCTTGTAATCTTGAGTGGAAAATGTATGGAATTTGTATCGACATTGGACACATCATAGTGAATCGTTATTTGAGAATTTCGAGGGCGAAATTTTATATGGAGGGAGAATTGTAACATCCCCCTCTTGGAAGGGTAGAATAGTAAATTGGTATAGGATGTGCTAGATTGAGATTTCATGGATTTGCTCATGCATAATAGGATTGCTACATAGTCACAATTGTGCACATGAATTTCTTGTGCATGCATACATGATATTCTCGGTTTGCGTGCCTCGGACAATTTTATTGAGATTAACGTGGTTAATGGGTTTGAAAAATTATTACGAGTCGCCATAAATTGTTTTCTATTTTAAGGGTTTTAGGAATTTTTCGAATTTTCGGAGAAAATTCTCGGATAAAAAAATCGTCAAGCGGCGAACCGATTGATTTTGGTGGCATAAATTTCTATCCAATAGCACTACTGATATTGGGTATATTATTTTGAAATTAAAATTAGGGTCATTGGACTAGAATGGGTCAAATTGTAGTAGGATTTCTAAATCATATCCCTAATTTGTCTTTTAGCCATTTTTGTCTCTCTCCTCACCAACTTGACACTTGTCCTATTGATTTAATGAGTTTTGTCTTGTTCCTAACAATTTAAATCGGCAACTTCAAGGAGAAAAGGAGGAAAAGATGAATTTAGTGCTTATGGCTCTCATCATCCGAAAACCTATTTTTAGTTCCTCCTCCCCATCGATTTTTTCTTTTGGTTCTAGCTTCTCTTCTACCTTTTAAACACTTCCTCTCATGCATGCAAGCTCAACCATCTTCCCCTTTTGCAAGTGATGATGTCGTGTATGTGTAGGAGAAACTAGGAAATTGTGAGAGTTGGAGAATTGAGGAGATGGAAGCTTTGACTATGTAAGGTTTATGATAAGCTTTCATTATATATTTCATGAATCATGGTTATTAGATGTATTAAAAGGGGGTTATTGTTTACTAATCATGGGTTATGATGGTTAAATGTTATGAAAATGATAGTTTGAATTGTTGTGTTATGTTTGAATATGATTTGAGGAAGTTAGCATGAAAGATGTGTTGTAACTTGGTTTAACTTGCTTTTGGATGATTCTTGATGAATTTTCTTACATGAAAATGATTGTGTATGGTGCTTCAAGTTGAGGTAGTATTTCCTAGTGAATGTATGCATGACCTAGGGACTGATTTCTTGTTCATTTGGTATGCTTAGTGAAGTAGAATTGGACTTGGCATGATAGGAAGTGAATGGAGAGTAAAGCTGGAAATTTTGTTTTGACCTACTGTACTGTTTTGATCATAACTAATTGTATAGGTGATTAAATGAGGTGAGGTTTGTGCCCAACTAAACTTTGGGATGTTAGCTACATTTTGTGTGAAATAGGTGTGGTCAAATTGTAACTCTAATAGGTTGAAATTTGGCATGGAAAGTTACTGTTTTATTGCCTGTGAACAGTAACCGAAACCATACCCAATGATCTTTGCTGATTTTCTAAATTAATTGAGATGGAATTAGGAGAATGGTCTTCATGGAAGTTGATGCATGTTGAGTTAGCTTTCCATTGCTACTGATCTTGCTAATTTTCGAGTTGTATATTGGGAGATATGAACTGATTACTATTGATTGGTTTTATGCTTTTTGGAGAAACCTAGTTAAAGTGTTGATTTTGTGAGCTTTCTGCATGGGAGCAATTTTAGCAATTTTTTTGGATTGAATTGGTGTGAGTGATCTTCTGTAAAGTTGTATAGGAAGACATTATCTTGAAAATGAAATATGGCATATAATTTTTAGAGGTCAGAGTTGGGAGTTATGATTTTGCAAAAACTGATCCTGCATTAGGTTAGGAATTGCTGATCATGGCAGTAACTTGCATGACAGTTTTGAAATGGTTAGAAATTAAATTGGAAATTGAGTTCTTCATGAAAATTGAAGTTCAAGGATTTATCTTTTCAGGGATATAAAGTTCAGATTTTTCTGACTTGTGTACAGGAGTTATGCTTGTTATAAGTTTACTGCTCAAATTGAATGATTTCAGGGACAGCAACATTGACTGAATTAATTGACTTGTTTAGCAATGGAATTTGATTTTGGGTTGTTCATGAAAGTTGTAGATGACATTGTGAACTTATTGAGCATATTTATGTGGTAATTTTGGCTGAAGAATCAGAGAGTTAAGGAATTTGAAATGTACTATTCTGTTTTAATGGGATTTGAGTAGGCAGTGGCTTTGACTGGATTTTGTCACCCTTAGGGGTGAAATTGATTTTGTGCTCTACATAAAACTTGTAGAGTTTTCTTAATCTTTCAACGACATATGGTTTGTAATTTTCTGAATTGTGTGGGAAAAGTTATGAATGATTGAAGTTCGGTTTGGAAAAAGAAAAAGAAGAGCGAAGGCATTGGAATCTCGCCCTCAGACGACGACTTCATGGCGAGGCGAGCTGAAGTCTCGCCCTCGCGAGGGCTTAACGACTCATGAGGCGAGGCGAGCTGAAAGGGCGAGGCGAGGTAAGTGGTCAGACTTCAGGAGGCGACAGCTCGCCTCGCGAGCCACGAAGGGATTTTGTTTTAATTTTGGATTTGATTTCTTTGATGTATAACTTTTCCGTCCGACGTCCGATTGACCTGATTCTTGAGGCATCGGTTTGTAAAATATTGAATTTCATTTCATGGGAAATTGGGAATTTTGGACGGAAAATTGATGGGGTTTGGGAAATGGGATTGCATTCTTGTTTTATTTAATTGGGGACTATAGAGGTCCAAATTGGCGTCGTCGGCGCCATTGAATTTCTAATTTTCTCTGATTTTATTGTTGAAAAAATTGGATTAAGGCCGAATATCATGAACATGCATTTTCCTTATTCTATATTTGTGCATAAATGAGAATTCTTATTCAAAGTGATTAATGTGTGCATATGGCATAAATTGGTAGTCTTGGGATAAATGTCCGCTTTCAGGCATTTTCGAAATTGGAAACCAATGCAAATCTGGAAATCTTGTGAGTAGACCTAGATGGTCTTATTTATTGGTTATTTGCTTTTGTTATATGTTGAATGAGTATTGATTTATTTTATTAATTGTGATTAAATATGGGTTCCGACGGGAGGTCGGTGAGTAATTAAGTATTTGGAATTGCGTTATTGAAGTGCTCCTTGAATGTGAATGGGATGACCTAAGTGTATATATTGAGATTGTTAAAATGTCTTGCATGCATAATTGCACATAAATGAAATGTGACTTCTTAATTGATGTCGAATCTTGGGACTACGGTCCGATGATAGTAACTATGATTGGTGAGTGCATGCAAATATGCATAAGACATTCCTTTGCATGAATTTATGAAAGATAATGAGAGTTGTGACGAGTAGTCAACAATGAGTAAAGAGCTTCATGCTCGAATCTTGATTGAGCCTCGGGCTCAACGACAATAAGCCCTTTATGGGACGATTTACAATGAGCCCTTTATGGGACGATTTACAATGAGCCCTTTATGGGACGATTCACAATGAGCCTATATGGGGCGGTTTCAATGAGCCCGATATCTATTGGAGTGCGGGACAGTTTAGACACTCGGTCACAACAAAGTAATTAAATGGAAAGTGGGTTTCATGCACATATGCATAACATGATTGATTTGATTATGCGGAATGTGATTGGTTGAATTACTTGTATTGAATGGGGCTGCAACCTTTGTATTGAATGGGAATGTGACATTGTGTGTTGAATGGGAATGATAAACTTGATTGAATGATCAATTTGATTATATTGAAGATGACATTGTATCGACATAATGAAAATATGAAGCTGTATGTGAATGTGAGGTATGATAGGGAATATGACATGTGACTTAATGGAAAATGAAAGTATGTGTTATATGTTATGTGATTGGATGGACCATCGATGATGGTCACTCACCGAGTTCGCAAAACTCACCCAAAATTTGCATCTATTTTCAGGTCTTGAAGAATACCCGTTTGACACGGAGTATGTCTACTGTGGCGGATAAAGGATAGAGGTCGGATCGATCCGTGTATGCATTAGTGTCTTATCAAATTATGTTCATAATCAACGTATAACAATGCTTTATATTTCTCTTGAGCCCATATTGGTTTTAATGTTTTACTCATTGAGTGATTGTAAATTATTCTCGGATGGTGTAATAACTAAAACGGTTTATTATGAACATGGGTGTTAGTTACTTACTTTTTTTCTTTAGCTTAACGTGGAATCAATGGCTTCAAAAAAAAAAAGTATCTTGAGTATTAATCGGTCGATGTAATCGCCACCTTCAGCGGAACACGGACTCGGATATCACCAGCGATATCGGGTTGGTCACTTTCGGGAGTGAAGTGTTATAGGAGTCTTCTTGATACGCTCCCCTCAGTTCTTGTTTTCCTTGAAGAGTCTGCTTCTTCTTTAATCACTGTCCTCAGACCCATTCGTCGTATAGTGATTGAGTCAATAGTACTCTTAACAGGAACAATCCTTCTATTTCATTTGTGTAGAAGGACTCCGGATTCCTTAAAAATCCTTGTAAGAAGCATGCCATAAGGATAGCTGTTTGTATCCTTCATCCCCTTAATCATATAGTGGAAGATTAAGAAGGGTAAGTCAATAGGATTGCGATTTAGCAGGTAGAACAAACATTGTTTATCTAAGGTGGTCACCAAATGTCTTGAACCTGCTCTGGGTAAAATGCAATTAAATAGAATCGCATGAAGAACCCTAGCTTTCGGAACCAGACTTGAAGTCTTCCTCTTCGAAGGGTCATTCACTCCATACAGTTGTCTGCTAACATCTTCTTCCTTCATGTTGATCATTGTCATCCACTTAGCCTTGGTTGACAGAGTCTCACCAACCGATGGACAATCGGTCACCATCCTTATCAACTCCTTTGTCACGACAATAGATATATCGTCTACTGAAGATACAATAGTGTTGTCTACAATTTGAGCATTCTTCCACAAGTCGAATACCTCATTGGTATCGACTGGTTCTCGTACCTGGAAGAAATTCCTCCAACCAGCTCTTACAATCTCAGGTTCTATGTCCATACCATCCTTCCTTAGCGACTCGAAATCCACGTCTTCCGAAAATCATAGCTGCCTCCAATGTTTCAGAATGAAAACTAACTTAGGTAAGCTTTTCTTCTATGATAGGATGATTGAGAGAATTTGGAAAGCAAGATGAACCGTCAAAAGATGAGAGTAACCGCAATGATTTCAACTTCAGGCTACTTGAAGGGTCTTGTCACGCGTGCCCTAGAATCGTCGAGATTCTAAAGATCGTGAAACGTTTCCCTCCAAAACTTCCTTGTTAGAGAAGTTACTAACTGTAACTCACTGTTTTTAACGCCGTTAATTTTGACGTTCCTTTAGTCTGACTGTTCGCTTAACATTACCATGTTAAGGTTGCATCTGATCTTCTGGAACCGTTCTTCACTCAATGGTTTAGAGAAGATGTCTGCCCACTGATACTCTGTTTCAATAAACTGTAGTTTAACCACCTTCCTCTGAACATAGTCTCTCAAGAAGTGATGTCTGAATTCGATGTGTTTCACTCTTGAATGCTGAATCGGATTCTTTGACAAATTGATTGAACAGGTGTTGTCGCAATAGAATGGAATCTCCTCTTCTCGAACTGAATAGTCTTCAAGTTGGTATTTGGTCCACAACGTTTGTGAACAACAGCTTGCAGCAGACATATACTTTGCTTCAGCAGTTGATAGACCGGACCCCAACTGCTTATAACTTAACACTCTTACTCTTGCTTTAATTCCACATCTATTGGACCCGTCTCCAGAGCCCAATTTCTGGAGTCCTGAAGCCCTATTCTTATTACCTTGCAGGATCATAAGTTGTCACTCAACATTCGTGGCGAGCGTACACCAATTAATCACCAAAATCATAAGTTGACTTATTCATACAAAATGTATCCTTATGTCTCAAGATCAATTTGAAATAAGAATCACCTCAAAAAGAGTTATATAACTCAAGATATGCTTAAAATACCCAAAAGAGCTCATACTTTAAACATGATCTCTAAACCGACCTCTCACTTATTTTAATGTAAACTTCTTCAATTTAACTCCAAATGATACCAATTTTGGAAGCAAGAAATATATATGTCTTAGAAATCTAATGGTTCAAGTCTCACCTCAATTGGAGGTCGGATGAGGGAGTTATGTCCAAAAGAATAGACTATGCTCACACCCAAAATAAAATTCAAACTCTTTTGGCGCGATTTCCATAACTTTTACTCCTGATGTCAGATTGCGTTTGTTCTTTGACCATTAGAAAGAAGACTCTAGATCTACAACTCTCATGAAGACCACAAAATGAGATTTGACCTCTAACAATGTCCAAAATCACCATCTTTCCCATAGCTGTCCGTTAAACGGACACATTCGGGTGAAAGTGGCCCAAACGTTTCGAGAATGTTCGTTGAACGGACATGCAAGTCCGTCTAACGGACATGGGCAGGCTAAGGGGTGTTTTTGCACCTGAGGCTGTCCGTTTAATGGACATCCATGTCTGTTTAATGGACATGCCAATCTTCAAAACTCCAATTCCTCTTCCAACCATCTCACCTTCAACCTAACTTCATAACCACTTGAATGCTTCACAAATTTAACTTATTCTAAAGCATAAACACTTCATAACACTTCAAATCCCAGGCTCACTCACCAACTTTACAATTTTCGGCTTAATTAGTGTAGGAAAATCCCGGTGTGAGCATCACATGCCCACGGTGCGGAAAACAAAAATTTTTATTCCGGGACCTTCCCGAAAGCCAGGATCCATGTGTCTATATAACAAACTCAAACCATAACGGCCAAAGGAGACCGTCTCTAACGGTATCCACGCAGAGATCGGAGAACCTAACCGGGACAAACCCTTTGACCCAGGAATAGCTAGAACAAGTTGAAGACTGCTAGATCTTACCTTGTTCTTGGAGAGCTTGGAAACCAATGATGGAGAGGAACTTTGGAGGAGAGAAGATGAAGAGAGTCGATGATGGAATGCTTGAAAGACTTAGGATTTTCTCAAAATCCTTCTTCCTCTTTCAATACCCACGATGATCATCTAATGAACTTAGGTTTAAAACTTGTTTTTAAGCCTCTTTCATTCTCACACACCCACCAACGATCATGACTCATCTTCTTCCTTTATTCAATTCTGTCCTTTAGTCATTTAATGAGTTTAATGACTAAGCATCACAATGGAAGCTTCTTCCATCAACGTGCATATATATATATATATATATATATATATATATATATATATAAATTCTTTAATTAATTAATTATATATATATATAAATAAATGTCAAGTAGTCCAATCCTGCTGGGAATTGGTCTACAAACTACCACGGGTCCCGGTATGGGAAAAATCACCGGAGACCTGTCTCAGCAATATCGACGTCGCGATCTCATCGGGACATATCTCGATCTCATCGGGATCCATTTAGTCCGATTTCTCTCCATATATTGGATCTCTATCTAAAACTATTTTACGAATTATCCGAGACACTCTTATACGTGTGACCCATTAGGTTCCCGGTTATGTTGGCCACTTAGATTAACACTTAATCTGAGCAAGTCATGAGCGGTATCTAGCAACACATCATGACCCCCAATTGACCGGAAAGTAATTGGTTTGACGAATGAACATGTATTCATCATGAACCATATCACGAACCTTTCCATAGACAATTCTGTGCAATTAGTCCTTTCACCATGCTATACCCCACTTGGTTATGAGTATGGGAAAAGTGTCAACTCTTACTAGGTGACTAAGTCAAATCTAGTCCAGTGATATCGCTTCTTGTCACGGGACTCATTACTTAATATGTCACTTGAAGACACTCTTCATGACATATATGCTCCGACGAGAGACTTTCAAGTAATGACCCTGACAAGAGGCCATGGGTATCATCTTCTGCTATCACAGAAGTGGTGAATCCTCTATTGGCTACTCAATTACCTTCGAATACCTCAAGCTGTACCCAAGCACCATCTTATGAGCGACCTCTGTAAGGCAACAAGGAATGGAGTCAAAGCACAGAATCAGTATCCAAGATATCCTTGAGCACCTCAAGTCTAAGGATACTTGCACAATTGCTATGATGAGATTATCACTAACATTAGAATAGGACATCCATGTGATGATCTCATAGCAGGTCATCCAATGTACTTACTACCTCTAGCAAGCATCCACATCTCAACCCTAAATATCTCATATTTACAGTTTCTGAGATCCACTGCTTGATCAAATCAAGGAGTTTGAGATGTGCTAGTCTTTACGGATTCTGATGTCCATCCTCGGTAATCCTACGACTAGGGATAATTTAGAATCTTGACATAATTGCACATGATAGGAATCTTAGTAGTATGATCACATCACAATTTCCTTCATGCTATGTCATATATCATGGACTTCATTAATTTGCTTATTGATCAATATCAGTTCATAAATAATGAACAGCAAAGTAATGAAATTTGCCTTTCTTTATTTATTCATAAAGACTGTACACAAATTTGTATAAAACGCGGTAAAGGCGATTGCCTTCAGGGCATTACTCTAACAATCTCCCACTTGACCTAAAGCCAATCGCCTTGATATCTAATACCATAAAGCGAGTACATGAGAATCAAAACTCTTCGTGACAATGGCTTTGTCAGCGGATCGACAATATTACGCTCAGGAATTCTCTCTCTCGCACATCACCTAAACCAATGATCTCCCGATCGGTGATATCTGCGGAGTACGTGTTTGGATCGTTGATGAGACCTTGGTTCCTTCGCCTGCGCAATAGCCCCATTGTTGTCACAATACAACTATATGGGCCCATCACTGCTAGGAACCACACCAAGTTCAGTAATGAAATTCTTGATCCAAACTTCTTCCTTTCTTTGCTACAAGCGGCCTTTCTTTGCTCAAGCGGCAATGTACTACCTCGGTTGTTGAATCGGCGATGCGTCTCTTGTTTGGAACTCTTCCAACTAAGCGCCCGCCATTCGAAGTGAATCGTAACTGATTGGGACTTGGAATCATCCTTATCAGATTGAAAATTGGCATCTGTATACCCGCTCACCTGGAGATCTCCATACCCATATATCAAGAAAACATCCTTAGTCATTCGCAAGTACTTCAGGATATTCTTGACAGCCACCCAGTGACCCTCACCAGGATCCGATTGGTATATGCTCGTAACACTTAGAGCATATGATACATCGGGTCTCGTACATAGCATAGCATACATGATAGATCCTACCGCAGATGCATACGGGATCATATTCATGCGCATCCTCTCATCTTGTGTCTTAGGACACATAGATTTCGAGAGTCTTATCCCATGAGTCATGGGAAGATACCCTCTCTTGGATTGCTCCATGCTAAACCTCTTTAGCATCTTATCTATGTACGTTGATTGTGAAAGACCAAGCAACCTTTTTGATCTATCTCTATAAATCTTTATCCCAAGGATATAAGTTGCTTCACCAAGGTCTTTCATGGAAAATTGTTTGGACAACCAAATCTTGACTGATTGTCGCATGGAGACATCGTTTCCTAGCAATAATATGTCATCTACATATAGCACAAGGAATACGATTACAGTCCCATTAACCTTCTTATACACACAGTATTCATCCGGATTTTGTGAGAAACCAAACCCTTTGATTACCTCATCAAAACGGATATTCCATCTCCTGGATGCTTGCTTCAATCCATGGATGGATTTCTGAAGCTTGCATACCTTTTCTCCATCATAGGAGGTGAAGCCCTCAGGTTGTGTCATATACACATCCTTAGCTAGATTTCCATTTAGGAAAGCTGTCTTCACATCCATTTGCCATATCTCATAATCATAATGATTGGCAATGGCTAGGAGTATTCTAATGGATTTAAGCATTGCTACTGGGCTGAAGGTCTCGTCGTAGTCAACTCCTTATCTTTGACGAAAGCCTTTAGTCACAAGCCTTGCTTTATAGGTAATCACATTACCATCCATGTCAGTTTTCTTTTTGAAAACCCATTTGCACCCTATGGGTTTTATTCCTTCGGGTGCCTCAACCAAAGTCCATACTTGGTTTTCATACATGGAATCCATTTCAGCCTGTATGGCGTAAAGCCATTTCTGAGATTCTGAACTCTTCAGAACCTCTTCATAGGTGGTAGGCTCATCGTCTTCTATGAGCAATACGTCATTCTGTTCATTCACGAAATCCATATCTCTCGGAATGAGCGTATCCTCGTGACCTACTTAACTTCGTGTGTTGTAGAAGGTTGAATCATACTTCATCTGTATGAGTCACGCTTTAGGTTCAGCGATTGATTTGCGTCTGTTTCGAGCATCTTGAACTTCTTCAAGTTCAATTTTGCTCCCACCGTCTTCTTGTAAAAGAAACTCTTTCTCTAAAGACAGCATGCTTGAAACAAACACCTTTTGTTCCTCGTGAAGGTAGAATTGATATCCCATTGTTTCTTTAGGATATCCTACTAACAAACACTTGTCGATTTTGCATCAAGTTTATCTCGATCGTGTCCGCTTACATAACCAGACAACCCCAAACTTTTAAATGAGTAAGATAGGGTCTTTTGTTAGTCCACATCTCATATGGAGTAACATCAATGCCTTTGATGGAACTCTGCTTAACAAGTAAACAACTGCCTCTATTGCATACCCCAAAAGGATTTTAGTAACTTTCTAAGCCCATCATTGATCGTACCATGTCTAACAAGGTTCGATTTCTCCTTTCTGCCACACCATTATCTTTGTGGTGTGTAGGAGGAGTCCATTGAGATAAAATTCCATTATCTCGAGATAATCCAAAATTCTTGGTCTAAGTATTCCCCACCACGATCGATCGTAATGTCTTGATACTTTTCCCAAGTTGGTTTTCTACTTCATTTCAATTGTTTGAACTTTTCAAATGCTTGATTTGTATCTCATCGAATCTGGTACCCATATCGAGAATAATCATCGATAAAGGTAATGAAGTAAAGACAACCACTTCGCATAGATGGACATCGGACCACATACATCCGAATGTATTAGGTATAATACTCCGATCGCTTCGTTCACCCTTTCCTTAAAGGGTAACTTAGTCATCTTGCCTAATAAACAAGATTCGCATGTGTCATATGATTCATAATCAAATGACCCTAAACTACCACTCTTATAGAGCTTAGCTATCGTCTCTCATTTATATGGCCAAGCGACAATGCCATAAGTAAGTTGATTTTAAATTATCTCGTTTATGTCTTTTCGTGTCATTGACATTCATAATTGGATGTAACATATCTAATATGTAAATTCCATTGCATAATGTACCAAGATACCATAAAGCATTCCATTCAAACTAATAGAACAACCATTGTTACTAAAAGTCAAATGGAAACCAACTCTATTTAAACAAGAAATGCATAATATGTTCTTTGTTAATACAGTACAAAATAAGATTCATCCAATTTAATTACAAGCCCGTGGGGAGTGACAAAAGTAAGTGCCTACTATTAATGCAAAGAACTCTTGCTCCATTTCCCACACGCAGGTCTATCTCTCCCTTCATGAGTTGTCTACTGTCCCTGAGGCCCTGCATATCATTGCATATGTGTGAGCCACAACCGGTATCTAATACCCATATGTTATGGTCAGAAACAGTATTAACCTCAATGACAAACATACTTGAAGAAGTCGAAGCATCTTATGCCTTCTTCTGCTTCAATTCATCCAGATAGACTTTACAATTCAGCTTCCAGTGGCCAGTCTTGCCACAATGGAAGCAAGTTCCTTTTGGTGCAGTCTCTTTGGTTTTCTTCTTGGCTGTACTTCCTACTTTCTTATCTTCATCAGAAGCATCACCAGCAGGTGAATCAGGAAGTAGAACATCTAGGACATAGCCGAGATCCTCGGATCCGAGAACAATTCTCGATTTTTCACCAATCTAGAAAGTTGGTCCAGTTAATTTGTTGGAGTCCATAAGTGAGCGTAAGTTCACACTGGAAGTCATCTTCAATCAACCTTTAGGGAAAGAGAGAAAGAATGTAAGAATAGAATTACATGCATGACATAAGGACTTGAATGACATGCATATGGCTCCCACTAGTTTCAAAGAATCCATAACCCTCAGTACGAATCCAAGAAACATTATAACAAAATGTCCTAGTGGGTCGATATCTGATATTACTAACAATGACCTTGGGTTTACCCAACAAGCCACCTTAGGTCAATCGGTAGGTATCGGTCATACCAATTGCATCATAGATATCCGACATTACTAAAATGACCTTGGGTTTACCCAACAAGCCACCTTAGATCTATCGGCAGGTATCGGTCATACCACTTGATTCATAGATGCAACTATCAACTAGTGCTATCAACTCGTGATGTATGCACACTCATTGGGTTATCAACTCTTGATGCGCGTACATCTGATGTACACTACCCAATTTTGCCTCTGTCCACGTTGACCTTGAGTTTACTCAAAAAATCAATGCTTCTAGTGAAAACCGATCCATTAATCTGAAAATCTTATTTTCATGGTTCGAACATATCCGTATAGAGTGAGCTTGGGTTTACCCAACAACCTAACTCTATAAGAACTCTGGTTCTCCCCATATTAATGGAAGGCGTTAGTTTTCATATTATGTGTGAGGGATTTTCAGGTCTCATCTTCTTCTTCTCCAAGCCGTAGGATTATAGTCACCATGACTATATGGAATGAGTTAGGGTATTTCATCAATCACATTGAGTCTATACCTAAAATCATCCATCATCCCACCTTTGCATGTTGTTGTCAGTCATTGGTGCATGTTCTAGTCGATTGGTGCATGTGCTTGATCATTTGGAACATGTGCTAGTCGACTACTATGGGTCTATGCACATTCGAAATGATCGGTGCATGTTCTAGTCATTGAATCCACTTTCCAATCACCGGTGCATGTTCTAATCATTTGGAATGGACGTGATCACCGGAACATGTGCTAGTCGACTGGTTTTTGGCCTGCTCTCTAATCGGCTAATTTCTCAATCCTTATAGATCAAATTCACAATACCAAGTGTAATATCCTTTATTATGATGTACCAATGAAACACTTTCATTGTACCATGCTTACCATATATAGTCAAACTATACATGAAACTTGAAATTGATGAATACACTCTTATTCATTTAGATTTCCAATAATTTGAGAATATCAAATTATCACCCTAAGTATCTCTAGGTAGTCTACACTTTATCAAGACTACTTCGGCACCTGTCACAAAATTTGTGACGGCCAAAACAATCAAGATAAGGGAATATACTAACGAGACGCTAATGTGACATATTTGACATCCTAAATTGTTTGAAAACCTGATTTGAAGAAATTCAATTTGGAAAGCATACAACATCAACATAAAACATTTTTAATCACATTAAAAATGATCCAAGGCATTGGAACTGAAATCTACACAATTTCTTATTTCAAACAAAACAGCTCCAGCAACTTTCTCAAAACTGCCAAGCTTTTCTTTTTGTTTGAAAAACTCATTGAAACAATTTCAATAAATTCTGAGAAAATTACATAGGTTACAACACGTTCACAACATGCTCCATGAATTTTTTTAGGATTTATTTCCATTAAAAACTCATTCAACCTCAGCAACTAAGCCAATGTAGAATCTGTGTTCCTCAACACAGTTATTCTCAGTAGTACACAATAAATTCTCAAATAAATAGTAAATCACCTCGAAAACTTTTTTCCTTTCTCATAGACATTAGTAAACATATTAGAGACATTTCAGTGAAAGAAAATCCAAAAAAAAAATTTCTACAATTTATTCTCGAATTTATAAGTATGCCTGTTCAAGGAATGTGCACAAAGACAGCAACCAGAACATTAGGGAGTAAATTAGCAAAACCATATCAAATCAAATTGATAAATCCCGAGCTTCCACAGACATATGTAACAACACCTTGTGAACATATCTGGGCAAGAAAATTTCGAAAATACTATCTCTATACTGAATTCGAAATTCACATATATAACATGCATCATCATCACAAGCATTAGGCAACTCCGACCTAGTCATGGTTTCTTCGTTATATACGACACAAGTGGATCTGATACCACTGTAGGAAAATCCCGGTGTGAGCATCACATACCCACGGTGCGGAAAACAAAAATTTTTGTTCCGGGACCTTCCCGAAAGCCAGGATTCATGTGTCTATACAACAAGCTCAAACCATAACGGCCAAAGGAGACCGTCTCTAACGGTATCCACGCAGAGATCGGAGAACCTAACCGGGACAAACCCTTTGACCCGGGAATAGCTAGAACAAGTTGAAGACTGCTAGATCTTACCTTGTTCTTGGAGAGCTTGGAAACCAATGATGGAGAGGAACTTTGGAGGAGAGAAGATGAAGAGAGTCGATGATGGAATGCTTGAAAGACTTAGGATTTTCTCAAAATCCTTCTTCCTCTTTCCATACCCACGATGATCATCTAATGAACTTAGGTTTAAAACTTGTTTTTAAACCTCTTTCATTCTCACACACCCACCAACGATCATGACTCATCTTCTTCCTTTATTCAATTCTGTCCTTTAGTCATTTAATGAGTTTAATGACTAAGCATCACAATGGAAGCTTCTTCCATCAACGTGCATATATATATATATATATATATATATATATTAATTCTTTAATTAATTAATTATATATATATATATAAATAAATAAATGCTGAAGTAGTCCAGTCACACTGGGTCGGTCTCTAAACTTCGGGTCCCAGATGGGAAAAATCACCGGAGACCTGTCTCAGCAATATCGATGTCGCGATCTCATCGGGACATATCTCGATCTCATCGGGATCCATTTAGTCCGATTGCTCTCCATATATTGGATCTCTATCCAAAACCATTTTACGAATTCTCCGAGACACTCTTATGCGTGTGACCCATTAGGTTCCCGGTTATGTTGGCCACTTAGATTAACACTTAATCTGAGCAAGTCATGAGCGGTATCTAGCAACACATCTTGACCCCCAATTGACCGGAAAGTAATTGGTTTGACGAATGAACATGTATTCATCATGAACCATATCACGAACCTTTCCATAGACAATTACCGTGCAATTCGTCCTTTCACCATGCTATACCCCACTTGGTTATGAGTATGGGCAAAGTGTCAACTCTTACTAGACTGACTAAGTCAAATCTAGTCCAAGTGATATCAGTTCTTGTCCTGGGACTCATTACTTAATATGTCATCAAGACACTCTTCATGACATATATGTCCGTCCCGAGACTTTCAAGTAATGACCCTGACAAGAGGCCATGGGTATCATCTTCTGCTATCACAGAAGTGGTGAATCCTCTATTGGCTACTCAATTACCTTCGAATACCTCAAGCTGTACCTAAGCACCACCCTATGAGCGACCTCTGTAAGGCAACAAGGAATGGAGTCAAAGCACGTAATCAAGATTCAAGATATCCTCGAGCACCTCAAGTCTAAGGATACTTGCACCATTGCTATGATGAGATTATCACTGACATTAGAATAGGACATCCATGTGATGATCTCATAGCAGGTCATCCAATGTACTTACTACCTCTAGTAAGCATCCACATCTCAACCCTAAATATCTCATATTTACAGTTTCTGAGATCCACTGCTTGATCAAATCAAGGAGTTTGAGATGTGCTAGTCTTTCTGGATTATCGATGCCCAGTCTCAGTAATCCTACGACTAGGGATAATTTAGATACTGACATAATTTCACATGATAGGAATCTCAGTAGTATGATCACATCACAATTTCCTTCATGCTATGTCATATATCATGGACTTCATTAATTTGCTTATTGATCAATATCAGTTCATAAATAATGAACAGTAAAGTAATGAAATATGCCTTTCTTTATTTATTCATAAAGACTGTACACAAATTTGTACAAAACGCGCTAAAGGCGATTGCCTTCAGGGCATTACTCTAACAATTAGTTCACCAAAACCATGAATTCATTCCTTAGTCATCAAGGTCATCATGAGCTCACAAGCAATATGAACATCAAAAATGACTTTAATAGTTATCTTCCAATTGTCATAACTTCCTACTCCAAATCTAAAAAAATACATATTATATCTCAATGGAAAGATAACAAGATGCTCTACAACTTTCATGAAGGATGATAAACTCGATTCCATCATTAAAGGAGGTAAAAACGCACTCAAATGCATTGCTCTTGTAATGACCAATGAAACAGTGAAATAGCTACTTGAACAGTAACTAATATAGGTTTAACCCCCATAAGTTTTTATTCCTAACTCCAATTAAGGCATACCATACACCATTTGAAAGCTCTAAACATATGCTACATTCTTCAAGAAGACTTCTTGATTCAATTCAAACACTAAGAGGGTCTAAATCACCATCAAAAGTTTTGTCAAGTTTTGCAAGAATTTGACAGCACCTCATTTTAAACATTCACTATCCAAACTTCAATTTACTTCAACCTAACTTAAGGACCTGCATAATAACCTCAATCTTCAATCTCTCACAACACAAATCATTCCAAATATCCTAAAGAATCAATTCCAATGGCAGCAACACACTCCTAGCATTCTAATCATATCCAACTATACATTTTCTCTTTTCTTGACAAATCCAAACCATGCAACAATGCATTACTATAAAACATATACAAATTGTACAAAATACATCAAAGCTCAATACTCTTGACTTCATATGAACAATATAAGTTATTACAAAACTTTAGAGGGCATTCAAGCCACTTACATCCAAATCCAAAATGTAAACTTACAAAAGTAACATTTCCTCAAAATGCATCTAAAGCATTGATATACAAAGGTTAACTTGAAATACAAAAATGTCCAATTCTGGTGCAATGCCTTTAAGCTTAATTGTCGATCTTGTGCTCCTCACCTGGAGATGGGACGGAGGAGGGGGTGAGCTTACGCTCGTGGGTAACAAGTTTATATCCGGTAATAAGCCAAAACCATTTAAAAACATTCATATCATAGCAATTGTGCATATAAACGTCATTATCTTGAAATACTTGATTTTTAAACAATTCATGAATAAATTCAAAAGCATGAAATGCATCACATATGATCAAATTTAATAGCACATTATAATGGTTTGGCAAGTCCATAATTCATGACGAACTACACAATTTCATAAAATGGCCTTGTGTAGTCGTATACACATAAGGGAGTCCTAAAGGAACTCCGTACCACTAATGCGCAGGGAGAAGGCTATACACATGAGTCAACGTGCACGTGACGGTTTCTTGAGGGACTATGCCGCACCCACATAACATGTAATCATGCATTTAAAATTTCTTTGCCCATATGGCATAATCTTGAAAAACTTGGTTTCATGTATATGACATAATTTCCAACTCACACAATTCAACAATCCAAATTTCATACCAATAATACTAATCATATTTCAACTCAATCAAAAGAAATCAATACAATACTTGCAAAACAACTTAAGGTTATTTTCAAAGGTTCACCCACAACTACAACATAGGCAATTTTTCAATCAATTTAAAGAGCCATAAATGTTCACTTCAAAGTAGTTGGAAAAATCATTTATGGCACTTATGAAGGAACATTAAATAGCCTATTATTCAAACATAAAAATGCCACCCACCTTTGTTCCTTTAGCTTTTAAGCTTGATCAAGAGCCTATCTTCTAACTCCAATAGCTTCACTTCACCTTTAAAGCCACCCACGAAATCTCTCTCTTCTTGCCCTTAATGGAACTTTAAAATCCTTCTCTTTTCTATTTCCTTGACAAAGAGCTCACCAATCTCTTCTCTAAAGCAAGAATAAACCAAGCTCTAACCTTTCTTCCTTCTAGAATTTTCATGATTCCTCTTCTCAATTCCCTAACACATGGCTTTTTAAAATAAAACTTAAGCTCTAACTCCCAAAACTACGTAGTTTTGGTTTGGCTTCTTAAACAAGCACTTCATTTTCCTCTTCCTCCTCATTCATATGACCACACCACATGGCTTTTCTTTCTTCTTGTCTTTTTGTTTTAATTTGACTCTACAAAGACTAAAACAACCTTCCTTATAAGCCTTAAGCTTTAATAACATTTGTCATCTTCCCAAAATGCCCTTATATATGACTTGTTCCTTTAATATCAATAACATACTCTACTCAATTTAAACGTAATCCATCATTAAATTTCCATCTTCTTAAGAGCTAACATCTCCAAATAATCTAGACAATACCTCAAAATAATTTAGACATGCATAAATAATAATAAAAAATTTCAAGGGCCAACAATTGGACTCGTAAGACATTTCTCTACATCTCAACCAAAAATTATAGCCATCTAAAATGAAGTGAGAAAAATTGAGTGAAAAACGTGGGACGGATATAGTGTGTGTGTTTTTAAGTAATATGAACTGGTGTTATTCCACTAAACATACTTCAGTATTTTGATAATTTCTAGATTGGTAGAGCTCCAAATGAGATGATTTCTAAATTGTGTTAAACTAGAGATATGGAGCTACAAATGGTATGAAGAAATTAGAATCTAATTTAGTTTCTAAGATGTTTAAGTTAGAAATTGTGCATAGTATACTGATTTGGACAAGAGCAGTCCAAAAATGTTTAAAGTTTATCTTTCGATTCATTGAACCGAATTGAATGATTTTGGTGTCATTAGAAACTTAAGACAATGGGGGACATTTTTTTGGAAGAAGGTGTTATGTTATAATGTTCAAGGGTACTATTGGCAAGATACTTAAGTATAAAAGACATAAGGCATAAATGGAAGGGCAAATGAGAAAATTCTCAATCATTAAGGGCATAATTAGAAGAAGAAGTGTTGTCTTGCTTATAAATGAAGAAGAAAAACGTGAATGGAAGGATAAAAAGAAGAGAATAATGAAAAAGAGAATGAAAAAGAAAGAGAGTTTGGTGGTTTGAGAGAAAAGAAGAGAGTTGAGCTAGGATTTAATTCTTCTTAGTCTTCAAGAAAGATTTTGGAGCAGTTCAGGAAGAGAAAAAGGTAAAGGAAGAAAAGAGATTCCTTTTGAGCTAAAGATCCCTTCATTTGGTGAAGAATTAAGGCAAGATCATTTTGAATTTTTTGGATTTTTGGAAGGATTTTAGTTCATGGAGTTTAGAAAATGCTTGGGTTTAAGTATTCTAAAATCAATTTTTAGTGATTTTGTATTATGGGATTTTTCCATTGGATTCCTATTGAATGAGACTTGGTTTGTTTTGGGGAACCAAGAGAATCCTACCCAAAAGAAAGGGGAAAGACAACCTTGACTTGGAGTTATGATATAGAGTAACCAAGTGTTCTTAAGGTGTAAATTAGTGAATAAGCTAGACACCTAAAAAAAACAGGTAAAGAATGAATGGAGAATTTAGAATGATCATGTACAAATGAAGTGTAAACTTAGGTTCAATTAGACATATATGAATTATGAAATGGGAATGAGAATAAGATGTGAAATTAGAACATATACCGGGATTGTCATTAAGCACACATTGTACATAGTCCATATAACTATTTGTACATTAAGGAGTTTTGTAACGTGTGTGAATTGAGTTTTGCATAAATGGGACGTGCAGGATAAATGTCCGCATATAGGCGTATCTAGAATTTGGAATCAAATATTATTTTGGAGCGTACTATGAGTAGACCGAGATGGTCTCACTTTATTGTTTGTTATTTGAAATTTTGTATTATATGACAATCGAATGATTATGTAGATGTGATTGCTTATGTTGGTTTTCGGATAGAAGGTCCGATGATTGTAATGTTTGATTTAAATATGAAAGTGCTACTTAAATGTAAATTGGATGAACTATGTGTACTTAATATGATTGTTAAATGTGTTATGAATGAGCATTTGCATACGAATGATAGTGTGTCATTCAACTAAATGTTGAATGTCGGACTACGGTCCAATGATATGTGAATATGATTGAATGGGATCATGCAGATTTGAGTGATGCATTCTATTTCATGAATGCATGAAACATAAATGAGTTATGATCAGAGTAGCCACCGATCAGAACTTAAAGCTCAACGAGTGAAAAAAAGCCTCAAGCTCAAAAATGATTCAGAGCCTCAGGCTCGATGTTTAATGAGCCCTATATGGGATAGTTATCAAGGAGCCTTATATAGGACAATTATCAATGAGCCCTATATGGGTCAGTTTAGGAACTCGGTCACAATAAAGTAACAAATGGAAAGTGCGTCTCATGTGCATTGTATATGCATTATATGAGTGATTAAATTGTATTAAATGTGAAGTGCGAAATGTAAAATGATGTGAATTATGTGTTATGTGATTAGGTGAGCCATCGATGATGGTCACTCATTGAGGTTGCAAAACTCTCCCAAAATTTGCAATTATTTTTCAGGATCAAAAGAATACCCCGTTTGGCCAACAGGAATACCTACAACATACAAGTGAAGGATAGAGGTCGGGATCAGTTCGCGTTTGCATTTTTGTTTTTCCTATTTTGTATACAATTGTATATTCTAAAACCACTGTACATATGATTTATGTTGTAATGTAAAGGTATTATGAGTAAAGTGTATTGTATTTGTGAAAGGGCCTAAATTGGTTATAGATTTCTGCATATTGTGTTGTGATTCAAAAGAAAAGTTTTATACCGATTCCTGAATGATTGAGTGTTTTAGCACGTCACCCTCGTGGGACACGGACTCGAATATCACCCACGATGTTGGGTTCGGGTCATTGTAGGAGTGGGGTGCTACAAAAAGCTAACATTTATTATTTCTCTCAAAGTATACAAAGGAATGATCTCTCTCAACTTGATAAGGAGTAAGGCTCAAATGAGCTATATATAGGCAATCGTGGCTTAATGGCCAAGTTACAAATCAAAATCCTAACTAAACTACCTAAATCATATCTATCCTTATCAAATCACATTATACTAATCAATTAAATGACCCCTCCATTCAGATATGACTCTACATTATTAGGTACAGTTATACCACAACTAATAAGATAAGAGGTTATATTGAATTCGAAAAGATACTTCCATATCCACAATGATCTCCACTATCTTTAGATGATTCTCCCATATGATCATTATCTTTTAGAGCTAACATGTATCCATATAATCTTATCTGCCATATCATCTAAGATTTCCCCACAATATCTATCTATTAATGGTGAGTTATCTAAGTCAAAGTCTTTCATATCACACTAGTTTGATATAATACTTATCAATGTTAAGTATAATAGTCCTTTCGTTTGAGCTTACACTAGGTCCTTAGTTTATTAAGAACGTATTCTTAGCCGAGTCAATCTACATAGGATTCGAAACTCTTTCCAAAACTCTTACCATCTCAATCTAATCTACTAAGCTACCTTGGAGCTCTTATATACCTCTTTCTTGTGTGTGATCCAGCTAAATATACCTCTTTCTTGTGTGTGATCCAACTAACCTTTAACCCAAGGTCCATCTCAAGCTAACTATGAAGTGTCTTCCTATATTAAGGGGCTAACATTTACCATATTACTCAAACTACCATTGTTAAGGACATAAATTCTTTAGACATGATTTTGAAGGCTTAACAGAGTAGACAAGAGTTGGAAGCATTAAATCACATATGCAAATTGTTAGATGGAGAGTCAAAAACTACTTTAATCATACTATCTTCATCTTTTGGTATGTTATCACTTTTTGCATGTTCATATATTCCATCATAAATGACAAGTACTAAATCTTGTAATCCTTGCTTAAATTATCCACAAATTAGAATGATCAATAATAAAAAAAATGTTTTGGTTGTTTTCATCATAATTAAAGTGTAGTGTTACTCTTTACTTTTTTATTTAAATGGAGATGATACCTTAAGCCTTAGAGTATGAAACAGATAAGGTATGCTTATGTGATTTTCTTCATTGGAAGTTAGACTTTTGTTGAGTATGTTTGCTAGAATAGAATTTTAGTCTCTCAGGTAAGTATTTTTGCACAACCTATGAGTATATACAGTTGGAAACTATATTTAGTTCTCTTTGGATTTCCCTGCCACTGATGCTTAACTTCAATCCACAGATAAAATTAAATCAATCACGTCCTGATTCTATGATGAAGGCTTCAGTTACTCGTTAACATTGTACATGCATCTAACGCTACAAATAATACTGAAAAAGGAATGCTTGAATACATAATGTCATTTTTTAAATTTGTTATGAGTTAAGTTTTTTTTTAGCTTTATGTAGAGCTAAAAGAAAGATTTTGAAGTGTTTTTCAATCAACTACAGGTATATGAATTTTTGAGGTTAAACTTCAGTTAGTCTGCAATTTTAATGGCTACTTTCACTTTTATAGAAGTGTTTAGTGTACCCTATTAATCTATCAAAGTAGACGTTAAATTAGACCATATATCTTATTAGACCAATTGAAACCTATATCCTATCAGACAATATGATAGTATTTGATATAATATTGTTAATTATAACATATATCCTATCATACCAAACACTACTATTCGATATAATATTTTTAATTATCCTATTGAATCAAATGTTTATATTTAAAAAAAAGAGTATCTAACACAAAATTTAATTTTGATAACCCTTTAGTCTGTATTTCTGATGGCTACTTTCACTTTTGTAGAAGAGTTAAGCTGACTATGAGTTTCTGAGAGTTGAAACGACTCTTGATCTTTTATCAAATGAGTTATATCCTAGGATCCTCTATTTTTCATTTATCTTGTATTTAAGTGAAGATATTGAATTTTTTGGCTAATTAAGATCATGGTATTATAGTGTAGAATGTAGGAAAATTCCGGTGTGAGCATCACATGCCCACGGTGCGGAAAACAAAATTTTTTTATTTCGGGACCTTCCCGAAAGCCAGGATCCATGTGTCTATACAACAAACTCAAACCATAACGGCCAAAAGAGACCGTCTCTAACGATATCCATGCAGAGATCGGAGAACCTAACCGGGACAAACCCTTTGACCCGGGAATAGCTAGAACAAATTAAAGAGTGCTAGCTCTTACCTTTATCCTTGGAAAGCTTGGAAAACGATGGAGAAGATGAAGAAACTTGGAGACCAAAGTGATGATCGTTGGAGATGAGAGATGAGAGGAAAAACTCTTTCTTCCTTCTCTTTCAAAACCCACGAAGATGATCATCCATCTAAGACTCAAAGAAACTCTTTCTTTCTTGCTTTTTATATAAGCCACGATCATCATCTCCATTCTACCTTTTTCATTTTGTCTTTTAGTCATTAAATTCCATTTGATGACTAAGCAAATAAAGGAAGCTTCTTCTCCTCTTTCATGCATCCACGTTTACACACACACACACACACACACACACACACACACACACACACACACACATATATATATATATATATATATATATATATATATATATATATATATATATATATATATATATATATATATATATATATATATATATTCTTTAATTAATTAATAACACATATAAATATATATAAATGCTGAAGTGGTCCAATCACACTGGGGTCGATCCTACCGGCCTACCGGGTCCCGGTATGGAAAAACCACCGGAAACCCTTTTCAGCAATATCGATGTCGTGATCTCATCGGGACATATCTCGATCTCATCGGGATCCATTTAATCCTATTGCTCTCCATATATTGGAACTCTGTCCAAAACTATTTTACAAATTCTCCGAGATGCTCTTAAGCGTGTGACCCATTAGGTTCCCAGTTATGTTGGCCACTTAGATTAACACTTAATCTGAGCAAGTCATGAGCGGTATCTAGAAACACATCATGACCCCCAATTGACCGGAAAGTAATTGGTTTGACTAATGAAGCTATATTCATCATGAACCATATTACGAACCTTTCCATAGACAATTACCGTGCAATTCGTCCTTTCACCATGCTATACCCCACTTGGTTATGAGTATGGGCAAAGTGTCAACTCTTACTAGACTGA
Source organism: Erythroxylum novogranatense (assembly GCA_029891385.1). Classification (NCBI taxonomy): domain Eukaryota; kingdom Viridiplantae; phylum Streptophyta; class Magnoliopsida; order Malpighiales; family Erythroxylaceae; genus Erythroxylum; species Erythroxylum novogranatense. Next base: position 43,252,858 of record CM057227.1, read on the forward strand.
CTAAGTCAAATCTAGTCCAAGTGATATCAGTTCTTGTCTTGGGACTCATTACTTTATATGTCACTGAAGACACTCTTCATGACATATATATACTCCGGCCAGAGATTTCCAAGTAATGACCCTAACAAGAGGCCATGGGTATTCTCTTCTGCTATCACAGAAGTGGTGAATCCTCTATTGGCTACTCAATTACCTTCGAATACCTCAAGCTGTACCCAAGCACCACCCTATGAGCGACCTCTGTAAGGCAACAAGGAATGGAGTCAAAGCATAGAATCAGTATCCAAGATATCCTTGAGCACCTCAAGTCTAAGGATACTTGCACCATTGCTGTGATGAGATTATCACTGACATTAGAATAGGACATCCATGTGATGATCTCATAGCAGTTCATCCAATGTACTTACTACCTCTAGTACGCATCCACATCTCAACCCTAAATATCTCATATTTACATTTTCTGAGATCCACTGCTTGACCAAATCAAGGAGTTTGAGATGTGCTAGTCTTTCCGGATTACCAATGTCCAGTCTCAGTAATCCTATGACTAGGGATAATTTAGATACTGACATAATTGTTAGCGATCTAGAAGGGGGGTTGAATAGATCTTAAAAATTCTTTGAAAATTTCTACAAGAAAATCAGAAGTTAAAACACACAAAAACAATTTAGATAAACTTAATTGAAAAGTGTAGGGAAGAAGATCAAACACTTGTTTTATAGAGGTTCGGTCTAAGACCTCGTCCTCTACCTAAGCTCCCACTTAGGATTTTGCCAACCACTTTATTGCACACTTTGTAGTTGAGTGTGAACTTTTTACAATCCCACTTGAATTCCGGCTCAAGCTACCTTTACACTTGATTTGTCTTCCGGCACAAATCTTACCAATACCGCTTGATTTCCGGCTCAAGCAACCTTTGCAGATGATTTGTCTTCCGGCACAAATCCTACCAACAATACTTGATTTCCGGCTCAAGCTACCTCACACGTGACCTTTCACTAGTCACTCAATTTGTAAAAGAAATAGGATAAAGATCTAAGAACTAGTGCTTAATACAAATGTAATAAGATAAGAACAATAATGAGTAATTTTGGAGCAATAGAAGTGTATGTAGGCTTGTAGAACTTCTCTAAACTCTTCTTCCATCATCCTCTATTTATACTTGAAGAAATATAGCTGTTGGGAACCCATATAGCCATTGCATGATTGTTATTATCATTCCTTAACAATCTCCCTTCCATTTTTGGCTAATTGGACCGTTGGAATTTATTTGTTGTACGTATAAGTCCACTTGTCGAGTTGTATAAGTCGACTTGTAACCATAAGTCGACTTGTCGAGTTGTATAAGTCGACTTGTGACAACATTTTACGTAAACTTGCATCTCCGCTCTTCTATAAGTTGACTTGTGATGTATAAGTCGACTTGTGGTCCACGATAAGTCAACTTTTATGCTGTTAGTCGACTTGTGTTGACATATCTTCATATATTAGTCGACATATGATGTTCTAGTCGACTTATATAAGCTTCAACGTTAATATCCACTTCAAATCTTCTATAATCTTCATTGTTTAAGCCTCTTTCACTTATAGGAAACTTCCATCTTGATTCTTCAATGATTTATCACTTGTCCATCTTGATTTGCACAATTCTTTTGTTGAATATCAATCCAAAATACCTGAAATAATTTCTTAACCAATTCTATACATTTATTATTATCAAAACATAAGTGGAATTAATTTGTCAACCACCATTGGTCCAACAATCTCCCCCTTTTTGATAATGACAAAATACTTAGAAATTGTTTAAGAAATGAAAACAAAGAAACATTGATCAAGGTGTTTATACCTTGTCATTTTGGTTAGAAGTCTCCCCCTCAATCATATAAATCATTGAATTTTAATAACCTTGAAAAATCAATTAAAATTTTAACAAACTCCCCCTTAATCAAATAACTAATGAATATCCAATTTCATTTTCTCCCCTTTTGTCATAATCAAAACAACTAATACAAACCAAAAAAAGATGAAATATCGCAATCACATTAAATTGAGAAACAAGTCATCAAACACAAATAGTCTCAAATCAAACACATTCCCCCTCAATCAAATGACGGTGACTAAAAGATACCTATTATCAATTTCCAATATTACTCCCCCTTTTTGTCATAATTAAAAACCAATATGAAATATGAAAAATAGTCACAAATGCAGTCCATAAACAAACAAAACATCAAACACAAATAAAGGCAATTGTCATAACATAACAATCCAATAATTAATACAAATATCAGAAAGTCATAAGAAGCACCACACACTTGAAATAGCATAAGAATCCGTGTAGACATAAGTCGACTTGTTTACCTCCATAAGTCGACTTATCCTGAAATTTCTTCATTCCCAAAGGTTGTGTATATCATAGGTCGACTTATTGACCCACATAAGTTGACTTTGTTGTTGTCTCTACTCATATGCCTTGAACTTCCACTATCGATGTACCATGTGTTGGTGGATCTTCATTCCTTGCTTGTACCTACAACTGCAACATCCTTTCTTTTCATTGGTACCCAAGCCATCTTGGGTCCATTTTGTTAGTCATATAAACCACATTAGGTGGTGTTGTACCTTTAATCACCCAAATTTTCTTAACTTTGATACATCTCCTAATAGTTTTACATGCAATTTCTATATGACCATCTTTCAAGCATCTAGCACATTGAGCAACTTTTCCATCCTTGGTAAATTTGGAAATTAAAGAACAATCTCTATTATAAGGATCATATCCCAAACCATGTTTAGAAATAGAATATCTTTGTAAAGACAACATCTCTTCAAACTTTGCATTTCCACCAAAAAATTTTTCAACCACATAAGAAAACTCCTTTCTAAGTCTACCAAGTTCATTAGTAAGATTTTCTTTTCAACAAGACATGCAGAATGATCTTCCTTATGACAATCTAAATCATCAATCGTCTCATGTAAAGCATTATTTTCAGTAACAAGTTCTCTTATATTCTTTCTCAATTTCTTGTTTATCTTAATAGCTTCTTCAAAATCAATTTGTAAAGCAGTAAAAGAATCTATAAGTTCTTGATCTGAGATTATTACCTCTTCCTCATCATCACTTGTCAAGAAGCTATCTGCCATAAGAGCAAGGTTGTTTTCATCATTGAATTGATATGCTTCCTCATCATCACTCCACGTGGCTATAAGGCTAGCTTTCTTTTTTCCTTTGTCATTTTTCTAGAGATTTGAATTTGAGGATGAATTTTTGCATTCTCTAGCATGATGTCCTCTTTCCATGGTAAATTTCTTCCGTTCTCCATTTCTTCCACCATTTAATTCCTTCCTCCAATTTTTGAGAAGTCCTTTGAATTTTCTCAAATTTCTGGCGTACATTGTTATTTCTTCGTCTTCCTCGTCTTCATCTATTTCCTCATCACTTTCATCAACAAAAGAAGTGTTAGCTTTAAAAGCAATTGATTTTTGTGACTTACCTCTACCTCCTCTTGATTTGAGAATGATCTCATAGTTGATGAGTGATCCCACCAAGGCGTTGAATTCCAAGTGATTAAGATCCTTTGACTCCATAATTGCGGTGACTTGAGAATCCCATTCCTTCGGCAGTGAACGAAGAATCTTCTTCACTTTCTCGCTATCCGTCATGTGCTTTCCCAGGTTGCCTAATCTATTTATGATTTCTGCAAAACGGTCAAGCATTGTAGAAATTGACTCACCTTCCTTCATGACGAACATCTCATAGTCGTGAAGAAGCATGTTGATTTTTGTCTCCCTGACTTGATTTGTCCCTTCATGAGTAACTCGAAGTCTCTCCCACATTTCCTTGGCAGTGGTGCACAAGTTAACTCGGTTTCTTTCCTCAACTGTGAGAGCGCAATAGATTAGCTTAATCGCTTTAGCGTTGATGTAGGCTTGCCTCCAGTCATTGTCATCGTATTCCAGCTCCATTTTTAACTCACCATTTTCTTTTAACGGTGGTTGTGGACCGAAGATAATTATCTTCCAATATTCTACTCCCTCGCTAATGATGTGGTACTTCATAGGATTTTTCCAAGAAGAATAATTAGTAGCATTAAATAAAGGAGGCGATTATTAGTATTACCTTCTTCCGCTAAGTTATTGTGTCATCCCGGATACTTCGCTCGATACCAATTGTTAGCGATCTAGAAGGGGTTGAATAGATCTTAAAATTCTTTGAAAATTTCTACAAGAAAATCAGAAGTTAAAACACACAAAACAATTTAGATAAACTTAATTGAAAAGTGTAGGAAGAAGATCAAACACTTGTTTTTATAGAGGTTCTGCTAAGACCTCGCCCTCTACCTAAGCTCCCACTTAGGATTTTGCCAACCACTTTATTGCACACTTTGTAGTTGAGTGTGAACTTTTACAATCCCACTTGAATTCGGCTCAAGCTACCTTTACACTTGATTTGTCTTCCGGCACAAATCTTACCAATACCGCTTGATTTCCTGCTCAAGCAACCTTTACAGATGATTTGTCTTCCGCACAAATCCTACCAACAATACTTGATTTCCTATCGTTACCTCACACGTGACCTTTCACTAGTCACTCAATTTGTAAAAGAAATAGGATAAAGATCTAAGAACTAGTGCTTAATACAAATGTAATAAGATAAGAACAATAATGAGTAATTTTGGAGCAATAGAAGTGTATGTAGGCTTGTAGAACTTCTCTAAACTCTTCTTCCATCATCCCCTATTTATACTTGAAGAAATATAGTTGTTGGGAACCCATATAGCCATTGCATGATTGTTATTATCATTCCTTAACAATCTCCCTTCCATTTTTGGCTAATTGGACCGTTGGAATTTATTTGTTGTACGTATAAGTCCACTTGTCGAGTTGTATAAGTCGACTTGTAACCATAAGTCGACTTGTTGAGTTGTATAAGTCGACTTGTGACAACATTTTACATAAACTTGCATCTCCGCTCTTCTATAAGTCGACTTGTGATGTATAAGTCGACTTATGGTCCACGATAAGTCAACTTTTATGCTGTTAGTCGACTTGTGTTGACATATCTTCATATATTAGTCGACATATGATGTTCTAGTCGACTTATATAAGCTTCAACGGTAATATCCACTTCAAATCTTCTATAATCTTCATTGTTTAAGCCTCTTTCACTTATAGGAAACTTCCATCTTGATTCTTCAATGATTTATCACTTGTCCATCTTGATTTGCACAATTCTTTTGTTGAATATCAATCCAAAATACCTGAAATAATTTCTTAACCAATTCTATACATTTATTATTATCAAAACATAAGTGGAATTAATTTTTCAACCACCATTGGTCCAACAATCTCCCCCTTTTTGATAATGACAAAATACTTAGAAATTGTTTAAGAAATGAAAACAAAGAAACATTGATCAAGGTGTTTATACCTTGTCATTTTGGTTAGAAGTCTCCCCCTCAATCATATAAATCATTGAATTTTAATAACCTTGAAAAATCAATTAAAATTTTAACAAACTCCCCCTTAATCAAATAACTAATGAATATCCAATTTCTCATTTTTCTCCCCCTTTTTGTCATAATCAAAACAACTAATACAAACCAAAAAAAGATGAAATATCGCAATCACATTAAATAGAGAAACAAGTCATCAAACACAAATAGTCTCAAATCAAACACATTCCCCCTCAATCAAATGACGGTGACTAAAAGATACCAATTATCAATTTCCAATATTACTCCCCCTTTTTGTCATAATTAAAAACCAATATGAAATATGAAAAATAGTCACAAATGCAGTCCATAAACAAACAAAACATCAAACACAAATAAAGGCAATTGTCATAACATAACAATCCAATAATTAATACAAATATCAGAAAGTCATAAGAAGCACCACACACTTGAAATAGCATAAGAATCCGTGTAGACATAAGTCGACTTGTTTACCTCCATAAGTCGACTTATCCTGAAATTTCTTCATTCCCAAAGGTTGTGTATATCATAGGTCGACTTATTGACCCACATAAGTTGACTTTGTTGTTGTCTCTACTCATATGCCTTGAACTTCCACTATCAGTGTACCATGTGCTTGGTGGATCTTCATTCCTTGCTTGTACCTACAACTGCAACATCCTTTCTTTTCATTGGTACCCAAGCCATCTTGGGTCCATTTTGGTTAGTCATATAAACCACATTAGGTGGTGTTGTACCTTTAATCACCCAAATTTTCTTAACTTTGATACATCTCCTAATAGTTTTACATGCAATTTCTATATGACCATCTTTCAAGCATCTAGCACATTGAGCAACTTTTCCATCCTTGGTAAATTTGGAAATTAAAGAACAATCTCTATTATAAGGATCATATCCCAAACCATGTTTAGAAATAGAATATCTTTGTAAAGACAACATCTCTTCAAACTTTGCATTTCCACCAAAGAAATTTTTCAACCACATAAGAAAACTCCTTTCTAAGTCTACCAAGTTCATTAGTAAGATTTTCTTTTTCAGCAAGACATGCAGAATGATCTTCCTTATGACAATCTAAATCATCAATCGTCTCATGTAAAGCATTATTTTCAGTAACAAGTTCTCTTATATTCTTTCTCAATTTCTTGTTTATCTTAATAGCTTCTTCAAAATCAATTTGTAAAGCAGTAAAAGAATCTATAAGTTCTTGATCTGAGATTATTACCTCTTCCTCATCATCACTTGTCAAGAAGCTATCTGCCATAAGAGCAAGGTTGTTTTCATCATTGAATTGATATGCTTCCTCATCATCACTCCACGTGGCTATAAGGCTAGCTTTCTTTTTCCTTTGTCATTTTTCTGAGATTTGAATTTGAGGATGAATTTTGCATTCTCTAGCATGATGTCCTCTTTCCATGGTAAATTTCTTCCGTTCTCCATTTCTTCCACCATTTAATTCCTTCCTCCAATTTTGATAAGTCCTTTGAATTTTCTCAAATTTCTGGCGACATTGCTATTTCTTCGTCTTCCTCGTCTTCATCTATTTCCTCATCACTTTCATCAACAAAAGAAGTGTTAGCTTTAAAAGCAATTGATTTTGTGACTTACCTCTACCTCCTCTTGATTTGAGAATGATCTCATAGTTGATGAGTGATCCCACCAAGGCGTTGAATTCCAAGTGATTAAGATCCTTTGACTCCATAATTGCGGTGACTTGAGAATCCCATTCCTTCGCGGTGAACGAAGAATCTTCTTCACTTTCTCGCTATCCGTCATGTGCTTTCCAGGTTGCCTAATCTATTTATGATTTTGCAAACGGTCAAGCATTGTAGAAATTGACTCACCTTCCTTCATGACGAACATCTCATAGTCGTGAAGAAGCATGTTGATTTTTGTCTCCCTGCCTTGATTTGTCCCTTCATGAGTAACTCGAAGTCTCTCCCACATTTCCTTGGCAGTGGTGCACAAGTTAACTCGGTTTCTTTCCTCAACTGTGAGAGCGCAATAGATTAGCTTAATCGCTTTAGCGTTGATGTAGGCTTGCCTCCAGTCATTGTCATCGTATTCCAGCTCCATTTTTAACTCACCATTTTCTTTTAACGGTGGTTGTGGACCGAAGATAATTATCTTCCAATATTCTACTCCCTCGCTAATGATGTGGTACTTCATAGGATTTTTCCAAGAAGAATAATTAGTAGCATTAAATAAAGGAGGGCGATTATTAGTATTACCTTCTTCCGCTAAGTTATTGTGTGTCATCCCCGGATACTTCTGCTCTGATACCAATTGTTAGCGATCTAGAAGGGGGGTTGAATAGATCTTAAAAATTCTTTGAAAATTTCTACAAGAAAATCAGAAGTTAAAACACACAAAAACAATTTAGATAAACTTAATTGAAAAGTGTAGGGAAGAAGATCAAACACTTGTTTTTATAGAGGTTCGGTGCTAAGACCTACATCCTCTACCTAAGCTCCCACTTAGGATTTTGCCAACCACTTTATTGCACACTTTGTAGTTGAGTGTGAACTTTTTACAATCCCACTTGAATTCCGGCTCAAGCTACCTTTACACTTGATTTGTCTTCCGGCACAAATCTTACCAATACCGCTTGATTTCCGGCTCAAGCAACCTTTACAGATGATTTGTCTTCCGACACAAATCCTACCAACAATACTTAATTTTCGGCTCAAGCTACCTCACACGTGACCTTTCACTTGTCACTCAATTTGTAAAAGAAATAGGATAAAGATATAAGAACTAGTGCTCAATACAAATGTAATAAGATAAGAACAATAATGAGCAATTTTGGAAAAATAGAAGAGTATGTAGGCTTGTAGAACATCTCTAAACGCTTCTTCCATCATCCTCTATTTATACTTGAAGAAATAAAGCTGTTGGGAACCCATATAGCCGTTGCATGATTGTTATATTTGTTCTAACAATCTCCTTCCATTTTGGCTAATTGGACCGTTGGAATTTATTTGCTGTACGCATAAGTCGACTTGTCGAGTTGTATAAGTCGACTTGTAACCATAAGTCGACTTGTCGAGTTGTATAAGTCGACTTGTGACAACATTTTACGTAAACTTGCATCTCCACTCTTCTATAAATCGACTTGTGATGTGTAAGTCGACTTGTGGTCCACGATAAGTCGACTTGTATGCTGTTAGTCGACTTGTGTTGACATATCTTCATATATTAGTCGACATATGATGTTCTAGTCGACTTATATAAGCTTCAACGGTAATATCCACTTCAAATCTTCTATAATCTTCATTGTTTAAGCCTCTTTCACTTATAGGAAACTTCCATCTTGATTCTTCAATGATTTATCACTTGTCCATCTTGATTTGCACAATTCTTTTGTTGAATATCAATCCAAAATACCTGAAACAATTTCTTAACCAATTCTATACATTTTATTATTATCAAAACATAAGTGGAATTAATTTGTTAACCACCATTGGTCCAATAATAATTGCACATGATAGGAATCTCAGTAGTATGATCACATCATAATTTCCTTCATGCTATGTCATATACCATGGACTTCATTAATTTGCTTATTGATTAATATCAGTTCATTAATAATGAACAGCAACGTAATGAAATATGCCTTTCTTTATTTATTCATAAAGACTGTACACAAATTTGTACAAAATGCGCTAAAGGCGATTGCCTTCAGGGCACTACTCTAACAATCTTCCACTTGACCTAAAGTCAATCGCCTTGATATCTAATACCATAGGCGAGTACATGAGAATCAAAACTCTTCTGTGACAATGGCTTTGTCAACGGATCAGCAATATTCTACTCGGTGGGAATTCTCTCTATCTGGACATCACCTCGTCCTATGATTTCCCTGATCAGATGATATCTGCGGAGTACGTGTTTGGATCGTTGATGAGACCTTGGTTCCTTCGCCTACGCAATAGCCCCATTGTTGTCACAATACAACTGTATGGGCCCATCACTGCTAGGAACCACACCCAAGTTCAGTAATGAACTTCTTAAGCCAAACTGCTTCCTTTGCTGCTTCTGAAGCGGCAATGTACTCTGCCTCGGTTGTTGAATCGGTAGTCGTCTCTTGTTTCGAACTCTTCCAACTAACTGCCCCGCCATTCAGTGTGAATACGTAACCTGATTGGGATTTGGAATCATCCTTATCGATTGGGCGGCATCAGATACCCGCCACCTTGAGATCTCCATCCCCATATATCAAGAAAACATCCTTAGTCCTTCGCAGTACTTGAGGATATTCTTGACAGCCACCCAAAGACCCTCACCAGATCCGATTGGTATCGCCGTAACACTTAGAGCATATGATACATCGGGTCTCGTACATAGCACAGCGTACATGATAGATCCTACCGCAGATGCATACGGGATCATATTCATGCGCATCCTCTCATCTTATGTCTTAGGATACATAGATTTCGAGAGTGTTATCCCATGAGTCACGGGAAGGTACCCTCTCTTGGATTGCTCCATGCTAAACCTCTTTAGCATCTTGTCTATGTACGTTGATTGTGAAAGACCAAGCAACCTTTTTGATCTATCTCTATAGATTCTTATCCTAAGGATATAAGTTGCTTCACCAAGGTCTTTCATGGCAAATTGTTTGGACAACCAAATCTTCACCGATTGTAGCATCGAGACATCGTTTCCTAGCAATAATATGTCATCTACATACAGTACAAGGAATACGATTGCAGTCCCACTAACCTTCTTATACACACAGTGTTCATCCGGATTTTGTGAGAAACCAAACTCTTTGATTACCTCATCAAAACGGATATTCCAACTCTGGGATGCTTGCTTCAATCCATAGATGGATTTCTGAAGTTTGTATACCTTTTCGCCATCATAGGAGGTGAAGCCCTCAGGTTGTGTCATATACACATCCTCAGCTAGATTTCCATTTAGGAAAGTTGTCTTCACATCCATTTGCCATATCTCATAATCATAATGAGTGGCAATGGCTAGGAGTATCCTAATGGATTTAAGCATTGCTACTGGGTTGAAGGTCTCGTCGTAGTCAACTCCTTGTCTTTGACGAAAGCCTTTAGCCACAAGCCTTGCTTTATAGGTAATCACATTACCATCCATGTCGGTTTTCTTTTTGAAAACTCATTTGCACCCTATGGGTTTGATTCCTTCGGGTGCCTCAACCAAAGTCCATACTTGGTTTTCATACATGGAATCCATTTCAGCCTGCATGGCGTGAAACCATTTCTGAGACTCTGAACTCTTCAGAACCTCTTCATAGGTGGTAGGCTCATCATCTTCTATGAGCAATCGTCATTCTGCTTCATTCACGAAATCCATATCTCTCGAGAACAGAGCGTATCCTCGTGACCTACGAACTTCGTGTGTTGTAGAAGGTTGAATCATTACTTCATCAGTATGAGTGATGATTCGAGTTCGAGCGATTGATCTGCGTCTGCTCGAGCATCCCGAACTTCTTCAAGCTCAATTTTGTTCCCACCGCCTTCTTGTAAAAGAAACTCTTTCTCTAAAAGACAGCATGCTTCAAACAAACACCTTTTGTTTCTCAAAAGGTAGAATTGATATCCCATTGTTTCTTTAGGATATCCTACGAATGTACACTTGTCGACTTTTGCATCAAGTTTATCCGACCGTGTCCGCTTCACATAAGGTGACAACCCCAAACTTTCAAATGAGTAAGATAGGGTCTTTGTTAGTCCACATCTCATATGGAGTAACATCAAACTGTCTTTGATGGAACTCTGTTTAACAAGTAAACAGCTGTCTCGAGTGCATACCCCCAAAAGGATTTTGGTAACTTTGCAAAGCCCATCATCGATCGTACCATGTCTAACAAGGTTCGATTTCTCCTTTCTACCACACCATTATGCTGTGGTGTGTAAGTAGGAGTCCATTGAGATAAAATCCCATTATCTCTGAGATAATCCAAAAATTCTTGGTCTAAGTATTCCCCACCACGATCAGATCGTAATGTCTTGATACTTTTTCCAAGTTGGTTTTCTACTTCATTTCTGAATTATTTGAACTTTTCAATTGCTTCAGATTTGTATCTCATCAGATACAGGTACCTATATCGAGAATAATCATTGATAAAGGTAATGAAGTAAAGACAACCACTTCTGGCATGGATGGACATCGGACCACATACATCTGAATGTATTAGGTCTAATACTCCATTCGCTCGTTCAACCTTTCCCTTAAAGGGTAATTTAGTCATCTTGCCTAATAAACAAGATTCACATGTGTCATATGATTCATAATCAAATGACCCTAAACTTCCACTCTTATGGAGCTTAGCTACGCGTCTCTCATTTATATGGCCAAGGCGACAATGCCATAAGTAAGTTGATTTTAAATTATCTCGTTTATGTCTTTTCATGTCATTGACATTCATAATTGGATGTGACATATCTAATATGTAAATTCTATTGCATAATGTACCAAGTACCATAAAGCATTCCATTCAAACTAATAGAACAACCATTGTTACTAAAAGTCAAATGGAAACCAAATTTCTATTTAAATAAGAAATGCATAATATGTTCTTTGTCAATACAGTACAAAATAACATTCATCCAATTTAATTACAAGCCCACCGAGGAGTGACAAAAGTAAGTGCCTACGGCTAATGCAAAGAACTCTTGCTCCATTTCCCACACTCAGTCTAGTTCTCCTTCATGAGTCGCCCATCGTCCCCTCGAGGCCTTGATATCATTGCATATGTGTGAGCCACAACCGTATCTAATACCCATATGTTATGGTCAAAAAGATTAACCTCAATGACAAACATACCGAAGAAGTCGAGGCATCGATGCCTTCTTCGCTTCAATTCATCCAGATAGACTTTACAATTTCGCCCAATGGCCGGTCTTGCCTGATGGAAGCAAGTTCCTTTGATGCGCCTCTTTGGTTTTCTTCTTGGCTGCACTTCCTTTTGGTTTTTTAGACCTTTTCTTCTTTAGATTCTTTTTCTTTGAACCAGAAGAAGAAGCCACCATAAGCACTTGCTTACTATCCTTCTTGATAGATTGCTCTGCTGTCTTGAGCAAATTGATCAACTCAGGGATTGTCGTGGATATTTGGTTCATCCGATAGTTTAACACAAACTGTGAATAACTATCAGACAATCCAACTAGAATTAATTCAACACTTAATTCATAATCCATAACAAAACCTAAGACGGCCAACCTCTCAATATACCCATTCATCTTCAGTGCATACTGCACTGCAGATGAACCTGGAGTCATCTTAGTAGTGAAGAGTAGCCTCGAGGTCTCGAACCTTTCAGACCGAGCTTGCTCATCAAACAACTCCCTAAGATGAAACACTATGGTATGAGCATCCATAGACTCATGCTGCTTCTGCAGCTCTGGTGACATCGAGGCAAGCATAATGCAGGTAGCCATGTCACTGTCTTTAAGATGCTTACGATATGCTTTCTGATCCTCATCAGAAGCATCAGCAGCAGGTGGATCAGGAAGTGGAACATCTAGGATATATCCCAGTTCCTCAGACCTGAGAACAATTCTTAGATTTCTCAGCCAATCTAGAAAGTTGGGTCCAGTTAATTTGCTTGTGTCCATTAGTGAGCGCAAGTTCACACTAGAAGTCATCTTCAATAACCTAAAGGGAAAGAGAGAAAGAATGTTAGAATAGAATTACATGCATGATCATAAGGACTTGCATGACATGCATATGGCTCCCATTAGTTTCAAAAAATCCATAACCCTCAGTATGAATCCAAGAAACATTATGACAAAATGTCCTAGTGGGTCGATATCCGACATTGCTAAGGATAACCTTGGGTTTACCCAACAAGCCACCTTGGGTCAATCGGTAGGTATCGGTCATACCAATTGCATCATAGATATTCAACATTACTAAAATGACCTTGGGTTTACCCAACAAGCCACCTTAGATCTATTGGCAGGTATCGGTCATACCATTTGATTCATAGATGCAACTATCAACTAGTGCTATTAACTCGTGATGTATGCACACTCATTGGGTTATCAACTCTTGATGCGTGTACATCTGATGTACACTACCCAATTTCGCCTCTGTCCACGTTGACCTTGATTTTACTCAACAAATCAAAGCTTCTAGTGAAAATCGACCCATTAATCCGAAAATCTTATTTTCATGGTTTGAACATATCCGTATAGAGCGAGCTTGGGTTTACCCAACAACCCAACTCTATAAGAACTCTGGTTCTTCCCATATTAATGGAAGGCGTTTGTTTTCATATGATGTGTGAGGGTTTTCTGGTCTCATCTTTTCTTCTCCAAGCCGTAGGATTATAGTCACTATGACTATATGGAATGAGTTAGGGTATTTCATCAATCACATTGAGTCTATACCTAAAATCATCCATCATCCCACCTCTGCATGTTGTTGTAGTCGACTGGTGCATGTTCTAGTCGACTGGTGCATGTGCCAGTCGACTGGAACTTATGCTAGTCGACTACTATAGGTTACTGTGCACGTTCCAGTCGACTGGTACATGTTCCAGTCGACTGGGATGGATTACTGTGCACTTTCCAGTCGACTGGTGCATGTTCCAGTCGACTGGAATGGACGTGCCAGTCGACTGGAACATGTGCTAGTCGACTGGTTTTTGGCCTGCTATCTAATCGGCTAATTTCTCAATCCGTGTAGTTCAAATTCATAATACCAAGTGTAATATCCTTTATTATGATGTACCAATGAAACACTTTCATTGTTCCATGCTTACCATATATAGTCAAACTATACATGAAACTTGAAATTGATGAATACACTCTTATTCATTTAGATTTCCAAATAATTTGAGAATATCAAATTATCACCCTAAGTATCTCTAGGTAGTCTACACTTTATCAAGACTACTTCGGCACCTGTCACAAAATTTGTGACGGCCAAAACAATCAAGATAAGGGAATATACTAACGAGACGCTAATGAGACACATTTGACATCCTAAATTGTTTGGAAACCCGATTTCAAGAAAATCATTTAGGCAAGCATACAAAATCAATATAACACATTTTTAATCACATTAAAAATTATCCAAGGTATTGGAATTGAGAAATACACAATTTTTCATTTAAAACAAAACAGCTCCAGCAACTTTCTCAGAACTCCCAAGCTCTGTGTTTTGCTTGAAAAACTCATTGAAACAATTTCAATAAATTCTGAGAAAATTACAGAGGTTACAACCTGTTCCCAACATGCTTCATGAAGTTTTTCAGGATTTATTTCCAACAAAAACTCATCCAACCTCAGCAACAAAGCCAATGTAGAATCTGTGTTCCTCAACACAGTTATTCCCAACAGCACACTATAAATTCTCAAATAAATAGTAAATCACCCTGAAAACATTTTTCCATTTTCATAGACATTCATAAACATCTTAGAGACATGTTGGTGAAAGCAAATCCTAAAAACAATTTTTCTACAATTTATTCTCGAATTTATAAGCATGTCTGTTCAATGAATGTGCACAAAGACAGCAACCAGAACATTAGGGAATAAATTAGCAAAACCATATCAAATCACATTGATAAATTCCGAGCTTACAGACATATGCAACAACATCTTGTGAACATATCTGGGCAAGAAAATTTGGAAAACTATATTTCTATATTGAATTCAAAATTCACACAATCAACATGCATCATCGTCACAAGCAATAGGCAACTCTGACCTAGTCATGGTTTCTTCGTTATATACGACACAAGTGGCTCTGATACCACTGTAGGAAAATCCCGGTGTGAGCATCACATGCCCACGGTGCGGAAAACAAAATTTTTTTTATTCCGGGACCTTCCCGAAAGCCAGGATCCATGTGTCTATACAACAAACTCAAACCATAACGGCCAAAGGAGACCGTCTCTAACGATATCCACGCAGAGATTGGAGAACCTAACAGGGACAAACCCTTTGACCCGGGAATAGCTAGAACAAATTAAAGAGTGCTAGCTCTTACCTTTGTCCTTGGAGAGCTTGGAAAACGACGGAGAAGATGAAGAAGCTTGGAGACCAAAGTGATGATCGTTGGAGATGAGAGATGAGAGGAAAAACTCTTTCTTCCTTCTCTTTCAAAACCCACGAAGATGATCATCCATCTAAGACTCAAAGAAACTCTTTCTTTCTTGCTTTTTATATAAGCCACGATCATCATCTCCATTCTACCTTTTTCATTTTGTCTTTTAGTCATTAAATTCCATTTGATGACTAAGCAAATAAAGGAAGCTTCTTCTCCTCTTTCATGCATCCACGTTTATATATATATATATATATATATATATATATATATATATATATATATATATATATATATATATATATTCTTTAATTAATTAATAACATATATATATGTATATATAAATGTGAAGTGGTCCAATCAACGTTGGATCGGAAAAAGAAAGCATGATTAGTTTGGAGAAACGATAGATTTCAAAACTTTTTAAGAAATCATCTTGCAGCGAAGCAATATATCCAAATCAACATGCTAATCCATACATGATATAGTATAAGGATAATAAAACCAAGAACAAGATAAAAGGAATTACCGACTCCTTCGCCTGACTTTAAATCCTCATTGCGCTATCCTCTCCTTCTGGTATCCAAATCCTTTGCCTTTGAGTCTTTTCCTTTAGCAATCTATCTTCTTCCTTGTAGTAGTATCCTCTACCAATTAGATTTACCACTTGTTCTTCAAGGACAACTAGGTTAACAAAATCCTTTGGTGGGAAAGGAGAAGAAATATTTGGAGGAGATTTTCTTAGAAGAAGAAGAACCAAAATTGAAACTCTTTCAATTCTTTCACTTAGAATTTCGGTTCTCCTTGCATGAAAAGAGAGAATGTCTAAAAAACATGCAAGAATCCTTTCTTACATCTCAATTTTGAAATATGCATGAATGGAAAGAGTGAGAGGCATCCAATGCATCACTTCTTACATTAATCACTCATCAAATAGCCAATAAATGAGACTTACTTCATTTATCTTTAAAATGGCTATTTGAAAAGACCATAACCTATAATTGAATACCCATTTCGTTTTGGCAAGAAGAAAGAAGGAAGATGGTCCATCTAATGCACATCTTTCATCTTTAATCTAATGAATGCAAATAGGTTACATGCCAACATTAAAAGCCAACCATTAAACCATTTAATGGTAAGTTCATAACTCCATTTAATAATGATGAACCATAATAAAGACCATCTTTATTTAGTATTTTAATGTCAAATGTGTGTTACACATCTAACCTAACACAATTTCGAAATTGCTTCTTCTCCATTTAAAAAATGTTTTAATATAATTAATCTAATCAATTACATTAAACCAAAACAAGCTCATTTCTAAATGAACATATGGGCTTCCAATTAACCATTAATTAGTATAAGCCCATCATTCAATTATGAACTTCTAAAGCCTCCAAACTACTTCTTACTTATCTTGATAACCTTCCTTAAAGCCAAGTGGGGAATCTTATTGGACTTTGATAATTCAAGCTCCAATAAGCCCAGAAATAATTCAATCTCATTGGAATTAATTCTAGCTTATTAACTAAATGTCATTCCACTAAAGACAATTAGTTGAACTCTTGAATTATTAAATATTATGAGAATATGTCCAATTGCAAACCCTATTTAGAACCTTATTATAGCCATCCGCACAACAAAGGGTAAAATTACCGTTTTGCCCTTATGTTGGTTTTTCCTTCTAGATCTCTCATTTTACTTTATATGGTGATTAACACATAAGATCTCATCTTAGTGTTAAGACTTGATGGGTAGCTAGTCCATCAAACTATCTGGCGCCAGCTTAATCACCAAATCTCCTTAAAACATCTGAAGAGATGATAACACTATAAACTCTTTATTTGAGTGAATGTTCCACGATACATGTTTCAATTAATAATTCCAACATGCGAACCTTCGGATTAATACCTGTAAAAATCCATTCCGATCATTTCAAGAATTATAATGAAACACATATGAGTTCACCACTCATCAAGATTGTGGTTCATAATAGCGAATGCTTAAGTTGTATGTTTTAAGATTAAAGTAACGGCCCACTTTATTCTTGAAAACATACTTGATTCCGCATTCATTTAATAGTGCCATTATCGATAGTCTACTACTATCATGATATGAAACTCATCATTCCCTTTAAGTAAACTCCTTTACTTATATGGAGATAAATTGCAACACTACGATCTAAACCATAATCAAACGACCAACTTGATTATTCAACGTGTGAATCAATTAATTGATTCTAATAATATACTTGTTTCCCATACATCTCTATGTATATGTATATTACTTACAAATGAATCTTGGTATCTTATGACCAGCTATATAATTCTCATACGATAAAACCAAACTCTTTTGTTTTATTAATAATAAATATTTTCATTACAAAGCTCAGAATCAAGAAGATAAAGTTACATGTAAACACACTTGCTTTCCAGGCACTATATTTACATAACTCCAACAATCTCCCACTTTCCTAAAGCAAGTTTGACATATCCTTCATTCCCATCCCTTAGGTGATCCTCAAAGCTCTTTTGAGTCAATGTCTTTGTGAACGGATCGCAAGGTTTTGCTCTGTAGGAATCTTTACCACATCCACTTCTCACGTTGTATTATCTCCCTTATGAGATGATACTTTCGCTCAATGTGTTTGGCGACTTTGTGATTCCGAGGTTCTTTAGAATTAGCCATTGCCCACTATTATCACAATAAAGTGTAATGGCTTTTACGCCTCGAACTACCTCCAAATCATTTAGAACTTTGAGCCAGATCGCTTCCTTTCTTTGCTTCACAAGCGACAACATACTCAACCTCCATAGTCGAATCAGCAATACAAGATTGCTTGACACTCCTCCAAACTATGGCTCTACCTCCTAAAGTAAATATAGAACCGAAGTTGATTTCCTTGAATCAACATCGATTGGAAATCGAATCCGTATATCCCGTCGGAATAAGATTACTTCCAGAGTAAACAAGCATTAAGTTCTTCGTCCCACGAAGACACTTAAGTATACACTTAACCGCAGTCCAATGTTCCATTCTGGATTGATGAAATCGCTTACCAACCCCATCAAGCGTAATGATATCTCGGTATAGTGCACAACATTGCATACATCAAACTACCAACTGCCAAGCATATGGAATGTTACGCATCGCTCAACCTCCTCTTGGGTTTTAAGTGCTTGTTCCTTTGAAAGTTTGATTCCATGTCTAGTAGGGTGAAACCCTCTTGGAATCTTGCATGGAGAACTTATTGAGCATATTCTCAATGTAAGTTAGTTGAGACAAAACTATCTTCTTGTTCTTACGATCCCTTATAAGTTTGATCCTAGAACATAGGTAGCCTCTCCCAAATCCTTCATTGAAAATCGCTCATTCAGTCATCCTTAACCGCAGATAACATTCCCACATCATTCCCGATGAGCGTAATGTCATCAACATACGTGAGATTAGGAAAGTAACCTTACCTTCTTGTATTCTTTTGTAAACACAAGGCTCATCTAGGTTTTGTATGAACCCATAGGTTTTGATAGCCTTATCAAACCTAATGTTCCAAGACCTAGATGCTTGCTAAGTCCATAAATGGACCTTTGCAACTTGCAAACCTTATGCTCATTACCTAGCTCAATGAATCCTTCGGTTGGGCCATATAAATGGTCTCCTCAAGATCTCCATTCAGAAATGCGGTCTTGACATCCATTTGCCATATTTCATAATCGAAATAGTCTGCTATGGCCAAAAGAATCTGATGGACTTAAGCATGGCAACCGGAGAAAAGTCTCCTCGTAGTCTATACCTCCTTTTGAGTCTAGCCTTTAGCTACCAATCTAGCTTTAAAGGTCTCTACCTTTCCATCCGATCCCTTTTCCTTTTTAGATCCATTTACACCCTATGGTTTTAGACCGGTGGTAGATCTACAAGGACCCGCACTTCATTAGTATACATAGAATCTATTTCCATTCCATTGCCTTGAGCCATTTTCCCGAATCAACATCATTAATAGCACGTGTATACATAACGGATCTGTTTCTTCTTGTCCGAGATGGCAATTAAGCCTTCTCCTAAACCCAGATACCTATCTGGTTGTCTCACAACCTCCCATTACGCCTAGGCACATCTTGATGTTCAAGTTGCACTTCGATTCAACTCTTGAATCCATTTCGACATCTTGTTCTGTCATATCCAAAATAACTCTTGGTTTGGATGAAATTGCTAACTCCTTTAGTACTACTTCACTTCTTCCTTTGTGATTTCTCACAAACTCTTCCTCTAAGAAGTTTGCATTTGTCGACACAAATACCTTCCTATCATGAGGATCTGTAAAAATAGTACCCTCGAGTTCGATGAGATATCCTACAAACAAACATACTTCTGACCTTGGTTCCACCTTTGTGGATTCAGGCTTTAGAACATGGGCTGGACAGCCCCAAGCCCTCAAGTGCCTCAATGAAGGCACTCGGCTAGTCCACAACTCCCTAGGTGTTTTAGGCACCGATTTGGATGGAGCAAAGTTAAGAAGATATGTTGCCGTTTGTATGGCATATCCCCAAAACGATTCTGGAAGGCTAGCATAGGACATCATTGATCTTACCATTTCCAATAGAGTTCTATTTCTCCTCTCTGCTACACCATTTTGTTGAGGTGTTCGAGGAGCTGACAAATTGGAAACAATTCCATTGTTAATTAAATATTGCTGGAACTCTCCAGATAAATACTCACCACCTCGATCTGATCGAAGCTGTTTTAATGGCTTACCAAGTTGCTTCTCAGCTTCAGCTTTGAATTCTTTGAACTTTTCAAAAGATTCACTCTTTTTATGCATCAAATACAAATAGCCATGTCTTGAGTAATCATTTATAAAAGTTATGAAATATTCATAACCTTCTCTAGCTTGTACATTCATGGGCCCACACACATCAGTATATACCATGTCCAATGTGGATTCAAATCTGTTTCCTTTAGAAGGAAATGAGGCTTTTGTCATTTTTCCTTCAATACAAGATTCACAGTGGGTAATGGATCACTATCCAAGCCCATAAGGATCCCATCCTTTACTAGCTTTGTCAAGTCTTTTACGATTTATATGACCCATCCTTAGATGCCACGATACTTTGAATTAATGCTAGAGATATTGGATTGTTTTGGTTTTATCAATTACGTGGTGTTTAGTGAGCCTTTCATAGGTTCTATAAATAACAATCCTGTTTAATTATCGCTTCACAAATAAAATCCTTATTCTCATATATTGAAACAACCTTTTCAAAATATAAGGAATAGCCAGATTTTATTAGACAAAAAATAGAAATCATGTTCCTTACAATCATTGGCATGTAATAAACATCTTCCAAATATAACCTATGACCACTAGGAAAGTCCAAGATAACTACTCCCACCGATTCTGCTGAAACATAGGAACCATCTCGCTATCTTAACTTGAAACTGGCCTTTAGGAAATCTTTTCCTTTGCTGGAACCCCTGCAAAGAATTACAAACATGGTTAGTGGCTCATGAATCTAATATCCAAGAAGTAGATAAATCTGCCACATTTCTATTTCCTAACAAACTTAGGAAGCCCATACCTTGTTTGCTTTTGAGGGACTCTAGGTAGATCGGACGCTTTCTTTTCCAGTGGCCCATCTCATCACAAAGGAAACACTTTCTTTTGATGTTCTCTTTGGCCTTCTTTTTCATGGGTTTGGCCTTGACCCTATTTGGGCCTTCTTTTCATTGGACCCTTCTTCTTTTCCTTGCCCTTACCTTGGCTTAGAAGAAGAAGCTACATTAGCTTCGGCCCATGAGCCTTAATATTCAATATTTCCTCCGTGCTCTGAGAGGGTATTCATCAACTCACTCAAGGTGTAATCCTTGTCATTGAGCTCATAGTCCAACTTAAACTGCTGAAAAGAAGAGTTTAAGCTATTGATGATCATAATCATCTGCGTGTCCACATCCATATCCGCCCCAAGCATCTCAGCCTCAGTGAACGCAGAGATTACCTTCATCATGTAATCCCGCACCTGGTTCACCTGTGTTTCGGCTCGAGATTATGAAAGGTTTGGATAGCTTTCACTCTTGCAGACCTAGTCCTCACACCAAACATCTCATGTAGGTGATGGACCATTACCTAGCAGTTTTCATACAAGCAATTTTCTTTTGCAACATGCCACCGAAGCGAATATAACACTTAGTAGTCTTGTCAGCATTCTGCCAACGCTCATGTTGTTGGACTTGCTCAGGAGTTGCATCTCCACTTAGAGGTGTAGGCTCATTTTCAGTTAACACCCATGAAATACGTTCATATTGAAGAACAATGTCAAGGTTACGTCTCCATTCATTAAACTTGTCTCCATTTTCCAATTTGTTATTAGTCAAGAGCAGGGTGAGTGGATTCATTTTGTGGTTGATTATGTCTGAAAATATAAATTATTAAAACATGAGCATACTAGTCAACAATTTATGGAACTTTGTATAAAATCATGATGCATGTATGCATGATGATAGATTTAACAAAACTTAAAAAATTAAAACATTATACGATGGTTATTTTTCTTATCTATAACAGACTAAGTGACGGTGGGCCATCTTATCTATTAAAAGAAAAACTGGAACCCTCCCACTCAAAAAACTACCAAGCATCTCATGCTCAATTTTTAAAGAAGCGTCTTAATTTGGTCCATACTTTTACCAATGAGCTACGGTGGGCGTTTATTGATAAAAATATTGAGTGTATAACCATTTGATTCATTCACTAAAGATACCTACAAATCATGCCTCGGTGGGAGGTCACATTTGCTATCATTAAGTGGACTTATCCTTAAGGAGACCCAAACCATGCAAGATTTAGGATCCATGCCCTCCGATGGGGAGTAACACTTCACCACATGCAAACGGGCCATCATTTGGAGATCGTGGACTCTCACAGGAGCATCCTCTCCCACTCAATCTTTTTGGGCTTTAAGTTTTAAATACCATCTTGCCTAGATGCAATTTATTATCCATCCTATATTGTTTCATTATATATCTCATACATAATGAATGCATGGCAAGGCCTAGGGTTGGCAATTTTCTAAATGACATACAATCACATAATATCACATATTACAAGCATTCATTTCTCCATTCATCACATGAACTAATAAAGCCACTTTTGATTGTCCATCCTAGAAACATAAAATAATTACAAGCCTTTTAGGCCCAAAATATGCTTCTTCATCTTAGATCTTCCGCTTCGAACTCTTCGCTAACATGATCCGGCCCATTCGGTAAACAAAATGTAATGGCATTTATGAAATTAGAATTTTGTCATTTTGAAAAAATAAAATTCCAGCACTAGATTTTTAGAAAACCAAATCTTTGTTTTGTCAAAAAATTCCAGCACTTGTTTTATTAAAACCGAAACTCATTTCATGAAAATTAAAAACAGCACTTAGTATTTTAGCAAAACCGAAATTGGATTCTTTGAAACAAAAAACCAGCACTTGTTTTCCAATCATAACTGAAATATGATTCATTGAAACAAAAATTCCAGCAACTTAGTTTTCACAAAACTTATGCCAAAACACAAAAGGATACACCAAAATTTTACCTTTCCATTTCTTCAATCCATGGCTGCTCCTTCTTCATCATTACATCAATTTGTACATTACAAAATCAAATAAAATAGAAAAAAGAAACCAAGGAGAAAACATGGTGATGATAGACCACCCTCCTTGTTACAACCAAATGAAGAAATCTTACAAGATAAAATTTAACTTCTATGGACAACCAAAAGAGCAACATACACCATATATATTTCTATCACATAAAAATATGCAGTATACATAAAAAGATTGCCAACCCATGCATCCACCATATAGGAACCGAAATCATACATGAAAAACCGTCTCTGATACCAATTATTGGATCGGAAAAAGAAAGCATGCTTAGTTTGGAGAAACGATAGATTTCAAAACTTTTTAAGAAATCATCTTGCAGCGGAAGCAATATATCCAAATCAACATGCTAATCCATACATGATATGGTATAAGGATAATAAAACCAAGAACAAGATAAAAGGAATTACCGACTCCTTCGCTACAGCTTTAAATCCTCGTTGCGCTATCCTCTCCTTCTGGTATCCAAATCCTTTGCCTTTGAGTCTTTTCCTTTAGCAATCTATCTTCTTCCTTGTAGTAGTATCCTCTACCAATTAGATTTACCACTTGTTCTTCAAGGACAACTAGGTTAACAAAATCCTTTGGTGGGAAAGGAGAAGAAATATTTGGAGGAGATTTTCTTAGAAGAAGAAGAACCAAAATTGAAACTCTTTCAATTCTTTCACTTAGGAATTTCGATTCTCCCTTGCATGAAAAGAGAGAATGTCTAAAAAACATGCAAGAATCCTTTCTTACATCTCAATTTCGAAATATGCATGAATGGAAAGAGTGAGAGGCATCCAATGCATCACTTCTTACATTAATCACTCATCAAATAGCCAATAAATGAGACTTACTTCATTTATCTTTAAAATGGCTATTTGAAAAGACCATAACCTATAATTGAATACCCATTTCGGTTTTGGCAAGAAGAAAGAAGGAAGATGGTCCATCTAATGCACATCTTTCATCTTTAATCTAATGAATGCAAATAGGTTACATGCCAACATTAAAAGCCAACCATTAAACCATTTAATGGTAAGTTCATAACTCCATTTAATAATGATGAACCATAATAAAGACCATTTTTATTTAGTATTTTAATGTCAAATGTGTGGTTACACATCTAACCTAACACAATTTCAAATTGCTTCTTCTCCATTTAAAAAAATGTTTTAATATAATTAATCTAATCAATTACATTAAACCAAAACAAGCCCATTTCTAAATGAACATATGGGCTTCCAATTAACCATTAATTAGTATAAGCCCATCATTCAATTATGGACTTCTAAAGCCTCCAAACTACTTCTTACTTATCTTGATAACCTTCCTTAAAGCCAAGTGGGGAATCTTATTGGACTTTGATAATTCAAGCTCAATAAGCCCGTAAATAATTCAATCTCATTGGAATTAATTCAAGCTTATTAACTAAATGTCATTCCACTAAAGACAATTAGTTGAACTCTTGAATTATTAAATATTATGAGAATATGTCCAATTGCAAACCCTATTTAGAACCTTATTATAGCCATCCGCATGACAAAGGGTAAAATTACCGTTTTGCCCTTATGTTGGTTTTTCCTTCTAGATCTCTCATTTTACTTTATATGGTGATTAACACATAAGATCTCATCTTAGTATTAAGACTTGATGGGTAGCTAGTCCATCAAACTACTGGCGCCAGCTTTAATCACCAAATCTCCTTAAAACATCTAGAGAGATGATAACACTATAAACTCTTTATTTGAGTGAATGTTCCTCGATACATGTTTCAATTAATAATTCCAACATGCGCATAATCGGATTAATACCTGTAAAAATCCATTCCGATCATTTCAAGAATTATAATGAAACACATATGAGTTCACCACTCATCAAGATTGTGGTTCATAATAGCGAATGCTTAAGTTGTATGTTTTAAGATTAAAGTAACGACCCACTTTATTCTTGAAAACATACTTGATTCAATTCATTTAATAGTGCCATTATCGATAGTCTACTACTATCATGATATGAAACTCATCATTCCCTTTAAGTAAACTCCTTTACTTATATGGAGATAAATCGCAACACTACGCCTAAACCATAATCAAACGACCAACTTGATTATTCAACTGTGAATCAATTAATTGATTCTAATAATATACATGTTTCCCATACATCTCTATGTATATGTATATTACTTACAAATGAATCTTGGTACCTTATGACCAGATATATAATGCTCATACAGATAAAACCAAACTCTTTGTTTTATTAATAATAAATATTTTCATTACAAAACTGTAACTGAAGAAGATAAAGTTACATGTAAACACACTTGCTTTCCAGGGCACTATATTTACATAACTCCAACAGTCACACTGGGGTCGGTCCTACCGGCCTACCGGGTCCCGGTATGGAAAAACCACCGGAAACTCTTTTCAGCAATATCGATGTCGCGATCTCATCGGGACATATCTCGATCTCATCGGGATACATTTAATCCTATTGCTCTCCATATATTAGAACTCTGTCCAAAACTATTTTACAAATTCTCCGAGACGCTCTTATGCATGTGACCCATTAGGTTCCCGGTTATGTTGGCCACTTAGATTAACACTTAATCTGAGCAAGTCATGAGCGGTATCTAGCAACACATCATGACCCCCAATTGACCGGAAAGTAATTGGTTTGACGAATGAAGCTATATTCACCATGAACCAT
The DNA here is from genome assembly GCA_029891385.1 of Erythroxylum novogranatense. Lineage (NCBI taxonomy): Eukaryota > Viridiplantae > Streptophyta > Magnoliopsida > Malpighiales > Erythroxylaceae > Erythroxylum > Erythroxylum novogranatense. The sequence goes on from CM057227.1 coordinate 43,278,704, forward strand.
ATTACGAACCTTTCTATAGACAATTACCGTGCAATTCGTCCTTTCACCATGCTATACCCCACTTGGTTATGAGTATGGGCAAAGTGTCAACTCTTACTAGACTGACTAAGTCAAATCTAGTCCAAGTGATATCAGTTCTTGTCTTGGGACTCATTACTTTATATGTCACTGAAGACACTCTTCATGACATATATATACTCCGGCCAGAGATTTCCAAGTAATGACCCTGACAAGAGGCCATGGGTATCCTCTTCTGCTATCACAGAAGTGGTGAATCCTCTATTGGCTACTCAATTACCTTCGAATACCTCAAGTTGTACCCAAGCACCACCCTATGAGCGACCTCTGTAAGGCAACAAGGAATGGAGTCAAAGCACGTAATCAAGATATCAAGATATCCTTGAGCACCTCAAGTCTAAGGATACTTGCACCATTGCTATGATGAGATTATCACTGACATTAGAATAGGACATCCATGTGATGATCTCATAGCAGGTCATCCAATGTACTTACTACTTCTAGTAAGCATCCACATCTCAACCCTAAATATCTCATATTTACAGTTTCTGAGATCCACTGCTTGACCAAATCAAGGAGTTTGAGATGTGCTAGTCTTTCCGGATTACCGATGTCCAGTCTCAGTAATCCTATGACTAGGGATAATTTAGATACTGACATAATTGCACATGATAGGAATCTCAGTAGTATGATCACATCATAATTTCCTTCATGCTATGCCATATATCATGGACTTCATTAATTTGCTTATTGATCAATATCAGTTCATTAATAATGAACAGCAACGTAATAAAATATGCCTTTCTTTATTTATTCATAAAGACTGTACACAAATTTGTACAAAATGCGCTAAAGACGATTGCCTTCAGGGCACTACTCTAACATAGAATATAAGCGTTATATATATTATCTACTAAAAAAGTCAATGTTTTCTCTTCAAACTTGTTTGCCAGCAAGTTCCAAACTGATGTAGGAAAATCTTGGGCTTAAATTGAATCAAGAAGAAAAAATAATCTCTAATTTCTTTGAAATTTTTATATAATTTTTTTAAACTTTTGTTTGTTATTCGCAATGTACAAGTTGGATTAGAGGCTTGGATGCAATTAAGATGGAAAATCATTCGATTTTTGAATGTTAGATTAATTTAATAATCATAAGTGTGGCTCATAATACTTTATTTGATTCTAAAATGTGGCTCATATTACTTTATTTGATTCTAATATAAAGCAAATCCAAAATAATGGTGATTGGGTTTGTTAAAGGAAATTAGAATCATTAGGCTTAATTAATAATGAAACTCTTCCCTCTCCCTTCAGTTGAGAAAATGCTTATAGATATTAAAAAAAAACATAAGTTCTTACACCATTGAAAAGAATGAAGAAAGGGAAGAAGGTGAGAGTGCATAAAGTTTTCACGTAAATAAAGTATTTGCGAATAAGAAGAGAATACACAAGTATGGATCAAGGTTAGTATTTCTCTCTTTTCTTTATAACACTAATTTTAGGGTTTGAAGGTGTTGAATTAATTATGTCATAAACATTCTTGGGTGTTGGCAACCAAATTTTTTTTCTTGATGAATAAGTATGATTTACATTAATTATGAGGTCTTTACAAAATTTTGAGGAGTTAATTATTATGTTAATGTTAGAAAGATTATATGATATAGGTTAATGGAATTAAAGTATTAAGGTTATAAAAATGTTCAAGGGTATTTTTGGCAAGACACTTAAGGTTAAACGAACCTAAGCTTATAAGGAAGGGCAAAGTGGACTTTTCTCAATCATTAAGGGTAAAATGGGAAGAAAGAAGTGTTTTTTCTTCCTAAAGAAGGGAAAAACGAAAATAGGAGAGAAAGAAGAGAAACAACAAATCAAAGAGAGAAAGAAGAGAGGTTTCAGTAGTTGAGAGAAAAGAAGAGAGTTGAGCTAGGGTTTCATCTGTTCTAAGCTTTCTAGAGAGACTTTGAGGCTGTGCAAGAAGAGAAAAAGGTAGAGGAAGATAAGGGCTTCTATTTGAGCCAAAGATCTCTTCATTTGGTGAAGAACAAGGTAAGATCATTTTGCATCTTTTGGATTTTTGGAAGGATTTTAGTTCATGGAGTTTAGAAAATGCATGGGTTTAAGTATTCTAGAACCAATTTTAGTGATTATGTTTTGAGGGATTTTCAATTGAAAACACTATTGAGTGGGATTTTCGTTATTGTATAAGAGGATCAAAAGAGGCAAGAGGAACAAGAGGAGAGGCATTTGAGCAAGTCTTTAAGCAAGGAAATCAAGGTGAGTACATGTTTATAATAGAGGAAATAAGCCAGTAATGTTTTCTTTGAATCAAAGAAATTTAATGCTTTCAATTGCATCATAATGTGCATTTATTGCTTTTTAAATGTTTTGAGAAAGTTTTATATGTTTGATGTATAAATTGTGTGATTTATTTATGAAATGAAAAATGGAAACGATTTTTAAAAGGATACCAAATTTATGAAATCAAGTTTCGAAAATGTGTCACTTTGGGCAACAAGCTTACAAGTCATGAATTACATGTTATATGGGATTGTGGTGGTCCCCTAAGTTAAGTCAAGTGCACTTTGACAAAAAGCTTCTCCCGCTTGATCGTTAGTAGCATGGATCTCCTTCATGGACTCCCATAAGTTCATGGCTACGCAAGACCATTATGTGAAATTGTGTTAGTACGTTCTATTCACAACTACATAGGACACTTATGGGAAACATGTAGTACGTTCTGTTTTGGATCCACCCAAACTATTCTGATGTGCTTATGTGCTTATCATATGTGAACAAGTTTGATGCATTCATGTTTTGTAGTTTGAGAATTTGACTACATGATGTGAAACATGTGTTTTATGAACTTAATGAGAATTTTCTGTGACAAGCGAATATTTTCAAAGGTTTTGCTTATTTTTTTAGTTATAAGCTGTTACCTACGAGCTTTTAAGCTCACCCCCTTTTCGTCCCATCTTTAGGTGATAGCTAAGAGATCAAGTGATCAAGAGCCTAAGGGAATTACTCCAAATTCTCTTATTTTATATTTTGAGTTTGGGAAAGCACAATGTTTTAGTCACATTTCAACGTTATTTGTTCAAGAATCTTTTGTAATTTGAAATTTTGAGACGATGATGTACTGTAGCTTGAAATGCCATTAAAGATTTGTAAAACTTTGTTCTTTTAATGTTAACAAAATATGAATTGTGTATGGATGATATTGAGTTGGAATTAGATATACTTGAAGAAGTTATCAACTTGAACAGATGGTTTTTGAACATGAATTGTTGATATATATATACACATAAGTGAGATGTTATGGAAAAAAAGATAGGAATTATGACTGATCAGATGTAGTTGAATGTGATGAGTCAAATGAGTGATATTTGAGAGTTTAATGAAGTCAATTTGGTAGCTGAATGGTTATGCTTAGGACATTCCAAGTTTGCACAGTGCAAATTTCATGTCTTTCATAGGGATAAAATTCGTGTTCTAATTTCAGTAGAAAAAATGCATTGATTTAGGCTAAATTAGACAAAGTTGTCTTCTAGAAAGTTTTCACTTATCTTTCTAGCTTTCCAACGGTATATACTATGAAATTTTTGGACATCGAAATCGAAAGTTATGATTTCTATAAGTGGATATGCTTAGGAGTGTAGACTGAAACATCTTCTTATCCACTGTAGACTGAAACATCTTCTTATGTTGACCTTCTGTATCTTCTTATGTTGACCTTTTGTATCTTCTTATGCACTGTAGATAGAATCGTCTGGCCCAATTTTCCCTTTAGATGACAAAATCTATCTTTAAGATCTACATGAAAATTGTAGATCTAGAAGTCCTTTTTCAAACCGTCCTAAGACGATCTTAATTTGACATTTATAGAGAAAGTTATGCTAATTATCCTGAAACAGGTTCAATATGATTGAGGACAAAACCATACTTGATTCCTTCAATCATAACGGCCTCATCCGACCTCCAAATGAGATGATTCTTGTTTCTGAATAACTAGAAACATAGAGCTACAAATTTCCTTAAAGAATTTAATTTTAATTCAATCCCTAAGACTTTCAATTTCTAGATGGAAGTTGAGCACATAATATTTGTTTCAGTATAAGAATAATTCAAAAATGGGGCGCAGCACTTATGGTATCAGAGAATGAAGATGAACCGAGGATGACTAATGAGGGTTTACTAAAATAATCATGCATGGTAATAAGCATAAGTACACATTTTTATGACATCAGAGTTGGGCACTAGAATCGAGGTCCAATATTGGGTGAATTATACTCTTGAAACATTGTTTAGAATGTTAAAGATTAAATCTTACATGTGGTATCAGAGCAAATTATGACACTTTGATTTGCATTAGAGTTAACCCTAAAAGTATCGACAGCGAATAATATTACTTTAAGACTATAAAAATTGCTTATTGTTTCCATTGTAATATCTCGATTAAGCCTATCTTATTTCTCGATTTCTGGATTTGATTTTATCGATTAAATGATCCTTTATAATAAAAGTCAGAGATTGCAATGGCGTTACTGTCTTTCATATATATGTTTGTTTATTTTATTTTAAATTGGGATGGGAGAGTTATTAAGTTGGGTTCTCTGAGAATATAAACCGAAACCTATGTTTTTTTGTTTGTGGAGCCTACCTGACAAAGCTTTAAGTTTATAATATGTTAAAAGCACAATAATTACATTAGTAAAGAATAGTTTTTATAGGACCCACCATTAAAGGCATTGGATTTGTGCTACATTAGTTGATTACTGCATTTGTATAAGATCTAAAAAAACATGATGCCTGCGTGGGGCCTATCATTAAAAAAATTTTATGTTTGAAGTAGTAAAGCATACCTTGTTGGGGTAAAATGTGTTTTGTTTATGGAAAACAAAAGAGTTAAAAGACAAGGTTTTGTGAGGCCCACTATATAAAGACTTTGGTTTATGCTGTTGTAAAGCATAATTCTTTTGAGATTAAAATGTATGAAAATCATGACTTCTTTGTTGAAAATTCTTTACGCATATTTTGTTGGAATTGCCAAAAAGTTTTTGAAAATAAAAGGTATAAGATGGTCAGTTATGTTTTGGTACTTATAGTTTTTGGACTATTACAATCTAGTAATAAAATTACATTTTTGTTCCTAAAAGTTTTTTTTTGAACTTTACAGATCATCTTTCAAAATTATAGCTAAATTTCAATTTTATTTATACTTAATTAAATGTTTATTGTATAGAAAGCTTGTTAGTCACCAAGTTATATGATGCTAATAAATGACATAATAGATGAACTGAACAATTGAGATTATTAATTATAATGCTAAGAGATCACCTAAAGGTGGAACATTGCTTATAATTAATAACATTAAAGAGACTTTTCGACCTACTTGGTGAATACATTTTTATATCCAAAGATAAAATGCATACTAGGTTGAGTATGATTAACTGTCTATCAAAATGTGTTTATATATATGTAAGCATCATCAAGGATTAACGATATGTGTTTAAGTATCATCGAAAGGTGGACTTAAATATATATATTCAAGTTTATTACTGTCTAAATCTATTAATTATACTCAAAGTATTAATGTGTGGGTTTGTTTTTACATTTGCAGTTTCTAGTAATTTGCTCACTATAGGCAACGGTCTGATCAAGTTTAATGGGCTAAATTATGTTGAATGGTCTAAAAAATCCAATTTCAGTTGGGTATTTAGATAAGGACCTAGCATTAGTTGCAGAGAAGCTTGCAACCATTACTGAGACCAGTACCCAAGTTGAAATGGCATATTTTGAGGCTTGGAAAAAGTCTAATAGGTTAAGCCTAAGCCTGATGTGATTAACAATGGCTGAAAATGTTAAGCCATCAATACCTCGTACGAATAGTTCAAAGGAATTCATGATGAAAAACAAAGAGTACTCATAATCAAATATAACTGACAAGTCTATTGTAGGAAGTAAATTGATGACTAAGAAGTTTAACTGGTCATAACCTATCCATGATCATGTAACAAGCATGTAAAATTTGGTTGCAAAGCTGAAATTAATGGTAAGGATTTGAGTGAATCCTTTCTATTACAGTTTATCATCAACTCACTTTCTCCTGAATTTGGTTAGTTCTAAGTGAATTACAATACACTGAAGGAGAAATGAAACTTTCAAGAAATTAAATCCATGTTGGTGTAGGAAAAAAGGAGATTAAAGAAAATGAAGGAACATTTTGTTCATATTACGGTACAAAAAGAAGCTAGTAGTAGAAAGGAAAACTCAGGAAAGAGTAGCAATAAGAATGATAAAGCCCCAATGAAGGTTAATGAGGGCCAAATCCATAAAGAGCAACATTGTTTCTTCTACAAGAAAGCTGGTCACCTCAAAAAAACTATCTTAAGAGAAAGGCTTAGTTCGGAAAGAAAGGTAAGTAATATGTTTCAGTATGTTTTGAATCAAATCTTATTGAGGTGCCCAACAATACCTGGTGGTTAGATTCAGGTGCAACTACACATGTTTCACATATTATGTAGGGATTCCTTTAGATCTGAACTATAAATAGAACTGAAGAGTTCTTGTATATGAGTAATAGAATGAAGGCATGAATAGAAAGAATAAGATGTACAGATTGATCTTAGAAACTGGTTGTATTCTAGATCTTGAAAAGTGTCATTATGTCTCCGAATGTGCTAGAAATTTAGTTTATGTTAAAGTTGGATCAGATAGGTTTTAATTTCAAAACGGTGTTTTTTCTTTGTATAAACAGCAGTACTATTATGGATCTAGTACATTAATGGATGGTTTATATCGTTTCAACCTTGATGTTAATTATTTTAAATCCTTGTTTCATATTGAACATAATATTGGTAATAAACGTAGTGCATATAATGAACACTCTGCTTACTTACGGCATCAAAGGTTAGACCATATATCTAGAGAAACGGTGATGAGGTTAGTGAAAAGTGAAATCTTACCTCAACTAGATTTTATTGATTGGGATGTATGTGCGGATTGCATTAAGGGCAAGCAAACCAAACACATATCTAAGAATTCAGCCACAAGAAGTACTGAGTTACTTAAATTAATACACACTAATATAAGTGGTCCATTCCATGTCCCATCTTGGAGTAGTAAAAAACATTTTATCACCTTTATTGAAGACTATTCATAACATTGTTATCTCTATTTACTACATGAAATTCTCAATTAATAGATATTCTTAAGGTGTTTATTAATGAGTTAAAAAGGCAGTTAGATAGAATAGTGAAAGTCTGAAGGTCTAATAGAGGTGGTAAATATTATAATAAAGATGATGAGAATGGATAGTGTCCAGGTCCATTTGCAAAATTTCTTCAAAGTTGGGACATTTGTGCACAGTATACAATGGCCAGTACACCACAACAAAATGGTGTAGTTGAAAGGCGAATCATACTCTTATGGACATAGTTAGAAGTATGTTAAGTTATACAAATGTACCTTTATCCTTATAGATGCATGTATTAAAGATAGCTACATATCTACTTAATATGATTCCTAGTAAACTGATTCCTGTGACACCTTGTGAATTGTGGGCAGGTAGGAAACCTAGCCTAAGACTTCTGCATGTTTGGGGTTGCCCAAGCTAAACAAGGATTTATAACCCTCACGAAAGGAAACTTGATGCAAGAACCATTAGTGGTTATTTCATCGATTATTCAGAAAAGTCCAAAAGGTTCCTATTTTATTATCCTAACCATGGTACAAGAATAATTGATTCTGGTAATGCTAGGTTCATTAAAAATGGACAAATCAGTGGGATTAGGAAACCACAAAAGGTGGATATTCAAGAGATTCAAGTGGAAAATCCTTCGCCTAGTGTCTCTTCTCAAGTTGATGTTCCTCTTATTATATCACGTTCACACAACATATCAAAATAATAAGTTAATGTTCTAGACCCATAAGAAGTGAATATCAATAATGAACTAGTAAATAATGTGCAAGTTGCAAATGATTAAGTAATATCACAAGAAATACTATCGTGAAGTTCTATAAGGGAGAAAAGACTAGCTATATCAAATGACGATGTGGTGTATTCACTTGAACATGAGTGTGACTTGAGCATTGATAAGGATCCAGTGTCATTTAAAGAAGCCATGAAATGTAATAATTATAAAAAGTGGCTAAATACTATGAAAGAAGAGTTAAATCTATGGATGATAATCAAGTCTAGGAATTAGTTGACCTACCTGAATGCTCAAAGCAAGTGGACTATAAATGGGTATTTAAGACCAAAAGAGACTAGAAAGGTAATATTGAAAGGTACAAAGCTAGACTTATAGCCAAAGGTTATACTTAAAAGGATGGCATTGACTTCAAAGAGACCTCTCCAGTCTCAAAGAAGGACTCTTGAAGAATTGTTATGCCATTGGTAGCTCATTATGATTTAGAGCTTCACCAAATGGATGTAAAGACCGCTTTTATGAATGGCGACTTAGAAGAAGAAGTTTATATGGAACAACTAGAAGGTTTTGTGATTGTAGAAAAGGAAAATATGGTGTGTAAATTAAAGAAGTCAATATATAGTTTACCATTACTTCTTATGGTTTTGTAGATAACATTATTGATAGGTGTATCTATATGAGTCAGTGGGAGTCAGTTCATTATTTTGGTACTATATGTTAACAATACTATTTTGGCTGCTAATGATTTGGACTTGTTACATGATGTAAAGAAATTTCTCTCTAATAATTTTTAAATGAAAGATATGGTTGAGGAATTTTATGTGATTGGAATAGAAATATTCCATGACAGGACACAAGGATTGTTAGGGTTATCTCAGAAAAGATATATTAGTAAAGTATTAGAGAGATTTAGGATAGAAAAATGCTCAGCAAGGTAGTTTTAAATCAGAAAGAGGATAAATTTAGTGAAATGCAATGTCCCAAGAATGATTTGGAACGAAAGGAAATGAAATAAATTCCCTATGCATTTATAGTTGAGGGTCTCATGTATATTCAGACTTGTACTCGGCCAGATATCAGTTTTGTTATTGAAATACTAGGCCAATATGAAAGTAATCTTAGATTGGACCACTAGAAAGCTGTAAAGAAAGTTTTAGGTGTTTACAAGGCACTAAGGATTATATGATCACATACAGGAAGTCAAATCACTTAGAAGTGATTCGTTATTTAAATTTAGACTATGCTGGCTGTGTAGACTCAAGAAAATCTACATTTGATTATCTATTCCAAGTAGTAGAAGGGGCAATTTCTTGGAAGAGTAGAAAATAGTTTGTCATTACTACTTCCACTATAGGCGCCAAATTTGTGGCATGCTTTGAAGCCACTATTCAAGCTTTGTGGTTGTAGAACTTTGTCTTAGAGCTAGGTATTGTTGATAGTATAGCTAGACCGCTAAACATTTACTATGATAATTATGTAGCTATCTTCTTCTCTAAAAATGACAAATATTCTAAGGATGCTAAACACATAGATTTGAAATACTTGTCAATCAAAGAAGAAATGAAAAAACATAAAGTGTCAATTGAGCATATTAGAACTGATCTAATAGTAGCGGATTCGTTAACTAAAGGATTACTACCTAAAACATTTAGTGGTCATGTTAAAAGGATAAGCATTATAGATAAGTCCTTGTTAGCATGAGATCATGTTATGTATGTACATATGTTTTGAAATTTGATATTAGTGTTTTGACACTTGTCAATTCAATAATGTTATGTTTTTGCTTATTTGTTAGTTGTCACATTATGTTGTGTACACGCATTGTTTTATTGTGATGATAAGTTTTGTTGTGGGAAAACATTAAAGTTGAGAATTACAGTATTTCTCAATTATAGTTAAATTTGAGTTGAGGTGATTATGTAATACAAGGAATGAATCATGTCATTAGATGACTTATGACTGTCATGATCTCATTATTTCAATTCATTCAAGTTTGATGGCTTGATAGATTCAATATATGGTGCACACTTGAGTTTTTGGATCATCAAGTCGTAACATGGGCTAAGCAGGAGATTGTTAGATTAATTTAATAATCATAAATGTGGCTCATATTACTTTATTCAATTCTAATATGAAGTGTTCCCAAAATAATGGCTATTAAGTTTGTTAAAGGAAATTAGAATCATTAGGGTTAATTAATAAAGAAACCTTTCCTTCTCCCTCAGTTGAGAAAATCCTAACAAATATATATATATATAAACTTATATTCTTGCACTATTGACAAGAACAAAGAAAGGAAAGAAGGCGAGAGTGGATAGAGCCTTAGCGTAAAGAAGGTATTTGCGAACAAGAAGAGAATACACGAGTATAGATCAACGTTAGTATTTCTCTCTTTTATTTATAGCACTAATTTTAGGGTTTGAAGATGTTGAATTAATTGTGTCATAAATATTCTTAAGTGAATTATATGTTTGAAATATTGTTTACAATGTTAAAGATTAAATCTTACATTTGAATACCTTTAGACCCCTTCAGATTCAGTTAATTTAACTATCTAGTGTGCTTGTTTGTGTCGAACTTTGGAGAGTATAGTATGGCAGTTCTCGTTTGCCTAAACCAAAGCTTTTAGGGTGTAGATTTTATTCTTTGAAATCGCACTAACTGACCGTTTTAGCTTTATATTGACTGACTAATCCACATTGTTCTGTTCAGATTATTTACAATTTGGAGTCTGGGATACAAATTTCCTCACACTTGGCTTTAGCCATTCAAGATTGTTAAGAACAAAACAGGAGCATAGGAAACAATCTTAATTACTGTGAAAATGCTTTACAAGCTGAAATATGCTTAGTAACTGCAGCAAGTTTTCATTCCCAGAAGCTTAATAAACTTGGTGTGTACATTCTTTTATTAAGGGGTAACTTCTAGCACAAATCACAAGAAAATAACCATTGAATTCTTGGCTGTGGCTTATAATCATGAAGCTTCATCAACCTCTACAGCCAATGGTCAAATAAAGGACAAAAATGATAGTAATTTCAACCTAATACAATATGTACATTCCCTTATCTTTTAATCAGCAAAATCACAACCCAAGAATGCTTAATAAGAATTAGTAGGCGGCACCAACTTATCCAACTTCTTTGTCGTCAACCTCTCGGCATGTACATCACGTCCTTCGTACTTGTATCTACACAGATTGAGTTCCAAATTAGCTGAAAGGAACTAGCCAAATCTAATGCTTCAACTACTGAGGCATAAAACTTGGTGTTTTTGAACATTGTCTAATAATGGTGGTAAAGAGAAACATATATATTTACGTTGGTGGTAGAGATATTAAAGGGCTCAAGCTTTGTGCAAGCTTGACAGCTTCCTGCTCAGTATTCACTATCTGATTGAAGCAGAAGTAACGCCCAGAAGTCGACCGATTCTCAAATGCTTGAATGTGAACATCAACAAGGAAGTTGACATCCACAAAAGCAAGTACACCATTTTCATACATTTGAGCTGCTCCTGTTATTTGACAGAACAGAACATAAGTTCAGTTCCAGCCAGGCTTCTCTAATAAAAGAAGATGGTCATAGTATCTGTACCTTTGAGGTAGGACATGGTTGATAGAGGATTTTGTTGAGTGACTCCAGGACCCAAAACTAGTCCCGCATTAACGGTAACCATGTTAAGCATGCGGTCCATGGCTAATGCCCAGGCAGCCTGCTCGGATTGTGTCTTTGCCAGAGCATACCATAACTGCATATCAACAAAAAGATCAATAAACGTCAATCAACATTCAAATAAAAAGAAATTATAACAACATGGAAGATTATACTCCAATACTGTAACATATAGATAGGCTGACAAGTGCTTAGAAAAAAGTTAATGGTAATGTCATGATGAGAGAAACACAAAAACAGGAAAAATGAAGGTTGTTTCCCGTTGCAGAGATCTAAACCTTTAATTTTTTGCAGAAGTCTCGATCACTCCAAGACCTCTCATCTACATCCCTCTCTGAAGAAATGTTCTCTCTCCAAATTGCTGCAGTTAAAGAAGAACTAAATACAATTTTCTCTATACCATCAGTTTGCGCACATGCCTCCACTACGTTGATTGCTCCTCTTGCCTCCAAATCAACCATTTTATCCTGCTCAGTTCACCAATGCAAGAATTAATGTTAATTAACTCAGATATAGATCAGAAATGCAGATGTAAAATATAAATGATATAAATTAATGAAGTGATCCACTAACATCATAACCATCTGGACTGTCCAAGCAGCAGAACAAAGCTGAACAACCCTTCAAAGCAACTAATATGCTTTGATAATCCAAAATATCAGCACCGAAGACCACCAATCTCTCCTCCTTTTTCTCCATGTCCCCTATCTTCTTCTGTATCTCAGCCTCTCCTAAAACAAACCCAGTACGGAACATCAAAAACTGAACCTTTAAAAAAAAAATCTCAAACACACCAGAGATGGTGGAATTAGCTTACCGCCCTTTTGCAAAGCTGCATGAACTGTGTAGCCTCTGCTCAACAAACCTTTAACAATCCAAAAACCAACATAGTTTGAAGCATCAAGGACACAAACTGTAGGTGGGTTTTCGTCCATCTGTCCTTGTTTAAGCTTCAGCACTTCTGCTTCCGTTGTTTGGTTGTGCTGCTTATTTTCCAACTCTTCTTTGATGAAATTCTTCATACAGAAGAAGAAGCTGTCAGATAATTGAAGGTAGATGGAGACTTAAGAGAAGACGAGCGGGTGAACAATCTTACTACACGTTCTACTGAGTCGCCATATCATTAAACTTGGGAAGTCCTTTTATCCTACTCCATGACTTCATGTGCTATGTTTGTTGTTGTGTACTTCATTTAAAGCCCTGCCCTTTTAATTGTTCATTTGTTGTTGTGTAAGAAGACAAGCAGATTTTGGCACTTTTTTACATGTCTCTAACTTAATTATATCGGTTAGCTAATAACTGATAACAATTTTATTAAATCCAAGCCAGCACCTGCTACAAGAGCCACCGGAGGTCATACAGGAGCTTATTCACGTAGATGCGTAAGGAGTTTTGTATCCCCACATCTGCGTTAGTGTTTTTTTTTCTCTCCCTTGTAATAAAAAAAAATTGATAACTCTAATCTAATTATATCAGCAGTTAATTAATAATTGATTTTATCAGCTAATTTAATTAATAGATAATATTTGTTGTTTATTAAAGATGTTTGATAAAATTATTTATTTAGTATTAATTATTTAAGTATAAAATGACTTATAAAGGCATAATTTAAAAAGAATTTATAAGGTCATAATTAGATATTTAATTTTACAAAAATATGTTTTAACTCTGATAAAAACATAAAAACATTCTTAAAATTTTGTTGCCACAAACTATTTTTTATTTAGTAACCAAAAACTTATTTCATTGGTAAAAAAATTTGTCACTAGCATAATACATATTCTTAAGTTTTGTAACTAAAATATTTACTTTATTATCGGTACCCGTTTGGTTGGCGAGAAAGTAAAGTAAATTTGGAATATGATTCTTTGGAAAATAAATATATGGAAAGTAAAGATATTCACATGTTTGGATACTTATAAGAATTTTAATAGAAAAGTTTGGTGGATTCTTATTATAGTGTTTGGTATGTAACGATTTTATACAATGTAATTTAATTTTAACTTATGTTTTCAATTATATCCTTACAAATAGAATAAAAATTTAAATCGTTAGATAAGGAAAAATATGAACCTGAAGATTGTCGATTGAAACTTTTAAATATAAATATTCAAAATCTAAATACCAAATGATCACCGAAAATTTTTTAAAATATAGGAGCTTTTTGCAAAATTTTCAAAAAAATTTAAAATTTCCTCCTCTCTCTTATCTCTCTTTCCCCTTTTTCAAAGTTTTTAATTAGTTATTTTATTTATTTCAACTTTTATAATTATTGTGAATTTTAATTTTGTTTTAAAATAATAATAATTATTTTATTACTAATAATAATTATAAATAAAATAAAACTTACAAAAATATTTTATTTAAATTTATTTTAATATTTTATATAATATTTATTAATAAAGTATTAATAAAATATTTATTTTAAAAAATAAATAATTTAAAAATTATTATTTATAAACTAATATTTATTTTATATATTTTTAATTATTAAATCAAAATTTATTTGAAATTTATATATTTTAAAGTCGCATAGTTGAGAGAGAAGGAAGGGTTAAATTGTCTAATGTATTTTTTAGATTAAATTCATGGGGAAAGTAATCTAAATACCAATTGGGTGTTGGGATTTAGAATCCAAGGAAAGTGCCACTATTTTTCCTAAATTAGGAAAGTTTTTACTTTCCTAACTACTCAAAAAAACGAACCAAACATAATAATTTAAATTTTAGGAAAAATATTACTTTCCCAGGCAACAATCCGTGTCAACCAAACGGGGCCTAAAAACATTTATCGATATAGATTACATGCATGATTCTTAGTTACGTATGATTTTTAGTTGGAATTATCTATAATATTACTATGGCATAATTACCCTAATTCAAAATTTATAAACGGAGAGTATAATTAGTTTTTTACCTATTAATTTTTGACTAAACATAAAAAAACGCTCCTCTTATGGACCTTTTCTAAAATTGGCTTATTGAGGTTAAATAAGCCAACCAATTAACCATTTATCAAACACATTTATTTACTATTTAAGATGGTCAAACTGCTAACTTGTATCAATAAGCTAAAAAATAGCTGATAAGTTGTTTGTCAAAGGAGTCATTCTTTCCCGTGACTATTTGAAATATGTGTATTTCAACTCCAAAAACTTACTTAACTTAGAGGGGGGAAAATCTCCCTTTCTTGAAAATGATTTAGGATGCGAGCTTCAGTTAAGATAAGTAAATCAATTTTTTCATAAGTGTGTAAGAATTAAAAGAATTATCCCTAATCATTAAATTGACTCATCCAACTTGCATACAATTTGAATGATTCATCCCTCCAAAAAGCAATTTTCCCTTTTGTTTTCTTGTTTATGTTTTTATCCAACAACAAACTACAAGCATTGTTGAATACGAAATCAGGAGATGTTCAAATTTTGATAAACTCACATGAAAATATATATATAATAATAATAATAATAAATTAGAATAATAAAGCAATAATAAATAAAAATAAGATTAGACATAAAACTACGTGCAAATAAAAATAAAAATAACTAATACAATAAATACAGAATAAGAAGTTAAGTAAAGAAATGTATAAACTAAATAATTAAGGGGAATAACTACACATTAAAAGATTAGGTTAAATACAAGACATAGAAAGATAATGTTTAAAATATCTATAAAAAGATAAGGACCTCTCTATGAAATATCATTTACCTGCATTCTAGTATGTCAAAGTTTTTATTGAAAGTCACACGAGAAAATTTAAACTTTTTGAGTGAAGACTATTGTGGTTATGTTATAAACTAATCATTTAAGTAATGTTTTAAAACCGAATCGGACATCAAACAAAGTTAAAAGAAAGTTTTAAGATTTAAAGATTCATTCGATATTAAACTGTTATAAAATTAGTATATAATAAATAAGAAGAAAAATATAATTTATAAGCGAATGTACAAATAAAATATTTCATTGAAATTAAAAAACACCAATGTCTACAAAACTAAATAAAAGGTGCAAAATCAATAATGGGGAAAAACATGTGGAATAAATAAATGTCCTAAGATAGGAAAGACAAAGTGAAAATTAAAGAATTTTTGACATAGAAAAGTAAAACAAGCAATAATTAGCGGAAACTAGTATAGGAGGCCTAATACAATGTAAAAATGACCAGTTATAACTTTTTGACAGCCTCCTCCAATAAAGAATAAAGCCTCAAACTTAACCAATCTTCCTACTCTCACAAACCAATATAATTTCACAAGCCCTTCTGAGGTTTCACGTCCTTTTTTGTTTGCTGATTCCATCGGTTACACACAAGAAACCATCTTTCCTTCAACTTCTTTCACACACACACGAAATGAAAAAAGAAATAATCCTCTTTGTTTTTTCCTTGTGATTGTTCATTTTCTAGTGCCTTTTGATTACTTTATGAAAACACATATGCTTACGTGAATGCTATTTTCTTATTTTCGTTTGGTTTAAGATTGAAGCTTTAGATGATCGTAAAACAAATGCTACAAACTAAAAGAGTTCATCATGTTCGATCTCAATCTTGATGCCTTCTTTAGTGACTCATCTTGTGACGAGAACACCAATATGATAAATATGAACGAAAATAGCATGGCAGTTAAGGTGGAAAGTTTCAGAAAAAAAGGTTTAACACTACAAATGGAGAACTTTGTGAACTCTGCTACCTCGCAAGCAATGCAAGAGAAATGTGCTTCAAATCCTTGAACTCACTATATATGTAACATCCCATCACCGATGGGAAGGTTATATTGGTGATTTGGGATGGGTTAAGATTGTGTGCATGCATATTTCAAATTGTTCACGCATTTTTGCCTCTATATATATATATATATATTGATAATTGGAAGTTGTTGCACTAGCATATGCAGGTACATGCATGTATGACATATTCCTAGATAATTGTGTAAATTGGAAATTACATTATTTTGTGTAGATTATGCTTTGAATGTTGAATTGGAGTGAAAAATGAGATCTAGGGGTTTGAAATATGGAATTGGAGTGTATGATCATGTGTTTCATATTTTTTAATATTTTTAGGAATTTTTCTGAAATTTTCAGAGTAACATGTCTGGACCGAAAAAGATGATCTAATGGCTGATAAATTGGATTCCAGTTCTGAGATTGATTGGCAAATGGCACGGAAAAATTAGAGTCATAATTTTAGGATTTATTGTTTAGAGCCATTGCAAATTTGGGAGAGAATAGAATAAGAAATTGGATTTAGGCTTTATGGACTGGCCTTGTGGCAAGAGTTTGCCAAACATGCCTTAAGTCCTTGGTTTAAAACCCTTACTCCTTTGAATTGTCTTCCACGATGCTTGCTCCCTCTGGAAAGAACATTTATTCTTCTTCTTCATGGATCTCCTCCTTGCTTACGTTATTTCATTTTCTTATTGTTTAATTACTTCCTTCTTCACCTTAACCTATCCTTAAGCTTTGTGTTGGAGAAGATGATGAGTGGTGAGGGTTTGGGTGACAACCGTAGGTGTTGTTAGAGTTGGAAGGGTTGGAGATTTTGAAGAAATTGCAAGGTTTAAATCAAGTAAGTTCTTGCTCTTTTAAGTATAGATAGTTTGATTTGTGGATTAATTAGAGTTATTGATTGTTGGGATGTGTATAGGTTTCGGATGATTTGAATTCTTGGATTTTCTTGTCTTTGAATTTGGAAGTTGAGGGATAATTGATTTTCAATGGAATTGAGGTTAGGGATTAGTAGTTTGGAGAGTATTCAGTTGTTTTAGAGTGTTTTGAACTGAGTTAGAGGGATTAAAATTTGACAGATGAAGAAAATCTGAGTTTCGGGCGTGTTTCTGGGGTTGCACGCCGCGACGTGCTTATCGCATGCTGCGGCGAGCAATTTTCCTTTCGCACACCGCGACGAGCGAAGACGCACGCCGCAGCAAACGTTAGCGAGCACGCCGTGGTGCGCGCCAGTGCATACGTCGCGGTATATGCGAGGGATCTCGCCGCGGCGAGCGACCTTGCATCGCGGCGAGGATGCCTTTTCTCTGAAAGTGATTGGGTTCTTCTTAATGATAAATTTTGAGGTTTTAGTCCTAATGAATTGGTTCTTGATTTATTGCAATTTAAAGACTAAGAACTGCAAAATTATAGGAATGGAATTTCTGAATCAATTTCAAAAGTTTTCGAAATCGGATGGCAATTGAATAGTGAATATGATTTCGATATAAAGATAGTCCCTATGTCTTAGAGTTTGACTTTTGGGAGTTCTGAACTTAGTTAAATGAGTTATGGTGTCTAGGAATTTCTATCTTTTAGAGAAAAAGAGTTGAGATGGAAAGTTTTGGGATTAGTGTCGGGAATGTCATGAACATGTATAGTACGCAATTCATTCGCAGCATGTGCATTTGTGAACCTTTCTGATTGTGCAATTAGTAACATGGAATTACTTTGACTGTTATAGAGGCACCGTTGGATCGGCATTTCACGGATATTGCTGGGACTTCCAGGCAGTAGTTTGGAAGTTACAGATGAATAACCTAGTTGGTTCCTCAATCCTTGACTGTTAAATGTTCTGTAAATTGTCTGTGAATGTGAATTGTATTGTTTGAAATCTCAGACCGAAGGTCCGAGAGATTGAGTGTTCTGATATGGACGTGTAACTAGGTATGAATGCGTAATATGCATGTTTCAAAGCAATGAATAGTAAATGGATGGTAGTGTGAAATTGATAGTGATATGACTGTTTTTGATAAAAGTAGATTTGATCACATGTGGTAAATAAATTCCATGACCGATTGATTAATAATGGATATGACTAGAGCTGCCACTGAGAGCTACAAGCTCAACTACTGAAAAAGAACCGCGAGCTCGAAAGGGAATAGTGCATACCCAGAGGGCTCTCCTATCCCTAATACGTGTGTGAATGTAGTGCATACCTAGAGGGCTCTCCTACCCCTAAGACGCATTTACTGTTTAATGCGCCCGAAAAGGGACAGTCAGAGCGATATGTTCAATGATTAATGAGCCCGGAAAGGGATAGTACAGAGCTATAAGCTCAAAGTAAATGGGCCCATTATAGGATAGATTAGAGCCATAGGCTCACCGATTAATGCGCCCAATAGTGGGACAGTACAGGCACTCAGTCACAACACGGAAATGAAATGGAAAAAAATGACATGATTTGATTGATTTGCGAAATGGGAAAAAGGATAAATGCTTACTCTGATGATAACTGCTTTGTATAATTTATGTTTTACTATTGTGCTATAATCTATAAATTGCTTGGTGATATTCTGAATCTGTCATTATGATAATCTATACGCTATATGCGTAATGCATGTGAGTGAACCATCGATGATGGTTTCTCATTGAGTTCGCAAACTCACCCAAAATTGTAATATATTTTTCAGGATCGAGAGAGTAGACTCCTAGCTCCAGTGAGAGACACTTTTCCTGCCGTGTGGTCGCGTTGGCAAGAGAAGTTATGGCACACAGGTCGGTCAGCTGTGATGGTTTTGGGGGATGACCTAGTAGATTTTCGTATCAGTTTCCTTTGGAGTTATGTATTATAAACAGTGGAAATCTGATAGACTTGTAAATTTCTGTTTTGATATTATGGAATGAGAAAGCTTTTGGATTTAAAAATATAGTGATCTTTATATTACGGTTTTATGAATTTGATGCCATGAGAGTATTGTAGTGACTTACTGCTCCTAGCCCTCCCTTATTGTAGGATATGTATCGGGATGTCTCACGGGCGTCCCGGTGTGTACCCTACGGTAAGGGGGTGCTATATTTAGGTGGTATCAGAGCATGGTTGGCATCTATTGGGCATAGTGCATATTTAGGCTTGAATTACAGTGAGAAAAGTAGAAATTGATCAGAATTCTTATTTTATGATAGGTCATCCGTTCTTGGGGATCAGATAGATCAACCAGCTGACCAAGGATCAGTCGGAGCTAGTAGGGAGTCACCGATGCATTGTTCTAAGGAGCTGCCTCCTAGAGTTCCAGCGAGACGGGAGCGAAGGTATAACAGACTGCGCAAGCAGGGAGCTGTTGACTTCTATGGCAGCACAGACCCCGCTGAGGCTGAGGGATGGCTAAAAATGACTGAGAGGTTCCTCGATCAGATGGACTGTGGCGCAGACGAGAGATTTGACTATGCAGTCTCTCTTCTACAGGGCCCAGCATATCAGTGGTGGAAGACTATCTCGGGCAGTACCACCAGACCCTGTATTCTGACTTGGGAAGATTTCTTGACGGCTTTCAGAGATAATTATATGCCCAATGTTTATTTGGAGATGAAGATGCAGGAGTTTCTAGAGTTGAGGCAGGGTATGATGACAGTGGCAGAGTATGAGGTTAAGTTCAAAGAGCTCATGGGATATGCTACTGCTCTGATTTCTACTGAGGCTGATTGGTGCCGGAGGTTCGAGAATGGCCTCAACTTGGAGATTCGCACCAGATTGGTTAGATCTGATATGGGCATGTTTGTTGAGTTGAGAGCTGCTGCTGTGCGAGTTGAGCAGCTGTTGAGACAGGGACAGGCTGAGACTAGTCAGGGATCCAGGGGTAAGAGATTGAGTGACAGTCAGGGCAGCTCTGTTAGGAGTTTTAGCAGGTGCCAGAGCAGGACCTTCAGGTCTTCAAGAGGATCTCGGCAGTCTGAATTTGGTCAGAGGGGGAGATTTATTCAGACTGGCTGTGTTAGTGGTAGTGGTCGAGGTTCAGGCCTGATTCCTCCAGTGTGTAAGCATTGTGAGAGGAGACATAGTGGGGAGTGCTGGAGATTGACTGGAGCCTGCCTCAGATGCGGCTCCATGGGGCATTAGATCAGGGATTGCCCCGCTACTATGAGAGCTCAGTCTACTATGACTGGGAGGTCAGGCAATAATACGACAGTGCAGTAGAGTCGTGGAGGTGGACCTGGATTGAGAGGCCGAGGCAGAGCCGAGGGATCGGTAGTGAGGACAGAGGGATCGAGCGGCATCATGAGCCCCGTGCTGAGTCTATGCCATGACTCGACAGGAGGCTCAGGATTCTCCAGATGTGGTAGCGGGTACGCTTCTAATTTCTGATTTTGAGGCTTATGTATTGTTGGATCCTGGATCTACACATTCGTTTATTACACCGCATGTGGCATGTAGATTGCATGGGGATAGAGAGAGATTACAGTATGGGCTAGAAGTGAGTACACCTCTAGGTAGTACTACTGCTTTGGTAGAGATATGCAAGGGGTGTTCGGTTCAGATTGATCAAGCAGTATTGGGTGCAGATCTGATAGTACTGCCTCTGAGAGAGATTGACGTGATTTTGGGGATGGACTGGCTTACTGCTCATAAGGTCGTCATGGACTGCTATGCCAAGGAGGTCGTGTTAGAGTCTCCTGGTCAGCCTAGAGTAGTTTTTCGAGGAGTTAGTCAAGCAGTGCCAGCCCACATGATTTCTTTTCTGAGTGCCCTGAGATTGATGCAGGGAGGTTGTGAGGCCTATCTAGCCCACATTATTGATACGAGAGTGGGACAGAGTCTGCAGGATATTCCCGTGGTTAGGGAATTCCTGGATGTGTTCTCCGATGAGTTACCGGGTTTACCTCCGAATCGGGAGATGGAGTTTACGATTGACCTCGTTCCAGGTACCGCTCTTATATCTATACCTCCATATAGGATGGCACCGGTGGAACTGAGGGAGCTTAAGGCTCAGTTGCAGGAGCTGTTAGAGAAGGGATTTATCTGGCCCAGTGTTTCACCGTGGGGAGCGCTGGTTCTGTTTGTGAAGAAGAAAGATGGGACTCTGAGACTGTGTATTGATTATAGGCAGCTGAATCGGGTGACAGTGAAGAACAAGTATCCACTGCCTAGGATCGATAATTTGTTTGATCAGTTGCAGGGGGCTCAGGTGTTTACTAAGTTGGATCTGAGATTTGGGTATTATCAGTTGAAGATAGCAGAGGCTGATGTGCCTAAGAGTGCTTTTAGGAGCAGGTATGGGCATTTTAAGTTCCTAGTGATGCCGTTCGGGTTGACTAATGCCCCGGCAGCTTTTATGGTCTTGATGAATAAGGTCTTTCAGCCCTACCTGGATCAGTATGTGATAGTGTTTATTGATGACATTTTGGTGTATTTGAGGAGTAGACAGGAGCACGCTGAGCATTTGAGGACTGTTTTACAGGTTATGAGGGAGAAGCAGTTGTATGCCAAATTCAATAAATGTGAATTTTGGTTAGATGAGGTGATATTTCTGGGGCATATAGTGACTGGTGAGGGTATTCAAGAGGATCCTCACAAGATTGAGGCAGTGTTGAATTGGGAGGCTCCTAGGAATGTGTCTGAGATTCATAGTTTTCTAGGATTGGCCGGTTATTACCGAAGGTTTGTCGAGGGGTTCTTTCTGATCTCAGCCCCTCTGACAAAACTTCTGAGAAAGAATGTACCGTTCAGATAGACTGAGGAGTACCAGAAGAGCTTTGAGGAGCTGAAACATCGGTTGACTTCTGCACCGGTGTTAGGTATCCCATCTAGGACTGGAGGTTATGAGGTGTATAGTGATGCTTCGCATCAGGGACTGGGATGTGTTTTGATGCAGCATGGTAGAGTGATTGCGTATGCCTTGAGACAGTTGAGATCTCATGAGGCAAATTATCCAGTACACGATTTGGAGTTAGCTGCAGCAGTCTTTGCCCTAAAGATTTGGAGACATTATTTATATGGGGAGACATTTCAGATTTATACTGATCACAAGAGTTTGAGGTATCTGTTGAGTCAGAGAGAGTTGAATCTAAGACAGAGAAGATGGATGGAGCTGCTTAAGGACTATGATTGTACAATAGAGTACCACCTAGGGAAAGCCAATATGGTGGCAGATGCGTTGAGTAGGAAATCTCATATCAGTGCAGCTCAGATTCAGATTGGGAGATTACCTAATTTGATTCAGCTGAGAGCTCTGAATGTGCAGATGAATCTGGATCAGGATGAGGCTTTGATAGTCACTCTGAGGCTTAGGCTAATGCTTCATGACAGGATTAGGCGAGTTCAGGACAAGGATCCCACTTTGGTGAGACTGATTGAGAGAGTGAATTCTGATCTGACTTCTGATTTTGAGTTGGGAGATGGGACATTATGGATGGGTCAGAGACTGTGTGTGCCAGATGTAGACGATCTGAGGCGTGAGATTCTGGAGGAGGCGCATATGGCCACCTATACTATGCATCCTGGTACTACCAAGATGTATAACACTCTTAAGTCACATTTCTGGTGGCCTGGCATGAAGAGGCAGGTGGCAGAGTACGTTTCTAGATGTTTGACGTGTCAACAGGTTAAGGCTGAGCACCAGGCTCCAGTGGAGAAATTGCATTCGTTGCCCATTCCGGAGTGAAAATGGGAACGAATTACTATGGATTTTATTATGGGGTTGCCTAGGACGCCGAGGCAGCATGATGCGATCTGGGTCATAGTGGACCGGTTGACTAAATCGGCCCATTTTTTGCCAGTGAGGGAGAACAATACTCTTGATCAGTTGGCCCAGAAGTATGTGGCAGAGATTGTGAGACTGCATGGGGTCCCGGTGTCTATAGTCTCAGACAGGGATCCAAGATTTACCTCGAGGTTCTGGAAGAGTCTGCGATGCCTTTAGGTACTAGATCGAACTTCAAGATGCGCTTCATCCTCGCATGATGGGCGAGTGAGAGGACGATTAAGATTGCTGAGGATATGCTTCGGGCTTGTGTATTGGAGTTCAGAGGAGCATGGGATCAGTATTTGGCTTTGATCGAGTTTGCATACAATAATCATTATCACAACAGTATTGGGATGGCTCCGTATGAGGCTTTATATGGGCGACAGTGTTGATCGTCTCTGTATTGGGATGAAGAGGGTGTGAGGACGATCGAGGGTCCAGAGCTGATTCAAGATACTGTGGATAAGGTAAAACTGATTCGGAGTCGAATTAAGGTGGCTCAGGATAGACAGAAGAGTTATGTGGATCAGCATCGGCGAGAGATGGAGTATAGTGTGGGAGATAGAGTGTTCCTTTGAGTGTCACCCAGGAGAGGGGTTTTGAGATTTGGCAAGAAGGGCAAGTTAAGCCCTAGATACATCGGTCCATATGAGATTATCGAGAAGATAGGACCGTTGGCGTATAGATTGGCATTGCCAAGTAAGATGTCTCAGTTACATGACGTGTTTCATGTTAGTATGCTCCGACGATATCGATCAGACCCGTCTCATGTGATTCCAGCTCAGGAGATTGAGGTAGCCAGTAATCTGAGTTATGTAGAGGAGCCGGTCCAGATTGTGGGATCTCGGGTCAAGCAGTTGAGGAACACAGTTATTCCACTGGTGAAAGTCCTGTGGAAGAACCACTCAACTGAAGAAGCAACTTGGGAGACTGAGGAGCATATGAGGAGATAGTATCCCCACATATTCGATAATTCAGGTATGAAATTTCAAGGATAAAATTTTATTAGGATGGGAGTATTGTAACATCCCATCACCGATGGGAAGGTTATATTGGTGATTTGGGATGGGTTAGGATTGTGTGCATGCATATTTCAAATTGCACATGCATTTTTGCCTCTATATATATATATATATTGATAATTGGAAGTTGTTGCACTAGCATATGCAGGTACATGCATGTATGACATATTCCCGATATAATTGTGTAAATTGGAAATTCTGTTATTTTTGTGTAGATTATGCTTTGAATGTTGAATTAGAGTGAAAAATGAGATCTAGGGGTTTGAAATATGGAATTGGAGTGTATGATCATGTGTTTCATATTTTTGAAGATTTTTATGAATTTTTCTGGAATTTTCAGAGTAACATGTCTAGACCGAAAAAGATGATCTAATGGCTGATAAATTGGATTTCGATTCCGAGATTGATTGGCAAATGGCACGGGAAAATTAGAGTCATAATTTTAGGATTTATTGTTTAGAGCCATTGCAAATTTGGGAGAGAATAGAATAAGAAATTGGATTTAAGCTTTATAGACTGGCCTTGTGGCAAGAGTTTGCCAAACATGCCTTAAGTCCTTGGTTTAAAACCCTTACTCCTTTGAATTGTCTTCCACGATGCTTGCTCCCTCTGGAAAGAACATTTATTCTTCTTCTTCGTGGATCTCCTCCTTGGTTACGTTATTTCATTTTGTTCTTGTTTAATTACTTCCTTCTTCACCTTAACCTATCCTTAAGCTTCGTGTTGGAGAAGATGATGAGTGGTGAGGGTTTGGGTGACAACCGTAGGTGTTGTTAGAGTTGGAAGGGTTGGAGATTTTGAAGAAACTGCAAGGTTTAAATCAAGTAAGTTCTTGCTCTTTTAAGTATAGATAGTTTGATTTGTGGATTAATTAGAGTTATTGATTGTTGGGATGTGTATAGGTTTCGGATGATTTGAATTCTTGGATTTTCTTATCTTTGAATTTGGAAGTTGAGGGATAATTGATTTTCAATGGAATTGAGGTTAGGGATTAGTAGTTTGGAGAGTATTCAGTTGTTTTGGAGTGTTTTGAACTGAGTTAGAGGGATTAAAATTTGACAGATGAAGAAAATCTGGGTTTCGGGCGTGTTTCTGGGGTTGCACGCCACGATGTGCTTATCGCACGCCGCGGTGAGCAATTTTCCTTTCGCACGCCGTGACGAGCGAAGACGCACGCCGCGGCGAACGTTAAGCAGGGCACGCCACAGATGCAGCGCCAACAAGATACGTCATGACTATATCTGAGGATCTCGCCATGCGAAGCAACCTTGCGCCGCGGCGAGGACGCCTTTTCTCTGAGAGTGATTGGGTTCTTCTTAATGATAAATTTTGAGGTTTTAGTCCTAATGAATTGGTTCTTGATTTATTGCAATTTAAAGACTAAGAACTGCAAAATTATAGGAATGGAATTTCTGAATCAATTTCGAAAGTTTTCGGAATCGGATGGCAATTGAATAGTGAATATGATTTCGATATAAAGATAGTCCCTATGTCTTAGATTTTGACTTTTGGGAGTTCTGAACTTAGTTAAATGAGTTATGGTGTCTAGGAATTTCTATCTTTTAGAGAAAAAGAGTTGAGATGGAATGTTTTGGGATTAATGTCGGGAATGTCATGAACATGTATAGTACGCAATTCATTCGCAGCATGTGCATTTATGAACCTTTCTGATTGTGCAATTAGTAACATGGAATTACTTTGACTGTTATAGAGGCACCGTTGGATCGGTATTCCACGGATATTGCTGGGACTTCCAGGCAGTAGCTCGGAAGTTACAGGTGAGTAACCTAGTTGGTTCCTCAATCTTTGACTGTTAAATGTTCTGTAAATTGTCTGTGAATGTGAATTGTATTGTTTGAAATCTCAGACCGAAGGTCCGAGAGATTGAGTGTTCTGATATGGACGTGTAACTAGGTATGAATGCGTAATGTGCATGTTTCAAAGCAATGAATTGTAAATGGATGGTAGTGTGAAATTGAGAGTGATATGACTATTTTTGATAAAAGTAGATTTGATCGCATGTGGTAAATAAATTCCATGACCGATTGATTAATAACGGATGTGACTGGAGCTACCACTAAGAGCTACAAGCTCAACTACTGAAAAAGAACTGCGAGCTCGAAAGGGAATAGTGCATACCCAGAGGGCTCTCCTATCCCTAATACCCGTGGGAATGTAGTGCATACCTAGAGGGCTCTCCTACCCCTAAGACGCGTTTTCTGTTCAATGTGCCTGAAAAGGGACAGTTAGAGCGATATGCTCAATGATTAATGAGCCCGGAAAGGGACAATACCGAGCTATAAGCTCAAAGTAAATGCGCCCATTATGGGACAGATTAGAGCCATAGGCTTACCGATTAATGCGCCCAATAGTGGGATAGTACAAGCACTCAGTCACAACACGGAAATGAAATGAAAAAAAATGACATGATTTGATTGATTTGCGAAATGGGAAAAAGGATAAATGCTTACTCTGATGATAACTACTTTGTATAATTTCTGTTTTACTATTGTGCTATAATCTGTAAATTGCTTTGTGATATTCTGAATCTGTCATTGTGATAATCTGTACGCTATATGCGTAATGCATGAATTGAGTGAACCATCGATGATGGTTTCTCATTGAGTTCGTAAACTCACCCAAAATTGCAATATATTTTTCAGGATCGAGAGAGTAGACTCCTAGCTTCAGTGAGAGACACTTTTCCTGCCGTGTGGTCGCGTTGGCAAGAGAAGTTATGACACACAGGTCGGTCAGCTGGGATGGTTTTGGGGGATGACCTAGTAGATTTTCGACGCTTCCTTTGAGTTATGTATTATAAACAAGGGAAATCGATAGACTTGTAAATTCTGTTTTGATATTATGGAATGAGAAAGCTTTTGGATTTAAAAATATAGTGATCTTTATATTACGGTTTTATGAATTTGATGCCATGAGAGTATTGTAGTGACTGACTGCTCGTAGCCTTCCCTTATTGTAGGATATGTATCGGGATGTCCCACGGGCGTCCCAGTGTGTACCCTACGGTAAGGGGGAACTACAATATACCAGCAGTGCTTATGGGCTTCCTTTGCACAAGCAACTCATTGCCAGAAGCAACTTCAGTTTTGACCCAACTTCAAACGCCAACTAGAACGGAGATCCAAATCTCACAATGTCGTCCACCACGTAGCAATCCTGGTTACACTTCATGGGATGAGAAAGACAAAGATAAAGAGAGCAAGAGAGAGGCAAATAGAAGAGATAGGTAGAAAGGCAAAAAACTATGAGAGAGAGGCAAAAAGAGAGAACGGACTCTAGTTCATGGTTCAAGGTTATTTAACCAACTGGTTTTCACCCTCAGTAGTTAAAAGTAAAAAATGAACCAAAACTAGTCCGATTAGTGCTTAATTCAGTCGAACCGATTGGTCAGGTCCAGTTTTTATATCATTGACTTTAAGTCACTCATACATTAAAATGCAGTTAAGGGATTTAATAAGGTAATAAATGGGCCTTTAGGCTTTTAGCCTATTATAATGAGGAATTTTAAAAATGATTAAAAGTTGTCAGTTTATTAAGAGAATTAGGGCTCTGATTTTGCCTAATAATAAGCTTTTGTCTTCTAACAAAAAATATCATCACATACAAAAAGTGAGATAAAAAAGTTCAAAGAAAGAGATAAATTAAGTAAGAGGTTTATTATGAATTGCTTTCGCATTACTGAGCAATAAAAAAGGTTAGTACTCAAAGCTTTATATTTGTATAAGAATAGAATTATGAATATTTGCGAGTTCTATGATTTATATATCTTGTTATGTTTCATGAAATTATGCTTACATGTGGTATCAGAGCATGGTTATAAGAAATTGATGATTCTCAACTAATGTAGATCTTTCATGATTATTATAATCTTATAATTCCTAATCTAAAATTTTGGGAAAATCCTATTTTTCATTTTTTTTCATGGATTTTATGATTTTGAAGGTTTATCTAATATCTAATATATGGAATTAAAAAAATTGAAATTGTTTGGATTGCCCGCATTAGGCGTTGGGCCATGATAATGTCCCAATTAGGCATTCAACCATTGCCAGGCATTGGAATGGAGAAATTTCCAAGGACAGGCATTTGGGAAGTGGTCAAACACTGAGAAATTCTACCACTGTTGGCCAGTAATTTGTTATTTTGATTCTACAATATAGTATTTAAATTAATTTGATGCTAACGTTTTGTAATTTTATGGGTAAATTGAAACTCATTGCCATGTAATGTTTTTGAAACCACTAAAAGTGATTTATCTATTCTATAGTTAATAAGAATGAGTGTAGGTAATAAATATGCACAATTAGTTATGTTTGGATATCC
This sequence comes from Erythroxylum novogranatense, assembly GCA_029891385.1. NCBI lineage: Eukaryota > Viridiplantae > Streptophyta > Magnoliopsida > Malpighiales > Erythroxylaceae > Erythroxylum > Erythroxylum novogranatense. Next base: position 43,307,135 of record CM057227.1, read on the forward strand.
AAGATAATAAATATTTCTAGTTGGTGTATGTATGATTACCAAATTATGTATATATTAGCATCATTATGTATAGTATATTAATGGATTGCCCAAAGGTAAACATTAGTATACAATTCGTGAGAATCATTATGTGTTATATGGTGTATTAATGGAATGCCTAAATGTGAACATTCATATACAATTTATGAAGTTTTCTTTGAATATGTGTAGCATATTATTATATGACTCAAAACATTAATGTTAACTTTCAACTTCATGTAGCATTTATTGTCATGCATCTATATCTCTCATCTGTTACAATGTTCAATAAATTGAACTTCTCTTAATGGAATGAACAAATCTAATTCTATATTGGAGTTTTGGACTTGGATTTGACACTCATAACTAAGAAATCATATTCTTTGAATGTTTTAAACGTTGATGAGGAGAAAATCCATTTTAACAATTAGGAAAGATCAATTAGATTGAGTTTGATGTCTATGAAGATGAAAAATACTGGCAATATTAAGTCTACTATTCTCAAAATTGAGAGTGTTAAGGAACTACTTAAGTTTGTGAGTGCTTCCAGACTACTTACTAGTCTCTTATTGGGACTTTTATGGATTCATTGACCATTATGAAGTATGATTGATCATGTGCTACACGTCATTAAGATGACAAACATTACAACATGACTTAAGTCTTTAGGAATAGAAATGGATGAAAGTTCCTTATATAGTTCATCTTAAACTTATTACATCTAAGTATGGTTCTTTCTAAAGGAACTATAATATTATGAAGGAAAAATGGAATGTTCATGAGTTGCACAATATGTTGGTCAAGAAGAAACCAGACTCAAGAATTAAGGAAGCCAATCCATTAATTATGTGAATAATCAAGAAGTTAGTAAGAAAGGTGGAAAGAAGCATGAGAAGAAAGTGAAGGATCATAAAAATTAGTGGGGAATCTTCTCAGATCCAAAAGAAAGAGCGTGATGAATGCAGATGTCATTTCTGTAAGAAGGTTGAATAATTCCAAAAGAAATGTTCTAATTTAAGGCATGGTTTAAGAAGACAGCTAAGCCTATTGCTTATGTATCTTTTAAAATAAACCTTATTGAAGATTCTTTTGATACTTGGTGGATTGATTCTAGTTGTACTACTCATGTTTTTAATACCTTGCAGGGATTCTTTATGACCAAAACCATAAGATCAAATGAAAGATTTGTCTATAGCAGCAATAGAATGAGAGTTCTAGTATAATCTATTGAGAGTTATTCTTAATTTTAGACATTAGATATCATTTGGACTTATGTGAAACTTTTTATATACTTAGTTTACCTTGGAATTTAGTTTCTTTATCCAAAATTGATAGATTTGGATACTCTTTTAAATTTGGTGGTGGTAGTTTTAGTTTATATAGACATAACCACGTGTTTAGTGGTGGTGTGTTGTGTGATGGTTTATATAAATTGAACCTTATTGTTGTTTATGCTAAAAATTTATTGACTTTGAATTACAATATTGGTATCAAACACAGTTTGATTAATAACAGATTTGCTTACTTATGGCATAAATGTTTGGGAAACATTTCTAAAGAATAATTTCAAAGATTAGTAAATAATGAAATACTTTCTAAGTTGAATTTTATTGATCTTAACATTTGTTTGAATTATATTAACGGCAGATAAACAAAACACACATTAAATAAAGGAGCTACAATAAGCATTCAGCTTCTTGAAATAATTCAAATTGATGTGTGCGGACCATTTGATGTGTTTACTTTCAATAAAGGAAAATATTTTATCACCTTTATAGATGATATTCTTATTATAGATATGTCTATTTGCTACATGATAAATGTCTTATTGCAAATACCTTAGAGGTTTATATTAATAAGGTAGAAAGGCAATTAAACAAAAAGGTGAAAATAGTCAAATCTAATAGAGGTAATGAATATTATGGTTAGTATGATGAAAGTGGTCAAAATCTTGATCTTTTTGCTAAATTCCATGAAAGACATGGTATTTGGGTGCAATCCATAATGTTAGGCACACCACAACGAAATGTTATGACAAATAATAAAACTTTGTTAGATATGGTTAGGAGTATGATGTATAATTCATCTTTACCTACTTTATGGATATACGATATAAAACCTACCATGTACTTGTTGAATAGGGTTATTATTAAATAGTTCCAAATACTGTCTTTGAACTGTGGATTAGAAGGAAACCTATTTTAAGGTACATATATGTTTGGGGTTACTAGGCAGAAATTAGGCAATATAATCTACATTAAAAGGAACTGAATACAAGAACAATTAGTGGATATTTTAATTATTATCTGGAAAATGTTTGGGGTTACTAGGCAGAAATTAGGCAATATAATCTACATTAAAAGGAACTGAATACAAGAACAATTAGTGGATATTTTAATTATTATCTGGAAAGGTCTAAAGGTTATGTATTTTATTATCCTAACTATGCTACAAGAATTATGGAAACTTGGAATGTCAGGTTCATTAAACATGGTGAGATTAATGGGAGTGAAACACCACATATAGTGGATATTCAAGAAATGGGAGAGCAAATCCCTATGACTTGTACACCTACTCGATTTATTGTTCCACAAATTATTAAACCACCTAATAATCATGAAGAATAACCAATTATTGAACCCATTGTTCGTAATGAAATTGAAAATGAAGTGAATGAACCTACGGTGGAAGAACGACAACAAATAGCCTTAAGAAGGTCTAATGACTATGTGGTATATCTACATAAGTCAAAACAATGATTTAAAAATTAAGAATGAGTCTTTGATCTTTTCACAAAACATAAAATAGTGAAAATTCTGGTAAGTAGTTAGATGCCGTGAAAGATGAGTTTAAATCTACGAAACATAATGGTGTTTGAAACCTTGTGAAATTGCCAGAATTTTAGAATTGGTTGTAAGTGGGTTTTTAAGAATAAACATGACACTCTTAGTAACCTATAATATTACAAGGCTAGACTAGTTGGTAAACAATTTACTAAAAAAGATTGCATTGATTACAAGAATATGGTGATGCTGTCGCCTGCAACCAAATATAAAAGAAATCACTTCCGTTAAAACAAGTTAATGTAGTAGCGGCAAGCGGATATCGTTCCCACGAGGAATTTTACGATTATGAAAATCACGAATTCAACGACACAAATAATAAAAAGGGGGTTTCGTTATTTACCGAAAGAAGAATAAAATCGAAAGGAAAATTGCAATTTGAGTAATAATCAAGACCGAAAATCGATAGGAAAATACCTTGGTTTCGGCCACCGATGTTACCATGCTATTATGGATCCTCGACAAAAGTATGATTATTAACTAACATTCATTGAGAGAATCTTCTATCAATTATATTGACTAGAAACATGTATCCTAGCAACCTTATTAAGCAACAATCTAGATACGATCATAGATTAATTGCATAATAGCATTAAGATCCCAATGAAAAGTGATAACATGTACTACATGAAGTCAATCAGTGGATAATTTCTTAGAACTTTCCGACTCTAACGTAGAGAGTTAATCCTAATTGCTACTTGTGATTACCAAAATTGAACGCCGATTTTGTTAACCTAGCAATCAAATCCATTAATCTCTAGTCGCACCTAGAAACTAACGAATCCACTTAAAAATATTAATCAAATTACCCGATGAACGTTAATAAAATTGAAGAAGTTTCAAAACATCTCACCACAATAGCATGGAACTTGGATCCCTCAACCAAGACAAGAAAATTAGTTCCTCATATTTGAATGGAAAACACAAGAAATAAATAAAGAGACAATCTCCATAACTAGTTTTTAGTAAAGTAACGTTAATGACAAGATAAATTCTCCGTAAAATTGAAGACAAGGGAAGCGAAAATTAAATCACTAAAGGCCTCTAAACTTATAATGAAGACTACTTGAAAATGCTGGAGGATTAAACTATGAAAACTGAAAATAATCATGTATGTGACAGCCTAGAATGTGAGTATCGTTGCTAATTTTCTCAAAACTGAAAACTCAAGAAACTGTTGTCTCCGTAAAAACTCCAGCCGCCTCCCTCCCTATTGCCTTTTTCTCATGTCTCAAAACCTAGCCCTCCTTCACATCCACGTCAGCCTCCTTTTTTTTTACAATCCCCCCAATTTTCATCTCCTTTTCTTTTTGTTTTTATTAGATTCTATCCCCCTTAGGTCATCTTCAATTGTGAGCGGAACTTCTTAAAAGGATCCATGAATCTTGGCGATTGTGTTCTAATTGGAGATAAATTCTGGAAGTCTGCAGATTTGGGATTCTGTCCTTGGGCGTGCCCACGCCTAATCTCTGAATTTCGCCCAGATTGAGGATTTTCGACTTCTCGCCATATTTTCCCTCTTTTTGATCCTTTTTCGTCTTTTTGGTGTTGAAGACCATCTGTGAACATTTATACAACAATTCCATCAACTTTTATAAACCAATTTCACAAATCAACCAAATTAAGTCCAAAACATATGCATTTAAAATGACTTATCAAATTCCCCCACACCGAACCTTTGCTTGCCCTCGAGCAACATATCAAACCATTAACTCAATCAATTTATCCTTCAGAAATTAAGTGCACACAATCCACCAACTTAGGCTAACCAAATTCAATTTGCGACATACATCATAATTGCTTTTCACTAATGCCAACAAACCAAGTCAAAATTCAGCACCTTTGTTCAACAGTAAACATGAAATTAAGTGAATTCTTCTCACGGATTTCACTCTTACACTCAAGTGTTTTCAGGTAGATGTTTCACTCAAATCTCACTCTATCATGTTGCACTACCATAGGCTTGCAATTTCACCAATTCTTATTCATTTGGATCACATGGGCTCATAGATCAAAAGGACTTTCTTAATGGTTGTAATGGGGCTTGGTTCATGGGTGAGGTAAAAATATGGTAAAGAGGTTTTGTCACAAGTTTTCATAAAGCATCAATTAAAAAAAAGAACACACAATTTAACTACTGAGACAAACATGAAAAGGAACTACATCTATTCATTCTAACTCAAGCTACTATACTTTATTCTTTCTCCTCTTTCCTTTTCTGATTTTTCTCTTTTGTTTTTCTTTTCTTTCTTTTCTTTTCTGTTTTTTTTTTTTTTTTTTTTTAAATGAAATAGTTCTAAGAACACGGAAAATAATAACAACACGAGAAAGTGATAAAATATGAGTAGATGTACCTATAAAAGTATCTCAGATCACACTATATAACAAAAGTCCCAATTTAGTTAATGCTTCATTCAACTTGTGATAAGGTAAGCTAATGGGGTTGTTAGGTTTCTAATGTGAGGTGATGACTCAAGGAATAAGGTCAAGGCTCAAAATTGTTTCCAAAGGAAGAGTAGTAGGTGAGTCAATTTTTAAGCCAAATGGTTTTAAACAAAGATGGCCTTAATCATTTCTAAGTCCTTGTGACCAAACAATACACAAACCGGTTCCATGCAAGTTCTAGAGGCAACACAACTAGAGGAGCACCATTCAATTCAAGAAAATATTATGACATGAAGATGATGTCATTTAGGCTCAATTTCCTCACCGGTCGAATTGAAATTAAGAATCCACTTAAGTTTCACAGCTTTACTCCATCACTCCAATTGCAAAATTTTGACCAAGTCTATAAGATTAGTTAGAGCAATTAATCAATGTGTCGATCTTAAAACTACTTAGCCCAAATCAACTTCATGTGTATGCTCAATGTCATCCAAATTACTATGATCGGGTTTCATGGGTTGATATGTAACTTTGATTAAAATGCACCCAAAACATCACCAACATTCAACCAAAACAGCCAAAATATTCCAGCAATGTGCACATCAAAGCCAAAATTATCCACATAAAATGTAAAGAACGCCCCACACCTAAACTCAGCATTGTCCTCAATGATAGAAAAGCATAAAATAAAGGAAAAGAGGTAAGGAAGCTTCTAGTAAGCAGAATTAGGGTGTTGGTGGGTGGGGCGCTGAAAGCCGTGATACTTCCAATAAGCCATTGTTGGTTTCCATCCGTGCATTGCCCGCTCAAGTCTGCTAAGGCGAGTGTCCTGGTCATCATGGCGTTGGGACGGGCAGCAGAGTTCTCTTGTGGCTGATTGTGTGGTGCAGCTGATGGAGTCCGACGACGCCCTGTTGAGGTTCGGTGCTAGGGAAGGTGGTCGGCCCAGAAGAGTAAAAGAAAGGTGTCCTTGGCTTAGGTCCACAATCCCCATCCTGCATAAACAGTCAATATCCAATGGCTCGAGCTCACAAGCCACCGTCATGTCAGTATTGTCAAGATCGAAAACATTCAAATTAACAGCCATCTGGGTGATATATGAACCAAGGATTAATGGTTTAGACTGTTTTCGCAACACAGAATGAAACTGATGCATAAACCAAAATCCTAAGTTGACAGGAATATGTCTATCCATACACCACAGAAAGTAAAATTCAGCCTTTGATAAAGTACCTGCAGCATCCTTACGACCAGAAAAATTGAAGGCTAACAACCGATGCATAATTTTGAAAACCGGGTTGCTAAGAAAAGAACTCTTAGACAAGCTAGCATTGTAGGGAAGAGGGTCAACAGACCATTGATGCCAAAGTTCCGACGCATTGAAATCATAATGAAAATCACATTGAGAATTTGGAAATAATTCAGATTCAATATCAGCAGTAGACATAAATCCCAATGCAACATTAAAGTCAGCAATCGAAAAGGCAAAGTCCTTTCCCATTAATCGAAATTTAACAGCGTCCGCAGTATGCATATGAAAATTGTCGTCACAATTAAACCGAAATGTGGTATAAAATTCCCTGGTTAATTCGTGGAAAGCAGGACAATTTATACGAGCAAAAGAACTCCATGCGATAGGACCCAATAATTGCACAAAACTATCATATACGCCTAACGCTTGCAGTGTGTCAAAATTAATAGACTTACAGGGAGATATCTTTCGCTGTTGAAGAAGCTCAAATTTTTCGGTATCGTCAGGTAACACAAAGGAGGTGCACCCTGCATTTTGAGATCTGGTGCGGGACTCCACTCCTCTACCTTGTTGGGATCGTAGACGCGTTCTTGGAGTTGGGTACCTGGCTGTCGGTGTGGAAGTTGAAGCTGCGGTTCTTGGTGGAGCTTGTGGTGGGTAAACAACCTGAATGGGGACAGGTTCCGTCGATGCTTGGCTCTTTTGCTGGGCATGGTCACAATCAGAGAAGAAAACCTGCAAAACCAAACACAACAGTCACGAAAACACCAAAAACGTGAACAGAAGGTGGACTGAGAAAATTAATAATCGACAAAAACAGAGACCAACAGCTGGCGATATGGAGCGTGGGGGTGACGTGAATGGGAGAGATATGAAGAAATTGAAAGATTCAAGTGAATGAGTGGTGAAACCGAGGCTTTAGGCAGTGGACATTGTGGAATGGCCGGAGAAATAGCAAGAATGAAGGGTTGTGGTGAAAAAGAAATCTGGAAAATTAGGGATTGAGGTAATGTCGTGAATGGGCTGGAGAATGTTGGGGAAAATCTGAAGGGAAGACAGCCACGCAATGTGGAGAAGATGGGGTGGAGTTGGCTGTGAACTTGAGGGATTGGGTGAAAATCAAGGAAGAAGAAAATCTGGAAAAGAGGAGAGAAGCAGGGGCTGTCGACAATGGGGAAAGTGATGAGTGGAGAAATAGAAAAGTTAGGGTATGGCCATGAATGGGAAGTGAAGAAATTGGTAAAATCAAGTGTAAAATGGAGGGGTAGATGGAAAGCAAAGAAAAACAAAATCTGGAGGAGAGAAGATGAACAGGGGCTGGCGTGGCTGAGGGAACAAGATGACAGAGGAGAGTGTGTGTGAAGTTATTTGGGGGGGAAAACAAAAGGAGTGGGCGGTGACCAAAAGTTTTTCGTTTTTTTTTTTTTTTTTTTTTTTAAGAAATTTAAAGTAAATGAAAAACTGACAAGAAAAATAAAACAAAATAAAAATTGTGACAGAAAATAATAATAAAATAAATTAAAATTCCTAACTAAATAATGAAAATAAAACTATTAAAGAAGGAATAACGACAAACCCAAACACTTTACTTAACACTTCTTTATAATGCGAGCTAGACTTATGTTGGAACTTACCGATTCGTAGATAGGTTGGTGGAACCAACCCAATTTCACAACCTGCTCGATCGATGAATGTTCATAATAAGGCTTAAGGCGATGTCCGTTAACCTTGAAAATTTTGAAGTATCAACGCCTCGTATTTCTACCGCACTATGAGAAAACACGTTAGTAACAATGAATGGGCCAAGCCAACGAGATCGTAATTTTCCAGGAAATAACTTAAGCTTTGAATGATAAAGAAGAACTTTTTGTCCGGTGGAAAAATGTTTCCTAGAAATCATCTTATCATGAAAAGCTTTAGTTTTATCCTTGTAAATTTTGAATTTTCATATGCCTCATTACTTAATCTCCTCCAATTCTTGCAATTGTAATTTCCGACTAGTGCTTACCTCTAATTGATCCATGTTTAATCGCTGACGCCCAATAAGCTCTATGTTCAATTTCCACGTAAATGACAAGGCTTACCAAAACTAACTCAGAAGGCGACATACCTATAGGAGTTTTGTATGCAATCCGATAAGCCCATAAAGCGTCATCCAAACGAAGACTCCAATCTTTGCGGTTTGGGTTAACCACTTTTTCCAAGATGGACTTGATTTCCTGTTGGATACTTCACTTGCCAATCGGTTTGCGGATGATAGGCGGTAGAGATTCTAGCGTAATACCATATCGCTTCATGAGCGCTCGAAAATCTTGTTGCAAAATGCGTTCTCGATCGCTAATGATGGCTCGAGGCATTCCAAACTGACAAAATATTTGATTTAACAAAATCAATGACCGCTTTAGCATCATCGATATAGTAGCCTTAGCTTCAACCCACTTAGAAACATAATCCATCGCCAAGAGAATGTAATTCTTACCGAAAGAAGAAGGAACGGACCCATAAAATCTATGCCCCAAACATCAAAAATTTCACATACCGTAATGTTCGTCAATGGCATCTCGATTCTTGGATCCCAAGTTACCGCTCTCGACAACGATCACAAGACTTGCAAAACATGTAAGAGTCATAAAATAACTTAGGCCAAAACAATCCACATTCTAAAATTTTCCGCAGCTTCGCTTTAGGCCCAAATGTCCCCACACACGATGAATGACAAAATTGTAAAATAGATGAAACTTCATCATCTGTGACGCATCTCCTAACAATCTGATCAGCACAAAATTTCCACAGGTAAGGCTCATCCCAAACATAATATTTAGCCTCACGCTTAATTTTATCTTTTTCAGCTCTAGTCAAATCATTAGGTAACGACTTGGTAACTAAAAAATTAACGATGTCTGCATACCAAGGTGTTACCTGTTGAACTGCGAAAAGGCTCTCATCCGGAAATTTGTCGTGAAGGACATCAGATGTAGCACTGGGTGTGATTCGGCTTAAGTGATCAGCCACCAAATTCTCCGCTCCTTTCTTATCGCGAATTTCCACATCAAATTCTTGAATCAATAAGATCCAGCGAATCAATCTGGGCTTAGCTTCTTTCTTGTTCACTAAGTACCTTAGCGCGGCATGATCGGAATAAATAATCACCTTGGTTCCCAGCAAATAAGACCGAAACTTCTCCAAGCCAAAGACGACTGCTAGAAACTCCTTCTCCGTTGTGGAATAATTTTTCACAAGATCATTAAGTGTCATAGAAGCATAATAAATGACATGCGGTACCTTATCCACTTTCGTCCCAACACCACGCCATCGCATAATCTGACGCGTCGCACATCAACTCGAAAGGAATGTCCCAACGTGGTGGTGAATAATTGCGCGGTAGTGAGACGCCCTTTAGCTCGTTGAACGATTTCGCATTGTTCATCAAAATTGAATTGCACATCTTTTGGAGTAATTGGCACATGGGTCGCGTAATCTTGGAGAAGTCCTTGATAAATCGCCGATAAAATCTCGCATGACCAAGAAAAGAACGAACTTCCCGCACATTCGCGGGGTAAGATAAAGATTGAATAACATCTATCTTGGCCTTATCGACTTCAATTCCTTTTGACGAAACAGTGTGACCCAAAATAATGCCTTCATTAACCATAAAGTGACACTTCTCGTAATTTAAAACCAAATTAGTTTCAATGCAACGTTTTAGCACTTTTTCAAGGTTAATGATGCATGCTTCAAAAGACTCTCCATAAACAGTGAAATCGTCCATAAAAATTTCCATGCAATTTTCCACTAAATTGGAGAAAATACTTACCATACACCGTTGGAATGTCGCTGGTGCGTTGCACAATCCAAATGGCATTCGTCGGTAAGCGAAGGTACCGAATGGGCATGTGAAAGTCGTCTTTTCCTGGTCTCGTGGTGCCACCAAAATCTGATGATATCCTGAATACCCATCTAAACAACAATAATGAGATTTTCCTGCTAATCTTTCAAGCATCTGATCAATAAAAGGAAGCGGAAAGTGATCTTTTCTAGTAATCAATTAAGCCTCCTATAATCTATGCATACCGCCAACCATTTTGAACACGAGTCGAATTAACTCACCGCTGTTTGCTTTCCATTACAGAACACCAGTTTTCTTGATGCGACTTGTACGGACTTACCCACTTCATCGTCCAAATCGGATAAATGATGCTGCGTCAAGAAGTTTCAAAATCTCTTTCTTTACCACGCCCATCATTGGCGGTTAAGTCGACGCTGTGGTTGCCGCACCTCTTTCGCCTCATCCTCCATCAAAATTCGATGCATGCATATAGTGGGGTGATTCCTTTCAAATCGGCGATTGTCCACCCAAAAGCTTCTTTATCGCCTTCAAAACATTGATCGCTTGATTTTCCCGCAAATCGAAAGTTGGTTAGAAATAATCAAAGGCAATGTATCTTTCTCACCTAAAAGATATATTTAAGGTGATTGGGCAAGCTTTTCAATTCCAAAGTTGGTGGTTTGATCAATGATGACAAGAACTTGTCTTCCTCTCTTGAAGCTTGATGGACGTAAGTTCTTTGGAGAAATGGGGTGGTTGTTTCCATCGCACACGTGAACATGTCCTCTTGATTGTTAAGCACCATCAAATCAAGATCTTCCTCCCATCAGAAGCGCTTTTTACCTTGGCTTCCCTAGTCACAAATTCCTCCTTATTTTGCCAACGCTTTGCGCCAGCTTCGCTCCTCCGAGTCTTCAAACAACGCAAGCTCCTCATCCCTTGGTGAACAATACGCAATCTGCTGGTGACTTCCAATTTTTGCTGATTCTTCACACCCATGAAAAACTGACGCATCCTCCACTAATTCATCTTCATCTGTGATGTCCGAAGTCCAATGTTCCTGCATCCATGTGTCAACAAAATCTACATAGACAACAGATTGCTCATCATCCGAATTTTCATGGTATTATAGATATTGAATTTAATTAAGTCACCATCAAATTCCATAGTTAACGACCCGTCGTGAACATCGATTTTTGTTCTAGTTGTTTTCAAAAACGGTCTTCCGAATAAAATCGGAGTGGAAGATGATGAGTCATCTGTGCCCATCTGCAAAATATAAAAGTCACCTAAAAAGCATGTTTCCCACTTGAACCAATATATCCTCTAAGACACCTTTCGGGTAAGATTTGATCGATCGCTAATTGAATCACCACGTTAGTTTCTTTAAGAGGTCCAACATTCAAAGATTTATAAACATCATATGGCATGACATTAATGGACGCACCTAAATCTAACATAGCCCTTTCAATTCGCAGATTGCCAATTTGACACGGAATAGTAAACATACCTGGATCTTGGCATTTCGGTGGGAGCTTTTTCTTTTGCAAAATGGCTGAAACGTTTTCGCCTAACTGAACTTTCTCATTGGATTTTAATTTCCTCTTGGACGTACAAAGCTCCTTAAGAAATTTAGCATAACGCGGAATCTGTTTAATTGCATCAAGAAGAGGAATATTTACCTGAACCTTTCGGAAAGTGTCCAAAATTTCCTTTTCTTGTTCTTCCTTCTTCGCCTTTGCTAATCTACTCGGAAAAGGAGGTGGAAGCACCTTGTTAATCACGACTTTTTGCTTCTCTTCCGGTGAGTGCGTGATCTCTTCCTCTATTTCTCGTTTTGAAGCTTTCGGAATTGATTCCGGCAATTCTTTACCACTTCGCAACGTGATTGCCTTTGCACTTTGTCTAGGATTCACCTCCGGTTGTGCTGGAAAATTTCCAGAATTCCGCGATTCCAGTCGGTTTACCGCTGCTGCAATTTGACTCAATTGATTGTCAAAATTTCTTTGTTGATTTTCCAAGTTTCGAATGCTCGCTTCCGTAGACCGCTGAAACGCCAAAGTATTCGTGGTTAAAGTTTGTAATGCCTCTTCTAAAGAAGACTTACCTTCGAAGTCGACGGTATATTTGGGTTTTGGCGCTGCATGAATGGTGGTCTATATGGCTGGAAATTGTGGAAACTTGTTGTCCTTGAGGATTCCCATATCGGAAGTTCGGATGATCGCGCCATCCCGGATTATAAGTGTTGGAGAATGGGTCGTACTTCCTTTGATTTGGTCCATTGAATCCTCCCACGGCATTCACCTGTTCAGCATTGTCTTCCTGCAAAATTGGACATGAATCAGTAGGATGTCCAACCATTGAACAAATTCCACATACCTTAGCTTCTTCTTTTCGAGACCGCTAACCGTCGACTAAAGAAGTGAGGTCATCCAATCGCTTTCTACCAAGTCGTAATAACTTCATTCACGCCTTTGACCCATGACTGCATTTGATTCCAAATGTTGTGTATTGGAGGCCATGTTCGCTATCAATTCTCTCGCGGCTGCTGGCGTTTTGTCAACTAAGGCACCACCGCTGGCAGCGTCAATCATGCTCCTGTCAGAAAGTAAAAGTCCTTCATAAAAATACTGAATTAACAATTGTTCAGTTATTTGATGATGCGGACAACTCAGCGATAATTTTTAAATCTTTCCCAATATTCGTAAAGTGTTTCTCCCAGATGTTGACGAATTCCACAAATCTCTTTCCGAATATTGGCGACTCGATGTTGGAAAATATTTCTCGAAGAAAAGTCTCTTCATCTCGGCCCATGTCTGCACGTTTTCTCCAGCTGAATAATAAAGCCAATCCTGCGCGTCATCTTTAAGGGAAAACGGAAAAGCTCTCAACTTGATCTGTTCTTCCGTCACATTGGTCGGCTTCATTCCCATGCAAACTACATCAAATTCCTTTAAGTGCTTGTATGGATCTTCCCCCGGTAAACCCCTGAAAATAGGCAATAAATGAATCAGTCCAGATTTTAATTCAAAAGTATTATTATCACCTAAATTCGGAAAATTGATGCAGTGGGGTTGTTGCGCGTCAGTCGGCGCGGCTAATTCACGAAGAGTGAGATTGGCAGCTATCCTGTCCATCTTTTGCGTCTCCTTCTCATTGCTTGGTCTGTTGTAGTCTTTTTTGTCTTTTCTATCTCGTGATTATATCGCAAATTTTCTGATTGGTTTGAACGCGTAACGCATATAAACCGTCAAGATTCCCCGAACGGCGCCAAAATTTGGTGATGCCGTCATCGCAACCAAATATAAAAGAAATCACTCGTTAAAACAAGTTAATGTAGTAATGAAGCGGATATCGTTCCCACGAGGAATTTTACGATTATGAAAATCACGAATTCAACGACACAAATAATAAAAAGGGGGTTTCAGTTATTTATCGAAAGAAGAATAAAATCGAAAGGAAAAATTGCAATTTGAAGTAATAATCAAGACTGAAAATCGATAGGAAAATACCTTGGTTTCGGTCACCGATGTTACCATGCTATTATGGATCCTCGACAAAAGTATGATTATTAACGAACATTCATTGAGAGAATCTTCTATCAATTATATTGACTAGAAACATGTATCCTAGCAACCTTATTAAGCAACAATCTAGATACGATCATAGATTAATTGCATAATAGCATTAAGATCCCAATGAAAAGTGATAACATGTACTACATGAAGTCAATCGGTGGATAATTTCTTAGAACTTTCCGACTCTAACGTAGAGAGTTAATCCTAATTGCTACTTGTGATTACCAAAATTGAACGCCGATTTTGTTAACCTAGCAATCAAATCCATTAATCTCTAGTTCACACCTAGAAACTAACGAATCCACTTAAAATATTAATCTGAAATTACCCGATGAACGTTAATAAAATTGAAGAAGTTTCAAAACATCTCACCACAATAGCATGGAACTTGGATCCCTCAACCAAGACAAGAAAATTAGTTCCTCATATTTGAATGGAAAACACAAGAAATAAATAAAGAGACAATCTCCATAACTAGTTTTAGTAAAGTAACGTTAATGACAAGATAAATTCTCCGAAAATTGAAGACAAGGGAAGCAGAAAATTAAATCAGCTAAAGGCCTCTAAACTTATAATGAAGACTACTTGAAAAATGCTGGAGGATTAAACTATGAAAACGAAAATAATCATGGTATGTGATGACTAGAATGTGAGTATCGTTGCTAATTTTCTCAAAACTGGAAAACTCAAGAAACTGTTGTCTCCGTAAAAACTCCAGCCGCCTCCTCCCTATTGCCTTTTTCTCATGTCTCAAAACCTAGCCCTCCTTCACATCCACGCCAGCCTCCTTTTTTTACAATCCCCAATTTTCATCTCCTTTTCTTTTGTTTTATTAGATTCTATCCCCTTAGGTCATCTTCAATTGTGAGCGGGAACTTCTTAAAAAGGGATCCACAGAATCTTGGCGATTGTGTTCTAATTGGAGATAAATTCTGGAAGTCTGCAGATTTGGGATTCTGTCCTTGGGCGTGCCCACGCCTAATCTCTGAATTTCGCCCAGATTGAGGATTTTCGACTTCTCGCCATATTTTCCCTCTTTTTGATCCTTTTTCGTCTTTTTGGTGTTGAAGACCATCTGTGAACATTTATACAACAATTCCATCAACTTTTATAAACCAATTTCACAAATCAACCAAATTAAGTCCAAAACATATGCATTTAAAATGACTTATCAGAATACTTTCTCACCTGTCTCTAAGAAGGATTCACTTATAATTATTATGGCTTTAATGGCTCATTATGATCTGGATTTGCACCAAATGGATGTGAAAACTACTTTTTGAATGGGGATTTACAGGAAGAAGTCTAAATGGACCAACCAATGGGATTCACAAATGTTGGAAAGGAACGCATAGTATGCAAACTAAAGAATTCAATATAAAGACTTAAACAACCTTTGTGACAATGGTATTTTAAGTTTAATGATATTATTGTTTCCTTTGGATTTAGAAAAAACATTGTTGACCGGTATATATATCTAAAGGTCAGTAGGAGTAAGTTTATTTTTCTGGTACTATATATTGATAATATTTTGCTTACAGCTAATGATCTTGGTCTATTAAGTAAGATTAAGAACTTTCTATCTAGTCATTTTGAAATGAAAGATGTAGGTAAAGCAATATTTGTGATAGGCATAGAAATATTCCATGACATATTACAAGGATTGTTAAGTTTATCTTAGAAAGAATATATTAATAAAGTGTTAGAAAGATTTAGGCTTGATAAGTGTTATCACCAGTTCCAAATTAAAAAAGGACAAGTTTAGTATCATGTAATGTCCAAAAAGTGACTTAGAACAGAAGGAAATGGAATCAATTTCATATGCATCTCTAGTTTGCAGCTTAATGTATGCTCAAACATGTATAAGACCATCTATAAATTTTGCAATAGGAATGTTAGGGAGATACCAAAGTAATTTTAGTATAGATCACTTGAAAGTTACAAAGAAAATTCTGACATATCTATAGGGAACTAAAGAATACATGGTTGCTTTTAAGAGGTCTGATCACCCTAAGATTGTTGGATATTCAGATTCAAACTTTGTTAGTTGTGTAGATACGAGAAAATCTAATTTTGTCTATATTTATATGTTAGCTAGAAGTGCCATCTTATGGAAGAGTGTGAAACAGTCTGTAATTGTGCATCTATTACAAAAGTTGATTTTGTGGCATATTTTGTTATCATGATTTAGGCTAAATGGTTGTGGAACTTTATTTTAAGGATTGGAATTATCGACATTGTAACTAGGCTGTTAAAAATTTATTATGATAATTGCACAATAGTTTTATCCTCTAATAACGAAAGTATTTTAAAGGTTCTAAACACATAGAATTGAAATGCCTTGTCGATAAAGAGGAGGTTCAAAAATGTAAAGCATCAATTGAGCATATTAGTATCAACCTTATGTTAGCTGACCCTTTGACAAGGGGGTTATTGCCTATAATGTTTTCTATTCATGTAAAGAACATGGGTATTATGTGGGCTAATGATTCTTAAAAAGTATTATTGTATTGGCTCTTATTATATATTTGATTCTCTTTACACATTAATGAATGTGTTATTTCTAAATTTTCTATTTTTCTTTAAGTATTTGATTGTAACATATGTTATTGAAAACATAATTGAATGATAAATCCCATTATGTAACTCTCATTTATAATCATGATTAAGCACAAAGGTTAGGATAGTGGTACATGGAAGGGAGTAACCTTGTTAGTCTTATAATTGATTATGATTATTGATGATACTTGTGTAAGTGAATGATGACTATTGTACATTATGATTACTTGAATTATTAATTTAATAAACTGCTTAAAGTCAGGTGAGTCAAGTGGGAGAATGTTAAGTGACTCATGTAGGTTTCCATCTTTGCCTAATAACAAGTTTTTGTCTTACAAAAATTACTATCACGTACAAAAAGTAAGATAATAAAAAGTTCAAGGAAAGATAGATGGGATAAAGAGCTTTTATGAATTGTTTCCATATTACTAAGCAATGGAGAAAGGTTAGTATTTGAAAGCTTTATTTTTTATATCAGAATAAAATTCTGAATATTAATGAAAATTTGTGACTTCCATAATTTTTAGATGCTGTTATGTTTCCCGAAATTATGCCTATAGGAAATACATGGAACTTGAAAAATAATTAAGTAGACTTGGTAAAAGGGAGCTATTGGAATGAAGTAAAGAGAGCAAGATAGTCCTTTGTGACGTATCTTTAGCTTATAATGAACAAGATGTGGTCTTAGTCTCTGAGCTAGCAAATTAGACTCATCCCCTGTTGAGGTCATCTCATTCGCCTCCTTAGTGGGGTTGGAGGTGTTGGGCACTTGAGCTTTTGCCTCAAAATTCGCTCTTTGAAAATATAAATTCCTCATCCACCTATTTGTAGTTTCTGACTGGACACAACTATAACGTTAGCACAAGCTTAGTGGCAATGGAGATAAAATGAGCCGGCCATTGAATTTCCCTCTCAGCACCGAAGATAAGGAACAAATTCAAAAGCTGACTAAAACAACTGTGTTTAACTATAATTTATTCATCTTGATCAACCACTTTGAGTTCAACCTCGTGGAAGCTACCTTATCTATAATATATATTCATCTTGATCACCCACTTTGAGCTCAACCTCATGGAAGCTATCTCATCACATTAACATACGTAGTATCGCCGTCCTAGGAACCGTATCACAATATTAAACACGGTGGGTGCTTTCCTGTTCAGAGTTCTCCATTTCTTACCTTGTAATAATTGGTCTTTGGGGTTTCAAATACATGGATTAAGATCAGGGATGATACGTCATTTCTCTCGTGTCCTTTTAGGAAACCGGGGTTTGGACTATTGTAACAAGATCTCCAAAAAAGGCTGAAAATGGAATTATGTTATTCGGAAATATGATATTGGTTAAGACAGCAGATAGAGGTTCATCCAACAAGGTCCGCTACGTGCCATCAGGTACCAAACAAACGGCACCTGTGGGGTTTCTCTTCTCCATTCTTTGTTGGTCGCTGTTTTGGTTTTAACAAAGAAACCTATCTTTGTAGGTAGTCTCGTAGCCGTTTTAGATGATCGATTTGTTATAAGGGGTTAGGCAATCTACTTGTGGGTGTTAAGACCTCTTTAAACAACACAGAACAACATTTTTGACCACCTTTCTCTTTCTCTCACCGGCATATGCTTACTATCTTGGAAGCAAACAAACACTAGATCAAAGAGCTGAAGACAAAGGAAGGCGCACATGGTGTTGATAGATATATTATCATTATTATATTCAACTTCGACAGGATAAAATACAAGGAAGCTTGTTCAACCCTTCGTCTACTCTCCCCCGTTGCAGGCCAAGCAAAAACAATAAACGTATGGAAACAATGTAAGACCATAACAAGATCAAGCCAAATTTGTACGATGTTTCTAAGTTGTCTTACGGATAATAGAAAATGTAAAAATTGTTAATGAAGGTACTTCAAAGTACTATTTAGTTGTTTTCTATTTTTTAGGAGTAGTGGGTAAAAATATTTTACTATTTATAAGCATGTATTTATTATTGAATTTTTCTGTTAAATTCTATTTGAGTTAGTGGCTGATCATTCTACTTCAATTTGTTTAATTGCTTGTTTCTAGAAATTTTTAGTTCAAGTACTTGCATATTTATTTAAGTACAGTGTTTTGATATGTTGAGTTCAGCTAGCATTAAATTCTTTTCTTTGGTCTAAGAAATTTTCTCTTGTTGATTATTATATTTTCAATAAATTTGGTATCTGATTGCCAAGGGTTTTAAGGGTTTGTAAGAATAGAGTAAATAATTTTTCTCTTCCTATCCCAGTTTTCAATTGATAATATTATTACTTATAGGTTGTCAAAATGAAATCCTATTTTAAAATCTTAAATATGCAAGAAGTTATCAAGAATGGTTTTAATCCCACTCCACTTACAAAAAATCCCACACTAAATCAAATAAAAAAGCATGATGAAAAGTGGTAAAGAAACCAAAAGTGCTTTCTTGTATACATTTAGTCGTGTTTGAGGAAATTTGTACAAGCATAATGGTTTATGAGTCACCTAAAGAAGCATAGAAGAAACTTAAGGAAAAGTTTGAAGGCAACAATCAAACAAGGTTAATGCAAATTTTGAATCTCAAAAGAAAATTTGAGATGATAAAGATGAAGAAATTTGTAAGTGTCAAGGAATATGGAAGCAAGATCATTTTCGTTGTCAATCAAATCAAATTGCTTGGTGAAAGATTTCCCAGTTAAAGAGTAGTAGACAAGCTTCTCATAACTCTTCTCAAAAAGTATGGTCAAAAATTATCTTACTTAAAAATTTTAAATATCTATAAAAAATAATATTTGCAGAATTAATTATTGTTCTTCAAATAGTGAACCAAAGACGGATAACAAAATTGAAAAAAAAATTGATGGAGCTTAATGATTCAAGACTTCATCCTTAAAGTGAAAGCCAACATATCTTAGTGTAGCAGTTGTAAGAAACTTGGTCATGAAGAGAAAAAATATTGACATAAGGTAAAGATTGGTCACGAAGACAAAGAATATTGACAACAAAAAATAGTTGTGTATGAGAACTCTCTCTCATCTCTTTTGTTTATCATTAGAAGAACTTAAATTCATTAATTACATGAATAACCAAAATGTTTTTTAGCTTTTGGGCATCGCCAACAGGTTATGTACTTCTTGAATTTGATCATACACATCCGTAAAAATGCTTGTTTCAGTTATATATCATAAATCAAAATCCTACCTACATTATCATCCTTACTTCAATCCGTCGACAACCCTTTTCAATTCATTTACAAAGCTTCAAACTTAAGCATAAATTTTAGTTTCTTTGGTATATTGTAAATAAAAGAGAAAAGGGTTTTTGTGGGGTAAGAATTTGGTTTGTTTTTTATGGGAAATGGTGGTCGGCGGATCTCATGACTAAACTCCACAGTCATATGAAATGCCCGATAAACATCTTGTTGTTATTGGTAATCATTCTCTCCATTGTATCCCAATCTTTACAAACTTAAATGTAACGCTCACAAGTGTAAAGTTTTGATTTTTTTTCAATTTACAAGGTAGTAAAGTTAGATCCACACTTTAGTTGTGTATATGAACAAAGAGGGGGTATTTTTGTTCTAGATCTAGAGTTTCTATATTGATTTTTAATCCATATTTGATTGTCAAAGATCATCTTTTCATTAGAAAAAGTAGGGAGATTGCTCTCAGCTCTGGCGAGGAATAAGAAATGCTCGATCTATGAGCACTGTTCATTGTTATTTCTCAATACTCTGCTTTTTTGTAAGGTTTCTCCTTCATTGTTCACCTACTTTTCCATCTCACCTACTCAATAAAGATCGAAGAAGATAGCTTATCCACTTCCTACATTGTCCTTTTTTCTTCACAATAGTACTGAAAATGGAATTATATCCTTTAAAATTTCAACCTTTAATTTATGTGTGGTTTTTTAGAGAAATGTTAGTCACAGGTTATATCATTCTCAAAATTTGGATCTATCTTTCTTTGTTATTTCATGAATGCATCAGTGATTTCATAGGCCTTTTGATTTCAGTGATTCTTATCTCAATTGCTTAGTCTTAACTCTAATTCTTGGGTTTTTGGGTCAAGTGTTTGGGTTTAGATATTCAACCTCTACTTTCATCTTCGATTTAAGGGCTGCCGATTGGAGTTTTCGTGTGACAGAAGAAAAAAATGCTTCACTTTCTTCCATATTGTGTCTTCTCTTAGGTTTTGTGATTTTCCATGTTTTTCTTCCATCTTGCGTCCAGTTTGCCTATTGTATTAAAGTCAATTTGATTTTGATTCTTTGGTTTTATTGCTGCTGCTGTAATTATGTTTCTTCTCATCTTTTTTTTTAGTTTGTGCTTTTATTTCTTTTTGTCTTTTTGGAATTTCTTTCTGCCTAGAATAATAAAGAACTTGTGTCTTTAGTTGCAAGTGACAAAAGTCAAAGACAATGGCTTTGTCTATGCATCTGTGTGTCTGTTGAACAAAAGGGATTTTGTAAAGGCTCTAGTATTTATTCAAGTTTTCTTTCTATCTGTGGGTCATTTAGGAACAATCACTCTACTAGTTAGAGATAAGGTCGTGAACTACTGGATATTGTTGCCATATCCAAGTGGTGAGACAAGTTGAAGTTGAATGTGATCTGATTTATTTATTTATTTCACCTTCCAACTGTGAATCCATCACTTGGGTGGGTATGAGTAGCTCCCTTTTTTCCTTATTAACCTTTTATTTCTTCATTTTGAACCTTTCTTTGTAGTTAAGAACCTTGTTTGAGTAATATTGGCAGGTCAAATTGTTTT
The DNA here is from genome assembly GCA_029891385.1 of Erythroxylum novogranatense. NCBI lineage: Eukaryota > Viridiplantae > Streptophyta > Magnoliopsida > Malpighiales > Erythroxylaceae > Erythroxylum > Erythroxylum novogranatense. The sequence goes on from CM057227.1 coordinate 43,328,360, forward strand.
CTTTCTCTTATTATAGGTAAGGCTGGCATTTACACTTGAAGTTTTGAATCTCGGTTTCATTATACGGTTGATGGTTATCAGCAGCATGGTTCTAGCTTCTTATGAAAATAAGGTACTAAATTATTTCTCCCTTGTCATTAGACTATTGTTTTCCTTGACATATTTTATTACAAGTGGTAAAGGGGAGTGTTCCAAAATCTCGAAGCGAGCTCGTCTCTGATTCTAGTTCTTTTGCCAGTATCAAGTTATGATTTTGTAAAGGCTCTAGTATTTATTCAAGTTTTCTTTCTATCTGTGGGTCATTTAGGAACAACCTCTCTACTAGTTAGAGATAAGGCTGTGAACTACTGTATATTGTTGCCATATCCAAGTGGTGAGACAAGTTGAAATTGAATATGATCTGATTTATTTATTTATTTCACCTTCCAATTGTGAATTCATCACTTGGGTGTGTATGAGTAGCTCCGTTTTTTCCTTATTGACCTTTTATTTCTTCATTTTGATCCTTTCTTGGCATTTTGTAGTTAAGAACCTTGTTTGAGTAATATTGTCAGGTCAAATTGTTTTCTTTCTCTTATAATAGGTAGGGCTAGCATTTATGTTTGGAGTTTTGAATCTCGGTTTCATTGTACAGTTGATGGTTAACAGCAGCATGGTTCTATCTCCTTATGAAGATAAGGTACTAAATTCTTTTTCACTTGTCATTAGACTACTGTTTTCTTTCACATATTTTATTACAAGTGGTAAAGTGGAGCGTTCCAAAATCTAGAAGCGAGCTCGTCTCTAATTCTAGTTTTTTTGCCAGTATCAAGTTATGATTTTGTAAAGGCTCTAGTATTTAATCAAGTTTTCTTTCTATCTGTGGGTCATTTAGGAACAACCTCTCTACTAGTTAGAGATAAGGCTGTGAACTACTAGATATTGTTGCCATATCCAAGTGGTGACACAAGTTGAAGTTGAATGTGATCTGATTTATTTATTTATTTCACCTTCCAACTGTGAATCCATCACTTGGGTGGGTACGAGTAGCTTCGTTTCTTCCTTATTGACCTTTTATTTCTTCATTTTGATCCTTTCTTGGCATTTTGTAGTTAAGAACCTTGTTTGAGTAATATTGGCAGGTCAAATTGTTTTCTTTCTCTTATTATAGGTAAGGCTAGCATTTACGCTTGGAGTTTTGAATCTCGGTTTCATTATACGATTGATGGTTATCAGTAGCATGGTTCTAGCTCCTTATGAAGATAAGGTACTAAATTCTTTTTCACTTGTCATTAGACTACTGTTTTCCTTCACATATTTTATTACAAGTGGTAAAGTGGAGCGTTCCAAAATCTAGAAGCGAGCTTGTCTCTAATTCTAGTTCTTTTGCCAGTATCAAGTTATGATTTTATAAAGGCTCTAGTATTTATTCAAGTTTTCTTTCTATCTATGGGTCATTTAGGAACAACCTCTCTACTAGTTAGAGATAAAGCTGTGAACTACTGGATATTGTTTCCATATCCAAGTGGTGAGACAAGTTGAAGTTGAATGTGATCTGATTTATTTATTTATTTCACCTTCCAACTGTGAATCCATCACTTGGGTGGGTATGAGTAGCTCTGTTTTTTCCTTATTGACCTTTTATTTCTTCATTTTGATCCTTTCTTAGCATTTTGTAGTTAAGAACCTTGTTTGAGTAATATTGGCAGGTCAAAATGTTTTCTTTATCTTATTATAGGTAAGGCTAGCATTTACGCTTGAAGTTTTGAATCTCGATTTCATTATACGGTTGATGGTTATCAGTAGCATGGTTCTAGCTCCTTATGAAGATAAGGTACTACATTCTTTTTCACTTATCATTAGACTACTGTTTTCGTTCACATATTTTATTACAAGTGGTAAAGTGGAGTGTTCCAAAATCTAAAAGCGATCTCATCTCTTATTCTAGTTCTTTTGCCAGTATCAAGTTATGATTTTGTAAAGGCTCTAGTATTTATTCAAGTTTTCTTTCTATCTGTGGGTCATTTGGGAACAACCTCTCTACTAGTTAGAGATAAGGCTGTGAACTACTGGATATTGTTTCCATATCCAAGTGGTGAGACAAGTTGAAGTTGAATGTGATCTGATTTATTTATTTATTTTACCTTCCAACTGTGAATCCATCACTTGGGTGGGTATGAGTAGCTCTGTTTTTTCCTTATTGACCTTTTATTTCTTCATTTTGATCCTTTCTTGGCATTTTGTTGTTAAGAACCTTGTTTGAGTAATATTGGCAGGTCAAATTGTTTTCTTTCTCTTATTATAGGTAGGGCTAGCATTTATGCTTGGAGTTTTGAATCTCGGTTTCATTATACGGTTGATGGTTATCAGTAACATGGTTCTAGCTCCTTATGAAGATAAGGTACTAAATTCTTTTTCACTTGTCATTAGACTACTGTTTTCCTTCACATATTTTATTATAAGTGGTAAAGTGGAGCGTTCCAAAATCTAGAAGCGAGCTTGTCTCTGATTCTAGTTCTTTTGCCAGTATCAAGTTATGATTTTGTAAAGGCTCCAGTATGTATTGAAGTTTTCTTTCTATCTGTGGATCATTTAGGAACAACCTCTCTACTAGTTAGAGATAAGGCTGTGAACTACTGGATATTGTTTCCATATCCAAGTGGTGAGACAAGTTGAAGTTGAATGTGATCTGATTTATTTATTTATTTCACCTTCCAACTGTGAATCCATCACTTGGGTGGGTATGAGTAGCTCTGTTTTTTCCTTATTGACCTTTTATTTCTTAATTTTGATCCTTTCTTGGCATTTTGTTGTTAAGAACCTTGTTTGAGTAATATTGGCAGGTCAAATTGTTTTCTTTCTCTTATTATAGGTAGGGCTAGCATTTACACTTGAAGTTTTGAATCTCGGTTTCGTTATACGGTTGATGGTTATCAGTAGCATGGTTCTAACTCCTTATGAAGATAAGGTACTAAATTCTTTTTCACTTGTCATTAGACTACTGTTTTCCTTAACATACTTTATTATAAGTGGTAAAGTGGAGCGTTCCAAAATCTAGAAGCGAGCTTGTCTCTGATTCTAGTTCTTTTGCCAGTATCAAGTTATGATTTTGTAAAGGCTCCAGTATGTATTGAAGTTTTCTTTCTATCTGTGGATCATTTAGGAACAACCTCTCTACTAGTTAGAGATAAGGCTGTGAACTACTGGATATTGTTTCCATATCCAAGTGGTGAAACAAGTTGAAGTTGAATGTGATCTGATTTATTTATTTATTTCACCTTCCAACTGTGAATCCATCACTTGGGTGGGTATGAGTAGCTCTGTTTTTTCCTTATTGACCTTTTATTTCTTCATTTTGATCATTTCTTGGCATTTTGTAGTTAAGAACCTTGTTTGAGTAATATTGGCAGGTCAAGTTGTTTTCTTTCTCTTATTATAGGTAAGGCTAGCATTTACGCTTGAAGTTTTGAATCTCGGTTTCATTATACGGTTGATGGTTATCAGTAGCATGTTTCTAGCTCCTTATGAAGATAAGGTACTAAATTCTTTTTCACTTGTCATTAGATTACTATTTTCCTTCACATATTTTATTACAAGTGGTAAAGTGGAGTGTTCCAAAATCTAGAAGCGAGCTCGTCTCTGATTCTAGTTCTTTTGCCAGTATCAAGTTATGATTTTGTAAAGGCTCTAGTATTTATTCAAGTTTTCTTTCTATCTGTGGGTTATTTAGGAACAACCTCTCTACTAGTTAGAGATAAGGCTGTGAACTACTGGACTTCTTTATATCTTTTTTTTTTCATCTTCATGTCACATTTGCATTTAGGACTACTTGAACAGTCTCTATACTAAGTAAGGATAAGGCTGCGTACTATTAGACCTCCAGATTCTTTGTTAGTGCAAGATTTCACATTGATGTTGATGATGATGTAAAGCTCCAACATTACAGGTGTAAAAGGTTTGGACATTTGCAAAAGAATTGCAACTTTAAAAATGAAGAATAAACAAAGATGGTGCAAATGACGAAAGAAGAAACTCTTTTTTGAGTAGAAAGTGAGATGTGCACAGATGTGCTTATGATGGTAATAAGTGCATCATGCTAAAGAGAAGTGCTTCATAAGTTAGGGAGAGAAGTACTCATCAAAACCTTAAGCAAGAGTGAAAATTGATTAAAATAATTCAAACTACTATTTAATTGTTTCCTATTTTTAAGAGTAATGGGTAGTAGTGTTTTATTTCTTAAGCATGTGTTTATTACTGAATTTTTCTGTTTTAAGTTGTATTCAGTTAATGGCTATTCCTTTCATGTAGGTTTGGTTAATTGCTTGTTTTCAGACATTTTTAGTTCAAATATTTGCCTATTTATTTAAGTTTACTTTCTAATTTGTTGAGTTAAGCTAACAGTAAAATCTTTTATTTTATCTAGTAAAATTTTGTCCTTTATTAATTATTATATTTTGCAACAAAAGTTAGGCAAATTGCTTCTACTACTGCTTTACTGCGGAATTGTTAGGTTGAACTGACAATGAAGTGGCCTTTGCCATTTCTAATATATTTATTACTACACAGCTATCACCAACATGATTCATGCAAATTATCGAAACTTAAAACAAGTTAAGACTTTTAAGATAATTGATCAACCGTTGGTTAACTCATGAATAAAAATGCACCAAACAGCCAACCACTTGAGTTTTGAAAAAAGAACCGAGTTCCTCCAGCAAAATGTTGCTTCCTTCATTCCAATATTAAACAGTCTATTTGTTTCTGGTCCTCACAAACTTGGCCCGTGAAGCTTTCTTTTCAAGCTTTTCCCTCTTCTTGCGAGTCTTTTCATCTTCTTCAACTCCCTGATTAAGGCAAAATAAAAGACCGAATTACGTAAAACTGGTAGTGCTTTTTAATGGGGTTCATAAGTTTTGAGCCAAGGTTTTACCTCTGAACCTAGTGGTAAGAATCCTCTTATGAGTCCAAAACCTTTGTATGCTGCAAATCCCGGTATCTAAAAGCAACAAGAAATAATGAAGTTATCATTTCTTCTACTATCACCCAGTATGAACTCTTGTTACAAGCAAAAAGTTCAGTTATATTCTGCCTCGGAATCTGGCACTGTACATGCAAGTATCCCCTCATCGTTTGTAGATTATTCTAATAATCCTAGTTGATGATGAAATTCCTCCACTTTTGGTGTCCCAGCCCTTGCAGGCGCATATAAATGCAGAGAAAAAGTACACATCCGTCTGCTCCTTCACATCATTGTATTTCATCATTCTTACTGAAAATAATTAATCATTCACGTTTCCATAGCTCTGACTCTGCAAACTTTTGTTAGAAATTGTACCAGTATTACCATACATTTAATCTCCAATTTAGTTGGAACAATTTAATAACATTAGACTCACTTATGGTACCAGCGATGAGTCATAAGTAAGACACCCTTCGTACATCAGATATCCAAGAGAGAGAATGAAAACTTTTTCGCCAAACGATAGCAATAAGATACACCAACTTCTACTGAAAAGGGGAATTATAAACTGGCTTTTAACAAGTTCACCACTCCAAAAGCGTGTACATTTAAAAAGCAAGTCCAAAGGGTGAAAAGTTAAGCAAATAAGATCTTACCACCAAGTACACAAACCAAAATTTGTTCGAGATAATAGACGTGACTTGCACAAAGCATGTAATATAGATCACATCATGCAGATAGCTGAAATAAATAACCAATAGTAAGGGGTTAACATCTTAACATATATCCTGAAAAATATAAAATGAACTTCTGAATGAGTGGAATCAAATCACAGTACTGAACTCCCCAAATCAAATAACATATTGTGAAAAATCAATTCACCTCAACAATAATAAAAAGTGGATCACACTTACTTTCAAGCCAATATTGTCTACATCATAAACCTCAACATGTTCAAATACACAAATACTCGTGCGGTACTAAGCTCTGATCATGTTGAAGGTCAGTAGCAAACTCTAAGTAAAACAATCTAGTGGCTTAAGAAATACTTCAAACTTTTCAAAGTAAATTTGATATAACATATATAAGTTTTCCGTTTAGGTTAAATAAATAAATAAGATTTAACGAAGATGATCTACTCCTTTACTTTTTCTTGATTGAAAATAAATATCTTGATACTCTATCCTCAACATTATGCATGATTTGAAAGGCATAAAAGAGAAAACAAAAAATAGAAAAAGCTACAAGGATGACGCACCCACAAATTCCTCCGGTACTCATATCAAATCCACCATCGAGAAGCTCTCCTCCATCTGAATAAGTGGGTTTTGCCATATCCGCCAGTTGTTTATAGGGAATCCAATAAGCCAGGGATGTCAAACCTAGACCCATCCAATGTTTCCAGGTGAAAGAAGAATGGAACAACACCATCCTTACCAGAACATATATAACCTAGATAAACACAAATTAGATCAACAACATTATAGATTTACCAGCGTTGAGGATGCAACTTTACGGATCCAGCCATATATCATTAAGTAATAATTGGATTCAACGATGTAGTCACAAAAATTAGACACGCACAACGATAAGTTAGCAAAGTTTAAGCTTATGAAAATCTGCAAAACTGTGCCTGAGTTTTTGAATTTCACTTCAGAGAAAATAAGTGATTAGGTTTGAAGACAGCTGTACATAAAAAGAATCATAAATTTCTATTAAGATTTCAGAATGATAACATGCATAAAAACTAATACATGGAATCCACTACTTAAAATCATAACAAGAGAGGTTCAAAAGGATTGAATTTTTGTCAGTTGTCAGCTTAGTAGTTTGTGCTCGGAAAATATCATGGGGAAAATGCACTTGCTAATCTCAAGATAAAATCTGACTCATCAAAAGCACAGCTTCTCAAACTGTTTTACCAATATGAGAAATAAATCATTAGGAAATAAGAAAGAAGATTGACCCTGAATTTGAAGTGCCAAATTCGTTTCCGTAGAAAGGCAAAGCCTTCACCTCCAAAGACCCATTATTGATTATGCCAAGTTCAACTCGAGTTGACTCCGTTAATCACTAGTCCAGAATTAGACCGGAAGTCTCCAGAAACCCTTTTCCGTATTTGGTCTCTCTAACCTAAAGCTAAGAACTTGACCTTCTCACAAGCCAAAAAAAGCGAACAAACAATGGAAATAGGAACAATAACCAGCAACCGCATCAAAGAAAAAAGAAAACGAAATTAGAAGAATTGAGGAGGTTAGGAGGGGCGTACATTACAGGCGATGATGAGCTGAAGAAGTTTTGCCATGTGACGGGTGTTCTCTTCCTTGCGCTTCTTCGCGCCTTGATTTGCCATCTCTTGTACTTACAAAGCAGATGGAATCGAAATACAAAGAGAGAGAATAAGATTCAGGGACTGAAAGATTTCTATTTGACCTTACTGATTCTGTTGTCTGAGACTTCAATCCAAGGTAGGAAATGGTGAAAGAAAGAAAACAGGGGGTGTCGTGGTGAAAGTGGCAAAAAGGACTTGGTGAAAACCAAGCCCAGCCCATCATATTCATAAGTCACTCACTCGTACGAATTACAGGGTTCATAAGCTAAAAAGAAGGCTTTAGGCTTTAGTCGTGGTAACGAGACTGTCGCATCTACCTGCTATCTGTGTTTTTTCTTTGGCTTGTTTACTGGCTGTTCAATTGTAGTATTAAATTTAATTTAAGTGTTTGAAAACACACAAAAAGGATATGTTTAATTTATAAATGTAATTAAAACTCATGTATTTTATAAATTAAATTTACACCTCTAAATATTGGGATTGAATTCACTCCTCTAAAAACACTCCTCTCTTTTCTTTTTTATTATGACTTGTGAGTTTTAACTTTTAACTAATAAAAACATGTTTAATTATATTTGTAATTTTATTTTTAGTTAATATTTTATAATTTATGAATATGAAAATTAAATTTTATTTTCTATTTTATATAAACATTTAACTTACTGAAAAATTAGCTATTTTATAATTTTATCTTTATATTCTATTAAAATTTAACAAAATATACATGTTATTGATTTTATATTAATAAATAAAATTATTCTTATTATTTTATCGAGTTACTATTACTACATTTCATTAATTGTAAAATAAATAATTTTAACATATATAGCTAATTAATTTTACCTATAATTATAATATTTTAATAATAATTAATAATATATTAACCACCGATTTATAATAATCAATAAACCTTTTACTTATATACCATAATCCTCGTCATTCAATCGAAAATCATATGATATAATTGCATTGTGAAAGTTAATATAATACTGCCTTGAGTACTACTTATATATTAATTATAACAATCTACACATTTTATACTCTTGATCCTTCTGAAAAAGTACATTTGATTATTTCATTTATTATTTTTATTTATTTTTCAACTTAAGAATACTTTCTTTACATTTGATGTAATTAAGATCTATTATGGTCACCAAAACTAGAATTAATTGGAATAAAGAAAATAATCTTATTATTTAATAAGATTATTTTTAGTCAACGAAAAAATGTTATATGAAATAATTGAATTCATTTTGATTGTGTTCTAAACAGTATAATTGAATGCAATTCCAATATTAATGGTTTTGTTCCAAACAGTATAAATTGAATTTAATTCAATCTCAATTTAATTCAATCTCATTAACGTAATTAAATCTAATTTATTAATGAATTCAATTCGTAGGTTTCTAAACGACCCATCAGTTTTTCCGCTTGTTCATCTTCAGCCTTCTCTTCTTTTCTTCTTAACCTCACCGTTAAGATATCTTTACTTTAAAGATTCTTCTTACTTTGGCATAAGTGCACTAGATGGATTTGGAAATTATGATAGCTTAAGTGAACCTGGAAGATTTTCAATTACATCTCTACAATCTTTTACACTAGGAGTTATGCTTAGAAGATTGAATTCTATAGTTGTTTTAACAATGCAAGGAATAACTTCTTCTAGGTTGTTCCAATCGGTCAGCCAATAAAGCTCAAATAGTTGTGTTAATGTAATTAGAAGGCATTAGGCATCATTTTCTTTCAGTAAACCAAATTGTTAAACTTTTTCAAAGGATCACACCTTCTCTAGAGAACAACTAGAAGAGCAAGCCGACAACATGCATTGGAAATCATAGTAACAATGATGAAACAACAGGTGTTGCACTTGCAGTTGGTTTCCAAGGATGTGTCTATTAATGCTAGCTTGGGCAACTTGGCGTCCGATGCCTCAAGCAATCCTCAATTGGTATAAGCAAACTTGTAACCATGTCAGACTAGAGGCCCCTTTAAAACTCAGACATCTTTCAACATGCCATCATTGGACCCGGGTTTAGATGTTGGTATTAGTACATCTTATACTTTTTGGCATGGATTTGTGCTAAAACTGGTGTTTTATGTTCTAATCAATTTTAGGGATAAAATTTAATAAAATAGGGTAAATTTTGATTAACTAGAACAGAGGATCTGTTTCGGTAATTTTCTAGATTATAATAGATATACTGAAAGTTGGCAGATGTAGTCAAGTTAAGGAAATTTTCATCAAATCTTTTTCCAATAAACGAGCATTTCAACCATGGTCCATTATTTACCAACAACTCAGGAGACAATTAATCTTTGATGTAACAAGGAAGAGTGAAAAAAATGTCAAAACAATTCAAGCAATTTGCTTGCATGCCTAACATAAGTAGAGGTTGAATAGAGATCATTGTTTAGAATAACATTATGTACTGGCCGGATGGTACCGTATCGACCAAAAAATGAAACGGTATTTAAGGTTTTGGTATCAAACAACACCGAATGTTTTTGGTTGGTATTGCCCAATATTCAAAATACCATTTATATACTAGTCGGTACCGTAATTTTGATAAATCTAAGGACTGTTTTGTATATATATGTATACCCTAAACCCCCCACCCCGACAGCTACACTCATCCTCAGCTAATTTTATTTTTTCTCTCTCTCAGACTGGCCTTACGCCTCCATCCTCTCTTTATCCCACGTCCTCGTCTTATCTCCACTCTCTCCCTCTCATTCTCCTCTCCATCTCTAGTGGTGCTCCTCCTTCTCTGGTGATAAGATAACCATGAACCACTGTACCACACAACTATCATCTTTGGATCTTCCTCCACCACGCGAACCCGTCATCACTAAGCCTCATCCGGACCTCCATCAGGCTTCAACCCTCCTCCATGAGGACCACCACATCACCACACCACACTCGACTGATCTCCTCCTATCCTCCACGCATCCATAGCTGCCGGATTTAGAATAATACCATATTTAAAACCAACCCAACCCGAAAATCAATTGTGAATTTGTTTGGGTGTGTTTTGACTTTTCAATTGAATTTGTTCTAATTGCATTTGTGTTGTGATTGTGAATGGGTTGGACTTGGAAGTTGGAATGCAATTATGAATGAATTTGTGATTTTTCGTTGGTTGGATAATGGATTGTTTTTGGAGTTGAATGAAAGGAGTTTAGTTTTGGTTCATTATTGTGGTTCAGTTGATGATACTTGATGTCTTGATTTACCTTAAATTTTTTGGTCATTGAAACTTGAAATGCACAGCATGCATCATACATGATTTAAAAGTTAGAAAGTCTTTTAATTTAAAATTTTAAAACCGATAATGGAAATTGTAAAGAATTCAAAGTCAATAATTAATTGACATATTCTTAAAATTATTGAAATGGTATTTAGATATTGGGTAAATAATTAATTGAGTATAATAATAATTCGGTTGTGGTCTTATGGAAAAGCCTAAGATGTAGCATCCTGCCACTTGAATGAAGATTAAAATGGTGACTATTAGAGATTAATGAGAAATTAGGAAGCATAATTCATGCTTATGCATAATGTAACATACACATACACGACATTATTGATCTTGCACATTACAGTTATTTGTACATGCATTCATTAATATTTTTCAGGTATGACTGATTATAAATATGATTAAAATGTGAATTGTGAGTTATTTGCGTTAAAAAATTTATTTGGAGTCCATTACCATTATTTCAAAATTTTTGGTGAATTTGAGGTACATTTGGACTAGGACAAATGCCAAGTGGTAGGATAAATTGATACATGAAAATTTTGGATGATTAAGCCTAAAATTGAGTGACATTTGGCCTAGTTAATTGGTGACAAATGGACTAGTAATTAAGTGACAAATAAATCAATTATTGTGTGACAAGTGGACCAATAATTAGGAGACATATGGACTAATTAATTGGTGACATATGGTAGCATCTAAAGTGGATTAGTGGCAACATCTTGATTAGGCAGATGTAAGACATGCCTTAGGACAAATGTTATGCTATAAAGTTGACACCTAGCATATTGATGGAGCAAATTCCAGCAACAATGTTTCTGTTGTTTCTCTCACCTTTCTCCACCGAATTTCCTCCAACTTTTTCCTCTGTAATTTTCCTGAACCTTAGGCAAATTTCTGCACCAAAACCAGCTTTTTATCTTACACAAAATAGCCAAGAAAACCAACTGAAAGTTACTTTCATCTTGCTGTCCAAAATCAACCTGTTTTCACCATAAGTTTGTGATGAATTTTACTTGCATTTAGACTTGATTTAATATGAAGTTTGAGCTGAATTGAAAGTCTAACAAGTAACAATCTGATCTTTATGATATGTTTATTAGTATGAGAATTATGCCTGAAATGGAATGACATATATGAGATATTGGTGAAGATGTATGTTGGAATGTTATGAACTAGAGAATTTTCATTGAATAGACTTTGATATTTTGATTATAACTTGAGTTGTAGATTTCTGAATAGGTTGATTCTTAATTCAGATTAAACTAGAGACATATTTCTATAAATTTCCTGAAGAAGTTGAATGTTATTTTTTGGGAAATATTTAGCTGAATATTTCCTAAGATATTATTGACTCACAAAGTTAATAAATCGGATCGGATAACATGTATCGATCTAATATTATGTACAAATATTAGGAGATTATGTATATTTATTAGAAGATTATGTACAGATACTTGTTTCCTTAATTAGCTAGCTCTATTTCTATATATACATGTAACTATGTATTGATGAAAATAAGAAAAGAAAAACAAGCATTCAATATTTCCATATGGTATCGAGCTATACACGAGCAGATTCTAAACCTTAGCCACCACCTACAGTCACTAATATTAACACCTAAACCCTAACTGCCAACTACTGTTTCTAATCCTTCAAACCCATGTCAATTATATATGATGTTGGTGAATCTTTTAACCCAACTCATCAAACACCTCCTACTCATAATACTACCTCAGATTCTCATTCCATTCAGATCACTACTATACAGCTAAATGGAGAGAATTTTCTTTGCTGGTCCCAATCAGTTAGAATGTACATCTGTGGTAGAGGAAAGATTGGGTATTTGAAAGGTGACAAAAGGGAACCTACGGCTGATGATCCTACACATGGAATATGGGATGCTGAAAATTCTATGATGATGACATGACTGGTAAACTCTATGGAGGGGGATATTAGCTCCAATTATATGTGCTACCACACAGCTAAGGAGCTATGGGACAATGTGAATCAGATGTATTCCGATTTGGGAAACCAGTCCCAAGTGTATGAATTAACCCTCAATTAGGTAAGATTCATCAAGGTGAGGATAGTGTTACTAAGTACTTTAATTCTCTGAAATGTTCGTAGCAAGACTTAGATTTGTTTAATGACTATGAATGGAAATCTCATAATGACTGTAACTATTTTCAAAAAACAGTAGAGGATAACAGAATTTTTAAGTTCTTAATTGGACTTAATGTTGAGTTTGATGAGGTTAGAGGCAGGATTATTGGGAGACAACCACTCCCTACTATTAGAGAGGTATTTGCAAAAGTCCGACGTGAAGAGAGTAGACAGTTTGTAATGCTTGGCAAAAGAAATCCTACAGCCACTATTGAGAACACAACATTAGTTGCTGGAAACACTATTGGTCATACTAAGAAGGTTGAGGAAAAGTCACAGGTATGATGTGACTATTGCAATAAAGCATGGCATACCCGTGAAATATGCTAGAAACTCTATGGAAAACCTGCAAATTGAAAGGGATCACATGAAGGGAAATTTAATAAGTTGAAGGAAAATTCTACAAATCACTATGAATCACGAAAAATCCCATCAGCACATGAGGTAGATGCTGGACAAATCTCTCAAGAGCATAATAATTACATTATGAAGCTTTTAACACCCAAATCTGAATCCTCAAGTGCTCATAATGCTTCAGTGGCGCAAACTGGTAGTGTTTTTTAATGCCATATCATGTTCCTTTCTATACAATTTCACTCCTTGGATCATTGATTCAGGAGCACCTGACCATATGACCAGTTCTTCTAATTTATTTCATACTTATGACCCTTGTTCTGGTCATGAAAAGATCCGTATAGCAGATGGATCATTTTTTGTTGTTGCTGGTAAAGGTTCAGTAACTCTTTCCTCAAATATACGCCTTAAAGTTGTCCTACACGTTCCAAAACTAACATGCAATTTGTTATCCATGAGCAAACTAGCCTGTGACTCTAATTGTACCATTACATTCTTCGACTCATATTGTGTATTTCAGGAACTAACTTCGAGGAAGATGATTGGCAATGCTAAGTTGATAGATGGTCTCTACTACTTCGTTAATGACAACTTAAAGAATAAAGGAGCTCATGGCTTAAGTAGTATTTGTTCTACCCCTACTAAATGACATATTTTACTTTGGCATAATAGATTAGGGCATCCTAATTTTTCCTATCTTAAAAGACTATTACCTCATTTGTTTAATTTATGGATTGTTTAAAACTTCACTGTGAGCAGTGCATTTTATCCAAAAGTCATAAGATTTCTTATCCCACTAAACCATATCAACCCTCCAAACCCTTTTATTTAATCCATAGTGATGTTTGGGGTCCATCCCGTGTTAAAACTCTCACAGGAAAAAATGGTTTGTAACTTTTATTGGTGATCATACTCGATTATGTTGGGTCTATTTGATACGTGAAAAATCTGAAGTTACTCAATTCTTTCAAAATTTTTATACCATGGTTGAAACTCAATTTCACACATGCATTGGTATACTTCACTCGGACAATGGTACTGAGTATTTTAATGAAACCCTTGGAAATTTTCTTAAGTCTAAAGGCATAGTCCACCAATCTACATGTGTTAACACTCCTCAACAAATGGTATTGCCGAGAGAAAAAAAACAAACATTTGCTAGATGTCTCTCGATCCATTATGTTTACAATGAACGTACCAAAATATCTTTGGGGTGAGGCTGTTTTGACTGCATCATACTTAATTAATCGAATGCCTAGCTGTATTTTGAATTATGCTACACCCTTAGATATGTTTAAACAATGTTTTCCTAAAAATAGACTTTACTCTACTCTTCCACTTCGGGTATTTTGGTATACTGTTTATATCCACAATTCCAATAAGGGAAACTCCAAACTAGATCCAAAAGCTGAAAAAGCTTAATATTGTGAAAGTCAGGCTGATCATACAATGTTTTACAAATGGTCCAAAACAGGTATGGTAGCTATTCTCATTGTTTATGTAGATGACATTATCATAACAGGAGATGATGTACCTAAAATAGTAGAGTTGAAGAAGAGATTAGCCAGAGAATTTGAGATTAAAGATCTCAGACCCCCTTAAAAACTTCTTTGGAATGGAGTTTGCTAGATCTAAGGATGGAATATTTGTAAACCAAAGGAAATACATTCTGGACCTATTGAATGAGACTGGATTACTAGGATGCAAGGCAACTGAAACTCTTGTTGAAACTGGTGTGAATTTTAGACCAGTACAACCTGAAAATGTTATTAATAAGGAGAGATACCAGCAACTAGTTGGGAGATTAATATACCTATCCCATACCAGACTAGATATAGTTTTTGCTGTGAACTTAGTAAGTCAATTTATGCATTCTCCAGGCCAAGAACACCTGGATGTTGTATATAGGATCATAAGATATCTAAAAGGAACTCTTGGACAAGGTATAATGTTTCAAAATCAGAACAAACTCCAAGTTGAAGTTTATACTGATGCTGATTGGGCAGCAAGTGCAACTGATAGAAGATCAGTTTCAAGTTATTGCACATTTGTTGGTGGTAATTTGGTTACTTGGAGGAGTAAGAATCAAAGTGTGGTTGCTAGAAGCAGTGTTGAAGCTGAGTTTCGTTTAATAACACATGGAATTTGTGAAGTTTTGTGGATTAAAAGAGTACTTTGTGAACTACAGATTCCTATTTCAGTTCCTATAAAAGAATATTGTGACAACAAAGTAGCAATTTCAATTGCTCACAACCCTGTTCTGCATGATAGAACAAAACATGTTAAGGTTGACAAGCACTTTATCACAGAGAAGATTGAAGAAGGATCAATTTGTGTTCCCTGTATTCCAACATCACAACAGGTAGCTGATATTCTCACAAAGGGATTACACAAAAGGCAGTTCAATGACCTAGTTACCAAACTGGGCATGGAAGACATGTACAAACCAGCTAGAGGGGGAGTGTTGGGAAATATTCAGCTGAATATTTCCTAAGATATTATTGACTCCTAAAAATCAATAAATCAGATCAGATAACATGTATCAGATCTGATATTGTGTACAAATATTAGGATATTATGTATAGTTATTAGAAGATTATGTATGATACTTGTTTCCTTAATTAGCTAGCTCTATTTCTATATATACATGTAACTATGTGCTGATGAAAATAAGAAAAGAAATACAATTGTTCAGTATTTCCGCATATTTCTATCTCTAAGCATTTCAAAATCTGGTTGGAAGTAGAGTTAAGAGTTTTGTTACAGTTTAAAAATAGTCTAAACTCTTTGGGATATAACTTTCAATATACTGAATCAAATTGTATGATTTTAGTGTTATTAGAAACTGGAAACATAGTGGAACAATTGTCTAAAAGAAAGTGTTATTGAAATACACCATTTTCCTTGTCATAATGATCATGCAAGTTATCCCGAAAGGGGGTGTTAGGATGAAAATGTTGAGGTGTGCTAGAATTAGATAACTGGAATGTTTTTATTGAACATGCTTTAGTATTTTGGCTATATTTTGACCTGTAGATTTCCAAATGAAATAATTCTTATTTTAAATTGAACTAGAGACATTTTGCTACAAATGCTAAGAAGAGATTGAATTTTAATTCTATCTTTAAGGGTCTTGAAATTTAGCTTGAAAGCAAGTCTTGGCTTAGGCAGTAGCACTACTAGGGACAGAAATCAAGTCCTGTTGTTATTGAATAAAATGTATTGATATAAGCCAAATTAGACAAAGATGTCTTCACAAAAGTTATATATTATTCTCTTATATTTTTATTGATATAAATTTTGTAAGTTTTAGATATTGGAATTGAGAGATATGAGATGTACAACTTGAATGCATGATCATGCATTAGCCAAACTTTCATATGTACATTGTCTGTGGTATTTTGAGCATAAATCATAGAATAATGAACCGAATTGAATGATCTTAGTATCATTAGAAACTTAAGACATTGGAAAATAACTTTCCAGAAGGAAGTGTTGCCTAATTTTTTCATTTACCTTATCAGAATAATTATGTAAATTTGACCCGAAAGTATATTGTGAGAAAAAAATCTAAAATGATCAATTGGGTTATGAAATTAGTTTCACATTGTTTTATTATGGTCCAAACCCTAAGCACAGATTATATTAATGAGGGCTTTTCTATCTGAATGATATGGTGACAAAATCTCGATAAGATACCCAAAACTCTCATTGAACATGCATTATGCATATTGCCTACACATTGATGTGCATAAAGAAAGACTTATACATTTGTGCAAAATTGTGATATATGTAAATGTGTTTTCTATGATATAGAGGAATGTTTATGCTATTTCTCCCACCTTTCTCCACCAAATTTGCTCCAACTTTCTCCTCTATAATTTACCTAAACCCTAGGCAAATTGCTGCACCAAAACCATCCTTTATCTTACACAAAATAGCCAAGAAAACCAGCTGAAAGTTACCTTCGTCTTGCTGTCCAAAATCAACCTATTTTCATCATAAGTTTATGATGAATTTTGCTTACATGGAGACTTGATTTTATATGAAGTTTGAGCTGAATTGAAAGCCTAACAAGTAAGTTACAATTTGATCTTTATGATATGTATAGTAGTATGAGAATTATGCCTGAATTGGAATGACATATATTAGATATTGGTGAAGATGTATGTTGGAATGTTATGAATTGGAGAATTTTTGTTGAATAGACTTCAGTATTCTGATTATAACTTGAGATGTAGATTTTTGAATGAGTTGATTCATGATTCAGATTAAACTAGAGACATATGCCTACAACTTTGCTGAAGAAGTTGAATGTTAATTCTATATCTGACAATTTCAAAATTGGGTTGGAAGTAGAGTTAGGAGTTTTGTTACAGTTTAAAAATAGTATGAACTTTTTTAGATATAACTTTCAGTATACTGAATCAAATTGTGTGATTCTATTAAAACTGGAAACATAGTGGAACAATTGTCTAGAAGAAAGTGTTACTGAAATACACCATTCTCCTTGTCATAATGATCATGCAAGTTATCCCCAAAGGGGGTGTTAGGATGAAAATACTGAGGTGCGCTGGAATTTGATAACTGGAATGTTTTTACTGAACATACTTCTGTATTTTGGCTATATTTTGAACTTTAGATTTCCAAATTAAATGATTCTTATTTTAAATTGAACTAGAGACATTTTTCTACAAATGTTATGAAGAAACTGAATTTTAATTCTGTCTTTAGGGGTCTTACAATTTAGCTTGAAAGTAAGTCTTGGCTTAGACAGTAACACTACTAGGGACAAAAATCAGGTCTTGTTGTTATTGAATAAACCGTATTGGCATAAGCCCAATTAGACAAAGGTGTCTTCACAAAAATTATATCTTATTCTCTTAGCTTTTGATTGGTATAAATTTTGTAATTTTTGGATATTGGAATTGAGAGATATGAGGTGTACAACTTGAATGCATGATCATGTGTTATCCAAAATTTCACATGTACATAGTCTATTGAATTTTGAGAATAACTCATAGAATAATGAAGCAAATTGAATGATCTTGGTATCATTAGAAACTTAAGACATTGGAAAAACAACTTTTCAAAAGGAAGTGTTGCCTAATTTTGTCATTTACCTTATCAGAATAATTATGTAAGGTTGACCCGAAAGCATATTATGAGAAAAAATATGAAATGATCAATTGGGTTATGAAATTAGTTTCACATTGTTTTATTAAGGTCCAAACCCTAGGTACAAATTATATTAATGAGGGTTTTTCTATTTAAATGATATGGTGACAAAATCTCGATAAGATACCTGGAATTTTCATTGAACATGCATTGTGCGTATTGCTTATACATTGATGTGCATAAAGAAAGACTTACATTTGTGCAAAATTGTGATATATGTAAATGCGTTTTGTATGATATAGAGGAGCACATTGGATGCCAGTCAGACATTGCCAGACCATCCAGGTAATAGCTAATTGGACTATACAGTGAGTAACTTAAGATGGTCTCACCTTATTGTTTTGTACATTATTGAACTGTATTGCGATATAATTGAACTGTACTGAATTATGCTGATTGTGTACTGAATTCTAGAAAATATTTGTCCAAGGCATTTTGGTGCATTAGAATAATAATGGAAGTGCTGATTGAATGTGAATGCATCTGCCTAAATAATTTTCTGGTTCTTAACTGAAAAGTTGAATGCCGAACCTAGTCCGATGACTACTGCTACTATGACTGTTACTATAATTAATATTGTGACTGATATACCGTTATGTTACATGTAAATGAAAGTGATTGTATTTGATGACTGAATTGTGGCATGTACTTTATTCCGATGCATGTAATATAAAGGAGTTGTGATAGATGTTGCTACTGATACTGTTACTGATAAGAGTTTTATGCTCCCGCATATGTGATTCGAGCCTATGACTCACTGTGATCAATGAGTCACAGACAGAATGACTGAACCTGATAATTTGGGATATTGTAAAAACACACAGTCACAACAATATAAAAATGAATGTGAGTCTCATACATATCGCATCAGCATATAATTTGAATTCATTGAATGTTTTGTAAATCTGTGTGAATGTCGTTATATGATTGAATTGTTTAACTGAGAAATGAATTATCTCTGATAGTATTTGATACTTGTCAAGTGGATTTGAACAATATGATTACATACTATAATTGCTTTTGTTTTATGATATAAGTGAATCATCGAGGATGGTTACTTCGCTGAGTTTACAAAACTCATGAAAATTGCAACGTTGATATTTCAGGTTCGAGTGAGGATATCTGAGATAGACAGACTCTACAAGAAGATTAATTCTTGTATTTTGTGAAAAAAATGGCTCAAAGGTCAGTCAGCTGAAACTGAAGGAATCTAGTTAGACCTTTTGTAAAAACCTCTTGTATATAGTGTGTTTTGTAATAGGTTTGAATGATTATACATATTCGGATAGTTTGTAAAATTACAAATGTTAGTTTGGTTTTATGAAATGAATGAGGAATTCAGTTTGGTTTTTAAAAAGTGATAACTTTTATGGATATTAGGTGATGCCATGATTAAGTTGGTTATGTGTTTGCTCTAACATGTCATTATTATAGATTATATACTGGGATGTCCTCAGGGTGTTTCGGTATGTACTCTATAGTAGTGGGGTGTTACATAAGAGGAATTACACAAGTTTTGTAATTGTAATTATTGTATAGAAAAGTAATAAAAATGGTAAAATTTATATCTCTAAGTTGTCTTTAATCTTTATTCCAAAATTAGTTTATCTCATCAAGGATTGAAGCCTCTTATATCTTCACTTTTATTTATCCCAAAATTAGTCCATCCTATAGTCTTTGCATATTCAAAATCTTATTTTCTTATTATTCCATTTTTATCTCATATATAGTACATTGGCATTATATTTTCGAATAAGTGTGAAAGCTTTTTAGTTCATCTTAATGAAAAAAATTACTCAAATTATGAGTTCCAGTTAAAGATATTTATTAAAGATAAGGATTCATGAAGATATGTCGATGGCAATAATCATATTCCTAAAAAAAGCAAGAATAAAGATGAATATGCTAAGTGAAGTTAAGGATGTTTAAGTCATGACTTGAATTTGATTCGCTAAGCCATCATTTTAAATCTTTGAACAGTACTTTAATTTTAAATTTAGCATGAATTTACTACTCTCTAATAGAAAAGTTTATTTATTTATGAATTTTACTCTAATTCTATGAATCTTTACGTCTTTAGGCTTAATATAAAGAGTTAAAGACATTACTTATGATGCATTGCCTCATGAAGGACTTAGTAGTTAGCAGTGCTAATTTTGTTGATGAAACTACTAAAGGATTAATTTCTTACAGAACTAATATCTTTATTTTTTGTTACAGATAAATGGAATGAAGTTCAAGTACTCATGATCAAACTGCTTTAGCAAGATATAATGATCTAATTTGGGCTCATGCTGCATTGATCCCAGATATAAAGAAACATATAATTTGCTTGTTTTGTAATAAGCATTTGAAAGGTGGAGAAATCACCCAATTGAAGAGGCATTTAGCTAGGGTTAAAGGAGATTTAGAACTAGGTGAAAAAGTAGGTCATGATTTGAAGTGACAAATGAAAACACTACTTGAAGAATATCAACATGAGAAATATAGAAGGGAAATGTTGAATTTTGAAATTGGTAGTAGAAGTTCGTTTACTGGTTTTCGTGGTGATTGTGAAAATGTTTAAGGTATTAGTGATACTGGTACTAGTAGTGTTCCATCGCTGGCCCTGAAAAATGTGAATGTTACACATGGACCTGATGTGAGGAAAAGAAGAAGGCAAGTGATTAGTTTTTTTACACCACGAACAACTCCTAGAGTCCAAGCTTCAATTCGTAGTGCAATGCAATCAAGATAAGTTATTTGGTAGAAAGAAAAGTGAATTGGGCTACTTTTGGGTATTCAATCATGTGTGATGGTTGGATAAATAAAAGACAAGAGTCTATTATTACTTTTTTAGTTTATTCTACAAATGACTTAATGTTTTTTAAGTCTATTAATGCATCTGACCTGATTAGAAATACTGATACTTTGTTTCAGATATTTGATGAAGTTGTGAATGAGTAGGGTCATAAAATATTATTTAGTTCTTTACTGACAACGATGCCACTTATAAAGCGTCAAGAAGAAGGTTATAAAATAACTATAATACTTTTTTTGGACTCCTTGTGCTGCACATTGCGTTGACCTAATGTTGAAAAATATAGGGGATCTTAGGTATTTTCCTATTATTGATGAGACTATACAAAAAGCTAAAAAGGTTATCGAGTTCATCTACAATCATGCATGAGTGTTGAATTTAATGAGAAAGGAATTTACCAATGAAATAAACTTATGTCGTCCTCCTGTGATGAGATTTGCAATAAATTTATTGTCACTTTAATCTTTTGTTACGATGAAGAAAAAGTTAAAACAAGTGTTTACAAGTGATAAGTGGGTTTCATCTCAACATGTTAGGTCTAATGTTGGAGTGGAAGTTGCCAGAATTATACTAGAAAATATAGAATTTTGGTCTTAATGTCAATTTGTTATTAGTATTATTGAGCCTTTGGTTGCTTCGCTTAGTTGATAGTGAAACAAAGGCAACAATGAGATATTTTTATGATACCATGGAAAGGGTTAAGGAAGCAATCAAGGTCAATTTGAAACATAGGTCTTTTTTGTACACATCGTATCTTACAATCATTAATGAGAGATGAGAAAGATAATTTTTTTCTTTGTTGTTTACAACTGGGACGTTTTTAAATCCTAGTGTACATTTTAGATTGGATTTTACAAAGAAAGCTAAAATTAGTAGAGGAATGATATTCACTGTTACAGCAATTGTTGGCCATGCAATGATGTAAGATCTTTTAAGCTCACAAATAGAGCTTTATAAGCTGTTTTTTTTAAGGATTTTGGATTGTCGATTACTATTCGACAAAGAATAAAACTTTCTCTAGGTATTAGTTGTTTCCTTTTTCTTAGTTTTTTGAAATTAATTATCACCTTATTTTGTTTGTAATGCTACTTTTTGTTATCTTACAACTTATAGTTTCTTGGTGGAATCAATTCGGAAGTGATGTTTCAAAATTGCAAAGATTTACAATTTAGATTTTAAGTCAATGTGTAAGTGTAATAGATTGTAAATGAAACTGGAGCACATTTGAATTCATTCATTCCGAAAAAAGGAATTAGATTAGAGCATAAGAAGAATGACTTAGTATTTGTTTATTACAATTTAAAGCTTCGGAAAAAGTATGTCATTATCATTATTAATTTTGATATAATTCTTTATAATTTTCTAATAATTAAATTTTATTATTTACTAGGAGTCTTAATAGCACAACTAGTTCAATAGATCTAATTTCTATTAATAATAGAAACCAAATTTGATAAATGTGAACGATTTGGAAGATAATCTTGGTTGAGAAAACAATGATATGTCATTTGGTGCATTGAATTTGAATGAGATGATGATCATGAGACTCCTCTCAATAATGAAGATTTTGTACCAAACGATAATTAGGGTCATTGTCGTTAGAACGAGTATCTTTCTGTAGATGATTGAATGAAGCTCCAGGTTTTTTGTTTTTTCTCTTCTTTAAATTTTACTTATATTTGATGTATATGTTAAATTCTACATATGTACTATAATTGTAAATATTTTTGTTACAGGTTTCACTTCTAATTGATTATTTCCTCATCACGAACTCTTGTCGTAAATTATAATAGTTTGAGAGTTAAGGATATTTACTATTCTTTTATTAGATATGTTGATGTGATTCTTATTTATTATATGATAAATTTGTAATATTTTAAATAATTTGTATTGTTCTTAATTTTATATTCGTATGATAATAATTATCTTTTTATTAATTGTAGTTATTATTTATATGTAAAATATTTAAATATTATTGTTATTTCATATTAATTGTAGTTATTATTTATTATTATAATTTTAGAAATAGGATTAATGTAAACTTATATAATATATCGCATTAAAGTACAATATGATAATGGACTATTTTGTAATTTTAAAAAATTTAAGAATTATTTTATAAATTTAAAAACTACTCAAAATGATGTCTTATATTAATCAATTCTAGTGCAGTCTCATACAAAATTTAATTTGGTACAAAATCTGATACCGTATTAATAACATCGATCAAGATTACGTGAGAAAGAAAGGAAGGGTACAAAGAAAAAGGCAGATGCGGAGAAAAAGGAAGGGTACAAAGAAAAAGGGAGAAAAGAGGATTTTTTTTGTTTTCTTATAACTTTATTATTTTAATATTAACTAAAGTAATAACTTAAAGGAATTTATCTATTTATTACAAATGGGGTTCTTGAGTCTTCTTAATTAGTGGTCATGGGCTTATGGGAACTGGTGGGGACTCGGTCCCACCCACGAACTTTCCCACTTTTCGGTATTACATCAAACCAAACTCCTCAGAACATTATGAACGAGTGGGTATTTTAGCTTAGTCAGCATCTCAACATATAATGTCGTACAGAACCACGTAATCATATTTATTCATAAAAAACAGAGCACAGGAGACCAAACCAAACCTCAAACAAACTTGGAGGCTTTGTCCATTGTCTTATCTCTCCGCCTTTCTTATCTGCCACGCCCTCTCACGAGAATTTGGAATTTCCTCTGCACCAAGATTGAGAGAGACAACAGCAAAATTAAAGATCAATCAACTTTTGTACAATTTAGTCTCTTAAAACCCTTTTTATCCAAAAGATTTAATCTTTCGTCTTATACCAATGATTTGGATTGCGTGATTTCTTCGACCATCGTACGTATGCTTACTCTCTTTATTTCTTTCCTTGAAAGACAGTTTTTACTCCTCCCGATCCTGTCCATAACTGTCCTGCAAAAAACAAAGAGTTGTTGATTGTGATTAAGATGGATTTCGCGTGTTTACTTCCTTAGCACGATTGGCTCGAATACAACGTGATAACTACTTTTTTTTTTTTGTGAGTCTTAAAATTTAATTGTTGCAGGACTGCTACTGGATAATTGTGTTTGAAGTACAGTTCTCAAAACTGTCGATTGGGTTTGGATAAGAATCTTTGCCTTGAAGAAAATGAGACGAGGTGTTAGATGCATACGCCATTTCCTGCCTGCGATTCAACGTCAAGAATATAACCACTCGTTTAGTTTCAGTCGAAGTCAACGGAATTGGCTTTACGCCAACTGCGTTTCTGCTTATGGACATGGAGTTGATGGTAGAGTTCTTTGTCCAGAGTTCTTTATCTCTAGAGCTCTGTCTGCTGACGTTGCAAAAGTTTCACCTTCAGGTTGTAGCTTATCATCTTATCTGGGTATTTCTTTCTCAAATTCTGTTGGTGGCTTAATATCGAGCGAGCGATTACTTTATTGTTTTTTTGCTGAATTCTCTGATCGCAATTGCAGATGTGACCCGAGGGGGGCCGCTTGTGGAGTATGAAAGAAGGATAGCTGCGGGTGAGCTTGTAGACGGTGATAGCTGCCAGGTACGGGAATTTTCTTTTATGTTTTATTTTCTCCAACTCTTTTCATTGCTTTTGAGTTTGCTATTATGGGGGGTGCTAAAGTGCGATACCCACTCGCTGCCATGAAAGGATGCATTGATGATAATTTAAGCAGGTAGGCACTTTAAGAGAGCTTCAGAGACTCTATGATGAGATTGTGGAGTCAGCAGATGCCTGCAGGTTGGATCGTTATTCAACTTCAGACAAATCGGGGAGGTAGACTATTCAATTCTGATTCATTTATTATTGCAGCTTTGTATGAATATCAAACTGTTCCCTTTATCTTTAGAATTGTCCTGTTTCTATTGATTTCTGGGTTTTGTCAGATATCCAATTCCTTTGCTGGTCACTCAATTTTTTTGTAATGCACAGGAGAAGATGGTTGTGGTCTCGTCTCATCCCACAGTCTTCATATTCGCCTGTTAAGGGACTTTATCTGTATGGTGGAGTGGGCACCGGAAAAACTATGCTCATGGATTTATTCTATGAACAATTGTACGCTTACTATCTTTATTTATTTTGGACGTAATTTTGTTTCCTTGTCATGTTACTCTGGCACTGAACTTATCTCCTGCAATCTAATCTGCAGGCCCAACAATTGGAGGAAAAGGAGGGTCCATTTCCATGACTTCATGTTAAATGTCCATAGTCGGTTGCAAGTAAGAAGCTGCTCACATTTATATTTTAAGTTTCATACACATATTTGATATTTCCACCAGCTATGTTGTTTTTGTTTCCATTGATCATCTCATGTTTCCTCACTGTTGTGGTGGGTAAACATCACAGGCACTTTTAAAACTCAATTTGATGATTGTTGGATATGATGCTAATTTTAGTTTCAAATTAGTACTCTCTTATTCTTCTGTTTGGTTTGTATTCTAATTAATCTATAGAGATACTGCAGTGAGTTTGATACTTTAGTTTAAATGTGGAATACTTGCAGAGGCATAAGGGCGTGTCAGATCCACTTGAAGTTGTTGCAGCAGAGATATCAGATGAAGCCATCTTATTGTGTCTTGATGAATTCATGGTATAAATTTGGAATAGCATTGTGTTTTTTTAACTGATTGCAAGTTTTGATGCTATGTAACTTTTGTAGGTTACTGATGTTGCTGATGCATTGATTTTGAACCGGCTTTTTGGACATCTATTCTGCAATGGCGTTGTAAGTCTACTTTGTCTTGTCACTTCTATTGATAATCTGAATTAATGGTTTATGGATGGGAATTGAAATTAAATTTATATGTTTATGCATGATGGAGCCAAGTCTAGATTCTTGTTTCCACATCAAATCGTGCTCCAAGTAATCTCTATGAAGGTGGATTGCAGAGGGATCTTTTTCTACCCTTCATTGCAACTTTGAAGGTATGCTGATATTTACTTGATATTGTTTTCTAAGAGAATTAAGTATATAAGGTTTATCCACAGTTAGCATACCTGTCCATAATCAGATCATCTGCAGCAATGACATTTGTATTATTATTGCTTTTCCAGGAACGGTGTGTTGTTCATGAAATTGGTTCATCAGTGGATTATCGGAAGTTGACTTCAGTATGAATTTAAACATTCACTTTTTAGAATAAGGAAAATCCATGACAAATTCATACATTGCTTATTTGTATTGAAATTCAGGCAGAGCAAGGTTTCTATTTTGTTGGAAAAGATTCATCAAACATTCTTGAGCAGAAGTTCCAACAGCTGATAGGTGAACAAACTGCAGTTATGCAACAAGTGGAAGT
Source organism: Erythroxylum novogranatense (assembly GCA_029891385.1). NCBI lineage: Eukaryota > Viridiplantae > Streptophyta > Magnoliopsida > Malpighiales > Erythroxylaceae > Erythroxylum > Erythroxylum novogranatense. The sequence continues at coordinate 43,354,706 of CM057227.1, forward strand.
AGTAATGGGTAGAACATTGCGGGTGTGTGTAATTTTTATTATTTTTATTCTTTGATGGGCATACAAGTTTACTGGGATTCTATTGACATTGCTTTCTTTGTCAACTTGGTTAGGTGCCCCTCGGTGCTAATGGATGTGCATATTTTCATTTTGAGGAACTTTGTGACAAGCCTCTTGGAGCAGCAGATTATTTTGGACTTTTTAGTGAGTCATTGTAGATTTTTGGATTCAGCATTTATGAACATAGTCAACAGTTGACATCTGACTATTTAAAACATCATGGTTGAGGTAGTAGCTGCAGAAAATAGGGAGGACATGGTTTCAGTTAATGCAAGTCATAATACTCCAGGAAAAATAGAGAGAGAATTCACATGCAGAAGCCGTTTTCTCTTATGTTCTGCTGAGCATATATTAGTAGTTACCTAGAGTTAGTATGATTGCAATCTTGTTGCCCCTTTAAAAGATATTTTCTTTTGAATATCAAATGTCTGAATTGTTTTCTCTGAAGCATAGCTCACAAGCATTGTGAAATTACTTCTGAACATATGAGAATAATCCTTATTCTTATGTTCTGAATTTCACAGACAAATTTCATACCTTAGCATTGGATTGTGTCCCAATTTTTGGACTCCACAACAGAACAGCGGCATATCGATTTGTCACCTTAGTTGATGTATGCCAAACGTTACCTTTTCCATCATACTTTCTGAATCCATACATATATTTTGTCCAGGCAGTAGTTTGATTTTCTCTATTATATCTTCGTTCTATTTATGGAACATGACGACTATTTATTGGACTAGAGTGATTGTTTTCCTAGAGTTGATATTTGTATAGACTTTTGACTTATACACAACTTACTTCCTTAAATTTTCTTAATGTAGTTTCTGCTTTCAACTGAACATGATTAATTGTTTGGACAATGTCTATAGAAATGAATAGTTCATCTACTTGCCATCTTATGTTTCCTTTGTGGATATATGGTTTAAACATAAGCAAACTTGAGCAGTCAGAAGTTAATTAGATGCAGTGTCTCGGCAAATTCTTCCAGTACTGCCTCAACTTCTGAAGCTGTTAGATTGTAATGATTTTATTATTTCCCTGTGGACATGCGATACTTACTGTTTCCTTTTTCTGGATAATGCCAACAATCTTATACCTTCGAAAGACTAACATCACATTCTTGTATAAAATATCGTTGCATACTTGTCGCTTGCAATTTTATGAATCTATTCGACTCAAAAAAACCGTCTTGAATTCCTTTCCTTCTTTTAATGAAGTTATTCAAGTAGGCAACTTCTTGTAATGGTTTTAATGTTATTATGGCTACAGGTAATGTATGAGAACCATGCTAGACTATTATGTTCAGCTGAGGCAAGTCCAGTAGAGCTTTTTGAAAAGATAGTGACAATTTCTGATGCACGGCAAATGGCACCCAGGACTTCTACGAGATCAATGAGAAAAGATGAGTCTAATCTTTGTGTTGACAATGAACTAGGATTTGCGAAAGACCGTACCATTAGTAGGTAAACTAGATCTACCCTTGCCATTGCCGTAATATTGAGATTTCGTATTCTAAACAACATGGGTCATTGACAAGAGAGAGGAAGGAAATTGATGCGGATGATTCTTTTATTGCATTGTTTCAATTTTTTATGTTGAAAACTACCTCTAAAGCATACTTATTAATCTATGAACATTAGCTTATCATAGTTAAGTTAATTGTTTGATGCCTTCTATTTTCAATCTTCAGTATGTGTGTGAATGAAATTGAGGAGTTTGTACTTCTTTACTTCCTTCTTTGTATGACTTGGGGTCTTCAAGGGTAGAGGGTTGTTTGTCTTCATGGGCTTTGGCCATTAATGCCGGCCATGCTCATCTTTTTAGATATCTTGTATATGTAAGTAGGTGGAACGTGGGAATCTATATTTGAGAAAGAGCAATGATTGTATATAATCCCAAAACTTAGGGGATTAGAATGAGAATAAAACTTGGAGACATGAATAAGAAAAGGAAAAACTAACCTTAAACGATAGCATGTCTTCTTTTGCTATTTTCTAGCAGTTAGCATTCTTTGGTTGAACCTAGTTGACCTTCTTACTTCCTACTGAGAACCGTGTTGTTGCTGTTTCCCTCAAATTTTGTTTTCTTTATTTCCTAGTTCCTCTTATACTGTTAAGGGTGAAATTCTTTCTTGTTTTATCAAAATTTTCTATCTTAATCTCCATATCCTTTCTGCCTACTGCTCCCGTAAGATGTTAAGTTTAATTGCAAATACCACTAATGGATATGCAGATTGACGGAAATGAACAGCAAAGAATACCTGGAACAGCATGCGGCAATGTTAGCAATTAATTAGCTCATACAGCAAGCTGGGAATGCGATTGCTGCTGGTACTGTAAGCAAATAAAGCAAGCAATACTTGCTGTTTGCATTAACACAAGGGGACTACAAATCTTAAGCTTCAGCTTGTAATGTAATTGATTGTCATTGTTACAGCTTCATGTCATAAAACCATGTATGATGTAACATAAAGAGTTCCTTTTCAGGGGCATATGAATTCATAGATCAAAAGGCCACAAAAGCAAAATCATATGATTTTCCTTTGGATTATTGGATTTGGGAAGGTGTTTTAGGTGTCCGTAGGGACTAGCAAATCCTGGATACAATCTAGTTGGATTCTACCTCATGACAAAGAACCTTAGAAATCCAAGAAAACCCCCTTTTACTGTCATAGTTGGATGGTTGAAGTGGACATCAGGTATTATTCTCCATAACTTGATGAGGTGAGAAGCAAATAATTGTGGCCGTTCACTTGTTACTGTAAAGATCTAAAACTACCCAATTTGTGAGGCTTAGCTTGGTTTTATGAACATCTATTTCAACAGCCTTTGGAAGCAGCAAAAATAGTTTGAAGCTAATAAAATTAATCTTAAAATAGGGGGAAAAAACTAAAGCGTCTTATCTTAGTAAAGCTAAAAACTTTGGGAAAACCCAAGTTTGGAACAGCAGAATCATGCATTTAACCGTTTACTTAAAATTAAGCAGACAAGAAGGGCAGGACTTTATAAGCAAAGCCCCCCTTGGCTGCTTACATAAAATTTCATGTGCAGGCATTCACAAGCCCACGAGTACATATCAGACTCAGCTGTCACCGCATCTTTTCTCGGCACAGGAGAATAGTCGAAAAATGCCTGTTTTTGGTGTTTCTAATTCCTCAGCAGCAAAACCAAAACCAACATTCGTAAATGCAGTCTCTTTGTTATTTTGAGTATGAACATAATTTTGTAACTACTTAAAAACCTGTCCCTCCAAGTCCGACATCAAAGCGTAGGAATAGGAAGAGACGGAGGACCAGGGCCTTTTCCTCTAAATTTCCCACCCACCAACTCCGGCAGCTTTTTCCTCTTTTATCAGTTGCCACCCTCTGCCGCTCGGCAGATCTTAACAGGGCAGGTAGTGTTTATGTTTTGTTCAATAAATTGTCTCTCGTGTTTCTGGAAGCTCACCAACATATGCTTGTTAGACATTGTATCTAATTCACATGCACGGATAGATAAACACGCTCATGACATTTTCAACATATGTGTATGTGGAGTCCTTCTCTTTCCGGTTGATAAGATTAACGCAAGTTATGATATGATGATCTGGTTCACAAGTGAATATAATTCTTCGTGCCGTATGAATATAAAATTTGAATTGAAGGCGTGGTTGATTCAATTGAAGGAAACATTTTTCTTGCAACAGAATGGCAGCTGGAGTTAACACTCCTCAAACCTTAAGAAAAGCCATAGGTGCCTTGAAGGACTCCACAAAAGTTGGATTGGCAAAAGTAAACAGTGAATACAAGGTGACTCTTGCAACTTATTGATTTCACTTTCTTCTGCCAAATTTGTTTCATTTGTTTTTGGGTTATGTGCGTCAGGGGATTGATATTGCCATTGTAAAGGCCACAAAACACGATGAAGCTATGCCAAAGGAGAAACATATCAGAAGTGAGCCGAAACCTTGTTTCTCTGTTTCTCTCTCTTTGACCCCTAAAAGCTAGGGGATCAACATGGTGTCTGTAGTGTTTGTGCATAACATAACATACAATTTCTTGTTCGGTCATCAGAAATCTTCAGTGCACTTTCAGCCTCAAGTCCTCGCATGGATGTTGCCTACTGCATACACCGCCTTACGAAGCGTCTTAAGAAGACAAGCAAGTGGACGGTAAATATAAAACCCTTCGTCTGCTAAACTCACCTTTACATTCAAAAAATCATTGTGAAAACACGTTCAGGTTGCACTAAAGGCAATGATCGTTATACATCGTGCAATGAAAGAAATTGATCCTTCATTCCGTGGAGAGCTATTTAACTATGGCCAGGGCAGAGGGCCTATGTTGAATCTATATCATTTCAGGGATGATTCAAGTCCAAATGGTATATCTTAACTTCCCCTAATTTCCTTAATGTTTTAGTGGGAGGAACTGACTTACGGTTTGCTCTTGTTTCTTTTTTTTTTTTTTTTTTGGGTGTCTTAAGCATGGGACTGCTCTGCTTGGATTCGTAGTTATGCTTGTTATCTTGAAGAGCGTCTTGAATGTATTTGCATCTTTGATTATGATATTGATCAAGATTACCCAGTAAGTCTTGTAAAGAGAACTACTTTTGTATGTTAAGTTTCATTCCAATATAACAAACAGAGCTCAGTGGATCTATGCTATTATCCAATATTTGGCAGACTATCAGAAACCTTGAAACACCAGAATTGCTGAACCACTTACCAGCACTACAGGAGGTTCTTTTTCGCCTTGTTGCCTGCAGGGTAGCTATCCAACCATCATGTTTTGAATGAAAAAGGAAATGGAGCTGAAACTTGTTGGTTCATGCCCCATCCAAAAGTTAAGCTTCCATCAAATCTATGAAAAGTAATACTGTTTGATATTTTATTTCTGCAGCCAGAGGGGGCAGCTCTTCACACACCCTTAGTCCATTATGCTCTGATCATGGTAAGGAACCATCAGAACTCAAGCTATCATTATAATTTGGTTTTCGTTGACCACAACCCCTTTCCATGAGAATTTTAGGTTGCAGCTGATAGTGCAGGGCTCTCTATGGCAATCTCTGGTGGAATTCACAACTTAGTGGATAAGGTGAGGTTGCTTGACCAATGGAAGCTATCAGGTTCTAATACTAAAATTTCGTTTCATTCTGTTTCAGTACTTTGATATGCAGCGCAAAGATGCTATTAAAGCACTTGAAATTTATCGGAGATCAGGGAACCAGGTACGTTTTTGATGTTCATGGCGTTTTAATATCAGGATTTCAATGGCTTATTTTTATTTGGAAACTTAAATTATTGTGCAGGCCAAAAGTTTAGGGCAGTATTATGATATCTGCAGAATCATGCCTTCTGCTCGGGGCCAAAACTTTGTTAGTATTGAACAGGTAATAACTTGTTACAAGGCCTAACTTTTGCTCGCTCATGTCATCAAACAATTTTGTTGATTTGTCTTACACCATGCAGCCCCCCGATTCTTTCCTGTCTTCTATGGACGCCTATGTCACAGACACTGCAAATGATTTACCAGTATGAATTTTCCTGTGCCCCATCTTGTGCGTTTTTTTTTAATGTTACCTGCATGTCTGCAATAAATACCATGTGTTTTCAGATCAATGACAACAAAAATGCAACACTTAAAGCTCTGCCTGCCCCTGAAGTTGATGAAGTTGAATGGAAATTGGATCCGTGTATAACTTCATCAGACACATTAAAGAATCAACATAATGAGACTGCTCCGACGGTTGAAATTGCCGATCTTCTGGTGTGAATATACTTTTATAAAAAATTTGTTCCTTTTGTTCTATACTGCCTATGCTCAATTGGTTGATTTGATCGCTCTACCAGTGCTGGGATGACTTCACAGAAGAGACACCAGGGCAGGATGAAAGCAATCACCTGGCGCTTGCAATTGTCACACATGGTATGTTTACTTATTTTATTCGTAAAACTATTTGTCCATGCATACGAATTTTCATGTGCTTCCCATTAATGCCGCAGATAATGCATTGGATGGCATCAATTCAACTTCTCAAAGTACAGGTTGGGAGCTTGAGCTTGTAACGGCTCCGACCTCCGGTGGAGCTGTATATGAAGAGACTAAATTGGTTAGTGTTTCATAGCATCTTCGTACTTGTTTTTGAAGTCTGACAACAGAACTAGAGATTATATATCAAGTCTAACATCGATTATCAGTTCTATCCAGTTCCAATTGTTCTGCGTCATTATCACACGAATATATGGATCTTCCAATGCAGGTTGGTAAACTGGACAATTTGTACAATGATGCATTATCGGGAAAAACAAGTAATGGAACTCAAGTTCCGGGACAAGTTGCATCTAATCCTTTCGAATTTGAATTTTACAACTGCGAATCATTTCATGCTACCAGTAGCATGTCCCCTTCAAATAGCACACAAATAGTACCTGTAGTCCAGGAACAAGCTGTCTTCCCGATTCAGGATCACCAGGAACAACAGCCAAATGTGACGAGCTATGATTCAGCTAATCCTTTTGGCAACCCCTTTCTTGATCCAAGTTTTTCATTCAAATCTGTTCAACCTCAAAGTTCATGAACAAGTTTTATTTAGGTTGTTTCAAGAATCAGGATGTAAGAAGTAAGAACCTTATTTGCCAGGAATCTTGACCAGTAACTCGGTAATACCAGTTGCAAGGTTTTGTTCGCTGTTTCTCACTCTGTTGGGAGTATAGCTGATAGTTATCATTATGAGTGTTCTAAATCATGTCTAAATTGCCCTTTGAACACTTCTACAATGTGAAATTTGAAATAGAATATTCACCTTTACAGGAAATATTGAAACAAAGGTTTATAGCTTTACATTTCCATTGCAACGAACTGACGCTGAACATGTTAACAGTTAGTACCTGAGATATTAGAATGCTCGTCAATAACATAATTATCAGTTTTAAAGTCATCTAGAGGTCACACCCAATCGTCTCACGAGAAGATTTCATCATTTGTTTCAGCTACTGTGCTTGCGCTAAAGCCTGATAATGTCAACACATTGGAGAGGTTCATGAACTCTACCCAATACTTCAAATACAATCTTTTTCATATCAAATGTGTCTTTTTTAAGTTATACTTCATAAAACAAAAGAGGATTCACGTTTAGAATAGCATGTGAAGTGATGATCTACGTAGTATTTCTTTTTTTACTCTAATCAGTAATAGTTCTTTTATTATGTGGTGGTGCCTGATTGTCCTTTTCTGGGCCTACTCAACAATCACTTGCTTTCCTCCCAGGCGTTTTTAATCTACAGAACCAGACATTTCAAAGGAAACAAAATGCCAAGATTTGAGAGAAAATGTTAAAAGAATATGAAGATAAGAATCAGGTGGAAAGTTTGAGATGTTTCCAAACATTTCATTAAAAAGAAGCGATAAATTCACATAATAAAAAAAAAGTATGCAACTTAAGAACCAAATCATGAAAAAAAACGGACACCGGATATAGCCAATCAATTTACATGTTAATAGATTCTTTTTAAAGTATCAAAAACTTGACAAGCGTATTATTTGCAGCTCTACATGTTTTCAATTGTATATTTCGTGTTTCATCGAATATATATTGAAACTTATGCTTATATATCTACTTTTGTGTTTTGACACATCCTGGATCTTGATAATGTCTTGATTGATCACCGCTTGATGCTGAACTGTATTTTTAAGAACATAGCTTTCATTTGGAGGTTCCATGAAGAGTTATGGCAGCAACAGTTAAACAAACCTCACACAAGCTGAAAATTCTGTTCTTGGCCTATGGTTGCAGGGTGAATGCTAAAATCAGCATTACCTTCAAATATCGAACAAAAGAAATGTGATATAAATGACCTTTAGATGTTACCTGGCATTGCTGTCAGAAGATTAAATTCACGTTCCAAACTCCATTTAGGCCCACTGTGATTGTTTATGTTTACTAAGTACTCAAGGAAACAGCCTTGATATGTTATGACCGAGAGTGTGGCCCTAGAAAGTCCAAAATTAGGGACAGTAGGTCAGTAGAAAGACACTTAAACTTATGCTCTTGAGACAAGTGCATCAACTTTTTTTGTTAATTATAGGAAATGGAATTATACACAAGTCACTCACATCAAATGCAATGATCTGAAGATGAAACACAAATGTCAGCAAAATCAACATGAGTTCATTGTCCAAAAACAAAAGTTGTGTGATTCCTAATAGTTGCAGTATAAAAAGAATCATCGGTAGTGGCATGCTTGGTGTAATGAGCAGTAAGAAATCAGGATGGAATGCTGTTAACTACTGTACTTCCATGTTTATGACCAAGCCAAATCCTTGTATGCAGTATTCTATACATACTCCATGATGTTGTAATTATTTCGTATGGCAAAAAGGAGTTTGTCCAACTACCCACCAATATTTTCCCAAAGCTTAAAAACGGAAAAATCCAGTAACAAATCTAAGTGGAAGCAGTTGAGAAGAGATGATACATTCGAACAAGTAAATAGTACAAAGGACTTACAAGCATGCTTCAATCTCTGTTGATGATCTGTCAGAAACCTTATCTATCTTGCGAACTACCACGTAGCTGTATAGATCAACAATCAACAAACAAATGATTAGTTAGCCAAGCTCACGTTGGAGAGATACATGTGTTTTCAATTATGAATCAAGGAAGAATGCAGCTTGTGTTCAATATTCAGTCTCCCGTGTACTACAATACTGCAAACACAACGATCCAACTACAATCCTACACACAGGATTGTGCCAAACTACATGACTAATGAACAATTAATGATCCAAAGTGTGTTCAACCTTTTTACTCCTGCTGGAACAGCATTTTGAAGCACATGGTGATAGGCAGGATCAAATGCATCATTTACAGAATCAGGTAGTATTGACCCAAGAAGACTGCTTGGTCTTCTGCTTCTGGAAATACAAAATTACAAACAAGAAAAAACAACCTTCATATTCTTTAGTTGGCATTAATCTTGTGGAAATATAACATAGAAACAACGTTATGAAAGGAAAAAATCAAGAACATGAGATGCTCTATAGTGGTACAGATAAGAAAATTCCAGGCAAAATGTTGCCTGATACAATGGGAAAGAGAATAGTGAGTTTGTTTATTTTGCAATAAAACAAACTTTTTAAGGATTGCAACATCTCATAGAACTCCAGGTTTTGAAGAATTACACTTGCCCATTATTGTTCACTGATCAGATAAACTACTTCAGAAAGTTTCAATTAATCTGTTTTACATATTAGCTCTTTGCACATCAAAACTTAAAAGAAACTGAAGCTAAATGGAAAAGGATTCGTCTTTAATGTAGTACAGTTTGTTTTGTTGGCTAAATCAAAGAAAAGGGAGCAATCAAAGAAAAGGGAGAAGTTAGCTAAGAGGAAGCATCCATTCCAAACCAATTTTCAGTCTCAGCACCAAGCCACTATTAGAAGAGAGGTAGCTAACAATGTGCAGTTTTTGAGTGTGTCAATGCAACAGAGACTTTTTTCAGCTCAAGAATATTATTCTTCAAACAAAGCACAAGAAAATATCAACACAAATAAGCATTAGAATGTGCATCTAGTTTTTGAAGGATTGGAGAATGAGGAAGAAACTTCAGAAAATTACGAGGTAAATTTACTGTCTTACAGCATGACCTGAAAGTTGATGAATAGAGGCCATGCAAAGAGAACAAGTTACACAATGATTGAGCAACAAAATGGTCCAATCTAATCTACAAATAAACTGTTGCTCTCACCTCTGATTTAGGGCAAAGCACAGGGAAAAGACATGAATGGAACCTGAAGAACTAGTAGCTACAAGAATATCTGGAAGCTGCACTGATGGGGCAAATGACAAGGAAAATATTGTTGAAGGGCAAGTCCCCCTGCGAAAGCTATATGACTGCAAGAAATAACAAAAGAATTTAATAAATACACCAGAAGTATTACTCAGCAGGTAAGTGGAAGTACAAAGGGCGATGCTGTTTTGATAGGTAAACTTGCAAAATAAATCAGATTGCAGAAAGGATAATAATGAGAAAACCACATTTAAATCTGTGCACGCAGAAAATTGATTTTGTAACAAACCCAAGTAAAAGACAGGAGAAACACAAAGTGAAGCTTTAATTGGATCTTAATGGTCCTACTTAACGAAAATTCTTTCCTGATATTGCACCAAATCCTAAAATATCAAGGAATAATCTATTTCCTAGGGACCTCATATATGATATCCATGAGATGGTAAGCATTCAATCTGTCTGTCCTATGTGTGGTACATATGATCCACATTTGCATGTTTCACACCATAATGCTGGCTTACTTAACCATCTAATATGAATTAGGATTCACCTGAGTTGCTTCAGAAACTAGATAAACTCTGACAATTGTTCCCTGTTCAGATGCTGTCGCAATATACTTTCCATTAGAAGAAAGAGCTATTGCTGCCAATGGTGCCCGATGAGCCTCTATCTGCAAGGAAATTCAAACGAAGTATAAATGATATTGAAGGATTCACAAGGTATACATGTTTGTGTGCGTGTGACAGAGAGAGAGAGAGAGAGAAAGAGATTAATAAAGATGTCACAGCAGCCGGCCCTTAGCACATAGTATGTCCCACTCAATTAAAGGAAAAGAGAATAGACATGTTACAACCTCACAATGTAACTGGAGTTCCATGACATTGTATACTAAGACCGATCCCTTGTTTGTACTTGCCGGAAGTGCCAAGAAGCAACCATCCAAACTAGGAGAGAATGCACAAAGGCCTAAATATAACAAATGATCTTAAAGCAGTTAATGCTGCAATATATTTGACCAAAGTCCAAAAGATCATCCAATCGTTCTGTTTCACACACACACATAAGCAAGTTACTTTGAAACTTACCTTTTGCATTTGGAACTGTATCGAGCGTATCCAATATTATCAGCGTATTTGTGTCATAGAGGTAAGTTTTTTCTTGTAGAACAACAACGAGCCTGCAATTGTTAAGGCATTCATTTAGTTGGACATTATTTAGGTAGCTCAGCCTTAGATGTACATAAAACATAGGCAATTTCATCCTTTGGCATGTTGGTCATGTGCTGATGCACAAAGTGACATCTAAAGAAGTCAAGTTGTTTGCACATTCCGTAATTTCATTTAATTCTTATAATGAAAGTGCGTATTTAAGTCGTACGTGATTGGCAAACTCTTAAGAAATCAGCAGCGACAGTTTCCTAGCAAATTGGTCGATGATACGGTACCTTTTCTTATTCAAGCGAATCGCAAGAACAGAAGTCAAAAAGTTCAGTTCCCGCAAAGCAGCTCCATCCGTAGTATTGAAAAAACAGAGACGTCGTGGGGATAAAGGTGGCTGTTGAAATCCAATCAAACCACCAGCCATAAGCATTCCAAAAAAAAAAGGTCCAAGTAACTTTCAAGAACCTAAATAGTAAACTGGTCTAGTACCTGCTCACCAGCACCAACAATGGCAAGAAGACTAGTGCTGTAAAGCATCTCAACGATAATAAATGCTCCAACAGCTATCCCATCAGAAAAAACAAAAGCAATAGAATGTTACAAAGAAAAAAATCTGATCGTCAGGAAAAGCCAAAAAAGAAATCAGAAGCTTCAGAGCACAAAAAACTTAAAACCTAAGGACAATAGAGTGTAAAAAGCAGCGGCTTTCAAAACTTACCTCGTTCATAACAAAGACGCCCTGTACTGGAATCGTATATTCTAAAACCATCCCTCGTGCTAATTGCAAACCCACTACAGAAGAATTGAAAAGAACATAGATTACATTAAAAATCTCGAAACTAAAAATGGGATTTTTTGAAATATGCGGAGTCATTCACCTATTGTCTTGATTGAAAGAAGCACAGATGATTGGATATTGCAGAGACTGGCTGGTCATCACACCAATTGTTGGTCGAGGAAGCAAAGTTGCTTCTCAATATATTTTCTCCGGCTCTGTTTTGTCTGGGGAATCCTTTTTATTTTTAACTTCTTGCTTGGTACAGACTCCTCCTAAGGCCAAAGTTCCCATCTTTCTTGATATTTGAGTGGGTCCCAACTTTTTAAATTTTAAATAGCAGATATTAATAGATAATATCATATATGTGCTACGAAATTAAATTCTGGAGCTTTAAAAAATGCAACTTTCAGTAATATTGTTTAGTCATAAAAGGTTTTATACAAATACAAGATTCCTTTCTTCCACTGGTCAAGTTAGAAGAACCAAAACATAAGAAGAGTAGAGTAAAAGAAAACAATTTTCCAATTTTCCACGACATATCGCTCAGTTCTCACACGCCCCCACTTCAAGTCCACCTTCATCTTCATCTTCAGCTTCATCTTCCTGCTTTGTTGTATACGCAATTTGGAAATATTACATTAAATAGTTGAAAAAAAAAAGAAAATCTATACATACATTGCACTTTCTTGAGCAAAGTTGGTTTTTTGGTTTGTAAAAGAATTGCTCTCCGGAAAAACAAATCATTCCTACTTCTATTCTTTTTCACCGTGGACCAGAGAGTTCCATGGCATAGGTATCAATGGAATGATCATCATCGCCGAAAATGCTGCTGGAGCGATCGTGAACATTGAAGTCATCATCATCTGATGTAGGAACGTTGATGTTATAATTAGTGTTATACAGGCTCGAGGTGAAGGTGGTGTTGAGATGATTTTGCGAAGCAGCCCATTTCTGGGCCATCTCCTTCCAGCATCCGGACCACTTCTGACATCTTGGGACGGTGGGCTGGAAGATATTGAGTGCATAAAAGGGCTACTTGCAGCATCTCACCTCTATTCTGTCGTAATTGTTTCCCAACCCTCTGTCCACTAATTCTTCCACTTTCTCTTCAGGCTGTGTCTTCTTCACCTTTCAACATTGCCAGGCAAAACTATATCTTTTTCTCAGAAACACTAACAAAAACATTTCTTACCAAAATAAGGTAGTCAATACTAGTGTAACAATATTCACACCAAAAAAGGCATAGATCAAAATGCTCATATAAATAAATGGATCCGTTACTCTTTAACTTGCTCAATTGAAGCTATCAATTCAAAAGTCTATGCTGTTTAATCATAGGCAAGTATGTAATTTGTGCAGGACGCTGATATAGCTAGTTAAGCTACAGGATGACACTTACCCACTCTAGCATTGCTCCTTTTTGATGAATCGTTTTTCCAAACTCCTGAGCTCTCATTCCAGTTATAAATTCTATAAGCAGAATGCCAAATCCAAAAACATCAGTTTTCTCAGATGACTGGCCTGTGGAGAGATACTCTGGCACAATGTGTCAGCATGGTCAAGAAGTTTTGCAAGGCCAAATCGCCACCTACAGCCTCACAAAACTCATCCAGGAACACATTAGTAGCCTTCACATCCCTATGGATTATCTTTGGGTCGCATTGCTCATGAAGATATAGAAGACCCCTGGCAGCTCCGATTGCTATCCTTTTCCTTGTATTCCAGTCCAGTGCAGGCTTTCCTGTAGTGATTAATACCGGGAATCATAGATGCAATTAACAGTTTTTAAACAGAAGGAAGTGTTGCAATTGGCCTGCAGTTGAAAGAACAAAATGCAGAATTCAATAGCTCACTAAAATAACGTTCTTTCTTCACTAAATAGTGCTGTGTTTCACCTTCACGTTGTCTTTTATTCCGGTCAAACTTGGAAACTCTTAAGAATCTATATCCTGGTTTCTACAACATAACATCTTCTTTCTTCATCGTCACATCCAGTTCAAAGTCCCGCAATGAAGCAGAGTCTGAAGAGGTCTGATAGTACATAGTTTTATCTCTACATAGTAGAAAGATTGTTTCCGGTAAACCCACAGGCATATGAGACAATAAAAAAGTAATGCAAGTTAAAGAGTAGTAAATAAAATTACAATAAATACATAAATAAATAAAAATAAAATATAACTAAAGGATATACCTAGTATGGTATCCAGATCTGCTAGTAACTGATAAACTGCAAAGTTCGGCTCTTCTCGTCTCTAGTTAAGCTAGGAGTCATTGCTCAGAAACGCTAAATGCATGACAAATCCTACAGTTTTAGACAACCTCACGAGCTCCTTCCTCATACACATGTCCTAAAAAGTTAAGTTGTAGCCCCGAAAGCCTTGTCCAAGACTTACAACTAAAAAAGACAAAGCACATTGGATTGGACTTCCTATGCAGTAACTACATAGTGTGAGCCTTAAAATAAACATCTCCTAATAACTAAGTCAACTATAGTAGTGAACTTTAAAGGGTGTCCTTTAACCTTATTCGCTCACGTCAGACTTTTCTATTTTTAGCCACTGCTTTAGTAATTGTCAACTCTGACATATCTTTCTTGATCACTTTCCTCCAGTTCTTGTAAGGTCTCTCTTTTCTCCCCTTATAATCACTAAGGGTTATTTTCTCACAGCATCGTACTGGAGTATCATAGGGCCTCCTGCGCATATAGCCAAATTATCTAAGCCTGATCTCTCTCAACTTGTTGGCAATACCAGCTACCTTTAGTCTATCCCTCACCACACGATTCAGGATCTTATCTCTTATGGTAATGTCATACATCCACCTAAGCATGCGCATTTCTACTATCAATAACTGTCTTGTATGTCTACGTTTGGCAGGCCAACACTCTACCCCATATAACATGATCGAATCACTATTTTATAAAACTTCCCTTTGAGTTTTAAAGTAATCTTTTTATCACATAAGGCCCTTTATGCACTTCGTCATTTGACCCACCTAGATCTAATACGATATACTATATCAGCATTGATATTACCATCTCTTTGAATGATGGACCTGAGATATTTAAAACTCAATTTTTGTGGTATGACGTCTGTACCAATTGCTACCGCCGCCTCATGTACCATCTGATTTCCTGAAAAGTTGCATTCTAAATACTCTATCTTAGTTATGCTCATTTTAAAACCTTTCGATTATACTATTTCTCTTTAACATTCTAACTCAAAATTGACCCCCTCCTTGGTCTAAATCTACCAAGATAATATCGTTAGCAAATAATATACATCAAGGTACCTCTCCTTGAATATGTTTGGTAAGTTCATCTAACACTCACGTGAATAACGAAGGGCTTAAGGTGGAGCCTTCATGTAGTCCCATACTTATAGAAAATGTTTCCGTGTCTCCTCCTTTCGTCCTTACGCTAGTCAATGCTCCTTCTTACATATCCCTAATTACGCTGATATAAGTCATAGGAATGTCCTTTGTCTCCATACACCTCTATAAGAGTTCCCTAGGAACCCTATCATACGCCTTCTTCAAATCAATAAAAACTATATGCAAATCCTGTTTCCATTTCCTATAACATTCCATTAGTCTATAGAGTAGGTGTATTGCTTCTATTGTGGACCTATCAGACATAAATCCAAATTAGTTGGTTGATATAGAAATAACTCTTTGGATTCTCTTTTCAATTACCTTCTCCCACAGCTTCATGGTGTGACTTAGTAATTTAATACCTCTATAGTTATGACATCGTTGGATGTCCCGCTTGGCCTTGTGTAAGGGGATCAACCTACTCATTATCCATTCATCCAACATTTTGGTTGACTCAAGGATCACATTAAAGAGCTGAACTAACCACTTAATACTGGCAACTCCTATTCTCTTCCATACCTTTATGGAGATCTCATCCGACCCTATGTCCCTTCTACTCCCCATCCTCCTTAAAACCTTTGTAATTTCTCCCTTTGTGATCCTTCACATGAGGACCTGTTAAGAGCATGCTTCGATATGGAGGCACCTAACTCTATGTTGACCAGTATGCCTTCGTTACACAGGCCATAAAAGTATCTCTGCCATCTCCTCTTAATGGCTTGGGCCTTTGTGAGTACTTGTCCTACTTCATCACGTATATATCAGACTTGGTTGAAATCCTTCGTCTTATGTGGCCTATCACGTGCTAGCTTGAAAATTTTTTGTACTCCCTTGGCCGTATCCAAATCTTTGTATATAGTCTCGTATGCTTCTCTTTTAGCCACTGAATTGTCTTCTTTGCCTTCTTTTTTTTCCATTTTATACCTGACTCTATTAATCCCGCTCCTTCTTTGTTGTACTTGCTAAAAGATCTTTAAAAGCTCTCTTTTTCGCCTTTACCATCCCCTAAACCTCATCCGACCACCACCAAGACTTTATGCGCCCACCCCTTTCCCTTTGGATACACCTAGGAGTTTTATGGCAGATTTCTCTCACTACGGGGGTGTAGCACCCCTTATCATAGGGTATACACCGGGACGCCTGTAGGTCGTTCTGATGCATATCCTACGATAAGGGTGAACTACGAACAATCACTACTATACCTCATATGGCATCAAATCATAAAACATCAATACTGAAAATCACTAATTTTTGAAACCATATTTTTTTTCATTTCATATAATCAAAATAGTAATTTACACATCTGTCTATACAATACTCCAAAAGAAATCTAAAACAAAATGCCTAACTAGGTCATCCTTAAAAGATCCCAACTGATCGACCTGTGTGCCATGACTTCTCTTGCCAACACGATCTACACGGCAGGAAAAGTCTCTCTGGAGCTAGGAGTCTACTCTCTCGATCCTGAAAAATAATTGCAATTTTGGGTGAGTTTGCGAACTCAGTGAGGAACCATCATCGATGCTTCACCCAATTCATGCATAGTCAAGTATAAACCAATTATAGCATAATAGCTCATTCAGAAATATCACAGAATCATTCATATGAAAACAAGGCAATTTGCCTTTCACTCAATCAAACATTCAATCAAATACACATGTAATGCGTATGTGACCCTTTTTACAATTTATTTCGTTATTGTGACCGAGTGCCTAAACTTTCCCAATAAGGGCGCATTATTCGTTGAGCTTGAGGCTCTGTAGCACTGTGGGCTTGAGGCCCAAATACGTTGAGCTTTAAGCTCTCGGTGGCTGCTCCTGTCACAACTGCCAATTACTGATCATGCATTATGTATGGAATGCACATGGCAATACAAAGCAAAGCTCACATCACATTTGGTCCCAATTTACCACATTCACACAAGTAGTCACATTCCAAATCACATATAGCACTTCTATGTCATGATCTTCCAATACATCGGACACCATCGGTCCGGAACCAGGCATAAACAAATGCAAATCTCATCATTATTCTCCACAGTGTTATAAGTGCAAAATATAAATAATTAATAATCGAGAAACCATCTAGGTTACTCACCTAGTAACTTTCGAGCTAATGCCGGGAAGTCTCGGCAACGTCCGTGGGATGACGTTCCAACTGTGCCTCTATAACAATCACAATAATCACATATTACCAAATGCACAATCAGAAATATTAAATAATACACATGTAGCAATTTAGATGAGTACAATGCATGTTCGTGACATTCCCGGCACTATTTCACAATTTCCCATCACAATAATTTTCTCTAAATATTAGAAACTCATTGATACTAAAATCGCTCAATTTGGACCTCTATAGGTCCAATTATTAATAAAACATGGATCGGAAAAATCATTACCCGATCCCCTTACTTCGACCTAACCAATACCCGTCCATTTTGGCTCTAAAAATTCCCAATCTCATAAATAAATGAAATTCAAAGTGTTACGAATCCGATGCCTCGAGAATCAGGTCAATCGGATGTCGGACGGAAAATATATTCCCAAAACACACTCAAACCAACACACTATATGTAACTTCACTCTAGAAAAATGAGCATCTTAGGGGCTAACTTGAAATCCAACCTCTTCATGACATTTGTAGATCTATGTCTCTAGTTTACTTAGAAAAAAATTTCAGATCGATCCGAGCTCTATAGCTTAAGATATCTCCAAAATACTGACGTCTATTCAGACCATTACAAAATCGAGACTGAACACTACACCTAACTTCCATCCAGAAATTGAAAGTCTTAGAGGCTAAATTGTCGATCGGCTCCTTCAGATAAAATGTAGATCCATGTCTCTAGTTTAATTTTCAAGAAGAATTAGATCGATCCGAGCTATATGGCTCAAGATATCTCCAAAATACCCAACGATGTTAAGACCTTTTCCTAGGTCAGCTCACTTAGATCGGGTCGATCTTTTTCCATTTAATGTCAAAACTGATCTATTTGGTATGAAAGATAGAAAAATGTCTTAAGAATCTAACGCTTCAAAAATTGGGTCGATCGGAGGTCGGACGAAGAAGTTATGGCCAAAAGAAGGAAGGGAGGTCGGTCGATCGAAAAATTGACAGAAATGCGGCTCGGCCAATTGGCCGAGCGGTGCGCTCGCAGATGTGCGCTCGCGGACTGGCACTCGGCCTGCCGAGCGCCAATCTGGCCGAGCTCTTGTGCTGACGAGCTCTCACGCGGGCCGATCGGCCAGCCTGACCGACCTTCCAACTTCTAACGCTTATAACTTTTGACTCCAAACTCCTAATTTTACAAACTTGGTACCGTTGGAAAGATAAAAAAACTGATCTACGATTTTATGAAGGACTTAACAACAATTTCAGTCTCTAAAAAGGTCAAAAAGTCCCTCAAAGTGACTGATCGATCAGCTTCACACTAAACAACATCAGAACTTCCAAAAATCATAACTTTTCATCCCCTTAGCCAAAAATTTCAAATTTTATATCAATAAAAAGAGTAAAACAAATGCTACATCTTTCAGGAATAACTTAGAAGCCAATTCCATCTCTAACCAAATCAAATTTGCAAACAAAGGTTCAGCCTACCCCATTTATCCTCAACAGAAATCCAATCTTTCAAAATTCATAACTCCACATCCCCTTGGCAAAAATTTCCATACCATATAGAAATAAAAAGCTCAGACAATATACTACAATTCTCAAGAAGGACTTTTGAGCAAACTCCAATTCAAACTAGGTCGAATCCTCTCATGAATGTGGCTGTCCAATTAGGGTTTATGAAATCAGTGTTTAACCTAAACCATAACAAAACTTTTCAAATTTATATCTTACAATTATCATATCCAAAATTCGCATAAAATACCTCATTAGAAAGCTATAACAATCCTCTACAACTTTCCAGAATGTCACTCGAGTCAATTTCACCATTTACAGTCCCAAATAAATGTCAGAACACAAAGAGCACAAAATCTATGCCCTTAGAGCATTTGCACACCAAAACACATTTTGGACTGAATTACCACCTGAGTATTATCAGACCATAATTTGCGATCTACACATCAAAAAATATCATACTCAGTGGCATTAGAAAGATAATACATAAATCTTCAACTTTCAGTAATACCAATTTCACAAAATCTGTTTCCTTTATCCTAGAAAAATTCTCAAAGTTTCAGGTCATCTAAATGGAACCAAGATCCGGATACTGTTCATCCAGCACACACCTCTCAACTTCCGAGCTAAATTCAAAGCTCTTCAAGCCAAAATTGGGCAGAACTTCCTTCATAGAAATTCTAGCCATACTTATCAAGTTTAATTTAAAGCAAACCTCAACTCAATAGCATAACCACATCAAAAGTTATAAACAAATACCTGAAACATATACAAGTTTCATTTTCCAGATTTCATACTAAATTCTACTCCTTTCATGTAAACATCAATACTACATCAATAAACATCTCATTTAGCCAAGAGATTAGACACAAATTCATCAAGACACTTACTTGAGTAATAAAGAAAAATTTGGCAGCACACAACATGTAGCACCCCACTCCCGCAAGATCCGAACCCGATATCGTGGGTGATATCCGAGTCCGTGCCTCACGAGAGTGGTATGCTAGAGTACTCGAATACCGTCAAACATTCAGTATAATTTTTTTTAAAACATTCATACATGCGAAAAACAGTAGACAAAGCTCGCGTTAAGTCGTATACCATTCCAGTCATTCTCAATCATTACAAACATTCAACAATAATTTAAAATAGCCATTTAATGTATACCAATCCATAACCAAATTGGGCCCGCTATAAATACAAAGTATTAATTTACAAAGTTGGCGGAATACAATTTTATGAATAACAGAAGGATGACACTAATGCAGACATGAACTGATCCCGACTTCTATTTCCGACTGGTATGTAGTAGGCATATTCCCGTTTGTCTAACGGGGTACTCTTCAAGGCCTGAAAAAATGATTACAAATTTTGGGTGAATTTTGCGAACTCAGTGAGGAACCATCATCGATGGTTCGCCCAATTCATGCATCACACAAGCAATTCACAGTTCAGTTCACAATAACAAAGTCAGAAGTACCATATCATTATACAAAAGAAATTCACAATTGTAGAAGGCACTCTTACCTTGTTCCTATTTACAGCATTCAATCAACTATGGATGCAATGCATATGTGACACTTTCCTATTTTATTTCAGTGTTGTGACCGAGCGCTTAAACAGTAAATAGTGGACAATAGAAGTGTCTTGGGAGTAGAAGAGCCCTCTGGATATGCACTATCTCCCTTCAAGCTCGAGGCTCTTTTTCAGTATCATTGGCGACTCTGGTCACAACTGTTATTATCCGTTCATGCATTTGTGTATGAAATGCATATGCCCAATATATCACAGTCAATATAAATCAGTCTGTCACAATAAAGGCAACACAATGAAGCACAGTAATAGCAAGCAATTTGACAATCAGCACATAAAGGACACTTCTATGTCAAATCTCTCAATTCATCGGACCATCCGTGTCTGGAACCCAATCATAAACAAACACAATCACTAATCCCACCATTATTCCCCACATTAGACATATAATAATTGAAAGAACCATCTAGGTTACTCACCTATAACTTCCGAGCTAATGCCGGGAAGTTTCAACAATGTCAGTAGATCGACGCTCCAAACGTGCCTCTATAACAGTCAACATCGATAAAGATTACTAATTGAACAGTCAGACACATTTAATAATGCACATGTGATGATTAAAATGTGTATAATGCATGTTCATGATATTTCCGGCCTTAATCTAAAATTTTCATCACAAACATTCCATCTAGAAATTAGAAATCTAACGGCATCGAAATTACTCAATTCTGGCCTCTATAGGTCCAACAATAAATAAAATAGTGACCAAAGAACCATTATCCGGACCCACGTCAATTTTCCGTCCAAAAATTCTCAATTTCTCATAAAATGAAATTCAATGTTTCTCGAATCCGATGCCTCAAGAATCAGGTCAATCGGATGTCGAACGGAAAAGTTATAAGCAAAAGAAGGAAAAATACACATCCTAGTCGACTAGTCAGAGGTTGTAGTCGACTAGTGCAGGAAAAATACATGTCCTAGTCGACTAGTCAGAGGTTATAGTCGGCTGGAAGCTTTATTCTTTCTTTTTGCCGACATCCCAACTTTCACAATTCATAACTCCTTGTTCCGAACTCCAAATTGGACAAACTTGGTGTCTATTTCAAGATAAAAGAGAGATCTACAAGTTTCATGAAAGACAAAAAAACTAATTTCACCTCTAAGGGTGTCAAAAATATACTCAAAGTTACTGCCTTCACAATGCCTCTCAAAATAGTGCAACATTTTGTCAAAACAGTGCAACATTTTATAAAATCCATAACTTCTCATTCCATTTGCTAAAAATTACAATATTTATGCCAAATGAAAGATAAGAGTGTGGCCTACAACTTTCATGAACAACATGAAATCAAATTCAATTGCTAAGTAGGTCAAACAATTCAATGAATGATTCTGCCCACTGAAACCACCTGAACTAAACAACAATTTTCTAAAAGCATAACTTCTTGCACAAATGTCAAAAAATTGCATACTATATACCTATGAAAAGATAAAACATAATACTACACTTCTCATGAAGGGATTAACAGCCAATTCCATCTCTAACTAACTCAAAAATGTCATGCAATTGGCTTCCCTGATCACTAGTCAATGACCTAACTTAAGTCCAATCTTTGAAAATTCATAGCTCCCAATTCTGATATCCAAAAATAGTATAGTATATCTCATTTTCAAGATAATTGCTTCTTCTACAATGTTACAGAAGGTCACTTGAGCCAATTCAAATCACAGAAATCTCTAAATTTTCTTCCAAACACAATACTTACAAAACCTACACTTATGGCTAGGTTCCAACATAGTGCACATAAACAGCCAACATTCACAGGTCATAACTCACAATATACATATCGAAAAATTGCATAATCTGTGGCAATGGAAAGATAGCAAGATAGGCTTCAACTTTCATTAAGACCCATTTCACCAATTCCTCCTAAATCAACCTAGAAAACTCATCAAAGTTTCAGGTCATCAAGCTCGAATTACTGTTCATATTGCACCTAAACTTCACTTTTAAAGCAAGATTCAACACTCTTCTAATCAAAATTGGCCAGCACTTCCTTCACAAAAATTGTAGCCACATGTCTCAATTTTAATTTAAGACAAACCTCACCTCAATTGCTTAAGCACACAACTAGTTATAGCAAAAACATTAACCCATGTACAAATGACAATTTCCAGCTTTGATACTCAATTCAATTCCTTTCATTCCCTTGTCAATTCTACTTCAATTAGCACTCAATTTACCCACCTATTCAACCTAACTTTCATCAAATACTTCAGTTCAACATAAACCCTCAAAATTGCAGCATCCATACTCAACCAATTTCTTTTGAATATTAGTCATCTAACATTGCTAGAATCACTTCAACATACACAATTTACACACTAATCATATTCAATCTCATTAACTCTTACACAAGCATAAGCTTATACCCAATAAATCAAACATAAGTTTCATGAAATTAGTGCATCATAAATCATAATTAATGCCCCAAAATTCCCAATTAATGCATCTAACCACTACTACTTCAAAAGCATAATTAAAATCTTACCAAATCAAGCTTTTCAACTCTTAACTTCTTCACCAAACATCAACTTCTCCACTTCACTCCACATGTACAATCACCATCATCTTCACAAGGCTTAAGGTGAGTTGTGGTTGAGAATAGAAAAGAGCAAGCAAGGTAGTAAGAGAAACTTTGTGTGGGAGGAGAAGAAGAAGACAATTGAAGGAGGAGAGCACCAATGAAGAAGAAACAAGAGCTATGGATGAAGGAGAGGCTTTTAACTTTCAAAAAGAGTTTTAAGCCTTCCAAGAAGCAAGCAATGTCGTAAAGAATAAAGGGAACAAGACAAAACCAATTAATGCAAGAGACACTTGTCACTTAAAGGAGAAAAGGACAAAAACACTAATTAATCTCATTTAATCACCTAACCCTAAAACAACTTAATCATTAATCCATCCCATGCTAATGGCTCTACAAAATCCCAAAAATCATTTCTTCAAAAATTTCCAGTGCCTTAAAACAGATTTTTTTTTGGTACCGGAACCCAATCAGTCTGTCACTTGAAAATTTTCTGGTCCGAAAATTTTTTCGAAAAATTTCAGAAAATTTCCTAAAATTCCCTTAAAATATAAAACACACAAAGACTCACTCCAAATAATTTTTCAAATACAATTATCACGTAATTCACAACCACATTCCATTTAGGTACAAATACCGAAAAATGTGATGAATGCATGTATAGTCAAGTTCATGTGCAATTCCATTATTCACGTGTAATGGTATGCATAAATATTGCAACCCAATACTAAACACTCTCGGCCCTTTCCAAATTACTATTTTACCCTCCCAGTAGGGGTGGGATGTTACACAACATATACAATTTTCCTACTTCATTTCCACTCATCTAACATCATAAACTTCATTAAAAACACTAAAGTCACATTCTTTCATTACCATACCATTTTCCCTCACACAAGCATACACTTATACCCATACAATTAATACACAAGCTTTATGAAATTAATGCACCAATAAGCACAATAAATGCTTGTACCTACTAAGGAAAGAACACAAAATAAATTCTTACCTAAACAAGCTTCAAGCTCTTCAATTCACCAACACTTCAAACTCCTTTACCACTCACCAACACCTATGGCTATCACCCCAACACACACACAATTCACCATCTTCACAAGGCTTAAGCTTGGTCTTGGTTGAGAATAAAGAGAGGCAAGCAAGTAGCAAGGAAAGCTCCTTGTATGGGATGGAAAAAAATAATCGAAGGAGGAAGGAAGGAACACCTACGGGTGAAGGATGTTTTTAACTCTCAAGGTATCCTTTTTAAACTTTCAAGGTAATTTTCTTATGCATTTAAGGAGGAGAGCCGATAATGAGTGAAGGGAAGGAGGACACTTGTCCTAAATGGGGAAAAAGACAAAAACCTTAATCAACACCCTTTAATCAAAGAACCTTAATACAAAATAAATCTTTAATTCATCCAATTCTAATGGATCTAATATCAATCCCAAAATAATATACCCAATATTCCAGTGTCATTAGGCAGAAATTTTCAGTACCAAAAATCCCATCAGTCTGCCTCTTGGCAATTTTTCCGGTCCAAAAATTTTCTCAAAAAATTCCAGGAAAATTTCTGAAATTTCCTAAAAATATAAAACACACATAAACCATTCCAAATCATTTTTTCAAACACAATTATCACATCAATCACACAAAATTACATTTAGACCCATACGCCGGGAAATGTCATGAATGCATGTACAATCATGTGCATGTGCATGTGCAAAAATTACCATTCATATAATTATAGAGGCCATACAATGCATGTTCATGCCGAGATCTATTTACTCTCGCCTAACCCGTCCCAAATGACCAAATTATCCTTCCCATCGGTAATGGAATGTTACAGGGGGCTACTCCCTCCCACATCTGATTCGCTTTCCTACTCACAAACTATATTGTATTATATCGAATTTGATTCCTAAATTATTCCACCATTTCCCCTTTGACCCTCCATCATCTAATTTTACGACATTGATTGGTAAATTGTTGTGACCTTTATCCCTTAATTCCTAGATCCAAAACTAACAATTTATGTTGGGTTGATAGACATGCAACAGGAAGCACTTTACAATCCTTGTACCATGATCTGGCTCTTTTCCTGATAAGGAGATAATCAATTTGCGTCTTGGTCGTGTTACTCTGAAACGCCACTAAGTGTACTTCATTTTTCTTAAATAAGGAATTTGCTATTACTAACTTATATGCTAAGGCCATGTCCAATAAAGTATTCTCACACTATCATTTCTAATGTCGTATCCGGAGCCCCCATGAGTTCCTGTGTATCAGTTTAAAACAGCCCCTATATGCCCATTAAAATCACCTCATAGGATAATCTGCTCAGTATTAGAGATTTGTAAAAGCACCCATCTAGCGCCTCCTAGAATAGACATTTTTGTTGTACGTTCGAAGCAGCTTGATGTGCATAAGCACATATTACACTGAGAACCACATTGCTAAAAACAAATTTTGCCACCATAATTCTATAATTGACCCTTTTGATCCTCACCACTCGGTTTATAAGTTCCTTGACCACTAAGATACCTATCCCATTTTGATTCCGCATACTTTCCGAGTATCATAATTTGAATCCCCCTATTTCCTTTGCCTTAGCTTGTGCCCACTTAGTTTCTTGAATGCAAGCTACTTGTATCTTATATTTGTCTAAAATCTCTACTAATTTCAAGGACTTTCCCGTGAAGGTTTCAATGTTCCAAGAGCCTATTCTTATTAAGTCATCTCCTTTTTTATTCCTGAATACTACACGCATCGAACCGCTTGCACTAATTCCATCCGTACGATTTAAAGTCATCCCTCCTACCTCGTGTCTTTCACATTTTCTGTAGGTACTATCCTAAGAAGTCCAAAAAACCCTGATAATAGCAATAACAACATTAAGAATAAATAAAAATATAATATAATAATAATAATAATAATAATAATAATAATAATAATAATAATAATAATAATAATAAAACAAAAATTAATAATAATAAGAAAAATCAATAAATAATTAAATAGTAATAAAATAGAATTAATATAAAAATAAATAATTAGCCAACCAAAAGGAGCCTCAATCATGCACAAAGAATTCCGCATGAAAATAAAAGGTATAACTGATACTAATACCAATAACAATAATAATAATAATAATAATAATAATTTATTATTATTATTATTATTATTATTACTCAAAAAAGAAGAGAAGCCTGACTAGTTGATCAGGTAGAGGCCCAGTTGATCAACCCGATGCACACGAGTCAGACCCACATATCTAACCTAATACCCTAGAGTAAAAGTTTGTTACAGATTCAGAGAAAAAAAGAATAAAGCAATCGGTATCCTACAAAATTAGGAAGCCCTTGCTAGAAACAGTAGATACAGAAACTAGTCAAGAGAAACTAATTAACCAATTGACATAAACTTCAGTAGTGAACAATTATTCCAGGCATGAAAAAGCAACAAAAAGGTGAAAAATTTGTATTTGTAAAGGAACGTAGTAAAACAATTTAAAGAATCAAGCACATGAATGTGCCGTGATCTAATTGGAAGCAATAACGTATTCAAACCATGCTTGTCAAAGCTTCAGCGCCCAGTAAGCATCTACTATCGAGGCATGCAAGTGAAAGTGATCGATGTGTCGAGGTGTGGTTCTAATGAAAAAGGCTTTTGCAAAAAGTTGATGTATCAAGTTCGAAGTACATCCAAAGGAATTGTTTTGTATTAGTAAAAGCGTCAGCTTCTCAAGTGGATTACCAACGGTTTGCAAAAGGAAAAGATGACTGCCTATTTTGTACCATAGCAAACTTGTCAGGCGGCTCAACGAAGCTAACGGAGGGGACGTGTGATGTGTCAGACACTCTAAGAAAGTGAAAGTATGTTTATCGATAGTGGTGTACGTCGCTAAGCCTCACTGTCCCCGATCAACTGGCTTGTTTGATCTGACATGAGCTATATAAAGACCATAGAAGAAGACCCCAATCTAGCTTGTTCATTAGCAAAGTCACACATTACATTACACACTATGCTTCGTTGATTAAAAGAGAACCCAACCCCATTTTATAGAGGATAAGAGTAAATGGTCATGGAAAACGAGAAAATGGAAAAACTCATTTGCTCGTAGCATCAAACTTTAACTAAGACGGATAACCACGAGCTTCATCCCACACAGAAGACTTGAATGTATCAGTACATAACAATACTTCAGAATAAAAATAAAGATCGTAGTGGAAGAAATGAAATAACAAAAGCAACTACAAGGATGACTGGGACTGCCACCCATTAACACCACAAATGGATGGGAGACACTCATGGAGATGGCGAAAATAATAGTTTGCTAACAAGAATATGAACATTGTCAACATACAACAAAATCGCACTAAAAATTAAAGAAACAAAAGGTAAAAGTGTGCACCTGGATACTGGGCATTAGGGGCTGAGCCTATTTCCTCGTGCCATGAACACATTACCAAAATATATCTCTTATCTGATGTACTGGTATGATAACTGTGCCACAACTTTCATTTTTGAGCTCATCAAGCTCCAATCATGGGGATGAGGGTGGGTCCAGCGGCTGCTGTTGCTCCGTCCGAGTGTTGTTTTCAGGTGGAGAAAAAGAACGGTAAATGAGTACCTAAGAAATGCAGCGAGGACATGCGAAGCTATCCTCTCTAGATCTGGTAACATTGGAACACTCATCTATCTCCTACGCATGCAGATTATCTAGTCCCTCCCAAGTGTCCCAACGCCAGCAACAACACCACACACATCAAATTTAGATATAAAAAATATACTCAAAACTCACCTTCTATCTTTTTGTAGATATAAAGAGTTGAAAAAAAACAAATAATTAGTTATTATAGGAACTCATTTGAGCACTACTGGGAAATTATAGACATGAATCTAAGTTCTCCGATCAAACTTCATTGAAATAGACCTATAGGGATTTTTAAGTTCTTAACTCTGCTGTTGTTCACTTCCAAGAACATACAAAATAAGACAACTTCAAACAACCTTCTTTATGATCATAAATTCAGGGAAATAGTTAGGTTTTGGTACAAAGAAATAAACATACTTAAAATGATCATGAGTCAAATTCAAACTATTTCAAGGATATTAATTAGACTTCATAGCTAAAACCTCATTGGTGCCCAGTCAAGCACCATAATGTGATAAGTAAGTAAGACAATGCTCCAACAAAATGAAAAAAAATTTGAAGTCCAGGAATGCAACCTTTTAATTCGGGTTAAAGGCAGAACTTAAATTTCTAGTAAGTAGAGCAAGCACCAACCTCTGAGCCTAGAGGACACATTGCCATTAGACATGTACGTATACACCAATAACCTCTCACTAGAAGCAGCATAGTATCCTATCAACCGAAGTAAATTCCTATGCATAGCAAGACTAATAATTTCCAACTCTATCCTAAATTATGATTCTCCAGCAGTTCCAGATACATCCTTTAAACCTTTCACTGCCATCAAAGTCCCATCGCATAGCTTTGCTTTATACACATTGCCAAAGGCTCCTGCACTAAGTATGTTCTTTGAGTTGAAATTGTCTGTAGCAACTTGAAGCTCTCTGAATGTGAAGTTCCTAAGGCTGCCTAAGCTTATTATCCCCTCTTCTTGTTCATCTGAAACAAGATGCCATAGCCCATCAAAGCTTGTTGACTTTTTCCATGCTGTTGCGAATAGCTAGTTAAGTTACAATGACACTGACTGCTAATGTTCTATACAATTTGGCTTCTCTGCTTCCTACTGTGCCAAACGAGACCAAAGGCTAAGAGCAAGAGAGTAAGGAAGTTGAAGCTAACCCCAAGAGCAATTGCTAATTGCTTGGACTTGTGTTCACCTAGATTAAGAAGAAAGAGATCAAAGGGAAATACTGTTTAAAGGATAAAAGAAAAGTGAAAAGAAAAGGGTACCAAGTGATGAATTAAAACGGAAGGAAAAAGATATAGCATTAACTGATCTAAAGTAACTTTCCTTGAAACTGCTTCTATAAATCAGTGGATTACCCACAACATTGCATTTATAATAGCATAACAGTGAATGAGATTCACGTGCAAAATTCACCATTCATAATTAGATAGAGAATTTCAGAAAGAGATGTTTCTAAAATGAAAATACATATGTATTTATTTGAATGTTCTTGCTAGGAACTTGGGCACTAGTCCACTAAGATTGTTGTAAGACAAATCTCTGAAACATTAGACCAATGATCAAAACAGAGAACCCTCATATTTAAGCAATCACATTAAAGTTAGAAAAAGATCATAGCTGGCTGCAGTTTGTTTCAATTTTCAACTCAAACCTAAAGCAAACAAGTCAAAAAGATAAAATCATTCTCATAAGAAAGCAAGCTCTAGGATTTTAGCCAACCACACAAGAAAAGGCCCCGACAAGCTATTATTGTTGAGCCTCCTACTCTCAGTACATCACAAAACTAGCTTCACTATGTTAGATCACAGCATCGCTTCAACATGTCAAAAGAGTACAAAACAGACAATTTGGTCGCTAATCCTGATTATAAAGTTAGGATCAAAATAATTTAAACCACCATCCAAGTTGTTACACTAATATGTTAGTCACCCATTTGTGTGATTTATTTTTTATTTCTGCTCTCTCACTAACTATTCTAAAACCAAAGACCAATACAGTAGAATAGAAGGCAGTCATTATTTCTTGATAAAACAAAGTGGTAATTAGTTTTGCAAGCCAATTTTATCGTGATCGTCTCTAGCACAAATAAAAACAAAAGCAATCAAAAGTCAAATAACAAAAAACACAAAAAAATTTGGTAACACAGTTTGTCACACTTTGTCTATATTTGCGAGGCCCTTACCTAGCTCAATATTTTCACGAAAGCATAATAAATTTACCCAAGACTTTACTAAGTCGACACCACTCAATCCTTGACACTATCTCTCAACCTCACTTTTTGTGAAAGAATTTTACACCCAATAGTAAGACCGTCTCATACTAACCTCAACAGAGGATTTTCTCAATCAATTTTTTAATGAAAGAACAATAAACAAATAACTCAAGTGATTAAAATAATAAAGAACGAAAACTAAATACACTTGAGATAGATAAGAACAACATCTCGATGAGTTCCGCTCCTCTAAAATGGATCCTCACAATACTCTGAATTATCTTACGACTGCACCAAGAACATATTCAGTGTGACAGATCAATTAATTAAATCTTCACCAAAATCACCCAATAAATATAAACCAAAAGCATATCAACTGCACACCCAACAATTGACCAATGGTCAGAAGTCACAAGCACAAGATAGTTATAGAGTAATGAGCAACACACCAAAAGTCAATACATGCCCGTGAGGCAGTAGGAAGATTTCATATCCATGCAACTAATTAACAACATATAAGTTCTTCTAGCCAAGATGAATATAACGAACAACCAAACTCACCACTATTTTTACACAATCGTGCAACACATAGAAAAATCAAGAAGCCAGCAGCAATGACACATCACACACCAAATTCACATAAGCCATACTGGAGACATATACAATACTAACCATGGAGAGCCACACTCTAACACGTAAAACCAATTCACTTAATTCCTATCCCAAAAATCCAACAGTGCGCATATCAATCACCAACGTGATAATAATAGACTTCCATTTTATGTAGGATTTTTTCACAGCTATAAGTGTAGCAAACACATCCTTTTGAATCCAGTTCCAATTAATATCTTATATGTCCAATTAATTACTTAGGGAGAGTTTCATATTTGTGACAAACAATGCAAAAAAGGGGGAGATTGTTAGGATATATGTTATATATCTAAGTAATTCGTTTTGACATTATTTATTAATTGGACATATAAGATATTAATTGGACAATGAATTGGATTCAAAAGCTATATAGATAATCTTTTAGTTGAAAAAGAATCCTATCTTGATTTGAAGTCTTTCTTGTGAGGGGGTGCAATACATCATGTGCATGTTGGAAATTGGGAAGCTTTTATTCGTTGTGTGGCTGAAGTGAAATTTTGCTTGCTTGAGTATGTCAGTGCTGTGCACGTCTCCTGTTGTTGTTGAAGTGAATCTCTAATGTGAGTGTGCTGCAATGGTTTCATGTGGGTTAATGGTTAACAGAAAAAACTACAATATATGTGCATGTCTTTGAAGAGAGGTGAATATACATGTTGTGTGTGAGACAGGTCCTTGGAATAGTGGAGTGCATTTATTATTGATTGAAATCAACGTTGCAGTGGGACTCTAATTAATTGAAGGATTGCATTCAGCTTCCAAGGTGTGTTCTATCTCTAACGTGAGTGTGTGTTCTTACTTGAGTGTTGTGCACGGCTTTTATCTTGAGCAGAAATTAATCTCACATGATTGAAAAAGCAAGTGAGGGTGTGTGTTATTTGTTATTGGGAAATACACTGCGACAATAGTGTGGGTGTGTGTTATTTGTTATTGGGAAATACAAAGCGACAATCTTGTATCTTTTGGCCAATAGCTGAATAAATTTTTGTGTGATGGGTGAGACAAGTAATGGTACAGTATACATGGTGGTGATTTAATTGTTTTGATGAATCAAGACTTATCCTTCTTGATTGTGCATGAAAGAGGGTTTTTACGCATTCCAAGCTGCATCTATATGTTGCACTTTTCATGATTATGCGTGGTTAATGGGTTTGTGAGTGCAGCTGTAATTTTCTTTTGGGAATTGCGAGAATCAACTGGTTATCTTTGTGCTGGAATTTCTGGGGATCACGTCACCTAGGCTGAATGGTTTTGTGTTGTGTTTTCTTTAATATGTTTTCATTAATTGGGTATTTTTGCAGCTGTGATTTTTGTAGAAGTTTTTGTGACTTGATTATGAGTTCTATGTGAATCAGCCCATTGTTGTTGCGACGACTTCCAGATCTATTTTAGTTGAACATAACTCATCAGGAAGTTGTTTTTGTCTATCTCAAGTGTATTTAGTTTTCGTTCTTTATTATTTTAATTAATTAAGTTATTTGTTCATTGTTCTTTCATTAACAAATTGATTGAGAAAATTCCCTGTTGAGGTTAACAAGAGTCAGTTGTGTTATTAGGTGTGAAATTCTTTCACGGGAAGTGAGGTTAAGAGATAGTGTTAAGGGTTGAGTGGTGTCAGCTCAGTAAAGCCCTGGATAAATCTATTGTACTTTGGAGAAAGTGATTAAGCTGGGTAAGGGCCCCACAGATGTAGGCAAGGTAAGCCGAATTGTGTTACCAAATTTTTGGTGCCTTTATTATTTCGGTTTTACTTTCTACTATTTTGTTCGTGCCAGAGAAGTTTACAGAAAGTTTGCAAAACAATTAACACTTTCGGTTTTTTTCAGAGGAAACCAAGGTAAAAGGAAGGATTTTAAACTGAGAAATAAATATACTCACCGGCCAACAACAAGATTTTCAAGCGAGCAAGTAATCATAGCCTAGCTACATAGATCTACAGAGTCTTCATCCCAATTGTTTAACATTCTATGTGGATCATACAACGCTTCCCTCATACTTATCAGAGCCTCCACTAAAAACAAGAGATTATGCTAAATTTTCACGAGAACATGTCTAATTCCAACTGAATGGTTGGTTACCTTTATGATTTCGAGGCTTGTAAGAGTCTCAGCTAGATGGAGAAAGATGATAGAAAGAACAAACAAATTATTGAAAGGCATGGCTAGTTCATGATCCTACACAAGAACATATTGTTTTTGAAATTATATTAATAAGAAACACATTATATCTCTTTCACATCTCGCTTTGAAACAAAGGCCAATACGTTATTCCTGTTTTGTCTCTCTTTTTTCACTTGCTTTCTCTCCTTTGCTAGGTGCATCACGCTCTCTCTCTCTTTTACTTTCCTTTTTCAGTCACACCATCTTTTGCATTCCCACACATACTTTTTCCTCTCTTGGGAAACTAAAGAAAATATAAGTTTATCTCCCTCTGTTTTCCCTTAAAAAAAACTTTCTCTGCCATCAAGCTCTCTTTTTCAATTGCCATCTGCTGCCACTTTTGGTCACAATTCACATCCTTTAATCTCTCCCCGTGTTTGGCCTTTTGGAGAGAGAAAGAGAATAAGGAGTGATATTTGTGCATTGGATGGTTTACTGTTGAAGAAAAAATCCAAAAAAAAAATGTACCGTCTACAACTATGTTGAAATATAAAGTGGGAGTTTGTTCCACATTGGAAAAAGAGAAGAAATAAGGCTAACATATAAATTTAGTGGGCTATACCACCTATCACCAATTGGTCTTAGGATGGAACCTCACTTAGACTTGTATGTGGTCTAACTTTCCTTCTCGTGTGGGCCCGTAGGCCCATTGTAAATTCTAACAAACTGCAACTCCCTGTCTTTGTTACTTGTTCCACCCAAGACATAAAGGTAAGTCGGATTTGAAAAAGTCATGTTATCCCTGCTATGACCTACAACTTTGGAAAAAAAACTCAAGTTATCCTTGTAGGTGTATGAAATGGCAGTAGTGCAGTCACAAACTCACAATGGCTGTAGGGTTAATTGACTATGGCAAGATATGAGAGATAGGCATCGAGGTATTACGTAGGAACAAACAAAGCAACCCTCATACATTAGAGAAGCTTCTCAGTTCAAAGAAGTTTTCACCCTAAAATTAAATTCTTGTATTGAATATTTGCTTGTGTCATCAAGACTACGCTTGCTAATGCCCTGCACTTCAACATACCGTTGTATAAGACAGGTTCTCCCATTACTATTTTTTCAAGCTTTCCAAATAAATTTGATCGTTAAACATAAACACTGTTAAGGTGGCGTTACGCTAAGAAAAAGAACAAGAGAGAGAGAATGTTGACCTACTTTAGCTAGCTATATCTTACTTAGCTTTTATGTGATTGTTTTATATAATAACAGGAGTGCCCCGTTATGAATAACTCCTGAGCCTTGCTAATGGCAGGGCCTAGCCACGTCCTCAACCTTTCGTTTCAACTTGCTAATGGCAGGGCCTACCCTTGTCATAATTCACTAGTTGAATCTTCTTTTTGGTATTAAAGATATCAAACTAGCTAACATCATTTACATCGGAAAAGTCTTGTCCTAAACAAAGCAAGATTCAAATCCTCAAAAAACAAACACCCTTACATGTTACTACATTAAAGGTACAGTTGATTCACATGGAAGAATGGTAATAAGAATGAGAATGAATACAATAAAAAATGAAAATGTATATTATCATTATAATTATGATGGTTGGTTAAGAAGAAGAAATAATTACCATTAACATTGACAGTGGTTGGTTTGTAAAAATGTTAGAGAAATAAAATTTTATTTTATTTTAATTAATTAATATATTGTAATTAATGAATGAATTATATTTTAATTAATTATATTTTAACTAACTAATTAATTATAATTTAATTAATTAATAAATAATAATATTTTAATTAATAATATTTTAATTAATTACTATATTTTAATTAATTAATAATTATATTTTAATTAGTTATATTTTAATTAATTAATTAATTAATTAAATTTTAATTACTTATGTTAATTAAAATATATATTTTAATTAATTAATTATAATATTTCAATTAATGAATGAATTTTTAATTAATTATATTGTAATTAATTAATTAATTTTATTGTAATTAATTTTATTGTAATTGATTAGTGAATTATGTTTTAATTAATTAGTATTAAAAATATTTTCACTAAAAGGGTCATTACTAAGGAATGAGTCTCATTTTTTTTACTAAATGAAGAGCATAGATGATTCCCCAAAAGTGAGATATTAAACTATTTTCGCTATAATGATAATCAACAACCAACCACTTATTTTTTTTACCCATTAACCCTTGTCTAAACCCATCAATCAAGCACCCCCTAAATGTTTGTGAAATTTTCCTTCGAGCAGGAAAGTTGAGGTCTTTATTAAACTCAATTCCTTAATCATGATAGTACATGGGAGGACAAAATTATAGCGACAGTAACCCCACGTGAATGCCTTAGCCCTTAGGTGTTACTTTAGCTTGCATTGTTGGTCCAATGCAATGAACTTAGAATGATATGATTAAGGAGCATGTAAGTATATCAATTCAATGATTATTTACAATTTAAGCCTGCTAGTCCTTTTTCCATAAAATATTGATAAGACCAGAAGTTGAAACATAATAAGCCATCTATGCAATCCAAGCGCCAGAATCTTTTTACTATTGAATAGAAATAACAAGAGATGCATATGAAGGCTTCCATTTGAAAACCAACAAAGAAACAAAGAATTTGGTGGAGAGTGGCCATATGTCAACCAACACTCCCTTTATTGCAATATATATCTCATAGAATTAGGTTACATACTTAAAAAATGCCCTTAAACTATACAAGAAATACAATTACAATTAAGTAATATCACTGATATCCCTTGATTCATATGCCCCCTCAAACTGATGTGGACATAACATTAGTTTGCTTACAAGAAAATCACGTCCAGCCTGAGTCATAGACTTCGTAAACAGATCCACAAGTTGAAATTTAGAAGAGATGCGAGGCAATGAAATGAGACTAGAGTTAACATGTTCTCAAATATAATGGCAATCAACCTCTATAAGCTTTGTACGCTCATGGAATACAAGATTAGACCTAATACAAATAGCACTGAGATTGTCAGCATAGAGAGGTGTCAAACTAGGAATGTGAACCCCAAGATATTTGAAGGGACCTTGTAACCAAACTATTTCACTGCATGTGGAAACATTGCTCGATATTCAGCTTCGGTAGAAGATTTGGACATCATCGGTTGCTTTTTACATTTCTAAGAAATAAGAAAATCACTAATAAATATACACGAGCCTGTTGTAGACCATTTAGTATTCGGATAAAAGGCCCAATCAGCATCTGCATAAGCCCGAAGTTGAAGAGGAGAAGTAGAAGAAAAGAAAATCCCATTGGAAGTGGTACCTTTAAGGTATCTAATAATCCGATGAATTGCACTGAGATGGAGTTGGCAAGGGGAAGAAACAAATTAGCCAACAACTTGAAGAACATGAGAGATATCTAGTTTAGTTGTTGTAAGATAAATGAGATTGCCAACTAACTGTCTAGACAAAGTAGGATCAGAAAGAGGAGTACCTGCATTTTTAGAATATTTCACATTGAGCTCCATAGGGGTGTCAACTACTTTAGCATCAGTGAGACTGGCAAGCTGGATTAAATCTTGAACATACTTTCTTTGATTGATAAAATAACCATGAGAAGAGCTTTGAATTTCTAGACCAAGAAAGTAAGTGACAAGACCAAGATCCTTCATTTTAAAGGACTGATTGAGCAAGTTCTTCAACTGTTCAATTCCTATTGTATCATCACCAGTAATGAGGATGTCATCAATATAGAGAAGAAGAAATGTCATACCCCCTTTTTGAGACCTAATGAACAAATAAGAGTCATAGCCACTTTGAACGGAGCTTGCATTAACTACAACTTCACGAAATCCATCAAACCAAGCTCAAGGAGCTTATTTCAAACCGTACAAAGATTTTGTTAATTTGCACACAACATAACCATTATAATAATAACCTAGAGGAGGTTTCATAAAAGTTGTCTCTTTCATGTAACCATGTAAAAATGCATTCTTTACATCCATTTGAAAGATCAGTCAATGACGAATCATAGACAAAGCTAGAATAGCTCTAACGGTAGTCATCCAAATTACAGGGGAAAAAGTTTCTTCATAATCAATGCCATATTCTTGCTTTTATCCTTGAGCCACTAGTTAGGTTTTGTATCTATCAAGACTTCCATCAGACTTCAATTTGACAATGTAAACCCATTTACTACCAATTGTTGTGACATTTTTAGGACGATGAGTCATTTCCCAAGTATCATTCTCAACTAATGCTTGTATTTCAACATCTATAACCTCTTGCCAACATGATTGAGAAGCAGCTTCCTTATAGGTCCTACAAATTTGTGTTATCTCAAGAATAGCAGATAAAGAACTATATGGTGAGTCAGCAAAAAGGGAAGGTGGATGAGAGTTTTGTGTAAAACAACGAACAATATGTGTATCTACATTAGGACTAGGTAAAACATGTGAAGGTTCAGAAGAAACACTTACAGGAGGGGAAGGGTACTAGGTGGTGAACCATTACTTGAAGAAGGAACAAAAGGCGTGTTGGATGAACCATTAATATCTAGAGAAAAACTAGAGGAGTCTGGAGTATCAAAGTTATGTAAAGTAATAGTAGAAATATTGTTTGAATCCACAGAAGTAAAGTAAGGAACAGATTAAAAAAAAAACATTTCTGGAAATTCTAATTCAGTGAAGGTTAGGATCATAACACAAAAATCCCTTATGATTAGGACTATACCCCACAAATACACATTTTGTAGCTTGACAAGAAAGCTTAGTACGCTCATGAGGAGGTAAATGAACAAAGCACATACACCTAAATACATGGATATTAGAGTAATTTGGTGTACGCTTAAATAGAACCTCAAAAGGAGACGTTTGATTTAAGATCGGTGTAGGAAGACGATTTAATGAGATAAATGGTTATGGTAGCTGTCTCAACCCAAAAATTAAG
The DNA here is from genome assembly GCA_029891385.1 of Erythroxylum novogranatense. Classification (NCBI taxonomy): domain Eukaryota; kingdom Viridiplantae; phylum Streptophyta; class Magnoliopsida; order Malpighiales; family Erythroxylaceae; genus Erythroxylum; species Erythroxylum novogranatense. The sequence goes on from CM057227.1 coordinate 43,392,158, forward strand.
AGGAACATGAGATTTACTTAAGAGGGTTCTAACAATAGTAAGGATGTGTCTATTTTTCCTCTACGACACTATTTTGTTATGGTGTGCCAAGACATAAATATTAATATAAAATCCAATTTATATATGAGAATTGTTTAAATTCCTCATCAATATACTCACCCCCCGAATCAGATCCTAGTACCTCAACATTTTTAGAGGATTGAGTAGCAATCATACCTTTAAAAATTTTGAAGTAGGGACAAACTTCAGACTTCTTGCGAAGAAAATATATCCATAAGTAACGAGTGTGATCATCAATGAAAATAAGAAAATACTATAACCCCAAACGTGATGTACAAGGAGTAGGCCCCCAAACATCAGTATGCACAATATCAAAAGGAGCAATGATAGTACTAGTTCTATAAACAAAAGGCAAAACAATACTTTTATTTAAAGAGCATGTGTAGCAAGACTTGTCAATAGAAGAAAGAGATGTGAATTTTGCATTTAACAATCTTGATTAAAGAAAAAAATCAATTTTCTCAGAGTTTGGATGGCCAAGGAGTTTATGCCATAAGAGCCAAACATTATTGAAACCTATACTAGAAAAAAAGATAGACAAACAATGTAAAGAATTTTCAAAATTGTGAGCAGGTTGATGCACATCCAAAGCATATAGATGGCCCATCCTATGCCCCTTCCCTTTCACTTCCCCAGTGTGCAGGTCCTGAATAAGATATCTATTACGAAAAAAGAGACAACATTATCATCAGTATCATTAACCAATTGCCCAACAGAAATAAGATTGACAGTAAGTTTAGGAACAAGCTGAACATTTGGTAAAGATAAGTTAGATGTGGGAGATAGAGATAATGAGAAATCCTTGGTACCAACAATATCAAGCTCATCACCACCAACTGCAAGAATTTTCTTTGTACCAGTAAAAGGCTTCAATGACATGTTTAGAGGATAGGTACCAATCATGTGATTAGTGAAACCAAAATCTATAATCCAAGGCAAGTGATTAGGAAATGAATCTTTACCAGACAACCCAATATCAGAAAAGGCAGAGAAAATTGCGATGGATACCGTGTTTTCTACCAAGGTCTTCACATCTGCAGTGAGCATATTGGAGGAAGTACTTGCTAGAGTGGAGGACGAGGACACCTCACTTTGCCCATTAGTGATAACATGATAGGCTTTGGGAGTATGTTGAGATGATGCTCCCTTAAATCCTTTAGCAGTACACTCAATAATGATATGCCCATGTTTCTTATAGTAAACACAAAATTCTTCTTCTTACAATGAGAAACCACATGGCCATGCTTCTTACATTCATGGCATTGAACCTTAGACCAATCCCTCTGAGCTTACGATCCTTTAATTCTTCTAGCAATAAAAACTGATTCTACTCCCTTATTACTCTCTAAAGATGCCTGAGTCAAGTGAGTCTCTTCGCACAATAATTCACTAAGGACTAAATCAATATCAGGCACAGTAGTGCAACCCAAAATATTCGCTCTAACAGGTTCATATTCTGGCCTGAGTTTCATGAGAAATTGCAAAACTTTTCTTTCATCATATAACGCATGCAAATTCTGAACACAATAATTATTGGTAATATTCTCCATACTGGAAACCTCAAGATTAGAACACAATGTCATAAACCCAGCATAATATTGATGTATATTTTATCTCCCTAGAATATTGTAAAATGTCATGTTCAATTTGGAACTTACGAGCAAGATTAGATTGTTGGTATACCTTGGAAAGATAATCCCACATCTTCTTTGCAGTACGCAAACCTCTTATAGATGACACAATGTATATGGTAACTGAACTCAAAATCTAAGAGATAATCTTTGCATCATCGACTAACCAATCTACCAATTCTTTGCCTTCTGCAGTTGGTTTTGTTGGGCCCCAAATCCGGGTCCGGAACCCAACCCTCTTGCTTACTTAAGAATCGTGAACATACGTATAGACAAACGCGGAAATCAAAAGTGAAGCAAATATGAATCGAATTTTCATTTAATACGAAACGTATTCAACTTTTGACAAACATGTGAAAAAGAAACGGATCGAATTCAACTTGGAAGCAAAACATACAAATGAAGACAAATCGAGTAGCATGACAAGTGTCCGACATCCAGGAATAGTTTCTTAAAGAAAGCGTCGCGTTGGATACCTTGACCCATCCGAAAGGGTATAATTTTTTTTTCTTTCTTGCTTTCTTATACAATGTAATTCATCTATCATACTTGAACTTAGCCTTTAACTCATCCTAATCACTAATTACTTGATTCTTCCTATTCATCATATTCTGATTTCTTACCTTAACAACCTCACACTCATGTCAATAAAATCCATATATTTATTCCCAATTTCACTAATCCATTTGCTTAATCCATAAACTATCATACACAAAAATCCGGCAGTATGACGGCTACATTTTCAATTCCCCAAACCTGCAAATAACTTAAATACACTTCTAAATACCAGCTCAATCAATTCAATTCATCCGCATCCAAATCACATTCATACTCAATTCAATATACCAATCATAATCCAATCCAAAACACATTCATATTAGATTCCGAATCATAATCCCATACAATCACATTTTTAATCCATAACCATCCACAATTTGTATCATTCCATATGCAACTTCCCAATTCATATTCCATCATCATACACATTCATCCATATCTATACATATCCATCTCACATTCATAAGATCAAATCAATATATGATTTCATAACCATCCACAAATTCATAAATCATCATACACCTTGAAATAAAATGCTTGTAATACATTAATGGCAAATCAAACCAAAATTCAAGACTTAAACAACCTCTACTTTATACAAATCACATGCTGTACAAAATGAACATAAAATCTTGACATGCTTTCATCCAATCTCCCTCGAACACTGGAGATGGGGATGAAGGGGGGTGAGCTCTGAGCTCGTGGATAATATGCTTATGGATTGATAAATAAACAAAAGCCATTTCTCAAAACTTTGTCATCTTATAAAGAATTTCATAGTAGGAATTTCCTCCACTGTTTATTTCACAAACACTTCATTTTTTAAAACACTAATACACTCTTTCCAAAAACTGTCATAGTTAAAAACCTCACTTTCTTAATTCTCGTAAAACTCAAATTCTTCTTTTCACAAAACATGAACAATTCCAAAGATATGAATGCATCACATTTCATACAACATCATATCATATGACACATCAAAATGGTTTGGCAAGTCCATAATTCATGACAATCTACACAATTCTATAAAATGGACTTGTGTAGTCGTATACACATAAGGGAGTCCTAAAAGAAACTCCGTGCCACTTGCGGGCAGTCGGGAGAAGGCTTTACACATGATGTCTACGTGCACGTGACGGTTTCTTAAGGGACTATGTCGCACCCACATAACATGTAATTCACGAGCTTGAAAACATGTGGCCCATATGGCCCATCTTTGAAAAGCTTGATTTTATGAGCATGACATATATATATGCATTTCTAGCATCACTTCATAATTCACACAATTTGCAAATCATAATTCACTTAAAAATTCTCAATCATTCCAAACAAAGAATGCATACTTTAGATCGTGGTAAAATCAGTTAAACTTCATGTCCCACAAGTTCACATATTGAACTTGCAATCAATTTAAATACAATGAACTCAAACAAGTAGTTTAACTTTATAAAATCATTTAGAATCCATGGGATAAACAATTCAAACCATTCATGAAAACTTATTCAAAAATAATCCATTTGAAACCATGAACTTAATCATTCATAATCTTTCCAAAATCACTTAATTCAATCTTTTAAAAACCATTGAATGAACAATTTAAATCATTTATAAAAATTGTCCGAAAACAATTATAGGAATTTCTTAAATCATTTGAGAATAATGAACTTAACAATTCATCATATTTTCAAAATCAATTACAAATCAATAGCTTAGAAACATGCTTACTTTCTTGATTCTTCAAAACTTGCAAATAACTTAAAATTTGAAAAACAAACATATTACCCACCTTACATCCATGCCATAAGCTTGTCCATGCTTCAACTTGATCTTTGCTTATCCCTCTCTTCCCACTTAAAATTACCTAAGCCATAGTCCACCAAATCCAATTTCATACTCATTATATTTCTCAAATTTGATTTCATAATTTACAAGCCCATAAGATTTCTAACCTCTCTACATCATAATCTTCCAAAATCCCCACTCATATAATTTGGAATAATGTCTAACTCATTTTTCATCCAAAATCAAACATATCTTATGACATAATTATCAAACTAACTTCAAAAACCACAAGCCCATCACCTTTTCCATATTTCTAAACTAACAAATCACTAAAAACTCAAACTTAAAGATTCTCTTACCTCTTTCTCTTCCTATTTTCGAAATTCTTCTTGGCTTGGAGGGTAGATCTCTTCTCTTTCCGTCTTTTCCTTCATGAATCCATGGAAAAATCAAGCTTGAATCCCTTTAAATTCAGAAACCCCACCTTTTCTTCCTTCTTTCTCCACGAAAATCTCCTTTCTCTCTTCCTTCTTATTTCTTCTTTCTTCTTCTAGAATTTTCGTAAGCCTCCTTAAAAAAAACGACACTCCCATAGTTTATTCACTTAAATATTGTTAAAGGACCATCATGCCCTTACTTCTATGCTTTAAAACTTTACTCTTTAGGTGATATTCCAAAAGTGCCCCTAAACTTTACTTTAAGTCATGCTCACTTGCGGACATTTTCGCACTATCAATTTGAAGAAATTTGTCAAAACTTCCCTTCTAAAGAAATGTTCCTCATTGTCTTAATTTCATAATGCCTCAAGAATCATCCAATTTGGAGCACTATATCAAAAGTTATAGTCCAAACATGTCGGACATATCATTTGCTAACTCATTTTCTAGCAATTCACTTCCTTCCACAAATTGACATTCTTAAAGGCTAAATTGACATTTAATTTCTTCATATGAATTGTAGCCCCATGTCTTAATTTTATTTTCCCTCAAACATCACTTCAATCGGATCTCCACAGATCCCGAATTTCACAAAATACTGAAATATGTTCAGAAACTTTCCTGTCTCACTTTGATTCAAATAATCTTGCTCAATTAAATCTCTAAAAATTTATAATTTTCCATTAAAATGAAATTAAGTGTCTTAGGAATCCAACGCTTCGAGAACCAAGTCATTCGGATTTCGGACGGAAGAGATATCAAGAAAAGATTGGACATAAGTCGGATGAGGAAGGAAGATAGCAAAATCGGAAGGAAACAAATTGTTTCGATTATCATAAGATTCAATCAAACTCTTTCAATTCAACTCCAATTGATACAAATTTTCATGGAGAGATGGATACATGTCTTAAGAATCAAACTCCTCAAGAATCAATTCAATTGGAAGTCGGACGAAGGAGTTTTGAACCGACAAACTCAACATGTTCATGTTCTGATTCCTATCGAACATACTTTTGCACAAATGCCATAACTTTCACTATAGATTTCAGATTGACTTCGTTCTTGAACGGTTAGAAATTAGACATATAGGGTTACAACTTTGATGAAGACCAAAATTCGAAATTCTTTCATTATCAGGGTACACGGACCGTGTAAAAATCACACAGCTCGTGTAACCTACGGGTGGAAAGGGTCTCCTGCACCCAGATTTACACAGCCCGTGTAAATTCACACGGGCAGGCCATGTAACCTTCGGATGAAACAAAATTTTCACCCTTCAAGACTCCTCAAAAGGGTCCTAAACCAAACCTAACTTCCCCTTTACTCATATCTTACCTAAAATCAACTCTTTCGAGTCCGGGATCACGTCACAAACTCTAAAGGTTCGGGAATTTCAATTACCACGACATCCTAACTTGTAATAAGCATAAATCTCAACTCCGATCTTGAAAACTTGCATACTTAGTCTCGTTGGAAAGATAAAAGAACAAGCTACAACTTCAAAGAAGGCAACTTTGGCCAATTCTATTTAAATCATTCCTTAATTTCCCTTGAATCAGCATACTCATTTTCATTCTTATGCATAACTTAACATTCATTCTAACTACACTTCTTCTTAATTTCACATCATTTATAACAATTCAACTATCATTTGGAATTCATCCAAAACTCAACCTCAATTCAATAGCATCTTGTCATTCATAATTTCTTACTTTTCCATGATATCTTACATATCTAATCATGGGTCATGCTTAAAGTTTCTCAGCTCATCATCCATTAATAACACATTCTAATATCATAATCATCTATAACACAATTCATATACAAAAAACACTCATTTTATTTCATTTTCATATTTCTAATTTCCACTTAAGGTTCGGGGTCTAACATTTCTCCCCCTCTTAAAAGAATTTCGTCCTCGAAATTCATACTTAAGCAAATCACTATGGAACACATTCACTTAACTCATGTCTTCCAAATGATCCTAGTCATTCACATATTCAAATCCTCACCACACATATTCATAGTATTTTTCACTTCCTATATCATATACCATCCATATCATAATCACACACCAATAGTTCTTATCATATTTTCACAAGTACATATATTTAACTTACTATATCCAGAAATCCATATTCCTCAACCTAAGTACACAAATTAATGGCCCAACTCTTAATGAACCTTAACACGGATCAATTCATCATTCAAACCAATCCTTTGTAATTCTATACATATATCTCTATCAATTTATCTCATCCTTCAAATGTTCACACTTTCATCTCACAAAAGGATAAACAATATCCATTTATCACACATGTTCTTAACTTACTCGCACTTATTCACTTCTTGTGTCAAATGCTAATATCATATCAAACACTATTTTCTTAACATACGCACACCAATCAATGGTCTAAGTATTGATAACCTTAATATGGACCCAAAACCATTCAATCTCAATCTTTTTAACTTCTATACATGTATTCCTATCATCAAATTCATCTTTAAAGATTCATATTTGCATCTCACATATATTTGAAATCACGTCATCCAAAGTCATCATGAATTTCTGATCTTAACTTCCTTTATCATAATCTTAAACTCAATCATAATTCTTCACCTTAATCAACCAATCATATAAGTTCTTCAAAAAATTCATGCAAATTTTATTCATATCAATATCAAATTCTCACAAAATCAAACTTAGCCTTACAAACTCTTATCAATTTCTCATGCAAGTCACTTATACACATACGCCCAAGTAAGATCATATTACTGGGCTCTGATACCACATCTGTTGGGCCCCGAATCTGGGTCCGGAACCCAACCCTCTTGCTTACTTAAGAATCGTGAACATACGTACAGACAAACGCAGAAATCAAAAGTGAAACAAATACGAATCAGATTTTCATTTAATACGAAACGTATTCAACTTTTGACAAACATGTGAAAAAGAAACGGATCGAATTCAACTTGGAAGCAAAACATACAAATGAAGACAAATCGAGTAGCATGACAAGTGTTCGACATCCAGGAATAGTTTCTTAAAGAAAGCGTCGCGTTGGATACCTTGACCCATTTGAAAGGGTATAATTTTTTTTTCTTTCTTGCTTTCTTATACAATGTAATTCATTTATCATACTTGAACTTAGCCTTTAACTCATCCTAATCACTAATTACTTGATTCTTCCTATTCATCATATTATGATTTCTTACCTTAACAACCTCACACTCATGTCAATAAAATCCATATATTTATTCCCAATTTCACTAATCCATTCGCTTAATCCATAAACTATCATACACAAAAATCCGGCAGCATGACGACTGCATTTTCAATACCCCAAACCTGCAAATAACTTAAATACACTTCTAAATACCAGCCCAATCAATTCAATTCATCCGCATCCAAATCACATTCATACTCAATTCAATATACCAATCATAATCCAATCCAAAACACATTCATATTAGATTCCGAATCATAATCCCATACAATCACATTTTTAATCCATAACCATCCACAATTTGTATCATTCCATATGCAACTTCCCAATTCATATTCCATCATCATACACATTCATCCATATCTATACATATCCATCTCACATTCATAAGATCAAATCAATATATGATTTCATAACCATCCACAAATTCATAAATCATCATACACCTTGAAATAAAATGCTTGTAATACATTAATGGCAAATCAAGCCAAAATTCAAGACTTAAACAACCTCTACTTTATACAAATCACATGCTGTACAAAATGAACATAAAATCTTGACATGCTTTCATCCAATCTCCTGCTCGAACACCTGGAGATGGGGATGAAAAGGGGGGGTGAGCTACAGAGCTCGTGGATCATATGCTTATGGATTGATAAATAAACAAAAGCCATTTCTCAAAACTTTGTCATCTTATAAAGAATTTCATAGTAGGAATTTCCTCCACTGTTTGTTTCACAAACACTTCATTTTTCAAAACACTAATACACTATTTCCAAAAACTGTCATAGTTAAAAACCTCACTTTCTTAATTCTCGTAAAACTCAAATTCTTCTTTTCACAAAACATGAACAATTCCAAAGATATGAATGCATCACATTTCATACAACATCATATCATATGACACATCAAAATTGTAACACCCCACTCCTGAGTGACCCGAACCCGATATCGTTGGTGATATCCGAGTCCGTGCCCCACGAGGGTGGCGTACTACATCAGTCGGTAAGACTCGGTATACAAGTTTTTTTTTTTACAACATACATTGGCCCGGTAAAAACAACGGTAAAAACAGTAAGTAATTTAAGCCCATGAGCACAATAAACTATTTTCAGTTATTACAAACAGTCAACACTCATTACGGTCAGGCAACAATAATGCAATTGTCAATGTGTAAAAATAATAACACCACAATGGGCTTAGTCTAAATACAAAGCATTGTTATACATTGATTGCGGAACATAATTTGGTAAGACACTAATGCAGACACGAACTGATCCTGACCTCTATCCTTCACTTGCCTACAGTAGACATACTCCCGCGTCGAGCGGGTACTCTTCAAATCTGAAAATAGATTGCAATTTTGGATGAGTTTGCGAACTCAATGAGAAACCATCATCGATGGTTCTCCCAATTCATGCATCACATAACAAATTACAGTAATAAGATAGTCACGATCGAATAAGCGGTCAAGACAAGAGTCGTCAATTTACAATACTGAACCAAGTCAAACAAATCAATAATTATCCATTTCGGATATTCGGTCCGATAATGATGCAATGCATATGTGACTCTTTTTTCAGTTTTATTACGATATTGTGACCGAAAGCGCATAAACAAGATTCAGTGTAGACGCGTGCGGGAGAATTATCTCCTTCGAGCTCGAGGCTCGTTTGGTATGTCGAGCTCTAGGCTCGATTCGATATCAATAGGCGTCTCGGTTCACAATTTTCCTTTAGCGATTTAATGCATTTGTGCATGAATGCACATGCCCAATTGAAGTCAATATAATATATCACGGTCCATGGGTCGGTCAAATGTACAATCAAATTAAATGCTTGTCTAATGCCCAATTCACGGTCAATAAAGGCCATATATAATCCACGTAATCCCGTAGGCAATCAAGTCACAGATAAACACGTAGATCGGGATAACCAACTAGGTTACTCACATCTTACTTCGAGCTATTGTCGGAAAGTCTTTGTCACGTCGATCGATCGACGCTCGGTTGTGCCTAAGCATCGAGAAGGTAACTATCACTAACGATTCAATCCGAATGAATTCTCGATGCACATATAGGTAAAAATATGCATGTTCATGAATTCCCACCCTCATCCCATTTTTCTATCGAAAATCTATCCAAAATTAGAAACCTATTGGCGGACGACGGCGCAAATCGGACCTCTATAGGTCCCCAATTAAACAAAAAAAGTGATTACAGACTTTTACCTGGACCCACGTCAATTTTCCGTCAAAAATCTCCAATCTCTCGAAAATGAAATTCAATATTCTACTTAATCGATGCCTCAAGAATCGGTCAATCGGATGTCGGACGGAAAAGTTATTCACGAAAAGAAACCAAAATTCAACAATTAATATATATATATATATATATATATATATATATATATATATATATATATATATATTGCCTTATTTCCTACTCTTTTTCCTTTCCTTTAACCGAAATTCAATAAATCATAACTTATTCTACACAATTTAGAAAAATACAAACCATATCTCATTGGAAAGGTAATGAAACCCTCTACAAGTTTCCTTTAGTCCAGAAAAATCAATTTCACCACTAAGGGTGTCAAACATCCAATGTAAGCTACTGCCCACACATTCACTTTCTCAAACAGAACAGTCATTGGAAATTCACTATCTTTCATTCTGTGCAGTCAAAAATTATACAATAAATATGCTCATCAAGATCACAATGTTACCTACAACTTTCATGAAACAACCCAAATTTCAATTCCCTTGCTAATTAGGTCAAATAATTCACTCAAGGTTGCTGTCCCTGAAATCACTCAATTTGAGCGAGAACTTTCTATCAATCATATCTCCTCTGTATACAAGTCAAACAAATCACCACTTTATATCCCTGAAAAGATAAAATCTCAAAATTCAATTCTTCATGAAATAACCAGACTCCAATTCAGCCTCTAACAGTGTCAAATCTGTTATGCAAGTTTCTGACCTAATCAGCAATTAACATCACAATGTAGGTTCAAATTGTGAAAATCCATAACTCCCACATCTGATTTCCAGAAATTATATGCCATACACCATTTTCAAGATGAATGTGTCATCTAAAACTCTTCAGTAGATTTCCAACACTAATTCAATGCAAACAAATTACCAAAATTCCTCCTAATCTGAATGTACTCCAAATTTGACATTCCAGCTAGGTTTCATTCAATGCATAAAAACAACCAACAATCATCAGTCCATAACTCCTAATATACATATCGAAAAATTGCAACATTAGTGGCATTGGAAAGCTAACAATGTAGGCTTCAACTCTCATGAAGACCATTTTCACTAATTCCTTCTCAATTAATTTAGAAAAATCATCAAAACAATCAGGTTATTAATCCAGATACTGTTCACCTAAGTCAAAACAGTAACTTTCCAAGCCAAATTTCAACCTCTTAGAGTTACAATTTGACAACACCTATTTCACACAAATATGTAGCTAACATCCCAAAGTTTAAGTGACCACAAACCGAACCTCATTTTCATTCCTAAACAATTAGTTATGATCAAAACAGTACAATCGATTAAAACCCTACATTTCCAGATTTGGTCCAATCTTAGTTTCTATCATTTCCAATGCCTTTAACACATCATACATCCAAAGGAACACAAATCAGTTCTTATACCATTCATACATGTACTAGGGCTAATACACAAAAATTGGCAGCACTCACTTCTTCATTTCCAAGTAAAATCAATGATCAATATGCCATCAAAATCAAGTTAAAACCATGCATCAATCATCCTACTTTCAATTCATAACCAACCCTAACTTTATACCCATTAATTCAAGCCATAATTGACATCAATTTAATGCATCCATCATCATAATAAATGCACTAGCCCTCCCATTAAAAGCTCCTAACTACCATGGCATTCAATTCCTAATAGAAACATCATTAAAACATCATATAAAGCTTAATTCATTTACTTACCTAATTAGCTTCCAACCTTCACTTCTTTTCAACTCTCCAAAAGATCACCCACTCACTAACTTCCTCCACCTTACACCCACGACATCATCAACTTGAAGGCTTAGGTTGCTTTTATTTTGTGTGTTTAAAACCAAAGAAGAGCAAGCCATGGAGGAGGTAGAACAAAGAAGCAAGCAAAAATTCAAGAAGAAGAGAGGGAGGAGAGAGCTACGAATATGGAGAGAAAACAAATATGAAGAAAATGCTCATTTCCTTCTCAAGCTGAAAGTGGCGTGCAAGTCAAGACCCAAAGGGTTAGGTGGCTTTTAATTAAATGCAAGGCTTAATACATGGTTAAAATAAGTGACAAGTGTCACAAGTGTAAAGCATTAACTTGGTTCCTTTAATTTCCACTCTAATTTCTCCCCAAATTCCAATGGCTCAAATTAAGAAATTCTAAAATCATGTGTCGAAATTTTCGGTGCCATTGGACAGTAAGTTCCAGTACCGGAAACCAATTAGTCCGCCACTTGGTGATTTTTCTGGTTCGGAAATTTTCTCGGGAAAAATCCATAAAAATTTCTAAAAATCCCTTAAAATAGAAAACAATTTATGGCGCACTCAGAATAAGTTTTCAAACCCATTAACCACGTTAATCCCAATAAAATTATCTTAGGCACGCAAACCGGGAATATCATGTATGCATGCACAGTAATTTCATGTGCACAAATGTGACTGTGGACCAATCCTATTACGCATGAACAGTCCTATGTACTCCAAATCTATTCCATCCAATGTCAAATTTACTATTTTACCCTTCCAATTGAGGGTGGGATGTTACAATTCCCCCCTCCTAATAAAAATTTCGTCCTCGAAATTCTCAATCAACAGTTCAATATGACCGTAATCATAGGTTCCTATATGTCCCATACACTTTTCCACTCAATAATTCATTTTTCGAAAGGTCACAGTAACCATATTCAGTCAGTTGTTCAGTTACTAATTTTGCTAACTCATTATCACTCGATGACGATGAGACGGACTCAACAAGGCCATCGATTGGCGATCTCATTTTCTTAGCTATCTCACTTGCCATTTTCGAGTAGTCATTACCTTTAGTTCCAATGCTATGACTCGATTCATTATTTAGAACCTGCTCACTAATCATCACGTTTATCCATCCAATACCTTTTTCTCACTATACCGTCCAATATCTTTTCTCCCAATAACATACCAAGACTAAGTCGTATTCCATGGAGTACATCTTTTCAAGGTGATACGTACAATAACCTCCTTTATCTCGTCAGGGACGATTCACATTCCTTTGGTACCAATACAATGACATTTAGCTCTATTTCACTATAACCAGTGATACTTTACCTAATGCAGTCATGCTTTATATCCCATTGACTCTCTGTTCAAATTCAACTCTCCTTAGACAATTTACTGTTCTAAAGTGTTAACGCACTTTATTCGGATATGCACTTTACTCTATTTCATTTGTCTGATCCTGATCTACTTCAGCTAATCCATGCAGTTTTCCTAAGTCCTGTCCTTTGCTTTACCCATCACAGTCTCAAATCCATTATGGTCTTTGACTCCTGTTAGGCCCTGTGCGGTGTAGCAGTATATCCCCACAGTAAAATCAAAACTCTGTAACACGATCATAATCAAGCATTTTTCCTTTTGAACATTTACACCTATAAGCACTTGAATCAATAATCACTTCATTCTATACCCATAGTTATTCAATTTCACTTTTCGCATATGCTTACTAGAATGTCTAGCTTTAACTGTTCACTTTCTTGTTCTAGCACTTTTTATCGGGTACCCATACTTTTTCTTTGAATCATTCAATATTGTTTTTCCAATTTCACTCGCATATTCAGACTCCTTATAGGACTCACCACTTTAACTCCAACACTCTTAACCATTCCTTACCTCTATCCAGTATCTCAAGTTTCCAGAAATACTTCACAATTAGCCATAACCTACCTGACATTCTTTGAAACTCCCAATATCTGTAATTGATCTGTTCATTGCAGCATGATCCGTTCACTAGTTGAGTTTAGTAGGCAGAATTGTCCGTTCATTTCAGCATTGTCGATATTTATGCCTGTCTCTTTCCTCGAATTAACACTATGTATCCCTATAGGAATCTAAAGTCTCCAAGACTTTAAACAATTGCGATGATAACACCAATACCATTTATCAAAGTCAATTCAATTTATCACTGTTCAACACTTTCAAACACATTCCGTCTATCATCATAATCACTATCATTTGCTTACCTCGCATACTTCCCAATTAGGGTCTTGATGACTTTTCCAAACATCACTAAACAACATTCTACCTTCTCATTAAGTCCACAATTAATGAATTTACAATCCCTTTATGAAGATAACACTACATCACGTCATTGTCAGTTTTCCTTTAGGACTTCTTATCTCTATTCATTTTCTCTTTCCAATTGATTTTCTGTCATCCACATTGATATATATATACTAGTACCTAATCATCTGTACTTGGACTTCCATCAATTTCCACGTCATTTGAGTATTTCACTTCACATTGCAATAGGATCATCTCAAATTAAAATTCCACTCATGTTATTGGATACTTTACATTTACGTATACACAATCTGAGATAACTTCGATAATATGAGATATGACTCAATTTCACTTTTAATTTTGTCCATACTTCTTTCCATTTGACCATTAGTCTTGTTACCATCTTTATCTTTGTTCACGAAAGTCTCATCAACCAATTATTATCCCTAATTGCTTTTCAATCATTCTTCACTATCGTCTTATCTCAATCGAACAATTTTATGCCATAATTTAATAGATCGAACATTCCTTACACTAAGGTTCCTTGTGACGATCCACATAAACACTTTCTTTCATACTTATTCAAGAATCTATATCTCGACATTTTATCCGAAACCAATTAGTAACCTATACAATTCAGACTTCCATAAGACTCCTTTCCGTTTATGCTAATTCTCAAATAAATAACGATGCCATAATCATTTCTCATTTCCTCTCATAAAGGTACATTCAGTCCTCCTATGTCTTACTTTAACCTAATATAAACTTTACACTTATAGCCACTCATAGAAGCACGTATTTAATCATTCACTGATCATCTCCTCCATGATTTCCATGTATCTTTCACATACATTTTATTAATCATGATCAACTTTACTGTCCAATAGGTACTCCCAACGGTAAATCGACTTAAATGTGACAACTCTTTTCATATTACTATCATTGTTTCATTTTTTTTTTCTTTTCATTTCCCTAGTTTCATTCCCATAGCATTCATGTGTCAACTTGACTTTTTAAGGTCATACAATGTCATCTTCTTATTGCTTCGTATTTCTTTAATATCCTCAAACAATCTATAATAGGGCATTCACAGTCCCCAAAACACGACAAAATCGTTGATACAACTCCATTGTATCTCTATCTATTTACCCATCCAGTTACCATTTCTGTGTCTATATACATCTTTTCATCCAAATCTAGAATTTCCCGATACACAATCAGTAGAAAATTGTCAGTCTGTCTTTTTCCCCTTACCATCCTTTGATATTAGTTTCCAAACTCTTAGCACAATATTCACATAACCATTTCAGTCTCACGCTTCTGCGCTCATAATCATAACCGTTTCCCCAATTCATTTCAGTTTATCTGTACACTTTTATCTCACCAAGTCTACTTTTTCTTACTCTACTAGGCGCTAGGCATCTTGCTTTTTCAGTTCTTTCAGTTCTCGATAGACCGTTACAGTACACTATTGATCTTCTTACAATCTCGTTATCATCATCTATCTATGATATCTACTAATATCAAACACCAATATAGTGAATCAATATCTACCTAATCGGACCATCTACACTTTACTCGGTTCCAATGTTTCCCATTTCCTCACATATACAGTCAGAACTCTAATTACTTAATCATTCTGGACCTTTAATCTCACTTAAGACTACTATAACCAGTATGCTTCTCCTATCTCCAGTGGACCTTTCCAAGTTCTAGACATAATCATTTTTCTGTCACCATAATATTGCCATTTTAATCCGGGAATTCAGTAATATCACTTCTTTTCTTAATCAGTCTAGGCCAACACAGTCATTTCAACCACAGTACAATATCAATCTCCTTATCCATTTTTCCTTTTTCCTTTCCTAATTGCTTATACACTTCCAGGGGTTCACCCTCTAACACAGTCTCACTTTTCTCTCACTTAATCACTTGACACGTACGCACACGTAGGATTTCTACCCGTGCGACTCAAACTAGGGATCAGTTGCCACGGTCTACAATGACACGACTCAAATGCATGCACCCTATGTTTCAGACTGTGCCCAGATACATTACGTACTACTGGGCTCTGATACCACCTAAATGTAACACCCCACTCCTGAGTGATCCGAACCCGATATCATTGGTGATATCCGAGTCCGTGCCCCACGAGGGTGGAGTACTACATCAGTCGGTAAGACTCGGTATACAAGTTTTTTTTTACAACATACATTGGCCCGGTAAAAACAACGGTAAAAACAGTAAGTAATTTAAGCCCATGAGCACAATAAACTATTTCCAGTTATTACAAACGATCGACACTCATTACAATCGAGCAACAATAATGCAATTGTCAATGTAAAAACAATAACACCACAACGGGCTTAGTCTAAATACAAAGCATTGTTATACATTGATTGCGGAACATAATTTGGTAAGACATTAATGCAGAACCTAACCGATCGACCTCTATCCTTCACTTGCCTCACAGAGACATACTCCGCGTCGAGCGGGTACTCTTCAAATCTGAAAATAGATTGCAATTTTGGATGAGTTTGCGAACTCAATGAGAAACCATCATCGATGGTTCTCCCAATTCATGCATCACATAACAAATTACAGATAATAAGACGATCCACGGTCGGTATAAGCGATCCAAAGACAAGAGTCGTCCATTTACAATCTGAACAATCAAGTCAAACGATCCAATAATTATCCATTTGGATATTCACCAATGAATGATGCAATGCATATGTGACTCTTTTTTTCAGTTTTATTACGAGATTGTGACCGAGCGATAAACGGATTCAGTGTAGACGCATCTGGGAGAATTATCTCCTTCGAGCTCGAGGCTCGTTTGATATGTCGAGCTCTAGGTTGATTCGATGTCGATGGCGTCTCGGTTCATAATTTTCCTTTTAGCAGTTTAATGCATTTGTGCATGAATGCACATGCCCAATTGAAGTCAATATAATATATCACAGTCCATGGGTCAGTCCAAATGTACAGTCCAATTAAACAGTTGTCTAATGCCCAATTCACAGTCAATAAAGGCCATACATAATTCACGTAATCTCCGTAGGGCAATCAAGTCACAGTAAACAGGTAGATCGGGATAACCAACTAGGTTACTCACATCTTACTTCCGAGCTATTGTCGGAAAGTCTTTGTCACATCGGTCGATCGACGCTCCAGTTGTGCCTAAGCATCAGAGAAGGTAACTATCACTAACGATTCAATCCGAATGAATTACTGATGCACATGTAGGTAAAAATATGCATGTTCATGAATTCCCAGCCCTCATCCCATTTTTCTATCAGAAAATCTATCCAAAATTAGAAACCTATTGGCGGACGGTGCGCCGTCGGACCTCTATAGGTCCCTAATTAAACAAAACAGTGATGACACAGACTTTTACCTGGACCCACGTCAATTTTCCGTCCAAAAATCTCCAATCTCTCAGAAAATGAAATTCAATATTCTACGAATCCGATGTCTCAAGAATCAGGTCAATCGGATGTCGGACGAAAAAGTTATTCACGAAAGAAACCAAAATTCAACAATTAATATATATATATATATATATTGCCCTTATTTCCTACTCTTTTTCCCTTTCCTTTAACCGAAATTCAATAAATCATAACTTATTCTACACAATTTAGAAAAATGCAAACCATATCTCATTGGAAAGGTAATGAAACCCTCTACAAGTTTCCTTTAGTCCAGAAAAATCAATTTCACCCCTAAGGGTGTCAAACATCCAATGTAAGCTACTGCCCACACATTCACTTCCTCAAACAGAACAGTCATTGGAAATTCACTATCTTTCATTCTATGCAGTCAAAAATTATAAAATAAATATGCTCATCAAGATCACAATGTTACCTACAACTTTCATGAAGCAACCCAAATTTTAATTCCCTTGCTAATTAGGTCAAATAATTCACTCAAGGTTGCTGTCCCTGAAATCACTCAATTTGAGCAGTAACTTTCTATCAATCATATCTCCCTGTATACAAGTCAAACAAATCACCACTTTATATCCCTGAAAAGATAAAATCTCAAAATTCAATTCTTCATGAAATAACCAGACTCCAATTCAGCCTCTAACAGTGTCAAATCTGTTATGCAAGTTTCTGACCTAATCAGCAATTAACATCACAATGTAGGTTCAAATTGTGAAAATCCATAACTCCCAAATCTGATTTCCAGAAATTATATGCCATACACCATTTTCAAGATGAATGTGTCATCTAAAACTCTTCATTAGATTTCCAACACTAATTCAATGCACAAAAATGACCAAAATTCCTCCTAATCTGAATGTACACCAAATTTGACATTCCAGCTAGGTTTCATTCAATGCATAAAAACAACCAACAATCATCAGTCCATAACTCCTAATATACATATCGAAAAATTGTAACATCAGTGGAATTGGAAAGCTAACAATGTAGGCTTCAACTCTCATGAAGACCATTTTCACTAATTCCTTCTCAATTAATTTAGAAAAATCATCAAAACAATCAGGTTATTAATCCGGATACTGTTCACCTAAGTCAAAACAGTAACTTTCCAAGCCAAATTTCAACCTCTTAGAGTTACAATTTGACAACACCTATTTCACACAAATATGTAGCTAACATCCCAAAGTTTAAGTGGCCACAAACCGTACCTCATTTTCATTCCTAAACAATTTGTTATGATCAAAACAGTACAATCGATTAAAACCCTACATTTCTAGATTTTGTCCAATCTTAGTTTCTATCATTTCCAATGCCTTTAACACATCATACATCCAAAGGAACACAAATCAGTTCTTATTCCATTCATACATGTACTAGGGCTAATACACAAAAATTGGCAGCACTCACTTCTTCATTTCCAAGTAAAATCAATGATCAATATGCCATCAAAATCAAGTTAAAACCATGCATCAATCATCCTACTTTCAATTCATAACCAACCCTAACTTTATACCCATTAATTCAAGCCATAATTGACATCAATTTAATGCATCCATCATCATAATAAATGCACTAGCCCTCCCATTAAAAGCTCCTAACTACCATGGCATTCAATTCCTAATAGAAACATCATTAAAACATCATATAAAGCTTAATTCATTTACTTACCTAATTAGCTTCCAACCTTCACTTCTTTTCAACTCTCCAAAAAATCACCCACTCATTAACTTCCTCCACCTTACACCCACGACATCATCAACTTGAAGGCTTAGGTTGCTTTTATTTTGTGTGTTTAAAACCAAAGAAGAGTAAGCCATGGAGGAGGTAGAACAAAGAAGCAAGCAAAAATTCAAGAAGAAGAGAGGGAGGAGAGAGCTACGAATATGGAGAGAAAACAAATATGAAGAAAATGCTCATTTCCTTCTCAAGCTGAAAGTGGCGTGCAAGTCAAGACCCAAAGGGTTAGGTGGCTTTTAATTAAATGCAAGGCTTAATACATGGTTAAAATAAGTGACAAGTGTCACACGTGTAAAGCATTAACTTGGTTCCTTTAATTTCCACTCTAATTTCTCCCGAAATTTTAATGGCTCAAATTAAGAAATTCTAAAATCATGTGTCAAAATTTTCGGTGCCATTGGACAGTAAGTTCCAGTACCGAAAACCAATCAGTCCGCCAATTGGCGATTTTTCCGGTCTGGAAATTTTCTCGGGAAAAATCCAGAAAATTTCTAAAAATCCCTTAAAATAGAAAACAATTTATGGCCCACTCAGAATAAGTTTTCAAACCCATTAACCACGTTAATCCCAAAAAAATTGTCTTAGGCACGCAAACTGGGAATATCATGTATGCATGCACAGTAATTTCATGTGCACAAATGTGACTGTGGACCAATCCTATTATGCATGAACAGTCCTATGCACTCCAAATCTATTCCATCCAATGTCAAATTTACTATTTTACCCTTCCAATTGAGGGTGAGATGTTACAAAAATGGTTTGGCAAGTCCATAATTCATGACGAACTACACAATTCCATAAAATGGCCTTGTGTAGTTATATACACATAAGGGAGTCCTAAAAGGAACTCCGTGCCACCTGCGGGCAGCCGGGAGAAGGCTTTACACATGATGTCTACGTGCACGTGACGGTTTCTTAAGGGACTATGCCGCATCCACATAACATGTAATTCATGAGCTTGAAAACATGTGGCCCATATGGCCCATCTTTGAAAAGCTTGATTTCATGAGCATGACATATATATATGCATTTCTAGCATCACTTCATAATTCACACAATTTGCAAATCATAATTCACTTAAAAATTCTCAATCATTCCAAACAAAGAATGCATACTTTAGATCGTGGCAAAATCAGTTAAACTTCATGTCTCAGAAGTTCACATATTGAATTTGCATTCAATTTAAATACAATGAACTCAAACAAGTAGTTTAACTTTATAAAATCATTTGGAATCCATGGGATAAACAATTCAAACCATTCATGAAAACTTATTCAAAAATAATCCATTTGAAACCATGAACTTAATCATTCATAATCTTTCCAAAATCACTTAATTCAATCTTTTAAAAACCATTGAATGAACAATTTAAATCATTTATAAAAATTGTCCGAAAAAAATTATAGGAATTTCTTAAATCATTTGAGAATAATGAACTTAACAATTCATCATATTTTCAAAATCAATTACAAACCAATAGCTTAGAAACATGCTTACTTTCTTGATTCTTCAAAACTTGCAAATAACTTAAAATTTGAAAAACAAACATATTACCCACCTTACATCCATGCCATAAGCTTGTCCATGCTTCAACTTGATCTTTGCTTCTCCCTCTCTTCCCACTTAAAATTACCTAAGCCATAGTCCACCAAATCCAATTTCATACTCATTATATTTCTCAAAAATGATTTCATAATTTACAAGCCCATAAGATTTCTAACCTCTCTGCATCATAATCTTCCAAAATCCCCACTCATATAATTTGACATAATGTCTAACTCATTTTTCATCCAAAATCAAACATAACTTATGACATAATTATCAAACTAACTTCAAAAACCACAAGCCCATCACCTTTTCCATATTTCTAAACTAACAAATCACTAAAAACTCAAACTTAAAGATTCTCTTACCTCTTTCTCTTCCTATTTTCGAAATTCTTCTTGGCTTGGAGGGTAGATCTCTTCTCTTTCCCTCTTTTCCTTCATGAATCCATGGAAAAATCAAGCTTGAATCCCTTTAAATTCAGAAACCCCACCTTTTCTTCCTTCTTTCTCCACGAAAATCTCCTTTCTCTCTTCCTTCTTCTTATTTCTTCTTTCTTCTTCTAGAATTTTCGTAAGCCTCCTTAAAAAAAATGACACTCCCATAGTTTAATCACTTAAAGATTGTTAAAGGACCATCATGCCCTTACTTCTATGCTTTAAAACTTTACTCTTTAGGTGATATTCCAAAAGTGCCCCTAAACTTTACTTTAAGTCATGCTCACTTGCGGACATTTTCGCACTATCAATTTGAAGGAATTTGTCAAAACTTCCTTCTAAAGAAGTGTTCCTCATTGTCTTAATTTCATAATGCCTCAAGAATCATCCAATTCGGAGCACTATATCAAAAGTTATAGTCCAAACATGTCGGACATATCATTTGCTAACTCATTTTATAGCAATTCAATTCCTTCCACAAATTGACACTCTTAAAGGCTAAATTGAAATTTCATTTCTTCACATGACTTGTAGCCCCATATCTTAATTTTATTTTCCCTCAAACATCACTTCAATCGGATCTCCACAGATCCCGAATTTCACAAAATACTGAACTATGTTCAGAAACTTTCCTGTCTCACTTTGATTCAAATAATCTTGCTCAATTAAATCTCTAAAAATTTATAATTTTCCATTAAAATGAAATTAAGTGTCTTAGGAATCTAACGCTTCGAGAACCAAGTCATTAGGATTTCGGACGAAAGAGATATCAACAAAAGATTGGACATAAGTCGGATGAGGAAGGAAGATAGCAAAATCGGAAGGAAACAAATTGTTCCGCTTATCATAAGATTCAATCAAACTCTTTCAATTCAACTCCAATTGATACAGATTTCATAGAGAGATGGATACATGTCTTAAGAATCAAACTCCTCAAGAATCAATTCAATTGGAAGTAGGACGAAGGAGTTTTGACCCGACAAACTCAACATGTTCATGTTCTGATTCCTATCGAATATACTTTGGCGCAAATGCCATAACTTTCACTATAGATGTCGGATTGACTTCGTTCTTGAACGGTTAGAAATTAGACATCTAGGGTTACAACGTTCATGAAGACCAAAATTCTAAATTCTTTCATTATTGGGGTACACGGACCATGTAAAAATCACACAGCCCGTGTAACCTACGGGTGGAAAGGGTCTCCTGCGCCCAGATTTACACAGCCCGTGTAAATTCACACGGGCAGGCCGTGTAACTTTCGGATGAAACAAAATTTTCACCCTTCAAGACTCCTCAAAAGGGTCCTAAACCAAACCTAACTTCCCCTTTACTCATATCTTACCTAAAATTAACTCTTTTGAGTCCGGGATCAGGTCACAAACTCTAAAGGTTTGGGAATTTCAATTACCACGACATCCTAACTTGTAATAAGCATAAATCTCAACTCCGATCTCGAAAACTTGCATACTTAGTCTCGTTGGAAAGATAAAAGAACAAACTACAACTTCAAAGAAGGCAACTTTGGCCAATTCTATTTAAATCATTCCTTAATTTCCCTTGAATCAACATACTTATTTTCATTCTTATGCATAACTTAACATTCATTCTAACTACACTTCTTCTTAATTTCACATCATTTATAACAATTCAACTATCTTTTGGAATTCATCCAAAACTCAACCTCAATTCAATAGCATCTTGTCATTCATAATTTCTTACTTTTCCATAATATCTTACATATCTAATCATGGGTCATGCCTAAAGTTTCTCAGCTCATCATCCATTAATAACACATTCTAATATCATAATCATCTATAACACAATTCATATACAAAACACTCATTTTATTTCATTTTCATATTTCTAATTTCCACTCAAGGTTCGGGGTCCAACAGGTTTTGTGATAGAACCATCAATATGTCCCCAAAAACCCTTCCCTTGAACGAAAAACTGAAAGTGGAACCTCCAATTTGGATAATTGCCACCATCAAATTTGATGGTAACGAAATCTCCCTTTTTAGATGCCATAAAAAACAATTCTAATCAAACAAATTAATTTAAAATAAATGAAGAGAAGGGAAAGAAAAGTTCAGATCAAAACTAAATAGTAGAATCTCATAAGAATAGCGAAGAAATTAAAAAAAAGGAAATCCCTTGTTTTGATACCATAAAAACCAATAAAGAAATAAAGAATTTGGTGGAGAGTGGTCGTATGTCAACCAACACTCCCTTTATTGCAATATATATCTCATAGAATTATGATACATATGTGCAAAGATGCATACTTACAAAAATGCCCTTAAACTATATAAGAAATACAATTACAATTAAGTAATATCACTGATATCCCTTGATTCACACCATCTACTTATCCTCAACGAATACAAGAGGATCCCAGCAGCACGCCATATCTAAATAATTGCGTTAGCATTGAGGCATATTCTAAACACTGTCCATTTCAAGATAAAAATGGTGATCGCCAACTGGTGTATAGTGCATCAATTAGAAGCCAGACTAACCAGGCCCAATTATTTTCGAACTGGTGTGTATGTGTGTGTGTTTCAGTTTTTGGGCAGTGGAAAACAAATTCTAATTCGCCAACATGGCACACTTCCTATAACTGGGAGAAAATCTTTTGAAATCAACTTAAGTTACTAACTTTTCACGAGGATATTCTATTGCAGAATGTAACTTATATTGAAGTTTTAACAATATTTTAAAATTAACCAAAAGTTAAACCAAGAAATAAGAAGTTTAAGGTTTATAAGGTTCAAATAGTATTTGATTATCATAAAATCGGCTTAAAATATAAAAATTAAAGAATTTGAAATATGATTGAAAGAGATTGCTTTTACTTATTAAAGAATTTGAAGTTTAATTACAAAAAGATTGTTAAACAAAATTTTATTAATTTACCAAAATTGGCCTATTAATTAATAAATTGATTGATTTTTAATAATAAGAGTTATAAAAGTAAATCAAATCAAAAATTGCAAACCGAATCTGAAAAGTTAAATAGTTCAAGGTTTTAAGATTGAATCGACTAAACTGGTTAAGTATTTTAATCAATGGTTTTAATGTAAGGATTTTTATTGTTCTCATATTATTTATTTCATAACTAACTTTTGATTTGGCTACTCAGTATAGTATTATAACTAATGATTAAAAATCAATTAATTTGATTAATTCAACCGTAAAACCTTAAACTATCTAACTTTTGATTTAAATTACTTTTATAATTCTTATTATTAAAAATCGATCGTTTATTAATTAATAGGTCAATTTTAGTAAATTAATAAGTTATATAAATAAAATAAATCAATTAATTTTTGTTTAACAATCTTTTTACAATTAAACTTTAAATTCTTCAATGGATAAGGACAATCTCTTTCAATTATATTTCAAATTATTTAATTTTATTATTTTAGCTGATTTTATGAAGATCTAATAATGATTGAACCTTTTAAATCTTAATGTAACTAGTTTAACTTCCAAAGATGATTTTTAAAACATTAGTTATAACTAAAATAAGAGTTTATGTTAAATATATAACGAAAATATTTATGAGTTACTAGATTATAAGATTGGAACAAACGTGGACACATAAGCATAAGCACAATGGAAGAAGAAGCAATAACAATGTCTTCTATCGGATAATTCAGAAAAACTTTTAGCATCCATGTTTCTTGAGATTTATTGATTTTTTTAAATTTCTAAGAGAATTAGTTAGAGAAGATCTAGATTCTAACTTTTATAATGAGATGCCTATGATATGTTTAATTAAATGTCAGTTAGGAAAATTTAAGGTAGCTTTTAGTATTGCTTAATTGCTGTAATTAAAAGTCTCGTTAAGTTATAAAAGGAGAGGGTTATTATTAATTTTTGAATCATTAATAAATTCATCATTCATTAAAATTACTTAAAGGTTTTCCTATTCTTCCATTGTTGCAATTGTTCTTTTTGTTGGGGACAACATTATGGTATCAAAGCCAAAGGATGACCCACAATCTCAGTTGCAAGTTCAACTCAAAATTTGATTATGTTTACAAGTCCAAATTATCAGTTTTGGCACATCAAGATAAGGACAATACTTATCTCTCATGATTTATGGGACTTAGAGGAGAATTGATATCAACTTCTTAAAGAAGAGCAAGGCAGTAAGATGACAGCAACACAATGAAATGATTTGAAGGAAAAACGGAAGAAAGATGCTAAGGCTCCTTCCTTCATCCAAAAGTCTACGAGTGAAAATATTTTTTTAAAATTTTTTGTTTACAAAAACAATAAAGGAGGCTTAGGATGCACTTCAAAAAATGTACCAAGGAGAAAATAAACCCAAGAAAGTGAAATTGTAAGGTTTTCATCGAGGGTTTAAGAACTTAAAAATGAAGGCTTTTAAGTTAATGCAAGAATTCTTTTCAAGGGCATCTTTGATCATTAATCAAATAAGATCCTTTGGAGAAGATTTGTTAGAACAAAAGCATGTGGAAGGAATTCTTTGGAGTTTGCCTATGAGGTATGATCATGTGTAGTAGCCATTTGAAGAGTCGAATGATTTGCATAATTATACTTTTCATAAGTTGATGAGTTCACTTGAAGCTCATGAGCAACGATTGAATAGGACAAAAGAAATCTGATGCAACAAGTATTCAACTTGGAGGCTAATAAATTTTGATAAAATTGGAAAAAATAAATTGGACAAAAAATGGCTAAAAAATGAGAAAAAGAGGAGTTAGGAGAAGAGACGAGGGCTGTGAAGAAGACAATTTATTAAAATTTAAGATCTATTAAGGAATAAATAGAGAACGTGAAAAGTTAAGGGTAAAATTATAATTTAATTCCTAAAAGGTATTTTTATATTAATAGGAATTTTGAATAGTTAAAGAGTATTTTAGTAATTATGGTGGTTAGATAAATTAAGGATATTTTAATAATGAAGAATAAAGTGAAAAATGAGATAATTTTGGATTATTAAGTGTAATGGGTTGAACATTTTCTTAAATAAAGTCTAATAGAATTTTGTAATGTCTAGGTCCTCAGAAATCGTAAAGGTAACCTTAAATTGTACCCTTATAATAGTATAAGATTCATAAAATTTTGAATTTTGTTATTTATAAATTATTTTATAGTGAATCATATTTTGAATTAGAAATTAATTAAATAAAGGATTAATAATTACATATGTAGATTTTTGAAATATATGAATTTTGTTTTATTAAATATATAATTGACAAAGTACAAAATGTTAAGTGTTTATATTTTGTTACTTAATTATGATGTGTATTGCTTGACAATTCAGGAAAATGATAATTAAAATTTTCAATTATGCATATGAATAACTAATAATATTAAGGTAAGATAAATCACATTTATGAAATAAGATAGAGAATGATATATAATGGTTTGAAAATAGACAGTGAAAGTTGTGAATTTATGGCTTGCTTATGATATTATATATTCGACAGTCATAGATTGATGAGTTGTTGAGATATAAACGAGTTGTGGTTAGGTACTTGCTCATGGAGTAGGTGTCAGGACATTCTAGGTCTCAAGACATCCTGTGTCGATGGTTAGCTACTGGAGTGGTAATGCGGTATCCTGAGTCCTAGGGATATCTTGTGTTGATAACTAGGTAATAGTAGAGATGGTAACTTGGCCCGACTCAGGCTAGGAGTCTACAGATTGGGCCCCTCGGGTCGGGCCTCTAGCTTAGACTGCCCAGGCCTAAGTTGGTTCAAAGCCTGACCTTTATTTACAAAATTATAATGTTTTGTTGAAAGCGACGTTGTTTTAGCTTTTTAAAGTTTTTTTTTAAAATTGGGTTAGGTTAAGTCAGGTTCGGATTCGAGCTTGTTACATTAGGCTCGATTGTGTCTCAGATCGACCTCAAGCCCCCAACAGTTGTAAGGTTCTGATCATACATCTTATATATAATATATGTCAAATATAGGCAGTGGAAAATAAAATAGAACCTCAAAAACCAAAGCTACTCATGCATATAGATATAGAAAACAAAAACATGAAATATAAGATGTTTACATACCTTTCAGACAATCTCCTTCGTTCTTTAATCTTCTCCGCATTAGGTTATCGTAAACCATAACGATCAACTTAGACCATTTCTAATGAAAGTCTACACGAAGATAGAAGGATGAAACCTTACTAGTAGATGGCTAGAATTCTTTCTTTGTGCTAGCAAAGACAAAAACTCTTATGAGAGTTAGAGAGAAAAAGAGTGTGTATGTAAGAAAGAACCTTAATTTCTCACTTGTGTCTTACACAAGATACATGAAAATCATCTATATTTCTTGCACCATTTGGCCTTCCATAACCCCCATCACTAATGGAGAGTTATGGGAAGTTAATGACCATGAATATCATACATTAATGGAAGTTATGGAAAGGTAATGACCATAAATAGCATGCATTAATGGAAGTTTTGGGAAGTTAGTGACCAAATTGGCAACCAACAACACTTATTTCTAATCCATTTTATGCAATGTTTTCTACCATGATCACATAGCGATCATGAATTAACCCTTAATTCATGATCACCATTCAAGACCATTTTATTCATTCTTCGGATTTCCTATGTGTGTGACCCATTAGGTTCCTAGTTATGTTGGCCACTTGAATTAACCCTTAATTCAATCAACTCAAGCGCAGTTTCTAGCAACATGTCATGACCCCCAATTGACTGAAAAATCAGTGGTTTGACTACAAACCCTTCCATATGAAATGTTGCCATGCAATTCGTCCTTTCATCATCTATACCCCATTTGGTTCAGAGTATGGTCAAATTGTTAACTCTCACTAGACTGACTACATCATATCTAGTCTAAGTGATAATAGATCTTGTCCCAAGGATCTCATTACTCTATGTATCATTGAAGACTCTCTTTAAGACACATATCTACTCTGGCCAGAGAATCCCTAGTAATGACCCCGACAAGAGGCCGTAGGTATCATCTCCTTTTATTAGGAGTAGTAAATCCTTTACTGGCTACTCAATTATCTCTGAATACCTCAAGCTGTACCCCATCACCACCCTATGAATAACTCCTGAAAGGCATCGATGAATGGAGTCAAAGAACAGGATCAATATTTGAGATATTTGAGATATCCTTGAGTACCTCAAGTCAAAGGATACTTGCACTATTACTATGATGAGACTATCATTGACATTAGAATAGAATATCCATATGATTGTCTTATAGTAGGTCAATCTAATGTACTTACTACCCTTAGTAAGCCTCCACATGTTAACTCTAAACAACTCATGTCTACAACTTATGAAATCTATTGCTTAATCCAATAAAGGACTATAACATGTGCTAGTCTATCTGGACTAATGATATCCTATCTCATTAATCCTATGACTAGGGAAAGTTTAGATACTAACATAATTACAAATGATAGGAATTTCATTATCATGATTTCTTCCATGCTATGTTTTGTATCAAGGACTTCATTAAATTAATTTAAGATCAATATCAAATCCATAAATGTATGAACATCGAAATAATGAAAAATGTCTTTATTAATCATAAAATGATTTGTACAATAAGTGCTAAAGGTGATTGCCTTTAGAGCACTTCTCTAACAAACTCCCATTTGCATTAAAGACAATCACCTTGATATCTAATATCATAGGTGTGTACATATGACATAAAACTCTTTTGGGAAATAGGCTTTGTTGGACCCCATTTCTCGAGCCCAACATTGGACACGGAAGCGTGATGCTTGAGTGTGGAGGGTAGACCTAGAAGTTGAAAATCTAGAAGAAAAGTCCATCGGAAGCAAAGGCGGGCGTTACCATGGTGTTTGTTGTCTTGCCTCGGCGAAACCTTTCTAGAAGCTACGCCGCGGCGAGTGAATGAACCTTCGCTGTGGCGAGCGAAAGAACTCTCACCGCGGTGAACCCGTGAATGTAACTTCACCGTGGAGAGACGACGGTCTCGTCGCGGCAAAAGCCTTTTCCCACAGAAACCCAAACTTAAAATTTTCACTAATTTTCATCAAAACAACCCAACACAAAATAAACTTGAACATAAACACAACCTGCCAAATCTTATCCTCATGATAAAACGATTTAATGCGAAAGGTTTGAAACTAAAATCAACATCAACCATATCTTATTGATAACCAAAGAAGAGTTTTAGAAAGCTTTAATGGCATTTCAAACCATAATACATCATTTGAGTTCAAGAACCAAAAATAAAAAATACACTTGAACTAATAAAACTTGAAATGTGACTAAAGCCTTGAATTCCAAAAAGATAACTTGAAAATACAAAGATATGACAATTCGGAGTGATGCCATAATTCTTGACTTACTTGATCTCTTGCTCATCACCTGAATAACGGGAGGAGAAAGGGGGTGAGCTATAAAGCTCGTGGGTAACATATTTATAATAAAGAAACAAGAAAAACTATTTTCAAAAGCTCATTGCCGTCGTACATTTTCGAAACCAAAGTAATTTCGCATGTAAATAGTAGATATCATCATCTCAAAATGCTTGATTTTTAAACAATTCATGAGCAATTTTAAATCATGTATGCATCAAACATGTTAACAGATCATAAGCACATAAGCACAACAGAATAGTTTGGGTAAGTCCAAATTCATGACGCACTACACATTCCCATATAATTGTCCCGTAGTCAGAAAATTCTTGAGGAGTCCTTAAGGGAGCTCCATGCCACTAATGCAAAGTGGAAGAAGCCTATACTTTGGTCAACGTGCATGTGATGGTTCTTGAGGGATTACCACAAACCCACATAACACACATAGTTCAAAATCTTGTAAACTTGTTGCCAAAATGGCACTTTCTTGTAAACTTGCTTTTCATAAACTTGATATTCTTGTAAAAATCATTTCTGAAAACATGATGTCATGAGCATGTATTCTTTTAAAGAGAAACCCTTTTCAAAGTCTTTTCATCAATCATCAATACAAATCATGTAGCAAACATATAACAATTTCACAATTCACTCAAAAAGAAAATAAGGCAACATTGATGATGCAATTTAAATCATTAAATCTTTCTTGATTTGAAGAAAACAATGAGTGGCTTATTTACTCTATTATAAACGTGTACCCACCTTGAGTTCCTTGCTTATAAACTTGCTTAGGAATGTCTTTCCTCTTTTTCCTCTTGCTCCCCTTGCCTCACTTGATTTCCTTAACAAATAACCAAAATTCCAATCAATTTGATGTAGAAATCGGAAATTCATACTTTAACAATTCAAACTATAACTAAAGCTAAAACAAAAAATTCTATTCTTAACTTCGATCCAAATTTTGGTATCTTTATAGACTGAATCAGAACTTCATTTCTTCATAAAACTTGTAGCTCTATGTCTCTAGTTTACAACTAATAAAAAATCACCTTATTTGGAAATCTACAGCAAAAGTTATACTCAAAATACCAAAGCATGTCTGTGCAGAAAAATGGCCTCTCGTCACAAGGCGAGAAAGTCGGAGTTGTCATGACGTCGCGACGTGCTAGTCATGATGATGAAGATCTTGCTTGAGTCGCGACGCTTGATGCTAGTCGCGACGTGCGAATCCGAAATCCTCCCAAAACCTGTTTTTCCCACATTCTTCAACCGTATTTCTCTCATCTTTCAAATATAACACATCTAAACCCTAAACCATCTCTTATACTTCATTTCTAAGCTCATTCCAACCCAATATCATCAACAAAACATCAAATTCTATCCTTGATCATTAACCCTAAAGATAACACTTGCATATTTCATTCACTAGCACTTCCCACACATGTTAAGCTATATTTAGGGTTTCATTTAACCAAAACAAGATGGAATAAACTCATACTTACTTGTTGATGCTTCAATTCCTTCAAAATCTTCAAGGATTTCCAAACCCTACTTTTCTCTTCTTCTCCCTTACTTTCCCACGACACTCACTTCTCAAATAAGACAACATATACTTCTTCTTCTAATTTCTTTCACTTAAGCCTTAAATGAATGAGCAAAGACCATTATGCCCCTCCATTATGCCTTATAACTTTTAGACTTTAAGTGACTTGCCCATTTTGCCCCTATTCATTCTTACTTCTTCATTTTCACTTACACCATACTATACTCAACTTAATCTTAATTTCTCCATTTAATTTTCATTTACCTAAGCAATAAACCTCAAATTATTCTAACCAAACGCATTTAATCAAACTCAACCTCAAAAATAATTTTACACAAGCTTATTCAATAAGAAAAAGGGATCGGGGCCTAACATTTCTCCCCCTCTTAAAAGAATTTTGTCATTGAAATTCTTACCTGAGTCAATAAAGAGATGCAGATACTTTTCTTTCATGGCTTCCAATGGCTCCCACGTGGCCTCTTCCACCGAATGGTTTCTCCACAGGGCTTTGACTAGCTGAACCATCTTGTTCTTGAGGACTTTTTCCTTGGTGTCCAAAATCTCCACTGGAATCTCCTCATAACTCAAATCATCTCTCAGCTGAACCTCAGTGGTTTGAATGATATAAGAAGGATCCGATCTATACCTCCTCAGCATGGATACATGAAAGACATCATGGATCTGAGACAATTCTGGGGGTAACGCTAACCTGTAGGCTAGTGGTCCAATCCTCTCAAGAATTTCATAGGGACCCACATATCTCGGACTCAACTTGCCCTTCTTGCCAAACCTCATCACTCCTTTCCAAAGAGACGTCTTAAGAAACACTTTCTCACCGATTTCAAACTCCATCTTTTTTGTGTGTGCATCAGTGTAGCTCTTCATTCTACCCTGAGCTACCTTAAGCCGTTGCTTAACTAGATTGACTTTATCAACTATCATCTGAATCAAATTTGATCCTATTAGTTTCCTCTCTCCTTCTTCATCCCAGCATATCGGAGTTATACACCTTCTTCCATACAGTGCTTCGTAAGGAGCCATCTGAATGCTCGAATGGTATGAATTATTGTAAGCAAATTTGATCAATGGTAAATGCTCATCCCAAGCTCCTTTGAAATCCATCACACTTGCCCTGAGCATTCCCTCAAGTGTTCGAATGTTTCTCTCAGATTGACCATCCGTCTGAGGGTGAAAAGCCGTGCTAAAATTCAGCTTAGTTCTTAAAGCTTCTTGTATGCTTCCCCAAAATCTCGAAGTAAATTGAGGATCTCTATCGAAAACTATGGAATCTGGAATTCCATGTAATCTCACTATCTCATCAATGTACTTCTTTGCTAGTACATGTAAAGAATCAGTCTATTTAATTGCCAGAAAATGAGCTAACTTCGTCAACCTATCAACAATAACCCATATGGCATCATGCTTCCTACTGGCCTTGGGCAAACCCATCAAAAAATCTATGGTTACCCTTTGCCACTTCCACTCAAGAATGGAAAATGGCCTTAACTTGCCTGAAGGTGCCTGGTGTTCAGCCTTGACTTGCTGACACCCTAGACACTTACTTACATACTCTACTACATCCCTCTTCATGCCCTTCCACCAGAAATGCTCTCTCAAATCCCTGTACATCCTGGTGCTACCTGGGTGCATGGCATAAGGCGCATTGTGTGCCTCATCCAAAACTCATCATTCACCTCCTTGACATATGGAATACAAAGTCTGTTTCTGACTGCATGAGCCCATCATCCCTCACCACTACTTCAGAATTCTTACCATTCTGAATTTCTTCTCGAAGCTTGCTTAATTCTGCATCCAGTGCCTGTAACTCCCTAACCTTCTCCCTAAGTATTGGCCTCACTCTGACGTTAGCTAGAAGGCAATTTGGTTCCTCCAGCTTCAAGCTTATCTTAAGCTTGGCCATCTCTTCCAATAAAGGCAGATAAACTGTCCGAACATGGGCTATTGAGGATTTCATACTCAAAGCATCTGCCACTACATTTGCCTTCCCTGGATGGTACTCAATCAGCAAGTCACAATCTTTAAGCAATTCTATCCACCTTCTCTGCCTCAAATTCAGTTCTTTCTGGCTTAGTAAGTACTTGAGACTCTTATGATCTGTAAAGATCCTTGTCTGAACCCCATATAGATAATGCCTCCAAATTTTTAGGCAAAGATCACTGCTGCCAATTCCAAATCATGGGTCGGATAATTCAACTCATATGGCTTCAGTTGCCGTGAAGCATAAGCTATCACCCTATCTCCCTGCATCAATACACAACTCAGACCCTTCCTTAAAGCATCACTATACACTGTATACCCCTCACCTCCAATAGGCAGAATCAAAACTAGAGCACTTGTTAATCTATGCTTGAGCTCCTTAAAGCTCGTCTGGCATTCATCACTCCAGATAAACTTCTGATTCTTCCTCAATAACTTAGTCATCGGAGCAGCTATCATGGAGAATCCTTCCATAAACCTCCTGTAATAACCTGCCAGACCCAGAAAACTCCTCACCTCTGTCACTGTATTGGGTGCATGCCAATTCACCACTGCTTCAACTTTCCTCGAATCAACATGTACACCATCTTGCGAAATCACATTTCCAAGGAATGTCACCTCTTGAAGCCAAAACTCACGCTTGTTGAACTTAGCATAAAGCTCCTTCTCCCTCAATGTCTGCAATACAACCCTGAGATGCTCCTCATGTTCTTCTTCACTCTTGGAATACACCAAAATGTCATCTGTAAACACTAAGACAAACTGATCCAGATACTCCTTGAAGATCCTATTCATAAGATCCATGAAAGCAGCTGGAGCATTGGTCAAACCAAATGGCATGACTAAAAACTCATAATGTCCATACCGAGTCCTGAAGGCTGTTTTGCTTACATCAAACTCCTTGATTCTGAGCTGATGATAGCCTGACCTGAGATCAATCTTGGAGAAGATCCTTGCTCCCTGTAGCTGGTCAAACAGATCATCTATTCGTGGCAGAGGATACTTGTTCTTAATTGTCACCTTGTTAAGTCTCCGATAGTCAATACACATCCGCCATGTTCCATCTTTTTTCTTGACAAACAGAACCGGCGCTCCCCAAGGTGATGAACTCGGTCTAACATACCCCTTCTCTAACAGTTCCTCCAACTGTTCCTTAAGCTCCTTCAACTCAGCTGGAGCCATCCTATAAGGCGGTACTGAAATAGGTGCGGTTCTAGGAATCAAGTCGATGGCAAACTCGATTCCCTCACCGGTGGCAAACCTGGTAATTCCTCTGGGAACACATCTGGAAACTCCCTCACAATCAGAAAATCCTCCAACTTCCCTTCATTCACATCGGTATCCACAACATATGCCAAAAGGCTTCACACCCCATGCCCATCATTCTATTAGCTACCATAGCCGAAATAAGTCTTGGCGATGGTGTTTTCATGTCCCCTCTAAAAATCACCTTCTCACCGTTGCCCAGATCAAATTCCACTCTTTCAGGCCACAATCCAGCTTCGCCAGATATTTCTCCATAGTATCCATTCCCAATATAACATCTAACCCTTTTAGGTCTAGAGGTAGTAAGTCCACTAACAATCTAGCACCATCAATGAAGAGTTCACAACCCTTATATAATTGACTGATCACCACATTCCTCCCTAGAGGAGTACTAACAAGCAAAGGATTATCCAAAGGCACTGAATTCACACCATGCAATGCTATGCTTGCAGAAACAAAAGAATGCGTGGAACCAGAATCAATTAAAACATACACTGCTGAATCAAGTAACTGAGCCATACCTATGACAACCTCAGGTGCAGTTGCAGCTTCCTCCCTAGTCATGGAAAACACCCTTGCCTATGCATGACCCCTTGGCCTTCCTGAGGAATAGCCTTCCTTGCAGTTCCAAAGCTGCCTACCTCAGTAACTGGCCTGGTTCTGACTATTTCTGCTCGCCTCGGGGCTTAGAACTATGACCCTTCTCGTCTTGGTACCTGTGGACAATCCCAGATCATATGTCCCTCCTCTTTGCATCGAAAATAGGCTCCAAGTAACTTGAAGCACTCTCCTTGGTGAAGTTTCCCACAATGCTCACATTTGTGAACCTACTCCTTCCTACTCTTCTAATCCCTCCCACATTAGAGGCTTGCCCTGATACTGCCTTTACCTGCTTGTTCCTGGTAGAGCCACTGCTACCCACTTGACTCTGTGTGTGATAACTCCTTGTGCTCCTCTCAGGCATTGGAGCACTCGTTCCATTCTTAAAAGACTGCTCCCTGTTCTTCCTCTTTTTACTCACCTCCTGCTTAATATTCTACATCTTTTCAGCCTGGAGTGCAGCATCCACCAATTGTTGGTAGTCACAGAAGTTGTGGATGAAGACTTTCTCCTTGATCCCCAAATGAAGACCTCCCTCAAACTTACGACATTTATCTTCCTCAGTCGCCACAATGTTGGCTGCATATCGGAAAGTCAGTGAACTTCAACTCATACTCGCCACACTCATATCCTCTCATGTGAGGTTGAAACTCCCGGCCTTCTCTTGTACATAAACCCTGGACAGGTACTTCTTCCTGAACACTTCCACAAAGTCTCTCCATATCAGTACCGGTGGCATGACTTGAGTGTGAGGCACTGATTCCCACCAATGCAAAGTCGTCTCCTCAGAATAAACTAATCTGATAGTCTAACTTCTCCTCATCTGAGCACTTCATCTGAAATAGAACCCTCTCGGTCCTCTTCAACTAGGCTTCAGCCTCTTTCGGATTTGTCGTTCCATTGAAATCCACAACCCCAAACTTACAGAGCTTGTCATACTGTCCACTCATGTCTACTGGAGCTTGCATCGGAACCTGAGACCTTTGACCCATGGCATACGTGAAAGCCTAAGCAAAGGCTTGAAAGAAACTCGGATCCATGGGATTTGCTTAAGGCATAGGAGGAGGCGGTGGAGGCACTTCTTATTGCAAACTAGGTGCCTCAGAATTCGGAGCAGAATGTGTCCTAGCATCTTGTGGCATATGGGATTCATCTGTGCTCCCTTGGAGAGAATGAGATCGAATCATAGCTCCTCGAGTTCTCTTTCGAGGCGACATTTTCACTCCTTTAATATAAAACCATTGAAAATCTTTAGTTCAAGCAAAACAATTTTCAAAGTATACAAAATAGTTCAAATCATATAAAACAATTCAAATCGTGTAAAACGATTCAAAACAATGCAAGTTGTTCATTAAAACAATGCAATGCAAACCTGGACCTAAACCTAGTCGCTCTGATACTACAACATGTTGGACCCCGTTTCTGGAGCCCAACATCAGACACGAAAGCGTGATGCTTGAGTGTGGAGGGTAGACCTAGAAGTTGAAAATCTAGAAGAAAAGTCCCTCGAAAGTAAAGGCAGGCGTCGCCGCGGTGAAACCTTTCAGGAAGCTACGTCGCGGCGAGCGAATGAACCTTCACCGCGGCGAGCGAAAGAACTCTCGCCGCGGTGAATCCGTGAATGTAACTTCGCCGCGGCGAGAAGACGGTCTCGTTGAGGCGAAAGCCTTTTCCACAGAAACCCAAACTTAAAATTTTCACTCATTTTCATCAAAACAACCCAACACAAAATAAACTTGAACATAAACACAACCTTCCAAACCTTATCCTCATGATAAAACGATTTAATGCGAAAAGTTTGAAACTAAAATCAACATCAACCATATCTCATTGATAACCAAAGAAGAGTTTTAGAAAGCTTTAATAACATTTCAAACCATAATACATCATTTGAGTTCAAGAACCAAAAATAAAAAATACACTTGAACTAATAAAACTTGAAATGTGACTAAAGCCTTGAATTCTAAAAAGATAACTTGAAAATACAAAGATATGACAATTCGGAGTGATGCCATAACTCTTGACTTACTCGATCTCTTGCTCATCACCTGAATAGGGGGAGGAGAAAGGGGGTGAGCTATAAAGCTCGTGGGTAAGATATTTATAATAAAGAAACAAGTAAAAATATTTTCAAAAGCTCATTGCCGTCGTACATTTTCGAAACCAAAGTAATTTCGCATGTAAATAGTAGATATCATCATCTCAAAATGCTTGATTTTTAAACAATTCATGAGCAATTTTAAATCATGTATGCATCAAACATGTTAACAGATCATAAGCACATAAGCACAACAGAATGGTTCGGGTAAGTCCAAATTCATGACGCACTACACATTTCCATATAATGGTCCTGTGTAGCCGTAAAATTCTTGAGGGAGTCCTTAAGGGAGCTCCATGCTACTAGCGGGCAGGCGGAAGAAGCCTATACTTGGGTCAACGTGCATGTGATGGTTCTTGAGGGATTACCACAAACCCACATAACACACATAGTTCAAAATCTTGTAAACTTGTTGCCAAAATGGCACTTTCTTGTAAACTTGCTTTTCATAAACTTGATATTCTTGTAAAAATCATTTATGAAAACATGATGTCATGAGCATGTATTCTTTTAAAGAGAAAACCTTTTCAAAGTCTTTTCATCAATCATCAATACAAATCATGTAGCAAACATATAACAATTTCACAATTCACTCAAAAAGCAAATAAGGCAATATTGATGAATCAATTTAAATCATTAAATCTTTCTTGATTTGAAGAAAACAATGAGTGGCTTATTTACTCTATTATAAACGTGTACCCACCTTGAGTTCCTTGCTTATAAACTTGCTTAGGAATGTCTTTCCTCTTGTTCCTCTTGCCTCACTTGATTTCCTTAACCAATAACCAAAATTCCAATCAATTTGGTGTAGAAATCGGAAAGTCATACTTTAACAATTAGAACTATAACTAAAGCTGAAACAAAAAAATTCTATTCTTAACTTTGATCCAAATTTTTATATCATTAGAGACTGAATCAGAACTTCATTTCTTGTAGCCCTATGTCTCTAGTTTACAACGAATCAAAAATCACCTCATTTGGAAATCTACAACAAAAGTTATGCCCAAAATACCAAAGCATGTCTGTGCAAAAAATGGCCTCTTGCTGTAGCGTGCGCCCGCGTCGCGACGTGTGCATGCGCAGGTCGCGACGTGTGAAGCCAAAATCCTCTCGAAGCTTGTTTTTCCCACATTCTTCAACCATATTCTTCCCATCTTTCATGTAGCGACCTGGACTTTGCGTACCGGGTGGATTTCCCGCGCACCTTAAGAGGCCCGCGACCGCTACAGTAGAGCACGTCCTCTACCACCATCACTCCAGGTATTGTCCTCTTTGGTCAAGGGTGAGCCACGACTCGAACCCAAGACCTCAAGGTTTTGTCCTACTATAAGTGGACGCCTCTTACCATTGAGCCAAGTACCGGTACGCAAAGTCCGGGTCGCTACATTAGAAAAGGCGCCTTTTTAATGTAACGACCCGGACTTTACGTACCGGGTGGGTTTCCCGCGCACCTCAATAGGCCCGCGACCGCTACAGTAGAGCCCGACCACTACCGCCAGCACTCCAGGTATTATCCTCTTTGGTACTTGGGTGAGCCACTGCTCGAACCTAAGACCTCAAGGTTTTGTCCCACTTTGCGTGGATGCCTCTTACCATTGAGCCACTTTGTAACATCCCATCACCGATGGGAAGGGTAATTTGGTAAATTAGGATGGGTTAGGCGAGAGCAAATAGATCTCGGCATGAACATGCATCACACAGCCTCTATAATTATAGGAATGGTAATTTTTGCACACGCATATGTTTGTACATACATTCATGACATTTCCCGGCATGTGGGTCTAAATAAAATTTTATGCGATTCATGTGATTATTGTATTCGAAAAATTGATTTGAAATGGTTTATGTGTGTTTTATATTTTTAGAAAATTTCAGGAATTTTCCTGAAATTTTTCGGGAAAATTTTCGGACCGAAAAAGTCGCCAAGTGGCGGATTGATCGGTTTTCGGTACCGAAGCTTTTAGTCCGATGACACTGGATTTTTGAGTGTATTAGTTTGGGATTGTTTTAAGAGCCATTAGATTTGGGTGAGTTAAGGATAAATTGGTTTTGGGTTCTTTGATTAAGGGGTTAATTGGTGTTTTGTCTTTTTCTTCATAAGGACAAGTGTCCTCATGCATTTAATATATTTGTCTTTTTCCCTTCATGGATTCTCGGTTCTTCTCCTTAAGTGTTGTAGAAAATCCTTGATGGTTGAATAAAATTACTTGGAAAGTGAAAAAAAACATCCTCCATCCGTAGGTGCTTTACTCTCTTCCTTCGATTGTTTCTTTTCCATCCCATACAAGAAGCTCTCCTTGCTACTTACTTGCTTCTCCTTATTCTCAACCAAGACTACACTTAAGCCTTGTAAAGATGATGAATTGTGTGTGTTGGGTTGGTAGCCGTGGGTGTATGTAAGAGGTAGAGAAGTTTGAAGTGTTGGTGAATTGAAGAGCTTGAGGCTTGTTTTGGTAAGAACTTGTTTTGTGTTCATTCCTTAGTAGGGAGAAGCATTTATTGTGTTTATTGGTGCATTAATTTCATGAAGCTTGTGTATTAATTATATGGGTATAGGTGTATGCTTGTGTGAGGGAAAATGGTATGCAAGTGAAAGAATATGACTTTAGTGCTTTTAATGAAGGATATAATGTTAGATGAGATGAAATAAAGTCAGAAAATTGTGTATGATGTGTACTGCCCAAATTGTGTTTTATTACTCAATTATTTTTTCTTGATGAATTTGTGGTTGATCTCTTAGCTAGATGAGATGTTTAGTGATGTGGTAGTGCTGGTTCATGAAAGAAGTAGGATTTAGTATGAAATCTGGAAAATGGAACTTGTATATGTTTCAGGGATGTGTTTATAACTTTTGATGTGGTTATGCTATTGAGTTGAGGTTTGCTTTAAATTAAACTTGAGAGATAGGGCTAGAATTCCTATGAAGGAAGTTCTGCCCAATTTTGGCTGGAAGAGCTTTGAAAATAACTCGGAAGTTTGAAATGTATGTGTTGGATGAACAGTATCCGAGCTTTGGTTCCTTTTTGATGACTTGAATTTTTGAGAATTTTTATAGGTTAAAGGAGATCGATTTTGAGAAATTGGTATTACTGAAAGTTGAAGATTTATGTGTTAGCTTGTTAATGCCACTGAGTATGATATTTTTCGATGTGTAGTTTACAAGTTATGGTCTGATAATGCTTAAGTGGTAATTCAGTCCAAAAATGTGTTTTAGTGAGAAATTGTGCTTTCTGAGTTCTGATATTTATTTGGGTCTGTTAAGGGTGAAATTGGCTCTAATGACATTCTGGAAAGTTGTAGAGGATTGTAGTATCTTTTTAATGAGATATTTTATGCAAATTTTGGATGTGAGGACTGCAAGATATAAATTTGGAAAGTTTTGTTACAGTTGAGATTATTTGTTGAGTTCATAAGCTTTTATAGGACAATCACCTTCATGAGAGAATTCGACCTAGTTTGGATTGGAATTTGTTGTGAAGCCTTTTCTGAGAATTGTAGTTTATTTTATGAGCTTTTTATCCCTATATGATATGGAAATTTTTGCCAAGAAAATTTGGAGTTATGAATTTTGAAAATTGGGTTCCTATTGAGAATAAATTGAGTAGGTTGGATCTTTGGTTGCAAATTTGATTTGATTAGAGATGGAATTGGCTTCCAAGTTATTACTGAAAGATGTAGCATTTGTTTTGCTCTTTTTATTGATATAAAATTTGGAATTTTTGGTTAAAGGGATGAAAAGTTATGAATTTTTGTGATAATGTTGCATTGTGGTAGTAAGTATGTGACTAGGCTGAAGCTTTGAGTGAATTTTCGACACC
This sequence comes from Erythroxylum novogranatense, assembly GCA_029891385.1. Lineage (NCBI taxonomy): Eukaryota > Viridiplantae > Streptophyta > Magnoliopsida > Malpighiales > Erythroxylaceae > Erythroxylum > Erythroxylum novogranatense. The sequence goes on from CM057227.1 coordinate 43,432,977, forward strand.
CTCAGAGGTGTTATTAAATTTCAAGTTCTTCATGAAACTTGTAGGATTTTTCGAGATCTTTCCAACAAGACTGATCTTGTATTATTTGGACACTTGTGTGAAATGGGCGACCTTGTGAAAGAAGAAATGATTTTTGGAGAAGAGTTGAAAAAAAAAGAAGGGGGTCTGCATCGCCCGCCCATGCGGGCGTGCATGCCGAGCTCTCCTGGCGAGTGGGGAGCCTAGCCCGCCCTCCGACCTCTGTCCAATCTTTTGTGCATAACTTTTTCATCCGACCTCCGATTGACTTGATTTTCGAAGCGATGGATTCCTAAGAGATTTTTCTATCATTCCATACCAGACTTAGAGCCTGTTTGGAACAGCTTTTGGAGACCCCAAAAGTATTTTTTTCTACCGCAAAAGTCATTTTTGAGAAAAAGTGGGTGTTTGGCTGCAAACTTCGAAAGCACTTTTGAAGTAGAAATATCTTTTGAAAAAGTTAAAATACAGCTTTTTAAAAAGCTAAATTTTGGAGCTTCTCAGAAAAGCCCCAAATTTTAGCTTTTTCGGGTAGACTTTATTTTTATACTTTCCGTCATTTACGTTTATAACATCCGATGTTTCTCTCTTCCATGGTTCCACCCCAAACCAAAATTCCTCTCTTCTCTCTGCCTCTGCGCTACGATCTAGTCAATTCCTTTTATGGATAGGGTTTTTCTTTGATCTCGATTTCCTCCTTTATGTTGCAATTTGTGTTCTCCTTTTTGTTTTCTTCGAAAACCCAAATAAATCAAACTCTTCTCTTCATTATTCATTCTCCCTCTTCAGCTGCGATTTTCTCTTTATCTGAACATTTCCCCTGTATCATATGGTTTGATGTTGATTTTTTACATCTTTTATTTATTTTTTCTACTGATTTAAGGGAAAAAAACATTCTTTGTGTAAATTCTTTTCAATCTTCATTACCGTACAAATCCCAACTTCTAAATGTCATCTTTTATTGTTTGGAAATCGGAACTTCAAATTGAATTGGCGTTTTGTTTCAAATTGACGTAAATCATTGCTTTGTTTTACCTACCCAGGATGAGCCCATCTGACGTTCTCCAAGAGAAGGACTGGTCTGTTAAAGAAAGATAAGGAGATCTCAATTCTTTATGATGCTGATGTTCCTTTGATCGTCTTATCAAGCAAAGGACAGTGATTTAAGGTTTTACACCTTCACACATGTATCTCTACCTGCCTTCTCTACCTTTATTTATTTCATTTTCTTTCCTCTGCTTCAATGATTTTTGTTCTAAACCATCTTCTAAATATCGTTATGTCCTTTTTACTGTTTACTGTTTAGAAATTTATTTTCTTTTTTTTATTGATTTTCTCATGTTATCTTAAGTCTTTGTGATGCTTCGTGATCTGGGTTTTTGTTTAATTAACGTGTTGTATTCCTAGATTTACGGGTTTGCTTTGCTTTTGCTTGCAAATAGCAGCAACCCCAGATTGTCTTTTTTCTTGTGGTTCATTATTCGACACTGTTATTGATGGGTTTTTGTTTGTTTCACTAAGTGCACTACTTGTATTATTAGATTGGTAGATGAGTTACTTTGCAGGAACAATTCAGATGAAATTTTAATGACTTGTCACTGAGGTTTAACAAATTTTTGACTTGTGGGTAATCCTTGAATAGCAGGATAGCTTTATCTTTATGCCCTTCCTTTTGCTTTTTCACTACTTTTCAAAGACTTAATGTCAACCTGCAACTTTGACCCCAAGAAAGGAACCCATAGTTCAAACACATATTCCCTATTTACTTAATGGACAATATAAACTGATCGCAATGTTTAGTAGTAGTTGAGACAAAACCCTAAGGAGAAAGTGCTAAATGCTTGCATTGCTACTGTAGTACCTGCACTTGATCACACTACCGTATACATAAAATCCAGGTGCAACCATGATTCAAACCATGGTCGGAACTAATTTCCTAGCCCTGTCTCCGCCTGTGTCCTCCATGTAAACCGAGTCAAATCTAACTCCTTTGTCCACCCTAAAGATTGTCAAATCTAACTCCTATGGCAGCTCATTTCTTCCTTTTTGGGTAATATTTGCTATTGGTTATCAGTTTTCTTATTCATATTTGACTAAGATCACTTGTTTATCTCTGCATTTACAGGAAATGTTCAAGGACATGGTGAAATGGAAAGCTAAGGTGGAGCAACAGATGCTACATATTTCAAATTCTGTTATCACATTGCAGGCGTCAAGGAAAATATGGTAAACGAAGCTTATGAAATGAAGATGTAGCAAATAGAAAAGAATGTTCTTGATAGAGTAGTTAGTCAGCTTTAGAGTAGGATTAGATTTTTTGTACAGGTTTTGGAGGTGAACACAGAGCTCTGAATTTCCAATCATCAAACCAAAACAATACGAAATTTCGTCACGGTTCTCTAATCCTAGGCAATTGGCCAAGTAGGACAATCTTGGTATATATTTATTTGAAAGAATACAAGCTTTATTAACACTATGACCAGTACCCTTTTTATTTGCATTTCCTAAACTGGTGAAAGTATACCTATATTATGTAGACTGGATAGTGAAATGCTCATTCTTCCTCTTCATGAAACTGAAAGCATATCCCATTCCCTTCTCTACATTAATGTTATATATATGTACATATATCATATGTGTATGTATATTGTGATTTTTTTAATGTAAAACAAACATTTATAATGCGAGGCCAAATCATCATATAAGTATTTGGAGGCCACATCATGTCATTAAACTAATAAAAAATAAAAATTGATATCCCTAATTTTAAGTACTAAAATTTCATCAAATTATGTATAAAAACTACCTATAATATGAAATATTAATGAAATAAATATATTTTCAGATACCTTCTTGAGAGTAGCTTACCATAACTAATTATAACCAACTACATATATTTACGGATCAAATTAAAAGTATTTATTTTATTTTAATTGTTTAAAGTTTTAGGATGTTGAATGAAGACGTTGAAGAAAATTATTTAGATGAGCTACAAAATAACGAGATGAATGATGCGAAGGAACATATTGCAAATCTTCTTGTATTACAATAAAATACATCATTTATTATGTATTTAACTATTTCCTCAACTTCAATATTTATTTTAGGATTATAATATTATTTAGATTTTTAAATATATTTTAATATATATTTTGATATTAGTTTTATTTCCCAAAAAATGAGACATCTCTTTAAATAATTTCCTACAAAATGGAAGTAAATTTGTCAAACAATTGTAAAGTAAATGTAAACTCATTGTTTAATATACTTTAAATATTATTTATATGCATAAATAATTTTTATTACAAAATAAAGTATAGTTAAAATTAATAAAAGTGTTTTTATTTTTATGTTGCCAAACAGTCTATTGTATGAAGCTCTTTTAAAAAAGTTGTTTTTTAATTGATAAGCAGTCAACCTGGCTTTTAAAAAAGCTCTTCTAAAAAAAGCTCTACTTACAAAAGCTCTACTGACAAAAGCTCTACTGATATAAGCTCATCCAAACAGGCACTTAGGATTTTTGAGATCAAACAAAAAGGAGATGGTCGGATCTAAGTGAGCGGATCAGTTGGAACAGTCTGAACATGCTTTACTAATTTGGGGATATCTTGAGCTAGAGAGCTCAGATCGAGCTGATTCTTTTTCCTAAGTAAACTAGAGACACATATCTACAAATTTCATGAAGAGGTCAGTGTTCAATTTAGCCATTAATATGTTCATTTTCCTGAGTGAAGTCTCATATAGTGTGTTGATCTGAACATGTTTTGGGAATAACTTTTCCGTCCGACATCCGATTGACCTGATTCCAGAGGCATCGGATTCATGAAATATTTAATTTCATTTATTTATAAAATTGGGAAATTTTAGAGCAGAAATTGATGGGAATTGGTTAGGTCGAAAGTGAGGGGACCAGGAAATGATTTCTCCGATCCATGCTTTCTTAATAATCGAACCTAGAGATGTTTGAATTGAGTGAGTTTAGTGTCAATAAGTTTCTAATGATTCAGGAATATTGTTGTGTCGGGCAATTATGCAATAGTACCGGGAATGTCACGAACATGCATTGTACATATCTAAATTTGCTACATGTGCATTATTTAATATTTCTGATTGTGCAATTGGTAATGTGTGATTATTGTGATTGATATAGAGGCACAGTTGGAACGTCATCCCACGGACATTGCTGAGACTTCCCGACATTAGCTCGAAAGTTACTTGGTGAGTAACCTAGATGGTTTCTCGATTATTAATTGTTTATCTTGTGCACTTATGACATTATGGAGAATAATGGTGGGCTTTGTGTTGTTTGTGCCTAGTTCCGGATCGAAGGTGTCCGATGTATTGGGAGCTTTTGACATAGAAGTGTTATATGTGATTCGAAATGTGATAAATTGTGACTATGTGTATGAATGTGATAAATTTGGAATCAAATGTGATGTAAGTCTTACTTGTATTGCCTTGTGCATTCCATGCATGATGCATGATCAGTAATTGACAGTTGTGACTGAAGCAGCCACCGAGAGCTTAAAGCTCAACGTATTTAGGCTTCAAGCCCACAGTGCTACAGAGCCTCAAGCTCAATGAATAATGCTCCCTTAAGGGGAAAGTTTAGGTGCTCAATCTCAACAACAAAATAAATTGGAAAAAGGGTTACATCCGCATTACGTGTGCACTTGATTGCATAACTGATTGAGTGAAAGACAAATCGCTTTGGTTTTATGTGAATAATCCTGTAATATTTCTGAATGAGCTATTATGTGATGATTGTGTGATATACTTGACAATGCATGAATTGGATGAACCATCGATGATGGTTCCTCACTGAGTTCGCAAACTCACCCAAAATTGCAAATTATTTTTCAGGACCGAGAGAGAGTAGATTCCTGGCTCCAGAGAGACTTTTCCTACCGCGTTGATCCTGTTGGCAAGAGAATTCATGACACACAGGTCCCTTAGCTGGGATCTTTTGGGGATGACCTAGTTAGGCATGTTGTACTAGATTTCCATTGGAGTTTTGTACTGACAATGAAAAACAGACAGATGCGTAATTACTATTTTGATGATATAATGAGAAAATTTATGGTTTTAAAAATTAGTGATTTTCAGTATTAATGCTTTATGTGTTGATGCCATGTGAGGTATAGTAGTGATTGTTCGTAGTTTACCCTTATCGTAGGATATATACCGGAATGACCTACGGGCGTCTCAGTGCATACCCTAGGATAAGGGGGTGCTACATTTAGGTGGTATCAGAGCATGGTTTGGCATCTGTTGGGACTAGTCAACTATTTAGGCTTAAATGATTGAGAACTGCAGAAACTGATCAGGATTATTGTTTTGTTATAGGTCATCCGTTCTAGGTGATCAATTGATCAACCAGCTGACCAGGAATCAGTCGGAGCTAGTAGGGAGTCATCGGTGCCTCGTTCTGAGGAGCTACCTAATAGAGTTCCCGTGAGACGAGAGAGGAGGTATGATAGACTACGCAAGCAAGGAGCTGTGGATTTCTATGGCAGCACAGACCCTGCTGAGGCTGAGGGATGGCTGCAGAGGACTGAGAGAGTCTTCGACCAGATGGATTGTGACTTAGATGAGCGGTTCGATTATGCAGTCTCTCTTCTGCAGGGCCCAGCTTATCAGTGGTAGAAGACTGTCTCGGGCAGTACCACCAGGCCTTGCCATTTGACATGGGAGGATTTTCTGAGGGCATTTAGAGATAACTACATGCCCAAGGTGTATCTTGAGATGAAGATGCAGGAGTTTCTGGAGCTGAAATAGGGTAAGATGACAGTGGCTGAGTATGAGGTGAGGTTTAATGAGCTTATGAGTTATGCTACTGCTTTGATTTCCACGGAGGCTAATAGGTGCCGGAGGTTCGAAAATGGCCTCAATCTTGAGATCCGCACCAGATTAGCTCGATCTGATATGGGTACTTTTGTTGGTGAGAGCTGCTTTAGCCGAGTTGAAAGACTTATGAGACGAGACAGACGAGATGGGTCGGGGTCGAGGGGAAGCGACCGAGTGATGATTAGGGAAATTCAGCGAGGGTTTATGGCGCGAGCAAAATTTTTAGGCCACCGAGAGGATCCAGACAGTCTGGTTTTAGGCAGAGAGGGAGGTTCGCTCAGGCTAGCAGTGGCAGTGGTAGAGGTACAGGGCAGTTTCCCCCAGTCTGTGAGCATTGTGACAAGAGGCATAGTGGGGAGTGTTGGCGTTTGACTCGGGCTTGCCTCAAATGCGGCTCCATGGATCATCAGATTAGGAATTGCCCTGCTACGGTGGAAGTTCAGTCCGTTGTCAGTGCTAGAGCTGGTAGCAACACCACGGTGCAGCAGAGTAGAGGAGGCGGATCTGGGTAGAGGGGCCGAGGCAGAGCCCTAGGCAAAGCTGAGGGATCTTTTGTGAGGACTGAGGGTCGAGCACCACCACGCCCCTGTGCCGAGGTCTATGCCATGACTAGGCAGGAGGCCCAGGATTCTCCAGATGTGGTAGCTGGTATGCTCCTTATCTCTGATATTGAGGCATTTGCATTGTTGGATCCAGGATCCACACATTCTTTTGTTGCATCGCATTTGGCATGTAGATTGCATGGGGATAGAGAGTTGTTACAGTTTGGGCTAGAGGTGAGTACACCTCTAGGTAGTATATTTGCTTTGGGAGAGGTCTCATGGGGTGCTCGATCCGGTGATCAGCGATGTTGAGAGCAGACCTCGTAGTATTGCCATTGAGAGATCGATGTGATTACGGGGATGGATCGCTTCGCCCATAGGGCTATCATGGATCTGCTACACCAAGGAGGTCGATTAGAGTCTCTGGTCGACTAGAGCGATGTTCGAGGAGTTAGTCAGCGATGCCACCAATGATCTCTTTCCTGAGTGCCCTGAGATTGATGCAGGGAGGCTGTGAGGCCTATTTGGCTCATGTGATTGACACGAGAGTCGAGCAGAGGCTGCAGGATATTTCCGTGGTTAGGGAATTTCCAGATGTGTTTCCTGATGAGTTACCGGGTTTACCGCCGGATTGGGAAACAGAGTTTACCATTGACCTCGTTCCAGGTACTGCTCCTATATCTATACCCCCATATAGGATGGCACCTGTGGAACTGAGGGAGCTGAAGGCTCAATTGCAGGAGTTATTGGAGAAAGGTTTTATCAGGCCTAGTGTTTCACCTTGGGGAGCTCTAGTATTGTTTGTGAAGAAGAAAGATGGAACTCTGAGATTGTGCATCGACTACAGGACACTGAATCGGGTGACAGTGAAGAATAAGTATCCACTGCCTATGATCGATGACTTATTTGATCAGTTGCAGGGAGCTCGAGTATTCACGAAATTGGATCTGAGGTCTGGGTATTATCAGCTGAAGATAGCAGAGGCTGATGTGCCTAAGAGTGCCTTCAGGAGCAGGTGTAGGCATTTTGAGTTTCGGGTGATGCCGTTTGGGTTAACTAATTATTGGGACCCGATTCGGAGACCGGCGCCCCAACCCGAAAACGAAAGACGGAACGAATAAAACGATTGATCACAAAGTGAACCAAATCATTAACGAATCGAAGACGAGCTTGGAAGCAAAGCATATGAACAATGTCAAATCGAATTGGCTCGGAGACAAACCAAACAAACGATCACGAATCACAAATCGAATTGAAGCATTCGAACTGAAACACAAGTACCGACATCCGCGAACAAAATCTTAGAAATCACTGTCGCGTTGGAAACCTAGACTATCCAAATCCGGTATTTTTTTTCTTTCTTATTCTCATTTCTTACCTCATTAGTCAATCTCATTCAAAATCACACAAGCAAATTCCACTTTTGGAAAATCATTCTCATGCAAATCTCTAAATCTGATCATATTCTTATTGATCCATACAAATCTTAAATTACATTTTTCTCCCAATTTTATCGAAATTTCGGCGATAACTACTGCATTTATCCTATCCCAAAATTCTGCAAAGCCAAAATACACTTCTAATATCACAAAATCCGAATCATCGGACTCTCCGTCTGCGAATCCAAACACCAAAGAAAACACAAATCTATTACCTAACACTTCCACAATTCTCAATTCGGATCAAAACATCCTTATTCAAATTCCTCATTCAATCCAAACGCATCTAATCATATCTATATATAGTCACAAGTCACATTCCATAATCACACAAATTCTCATATCTCCAACCCATATACAAGTTCAGAAATCACTTACAATCCCATAACTCATTTCCATACACAAATTCATATACATATCCATACTAAAATTCAAGTTACTCAAAATCTAACTTATACAGATTACAAAACATATAAATATCGAAACTGACGTCTTGACCATCTTTCATCCAATCTCCTGGTCGAAATACCTGGAGATGGGGATGAAAGGGGGGTGAGCTCGGAAGCTCGTGGGTAACATATTTATAAACTGAATAATAAGCAGAAATCAATTTTCATAAACTTTTTGCCAAAAGGCTTAGTTTTTAAACTTTTCAACTTTCAAATATTTTTCTCAAACCCTTTTCAATTTTTCAAACTTTTCATATCAAATTTCTATAATTTCATGGTTGAAAACCCTTTTTCTCATTTTTTTCAAAATTTCTCATAAACATGAGTGCAATCACATCGAGAAATTTCACGCATAAACAAAATCAAAATCACATAACATAACAAAATGGTTTGGTTTGGTCCTAACAGACGTCTTCGCACATTTCAAGATAACGGTCATGCGGTAGTGGAATGAGGGGAGTCCGAAATCGGAACTCCTAAGCCACTTGCGGGCAGCCGGGAGAAGGCTATCAGAGGGAGACAGTGCACTGACTCTACGGAGGGGACCTGACCAAACCCATACAATTCACATATTCATGCTTAAAATAAGCAGATTGCTCAAGGCACTTTTCAAATTTCACATTTTCTTTAAATTTTTCATATCATATAATCATAATGTGTCATAAATGACACCAACATATATCCACATGAATTCATATAACAAATCGAATGCAATTCACTTAAATCACATATTCATCAAATTCATCACAATATATGCACTAATTCTTTAAATCATTTAAATCATAAATCCAATAATTTGAAAACCATGAATTTCATAATTCTTACATTTTCTAAAACTCATTTTAACCCTTTGAAATCATAATATCAAACATTTACAACCTTTTTCAACCCATTTTATCAACAATAATTTATCAAAATCAAATTTTGCTTTCTTAAATTTTCAAAAATCACATTCTTAGCTTACAATTCAATAAATAAATATACTACCCACCTCGAAATGATGCTAGGAACTCGTCCCGATCATCAATTTGACCAACGCTTTCTTTATTCTTCCAATAGAAAAATTCCCTACACCAATTTCCTACAAATTCAATCTCATAAATAACATAATCCTCAAATTGAAGTTAGAACACACTAATTCCACATGTAACCAAGCCATCTAAATCACAAATTTCCAAAATCCCCAATTTACAAAATTGGGCATAAACCCTAATTAATTTCCATCCAAAACTAAACCCATAATATTAAGCAATCAACAAAATTAACTTCATACTCCACAAACCCATACCATTTTCTATATTTCTAAACCAGAAATTCATCAAAATTCACAGATCTCAAAATTTCGCATCTTACCTTCTCTCACACCATTTTCGGATTTTTGGGCTCCATAAGAAGCTTTCATCTTCTTCTTCACCTTTCCCTTTGAAAAGCACCAAAAACCCCTCAAGAAACTTGGAGAAAACTGAACCTTTGAAGCTCTCTTCTTCTTCTCTTCGGTTCTTCTCCACCGAAACAAGGTTTCTCTCTTCTCTCCTCTTATTTCTTTTAAGTCTTTTAGGCAATAATCGTGATTCTCCCCCAAACAACTACAGCCCCCTTGCTTTTATAGTGCCAAGTCAATTAATGAATAAGGAATGACCCATAAGCCCCTCCATTTAAGCCTATAAACTTAACCCTTTAAGTAAACTTCCAAAATTGCCCCTTCATTGGTCTTTAAAACTGACATTTTGTCTGATTATTTTGATCAGGTAAATGAAGTCATTTGATAAAACTTTCTTCTAAATAAATGTTCCTCTATGTCTTACGAATCCATCTCTTGAAGAATCGGATCAATCAGAGCTCTATAGCTCAAGATATCTCCAAAATACTGAAGTTTGTTCTTCAGACCGGAGGCTGAACACTACACCTAACTTCCGACCCATATTTGGAAGTCTTAGAGGCTACATTGTTGATCAGATCCTTCATAAAATTTGTATCCCCATGTCTCTATTTTAATTCTCAAAAAGAATCAGCTCAATCCGAGCTCTAGAGATCGATATATCTCCAAAATACTGAACACTGTTCAGCCATTACAACACCGAGACTGAACACTACATCTAACTTCCGACCTATATTTGGAAGTCTTAGAGGCTCCATTGTCGATCGGCTCCTTCATAACTTTTGTAGCCTCATCTCTCTAGTTTAATTCTCAAAAATAATCAGCTCAATCCGAGCTCTAGTGATCGAGATATATCCAAAATACTGCACATTATTCAGCCATTACAGAACTGAGACTGAACACTACACTGAACTTCCGACCTGTATTTGGAAGTCTTAGAGGCCACATCATAGCTCGGCTTATTCATAAAATTTGTAGATATATATCTCTAGTTTAAGTTGAAAAAAAATCAAATCGATCGAAGCTCTATATATCAAGATATCTCAAAAATACCAAGCACTATTCAAATTTTATAACCGATCAGCTCATTTTCATCAGAGCTATCTTTCTCCATTTAATTACAAAACCAACCTATCTAGTATGGAAAGATAGAAAAATGTCTTAGGAATCCAACGCTTCCAGAATCGGGTCGATCGGATGTCGGACGAAGAAGTTATGGCCAAAACAAGGAAGAGAGGTCGGTCGGCTGAAAATCAATCGCAAAGGTCGCACAGCAGGTCGGTCGCCCGCACCAGGTCGGTCTCTCGAACCAGGTCGGTCGCCCGCACCAGGTCGGTCGCCCACACCAGGTCGGTCTCTCGCACCAGGTTGGTCTCCCGCATCAGGTCGTTCAACCGCAACAGGTCGGTCGCTCGAGCGGGCGCGCGCGGGTGGTCGATTAACCATGCGATCCGACCTCCAAACTTCAAACATTCATATCTTTTGACTTCGAGCTCCAAATTAGACACGATTTGTTTTGTTGGAAAGATAAGAGACAGATCTACCATTTTCAAGAAGGACTAAAAGGCAATCTCGGACACTAAAGGGATCAAACGTTTACACAAAGATGACTGATCGATAATTTCTCAACAGTACCAAAACTTGCAAACATCATAACTTTTGATCCAAAACTTCAAATTTAACAAACTCAGTGTCTATAGAAAGGTGAAAGAACCCTCTACAACTTCCATTAAGGCCTTAAAAATCAGATCGACCTCTAAATAAGTTAAAAACTCCACACAAACTGACGGATCAATCAGCTTCACACTAAACAACATCAGAACTTCTAACAATCATAACTTTCTACTCCCTTGTCCAATATTTTCGTGCCTTATATCAATGGAAAGATAAAAACAAGCTCTACAATGTTCATGAAGAACTCCAAATAAAATTCAACCTCTATCTAAGTTAATTTTTCAATTGAAGTTTCTGCGCTGATAGCCATCACCTAAGCAATATCCAAATTTCACATTATCATATCTTTCAACCTCCACAACCAAGAATCGCATATTATACATCATTTTAAAGCTATTCAAATTCTCTATAACTTTCACGTAACGATTTACTCCAATTCAAACTACATCAGTACGGAAATCGCCTCAAAACACAACATATACAATCCTACACTTAGAGCATTTTCCAAAATCAAGGCAAAATACACTTAACTTTCAAAGATCATAACTTTCAATCCCGATATCGAAAAATAGCATACTTTATGGCTACGAAAAGCTCTCAGCATAAGCTACAAATTTCATGTAGATCATTTTCTCAAAATCTGCCTAAATCAAAGTCAACTCTTTATTCCAAAAGTCAAACTTTAATTTCTTCAAAATTTTACACTTTCACTTTCTATTTCTTGATTTTCAACTTCCATTTCAATCAACTAATTCATTTTGACTTTCATAACTCATACAACTGTACTAAATTTTCAAAGTCATCAAAATCAATCACTTCATTTCTCATCAATCTCCTTTAAATACAATAACATCTACAACACAATACCTATACAAACACACTCATTGAATTCCATTTTAATAATTCTAATTTCCATCAAAAGATCGGGGTCCAACACTAATGCCCCGGTAGCTTTTATGGCCTTGATGAATAAAGTCTTTCAGCCCTACCTAGATCAGTTCGTCATCGTATTCATTGATGACATATTGGTGTATTCGAGGAGTAGACAGGAGCATGCTGAGCATTTGAGAGTGGTTCTGCAGCTTATGAGGGATAAGCAGTTATATGCCAAATTTAGTAAGTGTGAATTTTGGCTAGATAAGGTGGTGTTTCTGGGCCACATAATGACTGGAGAGGGTA